>PUFA01000022.1:8750000-10000000 GCA_003508835.1 Eonycteris spelaea
CACCGCAGGAACCAGGGGAATGATTTCACCAGGAGAATGGGGTTTTTTCCTTCTCTTCGCAGAATTTTAGCAACGAGGGCAGCGCCGCGCGGGCCGAGCGTGGGTGTCCGTGGGGTGGTGGCAGCCGGGGAGGGGACAGACGAGGGCGGCGGGTGTGGGGAGTCGGTGGCTCCGACCCCATCACGCCCCCTGGTGGCCGGGAGAAGCGCGGGCCGCCGTCCTTGCCTTACCCGCCGGGGTGTCGCGTGGCCTGCCCCTTTCTTGCTGTGTCTGGCTGGACCCAAACGCATTTGGCTCCTAGGGCCGTTTTTCAAGGGCTCGTGTCGATAGACAGACTGCAGACCGGTGTCCGAACAACTCTGAAAACCTCCACGCACCAGAGCATTGGACGGCCCGTCTGTGGGACGTTAAGGAGGTGGCCCCACCGGGACAGGCGTCCGTGGAGAGAGAATGTTCGAGCGTCCAGAGGGGACGTGCCCCCTGACTCTTTTGTTTTGAGAGAATAACTGTTTCGTTTAAATTAGAAGCTGAGCCCTTCGATCACTCCGGCCACATGGTAAGTGCTAAAAGCCACGGGGGCCACTGCCGACCACACGGGGCGCGGCAGAGAGGGAGCACCTCCACCGTCCCGGCTCTGCGGGACCGCGTGGTTCTCACGCATTCCGGCCGGACGGCCTGCTCCGCCGCCGGGCAGCTCCACGGACGGCCGCAGCTCCACCGCGTCCCCCAGCCCCAAGCCTTGAGAAGCGGTGTGCGAGCGAAGGAACGCGTCCGCGACACGCTGGGGAACCCCGGCGGCCAGGCCCTGGGACCTCGCTGCGCCTGCAGCCCGGGAGGAGGCAGAGACGCGGACGTCTTCTTCCAAAAGCGATTGCTCCTCGGCCTCGGCCAAAAGGCCCAAGGGGAGCCGCGAGTCCAGGCAGCGACTTCTCACCTAAACTGGGTGGGAAGGGAGGGGGCTGTCCCAGCCTGCAAGGCCCCGGAAGCCAGCAGCGGCGACATGGTTAAGTAACTGAACGGTCTTGCCTCGCCAGCCACGCCGGGTTCCCGCAGGAGTAAATTATGCTTCTCGGTATCTGTTTTTCCCCCCCGCCCTGGGCACACTTCTGCTCCTGTTCAAAGTCAAGTTTCCCCACATGCCTGTGTCTTGCAAAATAAGAAAAGGGAGGAGGAAACAAAAAGCTTTTCCTGTAAAAGGGCATTAGTAGAACGCTAACTTCAAATCTAGTCTTTATGACCACTCCCAGTGGCGGAATTAACACTGCAGTGGTATGCTGAGTTTGTATGCAAATTCCAGAGGAACGAAAATATTTGCGGTTTATGGTTGTTGTCGCACGCTGAATCTTAGAACTTTCCTTCAAGGAACTCTCGACTGTTGCAATTCCACAAGCCAGGAACAGCACAGACAGAGACAAGGAACGAGGCCAAGTCAGGGACCCCGCCTGTCTCATTTCCCAAGAGAATCACTGCTCCGAGCAAAGCCCAGGTGGAGACAGGGCCATCATGACACATGAGATTAACTCCATTCATTCACTCAACGAGTCTGAGTGACTTCTGTGCCAGGAACTGGGATATGTCCAGGAAGAGACAGACACATTCCCTGTCCTGGTGGGGCTCCATGCTCCTGAAGCCGATGGCTGTTTTGTTTAGAATCCACCCACACTTTATCCACTGATTATATGAGTCAGTTTTAAAGATGTGAAATTTTAGCATCTATTTATTTGGTATCACTCCCTTACAAAACGATGGCTTGACTCCTGCAAAAGTGTGTTAAGTGCATAAAAGTGACCGTAATGCCCGGGAACCTTCCAGAATCGTGCAAACTGTGAGCATGTTTTCACAAGCAAGAAAGAGGACAGAGGAAGCTTTCCAGCCAGCTCTATACACGGCCACCGAGCTCCGCAGAATAACCAGCATCACACCAAGGTACCTCCAGCAGCCGCGTCTCCCTCTGCAGGAGGGAAGCAGGTAGCAGAGCAGCTGTGTGGCAGCAAGACCAGGACAGTGAGACGAGATGGGAGCGCCAAACAAAAAGTGGGAAAAATGAAAAAAAAAAAATCTCACTGCATTATCTATCACCCCTAAGTGTGTATTAATGGACTGATAAAGTATGCCCCAGAGAGTCTTAATACTACAATATTAAACTCTGCACACCAAGAAAAGCAAAGATGGCACATTATAACAAAGAGAGTTTAGGTTCTGTGTTGTTGGTTTTCTGGTTCTTGCTAATGTTCTGGTTTTTAGCTTGCTCATTTGGAGACATTCTCCTTTAATTTAAAGGGATGCTCGCCGCAGAGACCATTTTCCAACCGAAGTGCAATGCTGCCCCCTGGTGACAGAATAAGTAAGAGCACCTGTAGAAATCCAGTATACTGTCCCAGGCAAACTTCCCCACAGTTCCGCCTCGATTTCATTTTGCTCTTTTTTCATCCTCCAAAGTGCAAATATTTCATCCTTAAGGATTCTCTGCACAGAGGTATTTTCTGACTCAGCCTAGTTCACAACACTAATCCACATAGCATTTTATTCGAAAATATGAACTGTGTGCTGATTACAGACAGTGGTGGTGAGTGGATTTCTCCCCACTCGGCTTGCAAATTAAGCCATCTCCCCAGAGAAAGCTCAGAAATCAGGCCTATTTCATATAACCTTTAGAATCCTGATTGGGATTCTCACTGGAAAGACATTTACTGAGAACTCGAGCTCCCAGAAATCAATGCCTGGGTCTGACAGACATTCAGCTCCCAGACAAATGTATTTGATTTCACATTATCTTTCAATCTCTGGACGGGGAATAAACCTGAGACCGAAAGCTCTGAAAATCACAATGCAGGTGATACACCTCTCTATCAGAGCCTCTGTCCAGGACTGCATGCAGACACAGCTGCTATCTCGGCGAAAATTACATTGTGAAGCCACGGGAGGAGGGGCTGAGTGGATAGCTCGTCACAGCATGACTAGCAAAGGCCACGTGTAGGATCCCATTTTTCTCCAGCTATGACCACAACCACTCACATCAGAATAACCTTGAAGCGTGTTAAAAATGCAAATTTGAGTCCATTAAATATGAAATGCTGGGTATAGGACCTCGGAGTCTGCATTTACCAGGTTCCTTAGGTAACACGCACACTGAACTTTGAGAACCAGCGAGCAAAATTTAATAAAATTTTAAATTTCTATTTAGTTTTTTCAATTCAGGAATTCTCAGACATTATAAAGCTCCGGAGTAATTGTATACCTATCAATTAATATATTTCCTTGATTTTCTACAAAATTAAAGGGTACCGATCAGCAGTGCAAGGCACTCTCCAACCAGAAAACAATGGAAAAAGCTGACCAAATTATAAATGACACTTGGTCACTGCTGGTGATACCTTCTAATTGTATTTCTTACACCAAAACCATTCAGTAAGTAGCATGAAATGATTTGTGAAACAGACACATCCACTAACTGAGAAGCTAAGACAGCCTTGAGAGTGCCTCACAGCTCTCTGCCTTCATAGATGAGGAACTGACAAAAATGAGCCAAAAAAAAAAAAAAAAAGAAAAAGAAAAAGAAAAGAGAAAAAAAAAATCCAAGCGACTAGCACTGTTTTTCACCCCCTATGAACCGCATGGATGCTCTGGTCCCACCTCCTGCTTCTCTCCCTTCCCCCTGAGCCATTGTTCTCTGCCTCTTTCTGTCATCATTTTGGGGCCACGTGTCCTCAGGTCCCGTTCCAGGTCGTGGTGAGAATGGAGTGTGCTCAGGTCTCTGCCAAGCGGCCGAGGTGCCAGCACAGACTGTCTCCACGCAGGCCAAAGCGACTGACCGGGTGCCAGGACCAACAGGTCGTATTTCATTGTTTCCCTTTATTGCCTGACTCGGCCACAGAGGAGACAGCAAGGGATGCGAGAGAGTTGTGTTTTCGCCGAAAGGAATCAGTGCGAGATTAAAGAGGGCCTATCAGCTCTGCTGCCCATCCGCTCAGCGATCAGTCATTCCCCAGCAGCAGGAGCCACAGAAGCAGATTCTGGAAGCTTCACAGCCCATGTGTGGGGAAGGCCGAGCCCCGGCTTCACCTGGCTGGCTCTCCAGAGAAACCAGCCGTGAAGAGAGATCCCCCTCCCGCCCTCACCACAGGAAGGCGCAGACGGCAGCCCAGAAACACACCAGTGGTCAAGCTGAGGCCCGAGAGCCATGCTGCGGAGCGGGGGAGGCAGGTCTCACCGCACAAATGCCACCAAGGAAAGAGCTTTGGAGCTCACTCTGAGGAAGGAGCCTGGGACCACGTCCCGTCTGTTTGTTCTGGGAGCAGATCGAATTTTACAGTGCACCCTTTAACTTAGTATAGAATTTTCATACAACCGTGAAAGTGGCTTCTAAGTCATTATCGCCCGCGGACAACAAAGAGGCCTAGGACAGAGAATGTACCTCAGAGGTTGATTCTCGGTGTTTCTGTCTGGCTGCAAGGAGAAACAAATTGCAAACTTAACGATACAACTGTTTAGAAGAAAAGGTTTGTTTTTTTTTTTTAATGAATTACAATAAATATATATGAATCCAAGTCTTCTCCCAGAGGTAGGATTTGAATTTTCCTAAATCAGCTAATATCTTAGTCAATTTTCCATTTGCCTCTGGCCCACGTCACATCTTAAAAGCCATACTACTCTCTCTCCCCTTATTGTTCCGTGTGTGTAACTCGCATTTAAAACTAGTTCTCTTTGCCACCTGACCTTTAAAAGGAGATTAGAAAGTAAATTTTTTCGTCTTACAAAACTGCCATACTTCCATACGCACGAAATTAATCACAAAAAGTACAGCTGAACTGGAATTCAATTTATGTTTTCATCATTTTCAAGTTGGGGGGATGGCTAAAAACAATTGTTTTTTTTTTTTAAAAAAAAGGAAAAATATGGGGATGGGATCTAAAATGTGTTCATGTTGTTTATTGATAAAAACTGATTTTCTAGTCGGCTTTTGCCTATTCTTCCTGCAGTCGTCAGAATAATGTGCCACCCCCCGCCGCCCCCCGCCCAAAAGGTCCACATCCTCACCCCTGGAACCCGTGGATACGTCACCTTACATAGTGAAAAGGGACTTTGGAGGTGTGATTAAGGCAAGGACCTTGAGACTGGAAGATCATCCTTGATTATCGGGCGGATTTAGGTAATCGCGGGGTCTCTCGGGGCAGGGCGGGGGGGTCATCCAGAGCACAGGCTGTGATGGAGGCAGAGGGGGGAGGGCGCCACTGCTGGCTGTGACCGTGGAGCGGGGCCTCCACCCAGGAGCCGCGAAGGCCAGGAAGCGGGTTCTCCTCCAGACCCCCCAGAAAGAATGCAGCCCTGCCAACCCCTTGATGTGTAGCCCCCTGAAACCCTCTTTGGCTGGACGTCAGACCTCCATAATTAAGAGATAAGAAGTTTGTGGGGTTTTAAGCCACTAACTACATCTGTGGCAACTTGTCACAGCAGCAAGAGGAAACCAATACAGTCTCCAGGTCCTTTCTGAAAAGAATTATGACTGCCAATCTCCGGTTTCAAAATCTAACAACACGGCAGTGCCCAAACACTCAAAATCGACGATGCCCTGGGCACGACCTAGAATCTGACGCGCTTCATGGCGCTGGGTGCCCGCTCCCAGCAGGAAAAAGAACATGCTGAACATTTCCTTTTGTAAAGCAAAAGTCAGGATTCCTCACAGAATACACTGGAAGGATGACCCACGCCTGCAAACGGGCCTGGAGGCCATCCTCGCCGTTTGTGTACCATTTCGTCTGATAGGCACAATTTCACAAATGGCAGGCAATTGGCACAGAAACAGGTTTCACAATAAGGGAGGGAGCCCCACGAAAACGGACTTCCTGAGGCCCGTGTCTGCTGGATGAACCGGAAACTCATCCCAGTCACAGAAGACCGAGGATGGGCTGTGGCCGGGGGTCCCTCACGGGCCTCACCCCCACCCTCCCACCGCGGGAGGACAGCACCCAGGCCCTCACCGGTGGGGAAGGGTGTCTGGCCTGCTGTAGAAAACCCTGCCTTTAAACTGGACTCAAAAATATCCAGTCTCTCTGGGCCAGTGTGGGAAGAAGAGGCCGGGAGCCCGGTGAGGGGACATCGGACACCCTTCTCTGTCATGGTCAGGACGCTGGACACCCATTGATGCACAAGTACTTACATCTGCAATGTCGGAAAGTGAGAAACATACTAAATGTTTTCCAAGGAGAGTTCGGGTCTTTCCCAAACCCCGCTGAGATACGCAACTCCTAGAAGCTTTTGCTTTCGGTATTTCAAGTTACCCTTCCCAAAGTTTCGGTTTTGTTTCTCTATTCAGTTTTTGTTTTCTTATTTTTCAGCTTAACGGAATCTTGAGAGCTGGCCAGGAGTTAAGGGTGTTTGGGAAGGAGGGGAGGTGGATCACGAAGAGGCAGCAAGGGACTCTCTCTGAGGGAGAGAATCAGAATAGATAAAACCCAGATTTCTCTCCCAGCAGCAAATATAGAAGATGAGGCTGTGATGGTCTCCTTAGGTATAATAGAGAGAAATTGCTTAATCATGTCTAATGGGTTGCCTGTTTTCTGACAATGGACTCAGCAATTAATTCGTCAATTCTTAACCAAATGCAAAAATAATCAACATCCCCTGAGTGAGCCTTGACCTGGCCCCACCACCTTTCACCCGCAGCTCCGGAGGCCCCAGGCCCCTCCGGATGGCCTTTTGGCGTGGTCCACGCCCACTTTTGACCAAGGAATTAACCCACCTCCCACAAGGTCTCTTGGAAACTCAGTGCAAAAGCCCAGCCATTTATCCTTTCCTATCCTGGTGCCCTACACCTTCCAAAAAAATACATTCCCTTGCCTTTTGAACCATGCATCATCTTTGCTTATAGCCTGGGCTGAATCAAACATCAGCCTTTTAAAATATTTGCCTCTGACCCCCTTCTATTAGATTAGCGTCATGATTAAGACGGTGTGGCTGCCAAAAAATATCTCCACTTTGTGTTCTCGTCCTCTGTGGGAGAAGAGAGTGCACCTTGCCCAGCCCAGGCGCAGACAGGACCCCAGGGGCGCAGGCGGGCTGCGTGCTAGGCTCACGCCTGGGAGGGAAAAGGAGGAGGAAGCGGGCGTGACATCCAGAAATCCCGCCAACGCCAATGGCCTGGCGGTGAATGCTCGGCCCTGGCGACAAGGGCCTGTGTGACTCTGTGCCTCCTGTTCCTCCTCCTCTCCTGAGAGAAAACCGTACCAGCCCTGTTACCGCCTCTCCCCTGAGCTCTGGAGAGGGCGCTGCAGGATCAAAGCCCGGGAGCCACCTATGGATATCCGAGCCACATGGCTGTGCTCTTCCAAGGCCTGAGGCTTTTACTGCCGCGCTCTCTGCTCGTCGTGACGGTGAACGGCCAGCTCAGGGGACAGAAGGGTGTTTGGCCAAGGCTATCTGACGAACCAGCAAATTCCCTCTCCTCCTGACGCTTGTGTGCGAACCAGCGGAAGGCCGTGGTGGCAAAGCAGGAATGTCTGCTGACACAACAGCCCCCTTGCCGCCACACTGGCCTCTTACCCTGCCTTCCCTGGTCCTCCCGTTCTCTGCAAGTGTCCCTTGGATAAAGTAAGCTCCTAAGAGCTCATTTCACCCTGTGGCAGGAGCTGTGACAGCCACGTGCAGTGGCCCTCTGCTCACGGGGGAAGCCTGAGTCTCAGAGAGCTGTGGTGATTGTCCCAAGGTCACAGAGCTAAATGCAGGTCGGGCTACAACCGCAGACCTCTCGGACCATAACTCTCATCCCTTGGACCATCTTCATCAACACAGTATCTTCTTCCTCCTTCCATGGCCAACACAGTCCCTCCCACTAGAGTACAGGATGCTCAAGGTCCACCTCCCCCTTGAAGTAGCATTTTCTCCACAATGGCTGGCCTTTTCAGTGGACTCTCCTATTTACTTACATAACAGCTTACAGGGGGGCTCTCTGTCTCTGTAGGTCACATAACGATTGGAAAAGAACGGGAATTGGAGGGAGGGGGAGGCATCATGAAGAGGAAAGGGAGGTAAATGGAGTCCATAACAGGAGGAGGTAGGTGTGCAATGCGGCCCTGAGAGAGAGGAAGATGCTGAGGAGAGAAGGCAGCTAAGAGGAGAGCGGGGGCGGGGGGTGGGGTGCAGAGATGCATTCTGCCTGGTCTGGCTGTGGGTCCCGGCAGACGGCTGCCACGAGTGGACCCACAGCGATGCAACCTTGGGTGCTGGGCTGGGGGCAAGGGGGGTGCAGGGAGAAATGCCTGGCTTAGGTGAGTATGTTTTTGGTTTTGTTCTTTGGCCGCCTTTATAACCCGATAATGCAAATTTACATGTGCTAGCTTGGGGAGCAAAACAGATGAGCTTTACCCTATTTTAAGTGATTCTATCACGGATATTAAAGATATAAAGCAATAGAATATTTTGTAACTGTCTGGATTTTACCAGCCTTTTGTCATTCCTCTGGAATGAAGTGCAAGGTACGGATTTTTACTTACAGTCATCCTCTAAGAGACGCCACACCATAGCACCTAACTAAGCTTCTCCACATACTTTTGCTATTGGGAGCATCCCAGTCACTCAATACTTCAAGTCTTCAAAAAGCCCGCGGCAGGGATGGGGGGTGGGGAGCGGGAGGGCGGGAAAAGCAGCAGGCTATCAATCACGTCAGGACGGCAGAGACCCTGTCCGTTCTAAACGCACACCTGAAATGTTAGAGCAGGGTTTTGCTCGAGACCTGCTGTGCCGAGTGTTATCCTCTAAGTCCCTGTAGACCGCCTGGCCATCCACACGTTAGCAGAGGGCTTTGAATATGTTCCGACCCAGACAAAATGAGTTCTTCACCCTCCGTGGCTCCTGCATCTCAAGATAGCGCAATTACTTCTTCAGATCTCTTTACTCCATCCCATTTGAAATTTAGCTGTCTCCAGAGTGAGCAGAGAAAGTCGGGTTTAAGATGCAAAATGAAAAACAGTTCCTTAGCTATTCGACACTGTCATTCCAGAGCGGTAAGCTTTCAGAAGCATCTGTGCACGCGCTGGAGTCCAGTCGTGACGTAAAGCAAACCCAGACTCATGCATGGGTTGAAATCCCCCTTGCCGTCTTAACAGAGGTGGGCACGTCCCTCCGCTCACATTATGCGAGACAAAAGAGATAGATAAGAAGAATCACCTATTTATTTGCCAGTTCTTTATTCTATTCCAGGTAGGAACAGACGCTGACACCCACAAGGACCCTCTTCAGCGCGGGATTATATATCACACCACAGAAATACATACAAGAGAAATGATCCCTGAGATGACGGCGCCTCCATTGACCTGCTCAAGGCTGAAAGGCAGCTGCAATTAGATGCCACGGTCACCGAGCTGCTGGCAGCTTGGAGCGCCTGCGTTTACTTTAATCCTGCCGCAATGAACCGGGGTGAATTCTGTGGACACGTAGTTCCTCTGAGTTTGGATTCTATAGGTCTGATTCAGATTTCTGGGAATTCAGTAAGCTGCTTTTGTGAACAAGCTCTTTCTCGGGTTCTGCAGTGTTTACAACGCGAGATCCAATCCAGGCTTAAAATACTCATGAAAATTAACTGCACTGCTTTAGAAAATGCAATGGGGAAGAGATGGCGAGGGAAAACGACGTCGTGTGCTCTGAACTTACCACATTTGCACATTGGCTGGAGAATTCCCTCAGCGACTGCGTCTCTTCATGGATGCTGCTGCTCCAGCCCCTCAGCCAGATCCGATGCTCCAACCTGGGGACGTATGAAGAAATATTTACCGCTTTTTGTTATAAATGAAATTGAAAATCTATTCCAGATGGGAGCATGGAGGTTTTATTTATCTTAGCACTTACAAAGCACCTAAGATCCCGGTGCAAAGCGGAGGAGCACTGTAGAAATGGCTGCAACATGAGTAATTATCACGGGCCTAATTTCTATAACAATAGAGCTTTCGCTTACTGAGTGCTTCCACGTGCTGGGCACGATTCTAGGCGCTTCGCTCACACTCCCTGCCAACAGCCTGGTGAGGAGGTGGAGGCACAGAGCAGGAAAGTAACCTTCCCACACAGCAGCTCAGCAGCAGAGCTGGAAGTCGACCCCAGCTTACCCGGCCCTCGACCCCTCACCTAGCGTTCTGATACGCTGCTTGTTCCAAACTGCTGCTTATGCCCCGCCCAAGAAAAGCCTTTTGAAAAGATGCAGTAGGTTATGACCGCCACATCCCCTGAACAGAAACGATAGTTAAAATACTTCTGGTTTACAAGTGTATTAAAAGCCAGCCAGGTGAATTTCAAGCCTGTAATGTAAAGGATGGATTGGTCCAAACAAAGAAATATGGATGTGGACTTCCAAAGGGGGAAAAAAAAAATCCAGCTTGTGCAGAGCAAAGGAAGTTAGTGTGTTGGTTCCCGAGAAAGGTCAGCGGGCTCTCTCCCAAAAGACCAGTCCATCCGGCCAGCGGCCTAATGGCCTCTCTCAGAGTGGACCCAGGTCTCTCTCAGAGGTCGACGAGGAATAACGATCATGTATAAAATGAGAATCGCAAAGCATTAATTTCCAACAAAAATCAGATCTGCCACGTGAACCACAGTGGAACGCGACCCCCTCCGTCCTCCCTCGGGCTGACCTCCAGGAGGTCAGGAACCAGCAGGGGGTTGGTGGATGCGAGATCATAACATACGCCCTTAGATGCAGGTGTGATGGCAGCTCACCGTGATCCCTTCTCAATCAATCTAGCTCCACCATAGGGACGGCCATGTGAATCAGACCCAAACCTGAGCGACGGAGGCTCCCTCTTTCTCAGACGAGACTTGGAGGTAGGAAGACATCTGTGAGCCTCTTGGCTTCCTCTACCTGTGAGCAAACAACCCTCCTTCTCGTTGACAGATCCTGTCAGGTTACAATCAAATCCTTGCTTTCCTGGAAGTCAGTCTCTCTTCATGAAGTGACGTTCACGTATCTGTACTCTGTTCCCATGGGGGTTGAATCTGAAGGCTGTCCCAGGTTCGGCTCCTCCAGAAGCCAACACCGAGGTAGGATGTACGTTAAGGGGTGCTCCTGGGATCACCCCCTGCACAGGGAGGGGAAGGAAGCACGAGTGGCCGCAGGGAGACCTTGAGAGGCAATGCAGCCCAGGGGAGACCTCGGCCAACCCCTCGGGGAGCTCTGGAGCTGGGTGGCCTTTTGGGGTTGTCCCAGTTAGGGCGAGGTGGTCGGGCCTTTACACTCCACAGTCACTGGCTGTGGCCCACCCAGAAAAGCGGGCGAGGCAGCTCTCTTCAGCTAAGGCCACCCCCAGAGGCAGCACTCAGGGCGGGTGGGGAAATAAATCCTTCATTCCTGAAGGGGGATGTGGGCAACCCATCACAGCATCCCCCACTTTCCTGGAGAAAGCCCCCCTGAACCCCTACCGTACTGAAAACCGGAGAACAGCTGGCAAGGTGATGGCGGGGCAGGGAGATTGATCAGGTTTCACATCGGCCTGACCTAAAAGGCTGGGGAGGACAGGAAGCAGCGGAGCCTCCCTCCGGCCAGGGCCGCCCGGGTGCTCCAGGCCTCCCCTCCCGCTCCCCACTCTGCCTTCCAGCCACGCTGCCTTCTCTCCGTCCCTCCAAGGGCCAGGTGTCCCTGACCTCAGGACCCTCCCACACCCGAGCGTCTCCCTCCACCTGCTGGCTCTGCAGTCCTCTCCCGTCCCCTGATCCCTACTCCCCGCCAGGTCTCCGCTCTGACCCCGAACCTTTCTCTGTGCTGGATGACCTCACAGCTCCTGTCACTTCTCCATCCTGGGCAGTTCTGATATGTGTTTCTATACCACCCATTCACCCGTAAGCTCTACAAGGGGAGAGACTGTGTCATAGTTATCCAGCGCTTGGCATAGAGCCTGGGAACTAACGGTCCTTCAATAAACACCGAGCGGCATGAAGAAATGCGTGCGTGAAGGCACAAACGAATGAATTCTAGCAAATCAGGGAAGCTCTCGCAGAGTGAGAAGGGCCCCCAGATGAGTCCTCCAGTTCTGAGGTGGGTCTCAAAGCGACCTCACTTCCAGAGATGCCCGTCCCAAACCTGGGTTCGGTGTGACGGCGAAACGCTCCAGCGACTCCACACTCAGCCCCGGCACTCAGGACGTGGCCTTGGAATCACCTATTCGCTTGTCTTTTTTTTTTTTTTTCCGTCCCCACTACATTGTAACATCTGTGAGAGCAGAAACCGTTTCTTTCTCACACGTCTTTTTCACCCCCAGCACCTCGCGCAGGGCCTGGCATAGAAGAGGTACTCGAGAAACATTTCTTGAATCAATAACAAAGAGAGAAACGTGCATTTGTTTAGGAGGACGGTGAAATACTTTCGAATCGAAACTGGATTAAAAGTGAAACTTGGAGCTGCTTAGCTAGCGTCCAAGGCAGCGGCAAACAGAAGAGCAAGGGTCTTGGGGTCTCCTTTGAGGAACAGGGGAGCCCTATGACGGCTGCCACAGAAAGGCCCTCCCTCCCCCTGGAAGCATTGGGAAGTGACCGACACATCGGGTATCTGTCAACGCTGTTTGTGATCAGTCGCAAAGCTGAAAGCCCAGCCAGATGCTAAGCATGTTATGTAGACAGTATTATCTCCTTAACTACCCATGAAAGTGCTGTCACGTGGTGATTACTATCCCCATTTTTCAGATGATGAAATTGAGCCTTGAAGAGATTGTCACAGGCCCCAGGTCACCAAACTCATTAGGGGTAGGTGAGAATCGAAAACCAGGCGTGTCAGGCTCCAAAGCCTGTGCCCATCGTAAGGGCCAGGGTAGGCCCCCTCTACCTGTGACACAGTCTCTCCAAAGACGTGAATCAAAGGGGACGTTTAAGGATGAGCACAAACATAATACTGACGTTATCTTAATTAAACTTTTTAATATCTTTCCATCACCCCCATTCACACCCGCAAGAAAGGCAGAGCAGAGCTAATTACAACACCTGGAGGACTGAATAAAGCATCCACCTGGAAACCTTGATGTGGTCTCTCCCATTCCATCCCAAAGGACTTCTCTTCCCCTATCCAGTGGCCAAATCCCACAGGCAACGTGCTTTGCTTTGCAGAGCACAGCAGAGCTCATGTGGAGCCTAAGGCAAACGCTTCACAGTGAAAGCGTGCATTTAAAATGAACGTCTGGGTGGCCGATCTGCGAGGCAGAAGAGAGAGAAGAGGAATCTGGGCTCGCCTCCGAGACAGCACAGGAACCACGTCCCAGGTCAGGACTTGGTACCCATTCCACCATGCCACGCCTCGGAGAAAACAGGTAGGCTGGTACAGGAAATCTAAAAATTAATGTCTTAAAACATGTTCCTTCTTTTTTTTTAATTTCCACGTTTCCGTGGTAACAGAGCTATCAACCAACAAATATGTCCCCTTCTCTTCAAATAAATATTTTCCTCAAGGAAGAAAATAACACACCCGCTTTGATATTAACTTATCTTGGGAGGTTCCGATAAAATTCATTCTTTTTTCTCCCATTGCTCTCCTCTTCAAAGACTCATCCAAGAATTAAAGCTTTGGATCAAGGAAAAATACATCTGGAAAAAATTTCAGAGTAGTGAAAACATGGGTTACAAACCTAGGAAAGGGATTTCAGTTGGCCTTTTCCCTGAATCAAAGAAAATCCTAAGATTATTTTTTTCCTCATCCTAAATTTCCCAGGGCCTTGTTTCTAAGTCATCCTTAAATATATCTACCATTTGGGTCAACTCTGGAAATATAACAAGCCCTGTTGGCCGCTGGCCAGACACTTATAAATAATCCCACGACCCTTACTCATCCTGGAATTATTGGAATTACACTTCTGAATATCTTATCACCGCCTGTTGCAACCGCATCACACCCACAAGACCGGCAGAGCAGAGCTGAACACGGCATCGGAAAGACTGCAAAAAGCATCCACTTGGAAACCCCTCTCCCACCTTGTACCTAGCTGGTGCCGAGCGCCACCGCCACGCCCCTCTCTGGGGCTCCCCACCTTTCTCCAGTGCTCCTGGAAGTCAGGGAGTCACAGCACGATGGCCCTGCGCTTCCCCAGGCCTGGGCGTCCGGGGGGGGGGGCGGTGGCAAGGAGCTTCCTCTTTCTGATCTGACCCAGCATTTTTGAAGTATTGGGGGGGTGTCAATTTATTTAGTATCTCATTTCACATTTTGTCCAACTCTGTATTTTTCCTCCCTCTAATTAGTTTCTTAGCACAAGGGAGCTAAGCACGCAGGAGCACGGAGCCCCCGTTTCTGACCTTCCCTCCCGGGTGCTCTGTCCTGAACGGGGTCCGAGCAGCGACAAGCTCCACTCCCGTCAGAACAACAGTATCGCCCGGTTTCCCCGACAAGGTGTGTTATCCCGTACAGGCGGACCCCAGAGGGGTTGCCAGTGTGGTTCCAGATCACCGTAATAAAGCGAGTCGCCATCTTTCTGCTGGTGGAGGGTCTTGCCTTCGACTTGTAAAAAACGCATCTGTGAAGTGCAATCAAGCGAAGCAAAATGAAACAGGGCACGTCTGTGATCCAGAAGGTCGCAAGTCCGAAACGGGGCTTAAGGGACGAAAGCCCACGTGTTGGCCGAGCCGTGTTCCTTCTAGAACTCAAGGGGAGGCTGTTTCCTTGCCTTTTCCAGCTTCTGGAGGCCTCGGCCCGTGGCCGCCAGCCAGGGGCCGCCGCACTGCCATCTCTGCCTCTGACTCGCCTGCCTCCCTCTGTCACTGATTACGTGGGGTCCATCCAAGGTGGTCCAGGGTGATGTTCCTCATGTGAACATCCTTAATTTAATCACACCCACAATGTCCCCTTTGCCATGTAAAATACCATAGTCACCGGTTCTGGGGATTAGACACGGACGTGGGGCCAGGGGCGTAGTCTGTCTACCCCACTCTTCTTCTGGGAATATGGGTGGGCGGACCAACGGGAGCGAAGAGCAGGTGCCTGTCAGAGGATCCTCGCATGATCAAAGTCTCAAAACCATCTTTGGTCTTAGCCGCCGATGCGCACTCTGCTCGCTACTTGCTTCCACGCCCACGTTTGCTGGTTAACGCTGCTGTCCCAGTTCGTCTCCCCTTGTCCTTAGAGGTACACAGCTCTGAATGAGACAGAAGCTCGATCCGCAACAAGGCTCGATCCGAGATGCGACAAGGGCACTGCATTTGGCGTGCAGAAATAATAATACTTTCAGGACGCAGTTTACAAACTTGGTGCACAATAAGCTCAGGACCCGCCACAGCCAGATATTGTCAATCAGTGTTCCTGGCACATTTTGTCATTAAATGCTGCGCGGGTCAAGCAGGTGTTTATCGTTGTTGAAAAAGCAAATTTGCACATTCTGGGTGATTCAAAATATCGGTAATAGAACTGCTACTAAGTATATAGGCCTGGCATTGTCCTCACATTCCAATCCTTTCTCATTGGTGAAGAGAAAAGCGTCCCACCCAGCAATATGGCTCTGGGGATTTTTGCCCATGATAATAGAGTATTTTGTAGGGTAAGGAAGGAGAAGGAGGGGGAAGCAATTGTAAAACCGATATCGACAGGAGAGGGCGCTCTATTTGCTAAGGGAAAAGCAGCTAGAAGTACATCGTGGTTGTCAGAGGAAATGAGAGTCTTGGAAATGAAATTCAGGGAAGATGAAATCGAAAGCAAAGAGAAATAAAATTCCCTCTGATTTAAAGAAGGCACATTTAAGAAAAGTAAAGTAATGGTAAACATTTGTCAGATACCTCTATGTAGTTCTTGTTTTGTGAATAGCCAGCTCTTCTTCATTCATTTGTCTATTACTGTGTTCATCTTTTTTTATTGATTTGTAAGCACTCTTTGTGTATTAGGGCTATTAACCTTGTTTCTCTGCAGTAGGTATTGAAAGCAGATTTCCTATTTGTCAATCTTGTTTGGGGTAGAGATTTTTCTTCTATGCAGGAGTTTTTCATCTGTAATCAGTCAAATCTATCAATTTTTTCCTTCATGCTTTGTGAATTTATTATTAAGCTCAAGAAGGCCTTCTGTGCACCAAGCTTATTAAAATTCCACCCACTAGTAAGCCCCCCCAAAAATGCAAATAAAAATGAGATTTAATCTTTTACCTATCAGTGTCATTTATTCATTTCCTGAACAAACATTTGTCAAGTGTCCATTATGTGACAAGCATTATACTAAAGAGGCAAGAATCCAAAAATAAAGAAGACAGAAAAAAATTCTACCCTGCGACAGTTACATTCTGTTGGGTCCAGATAAGTGAAACAAGATGAATAAGTGAACTGGATAATATACGAGAGAATAAGTGCTGTGAAATAAAGCTGGAATGAGGGTAAGAGATGCCAGAGGGTGGGGCAGGTGGCATTTTTAATAAGATCATCAGGGAAGGTCCCCCGGGGAGCCATGCTCGTGGCCAGGGCAGAGCTCTGAGCCAGCATGAAGCACTAAGGCGGAGCTGCTGGACGTGCTTGCTCCAGGAACGGCAAGACGGCCAATGTCACACAGGAGGGGAAAAGAAGAAAGACGTTATGGGAGGGGCGATATCGCATAGGCCCTGCAAGGATCCAGGCCATCACTAGGAATGAGATGGGATGGAAATGCAGGGTGTTGACTAGAGGGGGACAGCATCTTACAACGGATCAGAATCACACTGGGTCGAGATTAGACTGTCCGAGAAGTACGACAACCTGTCAGGGGACGATTCCATTAATCCAGGTGCAAGATGGCAGTGACATGTTGAGCAGAGCGTTGGATATGACGTGTGAAAGATGAGTCACAGGCTTTAAGATACCTACCAGGAATCTAAGCAGAGGTGCCAACAGTCAGCTGAATCCACAAGCTAAGTTCCAAAGCTGTCTTCTGAACTGGGGATGTCCATTTGGGAATCATCGAGACATAGGTGGGATGTACCTGACACTGAGACTCTCCGCAAGAGACTGTCAAAGACTAAGATGATTGACAACAGCAGATATTGACAGGTGTGTGAGAAAATGCACATTCTCGTATATGCCCTCCACCCAAATCTTCTGGAAAACAATTAGCAAGATGTATTGACATTTAGACATGCAAAGCTTTGACCGAGAAATTCCACTTCTAGGAAATCATTTTAAGGAAGGAATCAAACGAGTGAGTAAAAATAAAGACGCTTGTGTCATTAATTACTAGAGCAAAAAAGCTAGAAGCAACCTAAATGCCCAACAAAAGGGAGCTGGTTTTCATGGCGTACACGGTATTACGTGGCCATGTAAACTTAGGGTATAATGATTTGTATTAGTATGTGCCATGATATCCATAATTTACAAAACAGTTTAGCAAATATCGTATAATCTAGGTGTGCATGGGATGTTTTTGTCTTTAGAGTTTAGGCTACACCCTAGAAAGAGACAATTTTCCTAATCAGGAGCCCACACCCTGGGGTGGTCAGCTAGCATTTTATTGGAAAGGCCACACTCCAGAGGCAATTACTAAAAAGCCTTCTGTAATCCACATCTCTAATCAACAAGGAACATTTTGCTAATTAGCATACTGAATTTCAGAAATGGGTTCTCATAGGGGAAATTAATGGGTTGTAAATGAGCATAATGGATATTAGAAATGGGCAATCATTGGTAAAATTTGTGGAATTCAAGAGACATGAATTCGCTAAAACGTTTTTAGAGACACCTCCTCCCCTCTCATGACATAATAAAAAGTTACCCAGAGAAGCCAAGGCTTGTCTTTTCAGGGGTGTTCTCTGAGTTTTGACCCCGAAAGAGCTGAGTACCCAGCCACTGGTTAAAGGCTTTGGGTACATCACCAAGGGTCAGAGAATGCTGCTGTGAGATTCAGTAGGGTTTGCCTCAAGCGAACCTTCTGTTGAAGCTCTGGCCGGAGGCCCTGAGAGGAAAATGGCAGGCCTTCCATGAATTTCTAGCATAGGTTAGATGTGTGCTGTTCACCTACTTGCTAATCCCCGTGTACTGAACGTCTGCACACGTGGGGGAATCGGATCGACACTCGCGGTCATAGATGACCTGAGGCGAGGTCCCGGGGAGGAGCCAATGCGCCCCTCTCACTCTCCACACGTCTGCTCCCTCTCACCCAGGAGAACCCAGGGCCGTGCACGACACAGGCAAACAGCAGCAGGGACAACTCAGAAAGGGGGGTGAGACACACGCCCCCTTCCCCGAGGACTACGGGGATCCTTGAGGCAGCAACGCAAAGGGCTGATACTTGGGTTGCGTTTTTGTAATCAGGAAAAAAAGGTAACGCTCACAACTGTCTTCAGAAAGCGACGTCAAAACCAGAAGGTGCACAGAAAAAGAGACGGGTGAGAAAATACCCAAGGAATTCCTCCCACTTAAACAGCCACCTGGGGATTGACGCTTCCTCCTAACCCCGCCTCTACTCCACGTTCCACTAGTAGAATGTGGGCCCACGTTACCTAAAATGTCTTCTTTTTTTTTTTTTTTTCACTCTCCCAGGATCAATCATCAAGTCCTACGGGACCACATACATCTGGACATGCGTGACTCTTGAAATATTCACCCCGCCCGGTTCTCATCTCCTACCTCCACTGGCAGTCGGCAGCTCTCATTAGCGCTCCTCCCACTTGTCCTAAGTAGCAAGATATTATCCGCGGTTGTTCAAATGATGACCATTTTTCATTGATTACTGCCTCTCCTTTCCGCATTCCCTTCACCCCCTTTTCACTTCATAAAGTAACCCCTGATTTATATTGCTAGGCTCCCTTTTATCCTTCCCTCTCTCCTACTTTCTCCCCACATCCTCCATCTCTCTCTCTCCTTCTTCCTCGTCTCCATCAATCCCAGGTACCCAGAGGAAATCATAGCAAGTTAAGAAGGAGAGGCCGGGAGATTTTCACGGAGTGATTAGCACACCCCAACATTTCAGAAAGGGTGACTTTTTATAAACCCACACTCAAACGCTTGGCCTCAATGAAGACTAGGAAAAAAAAAAAAAAACAGTAATCAAATGATAAAAGTTTTCCGAAGCTCTTTTCTTCTGGTTTTCAATGGGCAGAATAGAAATAGACACAGAAAGGAAGCGTAAATCAGAAAACGCGAGAATGCAGGCCTTACAGAACTCTGATAAGAGTGTCAAGAAACACCATTTCCTCTTCAAACGGCTTTTTAAAACACTATTTGATTTTAAGCTCACCAATCCCTGTCTGGATGAACATATGTTGCCACATAATTATTCTCCTTTGAAAATATCCACTGCCCTGCAAACCAGGAAAAGGGAATTTTCTGGCAGGAGGTGGCCGATGGGGGGGGCGACGAGGCGTGAGCTGCCTGACCCTTTTAGCTGCTTTAAGTGGCTGGCTCTTTCCTTTCCGTGGATCTTTTCTTTCTCCCTCCTGCTGCTCTGACTGTTGTTTCTGCTTTACAAGGACATGTCATTTCACTTACCGCTCCCTCTCCTCCTTCTTAATTGACCCGCAGTAAAAATACAAATTGCACCACCGTATTTTATTATTGCCATTTGATGCGCCAAAAATGGCTCGTATGTACTGCCTGGAGGATACTATTCAGACCTGCTGACTCTTCTAAGCACCCACTTTTCTATCTCGACGCCCCAGGCGAGGCCAGTGGGTGGTGATCATGCCCCTTCCCGTGGGAGCACTTGGCTAGTCACAGGCCCCTTCATCAGCAGAGGCGCAGCCAAAAGGTGTGGCCTCTGTCCCTCTGGCCAGCGGGGAAGCCCTAACAGGAAATGAGGGGGTGGCTAATGAAGAAAGGGGGACAGATTGGAGTCCGGATCTTCCTGGCTGCTTCTCCGTGAGGCTTCCTGGAGATGACTGATGCCTTAACTGAAGGTCATGACTGCTCTCTTGAGGAGTCATGCTCTGCAGAAAGCCTCTCCTGGGCTTGCTAACTGTTACTGGCTCGGAGCCCCCCTCCTTCCTCTCACACCTTTCAGTCGCAGCTCAACTGGTGATAACAGATCAGCGGGTGCCACCCCAGTTTCCTGAACTACCCCTTCCCTGAACTCACCCCTTTGTCAATAAAACACCTTAGATCCTCCTTGAATTATCCTCATCTTGGTGTTTCATTCGTTTCCTGTTGGGATGCTAGATGTAGATGTAGATGTAGAGTAGATGTAGATGTAGATGTAGATGATGTAGATGTAGATGTAGATGATGTAGATGTAGATGATGTAGATGTAGATGATGTAGATGTAGATGATGTAGATGTAGATGTAAATGTAATGTAGATGTAGATGATGTAGATGTAGATACATATGTATGTATGTATGTATGTATGTATGTATGTATGTATGCATGCATAGCTGGGTTTGGGGTGCTGGAGCAAGGGGAATGTTCTCAAACAAGCTTGTCCATGTAAATGAACCTCTAGTTAGTAAACTGAGGGCTAAAGTTGTATTTTGTTTGTTTAAGGCTGAAGTTCACTCTCTGACCTATTCACGGACCTTCATCATCCTCCAGTTTCTGAGAGTCAGTGGTCCTTGAGCTATACCAATCCAAGCCTGGATCAGATTTTACTAGAATCGAAAACACATCGAAAGTCAAACATGACTTCAGGGATAACTTAACCGAATCATAGGATTTTCCCCAAAACACATGCCCTGAAGACATGATGTGTATTGTGTGCTCCACCTACCCTGATTTATCAATTTTAAATAGCCCTCGACGGGCAAATAGCTATTCACCACTCGTGAGAAGCTTCGGTTACAGTGTGAGCACCACTCACAGTGGGCAGCATCACTGGACCTCTGCGACTTCTCAAGAGAAAATGGCCAGACCGAGCAAGGGACAGGCACTCAGCCAGGTGGATACAGCCATCCTTGGGATGCATTCTAACTCCAACAGCAGCGGCCTCCAAGGGAGTGACGCCACCTCGCTCGGCATGTCTTTTTATACTGTATCGTGTTACAGGGCACTTTTTTCCCCCCCTTGACCTGATTTTATAATCACTTTGCTTAGCAAGCACCATATTTGGAAATCTGGAGGTTTCTATTGCACCGTAGCTCCTGAAAATAGAGATGTTCTTCTTATTCGGATACGGCAAATGTCTAATTCTTGCGTCTAAATAGTCCCGGTTAATTGTCTCCCTTAATATCCTATGGCAGCAAATTTTACAGCCTAATTCAATGTTATACTGGAAAAAAAAAATTGGACCGCTAAGCTAAACTGTGGGCGGGGGGGGGGGGGGGAGGGGAATACGTGTTAGAATTTACCTTTCCCAAAAATAAATGTTATCTTGGTTAACAGTCTCTGAAGAAAAAGCAAGCACATCTCACTCTTCATGGAGCGATTCGACATGTATGTGTCATCCAGTAAAAGCTGACTCTGTGAAGCACACACAGAGAATCTTGTATCTCTATATAAATCATGTCTCTTCGGTGTGACAAGTCGTGTCCAGGCAAAGCTTATTATAAATTCAGTTTGAAATCTCAAGAATGAATAGGAAAAAAATAACAACAGCTTTATGGAGCCATAGTCAGGAAATGACTTGAACTCACCCAATTTTTAAAGTTCCATTCTATACAGCAAGCAACTAAAACCCCATTTTCTGGGGGAACTGCCCTTACCGGAAGGTGTGGCAAAGCCATCTGCTGCTTCATAGCAATGGCTTTCAGCCTTGTTTTTTCTGCTCCAGCTATAAAATTGCACTAATCACAGAAACAGACTGTTTGGCCAGGAAGCAGTGCACGCCAGATACAAGTGAATTGAAGCCCACGCGTATTGAAGGTGCAAGCTTCGTTTGCAATTTATGTGCAAGCGGTTTTGTATTTATTGATCTGGACTGAGTGCAGGTCCTATAGGGGAAATATGACAGATTTCATCTGTCTGACAGCCAAGTCTAATTGTATTTTCAGTCTGAAATGACCAAAGACAAAAGTGCACATGTTGTGGGTCTTCGCTCGAGAACCATATGGGGTACGGGACGCAGGGCTGTGGTCACTGTAAGCGTTCACTTTCATAACGAGACACAGACTGCATCCTGAACAGCTAATGCCTGAGAGGTGAGAGTTTAATTCCATCTGAATTAACAGACCATCTGATTCTGCCTGAATGTGGGTGGGCCATTTTAAAGAGTGCCTTTTATAGACATGACTAGGGGGAGCTGAAAAAGATGTGTTGTGTATTATTGATTCATCTGGACCATGAAAACTTCCGAGCCAAAAGTCAAATACTTCCCACAATGGTCGTCACTAAAATTATAACCAACGTTTCTGGGAAGTCTTGGCATCTTAAAAATAAAAAAAAAAAAAAAAACATCTTCTATAATCTTCTGATTGGGAAGACAAACTGCGCCTGTGAGAATAAGTGATCTATCATTTCCTTGGCTGTATCTCTCTCTGTCTCTGTCTCTCTCACATATATCCTCCTCCTCATCATCATTATCATCATCACAGAAGCCACTGTATAACTGAAAAGACAGTCAACAATGAAACATATCTCAAAAAAAATATTACCTAATACCCCGTGATTCAGAGGGTGGGATCGAATGAAGTGTCAGTCAGGATTCTGCGTGCTGACTGGCCAGTCCTTAACAAGTAATATTTGACCCTGTTGGTCCCCCTGCTTCTTAGTTTCAGTGGCACCACACAGGGCAAACTCCTTCCCTCTCTGTTTGGTTTTCTTTGCCTTCGGGAGCAACACTCTTCCTCCTAACTACGCACGTGGTGCTGTTTAATTATGGGCAAGTTCCTTAACTTTTCCGATTCTGTATTTATCATCTTTGAAAATGGTTCTAACGCTATGTCATAATAGAGGGACAAAAATAGAGTTGTTAGAAGAATTAAACTAGTTAACACATATTTTTAAAATAAAATGTACTCTAATGCCTGGTCGAGATAGGTGTCCAGTGACGCCATTATACCTTCCCACTTCCCTTATATCTTTAGATTATCACAAAAAAAAATCTTTTCTGTTCACTGCTTCAGCTCCCATTTCAATCTTGGTCTTTTAGAGCCTCATCTCCAACCTCAGCTCCTTATCTATTATTCATTCTATTAACCTATTATCTTTCCATCTGTTACCATCCCACGTTTCCCCAAGTCCCAGGGCTTGACTCTTCCACAGTGCTCCAAGTTCAACATCGGTGAAACCAGGCTCACTGTTAAGTCCACCCACCCACTCTGTCCTGCTGTCCTGCAGCCCGCTGTCCACTCCAGATCCCCTTTCCACCTTCCTCTCGTGTTGAACTGGACCATTATCCTCTTACTCTTACTCAAAGTAATATAGTCACATATTCCGGAGATGACGACAAGGATGTTTCTTGGGGGCCACTATTCTACCTACTACACCTACCTTGCCAGTCTTATTTCATACAATTATCCCCCACTTTGCTATGGGTTCAGGCCCCACTGATGCTCTTATAATTTCTCAAATAAACCGTCATTATTACCTCTGCCATGTGACTATGCACCTACAGGTCCCTCCGCCCTCAAAGCATGACATACGTTTCTTCCTTAGCACATACAGGCTTCAGTTACACATGTATTTCTGTGATTACTTCATTAACGTCCATCTCCCCAACTAGACGATAAGCTCCATGAGGCCAGAGACTGTGTCTTGTTTTGCTTAATGCTCTCATAGAGCCTAGAACAGAGAGCATGCAAAAAGCATTTGATGACTATTCGCTAAATGACTAAATCAGGCCAGCAGGAGACGACCCTCCGCCATCATGAATATCTGCAGAAACTAACATCCCCTGCCTCATCCCACATACACCTGGGTCAAAAAAAAAAAAAACATAACTAATAATTACTAGAACCCACAATGAGCTCAAATCTGCCTCATTTCATCTAATCCCCGTAACAAACTTCCAAGGTGGCTACAATCATAATCCTCATTTTATAGATTAAGAACTGAGGAAAGAGAGGTTAAAGATCTTGCCCGAAATGACACAGCTGGTGGGTCATGGAGTGGCAGAGACCCTGCTGGACCCCATCTGCTCAGTGAAACTACAGTGCTTGGGGGTTAGTACCTCTGCTCCCCACCCTCTCCTCTGCAACCGAGATAAAGAAGAGTTAGAAGATCCATCAGGTTATTCGGTCCATCCATCATCAGGTAACTCTCTTACCTGGGAAAGTTAAGTCCCCCTCTAGACCATAGTGATGTAAAAACAGAATGTGACAGAAGTAACAGGCACCAGAGAGCTTGCAAGGGCCTCGAGAAGTCTCTGGAAACTTGGCTGAACTCAGATGAGAGGCGGAAGGAAACAAGCTGCTCTGAGGTAACTATGTGCTGCTCCTGCCCACCAACCCAACCGAGGGCTCTGATCAGCCAGGACTTCGGCAAGGATGACCCAGCTTCTTCTAGATGCTTCTTTTGAGAAGGCAAGAGGGGTAGAGGAACCCCAGGAGTACTTCGGACTGTGGTAGGAGGAACCCTTCAGAACGCTTTCTAGTCTTTTCCTATAAGACTAAACCCCTGAGAGAGGACATTCAGGGAGATTTTTAGAATGATAACTCCTGCCTTTCTTCCCCAAACAACCCACTGAGCACCCAGGAAAGAAGAATGTGAGGGAAAGAACATTACGTAACCCACAACGGCCCAGGGAACCTTCAGAAATAGAATGCGGTCTACTCAACCACCCTATCATGAGACCTACCAAGTGGGTACCTATGTTTAATCTGGAATTAGCCTTAGGAGAAGTTTGGGAGTCCTGCCTAATCTGTTTTTTTATTACTTTGATCTCAGCCTACAGAGGTATATCCTTCATGCTACAGAACTGACATAAACATTTGCAATTCATCTAGATTAGGTAGAAAGTATAAAATCCTAAAAGAGATCAAATTGAGTTTAAAATGTGAAGGATGGGTATAAAATTAGAGATGGAAGGCGATAACTTTCTAGACTGGGAGAATTTGGGAATACACAGTGAGAGAAAGTGCTGACGAAGGTGGCGTGGAAAGTGTCTTGAATGCCAGCTCAGGAATTTAAACATCTTCCTGTAGTTTGAATATAGTTAGCTACTGTGAATTTTTGAGCAGGAAGTAGCTTGAACGTTTTTCTCTAATCATAAAGGAAAATTCTACCTCTAGCAAAGCAGCAGCAATAACAAATTTATAAAATGTATTTACACGCCAAGGAAAGAACTAATTGTTTCTTTGTTGTCCACACACATCAATATCATTAATTAGCATTATTATATAAAACGGCTTGTAATTTACATTTAACTTTATTGCGTTTTTACCCAGCAGCCGAAGCTCGTCACTCAAGACTCTCATGGAGGAGTCAAGCGTGACTTTGACAATTTTAAATTAAAGCACAAAAACTCAAGGATAATTCAAGAATGTATTAGCTTTTCTTTCCAGAGCTATCAGCTGGTTTTAACCATAACGTATCAATTTTCAAAGAAATGAAGGGTACCCAGGACACTCGCCTGTGTCTGGGATTACTGTCAACTCAATTGAAACAAATTCTAAGTTCTGTCTCTACTGCTTCTTTTCTCAGGCTTAAAAGATGCATTTTGGAGGTTTGCACTGTTGAACATCCAATTTATGTGGTCGTGAGGAGCTCCTAAGACGTTTATCTTCCATCCATTTGAACAATCAAGACTGAATTCCAATGAAACTCTTCTTCTGTCAGCATAATACTATTATGGACTGTCTGAGACAAGGTGAAAATGCACCCAATGTACATCTGGCTTTATTAAAGAACAAGTTAGCATGGCCTGTCCTCAGACTCACCAGTCGAAGCCATACACACGAAGGACTTGGGTATTGTGTGAATTTAAAATTAATTTGCTTTATTCTTCCTGCTGCTGCAGGACAACCAACTGCCTTTTTTATTTTATTTATTTATTTATTTTTAGTTTCTGAGAGCAGTTAGGTTGGTGGTGGTTGTCGCCATGAACACCCGAAGAATGATTCGTTCTCACTCACGTGAAACCCGTGGGAAACGTTGCCAATCACTTGGCTTATTTCTTACCTTCAGTTCTCAGCAGACAACAGATTTGTCTATATTTTAACAAAGAGTCATGCATTTTTCAGTTAGTGTACAAATAACGCTACGTGATTCCACTTGGGCTCAGTCCTCCTTTGGGAGAAGGAGGAAAACCCCAGCATCTTGACCGACAGGGTGGTCCGTGCCCCCCGCAGCCTGTCGAGAAGCCCCGGAAGTGGGCGGGGGGAAGGTTGCCGTGCACAGCTGTGCGTCCCCAGATGCTTCACCAGAGCCGCAGGTGACACTTAGCCCGACGACTCCCCAGACGGTTCCCGAGTCGAGGCTACTGCAGGCACACGTGACGCTTCATGACATTGCCCACGGGGCTCTGAGAGGCCCGGCGAACCCAGCAGTGTAGGGCTCAACACCGTGTGTGTGTGTCTGTGTGTGTGTGTGTGTGTGTGTGTGTGTGTGAGAGAGAGAGAGAGAGAGAGAGAGAGAGAGAGAGAGAGAGAGAGAGAGAATCTCAACCTTGAGCATATTACTTCACTTGTATAGGAAAATGAAGAAATACTTTTCAAGGGTTATTTTGAGGTCGAATCAAAAAACACTGCATGAAAAATGCCTAGCATAGCACTGCCTATGGTATAGCAAAACCCTCCACAAACGTCGTCTTTCAACCTCCTTTCCCATGAGAAGGACCTCATGGAAAGGGGACCTCGTACACTCCCCTTACGACGAGTCAGAAATTACAATCGCGCTTGTTAGGCACAGGTCTCAACCCTGATTTTGACATAAACCATCCTAGTTAAATCTATCCTAGCATTCCACAAAAAAAAAAAAAAAATGTATCTGAACTAAAAAGCATACTTTATTGGGATGCAGTGTGAATCGACCTAAGTGGCCAGAAAATATTCTCTATTATCGGGTCTCCCAAAGAATAAACACTGGGCCCTATTAGTTTGTGCCCATGCGAGCGGGCGAGCCATGGATTAATGAGATTCCATCAGAGCGTTGCAAAGCTCTCCTTTGCTATCTGAAGTGCTCAGAGGCAAGGGTCCGTTACAGAAAGCCGTCTCCCCTACGAAGGCCCCTTCTCTGTCCCCTTGCCTTACTGTGGCCTTTTATCTGACCCACTGAGAGACCAACACTTGCTAATGCCACACGAGGACAACATCGCGTGCTTTTCCCTCAATTCGAAAGTCTGGGCCAAGCATGCTTCCTGTAGCCACCCCAAACCTCCACCCCGACACCTCTCTGCCCTCCCGGCACGACGTGGATCTCAGGGTTTTTCTCCCTTCTCAGATGAGAAAAGCATTCACTCTGAGGCACATTTCTGAAGCAATGAACAGCTCTCTTCTTTGTGGGAAAAACAGGCAATTTTCGAGCAACCTTTGGAAGCCTCTAAATAACCCACACATATTTATGGTTGAGTGACTCTTTGGATTGAAGAAACTTTAAGCTTTTGTTTGCAAAGATTGCCATTAACATCGCTGAGCAATCTCCCTGCTCATCTCAGTTTCATCTAACCTCTCATCTTATCTCTAAAAAACAAGCCCCGATTTTCTTCTTCCTCTCTCCTCCCCCAGCGTGGCTTCCTGAGCAGAGATTTGATGTGTGCATGAAACGCTGGGATAAGCTCAAACAGCCCGTCTTCACCCAGAGGTCTCAGGGTCCTGGGAGTGAAGGCAAAAACTCCCCTGATGTCCAGGGTCAGCCTTTTGGTCTCATTTTAAATGACCCCCCATTTCACCTCACCCCCACCTCTTCCTTCTTGCAAGAATAATTCCCCGAGGAAAGGAGAAAGCATTCTCAGCCTCCTACCCCACCCCCACACTGCAGCGGAAATACGCTCTTTTAAAGCAGTTGTTCTCCAGAGAAAATGCTGTAAGCTATATTTATCTCTAACTAATCTATTCCTCTCTACTCCAAGATCAAGGAATTAATGACTGCTACAGCTGCTGTCCTTAGCACATTAATTACTGGGAATTGGCTGCAAGCACAAAAAAAAATCCACTCCATGATGATGACCACGGTAAGAGGGCAAGGTTCTCTGCAAAGCGTAGGTACCGAACCTAAATAGTGAACCAACGTGGCATCGGCTCGGGCTCGCAGGCTGCAGGCCCCGGGGGTGGGTAGAGGTGCGTGGGAGCGGGGAAACACCCACTGTGCAGACACATCACCTTCCTCAAGGTCCAGTCCGCATCAAGCATTACGGAAAACGACTCCTGTATTCCTAAAAGTCTGTGTCACTGCAGGACCTCTTAGGTCAGTCTTCAGCCCGCTGGCTGTTTTTCACATTTGCCAAAATCCTTGCCGACAAACGCGGTGAACACAGACCTTCGGAACCGGCTGCCTGCCCCGGGCCCCCTCGCAATGCCCCCTGGAAGGCCCCATACAAGGCCCACACTCTGTGCTCCTCAATCCTTTCATATTCCAAGTTCCCTCTCTCATACAGCTTCCCCTTTCCCGCCCCTTCCCAATCGGACAAACTTTCCTCCAGAAAACCCTTTGAGTTCCCTTAGCAACTCCTCCATACTTCCAGGACTTACGTCTCTGTTCCCAGTTTCACAGACCCAAGGCTATGAGCCCCCCAGGGCTGGCCTTGCATAATCTGAACTAACGCATTGCTGTTCCTCTCTGCAAATCTTGCCATCCCTTGGTCGCGCCCTGCCCCCTCCTCTTCCTTCCGGGCCAGACGTCACCTCCAGGTGACTTGCTCACCTCCCTTCGCACCTCATCCTTCTATATTCTGGCTTCTTGAGCCCGTCACTCCAATAAAACTACTCTGTCCAATATCACCTTGCTAAATCCCAAGGCATACGACAGATCTATCAGTGAAAATACCCAAGCTGGAAACCTAGGGCCCATTTTAATTCCATTGTCACCCTCATCCCTGACTCTAAGTAATGACCAGTCTCAAGTCTTGAACTTGTCCTACTTCTCCTGGCCCCTTCTGCTACCACCCTAACTCAGACCTCCTCACCTCTCACCTGGAGCTACAACGCCCGTCCAACCTGTCCTCAGGCTTCCAGCCTAGGGTGCCCCACTGCGGCCACAGGGATCCTCCCCAAAGCAAATCATATTACTGAAGTCCTCTACTTAACATCTTTATGCATTGCCCCCTTTGCCTCAGGAGGAATCTCTAAATCCTTCGCAGGATTCACTAGGGCTCTCATTGTCTCTCTCCAATTTTGTTATTTTTAACTGTCATTATCTCTGCTATCATTCAACATTTCTCAAGTTTCCTTAAGAGTGTCATGCTTCCTCTGTCACCCCAACATCGCCTATGCTGCCCCCAACTCTCTTCCAAGCCCCTTTGCCCAGCAAACCCTTTCTGTCGTTCAGTTCTCATCTTACATATCACCTCCAGGAGTCCTTCCCTGCCTCCCCCAGTCGGATAGGGGTCCCCAGTCCTCCTGCAGCAACAGTGTGCCCCCCTTCAGGACTCTTAACACGACTTGGTAACTGTGTTTTCTGTCTTGTTCTACTTCCTCTGCAAAGAGCAGAGATGCCCTCAAGCCAAAACAAGCTGAGCGAGATCAATCCCAGGGATACAGGGAGCTTCACAGCAACTAGAAGAGCTGCCGAAGCCTTTCTTCCACCCCAGTAACAGACCCCGAGACCACAACACCATTGCTCCTGTCTGCATGTCACTCCATACTCTCCTCTCTCTCCCAGTCAGCTCCCCCAACTTCACCTCAGCCCCCCAGCTCACCGCAGCTTGCCCTGTATCACCTTTCACCTTGGCCTTTGGTGCTGACAGGGGGTCATCTCTCAGCTTCCCAATTCCAACTTCCTGAAGGAAGAATATGACTGGTCCCTCTGGTCTTGTGGTTCTGTGTCTTGGGCAGATGAGTGCCTTTGATTCCCATCTAATCGTTTTTACACAAGAAGGGTGGGGGGTCATGGTAGAGAACACAGACGTACTCACCTGGGGTACAGCCTTAAATAATAGACACTCTCATCATACTCTATCACCTCGGAAGTAACCGAACTTTCATTGTTACATACTCTTTGCCCAGCAGAGTCAGGCACAGGGGAGCTTACTGAGTAACAAACAGCCTAATAAATATTTATCAGATCTCCCTATCCAGAAGACCCATCCTGAGATCCTTTTTCAGTAAACCATGCGGGGTGAGCAGGTCCTTGATTCCCATAATACAAAAGGATAGCTTTTGTTCCTTAAAGGGTGTTGCCCAGATAAATGTTTGCTAGCTCTTAAAGTCACTTACAGTCCCATCTACCACTTAGCTGATAACAGCTCCTAGTAGCTTTAATGGAAACGGCGACAATCTTTTGCAACTTCAGCCTGCTTATTTGACCTCTTCTTAAAATCACTGCCAGACTTGGGCTTTAGAAGTCTCGAAGGAACTCAGATGAAAAGTATAAAGGACTTAATGCCATATTTTAGCATTAGCATAATAACTATTGCTTCAAGATCGGCCTAATTTGAAGTTCACCTCCAGAATCTCCAGATTTGCAAGCACTGGGTGTGGCTTCTGACCTGGGGAAGATACGTTTTGTTTTGTTTATTTATTTTTATTATGGCGACATTAGTTAACAAAAGCCAGTAAGTTTCAGGTGCACAATTGAACAGTAAGGCACACACACATATATATATACACATTGTGTGTTCCCCACCCATAGTTAGATTTCTCTCTGTCACCATACATTGACTCTTTCACCCCGTCTACCTCCCCACTCCCCATAACCGAAAGGCTCTATCTTAAGTCAGGTCTTCTTTGTGGGATCCAGGTTTTCCCTCCTTATTACACTTTGAAATCTCTCTCCCCTCCTTCTGCCACCGCGCCCCACCCGTTCGTCCATTTGCCTTTTAGTACTGGAGACCAGCCATCTGTTTCATTGCCAAAATTTCTTAGAAGCCAGTAATCTCCTGGGAGGGAAGGATGGGAGGGGGGACTTTCTGGGTGCCAAACACTCAGGAAGCTTTTATGGATGGATCCGTTCGTTCGTTTAAAAAAAATTGTAATACTACTAAGGGTTTGGGGCCTGCAAGGGACCAAAAACAGACATCCAAGGCCCTCAGGGTGAGACCCGGCAGCCCTCCAGTGTCCTGAAGCAGCCTCGCTCCCTCCGCCTTGAAGGCGTCGCCAGGAGGCTACGGACAGCAGGTTGTCCCTCAGGCCTGCCGAGTCTGAGCATCACCCAGAGGTCCTGCCGGACATCCATATTCTAGAACCTGCCCCCCTGGCGGAGTCTCGGGTGCCAAGAGTGACCCTCCGGGAACACAGTTTTCACGAGCGCTCGGACCACCCTCGCGCACTGACAAGTTTGGAAGAAACGTTGTGCGTTATCTCAGGGTGTTTCCTCAGGGTGGGGGTCCCCGTCCCCTGCTGCACCGTGGCGTTCCCAAGGGGGCTTCTGATGCAAGCCAATGTCTTTACCCAGACCAATTCGATCAGAACCTGGGGGGCGTCAGACTGGGGATTTTAAGTGCCACCCACACGGACATTTTTGTTCAGATCCGGACATTTTTGTTCAGATCCGTGGCCACGGAGGAAGCGGCTGGGGCGGCACCAGCTCGCAAGACGAAGCGCAAGGCTTCTCAGCGCGAGTCGGAGCAGAGGGCAGTCCCCTCAGGCCCCTCTTCCAAATCCCCACTGCAACCGTCATCTGAAGGCCCTGGAGGTCCCACAACGAAGAATCCAATGTAATGTTATTTTGATTTGTTTAAATTCATTTAAATTGCTCTGAAATTCTAGACTAAAAAAAAAAAAAAAGCATTTGTTTGCGTGTTGGGTGACTGGATGGTTGGTTTTTCCAGATCTGAATGCGCATCCTGCACAGTCGGAATGTGCTTACATAAAGGCAGCTGCCCCGTTGTCCCGAGCAAAGATAGCCCAGCTCTTCCCAGGCAGCGAGTGGCAACTCCCCTACTACAGCTCGGCTGCCACCTGACTCTCCTCTGTATCTCCTGTTCCCACCCATTCCTGTCTCCAGATTATGCACTGGCTCTGACTCTCCCAAACTTGACTGTAGGCTCTCCCTTGAGGAGTTTATGTGAGTCAAACCCTTCTGACCCCTGTCCCTCCAGCCAGCGTGATTGGGGGGAACAGCCCAGAAGAACCGGCTCTGCCCAAATGTCTCTCGGTTGCATGCAAACATACCATACCCAGGATTTCTAAAATCATGATCTCCAGGTTATCCGCTCCAGACAAGAAAGGGATAGAAATGGGAAAGTGGAGGTCATCATGCCCCAGAGCCGGTCCACGACAGGATGTCCACGACAGGGTCCCCACGGCAGGAAAATTAACACACAGACGAAGCTCAAGCACAACCCCCACATCCAGCACACACACCGCTAAGCTGGCCAAGCTCCTGAAGCGAAGCAAAATCCTCAAGGGAAACAAAGTAGAAACAATGCGCTCTCTACTCAGAGAAAAAGAGACAACGAGAAAAAGAAGTGGCAACTTTTAAATGATTCGACACTAAATTCCTCTCCTGCCAACAGAGCTGAGTCACTCACCCTAACTCTGGGGCAGGCTCCCCCACAGCCCCACTGCCGACCTTCTCAGCTGGGTAATTACTCGGGTGCAGTTTGGGGTGTTTAGCAGCACCCCTGGGCTCCACCTACTAGATGCCAATAGGATAACCCCCCACCCCCCATCAAGTTGTGACAATCAAAAACGGCTCCAGACTCCACCCACTGTCCCTTAGGGATGAAATTGCCCTAGGTTAAGAAACACTGCTCTTGGGAGTAATTCTATATGTAAAACATCATGAAATGCAGCCTCAGAGGAGAAAATAAAAAGTTAAATTACAAATCTTTTTATTTCTGGATTATTTTATTGTAATTATATAACAAAAGATAGATTTTTTTAATTCCCCAAGATTTTTGTTTCTTATTAAAAAAATGTTAATTATAGTCTTTTAAAGTCTTCAGGTGATTGGTAGGGGGCAATGTTTGGGGAGATGGTAAATTTCTAGGCAGAATTTTTTTTAATTATAAAAAAAGGTGGGGAATTATGGTTTTGCTATGTAAAAATTTAAAATATTGCTTGTTAAGAAAAAAATAACCTGAATAAAAAGAGAAACAGTAAAAAGTCGAAACACATGTTACAAAGATTAATGTTCAACATATGAAGAATCTACTAACTATATTCTATGAAAAGTGAAAGCCACTGAGGTTGTGATAGATAAGCAGCCAAAAGATACAACAAATAATTCACAAAAGAAGACACTCAACAAGCAAATTATAATGAGCACTGGGAAATTATAAGCATCACTAGAAATCAAGGAAAACTAACTTAAATACAACTTTTGCCTAAAAAATTACTACCTTTTTAACTAAGAAGATTCTGCACTGATAAGGGTGAGATGAAAAAAAACACATACAGAAAAACTTTAAAAACAAATTTGGCAACATTTATTATGAGCTTTAAAAACATTCACTTTGTATAATCTATCCTAAGAAATTAATCCTAATTACTGGAAAAGCTCAGAGATGCTCATTATAGCATTATCTAGGATAAAAAAAATTGCATTGCATATGACCTAAATGCCCAACAAGTAAGTATGTCACAGAGGTAACTTGTAGCAATTAAATGTAGTATCATAAAGCCATTCAAAATTTGCCTAAGAAAAAACAGGTACAAAAATTATACTAAAAGTACGATTACAACTATATATTTTTCCCGGGCCTGGGTAGATACTAACTGAAGGCTGACCCTCTTTATCTTTGGATAGCTGAAATATAAGTGAAATTTTTTTCACTTGGTTTATTTTATTTTTTCACTTAGTCTATTGTATATTTTCAATTTTTTTGTAATGAGCATGTACTACTTCTATAATGGAAAGAGTTAACTCTATACAAATGATTAACTTTTCTAAAAAAAAAATGATTAACTTTTATAAAAGTAGAGTTCACCATAGTTTAGGCATTAAAATAAACAGGCTTCTCAGTCATGTTTTCTTCAGATTGAGCTATTTTGAAAACATTCTCATTATACGAAAGTTGACTGAAGCCAAGAAAACCTAATCTGCTCTAACTTCAGGGTCGCCAACCTCAACCACATAAGCAGCCACGAGGAGACGGATTCTGGAATACCCTACAAGAATTCTTAAGATATGACTTTTTCTCCCTTCCCGACCCAATCTTTTCACCAAATACATCAAACAGGATCTTCTTCACACATCGACAGAAAATCCAAACAGGGGAAAGTAACATCAAGTCAATTTTTTCACTAAGATAACTAAAAAAATTAAAATTAAAAATTAAATCATAAATACTCAGTGTATCCCCTTCCTCATTATTGAAGCCTAATCAATATTTATTATTACCCTGTTCCCTTTATCATATCAGATTCAGAGACATTAAAAGATCTCCAGTCTGAAATAGATAGTGATGTAATTAGAAGTAAAGATGATTGATAGATAAATGATAATCATTTATTTTCTAACAATGCCGATCAGAAATTCATAGAATTTAGGAACTGGAATATATTTTAAACTAGTCTTAATTCTTCATTTTGTATATTCTTTTGTACCAAAGAGAAGAAGAATGCCACAGCAAGTTATTGTAGACAGATGTCGAAGCCAACATGATGGTGAGGAGATCCTCAGAATCAGAGTCTTAGATTAAATTACGATATTAAACAAAATTAAGCCATTCAAATGCTAGTGTAGTGTTGTTAACCATCAACAGCAGGATTCCTCTCTATGTCCCTGGCAGATTTTCACCCAGATGAGGTTGGAATTCTTTAAGAATTATCACTGGTGCTTTTACCCCCATATCAAATTCCAGATCATGTGATTTTTTTTTACTTTGAAAAAATCTCTTGCATCCAACCGGCCCTTTCTAGTCTCATCAAACTAGTAACAATAGTACGAGAAGAATGGCATTAATGCGGGCAGGAAATAAAGATCCGGGCTAAGATGGTGACAAAGAGAACCGAGAGGATAAGATAGAGATGAGATACACTTTAAAAGAGCACAAGAAGAGGTTGGTGATTGACTAGATATAACTATGGCACCCATGTTTTATGAACCAAGAAAAACATAACAAAACAAAACTGTGTACATGACTTGACAATCATGAGGGTGCTTTTGAGTTCAATGGGGCAGAATATTTGCTCTCAGGACCAACTCAGAAAATCCACACAGTGAGAGTTCTTAGAAAGTGCACATGGCTGGGAGTTATAGAATGGGAGTCAGGATGAAAGAGTGGGGAGAGCCAGCAATAGGTAGAAAAGGAAGCCCTCGCTAAGCTTTAAGTAGTAGGTTATTTTCTTTTTCTATTCAGCATGTTCTCTTCGGCTGGAAAATGCTTTGTTAAACTGAGCTGAGGTCGTTTCCATCCTCATGAGAAATCTGATGCCGTATTTCATCCTAAACATTATAAAGCTTGGTATTAAAAGCTTCCCAAAGTCTATTTTCCCCTGGAGTCAGGGACCGTTTGTCATTTGCTCACACATACCTGCTGGCAGACTGCTTTATGATGATCCCCATGGGCAGCTAGGGGGCTGGAGAGCATCCTTCACACATGACTTCCCACTGAGTCCAGAGGCCAAGGGACACAAGCGGAAAACCGAGGCACCCTATCATTGATGGCATCTCCCACGAAGGGCACACGTGCGCTGTCTTTTCTTCTTATCGTTCACCTGGGTTTATAACGCACCACCGAAAAACAGAACTTGAACTCGGAGGCTAAGTTATTAGAGGGTTCATCCCTACAAATCCAAGTATTGTTTTTGGATGCTTGCCTGAGTCTGTCTATTTCAGAGGGACAGAGAGTATTGGGGATAAGTCTCAGGGTGAAGGCAGAGGGATTGTGGAAAGGGCACACCAGCAGTATTTTAACCATAAGTTTAGTGACTATGTTTTCTGAAACAAAAGAAAGATGATTTACGCTCTGAAAAACATTTTGATATACAATACAGTGGAGGCCAAGAGAAAAGTGTTTTTGAAATTAAAACTGAAAATTCCAAGACATTGGTCACTGTAGCTACAGGGTCATATAGAGAACAGACTTTTTTTAACCTTTGATAAAAGAGTATTTTTCTAAATCCTAAATTATTAAATTTGGAAGGAATATGGAGATGGAGGTAAGCATCAGAATATATAACTCACTAATTAAATTAGTAAATCACAACTGTCTGTTTTTGTAAACATGGTATGCAGTCTAGAAGAGAAATTTTTTTTGTCCCTAACACAGCTCTCTAACATACTTTTATCTTATGAGCTAGTATGAGTATTAAGTACAACCCCAAAGGAGTTGTGGGAAGACCAAAGAGTATATATTTTTTCTTACTTTGTGACAGGGAGGAATATGGTCAGATAGTGGAGAGAGACTCTCAGAGGAAAGTTCCCTAAATTAGCATTTTATAGTCTTGCGGCTGTCATGGTGGTCTGTTTCACGCTGAGAACACATGCCTAAGAGCCATTACAGCTAACGGGGGTTGTGGAGACCCGAGGAAACAGATCCCTCAACAGGACTTTTCAGCTGGTACTCTGAAAATGAGGTGAAGTTTCTGGTATCTATTAATGTTATTGATTAAACCACAATATTTATATATATCCATAAATGTAGTTTGTTTAAAATTTCTCTTTTAAATAAAGGCTCTCTGTATCTTTGGGATCCTGCATGCAAAGCGAAAATTTTCTGGTATCTATTAATGTTACTGATTAAACCACAATATTTATATATATCCATAAATGTAGTTTGTTTAAAATTTCTCTTTTAAATAAAGGCTCTCTGTGTCTTTGGGATCCTGCATGCAAAGCGAAAATTTTCTCCGCTCAGAGAACAATGATGATGTAGAAAAGGCTCCCGCCACTGGGCGCCGGAAGGGGGCGCTCCCGAACCACTGCGACAGGTCTCGGTGGCAGTTAAAACCACAGCTCTCTGACCTCTAAATGCGTCTGTCTCCAGGTGGCCCCCTTTGGTGAAGCTGGTACCAGGGCTCCCACCTTCGGAGCCATAACCGACTCCGATATTCCGTGGGCAGTGTGTGGGCACGGTCTCGCTTGTCACACACGGAGATCGTAAACGATTTCAAGAAAATGAAAAGACTCTCACGCCTGGGAGGGGTGGGGGACGGGTGGAGGAGAGACGGCACACCTGGCACAACCCATTTCCAGAGAGGAGCTCCCACCTCTTGGGGGCCAGACAGAGTCCCCAACGCCCAGGAGGCAGCCAGGCCTCTTCTCAAGGTGTCCAAGCCAAGGCAAGATCTCAGGGAAGAAAAACAAGCTAGTGCCACTCAGAGCCAGAGCCGCAGGCTGTGTCTACACACGGACAGGTTCGTTTCACTTGGCTGGGTTCAAATAACCATCCACGGAGCACGTCCCAGAAACCTTGCCCCGGGACTTCCGTCCATCTTTATTATCGCAAATGTAAGTATCAACAGACGTAACCTTTCTGGAAGACAATTTGGCGATACCTTTAAAAAGCCTTTAGAATGTGTATATACTCTTGGACCCAGCAATTCCCCATATAGGAATGTCTCCTGGGAAAAAAAAATCAGGGATTTATGCAAAGATTTAGCTATAAATGTATTCAACCTGTATTTGGTTATAGTAATAAAGAAACTGGAAATAACCAAACGTCCAGCATTAAAGGACTGAATTCTTGTATATTGGTATGAAACGTTACGTACCATTTAAAAGTAGTATTACAGAAAACTATTTAACGGCATGATATGTTAATGTAAAAAGATTATAGAACAATATGAACAGTATGATTCCGTCTGGGAAAGTTATCATAAAAAGCATAAGTAAGCAAAATGACAAAAATCAAACCCTTCATTGACTTGTTAATATTTTAGAACATTGCACAGTGAAGATGGGCTGTTTAAAATAAAAATAAAAGCTTTTAAGTTACTACTTTTACATTTCAAATAGCTAAATATTAATTATCGGCACAGCTGCTGGGAAGCAAGAAAGGAGGGAGGAGAGAGTTAATATGAGTTGTTTTTGCAGATGTTATTTCTTACTCAATTTCATTTACGTAGGAGCCCAACTTGAATTGCCCCCTTTGGTGGATATTCAAGATAACTAGAATGTAAATTTTCTACTGAAAACGCAGAAGGGAAGTGCCCTGCTTTTTCTCCAAATCCTTTATCATTGAAACCTGATGATTAAGAATGCGTCCATTTTTTGAACTGGGTGAATTCTCAAGTTATTTTTCCCAAGTGAAAGGGTCAATTTATATTACCTCTGATTACTCATTCAAAAAAAATAAGCCAGGCTGCATCTGGTAAATATTATGCAGTGAACTGATGATTATCTGTAGAGACCAGGACAGTCCAAATAATAAAAACCCACGGAGAATACCCAAATTTCATTGTAGCCAGAAGCGTCAACAGTTTGCCAGAGTGGTTAGCAAGGAACAAAGCTGATTTCAGTTTTCTCTCCCAACTCCCTTCCATATGCTGGAGGATTATGCTAATAAGACGTGAAATGACTGGCAGCAGAGGCAGCCCTGGGTGGTTTCAAGGCAGTAGAATTGGTTTCTGATTCATCAAGATTTGGCTGAGTTGGAGCACAGACATACAAGTGTCCCCAATAAGAATCCTAAATAGTCTTTAAATATTCATTCCCTAAAAAAATTCCATTTTACTTGACCACATGTTTACTGGAGTTCATTTCACTTATCAAACTCAGTACATGTAATAAATACCCTAATTTTGCCCTACCAGAAGCCTCCGTACACAGAATAAACAATGAACTCATTTTTCTTTGTCACGCTCTCCTACAAAACTATCAAATTAAAATGTCTAAATATGCATTATTTATAGTCATTACAATTCCGCACACCAGATCAATCTACTTAGGCAATATGCAATTAACCTAAAATTCAATAGCCTAAAATTATTAGGTTTCTAAGGCTTGGAAGAAAAATGTGTCCTTCTGTGACCTATCTGGAGCTGGTATACTCCGCAGAAATGGCACACTCCCACATAGTTACACATACACATAAACCCTAGCAATGGCCATGATTTGATTCAACAGATGCCTCTGACATTCCATCTGTCCACATATTTCATTTTAAATTTGTAATCAAGAAAGTCAAGACAGGCCTTTTCAGACCTTATGAGAAATAATCATTTCTCTAAAACTGCTTTTCTTTGAGGCAGTATCATAAATTGACTGACAGGGATGTTAACTGCATTAACTTTTTAAAGATTCTTTCAAGCCTCTGTCTTTTGCGAAATAACTATAAATTTAGATTAGTGGTTCATATGGCTTTTTTCCCCCACGACAAATACAAAGGAGATAAATTGAACTGAAACTCTTTTATGTTTTACTGAATAACAGCCAGTAATAAGGCAGGCCCAGAGAGCAGATTCTAATATCTCATGCATGGCATGGCTTTAAATGTCTTCTATTGCACTGGGAACAGGTTAAAATCTGTCCCTTTACTAGAAGATGCTAATTGCCTCTTCTAGACTTATCAACAAGAACTTTTTGGTCTTTCCTTTTTGCCAAGTGACGAGACTTTCCTTATGTAGAAAGACCTTCTTTATCTGTGTCTCCCTTCTAAGAAAACATTCCATTCTCACTACAACCTAAGAAAATACGAGGCATTCTGGAGGGAAACTGATTTATGATTTGCTGATTTTCGATAATATAACACTTCCTTTATACGAATATTGCGAATCACTGTCACCAATGAAATAAATACATAAACATTTGTAAATATTCAAATATATTTCATGTGTAGAAAATACATAAGTACAATGAAATGGATAATGATAGAAGGCAAACCTGAGCCAATCATCCTCAGTGATCCCTAGTTGTTTTAAGTTCAAGAAGCTTCTCCACTTCATAAAAATTAATATTAAAAAATTGTATTAAAATTACTTTTAAGAAAATAATTATCAATATAAATTTTTTCTTGGCATATATATTTCTATGTGACTCAGACTTTCTTTCTTTAAATAACAGGGCCTCTCCCCCTGGAGTCTGGAGGTCTGGTGTGGCTTTCTCCTGTGTATGTGACTATTTCAAATCAAGCCTATAGTCACCTCTTTCCTCAGTGTCTCCCACTAACACATTGCACTATAATTTCTGACATTCCTGTCCCAATTTGGGGGTAATTTTTCTCTCAAATTTTATTCAATTTTTTAAAGGTTCATGTATACTTTCAGCCTGGATATAATCCAATCAGACTTATTACAGTAGAGCCACATCCCGGAAAATTCAGCTTCACCAGTTACTAATCTTTTAGGACCTCACAATGTCCCTGTTATTTTCCAAAGCTGAAAAGTTCAAGAAGTAGAATTGAAAAAAAAAAAAAAAAAATAGCATCCACCTAAATATACATGAAAGTGCCATATATACACCACATATTCATCAGGCATTCAATAATTGCTTCCTTTAAGTAAAACAAATTCTAGTGGTAATGATAGAAAAAAGCATGGTTTCTAATGGAAAAAAAAATATGCCATTTTATGACACAAATTTTTCCAGAATTACCAACTTTTTTTTTTTTTTTTCCGGTTTTAACATTTTCCTTACCCTTTTACCCATTTCAACGTGGTGGCAGTTGGTCCTGGACATCGGAAGCTGGATGGCCAAACGAAGCACATCCGTATTCCAGAATCAACCTGAACCCAGCGTCCGGCCAGGGCCGACTCGCTCTCACAGAGACGTCCCTGTCCCCAAACGGCCCTTCGTTTCCTCTTTACCTGGTTCTAAAAATTAACTTCCGATTGTTTTTTTCTCCATGATCTGGGGGACAGAGCTCTGTTTATCTCCCTAGCACAACCAGTATTTGAAAGTCCTTTCCTTGAGAGAACCGAACCTTAGGTAAAATGTCTACTGCTTCTCTAGCTATATGAGATGCTAAACTCATTTATATCACATACAGTTATTTTAAATCGATGCATTAAACTAAACTAGGTCCTTTATCTCTGCTATTTTAAAAAATTCAAAAAATGTCCAGAGTAAAGAGAAGATAATTTTATAGATTCCCTGTGTGGAGTATTTCCCGTTAAAGCCTGCGTTATAGAGACAAAAAAAAAAAAAAAAAAAAAAAAAAAAAAAAGGGAGTTGAGCAACGGTCTTCTGATTTCATTAATTGTGTTAGTTATTTGAAATACGCACACTAAATGGAGTCGGGTTTTTCTTTAATAACAATACTTCGGGGCCTGAGATACGTAGATATCAACTCTTTGCTTTACGTGCAAGTCTGGACTGAAAACACTCTAGCTAAGAACCTCTCTCTCCTTTCCTCCACAAGTCCACTTCTGAAAAGAAAAATCCAGAAGGTTTCCTGTGCCGTCCTTTCTCTGCCACGCACTGGACCGCCTGCTTCTGTCCCCAGCACTCCCCTCAGCTGCCCTCACCGATGGGACCAGTGACCACCTAATCGCTAAATTTTTTGAATACCTTTCGGTCTGTATCCCACTTACATAGGATGGCCCTTCCCCTTATCAAGCGTCCTTGGTCGCACTGCACAAGCGTGACCCTCTCCAAGAAGCCTGACCCAACCACGCCCGAGCGGTGACCTTGGGCATCCCATCCCCTGTGCTCCTGGGGCAGCCTTGCATGTCCGTGCAGCCAGGTCCCCATGTGCTGGCCTCCCCACCAACGATGAGCAATGCCAGTGCAGAGGGTTTCAGCCTTCTTCACCTTTATACCCACTCACCTCACCCACACAGTGTCTAGACTTGACTGGCAAAGTGTCTGTTTTCCAGTCTCAGGAACTAGAGCAGAAGGCCTGGGCTGCACCACATGGTGATTCTCTCTCATGACGTGAAGACAGAGAGGTTTTATCTAATTTCTTCTGAGGCACACTCCAGCAAAGTTCTCACCCCCACATTCCTCATCCCAAGCAAAGAGGATCCTATTCCAGACCCCTGTGTCAACAAACATCTCAAGGCCCCTTGTATACCGGAAATGGAGCCTGAACTAAAAGGTGAGGTCCGTGGTGGAGAGAGCACAGGGAGGGCCTAGAAAGTCCCCGAAATAAATCTACTTCTCCTGCTTCCATCCCCTTCCCTCTGCATTTTGTCTCTTTCACTAGCACTGACACCTCCCAGCCATCTAATCAAGACAAATCTTTCATGCGGTAATTAAAATACAGCTCATCTTCAAGGGGAACAGAAAAACAAAGACTGAAACAATTAGCTGACTGTGCCAAACAGCATGGCTTGCCCCCTCCGGCCCTCACCCTCTGGCTCTCCCTGCCACTCCCTTTACTTCGATTGCTTGCTTTGAAGTATTTTCAAGGGAAGGAAAACTTCATTCTGCTGAAAGGTAAGAAAGCGAACAGACTCTTAGACTAGGAAATAGTTTGATTGAATTTCATACGAAAAATGCTTAGGACTGTTTAAGGCAAACGTTGGGTTCCCTGCTCGGCAGGAATTACATTAGGCAAGAAACCTGCTAATCTGTTATTGTCAGGTTAGAAGAGAATATTGCATTAGCCGGCAATAGGACACGGACCAGCAGTCCGGGGGAAAACAAGGCTTCCCAGAATGAAGACCGCGGAGCAGAGAGGCACATCGTACTAGCAATAATAACTCAGAAGTCAGAAAATGAACTCACACCTCATAAGGCTGCGCGCGTGTGTGTGTGCGCATGTGTGTGCACACACGCACCTTGATTACATGAATGCAACTTACGATATTATGCCGTATATTCATTTTTATTGTATTAGTTTTTGAATAGTCGGTAAAAGGTCTGTGTTTTATTTGGCTCCCTGAGCCACCTGTCTTTTCTACCACATCCCCTACCAGCACATTCAAGCATTAGCGCTCGGGATTGCGAAAAATCTTTTAACTATTGATGGCTGCCAGCAGTCAAATGAAATTCAAAGGGTTTAGTATAGCTCCAGGTTTTAGCTATATAATTTACTAAGAATGCCCAAAGCACTTGCAATCTAATTTGCAGTTCAGCAATGAATACCATTTCCTAACAAAATCTGCTTGAAATTTCCTTTTGAGGCTCCAGAAAAAATACACTTGTGACACCTGTGTGTCTTCCTTCTGGCACTGACTCAAAAAAAAAAAAAAAAAAAAAACCCACAGAAAACAAAAAACCTGCCAAGAGGGAAAGATATACCTTGTGCGAGGAGGCACGGGAAAGGAATCAGGAGAATGGATTTGTTTTTGTTGCCGGGTTATCTGAGCCTGAACAGCCACTCTCAATTTTTTTTTTTAATCTAGTTTCTTTCAATATCTTCTAAGCCTCATACTGAGCTATATTCATTACAGCTTCACTAGCAAAGAGCATAGGCTTAACTCAAATGTTGGCAATAGATAGGTGATTGATGACAGATAGATTAGATAGATAGATAGATAGATAGATAGATAGATAGATAGATAGATAGATAGATAGGTGATAGATGATAGATTAGATAGATAGATAGATGGTAGATGATAGATTAGATAGATAGATAGATGATAGATGACAGATTAGATAGATAGACAGACAAACAGACAGGCAACCCACTGCAGAAAAGCCCAGATTCGAGCATTTCCACATCTCTATGGAAGTAGATTTGGTCTATTTTCAGTGGCAGGTCAGTGTCAATTCCTAATCCTGGTGCTAATTTCATTTCTATCACTTAATCCTAAAGCACTATTGCTTAAAATCTCTCTGTGCCTCTATTCCACCTTTACAGAGGGGAAATAAAGCAGGAAGTGACTGCTAAAAGCTCACAGCTAACTTCGAGTATTGGTTTGTCTTATAAAATGATGGCCCTCTCCTACCTGAGATTAAGGCATGAGGAATCCTTGAAAAGCATTTTGAGAATCTTCTCTAAAAGCTGAAAATATAAAATTGTTGTTTAACTTTAATTTTTAAATCCACTCTCTCTTCCAGGCATATAGGAATTAATTTCCAGCCATAATGATAAAGCAGCTAAGAGAAATGCCAGGTAAAATCTGAAATCTTATAAGCATTCCCTACCGTAGAGAAGATACTCACCGTTAAAAGGGGCTATAAAAATAAGATCATCGGGCTGAATTAATTTAATTCATAAATGGCTTGAGAAGTCAGAGATGCTAGCTATACCCACAACAGCGTTCATCACTCACCTTCAAGCCAGCAAAACGTAACTCTAGAAATCAAACCGTTGAAGTATAAACTGGGAAAAGCCAAGTGCCTAATGACTCCATAATGGTCTAAAGCCGGTTGTTGGTCTCCTTCCTTTCGTTTCACACTCTGTAGGTCCCTTTATATCTTGAAGTAAACTCTAGAGTTTATAACATTTGAAAATACTAATGGGAAGGAGATTTAATGTTTTTAAAGCCCATTGACATATCAGCCCCCAAAAGGAAAAACAAAAGGAGCAGAACCCTAAGACCGTATGAGGGCTCCCCCCAGCCCACCTTCTGCCATTCCTAAACCTCCCCCCACATAGACTCAAAAGATGCTTCCGGTGTCCAAACGTATGGCAGAAAATGAAACAAAAGCGAATGAAACAAAAGCGTAAGATTTTTCCATTTCGATCACAAGAGAAAAAAAACACAACAACTAACCTATTTCATAAAAATGAATCTGCTGTTCAAGCATCACCTTTCTCCTCACTCCTGACTGAACCAATCCCCCTCGTCAACTCAAAGCAAGAACCCTTTATTTATTTGTAGAGCACCAGACAGAAAATTAATGTAGTCAGCCGCTCACTTTCCAATTAATGTGGTGAAGCGGCAACTAAATAATCCAATTCTATCGGGTCTGAACATAAAAATATCAGCTGCCCAGCACTCAGTAGAAATAAGAGAAGAGGAGAAACTAGCCTTTTAAATACCTTCTATGTCAGGCACTTCGCTAGGCCCTTGTGCATATTATCTCATTTTCGTCCTTACAAGAACCCTGAAGGGAAGGCATTATTATCTCTATTTTACACTAACTCTCCCTACACAGAAAATTTAATTCCCAAAGATCACAGAACAAGTACGTGGCGATGCTGCCACACTATCCAAGGTCTCTCTGACTCGAATCGAAATGAAAGTGAATGAATGTCAGAAAGATGGCACTTGATGTGTATTACACATTAGAGCAGAGTCTACACTTGATACTTTTAAGGATTCTGCTCATCTTTAACTTTCCTTGGCCGTTACCTTATCGTTACCTAATTCTTAGAGATGGTCATTCACTTCCTGAGAAATAGCTTCATCTGTACCCATCCCTTTCCCTGGCTTCCCCAGCAACCTTTCCTTTCTCCACTGACTTGTTTGTATTTCCCAAAGATGCAGGCAGGCAGGAGACAGAGAGCGTGACTTGATGGGAATCAGTGAATTGTGTTTAATGTAAAATTTATTCCAAATACAGACTGTTCGTTACATTTTATGGATGCTTCTCATGTGCCTTTCTGATTGGAATAACGTCACAGAGGATGAAGGTCCAATAAAACCCCACGAGATGTACAGTGTATGTGTCAGACATCTAAAAATTCTTGAGAAAGCAATTATACTGAGTGCCGTCTAATAATAAATCCGAATGGACAGCTATGACATGAGCTTCATTTCCTACCAACGCCACCCCCACCTGACTCTGCACGGCGATCTTCGCCAGACGCCGCAGAAGAACAGATGTTCTGCTTTGGGTTGAGAAATCAACAGTTACCATTCATATGTTCCCCAAATTCAAGGGCCTGGTGCTGCTGTTTTAAGGATGCTAATTAATTCTCGCCCTTATGCTCCAATATTCTTGCAGTTTCAATCCATTGCATTCTCACAGGACTCCTGTCCCCCAGTATCTCTTTCGAAAGCCTGTAGGGGAAAACAGCTAGGGAATGTACACTTCACTGACCTGCGGGGGAGGGGGAGGAGCAATCTAATTTGCTCTGATTTTGTATATTTCTCATAGCGCGCTCATCGCCATCCTCTCTATTGGATTGATTTGAACAGGTAGGCACAGCCCAGATAACAAATTTAATTGAAACAGTGCCTAGAGACGCCTTTGTCATATTTTTCATTTATTGGTCATTCAAACACAGACTAATTTTGGAAGCAGTACAGAAAGAGCTATTTCTGAATCTGTTCCTGGTTTTTTATTGTTTGTTTGTTTTTATATCCGTGTTGACTGTGCATAATATCCAGCTATGGGCATGGTTAAAATGCAGGTTCCTGGGCGTCAAATCTCACAGATCAGTTGGACTGTGGAGGTACCAGGGTACGTGTGATCTTTAAATAAATGCCCTATTCTGAGGCAGATGGATTGAGCGCCTCAGGAAATGCTGTGCTCACCAAAATGCACTCCTGAACACGAAGCTTACCATCTGTGTCCCTTTGTCCCAGATGAGAACTCCAGGGGAAATGGCATGGGTCTACTATGGTGTAAAGATCCCACCCTTTACCTCACGGGATCCTGCTCTGCTCCTGGCCCCACAGGAACCTTTCATACCAGTTTCCCAGAGTCTTCTGTGTTTGAATCACCTGAGGGTGATGACAATAGCTGGGATCTGGGATGGGGTCCAGGGACTCGCTTTTTAACAAGCATCCCAGGGGAATCTTATGCACCCTGAAATGTGTGTGATGAGCTGCCACGTCATGCCAAAGCAGGTATGCCCGGGGAAAAAGCATCGGCTAAGGAGTAGGGGGCCCTGGCCTGGAATCCAAGATATTTCACTACAATATGAGCACGCTTCTAGCGTGAACTTAATCCCTCGTTCCCTCAGTCCGCTAAATTTGGAATACGGTACTACCTTTCAAATTGCCGTGAGAATGCGGTAATATATGTCAAAGTCTATGGGCCGCAGCAGGAATTTGAAAGCCGTAGGAGCAAGGAGTTTCACATTCGTGGGTTGCCCACTAGCCTGTGACCTTCTTAGACACCTAATTTACATACATTGATACACAAGATTCTTCTGGTGTTTTGCTGAAGAAGACTTAAGGCAGGTTATTGTTTGTCTTAGGGGAGTTTGGGAGTGCGTAGGAAAAATGAAAAACACAGAGAAGGCCATCTGGGGACCCACCCTGTCCTGCCCCTTGACTTCATATTGGATCGCAAGCCAGGGAGGACCTAGGCCCATGGTCTGAAGGAGCTGGTTTCCGAAGAGACTTTTTGTGACTGCCACCCAAGTCGTGATGTTTTAGGGCCCAAGTAACAATGTGACACAAAGAAACGGGAGAGAACCGTTCTCCATTTCTGTGTGGGATCCATCGCCACTCAGAAACCTACCGTGGGCATCGTTAGAAGAATGAAAAGACAGCACGTGGAGCTTATATCAGTGGCCTCACAGCTGCCACCATGAGAAATAGCAACGGGAGGCCCCCCTCCAAGGGCTCTGGGGGCTGGGAACACGGAGGTGACCACAGGAGGCGAGGAAAGCAGTCTAATGCTCCTTATTTCTAAAGCTGGAAGTTCGGTGGTCAGCACACGACAGACATCACTTGAAAACCCCACACGCACCTGGGCCGTCTCTGCAGGAAAGCGCCATGCCCTGCAGGACAGGGAAGGGCCCGGAGCAGGAACTCTGGGTCCCTGACAGCACCGCCTTGGCTTTGCACCCACAAACGGGGGAGCAGTCAGGATCCATCTTTATGTAAATGCCCGTTATCAGTCCCACGGAGGACCAGCCAAGCAGAGCGGAGCGTAATATTTTTCTCCTTGCCGGAACAAAACATCAACATAAAAGCTCAAAATAATAGTTTTAATTATCAATTCCATGTGGGCTTAGTTGTCACTGACCTCAAACGAACTATTTTAACTACTTTAACTCACCTACGAGCCTACTCGACAGAGGCTCTCAAGGTTTGATATATGAAGATCACAAAAGTTCAAGATGATATTTAGAGAGCACAGAGTCGAGTCGAAGGACTTAGGGTTTGGTCTGTAGCTGATGGTTGAACAGTACAGCCATCCGGGAATCACGTGCACTCAGACAGGTAGCGGGAAGAACACAGACACTCTCGTGGGTTTGCTCTGTCAATAGCCCGCTGAGCGACCTTGAGCAAGTCCTTTAAACTCTGCAAGCCTCACTTCCCTCCTCTGTAAAGAGAAGAGGTCTGTCAGGTCTATTTGTCCCCAGAGTTCCAGGCGGAAGATGCCAGGTTTCGAGAAGAGCAACTAAAAAGTATCATCTCCTTGGGAGGCCAAGGGAGCCGCACCGCCCCCCGCACTGACAAGAATCTGAATGTTGACTGAGATCTTCTGTGAGCAGAGAGAAACACGGAAAAGCCTCGTCAGGCATTTTGCAATCACTCGGCAAGGCAGATTTGAGTGTGTCTATCTTAAGCACACCCGGATGTTTACGCCACGTGAATGTGCGGTTAAGAAGCTAATGTTTCCCTTAATGAGATGCATCCAGGCCCCTATATCTGGCGTTCAGGCCACAGTGAAGAGGAGGAACAGGACAGCTTGTCTTCACAGAGAGAATGACACCCTGTAGTCACCAGCTTAGCTACCACACTGGCCACTTGATTCAGCCCTCTATATTCACTCATTGGTTCATCAGCAAATACTGACTGTGTAACTTTCGTAAGCGAGGCACCGTGCAAAGATGTGGAAAACGCAAAGATATCACCCCTGCCTTCCCTGAATGAGAAATCTAATTTGAAGGGCTAGGTAGCCAAGCAATTGTAAAAGAAGATAGTTTATCATAAGGGCACTTATCACCATTATCACAATGGCGATAAGTGCCATTTCTTCAGTGGATTTTAAATTTATTCACTATCTTTCTTCAGCTGAGTGAAACATTAATTCTAGACAGAGTACTCCAAGCTTTTCTAGTGAACATGGGATTTGAGCTAGAACGTAAAAGATGAATGTAAAGGAGGAAAGAATGTAAAAGTCTCACTCCAGGCAGGAAATTAGCATAAACAAAGGCACTAAACCTGGGAATCTCAAAGCCATCAGAACAGAACGTTAAATACAGAACGGTTAAATCTTGCACTGTTTCTCAGTGTGGCAACCACCTACAGCTTCCTACTCCTGTTTCTATACCTCGCAAAGTGGACCTCATCAAACTGATCATTATAAATGGCTCCTTAACTCAAAGCGTTTATTTCTTTAACCAATTACTCATTTCATTAAATAAAGCAGTTTGTTGCCAGGCTATAGTTCAGAGATCTACAGATCCAATATTTTCACGAACGCAAGAGGGGAAAACAGCCCTTCCTGTTTTGGGCCCATCTCCTGAAACAGAACAGCATGTGGCCTCCCCGGCCGCCTTCACTCAGGTGAATCTTCTGCCTTCAGCGAACCCAATGGTTTTATCCACAATAAAGCCATCAGGACACGTCCTAGGTGGGAGTGGAAAAAAGCCCAACCAGAGGGCTTTTCAGTGGAAAACATGTTGATGAATATTCCAGACGTATCTGCCTTTAGCAGTATATCATTGCTCCACTGAGCACGTAAGAAATCGTGTTAGTCATTAGTCATTGGTGACATCACGTCCCTACCGTGAACTTGCCTTGCAAACCAGAGAGACCTACCATGTGACGTCAGCAATTCGGGATGAACACCAAGCAGAAACATATACGTCAGGATAAGCAAATATGTTCAACGAAAGAAAGAGGCAGACTTTATTCCACGCATCTAGCCATCACCTCTCTCCAACTGGGTTGAATTCATGCTATGTAGTAAGTATTAGCCTGAAATAATCCCCCTCATTGTCTATCCTTTTCCGTAGTTGGAGAACTTTAATAAATCATCTTCTTTGCAAGGTCTCTACTTCAATGACCTTCTGCAACAGGGCAGGTGTATTATCGTAAAGTGTGGTGTCTGCTCCCTCGCTTACCCGCTCCACCCTCGGACAAGTTTCTCTCGGTTGGCAGTTTCTATTTATATTTCGACATATTAGTATAACAAATTTAAATGAAATCCTCCACTTGTATCATTAATTAGCACTTGGCAATGGGCCTGATTAAATGCCCTTGGCAGCAAAATGATTTAAGCGTCTAAAAGGTTATTTTTATCATTTATTAAGAATGCCTGTTAGAGAACTATTACCACCACTTCCCCACGAGGAGAGGGTTGCAGAGCTGAGCGTGGTTTTTAAAACACCTCTCCAGGTTGGCTTGCGTGATTGGCAGTCAGCACTGTCCATTTTTCTAACAAATGAGGAAAGCGTATCTGAAGGAGAAGATATGTAAATGACTTTTTTTTTTTTAATTTCAGTTTAAATGATTAAAAGATCTCTGCTAATTCGTGCTGGAACTTCGGGAAACAGTTTTCTCCAATGGACTCTTCTAACTGTGAAGCTGAAGGAACTTCTTCAAACACCAGGATGGAGTATGAACTCTACCTGGTCTGGAAAACAAAACCTGTGTTGATAACTGAACTCTCAATCGTAGGCCTCCTGTCCACTACTGGATGTCCAGCAACCAGCCCAGTGCCTGGCATATAATAAGTGCTCAGTGAATATGTGTTATGTGATGAAGAATATCAATTTGGTACACCTCTTAAAAGAGAGGATGACCAAAAAAAAATAATAAGGTGGATTGCCATATTCTTTACCGGTTTGTGATTCCATTTAAATACGAGATACAGTATAAGAAGTGAATAAAATAGGAGAAAAATATTTGGAGCAAGCAATGCAGTAAATCTTGGAAAATCAGCCACTGTGACGGCGTATTTTCCCTTTTCATAAAATGATCTAGGTGAGGAAGAAAGGAAGGAAGGAAGGAAGAGGCAGAGGGGAGGCAAGGTAGAAGGGAAAAAGGAAATTCGTTCTTACTTAACGTAGGAAAATACTGTAATTAGTATTATCACTTAATCTATTGGATTTTCCAGATCGATAAATTAATATGTATACTGTATAAAATGAATAAAAATATCCATTTGCTGTGACTTTTTGAAGTATAGCATTTTGTGGTTTTCTGACTCATCAGGAGACTTGAAAACAATGTCTCATGACAAGTACAGCTTTGGTGACTACAATGAAGTCTTGAAAGTTGCAAATGAAGAGTCTGATTTACTAGAGACTTCAAGAGCTTTGGACATATTAGCAAATATTTATTGAGCAGGGATTTAAGACCTAAAGATGTCCAACAGGGCACTTACAATGTGGTGGTCTTCAATAAGGATCTTAGGAGAAAACAAGAGAAAAGAAAAATAGGGAGATAAAGAGGACTCTGTGTTTCAAAACAAACCTTCAGGAAAGAAAAACGAGAAACTCCCAGGATAAGATACAAAGGACCACTACACAACGTAATGCATTTAACACTGAAAGAGCCTCAAACTCCAAAAGGGGGGGAAAATGCTCAGAAATGTAATCCTCCACCACCTTCGGTTACAGATACACTGTTATTCAATTTCAGCAAAAGAGAAAAACAATCCAAATATTAAGTGAAATGAAAATAGATCTGAGCTATATTGTGAATAAAATATTTATCAGTCAAACAAATTTATGAGCAGAAGCTGCCTACTTTTCAAATAGAACTCGACAGTGAACGAGGTGAATTTTCGATCACGTGTGTAATAGAGCCTTGAAATAACCCTCTGGATGCCAGCACTAGGTTTCGCAAACACAGACAATACACTCGCCAGTGCATGGTCTCTGCCATCTTGGAAAATGCCCATCGCATTAGCTGCAGATTCATGTTCTTTCCTTAAGTTTCCTTTGTGCTACTAAAAAGTATCAGCCCAGAAAAGGATCACCACCTTTCCCCATGGACTGACAAATCGACTGACTTATGTACGCGCACTCTGAGAGAAGGGAGAAAGATGGAGAAGGGGTCTTGGCTGAGGGCGTTCCACATGCCAGGTGCTGTATTAAGCATATGATGTATTATCTCTTTTAATCCTTACCACAATCATGCGAGTTAGTATTAACAGACATCTTATTTCTATTCTGGAGATTGAAAAATTGAGCATCAGAGAGCTTGACCAGTTTCCACGGTGCTGACCATGAGTGGAAGCAGGATCTGAACACAGGTCCATGGGGCTAAAAACAAAAATTTGTGCTCACCCAACCAGATGGATCACGAAGCATCCTTTGCAAGAGAAAGTTTCACCACCACCATATACTTATTCTGGGCTGCAAATACACATCTAATCCTCTAGGACCTTCACTCTACCTAACTGAATAAGGGCTACCTGTTGACGACCACGTGGTTTCTTCTGCATTCTGCACTCTAGAAGTAATAATCATACATCTGCATCATGCCATTTGGAGATGCTTTTTAGGTAGCTCTCTTGTAAAGCCAATACTGCCTGTTTTATAGATACTATGTTTACTTATCTTTTATGTTGGCAATCACTTCTACCGGATTGTACCTTCTTATTCTCTATAGCCCCTAATACAGTGCCTTGCAAACTGGCAGTAAATGGTTGCTGAATTGCACTGAAATATACTGAACTGAACAGGATGGTACTAAATTATAGGACAAGGCAGCATAGCCCACATCATCTCTGATTCAAATAATTATTGAGCACCAACTGCATGCCAGAGGACGTATTTTGGAGTATCGTCCTTTGCATTTAGTTTTTCTACAACGTCTCTTAAATAGGGAGACCCCATTGTTTATAACATCATTAGGGACTCCTATAACTGGAGATATAACAGTTCTTGCTATCTGTAAACTTTGCCAGTTAGAGCTATAAGTCAGTATTGTAGACAAGCCCATGGAGTCTTTTCATGTGACGTCTTCCCCCACTGGAAAAGTGGAAATGCGCACGTTTTATCCTAGAATCTTTTCAATTACAAAAATTCGATTCTGAGTTATGGGGCGCCCGGTCGGTTCGGAGGAGAGTGAGGAATCTGAAACAATATCAAGATGCTTTGTGATTTATTCCCGATCACGCTCAATTTCCTCGCTAGCCTTTGTCAGAGTTCTGAGAACCAGAGTCCCCGAGTCATGTAATCTGCTGGTTTCTGATCCTCCTCGCTTCTTTTCCACGTGGCCACGGCAATGTGGCCATCGTGGCGGTTCAGATATGCGAATCCTTGGGGCTGTAATTCAGGAGGCGCCGAGACCCTCTCCTCAAAGGACAGCTCATCCGCCACAGCTGCGCTGCTGATCGAGCAGGCTAACTGCTTGGCAGTCCCTTCATGTCCCCGAGTCAATCTGCGTTTAAAGGATGGAGGTGAGTGGCAGGACGGAGCAGTTTATCTCCGCTGCCTTCTCATTTATTACCGCATTGCTCTCTCACATGGCACTACCACAGCTGATCAAGATCAGGGACCACAGATCACCAGAGTCATTGGGATGAAAGGCTAAACACTTTCTTTGTTCAGTCTACATAAGAGTATTTAAAATAATCATGGCAATAAATCTGATGGAAATACCCAAACATAGAAATGGCTTATTTCAAAGCAGGAATTACTGTCTTTTTTTTTTTTTTTTTTTTGAGCTTCCCGCAGCAGTTACAGACATCGTTCCAGTATATGAATATTCTCAATTATCAGATCGGCTTGCAAATTGTGTCAGTCCGCATCCTGCCTGCAGCCCACGCATCTGCACTTGATTTCAAACAGGGAATGGCCAGTTATCAGCAAGAGAAGTTCAACTCTATTCTACTTCCTGACATAAGGCCACAGCCCCTTGAAAGACTTCAGCATAAAGATGTGATACTAAAATAGCATTCATCCACCTCGTGCTTTCTCTCTGTCTGCCCTACCATTTGGCACAATCGAAATATATTAAGTGCCTATCATGTTCTTATAAGGTCAAAGTGAGAAGCCAGATAAGAATGGAAGAGACAGAGGCAAATGGACAAGGAACAATGCAACTCTGAAAGAAATCCTGAAGACTTTTCAAAATATCCAAAATTAGACCACAGAAATCAAACAAAAGCAAAAAAAAAAAAAAAATGAAAGCAGAATTTTTTTTCATCTATTGAAAAGACACGAAAAGTCAATCAACATAAATGTGACAGCCTAGGACCCTTAACACGGAAAACTTGAAGCAAAAATCGGTGCCAGGAAGACAGATGGAATTCATCATTCCTTTGTAGTTTCCTGAAATACACAGGGCTTTTGCAAACTGTCCCTCTGAACTATGAGAGCAACATCACTTAACACAGTCATTGAATGCAAGAGCCGTAACATGTATAACAATATGTGGGCGACATTAGACTGCTAAAAAATACTCAGAGTATCTCAAACTTTGTTTGCAGACTAAACAAACAACAACAACAACAACAACAACAAAACCTGTACAGGGCTCCCACACAGTGCTGAAAAGCTGCCTGTCTGATCCACCTTAAGCTATTCAGAAGAGACCCCACGCCCCAACTCAGCATCATTCAATAAGTACATGATCAGAAACAACTCAGCAGAGAATGTCAACCTTTGTGCCAAGAGATGGCACATGGGCTCCACTAACTAGCTGAGGTGCTGGGGTGCAGAGGGCAGTGAGGGGAGTTTGAGTGACCTGCTTTGAGAACCAGATAGGGCTTTTCTGGGGTCTCTGGCATAGAGCGTTTTTCCTACAATAAAATGTTAGTTCCAAACGAGCCATTCTAGCACAGGAGAGCACAAAATGACAAAGCCTGGACTCTGGAGAGGCCACTTCCTCACCGTGTTCTATTATCTGTGAACAATGGTCAATGTCGCTATGACAACTTTTCAGAGTAGCCTTCTCGGGGACAGACAAACAAACAAACAACCTCTAAGCACAGATTATATCCACGGGACGTAAAAGAGCTGGTCAGTTCGGTGTAGGCTCAACGATCAGGGTAGCTCTTAAACATTATTCAGGAACCTTCCACCTCCGATTTTTAAGATGATCTGAAAACTTCACTTACATTGTCATGAAGGAACACAGAAGTTCCTTCATGAACCTGACTGTGGTCATGACAGAGGACTCCAAAACATTGCCCTTTCTGATTCTGTGATCAAATCGTAATTCTCCTCTCTCCCAGGACAAGCATCCCGCACTGCAGGAGAGTTGTATAGCCGACTTGTTATGCAAGGCCCTGAGAGAGGACCTCGATGCAGAGAACCACGTGAAAAGGGGGATGAGAAAGTTCCCACCCCAAGATGACTCCACGGTCAAGGACGGGCGATCAAAATGAGACAGATAATGAAGGACTATTCCTCCCTTTCCAATTCTACCAAGAAAAAATCACTTCCCTTACTAATTACTTATTTTCCAGTTTCCACACATGGTTCTCATAATAATTGCTAACTTTGTGAAATGTTAGAACACTGACACTTATGTAAAGCAAAGTGGCTTTTGACATTTATGAAGTGCTGATTCTCTATAAATATAGAAAAGTGCTAATCCTCACAAGAACTACTCAATGGAATAGATCGATAGTGAAGACAAATACGCTTCTTTCATTGAAATTCAGAAGGCAAAAAAAAAAAAAAGCCATTTTTTATCTCTTTGATGAACTAGCACATCCTGTGACTTGCCACATAAGATTTAAGATCAGGTGCTAAGACACAGGCACAGGGAAATTTTAGGAAGAAAGGAATCATAGGTCAACTTGGCCTATTTCCTCTCCTCGTATAGATCTCTATATAGATATGTGTGTGCGAACACCTTTGGAGACAGATAGTGGTAGCCGTATTGTCACTCACCTTATGATCTCTTGTAAAAAAAAAAAAAGATGTCAGCTATTGTGGGTAGCTTGTAACACAAAATAAGCAATGACATCTATCACAAAATGCTGGGAAAGCAGATAAGCTTTGAAGAGTGTCTGGGGAATATTAAGCGTAAACTGCACTTCTGTTTCCAAGTGACATTTCTTTTTCCTCAGAATGGCACAGCAGTGCTGCAGAAGGCGTGGCGTCTGACACCTCTGTTAAGAGCACAGGCAGCCCCAGTCGAAGCTTCTCTAAGGGCAGAGCGTGGGCATGCGCGCTTATCTGTCCATTCAAACCGTGTCGGACTTGCCCACAATCTGAGCGGAGGCCAAAAGTCCATAAAGCACAAAGCGAACACCGCACCAGCAGAGGCGGTGCCCATCTCCTGAAATGCACTTGGACACCGGGCTGATTTTAGGGTCTGACAGATCTCACGTGGCTCTCCCTGGCACCTCCTCCCACCACCTGTCACCGTATTTTAATACCGAAACGGATTAAGGATCTGATCGCTATTCAGAAAGTTCCAATTCCCACATGGGTGATACAGGCCTCTGAAAGTATGTCTAGGGGCATCGTTCGTTTATTGAACAAAGATTGATGGAGCACGTCCTCTGCAGATGTCCACGAGAGTGCGTGGTTACAGAGGTCAAAAGCATGGACCCAGGAGCCAGCCTGCCTGATTCACATCCTGGCCCTGCCATTGCTGGCGGGAGTGGCCTCGGTCACATTAACACTTAACCCTCTGGGCTTCGATCTCCTCAGCTGTAAAACGGGATTTATAGTAGCGCCTGCTTGATACGGATCCTTTGAGAATTAAGGAGTTAATCAACACAAAGCGTCTCAGATCTGACGTCTTACCAAGCACATGCTAGCTCACGGTAATATGGTGCGTTTACAGCCCCCAGTTTTCGTGCGCCTTATCTGGTCTGTTCTATTTGATCTACTTTTCCTCACCAGAGAAATAAGTCAAGAAGGCATTCTTTTTTTTTTTTTTTTTTGGTCCACTTAGCCTAAGGTATCCAACTAAGAGTTTAATTAACTATTAATTCTGCCTCAGTCTTTCCAAAGCTATTTGCCATAATTAATCTCATAGTCCATTAGGACTAGCTGGAAAAAAAAACGTAGTTCGTTCTGACTTTAAAAAGGAAACACTCTAATAGTCCAGTTTATTCTCATTATCAATAATAATACGTACCATTTATTGAGTATTTACTATACGCTAGGCATCGTGTTAGGCACTTTATAAACTTCACCCCTTTTGAGCCTTATTAAAAACTCCACAAAGTGGGTGTTCATTGCCCCAGTTTGTAGATGAGAGAGTGAAGCTGATGAGGACCGTGCATGTCACCTGATACCACACACGTGACAGGGGAACACGGGCCGCTGTAACAAACCCTCCCATCTCAGTGTCCTGACAAAGGGAAACGCACCTTGCTCGCGTCTCAGCCTGCTGCAGTAGCTGCGCTGCACGAAGTCCTTCAAGGACCTCAGAGACCCAGGCATCGGCCATCTTCTTGGTCCTCTTCCAGGCCACCTGCGCCCGCCCCCCTTCCCCGATCTCCTCCATTCAGAGGGAGACAGGGAAAGGGAGTGAGGGTCACATGCGGAAGGGTCTATACCTCTAGCCCATGCCTGGCAAGGATGCCTTCTGCTCCTGCTGCTCTCATTCCAGCGACTAAACCTCGGTCACATGGCCTCACCGGAACTGCAGGGGAGGCCTGGAAATGCGGCCAGCGTGCGAGCTTGTACGCACACCCTCTGAGACACGCTGCTAGAAAACAGCAGAGCCAGGTCCCGAGCCAGGCCCACCCGGCCCCTCGCTCTGACCCGCTACGCCACCCGTATCTGCACTAGCCCCTCGGACCTCCCACCTCGCTCTGCCCTCTGATCTCGACAGACTATAAGGCTAACTCACTCTGAAGTCACACTTGTGAAATTTTTTAGTTTTATGTATACACACACACACACACACATACATATATATACACACATATATACATATATACATACACACATATATATATTGCTGTATATAACTACTTATTCTGGCATGGTCTATTTAATCTCATGAAAATAGTTAAGAACACTCTATGACTATGGACCTGCCTCAATCTCTCGCCAACCTCTGACCCCTTAGATAGGGACCACCTTTGACTGAAACGACACGACCTTCACAGAGATTCCAAATTACTACTCTGTCTTCAAAGTCCATATCAAAACATTACTACCACTAAATTCAAATTTGTGACACACAGTATTCCACTGATGTATATGACGTCTGTTTAATATTGTCATATACATATTCATTGGATTCTTGCCCTTGAACTAAAGAAACAAAAAGACACATTGATGGCCCATCTTATCATTAGTGTTAAACATAATGAGAAACCTTGAAGACCAATATCCGAAATCTGATGTATTGATGCTACATTCAAAAAAAAAAAAAAGATGACAGATATAGAAAAGATTATTATTGTCGATGCAGGGCTACAAAATGATTAAAGATTTCAAGGCTTAAGCCATATATATATCAGCATCATAGAAGTCTTATGAATGGCCTAAATATGGAGTCTTGAATCTGACTGGTTAATTCTGCTTCATGAGCAGCTCATTATTGAAAATCAATTCAAGAAACCTATCAAGTCCTAACAATAGAAGTATTGATGTTTAACATTTGGAAAATTTTTATGAACATCATTATTTCCTTCCACCAAAGACTTTCAGCCTTCTTCTTCTTAACCCAGAGTAGGCCCCCACTTGCCCATCTCCTTTGGTGTTAGGCAATGGCCAAGTGACTTGCTTTGTTTTTTTGAAATGTGAGTAGAAGTGACAGTTGTTAGTTACATCCAGGCAAAAAACGTAGGAACAAATACTGATCTGCCACAATCCAATGTTCTTGCTGCAGTAGATTAACGATGCCCTTAAGTTTCCTGTGGCTTCTTCCACCTCATTATGGGTGGGTTCTTTCCCCTCATTATGACTCCCAGTCCTTTGACTTGTTTTGACCAACAGAATGAGGTGAAAGTGAAAATGTAAGCACTGCCCTCAAGAAGCCTTGAAACTTCACCACTCAAGTCTTTCTCAGGGCAATGAAGCCCAGGCAGGACTCCTTGGAGATGAGTGACCAGGTAGTTAGAGAGATCCAGCCACCTCAGCTGCACCAGCAAACTCGGAGGAGCCCCAGACCTGTGAGTGAGGCCAGCACCCCAGCCAGCCCACCAGCTGATCGTAGCTGCATAAGCAACCTAAGGCAAGAACATCAGAACTGCCCAGTTAATCCCGCCCAAGCTGCCAAACAGTGAGCGAGTAAAAAGTTGCCGCTTTAAGCCACTACATTTTAGAGTTGATGTTACCTAGCAATGATAACTAAGACACCACACTGGGCCACTGCAGAAGCAGATAGGGAGTGTCCTTCAGCCTGCTCCTCTGGGTGAGGAGGACAGATCAGAGTCCCTAAAATGTGTAACAGAGTAAGAGATAATCCTTTGTCATTGAAGCCACTGAAGTTTGGGAGTTCCTGCAGAATAACCTAGCCAACCCTGACTGATTCAGAAAGGATGGGTACCAATAAACAGAATTCTGCTCTCCCAGAAGAAAACTGAAATGTAAGGTCGGGGGCAGACAGAGAGGAAACTGATAGTGGAAGCTATGAGGATGACGACCCCTACCACTCAGCGCTACAATATTCAGTAAAATGTTCACTTGTGACAAACTCAGAAAGCAAATGTACCAAATGAACACGTAGCTCTAAGGAAGAGTAGAAAGGACATGAGCGAAGCCCACAGCCGCCCTACAACGGACGCTGAGCGTGAATAAGAAATAGACGTCCTGATTGTAAGACACTCGCATGGCCGTGGTCGCCTGTTACGCAGCACGTCCTGACTAATACATCTACAGCCATTCTCAACACTACAGGGCTGTGTGTCAGCACTGAAAGGGGAATGAACACCAAGTCACCGTTTTACTAGCCCACAGAGAAACATTCGCCAACACGGTGAACGTGAGACATATTGGACTGGGTCATAAAGCATTTGGCCCTGGAATGCTGGGAAATGGAAGTGGAGGCCACCCTTCAAAACCTGCCTTTCTTGAACGAAGGCATTAGGCAGCTTATAGAGCCCAGGCCTACACATACAGAGGAGCCCAGGGAAAGCAGAGAGAGATCGTTTGTTTGGGGTTTGTCTCCCCTTTTACTATTCTCGTGCCCCGTCTCTTCAGAGTTCTTTGTCATAAGTGACAACACTGGAGAAAACATAACTTTTGCCCAACAAAACAGGAATTCTGTAATTCTTCTTATCAATGTGCATGACTGATACAAACACACAGAGTATTATGTAGAATGTGACGCAGAATAAAAGAGATGTTTTTTTTTATTATTTGGAGTTAGAGTTAGTTTTGAGAAATGTGACTTTTGCAGAACTATAGGACGTAGAGGAGCTGATAACAATTTACAGTGATTTTAGACCTGCCCAAGCTTCACTCTGATATTTTTATAGACCTGACCTCCACTCAACCTTTCTTCCTTCTGGAACTGAAACCTCAGATATCAGCAGGAACTCCAGGTGGAGAAGTGAGATTTAAGTGCAATTGATATCAGGCATCAGATAAATCTCAACCGAGGGAATGAGGCTGTCCCTTCTCTAGCAGCTTAAACATGCCCAGATCTGGGATTGATGTGAGCTGCTGCTTCATACACACCAAGGTGACCCCACTCACTCAGCCTGCCATAGCAGTGATTCTTGAATAAATGTCCCCAACTGAGAAAGAAGTGCAAAACGTGATTTTAACAAGCCGGACTCATCATCAGAATCAACATCCCTGAGTTCCACTGACGAAACCAAGCCAGGCCAGCCCTGGGGAGCCCAGGACTTCATCAGACCCTTTTCATGCAGTAAAAAATAGGATTCCCCCACCTCCCACCCCCCACCAAAGCCCTGCTGATTCTCATGGATATGGACATCCTAATATTTATACCAGCTGAGCAACTATTGAAGCAAATATCAGTTATCCAAGAAGGCTGTTAGTATTGGCTATGAGTAGGGAAAGAGCCAAGAATAACGTAGACAAATCCAAGGGAGGAAAAATGTAACGCTTCGGAAGAAATATGAGCAGAATAGGTAATGCTAAACTATTTGATCATTTAACTGGGAAAGAGCTGAATGCGAGATTAGTGAAATTTGAAAAGTGGTGTATTTATGATTCCAACACGCACATTTTATTTTTCCAATAAAATATACGTCAGCACAGAATCCTAACTTTTCCATTTAGTACAGATTAGAGAACACCTTTTTTAAAAAAAAACAAACAGTATTTGCTTCAGGCTGAATCACTGTCCTCTCTTTAATAATGCCTGTCATTGAGAGATGTGGGGTGTGTTGATGCTATGTGGGTATCAACTTCTGAAATATCGGATTCTGTTTTTCACCGTAGCCTTTAGAAATTGAATGCTGTAGTGATTTTCTAGCTCCTGGATTCTTTCCATAGGTGAGTTTAAATATAAATACACAGCCCAATGTCTGCCACCACCTCCGTGTTCAAGAATACAGCAATAACAGACCCATTGAACTTGTAGGCTTGGTGAAAAAGAGGATTTCCTCATTATTATTCCTAGGGAAGAAACACAGTTTCTGTCAAAACTCCCTGAAGCTCATAAAAAGGGGATAAGGTGCCACAAAATAGGTTTGTTTTGTTTGTTTGTTTTTGTGTTTATACAGATTTTTTTCCTTCCAGCTTTATAGAGATATACTTGACATATGACATTGTGTAAGTTTACAGTGTTAGAATGTAATGATTCAGCATACGTACATGTTGTGATATGATTGCCACAATGAAATGAATTAACACATCCATCGTACTGAAAAGATTTTAACTCGATTGATCCCACACAAAAAGACTTCAAAGGAAAAGCAGACAAAACATTTTTAATATCAAACCAAATAATGTGATGACATTTTAATTACCGATCTTGGTATTATCCAGGTACAGATTACGTGGATGATAAAATATCAAAGGGACTTTTATTCTGCCCAAAATTGGGCTCTGTGCTCTTCACGCCTTGGTTGAAAGCAGTTCAACAAATTGCCAACCCAGAGTTCAACCCCGCCTCATCACCCATGGCCCTGCCTGACGCTTCCCAAACACCACACCTCCCTGTGCTGCTCTCAGCACCTGAACGTCCTCTTCCCACTCCTCGATGCGGTCAAGTGTCAGACCCAGTACCATCAGGATCCCCCCTGAACACCCCTGGAGGCGTGACTCGCACCACGCCCCGCCCATCCCTGAAGCCTCTGTTCATACAGCTGCCCTGTGATCACTACAGAGCCATGCACTGCTTAAAGACAGAAATCATTCCTTAGCCATCACCCCGTTCTGTCATCTAACAGAGTGCTCTATTCCTTATCTATTGCTGCAACGACAATGAAAAAATATTACCCCGAAACTTAGTGGCTTAAAGCATCATTTATCATCTCCCAAGGCTTAGATGGGCCTTTCGTCTCTGGATCTGTCCTAGGCTGCAGTCAAGGTGCGAGTGGGGGCCACAGCCTCCTCTGAGGGCTCAGCCAGCAGTGGGCTTGCTTTCCAAGCTCATTGGCAGGACTCAGTTCCACATCGGTGTGGACTGGAGGCTCTCCTCAGCTCCTTGCCACCTGGCCCTCTCCACAGGGCGGCTCACCACAGGGCATCTAGTTTCATCAGAGCGAGCAAGGAAAGCAAGGGGAGTGCCAGAGATTGAGAGGGTGCTAGGCAAGACGGAATCACAGTCTCCTGTCACGGTAGTGACATCCCGTCATTTGTGCCATATTCTATTTGCTAGAAGTGAGTCACTGCGTCCAGCCCACCCTCAAGGGGCGGGTGTTACACAAGGCCAAGAATTCCAGGAGTTGTGAGTGTGAGAGCTGTGTCAGAAGCTGCCACCCATAAACGCCTTACATAGTGAGCATTCGGTAAGGATCTATTTATAAAAGTATTAAGGAAATGTGACATTTCCTTTAAATAGCTTTAGTTGTATGATCAACTCCATAAATGTTAAGGTTACATAATAACAGAAATTATACAAAGCCTATGCTCAGAAACTGATTTTCATAATAAGCACTTGCATGCAAATAATTTATTTTGAAAAACAATAATGTCCTGCCCATTCTATCAAAATCATCTCAACCATAAAATGTGTGATTTATTTCCCAAAGGTTCAGAAGAAGAAAAAAAATAGATAAATAGAAAAGATAAAAAATGTTGCAAACCATTAACAACTGATTAATCTAGATGAAGGATGTATGTATGGGTGGTCACTGTTTAATTCTTTCAACTTCTCTGAAGGTTTTGACATTTTTCAAAATAAAATGCTGAGGGAGGATTTTATAGAACTATGCTACACAGCCCCCTCATAAGCTAACAATACTGTCTCAAAGGTAACGTAAATGCATAATTTTAATAATACTAGGTCTGCAACTAACAAATCCAACGACTCAGAGGTCCCCATGATAAAGGTTGATTTCTCAGTCTTGTTACAGTGTAGGACAGCTTTCCTAAACGACTCTCATCCATAGTGTGACGCTGTCATCACCAACACACCCCAGGAGAAGGAGGTATGTGGATTATTGCAAAAGGAACTAAAAATGGCATCCATCACGTCCCCTCATGGCCCACTAACCAGAAACCATTGAAACGGCCCCAGTCAAGTGCAAGCTGGGAAATGCGGTCTCTCCATGTACCCGGGAAGGAAGCAAATTGGGGAACACCTACCAGTCTCTGACAGAAAACACTGTCCCTCTAGCTATTCTCCTTATAGATGAAGGACTGAGCTGACTTTAAATAGAGGCCACATGACCAACGAGTTCCTGGCAGTAACTAAAATGCAGGTACACCGGCTCTCAGAGCAGCACCGCGACAGTGATTCCCAAGCCCCAGTTGTCCTAAGGATCGAGCCAGAGGCTCGGATTACATTGTGTCAAGTCCTCATGCGCCGCAGGCAGCAAGTTACAACTAGACTACACAGCTTCGCTGTCTGTTGATCAAGTCAGGTATGTTGCCCTCTTAGGGCGGTTGAAGCCAGTCTGATTCGACATTCTTTATACGGGCCAGATGAGAGCCTAGCTTCAAAGCAACTCTTTTATGCTTATAGCGGCTCAAAATATTTAGCAAAGCCAAAACAGCATCCAGTCGCTATTTATGAGAAAAAGTAACCGCTATTTGCATGCTGGGCCCAAACTTTCTCTTATTCACACCAGAGACTCCAGGAGACCAGGGAGCTGAGGGGAGAGTGATGGCGGCTTGGGGCGGGGGAGTGTGGAAGGCAGTGGGTAGAAGAATAATTAGAAGCCCCATCCAAATTTATACTGGTCTGGTAGCGGATGAGTTGTCATTTCAGTCCAGATGCTTTTAAGAGGCTCAAAGATTTAGAACTCTCATGTGAACGGGGGAAAAAAAAACGTGTGAAAGTATGATGCTATATGTCTCTTCATATGCTTACAATAGAAACGGTCGAAGCAAAAAAACATGTGTGTGCGCCGGCACGTGGTGTCTCATAGCATCGAACAGATTACATAAAGAAGGGCCCGCAGATAACCACTCGGCCCTGTGGGTGGTCCGCATCAGTGCCGCAAGAGAAAGGCCAATCACGCTCCTGCGTCGTGAATAATGTATGCAGCCTACTGGGCAATATGACCTACCTAATCGTCAGGACCTCTTGCACTGACAGGAATAACAGAGACAGAACTCGAGGACTTAATGAGCACATATTTTGCTGCACATGGAGGAATCTGAGGCCAAGGGTACCGTGAAAGTATTAACTCTGCGCGTACCTTCTCAACATCACAGAGGCTTCGTGTAAGGACAGCATTACACCGGAGCATGAATTCTTCATGAACCATTTAGGTAGGAGGCCTTGGTTTATGTGGTTGAACACCAAGAGGGTTGCAAAGATCAAAAGGCAATCATTGCTTCTATATTTTTCTGTGCAAAGCATAAAGTGGGACTATTTTACTATAACTCAGCAATCCTTTAATTTGCTAGAACAAAAAAAAAAATGGTTATCTTTCTGTTCGCATCAGATTATAATTATATTCATCCTATTTATGCCTACGTGCATAGAAAAGGAGGAGTATAATTAAAAAGACCTAAGACTCTGGGACATTAAAAACAGGACGACTTGTACCCACCACGGACATGATTTAAAATCACGGGGAAGGTTTCATGCCCTTAATCATTCTCCCATGAAGCTTCACTTCATCCTTACGCTTCTCAAATTCCATTTATGAGAGCAGGGCTTTGTAAATCCATAAATCTCATGAAATTGTACATAAAAATCTTCAATTTTTGTATGGGCTTATGGCATTTTGCAGGGGAGAGTATCTAGGCTGTCATCGGATTTCTAAAAGGCTCTTTTGCGGCTGCTAAAACCAAGGCACTGGCTACTTCTTCGGTTATGAAGCCCTTCAGATGCAAATTACCCTTGGAAGGTTAGTGATGACTTTTACACAGTTTGCAAAGGCTGGTCAGCATTTGGCCCTCCTGTGCATAAATTTTTATCAATCTGAAGCCTCCCCCCTACCTATGTTTCTGATGACCCCAGGTTGTTCAAAGGGGGTGCACAGACCTATGTGTCAGCAGATGCTACATGGTGCTTGTTCTGTGGTCTCTTTTCGGAAAATGTGCTAACCAGACACCCTGCTCACGGCTTAATTTCTCAGGTTTCTTACCGGCTCTGCAGAATGAGCCTTTGGAAGAATCTGTATGGAAAAGCAATGGGCAATTCGAGGGTCAACATTCCTGAGCTTCTCTTAGTTCACGTAGAACATTTCATATTGAATAAACGGATTAAAAGAACTCAGCTTACACTTCCGTCAAGTGCTTCTGGGTGAAATCTGATATTTGGCAATGCCTATGCTAAAAAAAAAAAAAAAGTTCCAGATCATAATAAAAATGAATGTTGTAATTTTATTGAATTCTAGCTTTTAAAAATATATCCTATTTAAAAAATATATGTCAGTATGAAGTTGTCAACCGTCCTTTTTCAGGCTGAACTATCTTTTATTGCAAGATTACATCTATCTTAATTTGAAGGTATTAAGCTGTCCTTTATTTTATAAAACTGATAGAAATTGAATAGAAAAGATTGTCATTTGAAATTTTCTGAATTCCCTTATTCAGGAAATCCAAAAGCCTAGCATAATGCGAATTTACTCATCAGCTCGATATCTTACTTAGAGGGGGCTGAATGCACCAAGAAAGGGTGAAGGCAATGGGAGAAAAGATGAAGAGATGTTCCAAAGGTTTAGAACCCTGAGGGAGAACCGGCACAGTTGGAGCAACGTTGTGCAGGTTTGGAGAGGTCAAGGGCCGTACGAGTGATCAGGAGACCCGGGTGCCACAAGGGAAGTGGGGAGGCCCCCCAAACACACTCTATCTCTTTTGTCATGTTACCAAAGGCTTCCTTTGCCAATGGCCGTCAGGATGTATGTGCAGGCAAGAAATGTCAACGTGCTAAACGCCAACATGCCCACTGCAAAGACATCTTGAAGGTGTCATATTTTACATAAACCTAAAAGTTGTATTTGGAAAGATTATTCGATATGTTCATTTGTAAAGACTTCTGAAAATGTTTCGTTTTATTTTACTTTTATAGGTCTATCCCTCTGGGGACACTTAATATCTGTAAAGAAACAGATTTTGCATAAGCACAGTCAAATCCAATAGAAACCAAAGATTTTGCCAGTGTAATTCACTTGAGCCTGGCGACACAGCGCATTGTAAAAAAGTTCCCTAGAGATACCATCCCTACTGTTTTAAAGATTTTCTCAACCATTCCTTCACTCCTGCAACAAATATTTATTTGAAATGAGTTAGATCTTTCCACCTCAACCAATTTAACTGATTCAGAACAACCAACCAAGCAAGGATGCAAGGATGTTAGACTTTTAAATATCAAAGGCCACATATTAAAAGGAAAATACGTATTTTATTAATTTCTAAAAGCCCTAGCAGAAGTCTGGCTTTTTTCCTTTTCTTTTTTTTTTTCTTTTCTTTTTTGTCTTTTCTTTCTGTCTTTCTTTCTTTCTTTCTTTCTTTCTCTCTTTCTCTCTTTCTTTTTTGTTGTTGTTAATTGTGACCATTAGTCTGGGAAGTGACCGCGTGCCCAGTGGCCTGCTATTGAAATCTCTCTTGGACATTCAGTGCCTTTGGTTTACAACAAAGAAAGAGTCATCCTACAGGTACATGAAAAGGATTTTCTAATAAAAAAGCTTCTTACCTGTCTCAAAGGAATATCAGAAGGGCGAATTAGATAATGCCTTCAAAAAGGTACTTTTAAACAGTGCAATGGAAATAGAAAGTGCTATCATTATTGTCATTTGTTATAGACAATCATGTTACTTGTTTTTCTTGGAAAAACTACCTTTCCATCAAGAAAAAAAAAAGCCAAAAAAGAAAATATACTTTAAAAAAGCATTTTATGGCTTTAAAAATGTATTTGTGGCTAGGTGGACCATTCCTTCCTCCTCCCTCCCTCCCCCCAACCCGTGCAACCCCATGGGACCTGAGATTTCTATAGTCAAGGTTGGAAAAAGAACCGACAGGCCATAGGTAAGCAGAAAACAGTAAAGAATAAAATCCCAGAAACTTAGAAGAGGAGACCTTTGACAGCGTGTAAATCACACACTCTTGGCGATAGCAGCGGAAGGCTGACCCAGAAAGATTAAGCAACGTTCTAATAGTTCCTGTCAGCTAGGACCAGAGCCCTGGTAGTTCATGAACAACCGAACGGCTAGCAAAGGACGAAGTCTCCCATCCCTGTCTCGGCATCACCGTGCGCGGCCCAGAACCTGCCTCACGCTCAAGCTCATGAAGAGCGCGTCCAAGACCTGAGACTCCACGGCATGAGGGTTAGGAGTCAGGACCTTCGGGTCTGGTGACCCGGGCTCCTTTCTAACCCCACTCTCCTCCCTGGCTGGTGAACCTTGGACAAATAACGTCACCGAGCTGAATTTCCCTCAGCTGTGAAAGTGGATATTGTCAGTCCCTACTCACCATAGGGTTGTTGGAAGGATTAAATGAGACTACACAGGCAGTGTTTAGCACAGTGTCTGATGGTAATTGTTGCTTTTAATGTCTCTGGATAGTAAAATTAAATGAGGATTAGATGAGAAAAAGCACATAAAGTGCTCGGCACGATGCCTGACATCATAAGTATTCGGCAAATACTGGGAAGTATTACTACTTCATACTCCCACGCAAGCATTCATTTAACAAGTATTTGCCGTGTCCTCCATAGGTGCCAGGAACTATGCTATGTCTCGGGGATTCCAATCCCTAAGCTCAACTTGCACACAGTCAAATGGAAGAGACGGACATGTGGTCAAACAAAGGCTCTAAGGAGACGGGGGTGGGGGAGGGGCAAACTAAGCCACGGGCCCAATCCCTGCCTGTTTTTGTACAGTCCGTGGGCTAAGTGGTTTTTAGGTTTTTAAATGTTTGGGGGGAAATCAAATGAAAAAGAATATTTCGTGACATATGAAGAGTATATGAAATCCAAATCTCAGTGTCCATAATTAATTTTTATTGGCACGAAGCCACGCTCATTTGGATATCGTCTAGGACTGCCTACACTCTATCAGAGCCAAGCCGAACAGCTACAGCAGAGACCATGTGGTTGGCAAACCCAAAGATGTTTATTCTCTGGCCTTTTACAGAAAAACTTGCCAGGCTTTGCCCTAAGACTTGGTAAATATTGCCGTGCACATGAGTGCTTCTTGAAGGATGCTATCGAGCAGTGGTTGGGAGATTTGGGGGGCCCTAAGTCTTTTGGGGAAGCTTCACAAAGGAGCTAAGTCTTAAAACGTGAGTAGGAATTTGCCTGATGGGCAAATGTGGCCCAGAATCATGGCAGAGCAAGGGAGGTTCTGGGAAAATAGCAAGACGCTGGGTGTGTCTTTCAGCCCATCCCGACACTGGTGGCCCAGCAACACCCACAAATGCCACAACTACATGTTCCCGGGCAGACGCACGACAGGTTTACAACTGTCTGGTTGCACCGGAACAATTCTCTTCTCTCTGAAACATCGCGTAGAACGTTCGATCCCTGAGGTAGGTTTTCAAGTTTCTGATGAACATGAGATTTTATGGCCTCGTTATGAAGACACGCCACCCTTGTGTGTCCACGTCTGGTCTCATTAGCATGTGTGACAGGATTAATCTGTAACTGTGGCTAGTGTTTACTGTAGGCGTTAAAACCATACTTGGCTACAAAGTTTTAAGGAACACTGCCCCATGCACTCCGAGGACAAAAGGAGAGAAAAAAGACCATGAGAGAAGGGCAGGACTTAGCAGGTGGCGCCCAAATGACACTTGGCACCACGGAATAGTTGGCAAAAAGGTGTGAAAGCCTCCTGGTCCTGGGGTCAAAAGGCCACGACGACCAGGGACATTCCTGCAGCAGGAGGCAGGGAGGAGAAATGAAAGGCAAATACATAACTGACTTCAGTCATCGAGGCCTGTGACACAAGGCTGGCTTCACTCAGTAAAACCAGTCGAAGGGTCTGCTCTTGGAAACTCAGAGGGTGCCATAAATCCGACATCTCGTGACAGAAACGAAGGCAGACAGAATCCAAATGTGAAATATATACTTAAAAAAAATTTTTTTTTTAATAAGCAAGTATCAGTTTACCTTCTCCCTGACTTGGAAGGGTCAGTGAAACGGCTGGCCGACTGCCCAGGGCAGCTGTATTTCCCGGCCCTTCCCACTGTCACACAACAACGGTAGTTCACCAGAGCTGAGCTGGGCAGCGGTCTCCAGTGATGAGGGAGGCAGGCTGTATATCTCCCCTCTGGACAGCCCCTTAGTGCCCCTAAGCAGCATGATTGCATCCCCTTTTGTAGGCAGTGTTGATTAAACAAATCTGGCCTTCATACTGCCATCAGGACGGAGGGCTGGGCCAAGGAGAAAAATCCAAGTCACATGCAGTACACGCTGCTCAAAACATCTCCACTTGCTCCCGACTCCATCTCTTCATGCCTGGCTCCCTCTCCCCTAAGATGGTACTCGTCCAGAAGTCTCCGTGGTACCAAAGAAAACAGACTTTAGCCGGCATCCCCTCCAGGTCAGCAGAGATGTCCAGGCACATCTGCACACCAGCAGGGGACTGCTTGTGTCCTTTCCGGGGAAGCTACACAGCCTCTGAGAAAATAAATTGGAAACTTCGATTCGTCCAGTCCCCAATTCATTATCTACGTTGGACAGGCCCGAACCGTGCACAGAAGCAAACCAGGACCTCAGCGGTGGGCACACAAATATCACTTACCAAGTGACCCTGGATGGGAAGACATTAGGCGGCTTGAACTGCTGAGATCAAAACTGAATGCACATGGCATATTTATCATCTCCGAACAACATTCGCGCCATAAATCAGGCTCAAACACTTGGGCAGAAATGCTTTGAGGTACAAAGCACCTCGTTATTGTTGCCACTGTACTCTTCACCCACAAACAATGTATTTTCTTAAATACAAAGCCAAAGGCAGCAAACCACTCAACTAAACAGGGAAATGCTCTTAGCGCAGCCAGTATTCTCGATGCTGCCAAACTCCAATAAAATAGAGGGAAATAGACTTCCTTCGCCCTCATAGAGAGGAAGTGCAGAAGTTTGAGAAAAGCTGAGGAACTCACTTACCACCTCTTACAACAGTAATTCGAACTAACCTGCTTCTTTGTAAAGAATGACTACATATAAATCTCCTTCAACCAAAATGAGGAATGCTGTTCTTTTAGTATGTATGTGTGCCAAAAGTATACACAATAAACAAAATTGTGCCAAACACACAGTAAAATCTCTGCCCTGAGGACATTTACAAGCAAACGTATAAATAAAACAAGAAGGGAAATTGCAGAGGAAGCCTTAGGAATTAGAGGTGGGATGTGGCCGTCAGAAAAGGGGGCTGCCTCTGGTTTCAAGAATGTACAAGGACAGACTTATAGAAAGGAGAACAAAGAGAGGACAAAAAAGAAGAGAGAGAGAGGCCAGTGGGGATGCGAAGCGCTGGCTCTCCCCTGGGGCTCCAGCGCGTGGGCCCACGTTCAACAGAAAGCCCTTCGCAAGGTGACCGAGAGCAGAGACGGGGGTTAGTTGCAGGCGGTGGCTGAGGGCATGGTCTTTGAGATGAGAGCGGGCTTAAATCCTGGCTCTGACAGGAATGTGATTTGGATCAAGGTCCTGAATCACTGCTGTAAGCCCGTTTCCGTATCTGATGGGGGTAACAATGGTATAGTACTTAAGACTCATAGAATTTCAGGAAGATTAAATGAAATATGAAGAAAGCACAGTGCGGAACACACAAAAAAAGTTCTAAGTAAATCTTATCTATACTATTTTTAAAGAAATCTATTTGTCCTCATCTTGAAGAAAAAAGGAAAAGGTTGTGTGCGGTGATGGAAGTCCTGACCAGTGTCCAAAAGGACTCAGTTTTGGGGTCAGCACCAGGAAAGTCATCTAACTACTCTAGAGCCAATTTCTTCACAGAAGACAAAGATATTAGACTGAACAAAATCTCCTTTATATCCTTGAAATAATGCCATGACACTGAGATTAAAACCAGTAGGTTCCTATCTAACTCACATTGGTTCCCAAAATGCCAAGCACCATATGGGCTCCCTTGCTCTCTGTAATCTACATTCAGTGTTACCACAAATGAAATCACGCCTCCTGAGACACAGCTGACAAATTTAGACTAGAGTGTGGGTGTTTGTCCTGTTCCCTGGCAAGAGCATGAAAAGGGGTCAACTTCTTTTTTCTTATACTTCAATGTCAATCCCAAGAAGCCCAGGCTCTCTTTGTTCTGAAAGCCACCTGACTTTGGCATTTCTCCAGGGAAGAGGTGGCAACTGTAACCTTCTACCTCTGGAAAGATGCCTCAAGCCTTGGAATTATGGAAATATATCCAATTTACTTTGTGAAGTTTTTCCAAATCTGATACCACTGAAATAAAAAATATGATGTTTACTCTGAACAATAAAAATGAGATTGGAAGTGCCTAAATATTTACTGTAAAAGGAATCATGGAAAAGGATCTTTCTAGGAAAATATCTAACAATGAGTGACCTCTGAAGCCCCGGGTTATGGTTCTGAGTGGCAAATATGCAATGTCGAAATAACTCTTCGTTTGCATTTCTCATAACCATCAATGCAATATTCTGGCTCTTTTGATAAGAGCTAATATGGTTTCATTTCTTTAGTGATTCACACGCATCTGAAATCATGTAACAAAGAGTGATATGAAATGAATACATAAGATTCGTCTAAAATCCAATTGTGTTTAGCACTAATACTGCTTAGAGAAATCCCCCTGGTATAGAGCACATGTGATACATTTACACGACAATGCGCAGCAATGGGAGTGATCATGAAGCCGCAGGCGTTAATGCTGTCCTCATCTCCTGTCCTCTGGCTAGTCCCTCTTGAGCACAGCTCATTTCTATGTAACCCACACTCCTTTGGTTGCATGTCTTGCTTCTCTCACACATAAATTAAACTGAATTCCCTACAGCTAAAGACAGTACAGGAACTAAGGGAAGACCAACTCCACGTGTCTCCACTGCACTTACAAGAGATGTTGGGTTTCGTTCCATTAGAGTTACTGAAGAGCAGTTCCAATTTTTGAGGTATGATACAGAAAATAAAACAGTTGTATCATACCGTTTTATCATAGTGACAAGCTGATTGGATGGCAAGATATTGGTTTAAAAAAAAAAAAAACCAATATCGGTTTAAGTCAGAATCTGGGTTTCCAACCTGGCTCCACCTTTTATTATATATGTCTGAGATAGGGTCGGCTCATCTGTAAAATAAGACAGGCCAGTCCCCTCACTGGACCATTACAAGGATTAAGTAACGTAATTTAGATCAATGAAAAAGCAGCAGGCAAATACTAGCGTGATTCCATAATCAATACCACCTCAAATCCTTTGTGGCAAAGGGTGGAATGATTAAATGGATGGAGGTGATAGATTGCTGACAATGACAGAGAGAAGACAGGTGACAGATGATTAATAGATAGATAGATAGATAAGGCAGAGACAGAGATAGAACTTAATAATCCCCAGTACATGTATGATATTTTACCACTATTAACTAAACATTAAGTGTCACGGAGTTTCTGCATCTAGCTGTGCAGGTCACGCCTGTGCCAGGGCGCCCCTCCAGCTGAGGGGAAGGGTAAGAGAACACAGCCCACACTCCGCTCACGAGGGGCACGTCCTGGACCCTGTCCGCCTGGTGGTAGGGACTCCTCTTTCTGCTCTGCATTAGCAGCAAGCCTGACCAGAACTACTGCATTAAGTCCTCATACTTAGGAGAGAGAATATTGCCCCACTCTTACAAGTTAGAAAACTGAGACACAGAAAACTGAAATGAACCGCCAAAAGGATTGAAGCGTGACTGAAGGTCTTAGGACAGCTAGGCCGATGCAATGTCTAGTACACAGCAGACACCTGCGAAGAACGGAACCCGTGAATTAGTGATCAGACTGATATCGGCTGGACAAGCCTCGACAAAGACTCGGCCGCACAGGTTAAACTTCACACTCTGCTTGTTTCCATGAACAGATTCTGAATCCACAAAAGGGGGCGGTCCTGTTAGGAACCTACAACCCAAATCTAGGACGGTACAACCTCTACTACATACTGCACAATAACACAATTCTTCCCATTAAAATTGTAGGTAGAGGAAACAGACACAGAGCTAAACAGAGTGAAGCATTAACAGGAATCACAATACAATGTGTTTTCTGATTTGTACCTCTAAACTGATGGAGGATTCAGATCAACACTCTCAAGATAAGGTCATGCGGAGCCTGAGACCTGATAGGACAGGAAGTTGGGAAGGTGGCCCTGAGGCTGGTGTTTGAGAACTCTCCGTGGTAGATCTGTCCGAGCGCACTGGCAGGCAGCAGCCAGCGAGAGTGGGGCAGGCCACCACGACACCTGCATTCTGCAGGTGGGGATGGGCAGCAGGGACCCAAGGAATGCGAGTTGGAAGTTGAACAGGGCAGATTAAAGCCTGTAAATCAGACAGATAGACATCAAAGAGCCATGGATGGAGGAAAAGTGGAGCTAAAAGAAAATAATGATAAAAAAAAAAATGACGACAAGGTAAGGTATGGCATGAAGTTTGCCAAGGGGTCTGGCCAGAGGAAGGCAACATATTTGACTCGGAGCTTTCTGGAAGCCAATGGAAAAACGGGAGAAAGACCCAGAGCTTCATGGGCTCGGCTGACATTTTCTTGATAGGAGCACATTATTTCCTAGTACAAGATCTGACACAAATTCTTCTGTGGGTCCATATGGTAGACTGAACCAAAATGGCAGGAATAAAACAAAACAAAACAAAACAAAGTGGCAGGAACAACAACAACAATAACAACAAAGGCAGGAACAAAATTTTCCATCCCACATGATTTTCCAAAACCTGGTCATTTCCCCACAAGATGTGGGGTCCTTTATCTCCACCCCTTAAACCTAGGCCGACCTTGTGACTTGATCAATAGAATATGGTGGAAGTAAGACCGCAGGACTTCTGAGGCAAGGCTATGAAAGACAGCTCAGCCCCCTCCCAGCTCTCTATTTTGGGACACTTGCCTTGGGAGTCCTGAGCCAACATGTAAAGAGTCCGGCCACCTTGAAGCTGCCACACTGGCGAGGCCACATGACGGAGATGAAGAGAAGCACACCCCAGGCAGGGCCGCGTGGGGTGGGGCGAGCCGTCCCTGCCCAGCCCTGACCCGATTGCAGATTTAGGGGCAAAAATAGTTTTGTTTGTTGCTTTCAGCCACTGTGTTTTAGTGTGGTTTGTTGTGTAGCCATAAGTAACTAGAACCATTTAAAGAGAATTTAAAAACTGCAACGAACGATTCTTTACAATATCTGGGTGCTAAACCCTCATGGGGCTCGGGGCTATGTCTTCAGCGGCTCCCCGCACAGGCCAGAGCCAGAAGCCAGCGTTCCTCCCCATGAGACCACCACGTGGAGCTCTGAAACAGAGCAGTCTGAACGCCCCTGAACTTCCCGGCACGTCTTCAGGGACCCGTGTACCACCCTACAACGCGTTCCGCTCATCAGTAACCTTTCTCACACACACACACTTCAGCGATTCTTCTTAAAGGCCATTTAACTTTCACAGAGAACATCTTCAGCAGTCTCCTGGTGGAGGCTTACACATATGTCATAGCCAACTCCGAGATAACCTAGACTCCATTATTTTTTTAAACCAGGATTTCAAGGTAAACCAGAAATACATTCCAGATATCTGCTAAGAGCGCAAAGTAGAAGTGCACAACTCGACAGCATTGTTCGAAGGGCAGAGGATTGCTCCGCAGGCCTGGTTCCTTCCTGCCCCTCTCACTGATGTTGCTGTTAAGCTCCCATAATTGGCAAGCTCTCCGCATCGCGACCGACCGAGGGTCTACCCAGGAAAACTGTGACTGACAGAAGCTGTCCATGGCACACTCTCCTGCCTCCTGCTCTTCTAGAACTTGCACCATATGGCAATATATTTTTTTTAGGAAAAAGAGGCATGTTCTTAAACACCTGCCTCAGGGCCACCCTCCCACCTACCCATCCTGTGGAAGGTGGCAGAGAGCCAGAACGTCACAGGGTATTGTCATAGTTTAAAATGTGAGTGTGGACTCAGGTGCAGAGAGCCTGGTGTGATTCCTGCCCAGGCCTCTCCCTAGCTGGGTGGCTTCAGATTCCTCCTCTATAATAAAGAGTATGTACCTCATAAAGGAGCAAGGGTGAAATGAATTAAGAGTCTTTAGAACAATGACTGGCCTCGGAGGAGTGCTTTGTAAGTGTTCACTGCTGCTGCTGCTGCTACATATAATTAATGGGCACTCAGTGAAGTTTGTTGAGTGAATAAATGAGTGAATGAACGCCACTTAACTGTCCGCTAGATTCTCCCTTTTGTTATATTCCTATAATTCTTCTACTCCCCAGCTTCATTTACCTTCATTTTTGAAGACCTCATCCCCCCCAGGGCTCCTGGGCTCTTTCATAACGTCAAACTGAAGATTTATCTATATAAATATTTTGTTTGTTCATTATTTGGCATTTCAGAACTCCAGACTTAGGTCCTGGTCCCGTGCGACCTCGGTGTTTTAAATGAAACTAGTTCATCCGCAGTGAGAATACTGAGAAGTGCACAGAGTCTGCCTTTTTCTGTTACGTGTTCAGACTTCCCTCTTACTCACGTGTTCTTGTCATTCTTGCTCTTCCCAGATCTCGGATCACATGCCTCCATCCATGGCTCTTTGATGTCTCTCTCTCTGATTCACAGGCTTTTATCTGCCCTGTTCAACTTTCGACTCGCATTCCTTGGGTCTCTGCTGCCCATCCCCACCTGCAGAATGCAGGTGCTGGGCGGTGTGCCTCCCCCTCAGTGATGCCTGCCGCCAGTATGCTCTGACAGATTTACCACCAAGAGTTCTCAAACACCAACCTTAGCGAATACATGACCCTAGACTCTAATTTGGGGAATACGAAATGAAATGAAAGTCTTAGAAATTATAGGAAAGTCTTAGGAAAAGTGTGAGTATACCTAGCATCTGGGGGCACTAAAGTGGGTTGCTTTATTTTGGCATTAAATAGAGAGTAAGGCTCTTGAAAGATCTAGAATCATTCAGAAAGGCCAGATGAGGCTTGCTCACACAGACGCATGCACACATACTCCTTATTCTTTCCCTTCCATTCTAATGTATATCCATACAAACATACACACCTACCAACTAAGATAATAAATACCGAATGTTCTAAAATATTAGAACATTATTGCCAGAGCTAGTGAGAACTTAATAGCCATCGTATGTCTAACCCAGTCTTAAGTCTTAAGGAAATAAATTGATTTGTAGTAATATATATCAGTAAATCCCAAGTCTTATTCGATCTCGATCTTCCCTCTTTTCAACTAACACCGCATCCTCTTGAAAGTTCAGTCAGACCTTCATTCAGTGCCACTTCCTCCAAGAAGCCTTCCCTGATCCCCCTTTCCAGGGGCACGCCCACCACTCTCTCTCCTTCTGTGGCTCTACCTACTCTTCACGTCACTGATCATCAACTGACATGTCATGTCTTTCATCTTTACTTTGTCTCTCATTTTATATGCATGCTCAAGGAAGGCAAAAGCTTTTATTCACCCAGTGCCTAGAGCAGCACCTAGGATAAAGTAATAATTCAATAAAAATTTGTTACGTGACTATACATGTAAGATAAATTAAAGAATCAGGAACTAAATTATATATGCAATACACATACCAACTACATGTGAACACACCGAAATTAGCAATAGCATCCAAATTGTCGCTGGTGGGGTTGTGGCTGTCTTTTTCTGTATTCTAAATGTTCTAATGCAATCGATTACTTTTGCCGGTGAGCTGTGTGTGTATCTGGGGTGTTGTCAAGGTGGCCGGCCAGCTTGCGACAAAGACTCTCACGTTGCACGTCAGTGAATTCACAGGGCTGTGGAACCTTATATTCGACTTTGCAAGTTCAAATAGTCGATTTTTCTCACAGCTGAGAGTAGACCATCCTTCTATGGACACACTCACATTAACCATGCCTGCTATTTAAAGACTAATATATAAACCCAAATGCAAAACCCAAGAAACTTAGTTACCCAGGGGATCTCAGTTGTAAACCACTGACTTAGTGATCATGGAATCAGATCAACAGTACTTGGCTTTAAAAGCCTGATGTTTAATGGAATTGATCATTCTATATGTGGCTTGGAGACTGTGATCACCTCGAAAAAGCTGTTTCTATCCCCAGAGAGATGAAGTCTGTTAGCCAGGACTCCCACTGGTCAGACCTGGGCCATAACGGCAAGCCGGCCCTTGTGACTTTGATAACTTCCATCACTGCCCATCTGCTTCCTTTGCTGATTGATACGTTTTTTCCTATGATGTATTAATCCAATTTAACTCATAATAGCTTTTTGATGAGCTAATATAGCCAGTCTTATATTTCACTTCTGGCTTCTGGACCTAAGCAATATTTATATTAGTCATGTTTTGCACATAGCTAAAGTCATTATGCTCTAATTTTATAGATAATTCCCAGAAACCCAGGAGGACCTTCTTTCACTGTTGCCTACATTCAAATTATGAAAGTCATTTCTAAAGTCAGGGAAGTAAATAATCCATATTAGTAAAGGTTTCTTTTTAAATCAGGTTCTAAAAATATATGAATGCTTCAGAACTTGTAACAGGGTCACAGCGTGAATCTAAGCTATGCGCTCCTAAAAATTTAGTGCATCTGGATATTGCAAAAGCACTTGGTGGGACAGGCTCTCTGGGGATCTATTTTGATGATTATCAAGGTCCTTTCTAGAAAAGCACTCATCCTAAGGCCAGGTGGATGGCCCCAGCCTGGAAGGGAGAAGTGAATAAGAGCTAGCATGTGACTGTCACTCGGACTCTCCTCCAGCCCACACCCACGGTGGCGCTGAGAGGAGCCAAAATACTTCTTTCTCTGAAGACTGCCTGGGACTCTCAGACAGTCTGTAAAACAGCAGCAGTATGAGTGCCAGTGATGACTACGTGGTGGCGGCAGCAGCTTCGTGCACGCTGTCACCAAGAGTAGTGACTGCTTTAATGCTCTAGATATCGAGGGGCCAGCGCCCTCATTGCCAGGCATGGAGTAGCCTGAACACAGGCAGCTGTGGTACCTTGGGAGGACACTGGTGATATAGCTGAGTCTGACCTCCGCCATAACTGGAGTCATTATTACAGTGAACCAGGAGAAAAGATGCTATGGAAGTTTATATGACACGGGCATTTCTTAGAGATCTTTAGACTATTTTACCAAATTTGAGAGGGCTGAATTTTCTACAGCCCAAACAAGAACAGGTACAGAAATACTGCTTTGTAACTGTTGTTTACAACATCCCATAGCAAGTAGGCGTGGCCTGGGAAATGTGGTTTCCATACCTAAAAGTTAAGTTTCAGTTGGATGTAATCATTTTTTCTTATGGAAAATGATTCATTCTCAGATAACAGAAGACCAAGTAGTCACTATTATCCCTATTAAATCAAGCAATATCTAGGTTTAAAATGGTAATTTTTAAATGTTAAAAAAAGTTTTAAAAATGCAGAAGGGTACAATTGACATAATAAACACATATTTCCACCACTCAAAACGAACATTAATATTTTGTCACAGGTGTTTCAGCTCTTATCTTTTAAGAGATAAAGCACTGAGTCAAGGATCCTGTCCCCTACATTCTCTTCTCCACTGTCATTCCCACCCCGTACGTTCCGTCCCAGGAGGAAATCCCAGGTTCAGTATTTAAAGACATCACAAATACTATCACACGTTATTTATGGATACGTAAGTATGAAGCAAACGTATGAAAATAGGGAACAGATACATACGAAGTTAAGGTTTTAAAATAAAGGATGGAAAGAGAATGTTTTGTCCTTCTTATAAATATTGTCAACTATAAAGAACATGATTTCTTGTGAATTCAAGAAAAAATAATCCACGTGGTGATATACTTTGTAAGAAAAAAAAAAAAGTATTACAAAACCACAATCTCACTCTACCTTTTCAGTCGTAGCAGAAAGGAAGGACCTGGGAACCAGAGATAAGACAGTATTTCCTCCTTCCAGCAACTCTTCCTTTTCAGAAACCGAAGAGAGGAGGAGATTAGGAGAGACCCGCAGGCATCTCTGAGCGGTGAGTAGCTGGAGGCACCATATCAGCCAGGCCTAAAGGACAAAGCAAAGCCTTGGACAGGCTTTTGATTCCAAGAGGAGAAATTCAAGGTAAGCAGCAAAAAGCATTCTAATCAGGGCCTGCATGTGCTTGATTATAATAAATAGACATACCTGTAAAGTTAGTTTAAAAGCTACTCGACATTTTCCTAATATTTCTATAGTCTTGATTTGCTTTAAGAGTGACTATAAAGTTTTGTTTAAGCGCAATAAGTCATTAAAAGCATTCAAATAAGATCTACGATTGAAAAGCAAAAATAATGTACAAATTAGGGGTTATAAATCTGGGTCCGATTTCTAACTAAACAAGGAGATTAAACCTGTTATTTATCTCTGCTCCTGCTTGAAATCCAACCAATATTAATATTAAAGGAATAAAAAAAAATCAACTATGTTAACGCCCACATCCTCAGAGCATGGTGGGGCTTAGCCACTGACCCTACACTAAGGAGAGAGAGTACAAGTCTCCCAGAAAGCAAACCACAGGAAACAAGAGGGCAGACAAGAGCAGAAAAAAAAACATATTGACAACATTCTGGAAGCTAGAATAGCGGTGGACTTGGGTAACTGCCGTAGTCAGAGAGAGAAGCCTGAAAAGTACTGGGGTGGAGGGGACGAAGATGAAGACAAGAACGAACCTCTTCACACTGAAGAATTCCAGAGAGTGTCCAAATTGAGACGTGATGGGAGACAAAGCTGACTGAAAAATAACACCATTTTTTTCCCCTCAATTGAGTACAGTTAAGATATAGATGCAGGAGCCGGACAGCTGGAGATCAAAATATCCCTTGTAATGCGGAAACTTGCATTGGATCCTGGACCAGAAAAAGATCTGTGGAAAACTGCTGGAATTCAAATAAGTTCTGGGGATTAGTCTATTGTAATGTACTGAATCTCCTGCTCGATCTTTAAATCTCAGAGGTTACTAAGACCTTGACATTAGAGGAAGCTGGGTGAAGGTTATAGAGGCAAGCTCTGTACTATTTCTGCAACTAACACATAAGTCTAAAATCATTTTAATTTTTTTCAAGTTAAATATCTCCTTTAACACAGATAAAGCTGTTATTAGAAAACATAGCCCATTTGCATGAGTCAGATAAATATGCCAGCTCCTATCCTGAATGAGATTCACTCAATCACAATCACAAACAATCACAATCAATCACAAGCAAGGATGGGCAGGACAGGACCGAGCCAGCAGGCCCTAAGGGGACCGATGGACAAAAGTTGCTGAGAACACATGTTCTCTATAGACAGGCGAATATTAAGATCTTAGGACATCTTAAAGAAAGACGAGAATAAAGGGCCAAGCTATGCCTGCCCAATTCTTCTCTCATACTGTCAGACGAAGTCACTCCTTGTCGCCTAGGGAGGACTTAGGGAAGGAGAAGAAAAAATTTAGGCATGTTATCCTAATGCAGAGATCTCAGATATTTTGATCTCAAGACCCTTTCATACTACTAAGAATTATTGAAGACCCAGAGGGCTGTTGTTCATATTGGTTATATATACTGATATTTGCCACAAAGCTGGTACTTCTTAGATTCATTAATTCATTTAAGTTATATGAATAAGTTCAGTACACGTTAACACGAAAACACATTTTACGAGAGATAATTATACATTCCAAAACAAAAACAGCGTGAGAAGAGTGACTTTGCTGTACACTTTCACAAGTCTCTGCAAGGCCCGGCTTAACAGAAGACCGCCAGAGTCTCCTAGCCGCGGCTGCATTGGCCTGTTGTGATGTCACACATCGCGTTGCCTCTGGAAAGTTCTCCCAGAGGCTCACAGGAGGCGGTGAGTGAAAAGGGCAAATAATAAATTAGTCTCATTATTATAAAAATCCTTCTGACCTTTCGGACCCCCAGACCACACTCTGAGAACCGCTGTCCTGACAGATGCCCCTCTGCATGCAGTCATGGCAAGATGAATGTCCCCCAAAACAGGAGACGGCCAGCACCTGAGAAGCCCGGAGGAAGGGTGAGTGTCGACGAGGGCAGCGGTGGTTGAAAGTCTGTCTAGGAAGCAGTGAAAAACGCCACCGCTAGCCCTCATCTTAGCTTGCTCAATCAGGTGACTCTCTCTCTCCACACTGGCAATTTCCTGAGTGGCTAAACACCAGACAAGCTGCAAATGCAACATCGCCCTTCTGAAACAGGAAAACTGGGTGAAAGCATGCGTCAGGGGTGATGAGATCCCCCATTTCCCCTGCCCCAATCAGCAATTAGAATCCCGGCAGCCTAGATTGTTATCCATCCCCCAACACGCACACCCTAAAAAAAGAGATGGGGTAATTTTTCTCCGAGGAAACTGAATAACCCAAGACAGACAGACCTATAAAGACTGAGAGCTGGGCTATCTATCCGTCAATGAAACAGCGCCAACCAATTACCCTAAATTAAAGCCCACAGCCTGACAAGTCCCGCCTCTGCACACACAGCTCCAATCAGCTTTTGACGTGTCACTCTTCATTGCTAAGTGACAGTCCAAGATCACTAAGCCAGACATTTGCAGAAAGCATCCAACGGGGAAAAATATAGACAAAAATAACAGAAGTGGAATGACAGGACAAAGTGTTAAAAAGAAAAAGGAATATTCATCAAAGAACTTCTGAGAAGTTGAAAACATAAAAGCAGAAAATTAGAAATCAATAAGAGTTTTGGCAGATGAAGTTGAGGAAATCTCTCAGAAAGTAGATCAAAGAAAAACTGGGGGGAAAAAATAGAAAATATAATACTTAGAAAACCAGAGAATCAATAGAGATTAAATATGTAACATGTATGGACCCAAAAAAGACAACTGAAAAAATTATCAAAAATGTCAAAATAAAAACTTCACAGAATGGAAGTGCTTGAGTTTCCAGGTTAAAAGAGCCCATCACATACTCGGGAAAACACAGAATATATGAAGTGGGGAAAAAAAAAAAAGCCCACACATAGATTTTAAACCCCAGAATACAAAGGATAAGGAGAAGAGCCTAAACATTTTAAGAACTTTTTCACAAGAACAGGGAACACGTGGCAACGGCCATTCAGAATGGCATCGGACTTGACAATGACCCTAAAAACTCCCTGATGATGGAGCAATGTCTTCAAATCCTGAAGAAAAAACGTACACACCTAGAATTCAAAGCCAAAACCATCGTTCGGCGATGGAGATAAGTTAAAGACATGTTCGCAAATGCAAAGTCTGAAAAAAGATGACTTCACGGGCAACCTTTTCCTGAACGCTACTAGAAACTGTAACCCAGTGAAAAGAAGTCATCAACCAAGAAGGGAAAAACATGGAACACAGGTTAGAGGACGTGGCAACCAGTCTTCAAGAAGGACCCAGCTGAGCCCCCTCACCTCATAGTCACACTCGTGCACACAGCTCCCTCTCATACCAGACAAGGGTTGGTCAGTGTGGCCAGTAGAAGGTGGCAGAGTGGCAAGCCATAACTTCTGAGACCAGTTTATACGAGCTACTGAGCCTTCCATCTTGGCCGCTGTCTTGCGCTCTTGCTTGGGTCGCCCGTGCTGGGGGAAGCCAGCTGCCACGATGCGAGCAGCCCTATCTCGTGAGGGACGGGTTCCTCCGGCCAAGAGCCACATGACTAAGCCTAGAAGCAGAGGTTCCAGCCCCAGGCAGGGTTCAGGTGACCGCAGCCTCCTTAGAAACTCAGCCAGAACTACCCAGCTGAACCGTTCCTGGATTCATGACCCACAGAAACGATAAGAAAACAAGTGTTTGTTGCCTTAAGCTGCTAAGCTCTGGGGTGATTTGTTACACGGCAATATAGAGAACTAAGCTAATACACAGGGCATCCAACCCAGGAGAGAAGTGAAAAAAACACCCTAGATAATGCCACACAACCATCTTAAGAGACACCAAGTGCAGACTTGAGCATGGAGGACGTCACCCAAAAAGAGGAGAAGTGACAAGTCACCTTCTGAATTTTACGGTAAAGTCGTGTTCACTTACTTTAATGCGACTGTGTTCAGTTACCTTTGTGAATACTTCCGTTTCAGACTCAAGTTTAATGGGTACATAGAGAGTTAAGCAGAATTAAAGACGGACTGATTATCAGCTCTAGAATAAAGGATTGTTCAAGAAAGAAAGAGTCACTAAAAAAACATATGTAGCCCAGCTCTGAACAACACAGGTATGTATAAAATGACTGTAATAGAGACACTGGACACTGACTAACCCCAAAACTGTAATAATTCTACTGAGAGTATGAAAAAAAAACCAAAGTGTGTGTAGCATTGGGGGGGGGGGGGGGATGGTAGGTTGTGCAGTTTAAGAAGGCTGAAACTTAGCTTCTGGAGTAGGAACCAATAGATAAATGCATAGCATGTAGAGATCAAAAACTTTGCAGTGTGTGTTATCGAGAAATTCAAGGTTAACACCAGGATAAGAGCTAAAGGAATTAAAAGCGGTCGGCTGAGGAGCAGAAACTGAGGTAGGGAGGAATGCAGCAATATGCAGCTCTTCTACCAAGCCTTATCGTTCTCTTTGTCTTAAAAACAAACAAAATGCTTTGATTGAAATAAAAATTTAATTTGGCAGTATTTACCTCTCAGAGGACAAAATCAACAAAGTACACAATTAATAAATCACGAAATAAAAAAATGTTTTGCTATGCATCAATAGCCACCAGAAGATGCCAAAAATAGAAATGTGAAGTGTGATTTCCTCTGGGAGGCAGGGCTGGGAATGGAGTTCCGATGTACCGCTGTGTTACAAACCTCCCGAAGCTCAGGAGCTTAAAACGAAAACATTAGGACTTAGAAACACAACGACGCAGGGCTTGGCAGAAAAAGTATGTTCCACACATAGGCTGGTGGGATGGGTCAGCTGGGGCATCAAGAGACATTCTCCCCAGACCTTGTGTCACAGCTACGAAGTCCCTGAGTGCCAGGTCTCAAATTCTCACTCCTTGTGCTCTGCCTCAAGCCTACACTAAATTTCTAACGTGACTGTGTTCATTCACGCTGTTTTGCAAACTTGCTGTCAGCCCCGAGGAATAAGGAAGAAAGTCATGGAGATTAAAGAGAGACCCAGGGCCACGAAAGGTGAAAAGTTACCCTGAAGGACTCCACTCCACCCGGAGCTGAAGTCTAGAAGCCTCTACGGGAAAAGCATTGACTGTGAGAAGGGTTCCTGCCCGAGGTCGCCCTGCTGGGCTTCCTGGAGAGATTTACACACTACATGACGACGCTGTACATGAAGCAGCCATGTCTCAGGTTGTTCCTGCACGTTTGCAAAAAGAATCACAGCCACCCAGGTCTACCTCATATCTCCACAAGACCTGCGTCACACACTCGAACAGCCGGATGGGTGCCTGTCATGACACAGGCCTGCCAAGGGACAAGCAACTCTAAATCAAGTCTAACTCTAAATCGTTGATACTGGCCCAAGGCAGAAAGAAGCTCGGCTCCTTCGTCTCTAACGTCAAGCGACCGAATCAGGTTGGGTGACTTTAAGGTTGGACACGGATGACATTTTGACATTTTTTCAGGGCTGCATCTGAGAACACCCCATTGCTTTGATGCTGGGTAGGAAAAACAATATAGCATCTTACAGTATGTGTAATAGGTCTTGTTGCAAAAAGAGCCCATTTTAACACAATTTTACTTCCTATGACTTATGGTGACTTCAAAACTGGTTTTTTGGTTGTTTTTTTTGTTTTGTTTTGTTTTTTTTGCTTTGCTTTTGTCTGAAACTCTACTATAGTAATAGGAGAAAATGTAAACAAGGCTAGAGGTTTTCTATTCCCTCTGAGTCATGAGTGACAATTACAACTGAGAAGAAATACAGCATAAATGAGGTAACACCAAGGCCTTACCCTCTTCCTCTCGAAAGCCATTTTCTAGACTTACTAACGTTCTCTCCGTCAAAGACGTTTACATGTAATGAAATGACCAAAAAAAACCAAACCAAAACAAAAACCTAAATTTGTTTAAGCCTCTTCTTTGGTTTACCTTCCTTTGTTCAGACCCTGTGAGATGTCTACTCTTTTATATGTGTATTTAAAATTTTAAGGGAATTGTTAACCTGAAATTTCTAAATACACAGGGGGGTGTACCAGTAGGTAAATCAATTAATCAAGAGCTGGCATTAGATTACAGAAGACAAAAAGACGTTTCCACCAAGAAACCAGTAGACTTCACCTCCAAACGTCCGTGCCATTTGTCTAATCAGGACATAGTGAGGCGGGGTGTCGCGGGCGCTCTTCTGCCCCTGGGGGCATGGCAGTGCTCTGACGCCCCCTGCTGCTAAATGAGGGATCTCAAAGTTTAGCGGCTTAAAAAATAACCGTTACTTTACTATTGTGCGACACAGTTCTGGAGGCGGACCAGGAGAACCTAGACAGTTGTCTCTTGAGGTCTCTGAGGCAGCTGCCATGAGGTGGTGATGGAGCCCAGAGTTATCACAAAGCCTTCCTCAATCACCTGGCGGGCGATCGATGCCGGAGCTCCACTGGGGACTGTCGCTGTAACAACTCAATGCAGCCTCTTCTCGTAGCCTGGGTCTCTTCACGGCACGACAGCTAGGTTCCAAGACTGAGGCTCCCAAGAGGACCAGGAGGAAACTATATCAGCTCTTATGAGCTAGCCTTGGAACACAGCATCGCTTCTGTCGATAGTCTCAGGCCTGTCAGGATTCAAGGGGAAGACGCAGACCCCACACACACATCTCCCGACATAGATGCGTCAATGTCACATTCTAAGAAGGCAAAGCTCTTGTTGTGGCCATCTTGGAAAAGTCAATCGGCCATAAGAAGTAAACAAAAATCCAAATCTCTGCCCTCACACGTATGCTTAGGGACAGGAGAGCCTGGCAACAAATGTATCAAGAACAAATATAGGAAATATCAGGTGATGTCATTTCTATGAAAAATAGGGGAAGGATGGGTTGTTGAGGGTATTCTCTCTTTTATAGAGAATGGTCCCAAAAGCCTTCTTGGCAAGGCGCCGTCTGAGCCAAGATCCTGGGGCAGCTGAGCAGCTGAGCCATGCAAGAACACCCCAGGTGGGAGGAACGGCCCGTGCACAGATCACAAGGGGAGAGAGTACTTCTCTCTGCGAATGACCGGAAAACCACTCTGACTGGAGTGGTGGCAAGGGCTCAAGGAGGCAGAGAGGTTGCGGGGACCAATCTCACAGGGTCTTTGGCTACGATGAAGACTGTGGACTTTGCTCTGGGTGACAAGGGAGCCATGAGGGGTTTTTCATAGGGAAATAACCGACTTGACTTGCATTTTAATAGGATAACTCTGGCTGCTGTGTGACAAATAGAAACACAGCAGCCAAGTCTAGGGTGACGATGGGAGATCAGATTAAAGACTTTTGCAATCAGCCAAGTGTGAGGTGATAGCATCTCAGAGTATTACCTGTGGAGGTGGTAAGAAGTGGGCAGGTTCTGAAGCAAAAAATATCTAACACTGTTTTTTGTTTTTGTTTTGGCTTTGTTTTGTTTTGCATTTGGATAACATAATATTTATTTATCTAGATATTCAAGCCTAGGCTTAAATAAGTGTTGAAAGAGAAAAAATGCATCAGTTATCACGGGGCTGCATATCGCAAGCAAATTTTCTTTCTATATAGTATTTGGATTATCTCAAACACTGGGAAAACTTTTCCTTCTACAACTTTAATATTTTTCTCTCCGAGGACACAGTCTAGTCCACATAGCCAAAGTGTAATGCAAAATGAAGGTGATCATCACTTAGGCCAAAAAACATTTGACTGAAATATCTTGGCAATTGAAGAAAAGTGTTTTAGGGGTCCATGTGATCGAGATAATTTCTTCAGATTTCCACTTCTCTTTACATATGCAATAACTAGCAGCTGAAATGAAATTCATGGTTAAGAAAAATGTCACCCCTGTGAGGTAAACGGCTTCTTGTAGTCTAAGAAAGTAAATCACTCTTCAGGGTCCCAGGCGCCCTAAAGGAGGTCACTGCCTCCCACAAGTCAGATCACATTATTCCCACAGACTCTTACATTCGTGCCTGTTCACTGAGCACACAGTAAGGACAGTTAGGCAGCTCTTAATAGATTATGGGTTATTTCCTTATTATGTTTGCTAAATGGTGATGCATCCAATCATTGTTTATCTTGTAGGGAAATTTCATGAGGGCTCTCTGGCCTAGCCAAATCCCAGAACAGGATTCCCCATTTATTGCCTTATGCCATCACCAAAAGTTAGTTGAACCAATTAAGGAGTACATAATAAGCCAATTACTTGTTCCCTACTGTCTTAATGAGCGCATAATGTGTGCCTGCTCAGATTACAGTGCACTTGATAAGATTCTTCCCTACGCTACCACTACGATTTGGCGTTATTTCATTTCTTTCAGTATCAGCGGCATCGATCCAGCAGCTGAGATTCTCCTCCGAGATTCCGTAGGAATTGAACCTGTCCTTACAAGATAATCATTCATCCTTCAAGTCCAGCATAAGGTTCAGGAGTCCGAATTGCTGAGACATGGCTGCTCAGGTACACTAAGCTGAAGCCAAAACAGATCCTGAAGATGGGACACCTCCCTGGGGAATTGGCTGACACTTCTGATCAGAAGGGCTTTGGGTTCTACGTTTCCAAACCTACACCACCATCTTGCGGCCACCAGAGGTTCAGCGCTGTGTTCTGTTAGGTTCTTTCAGCCATGGTCCTCCACCAAGATCAAGCATGCAAACGAGCAAAACCCATCCAAGATTGAGATCCCATCCCTGCGTTATAGGGAAAGAGATATTCTTGGGCTACTGTAAGACAACCAGCTCTAGCATCCAAACGGAGAACAACAATCTTTTTAGAAAGTATGTAGAAACAGAGTAGGAAAATTTGTAACTTTGTCAACATGTATTTTCACCAAACAACTCATTAAATCACTATAAAAATCAATGCATATGGTCGGATATGACAGTTTCAATTCCAGGAAGAGTTACAAGTCAAGTTAAACTCATAATACATAATGTAGTCTGGTGTCTCATCCATGAATTACAACATTTTTATTACGTCCCCACTGCAAATTACCAACTTGTTCCCTGTCCCACCAATCTCTTGATTAAATGAGGCCTTAGGAAAATATGTTACGGTGAGGGATGACTCCATTATTTGTCTCAGTTATTTCAATATCCTTATTTAAAACTCCATCACTAGAGCAGCGGCCCAAACCGAATTGTTGACTTAGCAAAGTGATAGCAGCAGAAATAAAATATTCAAAAAAAAAATTTGGCTAAAAAGGCCCATGCTCCATAGTCATTCTCTTGCTGGGCCTAGTGGTCTCTTTCTCCGATGTTCGTGTGCCTTCAATACTTTTGGTGCCCCTTTTGATCACTTTAGTTTCTTCTCTTCAAAGTTATTCTGGCTATACAGGTCTTATTCCCAGGCGTCGCCTGAAGGGTATTTTATTATTCTGTGCCGTACACTGATAATGGGGCAATAACTTGTACCTATCAACTTTCCCCATAAAATGGTGTAATGTCTTGAAGCAGCGGCAATATGTCAGCTGAGGGAGTGAATCAAGTAGATATCATTTCTCATGTATCAGAGACCCACAGTGCATTAGCCCCTTATAGGAACTTCCTGAAAAATTAGCCTCTTTTAGAAACTTAGATTCTAAAACTAAAGGACACAACGATTTCAAAATATAACTAAGTACCTATATATTGATCAATTTAATAATTTTCTTTTCATTTGGCTTTATTTTAGATTAAAGTGGTTTATTGACTTTTTCTAGTTCCAAACAAATGCATATTTGTTACAGAAATTTTTGGAAATATAAAATCCTTAAAAAACGAATGCAACAAGCACCCACCATCCTAATACCCAAAGATACGAAATGGTAACACTTTATAGTTTTCACAACTCTGAGGAAAAAAAAAATAATAATTTATAGCAGAATTTTTCTCAATAAGAAAATCATTTTTGTTTAGGAACATCTAAATAGATATGTGTGATTATAGATGTAAAGTCCACAAGGCTTACCTTGAATCTCTAAGGCAAGACAAAAAAATATCGAATGGTTTTCCCCCCAGAAATGGACGGAAATCGTAACCTAGGAAGAGAAAGGGGAATTAAAGGCGAGGAGGAGTACCCCGGCATGGCAGAAGGAATGACCAGTATGTTTTAAGGCAACCTTATCTGAAGGGTAGGACAGGAATGTTTTTATAGAAACAATGACCACAGACTCTCTGTCCCTCCAGTCAACCTCCCTCGACCCTCAACTCTTCAGGAAAGTCTGCAATACACAGCATCTAAATTGGTGGGATTTGGGAGAGAAAGACATTGGATAAGGGCAACAGGCAGCAGGATAACATCATTCAGGAAAAGAAACAGCATCCAAAAGAGCAAAATGCAGACTGCAAATCAGATTTGGAACCAAAACAGGAACTCACAGCCAGAAGCGATTACAAAAAACAACAACAACAAAAAAAAAGTCACTTTCCTGGAATCCTAGAGAGAATGAAGAAACTTGAGCTTTCCACTGGAATTGGGGACATAAAACAAATTTTATATAAATATCAAGGACAAATGGCCCCCAGCAAACTGGAAGTTTTAGAACCGATATCTGAGTGACACGTGTAAGATAATATGGAAGCTTTAGATAGGGAGGAGGGTGATGACGATAATTAATAATGATAACGATGACGGTGCCACTCACAGGCTTAAAGGTCGATGTGTGGGGGAAACTACAGGGTGTTCAAAAGAAAACTATTCAGTCAGTCAAGTAGCCAAATAAAATCCCAGTGGGTGCCAAGCACTTCCAGGTGGGCAGAACACAATCCTGATGCCGCCAGGTTCCAGATCTGGACCCATTAAGAGATTCTGAGCCCACTCTCCCGAGCCCCAGCTAGCTCTCTGCAAACTCTGTGGCATTCATTCCACATCAATGAGGGAGGAATGCCGAAGGCAGTGGAGAACGAGGTTGACAAGTATAAATCCATTTGCATTATTACCATGTGTTCTGCTCTGCGCGCAGGTAAAAAGGAGTACAGGAATATAGCCTTTAGTTCACAGGTAAACCGCAGAGGTGATGCCAACTACAGTTCAGTGATCAGGGGACGGAAAGTCACCAGAAGTTAGAAGACTCAGGGTGTTTGGAAACTGAAGCTAGACTTTAAAGAATGGCAATGCATAGAAAGAAGGGAAGGAAGGAAGAAAGATGAGGGAGATCATTCCAGACTGGACAAGGGTTGTAACGGCATGGGACATGGGCAACAGAGAGGAGTCACCCAATCAAACAGAAAGTTCTAGCTCAGGCTGGAAACCCGGAGGCACCTCAGGTCATGAAAGCTAAAAACAAGACTGAGTTTCGATTTATGAGGAAACGGAGACCAGTGTAGATTCGTGATCACGAACTGCCATGATAAAAGTGCCATATTAGAAAGACCAGTTTTATCTAGTTAGGGGGCTAACACGGTCTGGAGGACACCGAGAAGGTCGCTGCAGTAACCCAAGTTCAAAGTGACGAGGGGTATGACTCAATGGGCTCCGTAGTGCCATCTTCTCCTGTGAAAACAGCTGTGTTTACCAGGCGCCTGCGAGCCATCACACAACGGAACAGGAATCTAAGTGCCTACGTCTATTTTGTTGTCCTAAATCCAATGGATTGACAGGACTAACAGGCCTCATCGCACCAGGTGGGGTTGGGGGGCGGTGGGGGGGGGAAGGGGGGCTGGAGAGAGAGGTAGTGGAGTCACGTGGAATGAAGCATTTGAGAAGAGAAACGAGCAGACCTAGTGCACTCACTTCCTGTCACTGCTGTAACAAATTATCGCAAGCCGAGTGGCTCCAACCACACAAATGTATTACCTTATGGTTCTGGACCTGCATCAACTACGTGCCCTGTTCACGCACTGGCCAGGACCTTGTCATATGGTCACACTTAGCGGGGCAGTGACGGTATGTGGGTCTGAGACGGGCCAGCCAGCCAGTGGTGTCTGTCACATCCCACAGAACTACTTCCTTAGAGGAAACAGGAAGCTTTCAGATGGAAACAAATCGGTGCCTCGCAATCAAGCGCCAAGAATGAGAAAAAGGAGGACAGGACAATTTCTCGGTATTTGATTCATTTATGGGACATCGGAAACTATTACCTAGTGAGGAGGTGGCATGTTTTCTCCCAGAGACATTTAAGGATTTTCACTGCAATCGGGTAATTTCTCTCCTACTAGAAAGCAAGGAAATGGACCAGGAAGTCCCCTGAGTTGCCATGTAATCCCAATCTGCGTCTCTGGAATGTTAGGCTTCCAGCTCCTCAGAACTGATCAGGAAAGAAGCTCCAGTTATAGGGATGAGGCCAAGAGTGAAAAACTGAAAGATATTTAAAAAAAATAAAGACATCAAAATACTCCTAGGAGTACATCCACATTGTGAATGGCTTGGCGTGATGTCATTTTTTGTTTGAACGGCACGCTTAGGGTCAATACTACCTGTAAGGAGTCAAAATCCACACACGGGCTTCCTCCATAGGACACGTAAATCCAAGATGGAAATTAAAAAAAAAAAAATCACAAAATCTTTCAAGAATCTAGTTCCTTAAGAGAGGATATCATCATCCCAAATATTCACGGAAGGCAATCCAGCTGAAAGAGAAAATGTGAGTGTGTGAGTGTGTGCGTGCGTGTGTAAATGGGGGGCGGGAAGAGAGAATTGGGAAGGGGAGCAGTAAAGAGAGACCGAAGTGCTTTTTATAAATAAAACTCTGAGAACACTGCCTTCCACCTGTGCAGAAATCATTGCGAGCGGCGGCATGTTGCTGACTCAGCAAGAAATTCGGTGAGCAACTCTCCTGACTGCGTAAGAAGAGCCGCCGTCAAATTATTTAACTTGCTATTACCCTCAAGAAGCAGAGGCTCTTGGCGGCCTCTCTGCCGGAGAGACAACGCTCTCGTTCTTGACCTCTCGTTCTCCGCTATCTCTCTGCAGTGCCCATCCCTTCCCACGCCTCCCTGCTCTGGCCGGGTCTTCCCCTTCCCGTCCGCAGCTCCAAACCCCGGTTTCCCCACTTCTCTTTGTCCCAGAACCTGCCGTCTGAAATGCGCTCGCACAGACCGGCTACATCCAAGTCCGTCTCTCCCGTGATCCTCTTGTCCGCCAGGCCCACATAATTTCCGAAGAGGAACTTGGTGAAAGTTTCAAGGAAGTCTGCGCCGCACGCAACTTAATTCAATAAATATTTATCGGGTGCCCACCTAGAATTGTGCTACACACGGTGTGGAATGTAAAAGAAATATATAGCGCAGTCCCTCCTATCAGGGAGTCTGCCGTATTCCTGGGAATAAAATTGAATCCTGAAGTAATTACAGGATGCCACATAGTCTAGAGTTAGCGCAATAAACTTATGTAACCGAGACCAAAAATATAGGGCGCAGACAGCTTTCCATTTGGTCAGGGCAGGCAGATGGAGCCACAGGGAGCCGTTCAGCGAGGACATGGAACTTGAGCTTGTCCTTGAGAGACGTGCGGATGTGGCTGAGTGCGGCAGCAGAGAAGGGCACTGCAGGCAGTGGGAAGGGTGTAAGATCGGAGAGAAGGACAGCAGGCCCGGTGTGTAAGAGGGACGCGAAGAGGCCAGCCTCAGGAGAGAAGGGGAGTGGGAGGCCGCAGAGTCCTGTTTCAGAAAGCTGGATTCCGCCTCACGCAGGGCCTTAGCAAAGCCATTTAACTGCCGGAGCTTCAGTTACCGCTGTGGTGAAAATGGGCGTATCAGGGCCAATAATTCAGGGTTGTGTTGAAAAATAGAGATAATGTGTATAAGGTAATTTGTGGGTACAAATAGATGGAATCCTGTATGCGTTTCATTCATTCAGGAGCTATTTGTTGAACGTCTGCTCTGTAGCAAACACTGTGTTCATCACTAGGAAAATGAGAACAAAAATACAGAGTTCCAATTCTCCAAATGTGAGCAGGCGCAGTTTAAAACAGCGGAAGGAGCAGCAACTTAGGGTCACGTACACTTGGAGTTGAAGCACATTCCCACCATTCACTAAGTGTATGAAGTTGGGCAGCTTCCTCATTCTGAGCCTCGGTTTCATCATCTATATTATTGGTCTCCCGCTATGTACCTTATAGGTTGATTTGAGAATTAAATACAACTATGTAAAGAAACCAAGACATGCCTGAGAACTGGAAGCGCTCAGTAAATGGTCTTGGTTTTACAGTAGCAAGGCAGGCAGGCATGAAAAATCATCTTATAACAAGAACTAAATGGCTAGAAGTAAAATAGACACCGTTTTCACAGGTGACACAGTGCCTGAACTGAGGTTTCAATAATGAAGAGGGTTTGCTGAGCGGCCGTGTATTGGGAGGACATTCCTGCAAGAGAAAAAGAAACGGCGTGTGAAAAGGTACAGGGCACTGAAGGGACTGGCATCTAGGACACACAGCTAATTCGGTATTGCTAGATCGGAACTTCAAGGCCAAGAGTCCGGGAGACGCAAATGGTCAGAGAGACAGGAGCCAAACTCTGAAGCGCCTAGACTATCCCAGGAAGGGGGAACGTCCGTCTGGCAGGCGACGGGGAGTCCGTGGTAAATGCTTAGTAAAGCGACATCATCGGTTCTCTGTATCATGAAGGGAGAAGGGCAGGAAAAGCATCAAGGAGGCTATTGAAAAAAACATCCAGGTGAAACAGGAAATGGAGAAGACGGAATAATTATTGAAGGTATGGAGGGGTTGTTTCCAACAGAATTTGGCCGCGATTGGATTTTAGAGGAAAGATCATCGCAGAACCTAGGGCGCTGCTCGGTTCTGGCTGGAAGGTGGTGTAGTGCTCGTGACTGACAATACAGAGGGGAAGCGGGTTTGGAGTCAAGATGATACATCCTGTCTGGGACGTGGCGAATTCGGGATGCCGGTGGGACATCCCCACAGAGATCTGGACATACTGTTCTGGAGCGAGAGCGGAGCACTGCGCCGGTTGCTGATGCGAAGACGGGAGTCACTGCCCTGTATGAATGGCCATTGGCCACAAGGACGGACTCGCCCAGGGAGGACGACAGAAGAGGCAGCTCCCAAGTCGGCCGTGCCCACCTCGCCTTAGCAACTGAGCTGCCCCAGCAGGTGACGCTTGAATCCGTTGAGGGGGGCGGGGGCTAGGGGGGCACCTCAGCAGTAGAGAACGCTCGGGTGTGCCCCAGGTCAAAGAAACCCGTTTTCTGGCATACCTCTTTTCTGGGTGCTGTTACGTTTCATTTGTCTGAAAGACGTGAGAGGGAGATGCGTGGAGAGCAGCTCTTGGAGACCGAAGAACTGCATGCAGCAGGACAATTACAGACACACTGTCTCTGGGAAAGCACGTCATTTACAAAGCAGATGGGACAGCTCCAGTTGCTTTTCGGCGGAGTGCTCGTGCCTGGCCCCTGTGCGACCCGGTGAGCTCCGATTCCAGCCTGGCTGCTAGCCCTACCGCAGAGACCCCCTGAAAGGGGAGTGATAAATGACGTCCTGTCAGGCCTCCTTCCCTGGGTGGCCTTGAATCTCGGCTGTTATCTGTTACCCTGCCAGGCCTGACAGTGATGAACACAAGGCAGGCAGCCAACGACGCCCCCATTCATTACCGAAAAGACGAGAGGGCAGAAAGAAAGGGAAGGTGGCGGCCACGCGGAGGCTTCGCTCCCACCAGTGCCATCTTCCTCCCGCGGGTCTGAACGGTGACGGAATGATGGCGCCCATCTGTCTCAAGCAAGAGTCCTCATGATGCTCGGAGAGAGCGAGTCCCACCAAGCTCGCCTGCAGCACTGCGGAACGGTCCACTCTTACTCCACGAAAACGTCTTCAAAACATCACAGCCACGTAAAATCATCAGTCTATGCTGCGTGCCCTTGCTAAATTTTTATTCATTCCAGGAGAGTACAGTGTCTCTCTGTGAGATTATATTAAGCCTGGGAGTCTGCAACAGCAAACATTTTTAGGCAGGTCTAACCATCGCTTCTCGTAACAGACATTGATATCTCTGAGTGGCATATGCTTCCTCCCTACGCGATTTTTCATGAAGATTTTTGTCTCAGCTAGTTTTTGTCCGACCTCACAGGAAATGAAAGCCTTTGCTTCGCGGCTACCTTTTTCCTATTAGTAAGACGTCCTGTGATACCTGAAGATGCTGCGCATGTTCAATAACGACACCTTGAATTTAACACCCCAGGAAAACAAGACCTCCCACCTTAATCCAGGCTGTTAATCAGAGCACTGCCTCTGTGGGACATTAAGAGAAAGAAAGTTTTAAAAAAAGAGAGGAAAAAAAAAGTTCCATGGTCAAACAGATTTGAAAAACCCTCACTTTACTTCTTCCCTGCAGACTTCTTTTCCTGCAGGACTTTTTCATAATCTTTCATGCACTAATGTGCATGTGGACTCCCCTAAAGCAAATATGATCTGCAGGATTCCGATCTATTTTCTCCTGCTCAGAAAATTTTTATAAGATATAGATCTAGACGAGTGTTACACAGAACCATGCTTCGGGAACTGTTGGGCTAGACTTGCCCCCAAACCCCATCTTCTTACTCATTTATCCCAATTAATAAAGCAAAATGATTGTCGAACTATGTTCTAAGTATCTGGATGAGTGAGACAGTCCGAGTCGAATAAGCACTAAAGAACACGTGCCTCCTGCCCCCAACGCATGCATATATCTTGCCCTCCATCCTGCCCTCAGATATTCTGCTTTTTATCCCTATTTCCCGCTCTAAAGCAACAGCAGCAGCATGGCGTAAAGAAGATGCTGAAGCACAGTAAAGGCAATAATCTTAAATATGGCACAAAAGCAACGGGGATGATTGATTCATGAATTCTATCCTTGTTCTTTCTAAACACAGTAGCATAAGACATTGCCATTTATTTTGAGAGCATTTTTTATATAAGTATGAATAAAAGTGGTCAGAACTTCAGAATACTTAAAAACTACAGGATAATTTAAAAAAACAAAAAAGTGCCAAATCTTAGAACGGGCGCAAAAGGATTCATTTCAATATTATGAGACAGCTTCTCTGTCTCTTGTTAGGTAAGATATACGCACATTAGCAGAATGCCTCATGTTGACTATTAAGTTTCTTCTAATAAAGTAAAGCCACGAGTCATGTTCAAAATAACTAAGCTGAGGCAATCTGAAGTCTGGGCTTCAGCACCAACAAAACTTAAGAGAAATGAACTAACTAGCTCTGAGTGTTTGTTAATTAAGCCACGGAGGACAGAAAAAAAAAATTTAAAACAAACTGGAATTTTTCATTCTTCAAAGAATTTTAAACTCTCAAAAGCAGCGTGTAAGTTGCAAACTTGGAATGACTAGAAATGGACTATCTAGACTCTTATGATCCTTTTCATCTTTAAAAAGTAATCAGAATTCAGGTGTGGAGAACCGATCGTCCAAGAACTAAAGTAATAAGGAGAGAGATGAAACCATCATTATAAATTAGAAGTGGCCCATCATTCATTTTCCTGCTACCTTCTCTCCAGGAGAAAGTAGACTCTCTGAAAAAGCTCACTACATTCTTTCCTCGTGTGCTCCAGGAATTCAAAAGCTGATCATGATTATTTCCAAAATAAAGTGCCAAGAAAGACACTTGCAATTTTCTTGCCCTGTTCCCAGTGGCAGAGTATTTGGATCCAGACCTCACAGAATTCATCGAAGCGATGGGATGAATGCAATTCTGTTTTTTAACAGAACGAGGTTTATCCTTCCTCCACATCCCTGGAAAATTCTTTCTTTCCGATTTCCTACCACCGTGCGCCTTCCCACCCTTCCTGCAAAGGCATTTATTTCTGTCTAGCTGGTCTGAATTGTTCCGTTGCTTTGCTACTCACTGATGACAGATATACTTCCTCGTACCTCAGTTTGCTGAGAACTGGAGGATTGATGGGAGCGAAGGAAGAACTGGGATCAACGGTGCAAGGAGGGGATTCATCTTACTAGTCTTTGATGCGAGCGAATCGCCAGGGAGATGGTATTTTAAACTCCGAAAGAGTTCTTGGAAGTTTCCAGAATTTCTCCAGAGACACAGATCAATAGACCAGAATAATCAAGAAAAGGCAGCAAGTTTGCAAATGCCACTCACTTGGTAGCGTGTTTTACTTGATTAAGCAAAAGCTTTTTAATGGAATGATTCCAACCCAGGGAAAGAAGGCAAATCAACCCTCCACGGAAATGCCTCCAAATTGGAGCTGAAGATAAAAGAAAAGGTGACATTTAATTCCAGTCTCTCAACACGGACGTAGGTGGCACTTGTTGATGTTGTTCCGTTGATGAAATATTTCCCCAAGCAATCAATGCTCTGTCCACACGAAATAACGCATGATGATACGAGGGTCCAGGGCCCCATAATTTTGCCGATGACTCACCTCTTTCAGCTGGAAGTAACTGAAAATGAAGCCTGCCTGATTGCTGTGAGGCCCCTTGGGCTTCTTTGACGTTTAAATCTTAGCACGGACAGTTCCGAGCTAAACTCTCCTCGGCGAAGCGCAGTGATCTGCCCCTGTTACCCCGAACCAGGCACAAAATTTCAAATTTTGAAAGCAAAACCCAACTTCTCAAAACGACAAAGAATTCACACGTGGTAGGGGCACAAGTAAGGAGTAAACCCTCCAGCTCCCGAGAGCACTTCCCAACACGGCCCTTTTCACCGTTTGTTAACTGTAAAGCACACAGATCTCTGGGCGCACAGGACTTCCTCTTTCGAGAAGCCCTCTCCGCGACGCCCCAAGCTCCGTCCGCTCCTACAGCTCCCGTGGGCCCTGGCTCCTTCCCGGTCACTCTGTCCTCAACTCGATGTGCTCATCCGGTGCTCTCGTACTCCCTCTCCCCTCTCTGCTCCAGCTCTTTCTCTGTCCTCTTTATTCCTCTCCATCTCCCACCGGGTGCCACTCTTCTCTGGTTATGGCAGCCCCTTCAGCATCCCTGGGTGCTCACACTTGGTTTGACCTGGCAGGGGGCACCGAGGCTGCCCAAGAGAAAGTATAGAAATCTGCGCTGGAACAAAGCATTTCTTTAACGCGGTCACAAGTGTTTTCCCGAGCCCGTGCTGCATACACTGTATTGTTAAATTCTATCAAAGGGGGTTCGTATCTCAGGAACACTGGAAAGTTTCAAACATAATTGATGGCTGGTCAAAAGAATATCCACAGCATGATAAGCCGCAGAGAGGGAAGGTGCTGAGCCGGTTCGGGATTGCCTGGCTGAGCTTTTCAAATTCCTTTCATCGCCATCAGCGACAGAAGCACTGCAGGGTGAGAAGAGCCGGGACTTTGTGGAATGTTCTTAACTGCTGGTAGGTAATCCATACAGCCAGTGGTAGCAGCCCACGGATAAAAGATTTAAAGAAATGGAGACACAACAACTGATTTTTTTTTTCTTTTTTGAAAATAACTTGGAAGGTTAAAAAAAAAGAGTGAGAACAGAAAGATTTATGGCAACCCATCAGGGAGTACTCTGGAAATCTCTTTGATGAAGGATTGAGATTGCTTTGAAGGAGACCTTAGTGAAGCAAAGAGTGAGTGTGGTACCCAGGGACTCGGGTTGACTGGATCACTTATCAGTCTTCACCGACTTGACTTTCCTTTTTCTTGCAAATTCTGTATGCTACCCAACTCCTAAATGCTGCTTTACAAAAACATTCTCCTTCTGACGAGGCGGCTTTTATTTAGCCTTCGTAATTAGTAGAAATCTGACTGGTGGAGCATATGGTAAAAGACAAGACTCCAGAAAGGAGAGTAAATACACGCAAACACACACCAATACAACATGTAAAAAAAAAAAGAAAGAAAGAAAAATGTAACCGTTATGCACCTCTTTTCCTACTCTGAGTTCAGATTTCAAATACGACTCTGCAGAAGAGTTGGGACAAGCCCGGCGAATATCATGGGAGACTGAAGTGCTCCGCTGCTTCTAATGATAGGGGCATCGTGGCTGGGTAGGACGGCTTCGGGAGCGAGAAGTAAGGATGGCCCTGGCTAGAAAGGAGAGAACAAAACACAGAGAGGGCTGAACCATCAAAGAATTTGCCTGGCACTGGGAATACAAGCGCTTCCTTTAAACAAGTGAAACCAGTACAGGTACTAGGAAAGAAAGCCCTCACAGAAAAAGATTTTCTAGGAAAAAAAAAAAAAGTCAAGGAGGAAAAGAAACAAGTAACAGCGAATGACATAACAACTAGAAAAGGGTGACTGCTGATCATCGGGGAAAAGCCAGAACTCTGGGTTGCCGTTTCCAACCCAAGGCTGTCAACTGAAGCTGTGCTCACGATGCTGTTGCAATGATGCTATTCTGTCCTTGTCTGCTGTGACCATAGACAGATCTGTTTTCCAGATGCCTAAAACTTTTTTTTAGGTAAAACTGGCATGTTTCACATTAGTTTCACAGGTACAACATCATTCCGTATTTCTATGCACTACAAAGTGATCACCATAAGTCTAGTGACCATCTGTCACAATACAACTGACCCTCTTTCTCCATCTCACCCACCCCCACAATCCCCTCCCCCTCTGGTAACCATCAATCTGTTCTCTGTATCTATGAGCTTTGTTGTGTTAGTTCATCTGTTTTGCTTTTTAGATTCCACATATAAGCAAAATCATATGGTATTTATCTTTCTCTGTCTTATTTCACTTAGCATAAATCCTTCAAGGTCTATCCATGTTATCATAAATGGCAAGATTGTATTCTCTTTGTGGCTAAAAAATATTCCATTGTATATATACTACATCTGTATCCATTCATCCATCAATGCACACATAGGTTGTTTCTAAACCTTGGCTATTGTAAATATTGCTACAATGAACATAGAGGTGCATATATCTTTTTGAATTAGTATTTTGTTTGGAATACCCAGAAGTGGAATAGCTGGATCACACTGTAGTTCTATTTGTAATTTTTTGAGGAAACGCCATACTGTTTTCCATAGTGACTGCACCAATTTACATTCCCTCCAACAGTGCACAAGGGTTCCCTTTCTGCACATTTTTCCCCAAAACTTGTTTATTTCCTGCCTTTTTGATAATAGCCATTCTAACAGATGTGAGGTGTATCTCATTTGGGTTTCAATTTGCTTTTCCCTGATAATTAGTGATATAGAACATCTTTTCATGTTCCTGTTGGCCATCTGTATGCATTCTTTGGGAAAAAAATGTCTATTTAGATCCACTGTCCATTTTTAATTAGATTGTTTTGTTTGGGGGGGCTGCTATTGAGTTGTTTGAGTTCCTTACATATTTTGGATATTAACCTTATCAAATATTTGATTTGCAAATATTTTTTCCCTTTCTGTAGGCTGCCTGTTCATTTTGCTGATCGTTTCCTTTGTTGTGCAGAAGCTTTTTAGTTTGATCTTTGAATATAAAAGGGAAGCTTTTATATCTCTAGTTCCAGGCAAATTCTTTGATGGTTCAAACCTCTCTATTTTCATTTTCTCCTTTCTAGCCAAGACCATCTTTACTTCTGGCTCCCAAAGCCATAGGTACCCGGCCATGACGCTCCCATCAATAGAAACAGCCAACCACTTTCGTCTCCCCATGATATTCACTGGGCTTGTCTCAACTCTCCTGCAGTGTTGTATTTGAAATCTGAACGCATAGTAAGAAAAGAAACGCAGTTTATTTTTGATTTGGTTGTTTTTTTTTTTTTGGTTTTTTTTTTTTTTTTTGGAGTCAGATCCAAAAATTCACTGCAAGAACAATGTCAAGGAGCTTACTGCCTATGGCTTCTTCTAGGAGTTTTGTGGCTTCAGGTCTTGCATTCAAGTCTTTCATACATTTCAGGCTAATTTTTGTGTGTGATGAAAGATGGTGATCTAGCTCCATTATTCTGCATGTGGCTGTTGAGTTTTCCCAGCACCATTTATTGGAGAGATTGTCCTTTCCCTGTTGTACATTCTTGGCTCCTTTGTCGTAAATTAATTGAACATGAATATGCAGGTTTATTTCTGGGCTCTCTGTTCTGTTCCACTGATCTACGGGTCTATCTTTATACCAATGCTATACTATTTCAATTACTTTAGCTTTGTGATATGGTTTCAAATCGGGACATGTGATATTGCCAGCTTTGTTCTTCTTTGTCAAGATTGTTTTGGCTATTGGTATGTTTTTGTGGTTTAATACAAATTTTAGAATTCTTTGTTCTAATTCAGTGAAAAATGCCATTGGACTTTTGGTAGAAAATGCATTAAGTCTGTAGATTGCTGAGGGTAGTCTGGATATTTTCACAATATCAATTCTTCCAACCCATGTGCATGGACTATCTATCCATATATAAGCTCTCTTCACTTTAAAAATTATTTCTTTAAATATATTGTTCTGTTTGGGTGTTTTCACTGCCCCGTCTTCCAGGCTGCTGATCCATTCTTGGCTTCTTTTGTCTGATGTGGAATCCCTCTAGTGTATTTTTCAGGTCAGTGGTTGTATTCATCAGCCCTGTGACTTCTCCTTGGTACTTTCTTACATTTTCTATCTCTCTGTTGAAGTTCTCACTGAGCTCATTCACTCTTAAGTTCAGTGAGCATCTTTAGGATCATTTCTTTAAATTCTGACCAGTAAGCTTACTTCTCTCCACTTCACTGAGGTCTTTTCCTGAGGTTTTGTCTTTTTTGTTTGTTTGGAACATATTCCCGTTTCCTCATTTTGCTCGACTCTCTGTGTTTGTTCTGAGTATTAGGTAAAACAGCTTCCTCTCCCAGTCTTGACTGAGTGGCTCTGTATAGGAGACAAACCTTGTCACTCAAGCTTGCCTTAGCTCTTGGTTGTCTCTCGAACCTCTGTGACTGTCTAAGCAGGCTGATGTATTCTTCGTAGGTCCCAATTGTTGAGGTTGTGCCAAGACCTGTCCGTGTTCTAAAGGAAGGGTTTTCAGTCAGCACCCAGTTCCAGGGTGATTGGAAGCCAGATCCTTAGGCAGCAAAAGCCTTTAAAGTATACCAACATATACAGTCCTGTGGGACCACATTCATAGACCCTGCTAACCTCCATACCAGGAGACCTGCAAATGTCCCCTGGATAACCACCAGAAAAATTCTTCAGAAGAGCATATAAACCTCTTTCTGAGAGGGACTGGTGAGCTGCAGCAAAGCCAAAGGAGGGAGCAAAGACTGTGTCTCCCTGCCTACCTGCCCTGAGAGCACCTCTAGATGTGAAGCCACTCCCTCGTGTCGAAGCTCCAGGACAGGTAAACAGACCTTTTCACAGGCAGACCGGCGTTTCAGTCCGCTGTCTGTGCAGTCAGTTCCCTGGGCGTAATAGCCAGCCAAGGGCCATCTTTCTGATTGTTACAGTCCCTTGGGGCCCAGGCATGCAAGTCCCTCGTCGCCCCCAGGGCCAGGAAATCAAAGGGCATCCCTGTGTAAAGTATCCCCACTAGCTTTAGGGAGGCAGCGAGAGAGTGCTGAGGGCAGGGCACACCACGGTCAGCGAGGCCGCAGGAGAACGCTGCGCCCCTGTGGCTCACCCGCACCAGCCAGGTAGAGGGGGGAAGCTCTCCAGCGCCCCCGTCCTGGGAGAGAGTCCCAGGCGTTCCCTGCCGCTCCAGCAGGTACTTTAAGATCAGCAAATAAACCCCTCCGCGTGCAGCCTGAGCACCTTTCAAACCGCTGCTTTTGCCTTGGCCCCAGAACCAGTACGTCCACACGCAACCCCTTTCGAGGGAGAGTCTCAGACCCCTAAGCCCCGTTGGTTTTCAAAGCCAGGCAATTCAGGGCCTCATCCCCTCTGGTTCAGGTCCCTGGTTTGGGGTGCCTGACGTGGGGCGCGAACCCCGCACTCCTCAGGGAGAAGCTCCGGACTTGCGAGATCCTTCTGGATTGGAGGCCACCAAGCCAGGGGTGGGGCTTTGGGCAAGACCACGTCTCTGCCTCTCCTCTCTCAATGTGGCCCCTTTTCCCTTTGCTGTGTCTTGAGAGGTGGTAACTTCGGGATCTTCCCACACCGCCATCTTGGACCACACCCCCCAAGGCTGATTTTTTTCTACAAACAACAGCTTACATATTAAATACTGCCGATTTTCAAAGAGGTTACTACAGCTGTTCTTAGATTCCATCAGGTGCCCGACTTTACATCACATCACCTTCCCAGGGTGAGAGGAACCACGACCTCCAGTTCTCCCCATCAACCGACTGATGACTCAGAAGTGGTTTATCCACAGTCACAGAGCTTGCAAACGGTGCATGCGAGATTCAAAGAGGTTAACACTGCTGCTCATAGACCTTAAAGTCCCTGGTCCCAGCAACCTATTTTCTTTGTGACTAGCGTTTTGCCTCTGAGGGAATTTCCAAAGGGAAGGCCCAGAACTCAGTGGAACAATCACACAGCAGTGTTCGTGGTGTTACTGGAGTTAGTGTTTAACCTTCCCAGGTAACTCTTTGGAAGAACAATACTCATCTGGGGACCCGAGTTCTGGTAGTACGGAAATCAGTCACTGGGCACAGAATGAAGTCAGAGGATTATTAGAGCAGAGAGGAATTAGTCCTACACAGATACTGAGAAATAGAGCAATCTGGTTATACTGATTAGTGAAGAAACGACACTAGAAAATATGAAAGCAAGCGCAGTAGGGACTCCACCTGCTAGATCGCTGTAGCCCTGCGACAAAATGAAATGCCTGTGCTGCCATTTGCCCTGTAAAGAAACATAAAGACAGTGCATTCTCAAACGTTCAGCACACAGATACAGTCCACAGAGAGCCACAGACCCAACACTGATGGCCAGGATGGCTCCTAGGGAACCCCGTCACTTGGCAAGTACTGAAACCCACTGCCTCCCCTTACACTTTCCACAAGTGAGACTACTTTATGAGAAAACACAGAAACTTCAGTATCTTAAATAAATAACCATCTTTCTATAAGCAACTCATCCTGTATGTTAGGAAATGATCCAGATACATCACAGCAAATGGACACATCTTCTCTACCAGGAAGGACCGAGCAGCACCACGTACCCAACCTCGAAGAGTGTCACAATGACGAACACCCTATCGTTTTGTAGTATCTGGAGAGTTCCCTGTGTTTTATTACATTGTCTGTCATTGGTGGGGTTCCAAAGGCATTGTCAACTCCAGTGCCTGAGAATTATGGCATTCTCATTTGGTCTATGGGAAAATAGATATGAGACACATAAACTTAGGGAAAGGTTTTCTTTTCTATTTGCCAGCCTCTATAAAATCTACTGGTTATCTGAAGCTTTTTACAAATGACATAACTGACACAGTATAAAATGTTGAATTTAGACACTCAGAGGAAATCTAAAATCCAAAACAACCGGTCGACATATTAGTAAATGTGATAGCTTTAATGTGGCATCGCTTCTAAGGCACTAAGAGATGAGCAGGGCCCAAGTGAGGGAAGTCTCTGAGGCCACTGGAGGAACCAGAGTCAGAAAATGATCACAGGTGACTTCAGACTTGAGGATGACTCATTGAAGGCCAAGGAAAGCACTAAAAAGTAACTTGAGGAAGGACTGTTTCTTCACCATAACTGAACAACTGTCTGGTACACCAAGATGATGCTTTCAATTCGGCATTAGCACACCAAAGGAACAGGATGGAATGACATTTGTTGAGATTCCGTCATATGCCAGAGACTTTACATCACATCACTTTTACAGCGTGAGAGGAACCATCACCTCCATCTCTCCACATAAACCAACTGACGACTCAGAAGTGAGGTGGTTTATCCACAGTCACAGAGCTTGCAAATGCTGGATGCAAGATTCAAACCTCTCTCTCTGGTATCTAAAGCTAGGTCCTTTTCACACCCCTAAGCTGAGCTCAAGTGACATCTAACGAGATGTCTTACTGTTGTTTTCTGCTTGCATGCAATCTGTACTAGGAAAATCCAATTTTACAAAATAAAGTTAAACAGGTTAGTATGACAATAATTAGGAAGAAACTCTATTTTAAAAATAATTTGCCATTGGGTTCCTTTAATAAGGAGCTCACCAGGAATACCTTAATAAATGAAAAAAAATTATCTCTTGCATAAAGTGGGGTGTATTTGTACAGGCATGGGGTCACTTTTTCATGTTGCATCACAGGGTTCCTGTGCTATCTCCTCATCCCACCCCCTACCAACACCACTACCAACACTTCTCAGTACTAAGAAGTATATCGAGGACTTGTCCTCAAGGCGGCCACAGGACAAGGCCTTAAAGCAGGTGGACACAACGAGAGAACACAAACTCAGTGATGAGAGGACAGGGCGTATCTCCCCTATTCCAAGCTCCCCTCTGCACTACTGTCCTGATTCCCCTTCCCCAGCCTCCCACTGGAAAGTCTGCACCACCCATTTTCTAGTGGGGGGCACGTATTTAATGAAACATAAGCACTGGGCTCCATGGGGCCAGGCCCGGGCTCCGAACAAACCCTAACATGTGAAGAGCTCGGAAAGGCCCTTGGCTGCCATTCTGTTGCTCTCGTCAGAAGCCCCATAACTTGTCCTCTCCCCAGGTGACTTGGCTACAGAGCATGTTGTTTGGCGCAGCCGATAACAACGTCCCTTGAAAGAAACTAGTGAGGCATTTTAGAAAATAGAGTCTGCAGCAAATGTGGTCACAGGAATCACCGAGCAACCTCTCAGGACTCATTTCCTTCAGCATTGCCCTAACGATGTTGCTTACGGTCTAAATGATGGAGAACGGTTCTCCCACACCCCTGAGGTCCGTGATGCCCCAGTATCTTCTCTGCATCTGATGCAGGGAAAACTGAAAGGATGACAGTGCCACAGAACTTTCTCCGGGTTCATAGGGAGAATTTGGGATCACCTGGAGAGGCTCTGTCTATTGCAAAGACTCTTTGGGCAGTAATGAGGCCTGAGAGATTGATCCGCCTTCAGGAAAAGCATCTCCTAAGCTATCCAGGTGAGATTCTAGCCTATGTTAAAGATCTCTAAGAAAAAGGTTCTTAATTCTGCCCTCTTTATAGAAATACGGAGAGAAAGGGAAAAGCAATTCATTTACATCTTAAATCAGCATATAAGTGAGTCAACATAATTAGCCAAACAAAATTGAATTCCTTGATACCAGGTAGATCATTCACACTGAAAGTGCTTTTGTATCTGTTGTGCATTTATAGGACCCGAACTAAGGAAACTCAACCAAATGATTCCTTGATCAAATTTCTTCTATGGCTCTCCATAGTTTTAAAAATCTCACGTAATGGAGATTGAAGAGAGAAACCCTCTTTTCACACACCAGGCATACTTCCACTTAGGGGTTTGCATTTATTTTTCCCAAATAACCTATAGCTCATTCCCTCACCTCCTTCAGGTCTATATGCAAATGTCCCTTTCTCACTGAGACCTTCCACTACCCCATTTAAAACTGCAACAATCCACCACTCATACACACACACTCACACACACACACTCTCACATAGATGCCCTGTACCCCTTTCACACTTTTTCTCTATAGTATTTATCACCATAAAACATACTATATAATTTATTTTTTTTAAATTATCTTCCCCTATCAGATAGAAGCTCCACTAGGAAAAATACATTTGGTCTGTTTTGCTAACTATCTTGTGTCCTTAGTTATTGAAACAGAGCCTAGTACACTGTGGGTGCTCCTTATATGATGGGTAAGAGAACTGAATGAACATGTAGCTTCCCACAATACTTAGGGTCTTATATAATCTAACAGGTTATTGCTCTTCTCAAACAGGCCAGGGACTAATGAATGTACAATAGCTACTCCGAGTTAGGGTCTGAACTCTAGTCCTCCTTAAGAGTCTGGAAGGATGGGGGTGGTTCGGCTGTGATCCCTGAGCTTCCGTACTCCTCTGAAATGGACCTGAAGAATGTCTGTGTCGGGACTTTAGATGTGCATAAATCTCTTTACACTTGGTGACTATGAACTTGGTCCCTACTCAGGGGAATCGAATTAAAATGGCGTAGCATCAAAGGAATCAAGTTAATAGCAAGTTAATTTCTAAGCATAAATATTGGGGTGTCCTTAATTTTAAGAGGAAGCAAGGAGACAGCAAAAAAATACGAAAAGAGACAATCTTAAAAGACAAACCATGCCCCAGACTTAACATCTGTCATTCTGACATTGACTAGCTGTGTGACCATGGATAGACTGTTCTACCTCTCTGAGACTGGTTCCTCAACCATCAAATGAGGGTAATAATACATATCAGAGTGGAGACAATCCAAATTTCATCAGTGATGAATAGATCACCAAAGAGTGGTATATCCATACAATGGAATATTATTTGACATTAATGAATTATGAAGTATTGATACATGCTGCAATATGGAAGAACCTTGAAAACAATATACTAATAAAAGAAGCCAGTCACAAAAGACCACATACTGAATAGTTCCGTTTATATGAAATGTTCAGAAAAAGTAAATCCATATAGGCAGAAAGTAGAATAAGGGCTGCCTAGGGCTTGGAGGTGGGATAGTGAAGTGACTACTAATAGGCATGGAGATTTTCAAAGGGATGATAAAAATATTCTAAAATTAAGTGTGGTGAGTATTTCACAACTCCATGAATATACTAAAAACCACTGAACTGAACACTTCAAATAGGTGCATTGCATGGTATTTGTATGCATTTATTTGATCTCAATAAAGCTGTTATTTAAAAATAACAGCTATCTGGTTTGTGAGGATTCAACAATATGAGACATGAAAGCTTTTCGTTAATTAAGAATATCCTATAGCACATTAGCCATATAAATTACTTTTAAATTTTCTTTGAAAAAGATGTTTTCGATGTCACCCTGTCCATCTGATATCTAAAATAAGTCTGAAACTATCAATCACACGTTTTAAATTAGCATGTGTGACAAATCTGGAGGCTGTCCCCATGGTAAAGCCAGGAGTCTGTCTGTCTTACTAAGATTCTGTGTTCCATCGCCATTGCTGAAAATGGCCTGCAGTCACCCTAGACCTTATCTTTTAATTCTCTAACTACTTGATATCTTACTCTGAACCTAAGCCAGTAAAGCAAAGATGAATGCGCTGAAAGGTACTTTGGACATAGGAAATCTATTGTAAAAACAGAGGAGCCAAGGGTACGTAAAGCAGGAAAGTCAGAGAATTTCTGCATGTGGCATAACCAAGTTGGTTCCATTTCTGAAACTCGTTTTCCCTTGCATTTGGAGTATCTCTTGGTGGACCCAGTTTTCTCTTGTTTCATTAACTGCTGTTAAAATTTTAGTGGCAGAATGAGAAAGCCATTCAATGAAGATTGCCAAATGTCTAATTAGAAGATGTTGAAAATCAAAGGAGAGGAATCCAGCTGCTAAATATAATAAGCTTGGGCATAAAATCATTGATGAAAAAAGAAAATGGTACCTTCACTTTGTTAAAATGGGTACACATACAGATATTTTCTGTGATTCTCCATTGATTAAGTCCATTAGGACGAGTTATTGACTAAGTTGCGACTCCACATTGACTTCACATCTGATCAAGCCAAGATCCAGAATTACTGTGAACTCATTGTAACTGGAGAAAAAAAGGGAATCAAACCTGTCTTTCTAAAATTAAAAAAAAGTGAAAACCATAAAAGAAAATACAAATTTCATTACTTGAAATTTTTAACCTACTTCTAAACAAGACTCATAACAAAGTTCAAAGACAAGGAGGCAGATTGTGAAAGGTATTTGAAACAAACATGAAAGACAAAATGTTTGTATCCAGAATATAGGAAGAACTTCTATAAATTAATACGAAAAAGACCATCCCATAAGAAAATAAACAAAAATATAAATAGGCAATTCATTAAAGAGGGAACACACATGGCCGAGAAACATGACAATAAGTTCACCCTCGTGAACAGCCAGAGAAATGCAAGTCAGTAATTGTATTTTGACCAGCCAGACAGGAAGAAATATTAACATCTGAAAAGACCATGCATTGGCAAGGTAATCTAGGAGAGAGATCTGTTCACTGGTACTGGCTGTGTAAATCAGAACATTTCCTTTGCACCACCTGTTAAAAAATGTTTATACCTATGATCCACCTTTTAGACTCCTGGATAGCTACTCATCAAAAATAAATAAATAAAACTGAGGTGTATGCAAAGATGTTACCTGCAATAAAAATCATGGAATTGTTTTTTAAATGTTGTATATGCAAGAGGTGGAATATTATATAGTAGATAAAATGAATAAACTAGAGTATGGGTATATGGGGGGGTGCATCACCACAGACTGTTTTTTTTTAAGGAATTTGTATAAAATGACATAAAATATAATGTATATATAATACTTTCCATGTTACAAAACAATACTGTACATTTCATAGATATACATACAAATATATGTACCAAAAACAATCACGTGAAAGAATGTAAACCAAACCCATGATTAGGAATACCACCAAAAACAAAGCACCACTCACAAGATGGAAGGTGAGATTTAGACAGTGGTTGAAGAGAACTTCAGCTGTGTCTGAAAAATCTTAATAAAAAACAAGAAAAGGAAAATACCAGCCATGTGTTACTTGAGCATTTCTTAGAGTATACGCTTAGGAAAAAGCTGGAAAGAAGTCTATCAAAATGTTCAAGTGGTTTGCCTTATGGGAATATATTTGGAATTATTATTTTCACACATATGGGGGAGGGGGCAAGGGTGGTTAGCACAGGTGGATGTGGGTGCATGTGTTTTCCAAATTCCCCAAGTTTAATAAAAAGTGGAAAATGTGGCTACTATACTTTGATATTCAGTCATGTGGAATGATGAGCCTAACTCTAAGAGTGCTCTGAATTTCAGAGTGGTAAAGACACTCTGCATATTATATGGGAGGGATGACCCACTAATCCACTATTATCCACTAGATTAAAAATTAGATTACAATCTTTATTAAGCTTTGAGCCTTCACCTTGGAAATCAGAGAGCAGACCTTTAAAGAAATGAGCAGAAGTAGATTTTTGTGATTAAATATTACTACATAATTTGCTTAAACACTTTTCCTTTTTAAAATGTCAAGATAATTATATGTTAAATATCACCTTAATAAGCCCTAGAAATTCAGTTTTTAATTATAGAAACTTAGGAAACATGAGCTTCTAGCCTCACACCATTTAACTCTGGCCCTACGGAATTTGCAGGTTATGCCAGAATCCTTCATTACCTGGTTACAAACTAGTGGGCAATATGACATTTTGCTTGGAAATGATATAGGATAATATGATGGAAAATAACCACACTTTTTCTATTGTGCCTCTCCTGTAAGGCTATAAATAAGTTGAATTGTGTTCCCTTGATTTATGTTTATGACTATTATTATGATGATTTATTTTGGGTTGAGTGCTGACAGTGTGCTGAGTGCTATGCCAGACTCATAAGAAGAAATGGTTATGCCCCAGAGGCTTACATACCAAGACAAACAATTCAGCCATAAAATACACTGGCTAAGAGATGCTTAATCTCAGCAGTGCAATGCTTCTTGGAGTTTATATGTAGGTGGAGAAAATTTCCTCCTCCTTGGGGGAAGAAGGTTAACACTCTTTGAAAGACTTTGAGAGCTAGTTTTCAATAGAGATTTCATACAGGGGTAAAGAAACATCAAAGAGCATGCTCTTAGAGCATAGCAAAGGAGATGGTCGATTGAGGGTTCCCAGCAAACAAACAGCTTTAGGTATTGAGTCAGGTATTATAGTTATAAGATTCCCCTTCAAGGGCTTCAGTCTAGTGAGCTTACTCAACCATCTGATTCCAGGCAGGTTCAATGTGCTACTTTTATATCACAACCATCTTAAATCTGTGCTGGAATACTACTGGTTGGATGTCTAAATAGACCAATATTTCAAAATGTATATTTTAAAGAACACTAGGTTTGGAGGTTGTTTTTAGGCATGACGAAATTTTTAAAAATCTGTGAAAAAATAAACTTGAGAAATGCTGGGTTAAACAAAGTGAAAGAGGCATCTCTGTTGCAAGAATCCTGAGTTATCCATCAGGCCATGAAAATTGTGAATCTGAGTTTGATTACAAAATAATCTTTGGCAGAGCACCTCACAGGACTAGTACCTGAGAAACACACATTGGGAAACAGCAAAGTCGGTGGAAGACAGAACAAAGGAAAGAATGAATTAAACGTCCAGTTTGTTTTAACCATAATGATTGCTGGAGTCCTTTGTTTTCTGATTCAGGGCTCGAAGGACATCATGTTCCCCAGTGTCTCATGCAGTTGAGCTGATCAAGGCACAATCCGTCCTCCTCGCCACCTTTCCAGCATGGCTGGAAGGATAATGAGGCTAGCATGAGGCACTTTAAACAAGTCTACACATTTGTAGTAGGCACCCTCCGAGGTGATTCTCCAATCATCCCTGCCTCCTGGTATTCCTGCTTTTGGGTGGTCCTCTCCCTCAATAAATAGGGCTGACTTATGGAACCAAATAGGATAGTGTGGAAATAATGGAGTGCGGCCTCCAAGGCTAGGTCATAAAAGGTATCACAGCTTCTACCTTGCTGTTTTGGATCACGTGCTCTGGGGAAAGCCGGCTGGCCTAGTGTGAGAACATGCCCTATGGAATCCATGTCATGAGGAAGAGTCCTGCTATCAGTGAGTCCTATCAGAAGCATCAAATCAAGCCTGAGATAACCGTAGTCTTAGCCAACATCTTGGCTGCAACCCCATGAGGGACCCTGAGCCAGTATCACCCAGCTAAACTGCTCCCAAATTTCTGACCAACATATTTGCATAAGATAATAAATGTTTGTTGTTTTAAGCCACCTAAGCTGAGGGTAATTTGTTACGTGGCAATAGATAAATAATACAAAATTCTAGATTTTCCAGGATTTCAAATATTCTGTCCTGTTGTCCACCCGTGTGTCCTAATTTGGGGGTTCAAAACATTTGATCATCAAAAGAACTGCTTGCCTTGCACACAGTTAGAGTACCTGAATCTCGATCAGTAACTGGACCAAAAGAGCTCCAAAGAAAGATCTACAAGGCACTCTTTAAGAATGCACCACCACTACCCAGTTCACTGAAAATTCTATTTCCTAGATGCGGCAAGCCAACTTCACAATGAACTGATAAAATCACAGAGATCACTACCGAGCCTCTTTGGGAAAGTAGGCCCACTTAACTAGGTTATCGAGAACGAGAAAGTGGACTCTACTATCGGGGTTGACACTGATAGTGTCTAAATTCCACTCAGAGGTAAAGCGGAAGGATCAGGCTCTTATACTAACTGAGCTGAGGTGTGGAAGTGAATCCAGCTCTCCCCTGTGTGACATTAGAAAAGAGGGAAACGAATCATGTCCAAGCACCAGGGCAAGACTGGGAATAAGAGCCACATTAGAAAGACAGCTGTGCAGAGATGTGAGTACACGGGCCAGGAGGCCTGGAATCAAGGTGACAAGGACCGAGCAGCGGGTCTAGAAGAACACGACCTGGTGCGTCAGTTGGAGCCCTGCGGAAGGGAGCTGTGAAGGACGCTGAGCAACTATAGAAAGAGGGTGATCCACCCCAGATGTGTGAAAAATCCCCAGATCATACAGGAGAAGCAGACTGACCTGGAAGTAATAGATATGCAGGTTAGGCAAGGTTCATAGAGCCACACAGAAGCAGCACACTCAAAAGAGGCTGTGACAAGATGCACAAAGGGAGCATTAAAAAGGGGCCTGTCTGAGCTATGACCTTGGGCTCGTACCCAAAAACAAGTGAAAGGAGAAAGAAAGCAGAGGGGAGAGAGGGAGAGACAGAGAAGTATACAGACTTCTTCATCTTGGTAATCACCGTTTCTGATAAAGAGGTTTGGGAAACCCGACCAGGCTATCTAGCATAGTATGGGTATCTGGATGAAGAGGCAAAGCACAGGACAAGAACCATCTGGAGCACAGGTGTCTCTGACACAAGGATGTGGGTGCTTGAGTGCGTTTTCAGTCTTCTTGCACAACGCTGGCAAACTTTTAAGGAAATTTGCACAAAGAAGTCGAATTATTTTCTCCCATCGCACCAAGTCCAGAAATAGTCTGTGACCAATGATCCATTACAGCCACCAGTAGAAATAAATTCACCTGAAACTTTGCAACAGGCTCAATACACCGTCTGGCCCATGGAAACACACGTAGCGGTAATCAGTATTCTTCCCTGGCTCCAGACCTGGGGGATAATTACAATTAAGCTTCAATGGATTAGCTGCCAGCAGGACAGGAGAGAGTGGTATTTTACATCTCTACCTTTTCAGCAAATTTGGGCATGTGGGTTTTTTTCCTTCTCCATGGAAAACAAAACAAAACAAAAAAAGTGATTTCCAATTAATTCAGGAGAACATCCACATTACGGAAAACTGTACTGTTCCCCACAGCAGAATGAATGAGGTACAGAGTGACCCTCCTCATTGTGTTAGAAACGCAAGGGTCACTCGCAGAGCCCCTGGTTTACATTTTTCAATTAGGAGGTAATCGGTGTGCCATTATGAGTAAAAATTGTTGGACTGACCTTTTGGCTCTATTATTTTAACCAGCAAGTCTTTGGGGAGGCTTGATTGAAAGCGTGACAGCAGAACAAGGCAACTTATACTGATGATAAATAAAAACAATTACCACACTTATTGTCTGATAAATAATTTATTGTGATTTGCCATTAATCCATCTCAAGCCACCTCCTGGATAAGACATACCCCAGAGACGAACTTCTCCAGCTTTTCCCACATCGTGTCAAAAATTCGTGTCTGAAGAGCGCACAGGAAGCACGTCCCTGGAATTTAAAGAACTGTCACTGCATACTTGATCATTTTAATCAGTGCAGATAAATTACGCCCCTTATAAATGGTGAATCGGTACTTCTCTCTCGGCTTAAAAAAAAAATCTGTGAGAAGCCATTTCGAGGAGGATCCACAGCTCAACACTTAAGAATCTGTTATATTTTTAAACCTTGTTTTCCATTCTTATGAAAAGCCATCCGTCCACGCATTTTTCAGTCGACGCCTGTAGCATACTCCTCATTTCAGAGTGTACGGACTATGATAATTGGATAGTTAAATTCTTTATAAGACTCCACAAATCCAATTGGTAAGGGTTGGCTGAATATGTAAAAATGGTTCTTAATGTTGGAGATCAGTGACAAATGTGGTCCCTTCTACTGCATTTTACTCGTTGGTAATTCCAATATTTATATATATATATAATTATTTTTAACTCTGGTGCCAGATAAGTATGTAGACCTTTTGGACATAAAGACCACTTTCCCTAGTAACTTCATCTACTGATGTCTTAGAAAAAATAACATTAATCCACTTTTTTCTCTTTGTGCCATCAAAACTGACCCATGGTGTCTCTTGTTCAAAGATGAGGTTTTAATTCTATTTATTCTCTATTTTATAATTTTTGCCTTTTCAAGAATAGACTTTAACTAAACTAATTTGATTTTTTATTATTTGCTTCTGATGTTAAACATGTATTCTTTGGTAGGATTTCTTTATCCCATGCTTTTTCTCTTGACATATTTGGTCACTGCTTTGCTATTATTTACTTAGTCATCCTATCTATCAGCTTGGATTCATTTCTCAGGATTCCAGGAATATTTTTTAATCAACAGCACATTACTATTGGGCTGAAATCCATGAATAATGATCAGAAATTACAAACTGGTATCATCCGTTGTGGTCTCCCCTGCGGCAGAACTGGGCTAGGACAGACCTGAAGTCAAGGGTTCTCTCCTCGGCTTTCAGGTATCGAAAGACACTGAAATATTTTTTAAGGTCTATCAAGAATGCGATCATACTACTGCTGAAGCAATCTGACATCCTCAGAGTCAGGAAATTCTTCCTCACAGCTATTCAGATTCCTCCGGCTGCATTAGAAGCCCACGTTAAATCTGATTCGGGGACTGACCGGGAGACTCACTGAATTCCTTTACTTACAGATGAAAGAACAGCAAGTAGACACCGTGCGCTTTATGACCAGTGCGGCCTCAGCAACGATGGGTTGGGGGGGGGGGTTTTGATAGGCATCCTGACCCGCGGTCAGAAAGTCTTTTATCCACTCTCATGAGATGAGCCAGGATCCACTTTGTAGACCCCCAACGGGAACAACCCTGAAAGACCCCAGCCCTGCATGCTTTACAGAGTAAAGCAATAGAGTCAAGAATTCTGAGTGCTCTCATGGCATTATAATTTTAAATAATGGGTAAATACTTAGATTATACTCAATTTAAAGACAAGGCTACATAAGCCACAGAACCTCCCTTCGTGTGGAATCATAGAACTGTTTAAAGAAAGCCAAAAGGACCACAAAAAAAGAGAATTCTTTGCAGCTTTCTCTTGCCTGACATGAGAAATAGATGTCACTAATGCACATTGGGACAACTGAAGGTCTTGAGATAATGCAGCATTCGGTATTTTAATGCCAACACCATGAGAATTCACGAAAGGGAAAATTTTCTTTCTCCTATGTCTCTCTATTGTACATATATATGTGTCTGTCTCTATGTGTGTGGCTCAGGCCACTCAAATATAGTACTGACAAAAAAATAAATAGCAAAAGGAGTATTCTACTCCCTTCCAAACAAAATTAATGTGAGTTTCTTACAGGTATGTCCTCTTTTTAAAGATAATCCACTTTGAAAACTGATAATCCAACTCTCCCCATCTGGAAGCTCTCAGGGAATCAGTTGGGTGGTGTTTGATTTACAAAGCTTAGCATAATGCTCATGGGCAGATCCTCCTGTTTAAAGAGATTCCAGAAAGAGCACGTCTGTGAAGATGCTTGTGATGGAACTTTCCAGCACTCTCTACCAAGCACAACAGAGCTCATTTCAGAAAATTCCAGATTGCCTACGGGCTGCCTAAGTTACCACCTGTGGTTTGGATCTAAGCAAACAGAAACTAAAAGAGGAGACAAAATCAGCAGTAAACGTCTGAGGTGGCGGATCCACGAACTGGGAGCCAAGGGAAACAACAGGGAAGGCCTTGAAGCGACCCTACCGGGTGCTCGGCATCGGGGAACCTGTTGGGATAAATCAAGTGACTGAAACGTCAGTAATGAAAAGTGCATCTGTGAAGAGAGAACGAAGACGTGGGGAAGAAGGGCTTGTGCCATCGATCAAAAGGAGTTGGATTTGCAGTGAAATGCAGATGGAGGATGAAGGAAGTAGCAACGCTGGTGATTTATGAGTTAAGGTAAAAGAAATACATGAAATAAAGGGAAATTAGCAGTGGGGATCCTCTGTGCACTAGTAAATCCGGATGAACTCACTGATAAATGACTATAGAGGGGAGAAAAAAACCAGATAGCCATGTCCGCATAAATAAATAAAATGCAGCACGACAGTATAAATCTCGGCAGAGATGTCTCACCTCTCCCTGCTGCATCTTTCTTCCCCTTCTCTTCCTCCTGACTCCCAGACAAGTATGGCCACTAGGACCTCTGTTTAACTTCTTGCCTTGGAATTAATGACGATATTCTTAGTTTCAGTCCTTTTAGTCCCTCGGGCAGATTTTGATCACTCTGGGATTTAAAGGCACAGCATAAACAAGCCAACCAGAAGTAAAATGCTGAATGACAAGATCACAAAACTCTGCGACTCTAGATTTCAATTACCGAGACATTTCTTAAGGGATAATAAAAAAGAGCAAAATGCAGGTCATCCGGGAATTTTGAGAGCTGTGTGCTATTAGTGGCTTGTTTCATAAAGTGGAAAGGGCAGTGAGAGGTGAGTCAATTTGGGCCCGCTCACGACACATAAGGAAGAAACAATCAGGAATCTCGAGGTGAAGGGCGCTTGGGAGCATGACCTGATTCCATTTGCTATGCTGAGAGGAGCCTTATTTGTGCAACTTCGCACGGATATACAAAGTAGGGAAAAAGGTGAAGCCATAAGAGAGAATTCTACCCCGAAAGTTAAAACTCACAAGGGAAAAATCTGTGAAGCAAAATTACACTGTGAAATGTCACTCTCTAAAGGGCTTAAACAAGAAGTGTGATAAATGTTATTACTCCGCAGTGCCATAAGGGTTTGAGGACTCAATCACCGCTCTGATTTTCCCCTTAAAGTGCAAGGAGGCAGTTATAGGAAAACAGACCCTGCTCTGAAGTGCTTTCGGGCTAAAGGCTGCAGGGAGAGAGGCAAAATGGGAAAACCACTAATACGGCCATCAAGCTCATAAATAACTTCGGATCATCACTATCTAGTTGTCCTCTTGGGCTTAAAGGCACCATAAGGTCAAGATAAGCAAAGAATGCATAAAGTTCAAGGTCAGACAGGTCCAGAGAAAATCCACTCAAGAACCAAAGTAAAACCAGACTAAACCAATCTGTAAGACCGATTTTCTCAAAGAGCTCAGCAAAAAGAGTTGCAGGAAATGCCTACTGTCACTCCAAGGTCAGGCAAGTGCGTCTAACACTGGAGAACAGCTGCACTTCGAATCTGGGACAGCGATAAAAGAATATCTAAACAGTCAGAAATCAGCACGCATGGGGATGGGCCCGGATATGCGATCCCAGAGACTTGTACAAAAATGCGTGTGCATGTGCATGGAGAGCAAGCTATAGAGATACCTATATAGATATAGGTATAGATATAAGTATAGATGAGAGAGAGAGGCGAGAGAGAGAGAGAGAGAGAGAAGGAGAGAGAGAGAGATTCCATGTCATGTCATCATGGACTCTCACTGCAGTGCAAGAGATTTTAACAAATCGAATGTGTCATTGTAAACATTTTTTTCGATTTCATCTCATCCCCATTACACACATCGTGTTTAATATAAGACGATATCATCCAAGCCGCAGCCTTTCCAGACTGCAGCCAGCTAAATGGAGTTCTCCACGAAAGACCCATCAACTAAGCGACGCATCGGAGGACTCTAGGAAAGAAAAGGACAGAAAGGCTAAGAATCCGAGGGAGTTTGTTCCCCAAACTCTCTCTGTGTGCTGGAACGAGTAGCAGTGAACGCGTCACGTTCTCTCCCAGCGCACGAGGCCACGTCCGAGCTCATCAGTGAATCAAAGACACCAGCAAAAGATGGAAGACTCTGAGCTCAGGTTCCGGCTTCCCCAGCAGAGGCGCCAAGAGTTCCCCCTCCCAGCCCTGAGCGACTGACAAGGGAAGGTGCCATGACATGCTAGTTTTTTTTTTTTAAGACAAAGTTACAGGACACTATGTGCATATGATGTCATTTTAGTTAAAACCCGTACGTTAGAAGTGTATGCATTTTATGAGCATAGAAAAAGAGCTGGAACAATAGACAACTCTTTAACCGTGTTTATTCGAGTGAATGTGAGACTGGAGGACTGGCTATTACTTTGACTTGTTTCATTTCTGTATTAATTTTTGAATAATTGTGTCTTATTTTTATAACTTTAAAAAACAATTTTAATCTCAGAATTCAGCCTTGAGACTTCCTACCTGTCTTCTACGGTTGCTTGTTAAAATAAACTAATATTTGTCCATTCGACTTCTGTCAAATCTCTTAGGGTCAAGAATTTATTTACTTTCTCTATGAAAGACAAAAAGACTGAGTTGATGCTCTATGTTAAGGAGACAAGAAACAGAACAACTATATGAGCCTGGTCTAGATCAGGACCAAAGAAAACTATTTTTTTATATTGTTATAGGGAACACATTAAGACGATTGATAAAATTTAAATAAAGTCTATAGATTGAATAGTATTATCCATTTAATTCCCTGATTTTGATAACTGTACTGTGGTTAAGAAAACAACTTTAGAATACTCACTGAAGTATTTAAGCATAAAGGGGCATTTACCTTGTCTTCTACTCACTCTCAATTTGGTCAGGAAAAAAACAGATATATAGATACAGATGTAGATATAGATATAGGAAGAGAGGAAGCAAATATGGTAAAATGTTAACATTTAGGCCGTCTGGTTGGAATTTATATACAAATTCTTTAAACTATTCCTGCAACTGTTCTATAAATCTGAAATTATTTCAAAATAAAGTTTTTTAAAAAAATCCAGAAAAATAAAAGGAAGGACACTTGCCTGATCACCTGTTTTGTTTGTTTAGTTGGTTTTATTCATTTATGTTGTTTGATCTTGCCCGTGAAAGCTGACCTATCTTCAGGAGGAATAGTGAGTTTTCACAAATATTTGAGACTGCTTTAGCTAATAAACCTCTCAAGATATTTCACATGCAAATATCAATAGCATGTGTGATTAACTTGACTTACTAACAGGTCAGAAGATTTAAGGAGTTTGAAGAAAGGCAGAGTAAGTCGGTGGTAGGACTGGAAACAGAAACCAAGTCTCCTAGCAGCTCACTCTGTATTTTTGAGGCAGAATCTCGTGATGCAGCAGCTTTTCCACGGTGCCCGTTGCCCCTGGGGTGCCCCAAGAGTTCATCACAGAATGAGGCCGAGTCCGCGGTGTGCCGCGGCTTGTCCTACCGCCCCGCACCCCATAAATCACAAGCAATAATATCTTCTCTACGAAAAGATAAGGGCTCTGTTTCTGTTTCCAGAACCATTGCTCTCTTTCCCTGCTTCACGTGGCTTATGTGATTCAGAAGATAGACTGCATTCAAAGAATGAAAAATAGAGGAGTCTGGATCCCGGTGCCTCTCTCCATCATTCCACAAGCAGCGGAACATTAGCTGCCTTGTAAGGAGCTCCACTCCCTCTAACAAGATGGATTTCTTTCCTAAAACAGGTTCGTACTCAGGGCTTCGCCATCAGCAGTGAAAAAAAAAAAATACATCGCTAGAGGAAGCCCAAACGTGGACTTTAGAGAATGCCGTAGGCCTCACCTTGGGAGAAAAGGAGATACCCAGCATTCGCAAATAACGGACCTTAGCAAAAAGCGATTAGGAAACGTTCTCCCTGGGTCCCGACAGAAACAGAGAGGTGGGCAGAACTCCAAAGTCATCAACGAGCCAACAATGGCTGCAGAGACTTCCTACAGCAGCATTCACCGTCCTCTCAGAGCGAGGTCCGCGCACCGGCAGCTTCGGCTCCACCGGGAGGCCTGTGAGAAACACGGACTTACGCTCTTTTGTGAATACATTTAATTGGTATCTGCCTTTTAGCAATATCCCCAGGACATTCTTTTACACATTGGAGCTGGAGAAACACTGGACCAGAGAAAATGGTACAACAGACAGCCCGAGCCTGGGAGGGCAGACGTAAAACATACGCGTGCGCACATAACACACTGCTCTGAGGCAAACAGGCCCAAAAAAGAAGACCCTGTTCCGGTCTGAGCTGCCCGCAGCCAGGCATTGGCACTGTGCCACCTCACCCACTCACCTGCGCCGCACCCATTCACCCATCCCTCCGTGGGTCCTGAATCCATGACCTGCATGCACCTCAGCCAAGGGCAGACACTAAGCAGCCTCATGGCCCGTTATCTTAGAAGGATGCTCGTTGATGTTTCTCTCTCATCTCACTAAGGTGATGAGTCATACTTATTGATTTGCAAATGTTGAACCATCCTTGCATCCCAGGGGTGAGTCCCACTTGACCGCAGTGTGTAATTCTTCTGATGAGCTGTTGAATTTAGTTTGCCTATATTTTGCTGAGAATTTTTCTATCATACTCATCAAGGACATTGGCCTGTAATTTCCTTTTTTTTAATAGTCTGACTATTCTATTTGTAACTGTCTGGGAGACTCAAGGAAATATCTTCCAGTTTTTAAGTCACTACTATGTACCAGGCCCTGTCTTAGGCACTGCACACACATCATTTCATTCAATGCTTGTAAGAACCCTGTAAATGTAAGATCATTAGCTACATTTATTCATTTAAAAACTGAGGCTTTGCCCCAAATCACAGCAAGAACGTTTGAGCTCGGATCCCATTTTGGGCTCTGTTCTGTGTTCTTTCTCCTATACCACAACTACACAGAAACTATTAATTTTAATCTTCTCATTCCTTAAAGGAAAAAAAAAAAAAGCCTATTCTATGTGACTCCACTTCCAGAGGAAACTAGATTCTGTCCAAGGCGGTAGACCTGGTTTCAACAAGGCCAAATATTGTTCGAGAGTTATTATTGGAGAAGGGAAGGAAATTTATGAAATGTGATGGAATCTTTGTCTGATGACCTTCTCAGGGCCCCAGAGGTCAGGTCATCCAAGCCAAGGGTGTCCCAAACCATGCATTTCCCTTAAAGCACTGGCTTGAATGGTGATCTAAGGAGAAATTCACTTCCACAAGAAGTACCGCATTTCATTTATACATTTCGCCCTCCAGTGGAGCCAGAAAAGCTCCAATTCTTCCTTGGAAGCCACACAGAATAACCCCAAAGCCCTCCCTTCAACAGCCTCTCAAGAACTGAAGACGATAAACAGAACACACACAAAAGGAGAATTGCTCCTCTGCCATGGAATAGACTTGGTCTTTGATCTCTCCTTACAGCGCGTGACTGTCAATCCCTCTTCCACCCTGCGTCCTCCCCCACGCACGTACTTTAAAGCGAGCACCTGTCGCCCGTCTCACAGCTAGGGCTGTGGTGTCCCCGAGGCAGAGTCTCGTCCTCCTTCCGGTTTCACCCCATCTCCCTCTGTCCCGTCTGATTCTTACCCCAGCCCCTCGCACGCAAACTGATCCCAAGTGTCACCCACCTACTGAAGGGCAGCGCGGCTGACGACAACGCAAACACACTAACTCCCCAAAGTGCTTCACCCGCCCGCGCACCCACCTGCCTCCGGAGGCTCCTGTTTCCAAGCGGCAATATGATCCATCAAGTCGGTTTCACGTTCTGCAGCCCACGCGGTGCGGGAAAAAACTAATGGCACTGACTGTTCTCTCTGGAGAAGCAACTCAACTAGACAGCAGCCTTCACGACAGGCACACTCCACTTTTAGTCACCTGGAAAGAAAGCGAGAAAAAAATTATATAGATTTGGATATATACATCTCTATACATCTATAGAAATAGTAAAAGCCATCTGCCAAAGGCCATAGGCTTATGTTCTACCAACCTAAGTAAAAACTAGGATTCCTCCTTCCGCTCGGTGCTTAAGCATTTCACAGACAGCAAAGGCAGGGAAGTCAGAAACACTTGATTGAGAGTCTAAACTCGGCCCCTGTGGTTTGCAGATTGGGACTTCCAACGCAACTCAGTGTGAGTGGACGCACTGCAAGGGTAGGAAATGCCCCTCCACACCATCCATCATGGGCTCCCGGCTGCTCCGCTTCATTTCCTGCCCACCAGACCCAGGGCGTAAAGGCTGGCACACTCTCTCTCCTCCCCCTCTCCTCCCTCTCCCTCTGCCTGCCCAACCTACAACCTTGTTTCAAGACGGCCTCTCCACTACGAAACCCACGTCCACCCCTCACACAGGAAGAACCGTGAGGTGTCGAGACGCGTCTGGTCAGCTTTCCACGCCCCCGCTAGGCCTGGCCTCTCTCCCTCACTGCTGCCAGAGGAAATGGCCTCTCTAGACTCCTCACATCTCTTTACCCAGACCTACTCAGACTTACTCGCCCTTAGACATTTGTCTCCTAAGTTAGATTCCCCACCACCGGCTCGATGTACATGAACACAGCGCAGAGTGCTGTGGTCTGCACCTGTCCTCCACGGAGACCCGGGGCATCCTCGGGGGGCAAAGGGGAAGACCACAAATGGCCTCAGACCCCCATCACATCTCTTGCTTTAATACACATGAATTCTGTGTAGGATCTTTCTTTAATGAGAATACTCCTCCATTGAAAAGAAAAAAAAAAGTGACATGACCACCAGGAGACACGTTTCTTTCCTCACTATCACCCCCACGACCGTGAAACGCACAGAGTGATGTGTGCCTTTTCCACCCGGCCATGAAAGAGAGAGAGCCAAGAAAATTCTCTGTGTTTGGGCAGTAAAAAGTCACAGACAGACAGAACATTCGGTGCTTCGGTGCCACAATAACAGAGAACTTGGGATCCCCGGTCCAGCTCTGCATTATTCAGGAAAATGGAAACTCGCAGAAGTTAATGGCTCGTATCACTAACTATGGAGCAAAATCTCATCACACGGTGTTTTATACGTCGTGGATCCTCAGTCTTGAAAGAAAAATGTTACATAATTAATTTGTTAATGTCTGCCCGGTGTGTTCCAGAAAAGAATTCGGGTGGTTTTCTGTTTCTATAAAACAGAGAAATGATATTAAATACGAGTGAAATAAGAATGAGCTAGATGTCTTGAACCCAAGCTTCAAAAATATGTTCTTTGCGCCTCAAGTATGCAAGATTCTGGAAATTTACATTCATTGCACTTTTCTTGGCTGTTCTAAATTTTGAGTGATGAACAGTTTTCTACTTAGAACTTTAAATAACTAGTGAGCAGCCCATGAGGACTTGCAGGCAAGGAGGCTTCTTGTGGGCAACATATTTAGGATTCTGCCTTGATTTTACCAGAACTTGCTCTTCTCTCAAGACCAGAGACTTTCTGCTTGCATTCGCTCTAAGACAATAGCATCCAATTGTGATGAAGAGCAGCCACATAGCAGGCTGATGGGCAATGTAGGCGGGTACATGTTGGGACTGCCCGACCCTTGGGCAGGCCCCTTACCGGAGGGGGCGGCACAGTGCGCCCCGGGACCTGGACCGGAGGCTGCGGGTCAACCAGAAACTGGTTAGAGGCGGAGCCTCAGGCCCCACGCCCTGACCCACCCAATCAGAACCTGCATTTTAACAAGATCTCCAAGTGATTCGAATGCCCCTTAAAGTTTGAGACGTCGTGATCCACAGATCTTCACACTCCCATGTGCAGTTGTTCAAAAGGCAGACATAAAAGAGCTAAAGAAAGCCTGGCCCGCAGTCACAACCACGAGAGGCGGTTTTTCAAGGGGAAGGAGATTTGGGCTTGGTTTTTGTTGGTTGGTTTTTGTTTTTAGAGGTTTTTGTCGTTGTCCTTGTTGCTCGTTAGTGAAAAAAAAAATCAAGTGAAAGTCAAACGGGAAAAGGTGCTTTTTTGAGCCAATTTGATTAGTCATACTTTGGCACACATTGACAGACATTCATCCGCAGGGGGCGCATAATTGTTCTTGAGAAGTGACTTTATCGTAGAGAAAACTTTTGTTCCCAGAGGTGCAGGCTGCATACACAGCACGGAGTGGAATCGAAGAATGGGACTACCCAGTTCATCTCCTTGCTGTACGCAGCCAGATGAAGCACTCCGGAGGGTGCCCGCCACAAAACAACAGAGGTGCCTGGACCGTCCAGGTCCACTGCCACTGCTGTTCTGACGAACTGGACCACAGCCAGACTCGCACACTCTTCTGCGCCTTTAGACACAGTGTGAGGGGAGCCTGCGCCAGCAGACCCGAGAAGGGGAGGGGCAGGTGCAGGTGAGCCCTAGCGGCAAGGGGTGACATTAGGCTCTGGCAGGGCTCCAGCCGCACTGTCTGCAAAGCCGTTATCACGTGGAAGGCAGGGCGGCCGGCCAAAATACAGACACGGGGACCAACCAAAGGATAATTGCTAGAAATTCCATGCAGAGTGCGAAGACAGAGATGTCAGCAAAACACATCGCCTGGCTGGGGAGCAGCACACACAGGACTGCAGGGTAGAGTCTAACAAGAAAGGGAAGGTTTTTGAAAAGGCCAAATTTGTTCAAGCCAGGTATGGCAGGCCAGCTGGAAGACATGTCAGTCAAGGACTAGCCTCTCTGCTCAGAGGTATTTCTGTCACATGTACATGACAGCTGCTCAAAACTAAATATAAGAAAAAAATGATAGCTAGATGTCCTCCAGGTATGGGGTACGTTCTGACAGCAGCTGAGGAAGGCGGGAGACTAACCGGTACCTGCCCAGCCCTGCTCCGTGCCAGGCCCTCTCAGGTGCTATGAATGTACCTTACAGAAGTTGGCTCTAAGGGGACGAGGGTCTCACCTGGGGGTCAACACCCCCACGGAAGTCTCACTGGATTTCAGGGACCCTGAAATTCCTGCGATTGTGTGAAAAGTTTTGCATGTATTTTTTTCCTGGGAAAAGAAGAGACCATCACTGTCAACAGATTCTCAATGGATCCACGACCCCCAAAAGTCTGAGAAGCACCGTTAGCTGAATGAACTACGAGGGAGCTAACATCGGCTGAGTATTCTCTGGCAGGCCCTTTACTTGGTGACGTCATTTAATCCTAAAACACATCAAGGTAAGTGGTTTTACCCCCACTAAGGAAAAGTAAGGTTGAAAAAGAAGTCTAACCAGGTAAACAAACACACCCAGAAACTGTAAGACAGGGAATGTCGTAACTCAGACTATTCTAGTCCCAAATCTGGAGGAAGGTGTAAAAATTAGTGGAGGAAGTCACTGTGAAAAAAACCGGCGTGACATTTTAGCTGGCACTTAAAGAATGGGCTGAGATTGGGCACGAGAAGGAAGGGCATTTCGGGTGGTGAGAATAAAATGCTGAGAACATCACCTTCCCTCCTCTTGGCTTGGGAGCTTCCTAAGGGCTCAAAAGCCAGGCAACATTTGCAAGACTAAGCGCATCCACGGGTTACACTTCTAGCCCATTTAGTTTTAAATTTCCTGTGGCCCAAATCCCAGTGCAAGCAGAGGATAACCACTCCTATCAGAGACCTGACGAAAAAGCCCAGGGTTGCTTAATGCCTGGTATCGATTCAAACAAGTGCATTTTGTTTCTTTCTAATGCGTCTCGAGTGGAGAGCAGGTTTATGGCAGGTCAGGAGGAAGCCGAGAGTTTACCCGGGGCCTCTGGAGCCCACACAGCCACATGCAGCCTGTCTGGAAGGGAAAGATCATCCGTTCAGTGTGTGGGTTTGCCGCACCTCATCTCCCAGGATGCTCCCCTCTCAATATAAATAATAACCGGAGATTAAAATATTCCGTGTGCCCTGCCAACGCATTTAATCAGGCTTTTAGACACACATTGACTCTACGGCAGAATCCTGCTGCCTTCCGAAATGGAAAAGCCTCTCGACAAGGGGAATATTAGCACGGAGTCCCATGTAATTGAATCGTGGCTTTAAATCCAGCGATAACAGATGGCACCGTCCCAGCCGCGCACCCTCGGCAGACACGACGCACACCCCCCGGCCCGTGCGCACCAGCCACGCTGTCTGCAACTGCGGTGATATTTTAGCACTCAACTACTATTTTTTTATATAGAGAAGCCATTTCACGAGCATTATTATTGCTGAGGTAATAACTCCAACCACATCTTCGCATCGGCTTGCGAACGAATTTAAGTGTATATAGCCCGAACCTCTTCAGGCTCCCTGCGTGGGAATTCTGGAGATTTTATTTCCCATAAATAGAAGGCAAAGGGATATTGAAAGATAAAGGCACGCGATGTTCGTCTTGTTTCAGCAATCCAAAGTTCCTCCAGGGCAGGGAGAGGTTATCTGGCTGATGAATTTAATATTTAGTAAGTCCTAACGAGCTTCATGGCCATAGAAATAAATCTATCAATAAACTTCGTTACGAGGACAGCGCATTGCTCTCTTGGATAGGACCGAGCAGCAAGCATTCCCTTTGATGCCTTCTTTCCTTTACACTGATTAATAACTTGAAAGAGCAGATCCTGTTCTAAAATACATGAGTAGAAAATACTGCACCGTACTCCAAAAAACTGGAATAAGAGAGGCTCCCTTTCGGAAACGGCTAAGTGGTCGGAAACGGAGGAGGGGCTGGGCAAGGGGGCTGGGGGACGTAGCTTCCCCGAAACTATTTTACTTCCAAAGCACACAATCTCGAAAACCCCGTATAATTATGAGATTTCACACTTGGTGCCTCTCAAACTATGGTTTCAACTGGAATGGATGGATGGGCCGCATAAGTAAACTTAAAAATAAAAATGTCCAAAAACACGCTCCACACGCTCCAAAAGCAGACAAATTTCTAAGAGAGTTACTATCAAGGCCGGGGTATATGTACCTTTGAATGCGTTCCTGTGCCCGTCAGCACAGCACCCCAAAGTGCCGTCCTCAGGCAGGGCAGAAGGGGTGCCTGCAGCGTTACCCACACAAACGCCAGAGCCACGCACAGGGCAGCACGGCCCAGGACGGCTGGGGACGGCTGTGAGCCCGACGTTGGCGGCTTGTTATCAACTCAGTGTGGGTGCTGTTTCGTAAACACGTCGAATTTGGTTTTAAATTTTAATCCATAAAATCATTACTAAAGGACCCCAGGCTGCTGCGATGATGAACCGCCGCTTCTAAAGCAGACAGAAGGCAGCAGAGCCGGTCAGGGGAGTCTGTCCTCGGGTCCCTTCTTCGCCCCTTATTCCTGTCGTCTCTGACTTTCCCATGTGCCTTCTCCCACTCACTGGGGGAAGATTTTCTGTTGCTACTGGCTATCCCATATGTCTCTGTGTGTCTGTCTTTCTCCGACTCCGTCTCTCTTTCTCGGCATCTCTTACACACGCACACACGCACGCCCACACATGCATACACACACTGAAGTTCTATGCCTCCTTCTGACCCAATCACTGCCTCCTCTACCCTTCTGAGTTCATCTACTTCTTTACTTCTCCAGTATCAACACTGCTCTTTAACAAGAAGGTCAGGCTGAGTGAGTTACATATCAGACCTGGTTCTAAAGGACTTATGAGTTGTCACCGCCTGTTAACTCTTCACGACGACCCCGTGAGGATGGCAAGTCCTTCCTTCCCCCGTTTCCCAGGAGAACGAAGCATGGGGAAGTCAAGAGACTCAAGTCACGTAACTGGAGAATGACTGTCAGCCTGCCCACCCTGGTCGTTTGGCTCCAAAGTTCATGCTTTTAAGTGCTATACTCGGATGCTTCTTATTTGATGGATTGCATCTCTGTCCGATAGAGAGGAAAATTTACATTCATTTTGTATGCATTCCATCTACTATTAAAGCTAAGTTTTCTCTATCATGGAAAATAAATGATTTATTCCTTGGGGTAATTATTATCCTATCTTCTAAACCAGTTATTGCTCGGAAGTCATGTTTATGGCCCGCCCCCGCCACTAACAACACGCAGGGTGACCAGGGATGCTCTAGGCCGACCTCCCCCCTGCCTGCACCCCACTCCTTTCACCAGCCCACAAACAGAATCACGTGAAGCAGCTTCTTACAGAACCAGTCTCAGGACTTTGCTCTCCTGCTCGGAGGTAAACACATCCCACAGCAGCCACGCAGATACGGCCCTGGAGCACCAACTCACACGCCCAGGAAGCTTCCCCCGAGATGAATCAGTGTGGACGTAGGAATCACTCATGTTCCCTGCTGCTCTGCGGTCATCCACCTAACTTCCTTTGATGCGGAAGTGGGCAAATTAACCCCAGACAACTAGGGAAAGCCGGGAGAGAGATTCCATTCTTTTCTGCAATAACAACAACAACAACATTTTGGGTTCTGCAGAACTGATGTTTTTAGGGAAATATTTCCTCCACAGACTGCACTGCTTTAAGATTTTAAAAGCCAAAGGCCTCAGGATTTTTCCTCTTTCAAAAATGGATGGTTCTGCTTTTCATGTAAGGTGCAGTTTAGAAAGAAGCAGCCTGTGAAACCAATTAACTAATTGGAAATCACTTAATGACTATGGCAGCATTTTGGATTTCTGGCGTTGGTTCACAGCAGTCAAGAGAAATTGCTTTCCAATATTATGATAAGGTAAGCTGCAGAGGTCTCCCGGGGGCGGCTGAGGGCTGCTGCGAGAAACAATTAGCTCTAATGTGCCCACCAAAATAATGGAGACATTATAACATGGCATTCAGTGATTGTAAAGCAAGCACGACATAAAAGTCCAAAGCAAGGTGGAGCTCTGCTGAGAATAAATGTGCAGCCTCAGTTCCTTGCTAGGATTTTTTGAGAGCTCACCATCTTCGCACAGACGCTCTGCTGTTGAAACTGCTCTCACAAAGACAGCCAGGCACGTGAGGAGAGGGGATGAGGAGAGGAGAAGGAAAACATCATAAAGCAAATGCTCGCCCTACAACAATTGTCCAAAGAATTGTTTTAGTATGAATAGAGTCGGTGTTCACATTAGGGGAATAATTGAGTTAATTGCTCAAGAGTTAACATAGCCAGAGAAAATAAATGACCCCAAACACAATATACCATCCATTTGCCATTTGTTTGTTTCAAGGTAGTGAATACTCTTAGCATATTTCTAAATAGCTTAATTCGTTGGAACCAAAATCATCACTGTGGAGAAAACAAGCCATCTCTAAGAGCATCTCTAATTCCTTTTTTATTTTTTTAAAGAGGCATAGGCCTAGGCGACTAAAAAATTGCTTTGAGGTGGACAATTGGTTCTCATTTCTCCTGGGCCTCGGCATTATTTTGTGAGTAGGCAATTCTTTTCACCTCTCTTTGCCTTAGATTATTCAGCTGCAAAATGGTCTGATGCCTGTTAGAAGTAATCACGTCCTCAATGACCGAATTTTGCAAACATGGAGTCAGGACGCTATAAATTCCTCCAGCAATGCCAAACCTTCATTGTTTCTTTCCCCCTGGTACGGGAAGTTTGGGCCCCAAGGCTCTCTCCCCGCCAAGATATCTGCTGGTTTTCCAGCGTGAGGGGACTCCCCTGCAGTGCCTGTGGCCCCACTGCCGTGTTATTAACTCAGTGATGACGAGCGGTGTAGACGCCTCCGCTGGGCACTGCCCTGGATGCTTGCTTCATACCCTGACTCTACCAAAAGAAAAAAAAAAAAGGTGTTCTCTTTCCTGGCCACAGTATATATAAAGATGACTGCCATTCACACAAATTGCTATGCCAAGCATAGACCATCAGGCCACAGGACCGTTGATGGCCCTTTCTTCTCACCTGCCTGAGATATTAGGCGATCATTCCAAAGCAGGATTTACTTCGGAGAGCCACACCCGTGGAAATTCTGCACACACAAAACACACTCGCGAGGACGGCAACATCGAAACTATAAGAAACCGGTGATTCTTCCTTGAAAACGATGCTTTCTCCCGCTTGAGGAGGTGACGTTAAACTTATTACCTTTCTGGGGATTTCATTTCTAACCCAGAATTAATTTCTAATTCCAGAGAGTGACATCCTAGTATCAAGGTTATATCAAGACAACAGGGCTGATAAACTAATTTTCATGACCAAGAAAGATAATCAATAAGCAAAACAGAACATTGAATTCAGCGATATACTGGGGGAGCCGGCACATCGAACATTTCCTGGATGTGAGCCGAGCTACTTCCCGAAATAAGAGACACGTTTTTCACCTTCTTCATCGAAGAAGAACCTCCAAAATACCAAAGGAGACACACTCTGTAAATGAACCTTTCCGATAGATTCGGAACATTTTCCGGGATGATGAACCTGAAGAAAAACCTGCAATTCAACGATGGCGTCCGAAGCTGGCCTGTCCCACTTAGAACACATCGTGCGCTGACCCAAAGGTGAAGCCGTACCTGCGAAGGCTGTCTGAACGCCAGCTCGCACAGCCTCATCTGCAAAGCTCGGCACTCTGGAGCTTAAAAGTCCCTGCTTAACAAATGGTGAGCAATTTAGCCCTCTGCACGAAGACAAGACCAAGGCCAAAGTCTAACAATAGCTCCTCTCTCTGAGTCCTTGAATAAGTGCATGTGATCACAAAAAGAAAATACACTTTTATCTAGGTTGTTACTTTTTCCCTTTGCTGTCTTCTGTGGCTTTGCCTATAAGCTCAGAGTTTGTAGTTGAATTCGACAATTACTGAGCCAGTAGTGAATAATTAATGAACAGTCACCATACATGTTTGGGAAATTCTGACCCAATCTTTGAACAGATAGCCACACCACTAAAATAAATGACTTGTTCCACTCATTACCTGATCAGCATTTGTTTAGAGGTTCCTAGGTGCCCTATCGAAATTCTAATCAGTTCTATTTAAATTACATTTTTTGCACTGCATTGTTATAAATGCTAATGTATGCCGAGAATGGAACAGCTTTATTTCTTACCTCCGAAAAAAAAATGAATAAAAACTCACTTCTACAGGGCATAAAAGATTATCGAGGGTTCAGTGACTATGGGATTTTGCACTTGCCAAAACACATCCTGAAGCTCAGAGCTGAAGCTTTAGGAGATGACAAGGACACTCGAATCCTCCCACAACAAAGCCGTCCCCATGAGGGGGCAGAGGACTGTCACAGCGGTGTGGGCAACCACCACTGGGACCTTCCGACCGCTGGAGACCGGAGCAGTTTGGGGATGAGGAAGGAAAGGAAGAGCAAGGTCTCCCTGGCTGACCATAATGATGCAAAGAGTCTCAAAGACAAACGGTTATTTCAGAACCTCTGGGCAAGTTCCCCACATGAAATCTCTCCAAGCCTGGCGCCACATCCGCTTTGGCCAATGAGAATGTCCCTCTCCACCAGCCCACAGGCGGTGACAGCGCTACAGTATCAAACGGAGCCCCACATATTCTGGCACAATTGGTTTGGCCTCCGTACCGAGGTGCCTCGCTAAGCACCAAGAGCTGCTCCACCTGCAGGCAGCTTTGCTCTTTCTGATGTACAGGTGGAGCTGGGCCACTTGCAGATGGCCCCACGTCATCTGGGATCTACAAGACCTTAGAAGTGAGGAAGAGTGAGAACGGTGTTCTAGCAACAGCTAGAAATCTCCTAACGAGCCCACAACAGTCCTACCTGTACGAATACGACAACGCCCCGCACCGAGCCCAGGCCTGGTGTCCGCGGACGTCGTGAGCCGCCGCGATCCCGCCTGGCGTGGAAGGCGTGGAACTCAGAACTCATTGCCAGAAGTTTTTTTTAAAAAAAGCCGAGGGATTACCTTGAGAGGATTGAACTTCCACTGCAAGTCAGCAGCTGCTGGGGAGGCCGAGGCCACCTCAACCCTCGTGCACCCCACAGTCCCTCGTGGAGGGGAGGCGGGATCAGCCTGGCTTAGGGCTGCGTGGCCGGGGGTGGGAAGCACAGCTTCACACGAGCATTTAACCTCTTTTAAGCGGTGTGGTGTGGCTGAGGCTTCAAACGAGGCTGGAACATGTTCTCGCTTATTATCGCCTTGATAACCTACCTGTTCTTGCGGCTAAGGACGGGTGCTGCGAAGAAGGGGGCCCGAGGAGGTGCAGCGGGAGAGGAGGGGCGGGTCACGCAGCGCACGGGGGGAGGGCGGCCGCCGTGTTCTTGTTGTCTGAGTGCAGCTGGGAGAAGGTGGGGTGGCTTGCTCCCTACATACTTCTCCATTTAAACAGGCACGGTGTTTTCCAGATCATACGGCTAATCACTCCACGGGAAAGGGAAAACAAGAATAGCTTTCATTCGTTTTCTTTGAAACCTTTTAATTAGTTTGAAGGCTTTTTTTTTTTTTTGTATGAAATACCTAAGTGGCATTTCTACAAGAACTAAGGGTCAGAGAGAGGAGGGAGTGGAGATGCGAGAAGTGGGCAGAGCCAGGAACAGCTGTGCTCAGGTCATTGTGCGGAGACGATGATCACCTGGGACAGAAAGTAGCTGCTCTGGGAGGCGTGGTTCTGAGAGAGAAGGCGGCTAAGGACACAGCCGCCCTGCTCCAGGGCTGAAACCAATCCTAAAAAAACAATCTCTTTTGAGAAACCGAGTGGCCCAGTGATGTTTCTCAATCTTGTTTAAGCTGTAATAACAATTGATTCTACTATAAAATCTTTCATCTGCCTTTCAAGTTTCTTGAACTAAACCCAAAGCAAAGCGTATGATGGGAGCATGTTTGTGCAAACAGCCCGACTGCCATTCCTACCGGCAGACACTCTAAAACCCTCCCGCCGCCCTCCTGCCCGGGCGGTTTTAAGCCTCATGACATTTCCAGCCAAATCCTTGTATCGCTTACATTTGAGTTGCAGAATCTCAATTTTTCTAATCCAAAAAAAGAAAATTAAGTCACAAGGGGAATATGTGCTGCTACTTTATTTTCTAGCAAATGTGTAGATTGTGAAGCGTGATCACCACTGGGATTATATTATTATTCATTGCAGGAATTTAACATTAACTATATGGCCACAATTTCCTAATTTATCCAAAAATAAATGATACGGGGGGCGTTCCAAAATCATAGTTACCGTTGAGTCCAGGCCAATCATTTGGCGTTTCATTTCAAAAGGTGATGTTCTCAATCAAAATCTTGTATTAGAAATATGAAGAGAGGTCAAATGAGAAGACACAGCCCATCTGTGAAGTGATTCACATGTTTAACACGTCGGTTTAGCCTCCATCCACATCAGTTATAAAAATATTGAACCAAGCCAAAGGTAATCTCATTCCAGATTAAAATAAGTAATTAATCAATATATCTTACTGTTCAACCTCTTTAACAATTCCTTAAAAGATGAAACACCATGATATATCTCTTAAACGTGAAGATGGCATAAAGCTAGGAGAGAGAGATAATATTTTGATTCCACATGACTCAAAAGTTCGTGCCAGGCTGAGCAACGCAGAGATTTCACACACGATATCGTGGGAATAAATGTAGCCCTGCGTTTGAGTTCGAAAAGCCATTTTAAGTGCATTACGCTTTACCAGAAATCATGTGGAAAATCAGTCAGGCTCTTACTTTGCCATAAAATCAACATAAGCCAGTGTGATATGGCTCCTCAAAAATGCTAATTCGGTTTCAGATGTGATTAATAGACATCTAGTCCAAACCAGGAGAGGCACCACTTTCATTGCATAGTGGTCCGACATCACATCTCTAGGACAGAGAAGTTAATGCAATCTCTTTCACCAACTACGTGAATCTGAACTAGTCACGTGATTTGAGCCCTTGTGTTCTCATCTGAACATGGAAATAATAAGAGCTGACAACATATTCCCATAAAATTGTGGTAAAATCAAATGAGACCATTTCCATAAAAAGTATTTTAAAAATTATAAAGTATAATTTCGCTGGGCATCTGCTGTTTGTTACCCAACCGCCATGCACCTCTTCCTGATAAATGCAATCCAACTCTCCTTTGGGGAGCCTCTCGCCACCAGTCTTCACTGTGCGGTCAGCCCTGACTGGCCGCGGCCACTGAAATCGGTTTAGGAACGGGCCCTTAACCCGATCAGGGCCACGGAGACAGGGGGGAGGCTATGCGATAGCTTTTGGGAAAAAAAATCAGCTCTCGCTCCTTTCCTGCATTTGGTCATATAAGAAGGGGAGTCCTGGGATGACATCCTACTCCCCAGGAGGGCGTCAGCCTGAAGATGAAGCTGATACACGGAAGATGGCAGAAGTGAAAGAGATAAGACACTAAGACCTCGTTGGATACCCGTCCTCCAGATGAAGCCCGCTCTCCCCTGGACCATGCTGTGTTCTAAGCATAGACTCCCTTTTTAAGTCAATCTGAGCACGGTGATTCTGTCACTAGCAACCGGAAGCATCCTGCGACTATCCACTTGGAAAATCCAGTTATTTGGGGATAGGAAAATAATAAATGAGAGAGATTTCAAATGAAGATATATATATCTCTTCAACAAAAAAATCAAATCTGTGTTTAAATTGTGTTTGGCTCTTACGATTGTTAGACTGTGTTAGATTGTTAGATTGCTATGTTAGATTGTTTCCCAAAACAAGCAAAATGTCAGGATTGACTATGCATTGGATTCTAAGGAATTACACAAAAATTGTGTTCCAAAGAGAGCTTTTCAGCATTCTGCTGTTGGGAAAGCCATGTTTCCAGCCTGCCCCGTCTTGTCCTCCTGCTGAGCTAATGGCCCCATCTCCGGCGGAAACAGCGGTGCCCGCGTCTGATTGATGGAACCTGCCTCCCCACCTTTCTTAATGGCTTCCTCCCATTGCGATTTCAATCAGAACATTGCGGGGAACCCCTCCTGGGGCCTCTCCGGGACCACTTCTATTGCCATTTTTTATATACTCCTCCTCAAGAAGAGAAAAGCTAAAGAAATGTCTCCACGCTCGAAGGCTGAAATCAACGTGGAATGTGAGGCATCTCTAGCACTTTCTAGCCAGAAAGGGCCAACAGCCATCCACCAGCCCGGGCGTCGGCAATGGGCTAAATCCAGCCCGCGTTCCGGTAAATAAAATTTGACCTGAGCGCAGCCATGCCCATTTGTCACAGACTGTCTATGGCTCCTTTCACACTATAATGGCAGAGTTGAGAACCATATGGCCCCAAAGCCTAAAATATTTATATCTGGCCCTTTGTAAAAAAGTTTGCAGACTTCTAATCTAATGCAATCATTTAGTTTTTAAAAAGAACCTTAGACCCAGAAAGGCTAGCTAATAGCAAATGAGAGGCCAAACTCAAATTCGTTCCATGTGGTGGTATTTTTAATGTTCTCCCCTCATCCATCTGCTAAGTTAGAGGTGGCTGGTAGGCAGTAATTGTGACTCATTTCTGTTAAAACAAGTTAAATAAATGCAAAGGGACCGGGGAAATGGGGGATTCCTTCGGAGACTTCTCGTCTATGAGAATCATCCCTCTCCTGCCTCCATAGCCTCCAAATATTTGTAGCCACAAACCAATCCTTCTCCACTGGACATCACGCTACGATCTGTGAAGTCATCTGTAAAATGACATAAGAGTATCCACCTCCCAGAGTTGTGATGGTCAAATGAAATGAAGTGTGTAAAGCCTGTAGCACAGTACCTTCAGTAGTTTATCATCATCATCATCATCATCATCATCATCATCATCATCATGAAAAGGGAGGATCCTGATGTATAACTGGGTATTGTGGGGATATGCAATTACTGGAGATTTCTCTTAGATCCCTGCACAGGTGATGGAGAAAAACAGAAGAGAGTGGGGTTCCAACACTCGGCTTCTGCGAACAAGTAAATTCATATTCAATTGCCATCACCTAAGAAAGTCAGAGCACGAGTGGGGGAAACATTCGCCCAGATGCCAAGAGCACTGGGAGGAGAGAGAGGATCTTCTTCCCTGGGACTACAAGGCATTACAAATGTCAACACAAATAAACTAAAAACTTAGCCATGTGTCAAACAGTGTGTGTACGGTGCGGCCAAGGGCACCTGTCCTGATTGTCCCCGTGATGGGGAGGCCCCACATGATACCAGGGGCTCCCCTCAGGCCACGCGGGTCTAGTCTAATTAATCCTCCTTTAGAGTTTAAGGCCATAACTCTCGGTCAGTAAGAATTTACTGTCGTCGCTCAACAACATACCATGTACACTGCATGACACACTCTTAACTAGGGGCGAAATATTTGTCATTCATGCCATCCTTTTGCCAAAGAATTATGCTCACAATGTCATGCTGCATTTGAATACTACCTACTATGAGCATCAGAAGGGAAGAAGTACACCTTACACCCGAGCAGTGGGAACAGCCAAGAACTCCTCCTCCTTTCTGGTCTAAGATGGCAGGTGGCAATCTCCTTCGAGATAAATGCCCCTTTGAACCTAACAGGGCCTTTTAGCGCGATGTGGTCTACCCTCGGTCCTACCCAATTTCTTTTGCGACACTCATCACAAGGAGCAAAATTCTGCAAGTGTTGCCTCGCCCGTATTGGGAATCCAGCCCCCTAAGTGGCCCTCTGCAATGGGCTAAACTCATCTGCGTACGCCCTGGCAGCCAGAACAGAGAAGTGGGGCTAAAAACGAATACACTCCGTCGTTAGGGAGGCCTTTCCCATCCCAGGCCCCACCCCGACTGCCTCCATCTGCGTTTGATCTTCTGCTGTATGAGAACTCACACGGTGGCGGGCCTGTTATTTTTTAAAATCTCTTCGTAGCGTCTAGACCCAGAACTGCCTCATCACGATCCTCCTCACCAAACGAGGACACTTCACATTGAAAATGGATATGGTTTTCAGCCAGCACCAAATGTCTCTCCTTCTGCCTTTTTGTCTTTCCGATCAATCAGAACACGTGAAACTCCCAAATGAAGAATCACACACCGCTCAGGTTCCTTTCATCTCCTAACATATGTCATGAAGGAGGGAAGAAAAAAAGCACCCGATCCCCAGCTTCAATCAGCAGTTCGTTTCTCTGCAGCTTGAATCTTAAACCCAGAGGGACGCTGACGAGGGTTGAGTGGGGCCGGCTCCTGGGAACATAATAGGTATGCACCGCATACCTGAGTCTTGGGTCGTTATCTCCCCTGCCAGCTCTTCTGTATTATATATAATGAGATCATTACCAGGCAGCTCTTCCAATTTTATTCAGACTTTAATATTTTTTGAAGAAGTAAAAAAAAAAAAAAATAGCATACAAAAGGGTTTGTGATGCCAACTCAATCAGACGTGCTGTTGATGGGAAATTATTCAAGTGCGAGCCAGAGCAGGGGAAAAATAATTTCAGAGAGGTGTCTGTCAAAGCCGAGTTCTCCTGTGATGATATTTCCAGTGAATGTGTTGAAGTGTCCAGAGGTGAGCGAGGAAAATAACAACTAGCAGGAGAGAGGGCTGTGTCTAGGATGAAAACGGAGGTGTGTTCGGCCTAAGCATCCGGGCAGGTAGGGCGGGGCCTCCCACTGAGACTGCCTTCCAAGGGTTCCTCAGCTAATTAGACCAGGGAAGCAGCAAAGTGCATGGGCTTCCCCAGGCGCAGGCAGGTGTCAGAATTTAACCCTTTGGTGGGTGTTATTCTTTCCGTGACTGAAATCGGGTGTGGGGAAGGTATGCAAGATGCTTCTCTTCTTCCACAACAGGCTGCTTTACTTTAAAAAAGGACTTTCTCGCCATTCCTGTTGCCTCTGCTGGAAAAAAAATATGGCAGGGGTTTTCTTTCCCAACGTCCCCATTCGTAAAAGCAGCTAAAATGTCAGTGCCCCTGCTAATGAAATATTCTGGCTAAAGTTTAATAAACCATACTCTATTCATTTTCAGCAAATTAGAAAATCAAATGGAAGGACTCAAATACTAAGACTGAACAAAAGGAATCGTCCTTTGATAATCCAGACGGCACCTCAGGATTACTCCTAGCCTTGGATGCCAATTACGAAAGTCGTTCATCACTGGCCAGCATGTTTAGAAATGCGCCTTACTAATGTGAGCTCTCTGGATGTCTGAACTTAGGATAACGTGAACTTACTCTTCATTTCTAGGATCTCTGGTTTATCCTGAGATTACAACCCCAAGAAGAGCATCGTCTTAGCTATTAGCTATCAGTCCTAAACTGCAGGTGAAAATAGCAGTTGGAGAAGGAATGGAGACTTGTCATAATAAACAAGAAACCAAAGGATTCTGGGTCCTTTTTTGTGGTCACTGCAAAGCACCTGTTTTTCTCCCCCTAGCATTTTCTAACAGTATAAACCAAAATAACAGTGGAAGAAATTTTACAAAATGCACAGTCTATCCACTGAGCCCCCAAACATTTGGGTTGGCAGAAGTTTTATCATTTGTATTGTCTTACGTTAAAGAGATAGCTTGTAATGGTTAGTAGTTCGTTCTGGTAAAACTGTTAAGATACTTAGGCGATTTTTCAGTTTCTAGAGAAAGAAAAGAGGAAGACAGGTAGGGAGGATAGTGATCTCACGTCTCCATGAAATATAGTTAGCTCTGCCATGATCTATATAGTGTAGGCAAAGAATTGCATCAAAGAATGGTACAGTCCTAAAAACTTTTAAACTTAAAAGAGGCTTAAACAGGAAAATGGAAATGATTTTCTCTCCCTACCTAAATCCACCATACCTAGTCATAGCAATCATAAGATTAACTTCCTGAAAAGAAGCAGCTCGAGTAGGAATTATTAAATTGCTCTACCATTCACTATTTTGCGTTAGCGAGGTGTGTGTGAGTTTGTGTGTAGAGAGAAGTTTTTCATTTACCATTAACACGGACTCCCCAGAGGAGCACGACCCTGTTAGTGGTCCCCCTCTGCCTCCCTCATCTCTTTACCTAGCTTTTGGTCATCCCTCAGTCTCAAAAGAGAAGTCTCTCTTTTCTCAAAAACCAACTGCCTCGCCAGCATCCTCAACCTCGTCTACTGGTCCTCTCCTTCTCTCATCATATATGCTCGTGTTCCTCTTCTAGGCGAAATCCCCCGAGGCTGGCCATCGGAGGTGCGGGTTCCAGCCCCCACTCTTCAGGTGCCTGCCATGAGCCCAGCCAGACCGCCAGAAGCATCGTTTCTTTTCAGGCTGTTTTCATGACTCAGCCCTGTGCTACCTCCTGAAAATATTGCTTTGTTTTAACCCACTCTTCAACATCCAAGCCTTCATTATCTCACCACCATTCTCTCCTTCGATAGCTAAAATACCGCTTTCACATCCACCACTCCACCGAAATTACTGTTCAAGATCAGATGTTTGCCAAATCAAATAGGCTGTATTGACTCTTAACCCTGTGGACTTTGGGGGTACAGCTGACGTGACCGAGAAACTCTTCCTACAGCATTTTCACTGAACTCCCACACTGTCTGTTCCCTCTGCCACAACTTTGTCCGGTCCTATCCGTCCGCTACGGCGCATTCAGCTTTACCCGCAGCTGGGCAGCCAGGCATAGGTGTGGGGGCTTCGGAGAGGAGATACAGCCTCCGAACCCCACAGTCCCCTCCACTACCACACGCACAGCACGCCTCTGCGCCACACATGTGACCGAAGAGTCATCTCTTTCGGTTAAAGCACTGCGTTCACAGACTCTTCTGCTTAAAAAGTAAATAAGTGCCTGTAAAAGCTTGTACATTCATTCATCATGTATTAATACAAAATTAAAAATTAAACGTTAGCTTAGAAATCAGGGAGTGGCAGCCTGAAGAAACAGAATATAAAATGGGTTGATTTTGAAGGATTGTCTACTGTCTAAAGAAATGCATAATACCTACGGAAGCACTGCTCACATAATTAAAGCACTATAAAATTTGCCATAATTGACAACTGGCGAGGTAAAACCCTACGAGGTCTCCAAGAACTCCAATTAAAGATGACAAATTTGATGCCCCCTCAGAGAGTCAAAGGTCCATAGTAAAAAGGATTCTGGGAAAGTTAATTATCAACATCTGGCTATGAAGTTTCCAAAATATGATGATTTACCATCAGAAATATGAGCAAGAACTTTCCTTTTCTACTAATCGTATGGTGCTCTGTAACTCCCCTCCCAACTCTAAGCAGAGAAAACTGGTCATGGGTTTCTGCTGAGGCACGGGTCCTTTTCCCCAGATAGCTTTCTCTGCACACGGGCTCTGTGGGAACTCTCAACCCTATACATCATTGCTGTTGACAAGTCTTGGAGCCTCACCCTACTGATTAGCTCTACCATTTAGACTATTATTGTCAATCACCAAGCTTTGTATAAAGCAACCGACTATCCACTTATCAGCGTTCACTCCTTAATTTTTATGGCTGCCCAGGGTGCTACTTTGCTGCAGTCCCAGGGCCTAGATCAGTGGGTGGGAAATAAACGGTCTCAATACTTCTGTGAAAGTGGCCAAGGTTACATCTCTCTCTCCTCTGCCTGCAAAATGTGCTCTGGCACCCGATTAATAGGATTACACCTCCACTCGGGGCAAAGTGCCACCTTTAATCATTTCCAGAAGTGGCCTTCTTCTTGGTAGCTTCGTGAACAACAGGAAAAAGATCACCAGGCGGTGTCAAAGACCAACAATGCCTTGTCGCTGAAGCCCTTCTCATGAAGGGTCTCAGGAATCGGATCAAGGGCACGGCAGTCTGGTAAAAGAAAACTTGAAAACTGTCAGCATTTGTAATAAGGGAAACTGTGCAAATCCTGTCGATAGCAGAACCATACAGCATTTGCAAATATCCATTATGTTGTTTGCCAACATCATGAAATTAAATCCAAGGACAGCACAGAAATGGAGTGTATTGTGGATCTGCCTGTGAGGCGATTCCTGGGTTCTTTGCCTCTTTGTGAACCTGACTGGTCGTGTTTTGTGCAGAAAGCAAGCTATGGTCAGAGGGCAAAATAAATAAATAAACAGAAAGATGCTCTTGCCTTGCTCTTGGTAAACTCTACCATGAACAGTGTGAAGATAGAAAACAGCATCTAAGGTGACTTACTTAGATCTTCTTTCTATGAGAAAAGGCACCTGTCCTCTTTATCTCTATCAACAAGGTGGCTTCTTCCAGAGGCCACAAAGCAGGAATTCTCAGTTGCCCTACAACAAGCATTGACAAACTGTGACCCACAGGCACAAGTCTGGCCCACCGCCTGTGTTTGTAAATAAAGTTTTATTGGAACACAGCCACACTCCTTCATTACATGTTGTCTACGGCTGTTTTCCTGCTACAGGGGCAAAGTTGAGTAGTTACAACAGAGGTTTTGGGCAGCAATGTCTAAGATATTAACTATTTGACCCTTAATTAAAAAGTCTGACTCCCACCATCTCCTCTATGGCAAAATTTAAAATAATTACAATAACGGCCAATGTTTATCAAATTCTTCAACATGCAACGCATTATTAAACACACTACCTGACTTAGATCACTAAATCTCCACAACTGCTCTATAAAAAAGGTAGTTTTTTTCCTCCCATCTTTAAATGAAGGGCCTGAGGCTTGCAGAGCTAATAAGGTCCCAGGACTGGGAAGCAGGGGCCTGGATGTGAAGCCTGTCAACGCGACTCCCAGGGCCACCTCTGGACCTGTAAACAATATTTCCTCTAACATAATAATAAGAGCTACCATTTCCAAGTTTTTTACTGTATACTGGTCTTTGCATAGAGTGTCCCTAAAGCTCACCATTGCCCACATTTATACTTTCCAAAGATTAGGGAACAGATTGGTTAAATAATTTACCTAAGAACAGGCAGCTAAGAGTAGAAGATCCTACGTTCAGATTCAGACACCATAGCTCTTTCTTTACCTATACCACTTCATAGTAGAAAGACAGCACTTAAAGAGGCAATATGAGAGCAATAGAAATAATTCTGAGTTGCATGAAAGGAGAGAAGGTTGGCACTTCCCTGGACAAGGATGGAAGAGGCCCTCGAGCCTGACGATGTGCATACAGTTAGGGCATTGCCACCTACTTCGTGACATCTAACCATCATTTTTAAACCCTAACAGTTCTCATCACAAGATGAAAAACGTTTTTCCCTTTCTTTTCTTTATGTTGTATCTGTATGAGAAGATGGGTATCAGCGGAACTATTGCAATAATTATTTCACAACACATGTATATCAAATCCTCGTGCTGTATACAGTGATGTATGACCATCATTTCTCAATAAAACTGGAAAAAATTATTTTTCTAATTTTTCATTCTGTCTAGAAAGACTATGAGTCATCACACTCGGGTACTAGTCAGTCCTCACTTAGTTGTAAACTACTGCGTGGCACCTGGTACCTCCTTTAACCCTTTCTGATCTCGGTTTCCTTGTTGGCAAAGCGGGGAGGAGCTCGGGTTGGAAGTTCTCTGAGCTCTTCCAGCTCGCACACTCTCCACGCTGTCCCCTGAGTTACGTGGTCATTTTTGCTCTGTGAGCATGTGTGCAGCCCTGGTAATTCCAAATGACTGTCCGAAGGAACCAGCAAGTTTCTGATTGAAAACTGCTCCCATAGGATAATCTCTCATGGACCCTAACTGCATTTCAGTCAAGAGAGAGGACGAATTCGAGTCAACTCCTCTGGCATTATCATTACAGGATGGCTCGTGAAAATCACTGCTTCCCCTCAGAACACCAGCTGGAACCTAGGCGCTCTGTCTTTTGCTCCTTCTTCGTTCATTTTGTCGCTGGTTTGGGGATATTTGGGCTAATTGTTAAACAGCCAGTGAGATATAATTTCTGAGGCCCAGATGAATCAAATGCAATAAAATATACATTGGATATATATTTGGTAGAGGCGATTGTTTTCCTTTATTATAACATTTTAAATCACTAGCATCCATCTGGTACGTTAGAAGAGTGGCTTACAGCTGTTCTCAAAAGGTAGGACTTTCTCAATGAGCTGTTTTATCTGTACCTCATTTTCTAATCCTATTATCTTTCGCTGTAGATGATGGAACTCTAAGGACCGCTGAAGTCACCGTGCAGATGCCTTCGCCAGGTGAAAAACGGCTTCCCAAGCAGAGGCCGAGTTCTAAAACCTGCCCCTTAGAGTTCCTCACGTGGCATCTCTTCTCAGCCTGGCTCCCTTCCCTTTGACTGATGGGCAAAAGTGATGTAAGGAAATAACTTCTCTCGAGTTTCCTTCTTTAAGTGACTTGGTCTTTAAAAAAACAAAATAAGGCCATCTTGCCAGTGATCCCTATAAGCCTTTTTAATTACAAAACTCTTTCTTTATGGTGTCAGTGACCTAGCCTTGGCAGAGTTCATTTCACAAATGTGCTGAAGTGGGTCCCAGCACTGACAACAAAGGCTGAGAAATGTTCTCGGGACCATGGCTCTGCATTTTTCTCCTGTCTGCGAGGTCCAGGGATTCGCCCAGTGTGAATCATGCCTGCCCTTTGCTGAGGCATGAACAAGACATTTTTAGAGACTGAGGACGCGGCACAGACATCAGCCCTTCCTGGACAACAAGACCTAGACCCAAATACGGGGGAGTACTCAGACTGTCCCCAGTGCCAGCTGGTTTCCAAATGTGCATAAAGACACGTCCGTGAGCAAGCTTCTCCAATTCTCCTATTGGCCCCTAACCTTTAGCAAGACAAAAATGTCACATATAATGGATCCTAAAATTAACGGCACATTTTGCTTTTCAGTTGATCAGATCGGCCGAGAACGGGGTCAGTCTCCTACGTCCTCAAGATAAGAGGCTGTCATTGTTTGAGTACATTTAACAGCACCACAGACATTAGGCCTCGGAAAATATCTGAGAGCTCAGAAGCTCAGACTATAGATCAAAAATCAACCTCCAGTAAGTCATTCAGCCTCATCCCTAACTTCTGAGAGCGTCACACCTAAAACATCCTGTTCCTGTATCACTCAGGAAAATTTCTTTGCCGGGTTTTGCTCATTCACTTACTAGACAACTATTTACTGGGCACCTGCTATTCACAAGGCCTTATTCTGGGCACTGGGCACACTCCGAGCACAACAAACAAGGTCCACGTTGTTACAGGCCTCACATTCTAGCAAAGGAGACAGATGATGAAAACAAAAAAAAAAAAAAATGGATAACATAACACAGAAGGGCTAAGCTAGTTTGAATAATCAAGGAAGATTCTCTGAAGAGTTGACACCGACATTAAAACCAGAATAAGAATGATGATGCCCTCAAGACCTTGGCCGGGGAAGAACATTCCAGGCCCTAAGATGGAAGGGAAGTTGAAGTTGTCAAGATATGGTGCGGGACGTGGCAAGAGCAGGGTGAGGGAGAGGAAGAGAGATAGGATGGGTCTGAGAGGAGGGCAGAGGCCAGATCGCATATGGTACCCGAGACACAGTTGGAGAGCTTCAATTTGCCTTAATTATGATGGGCAGTTAACAGAAGTTTTGAATAAGGGGAACTTTGTGACCTAATTGTTTTGTAAATGACTACCCTTGCCGGCATGAGGAGAGGAGTTTTCAGGAGGCAGAAATGGAAGCAGAAAGGCCACGTAGGAGGGGACGGCAGTGGTCCAGGGGATGGAGGCTCCTCCTGGGTGGGAACTAATGAAGACGGTGAGGAGTGTAATGAAGTCTGGAGAAATGTTCTGGAGACAGAATGGCGGGATTTGCTCAAGGATTCCATGTGGAGAATGAAGGAGCCCAAAACGGCTCTCCGTGTTGGGCTAACTCATACACAGTGAACCTGTCCGCTACTTTGGCATCTGGGATTGTGATGTTTCCACCAAGTGGCACCAGAGACATGACCGACTGCACCATAAATGTGACGTGCACCAGAGGAAAGAGGTGTATTTTATCAACGACCATGAGAGAAATATCATCACCGTCCTGGCTCTCTCCTACGGAGCAATTTGCTTACTTAAGAGAGCCCGCGAGCATGCCTGCGTAAAGGTAGCATTCTCGGCTTAAGCAGAGAGAGTGCTTTTCCTCATTACGTGTCTGTAGCTGGGAGGCACGTGAAAATGGGGGGATTCTGTGCTTTGTTAAAGTGAAGGGACAATCAGCATCAGGGACATTAGCCGTGGCAGTACACGGGATTGCTCAACGATGTATGAAAAGAAAAACCAGTCATCTGAATTGAATTTTCAGCTGGAGCCTAAGAGGCCAAATTTAATCATCCACCTAAAATTATCACACGAGTCAATACTTTTCCCTTCCTGCAAAGGGAAAGAGACTGATTCTTTATTTTTCAGTCAAGCAGGTGGCCTTGAGGCGGCTAACCAGCTGGCTGAAATCTAAATACCTTCGCCAAGACAAAAGCCAGTAACATGATTGATTATCTTCTCATTGCAGAAGAGAACCTCCCCCGGCCAACCAGCAAGCAGAATGCTGTCGGATTATCACTTGGAGCCAAAACTGGACTTGGAGCCGACAGACAAAGGTGCCCAGGTCCCAGGCCCCGACTGGCCGGGGCTTCACCTGCCAGCTCAGTTTCACCCACTGCACTGATGTCTAAAGAGATTCAGGTAGCTGCTTCTGTGTTAAGTCCTGGCGTTCTTTTACAGAGACCGACTAAGGTACCTGTGTCAGGGTTGGAACAGTTCTGCCGCCAGAGGGAAGTCTCTCCCTCCAAACATCCTGATGTATAGACTTCTGAGAGGTTCACTGGTTTCTCCCAAACCCCCTTCTGTTTCTTCTAGGGGTGATAAAATGCCTTGTGCACATCCCACTTCATTGGGACCCCACAGCTAAGATCCTGTCTCACTGTGGTTTGTGGTCCTGCATCCCAGAGCTTGGAAAGCGGGAAGCGGGGTGCTTCACCTAGGGCATCAAATCTGCACCAGAACCACCAGGTGAGGGTAGGGCCAGCCATACTGCCCCTGAGAGCAGGTACTCCCAGCCCCTGGTGGGTTTCCTGCCTCCATGCTGAAATTCTCCAGGAAATCTACAGTATCTTCCAATCTCAAACCCAGAAGGAATATGAGAATTGAGATTAACAGAGACTCTGTCTTAATAAACGGTCGAACGAAAGGTTTCCAATTCCACTTGCTTCTTGAGACTCCTGAGACCCTCAAATTCCTCATTGGTAAGATGGAAACATGAAATAAAACACCAGACAGAGGAAGGGAAATCGGTTAGCCTTCTCCTGGGTGGAAGTCCCAGGCGAGGGTCACAAAAACTCCTTCTGAAACATCGTAACATAACAGTGTCCCTTACTCCTAAGAAAATCAGAAGATGTTTCCTCTTTAGGAATCTTCTTTCGTCCTCTTTGTGATTGCTGGAATCACAGTCTGCAACGTTTGCTCCCAGCCTTGGTATCTGAGGCTAAGAAAAAGTCCGTTGTAGAAAGGAGCTGTGTCAGAAGCCAAGCTTCCATTACCCTAAACCCTCCTCCCACGAGCTGAGGGTGAAAGGCGAAGTCTCCTTGTCCTGGCACATAAACCAGTCCTCTCCCCGCTCAAGAAGGCTATTTTCCTCCTAAAACACTGAACAGTGAACTCATCCAAAATTTTTCATATTGACAGCGACAGAATATCGAAGACAGAGAGAGATCTGCTGAGCGATCTGCCTGTTTCAGGGGATCGCTGGACCGCTAAGGCGCCTCCGCTCGTGCACGTTACACAGCAGTCCTGTGAGGACCCCGTTCGGCTGCGTTACAGGCCAGAAACACAGGCCCGGCTGGTCAAGGCGAGAGCTCCAGCGATCCAGCCATGGGCGTTGGAGGACGGACAGGGAGCCAGGTGACGGCTCGGCTCGTCCCCTCGCCGCCCGGCTGAGTGATGACGTCCCAGGAACCCCGTAGCGGCCCTGGCAGTCGGCATTCTCTCCTATACACTCGGGCAGAAGCGCGAATGCATCACTGGGAGAAACCTACCAGCAGTGGCCGAGGACAATGGCTGTTCCGAAGGGTCAGGGATGCTCAGAGTTCAGTTACGGTTCTATCTATAGGAAAAGGAAGGTGGAGAAAACCTTTCTGGGTTCTTTTCCTCATTCATGGTATTTTTTACATTCGGTGGTTTTTTTGTTTGTTTTGTTTTGTTTTTGTTTTTGTTTTTTTAATGGTAAAAAGAAAGAAAACAGGGCGAGAGGGAGAAATGTTAGAGGGCACTTTTAAAATCAAAAAAAGTGACCATAAGCGCACTGGTTCAGTACTAGCACCACATGGAGGGTGAGGGAATCACCTGCAGAGGGGTCACCCCGGCGCTGGGGGTGAGGCAGGATTGACTACCAGAATGGTCTGAGCAGCTTTCCCAAAACGCCTTCTTCTCCTCCCCCTAGAGACGCTGAGGTTGATCTACACTAGCAATTTGGAAGAGATGTCCAAAGTGTGTTCAGTGAAAAACAGAAGACGGAGAAGACCTATTTAGTAAGAGCCCATTTCTGTAAATGATGCAGCCGTAATGATGTGTCATGCTTGCACATGTCATTAAATGTCTAGAAAAATGTGGAAGAAAATAGAGCAGATGTAAACAGCGGTTTTGTCCAACGGATGGTGTTATGAAGGGCTTTCACTCTTAATTATACATATGAAGATATTTCAAATTATTAATCAGTATGTTTGTCCCCTTAACAAGGCTCACCAAAACCCTTTCCTGGTACCCTGGCACGAGTCACATACAACAGAACAAGAAAAATGTTGCCAATATTTGACTTCTAGAAAAAAAAAAAGAAAGCAAAATGTTTTTGTTTCCTGCCCCAAATCTAGGGCAGGAAGATCCTGCCATACCCAACAGAGCAAAGGTTTAAGACTGAGCAAGACTGGAATAAAACACTCCAGAGAGTGGAGAGAGGACAGAGAAGGGACAGGAGACAGTGACAGGAGAAGCCGTGAGCCCCACGGAAAAAAAAGTCCGACCAGCTCCAGGGAGCCGCAGGAAGCTGCAAGGAGCTGAGTTACCACTGGCCACGGTCCAGCGTGGTGTGTCACCCCGTGCTGCCCACCTTGGAGCGACACTGACCTGTCCCCCAAAGGTACCCAGCACTGCCCCACACCCACCTACAGTGGAAAACCCCCAGGACCGAGTGCGACAGCACTAGACACCCATGAGCGCCGCCCCCCTCATCAGGGGAGACGTGAGGGGCAGGGGCCGCAGGGCGGACGCGAGGCCCTGCGCCGGGCCGGGCGGGACTCGGGGAAGGAATGTGACATCCCTGCGCCAGGCAGCAGCCGCGAAGAGCTCCACCCCAGCCCACGAGCGTCTCGTAGCGTTTTCATTTCCCGCCGCGTGCGCGGACACGTGGTTTGGAAGAACCCGGTACGACTCAGCCTGCACTGTTGAGCAAATCTAACCTCAACATTGGCTCTTTCAACCTCTCTACTCTCGTAGTCCTAGAATCCAAACGCTGTTTCCTGAAGTTCCCTTTCAAACCGAAAGGCTTTGTTAGTATTTCCTGGGAGTGTTGTAACAGGATGAGCAGAGAATGGTGATGCTAATAAGTGACGTTTGCACAGCATTTTATAGTCGACAGATCTCTTTACACTTGGTTTCCCCTACAGAACCTCATCGGTCCTCAAGGCTATTGGAACGAGACTCTTTCTGCTTCCATTTCCACTGAGGTGCAAAAAAAAAAAAAAAAAAGAATTGGTATCTGATATCAGGATGATGGGGACAGACCTCTCACAGCAGATTTACAGAGAAAGTTCCAGAACCACCCCTCCCCACTTCACAACAACTCCCAGCCCCTGTATTCTGATTTTAAAATATGAAAACTGGACAGCAAGGAAAAAGAACTTCTTCTGCAAGGTGTTTGGATAAGAATACGTACAGGGAGACAGCTTCAGAGCGCCTTCCTGCTGTGAGGCCTGTGGATCCCCCAACAAACCCCCTGTGGAGCAGGGAGGCGGGGTGCTGCCCCAGAGCAGTGCGGGGACTTCTGGGGACCACGCTAAGAAGTGTTTCCATGCAGCTGTCCTCACATCTGACCAGAGTAAGTAGCTCACAGAAGGAAGAGAGGCTGAATGTGAAAACCCAGAACTACCTGGCATTCACTTCGCCTCAGGAGACTGACAGCCATCAGAACAGCTAAGGGAACAGAGCGTGGCCGGAGGGAGGAGCTGGAGGCCAGTTCTGGCTCCCTCCCTGCTTGCTGGGTCAGCGGCCGCAGCAGCTGGAGAAGAGGTAGAAGTTTCTGGGCCTGCTGTGGTCACACCCCAGCTTCGGTGGCTCAGTTGTTGGTGGCAGATGATACGTCCCTCAGCCTGGACCTGTGGTTCCACATCACTGAGTGGGGATGCAGCCCAAGGAGACAGAACCCCTAACACTGGAGACCACGAGTTACCTCATCTCGAAGGGAAAGAAGGAGACTTAGCTCCTTGCCTGGAGGAGGGGAGGGGAGGGGAGGCATGCAAGTAAGAAGTCTTTTGAAGTATCAAAGAGAAACTCAAAGCCTAAAATACATCCATCTGCTTTCTATATTATTCTATTTCTGGAAATAAAGTTTGACACAAACGCATGCAAAAGTCTGTCAGTGGGAAAAGGAACACTTCTCTCACCTCATTGAGGGTTCCTGCTGTGTTTACCTCAGGGTCTAAATAGGAACATGTGCCTTACTGCGCACTGGCATCCCTCTTACGAATGGCCACACGGGCCTGAACGAAAGATGGGATGACTACTTAGCATTGTGGAAACTGGGAAATCGCCGTGGAACCCTGAAACAGAAAAACACTGGCGGAGGAAATGCCTCTTCCTTCTGACACACAGGGACAAAAACAAGCCACCTATTAAAATCAACTGTGCCACATCCAACTTTGAGACTCGCTTTGATTTCTTTGAACGATGGCAGGATTAGTCTTGGTTTTCACAATGGGGGTGACTGTCATCCTTTTTCCAACCGGACGGTTCCAAGGTCTCCGGGGAAACCCCGGCCTCCGGAAGGGTCCCTCTGAAGTAGGCAGGTTTCGAGAGGTGACGCCTACAAAATACAGACCTGAACATTCTCCCTCCATGCCGGGCCCGCGGCCGGACCTTCAGGCCATTCTCTCATCGAGCGCGTAGGTGGAGAACCCGTTCTGCCAGACACAATGCCCAGTGCCGGGCACACGAGAGTGCAAAGGGCACGCAAGACACCTGCCCCCCAGGTTCGGTTCCAAGAAGCCCGTTGGGAGAATGAGCTGGACATCTACGACACGCAGAGATGTCAAAGGCATCGTCACTCAGCATCAAATTACGTTTTCGGCGTATGGGCTTTTTTGTTTTTGTTTTTTTTGCCTAACATTTTACACATGATAAACAATCACATGGAAAGAGCTCATCAGGAAGGTACCAAACATGCATCATTACTCCAGCCCCATTGGTGCGTGGCACTGCGGAGAAGAGGACTCGATACTAAGGATGAACTGTGATACGGGTGAGTGTGTTGCACGGTGTTTTCATACAGATTCTGCTGTTGATTCTTTCACGTGGAGATTTTTTTTTTTTTCTAATGTCTCTGAGTCCCACTGTCCAGGTAGCATGGGAGGCTGTGAAAAGGGAAGAAGTCAGGGCAACAAAGAGCGGCATTTCTGCCTCCCCGATACTTTGTTCTTAAACTCACTCTCGAGTACGTAGATACTTCTTAAGTGGAAGGAATTCGCCTCTGCGTTTCCCTGAACGTCCCTCCAAAATGAAAAAGATTTTCTGTAAACTCGTCTCTCTAACCCGCAGACTCTGTCTCAGTGGACCCGCGGGGAACCGTTTTTGACAAGTCAAATGTCCATTTTTTTAAGGGAAAAATAACCTTCTCTATCCAGCCTGCCAGGAGTGGCTTATGTGTTTTCCCTCCCTCCAGCTATGAGGCCACATTGCACCGCGGACGTGGCCTCCACGTCTTGGTCAGCGGACATTAAAGGCTTAGTTTGCCAGCTTCTTAGGAACGAGATTCAACATTGCCACATGTCAGATGTTAAGGAACATCCTTCTCCATTGAAAGAGAAATTTTATTTCTCAGAGAGAAAAAAAAAAACCACAACACATAGTCATGAGGATGCATCATGAACCTGTTAGCGCATGTAGGGTTTATGATTCAGGTTTCTCTCTTCTGCAAGGATTCTTCAGCTAAGGGAGGCATTACAGATTTAGGCACGCCTCCCCCAAAAAAATGTTTCACGGACCTTTGGCTCCATCTAGTGGCCATGCTCTGTCAGGTCCAGCAAACGTTTCCCTCTGGAATTTGAGGCAAAGAGGCTCGAGAGGGAAAGCTCCAGAGCTCATTCTCTGAGCAGGCTGGGCAGAGGACAGCGTTGGCCATCGCGGTGCTGGGAACGTGACATTTCCTTGTAGATTCCCAGAGGGGCAGTGAGACAGAGAGAACTGCAACCTGATCTCATGGCATTTGGAAAAGAGCCATTGCAACCCAATCGGAAAAGCTCTTTTGCTGCCTCTGCTTAGTCACCTGCTCGGAGCACGCGGTCTGGAACGCAGAGGACACGTGGGCACGGGGCGCGAGAAGACACGAAAAGGCTCAGGACTTCTGCTGAGCTCTGCCGTGCCAACTGGCATCAGGAAGGGACATATGCAAAATCGCACTCCACGCGGCCTCTAAATGTAGATAAGCTGTCAATATCCCTCACTGGAGGGGCCTTCTTCCCCCTGCTCTGGTTGAAAGGCTTAAAAACAGGAGCCAAGTTTAGCCCGTTTGAAAGCGCAGGCGGTTCATGTCCTGTCCAGAAGGGTGCTGAGCGGCAGCTGACGCCGCTGACCGACGAGACGGAGCCCCCACCAGCCTCGCAGAAGCCGCGACTCGGTCCCGTCCCCTCCCCGTCTCCAACCCCGCGCCTGCCAACAGACGCAGGAGCCAAGTGGTCAGAGGCGTGGGGAACCGAGCCTTAGAGCTGCCTCCCTTCTGCCCACGCCGCCCCTCAGGAGCCACTGCTTGGCCAACAGGTTGTAAGAGGGCAGGTCAACAGAAGTTGGGCATAGGTGAAACCCAGCAAGTCTGCATTCCCGTGGGGGAAAGGCTAGCTGAGAGGAAGAGAAGCCATCATCAGCACTGTAGGACTCAGAATGGCTGTGACAAAAAAACTTAAGGGACTCATCTGCCTTATGGATGTCCTCAAGAGCAGACCAGTGGCCAAGGATGACCTCGAGATAACACTGAGCACCGCCACTGACAGCCCTGGCCGACAGGCCCAGCAACCGATGCTCTATTTTCTTCCCTGCCTATTTATTCTATTGCTCTAATTATATTATTATTATTATTATTATTATTATTATTATTATTGTTATATTATATTTTATTACTTGTCTGTAGAGAATTAAAAGTAAAATGGGTAGAACAAAAATTCACTTTTTGGATTCCCTCATCTACTTAATCCCCAAGCAAAATGTGTATCTTACCATCAAAAGATGCGTTACCTCATTAACCCTTTCCTGTAAAATAGAGCTTTCATAGCACCTACCCCATGAATTATTTGGACTAGCAGGTTAATACACGCGAAACCTGCAATAGCCCTTAAGCTCTCAGGAGAACGACAGGTCCTAATTCTAGCAAGTCCAGGAGAGCAAAAACCAAGGGTTTAATAAAATCATGTCTGCGCCAAAATTATTCTGAGTGCAGGACTGAGATTGTTTCAGAACCACGGTCCTTCCCAAGACCTCAAGGTCCTTAAGGGAGGGTGGGGAGTTAAGAAATCTTCCTCGGGATTGGCAGCCTGCAACTCCTTCCACGCCTCAGGAGACGAGGAGGACCTGAAGGGGCAGATGTGGAGTCCGCCACTGTCGCAGGCCCCTGGGGACGCCTGGATGCTCAACGAAGGCTGTCACAACGAAGGCCTCCCGGGCCTGCAGAGGAGGCGGCCCGTCTGCCGGCAGCTGGCATGGCCTGCCCTGGAACCTCGAGAGCCCTTAGGAAGCATCAGAGACGGCTGCTTCAGCTGTCAGGGCGGACTTAGAATTGTAATTCGACGGAACTATCTGAACAGCTCACTCAGGAGAAAGACTGACATACCACGGGGTGGGGGGGGGAAGCTTCATTATTCATTCTCACTGGGAGGACAAGTAATTTCAGCGCGGCCAGACGAAAATGAGAAGAGGCAGACGGAGCGAGCAAGTGAGGTAAGGAGACAGAAAGGTGGACGGATGGACGGACGGATGGACGGACAAACCGATGGACAGACTGACAGACACATGCACGCGGGGAATCGCACATGCGTCCGCAGGTCTGCAGGCTCCTGCGGAGAGAGGTAGATGAGAGACGCTGAGACACCCGAGGACCCTGACGGCAGCGGAGACCCCCGCCCGTCCCTCACGCCCTTGAAAAGCTCCTCGAGGAGTCGGGTCACGACCCTGCCCTCCTCCCAAAGCCCTCGGGAAGTCCTGCCGTCAACGCTCACAACTGCTGCACCTGCTCACTCACTCCTGGGAGCACGTCGAGCTCTTCCTCCGTGTGTGGGACACAGGCTCCCGTGAAGGCACGTTCCCGAGACTGTTCCAGATGGGTTTGGGTTTTTTTGTTTGTTTTGTTTTGTTTTTTGTCTACTTTACTGCTATGATTCCAAAGGTTTTCTTTTCGACGCTGGTGGAAAGCAATAAGAGGCATTCAGCTCAGCCTGCAGATTGTTGGAAACCACACACACACACACACACACACACACACACACACACACACACACACACTGGAAATGAGAGAGGTGGCTGTGCCCCGTGGCAACGGTGCGTAGACTGTGCAACGTCACCCCATTTTCGAATGAGGAGACACTAACTAGTCCGCCCTCTGCGTCTCAACGACAAGGCCCCCAGGCACGTGGGGTCCAGTCTGGGACTCTGCTTGGCACCCCGTTTTCTCACCTGTGCAGCAGAGGGAGGACGGCACGGGGCTAACTTAGCAACGAGGTGACCCGGGGCCGTGCTGCAGGCGAGCGGGTGCCGTCTGCACAAAGGCCCCGAGCCCGCGCTGACCCCCACCGTGCTGCTGACGCAAGGACACTGACCCCGCGCGGCCCCGTGCCCGGGTCCCAGGCCACCCCAGTGACTGCGATCCTGCCCGTTATTTACTCGACAGCCACAGCGAGCACACACCACACCTGTGCTGGCGAGGATCTCGTGCAGGTGGTTAGGAAGCAGCTTTGCCAAAATTGTCAGAAAATGCGTGTGAGAAATTACGTCCTGATCCCTCGGTGGGTATTGTGTCTTTTGTTGCCTCTGTATTTTGAAATATTTTCTTTTTTAAAGATGTGATTTTTTTTAAAGGCTGCTCCGTGGAGAGAATGAGAAGGGGGGCCAGGGAGAGGAGAAAGCAGAGGGGAAAACAGCAGAAGAGGGGGTCCCGCCCGCAGTGACCCCGGGGCGGGGGGGTGGAGAGCTGGGTCATGCCCCTCGGAGATTGGAAACTGGGGAGCAGAGAAGCTCCTGGGCCTGCCGGAGGGAGACGGCAGGACACGGGCTTCTGTCCAGCAGGCGGCCTCTCCCGGCGGGGCCAGCGGCGTCACCCGCCGGCTCAGAGGGAAGGAAAAGACGCTGACGTGCAGCCGGCAGAGATTCGGCCTCGAGGACCAGCCGGGGGAGCACTGACAAACAGAAGAGCAGGGGAAGCAGGTTGCGGATGAGCGTGAGACTTCCAGGGTCGGGAGCCTCCCAGAGGCCGCAAAAGGAAATCGGAAAGGAGCTTCGGGGGCCAGCTCGGAGGCGCCGCACTTCTGCAGGAGACAGGAAAGCGGCGGCGAGCTGCACTGGGGCCTGCAAGGCCACCGCAGGAGGGAGCCGGCGGCGAGGTGGGCGCGGCCCTCTCCACTCTCCCCATCCCTGCGGCGTCCACGGGGGTGAGTCGAGGGAGAAACCGCGCATTGGACCTTGGGGCTACGGCATGGAGCTTTTGATTGGCTGTAACTACAGCTAGTTTGTTTGGGGGTTCGCTCCCACCTTGGAGGAAGGACAGCCTGGGGCGTCCCCTTCCCAGAGCCGCTCCTACCTGAAGAACACCCAGGAAGGGCAGAGGAGAGCACACAGGCATTTGGGCAAACGGGTCATGAGGCCGCCTGGCCGTCCTTTAGCATCGAGGCCACACAGGGCTGTCTCTCACCCGGGGAAGATGAGCTGGTGAGTGGTTTACCCAAGCTGGCCAGTGGCTGCACGGGCTTGGGGAGGCGAGGCCTCTGCCGGGCTTGGGCGCTGCGCGTCTGCTTTCGGGGAGTTCGCGAAAGCCATCTCAGGAAACGGGGGTCCAGGAAAGGAGTCCCACACCTAGAAAGCCCAGGGAAGAGGGCTACCAGGGCCCACCGGCCCCATCGGTCCAAGCAGCGGAGGCAACAGCCACCTTCATCAGCTAACACTGGCCAGGTAACATAAGACGTGCCACAACACCCCAGGGAGAGGTCCCGCACGATTCAAGCGGGAGACGGCAGAACGCAGGTCATGACCCTGCCGGAAGCGTGATACGAGGCGCCGGACGCTTTGCCCCGTCCGTGACTGTCTCGTCCCCTGCTCTGCTTCCCCAGGGCGAGCAGCGCTAGAGCCGGTGGACCAGATGCTCCACCTGCTGCAGGAAACAGGAACCTCCCGCTCTCCATCCAGACTTAGACTGGGAAGGAAAAAAGCCCCCCAGGAAAAAGGGGGTGGCAGCGCACAGGAAGATCCGAGAGTCAGGCTGCACCCCCGGGGCCTGCCGTGGGGCGTGAGGAAGGACCAAGTGAAGGAACTCGGCCCTGGGCCGTGAGTGACGAGCCCGGATGCTGGCGTCCACTCTGCGCCTACCTCTGTGGACGCGTCTCTCACCTCTCTGGGTCTGTCATGATCAGTAAAGGAGGAGCTGGCTCCAGCGCTAAGATCTCGGCCAGAGCGGAGTGGCAGCGAGCACCAAGGCGGGGCCATCAGACCTGGGCACGGGACGTGAGGGCGCGTCATCATGAGAGAGACCTTTAAAACGACTCCGTAGAACTGACCTGCTCGCTCTGCTTTCTACTTCCATCGTGCAAAAGCAACTGCAAGCCAGCTCGGTGCCGTGGTGCTCGACTTCGCCAGGGTGTTTTATCACACACACACGCGCACGCACAGACCATATGCCAGGAAGCCAGAGGGCCCTTAGTTGGCAGAAGTCCGTGGACGACCTTTGCCATGCCGCTCAATAATGACAAACAATTAGTGCTGTACGGACGTCGAAGCAGTACTGCTGAACGTTTAAGAGGTAATGGAGTAGACTGAAGAGTAGCAGGTCCTACCTAATTCCTGGAACCTGGAAATGCTACCTCACTCGGCAAAAACTTTGCAGACATGACTAACGATCTTGAGACGCGGAGATTATCCTGGATTACCTCAGTGGGCCCTCGCTGCCATCGCAAGTATCCTCATGAGAGAGAGGCCACGGGGGACTGACATGGGGGAAAAGGAGACAGCGTGCCTGCTCTGAGCAGCCTCGAGAAGCTAGAAGAAGCCAGTGGCAGACGGTCCCCTGAGCCTCCGGAGGGAACCCCGCCCTGCCGACACCATGACTTCAGCCCGCGTGCACGTGATTTCAGACTTCTGGCCTCCGGGATGGCGAGAGAGGAAATGTCTGTTGTCTCCCGTCACCACGTTTGCAGTAACGTGTTACAGCAGCAGGAGACAAGCGCAGGCAGCGAGGGAAAGGCTCCTGGAATGACGGGAAGGCATCCTCACGGGGAATGACGGGCTCTACAGCAAGGACACCCTGCGGTTCCACGGCTCACTGCTCCCTGCACCTTCCCCCGGAGCCCGACTTCCCAGAATACCAGAGGGTCTCAGGAGACACGAGAGATGGAGCCCGTACGCACAAAGTCGGAGACACAGCTCGAATGGGGCAGCTCCGATTCTCCCGTTCAACCTCTGCCCCAAAGACGGTGGTGCCGCCCACCATCGCCGGGGACATTAAGTGTGAACCTGCCACCAGACCCAGCCCCTGCAGTCCAGGGACCCGGCCTGGCCAGGACATTCACAGTCCAGGGACAGCTCCAGGAACACCATCCCTGGTTGGCTTTGCCTGTCGCCCTGTCTGGACTGTCTGTCCCTTCGGTAAACACATCCTTCGTGTGCTGTTCGGATGGCAGGTCACCTATCCGGCGCCTGACGCGTTTCAGCAGCGACCTGCTTTCTCACTCCGCATCACAGAAACCGAAATCCCTGCCTAAAGGGAAAACAGGATAGCGCCAAGGGTCCCGATAAAATGTTGTGCTTTAAGCCCCAATGGGTGGAAGCAAAACAACAGACTCGTCTGGGCTCCACACTCCCCCCTGAAAAGAAACTTACAAAGCAATAAAACGCCACGAGACGCAGGCTTAATACGGTTATAAACTTACTGGAAAGGCGAGCTGTCTCTGAAGCTCATGCTAGGGGCCTCCAGTTCCCCGTCGGCCGGCTGCTAGGCAAAGCCCTCTCGGTAATGAATTCATGTGAATCAAAACATAGCTTAAACACACCGAGGGAGCGTTGCTCACCAAAGAAATCTCCCCACAAATTCTCTCATAATATGAGGACTCCGTTTTTCATTTATTTTTGATGAAAATCTGGATTCTTCCCATCGCATTTGCTTAAAGGGAGGTACGGATTTACAAGTACAAATTCCAGTGAGTTCTGCACCACGGCCAAGGTGATTCGCCATCTCTCTTTCAAGGAAAGCAAGCTAAGGTTCCAAGTCTTGACTGGGCCCCTTTCACGAGCATCGACTTCCCAGCCCTGGAAGAGTTCCCACAACTCCGCCCCAGGATGAGAGACGTGCGGGCCACCAAGTCAGGAGATCATCCAGGGTCCCCCAATAATAAAATGTACCTAATTGCAAGACAGGGGATGTTTTTAGTGAGGATAACACAAGGTGCTATTGGTAAAGACGAGAATGAACTCCAAGTATTCTAATCTAATATAGAGTATTAGATACTCTATATTACTCTATGTATCAAAATACTCTAATCTAATAATTAGCTGGGGGTGGGGGGAAGAGAGGGGAGGGAAAAGGCTCAGGAGAGAAAACAGGAAGAAGGAGGAAAGGAGATCAAAACGGAGGAAATAAAAGAGCCAAAAAAGGAAAGTTAGATATAGGGAAAGAGAAGGAAGGCTAGGAGGGGAAGTATGGACATGCAGAGAGCTCCAAGCCTTTAGAGACTCTCCTTTACCACTAGGCCTGCGGATTAAAAAGTGCCCCAGGCTACTGACCCCTCACGTGGCCGCCCAGTGCTTTACACGTCCCAGTTCCTCTTTGAGCCTCGCCTCCGCTGAGCATGATGAGCCGCTGTTTTATGCACGAGAACAGAGGCTGTTTGTCTCCTGCCCGGTATCCCACAGCGGGAAGCACAGTGCCTGCCTTTAAGGTCCCGGTCCCGGGGTTCCCAGCACAGCTCTTTCCCATCATCCTTCTGAAACACGAGTGGACACACAGCGCACCCAGAATTGTCATCCGCTTCTTTCATTGAGTGTGAGCAGAGACCCTGAAATCACCCCCAACCCAAGCGGACTAAATTATGCTCCTAAGTGGTCGGTCTTACACGGCTCAGGCTGCTGTAACTACCAGCACAGACCGCATGGCTCAAACCGCAGACCTTCACTTCTCAGAGTTCTGGGGGCCGGGAGGTCCAAGATCAAGGTGCTGGCCAAGTCGGTGTCTGGTGAGAGCTGGTTTCTCCCCGTGAGCTCCCAGGTTCTTTCCTGGGCGCCTGCTAATGGAGAGAGAATTCGAGTCTCTTCTCATAAGGGCAGTGATCCCACGTGGGGCCCTACCCTCACGACCTCAGTTAAACCTCATTACCTCCCAAAGGCCTCACCTCCCAATACTGACATGTTGGGGATTAAGGCATCAACATATGATCTGGGGGCAGGGGAGAGGACACAAACATTCAATCGATGACATAACCCGGGCCACAGAATCCAGGGTCTGTCAGAAGCTTCCCCAGTCTCAGCGAGGCTAGGCATTGGTAAGGACCACTGGCCAGTGCTGACCGGGAGAGGAGGGGAGGTGGGGGGAGATGAAGCAGAGGAGAGGAGATGCGGGAGGCCCCTCCGACCTCGGGCCGAGCCAACAGAACTGCAAAACACGGAGGGTTGATCCTGGATCCTCCCCCTTTCCCTTGGAAGCCTCCTAGCCTCGGAGCACAGGGCGCCCAGGCCTGCCCCACCCCGCCTGCCTCTGCGCGATTTTCCCCTGCGGGACTGAAAGTCTGTGTCCTGCCAAGAGGCATCTGTTGAAACCCTAATCCCGGGGGTGATGATACGTGGAGATGGGCCTTTGGGAGGCGATCGGCTCATGGCGACAGAGCCCTCGTGAAGAGGCCGGAGAGCTTGCTGCCTATCCCGCCCCCACCCCCTACCATGCAAGAAGACCAGGAGGGCTGCCCTCCCGAGCCGGCCGCTGGCTCCGTGACCTGGGGCTCCCCGGCCTCCAGAGCCGCGGAAAACCAAGGTCCGTTGTTGAAGCCCCTCCATCTATGGTGTGCTCGCTGGAGCAGCCCGAGCGAGGACTCCCCCAGCTGAGAAACAAACACCTGCTCATCCAGCACACATGTGCGTGCATGTGCACGCACGTGTACACACACGCATGCACACACACATGCACGCATGCACACACATGCACACACGCACATGCACACTCACACATGCACACGTGCACACACACATACACATGCGCACATCCACACTCACGCACACACATGCACGCGCATGCACGCGCATGCACACTCACACATACACATGTGCACACGCACACGTGCGCGCACACACACACACACATGTACACGCCGTGGTGACTGTCCATCAGTGCACTCTCTAAAAGAAGAAAGCCCCTGACGTGTAGGATTTGCCACTTCGCTGGTGGCTCATTCCCAGTGACACACACGACATCCCCGGGCGGGGCTGGGAAGGGACGCCTGCCAGCAGGGCCGCGTACGGCCTCGTACGGCCTCGTCCGCCACCGCGCAGACGACAGACGTAGCCGCCTCAAGCATAGGCCGCTGTAAAATAGTTAGGAAACGATGAGTTTTGAGTATTTAATATAATATACCATATTATAGGTTTAGATAACTTAATTCTTAATACTGATGGCTGCGTTCAACAACCAGCTCAGAAATTTCCAGAAAATTTCACAGTCGGCTCTCTCCGGATGGCAGTGACAGGCTGACAAATACCCGCCTGCCCCCCACTGAGCACCCCAAAGCCTTGCTTCTGGTTCACTAGGTGGCGTTTATTACGTGACCCGAAGGAATAACTACGAAGGCTGAATCTTCAGTAACTTTGCAGGTCTGCGAAGTAGATGTTCTGTGATCCCCTCTCAAATTGTAAGTGTTTTCACCAGAAACGCTATCACCAGATAAGGAATGGCCTCGTGCCCTGTGCCACTTCCTGTCAGCTGGAACACACACCCACAAACTCAGCGCGGCCCCCCCTCCTCCCCGGCCCCGCCACCGATCACAGGGATAAAAAGTGCAAAAATTCAGTCGACCGCTTACTCTGGCTTCACAGCGCCAAAAGCCTGATGTAACCACGATGTCTTCCCCCCACCACGCATCGACTGCGTACGCTGCTGTTGTAGAGAGAAGGCCCCATTCCTCCCGACAGCCACGCACGTACCCCCCGTCACGTTCCTTCTGAAAAAGGCTCACACGGCCTCGAAATGGGGAACGGAGGCTGCCTGCTCTGCTGCGATGCCCGTGACTCGAGGGCGAGCTTCCTCGCTCCTCTTTCCAGGCACACAATATTTGAAAAAAAGGACGGCAGAGCCTGCAAATCCTCTCATCAAAGAGGCATTGACTTTCCATTTTACAAATGTGGCTCTTTTCCATAAGGAACAGAGAGAATTCATTAGGAATCGGACTCTGGAGACTTATTCCACCTGCATGTCTCTTTTTTTCTGGCTATCGTGTAATTACACCCCAGATTTCTGATTACAGACACTTTCCCCCTCAACCTCTTGACAATTTTACAACCTCTCATCTCCCAGGCTCTCCCTTTCCAGGCTGCCTGGAGGAAAAATGAAAAAGAAGAAGAGAGGAAACAGGAAAGGGCAAAGATAAGGAGGTGAGCGGGCACCTTCCCAGACGGAGCTGCTTCTGTGGATAAGAGGAGCAACGACTAGGAAGTCTGTGCTCACGACACCATCTCCACCCTGTGCAAAAAAAGTGATCGAAACGAAGCCGGTTTAAAACGGGGCCGGAGCTGCCACCCCAGAGGAACGGCCTCGCTCGCCTGACTCCTCAAGCCTTTGGAAGGTTCCACCTGGGCAAAACGACCTTGGGACGGGGCCGAAAGCAACATGGCGCCCCGAACGACGGTTAGCAAGGAAAACCAGAAAGCAGATGTCATGACTACTGCACTGATGACTACGGGACACAAAAGTTACACTCACTGTGTGGAGTTAGCGTCACTATGTTAGCTTATCTGCATCCACGGAAATGCTTCCCTTCCCTTCCCTTTCTCATGAAAACCCCTCGCCTTTGTCTCCTCACCAGAACGTGCTTCAGGCTTTTGACGTTTGTTTGTTTGGTTGGTTGGTTTGATCTCAAATAAATGCTCCTTGCCGCTCTCTGAGGCCTTTGCACTTTTAGGTTATCGATCCCTGGAAAACCATGTCCAACGTGGGCCCGTCCTACGGAGGAGCAGAGACGGCCCAAACACGACCCGAATGTGCGAATGAAAGGGGCATTGCCAAGCAGCTCATTTAAAACACGCGACATCACATAGACCTGTCAACTGCCACAGCCACCAGCCGCGCAGGCACCCTCACGTGCCCCGACCTGCCCACGGCCTTGCTCCACCACCCGCCGGACGCACCAAGATGCGGATCGGCAGGCTGCACGCTCCACCCGCCGCCTCCCTCTGCTCTCCCGGAGGCAAGGCCGTGCCCAGAGCCGCTCCCCGCGCGGAAGTGCCCCCCGCACGGGCGCCGCAGCGCGCAGCTGTGCGGTGAGGGGCCCGGGTGTGTGAAGTGCACAAGGAGGGGCAGGTTCCAGGAGGCGGCCCCGGACGGGCTCTTGCAAGCCCGTGGCCGACGTGGGCCGTGCTCGTCACAGGGACAGCAGAACCTCCGAGCAGCTGCCCTGTCTCTCCCCGACGACACGCCGAGCATTGCTCCTCGCAGAAGGAAAAGTCCCCTTCACTGTGCGGGATCAGTCTCCGGCGATGAACAACAGGTTGGAAATACTGAGAAAACAAACTGCCGAAACTATCACTCGCCCCTCGCTCCAGACCGCTCTGTGAGCTGCACACATGCGGTGCATTCGGTGACGAAGGCCCCGTCCCGTGTGTTTTCCCAGTTCCATCAGCCGCGCCGAGAACTGTCACAAGAGCTCTTGACGACAAGAAAAGGAAATTTAGAGTAGAATGGAAAGCCTGACTCACATCGTAATTCTCGTCTGCACCTGTTTCTCCCCTTCCTGCTTCGTTTCCCACCCACACCCCCGCCGCACCCCCATGCCTCCCCCCCGTACCCCCCACTCCCCCCCCCGCCTCGTCGACAATGTTTGCAAACCTCTTCAGCCACCTAATGACAAAGGACAAGAAATGGGTTCTTTTTCCAGTTTGGATAATTGCTTCTGAAATGTTGTCACCATCTCCCAAATGACTATATTTCTTTCATGTCAAACCGCTGTGACTTCCGCATGACACAGGTTGAGGTCTGGTTAGGGTTCTAGTCCACAGCGAGCCTGGGGAGTCTTTTGTCTTTGGTGTTTTTTGTTTTGTTTTGTTTCGTTTGCTTTGGTTTTAGAAAAAGACAAAGCACAAAGCGAATAAGTCACCATAATGGCTTATGACAGAAAAAATGAGCATCTGAATCGAATGCTAATAGCAGCGGGGAGAGGATGTATCTTGTGCCGAGAAGAGAAAGGCACAGAAAGTTATTTAAAACTGATCGAAATCCACTAGGAGTCACAATCCCATCATGGTTTCCCTTCGGAAAAGCAGTTTTCAGAAGCCCCAATTAACCTTAATTGGGTTCTGCCGTGGTGATACCTGGGCTTTTAATTGAGTGGGAAGGTGATCATAAATCTCCATTCGTGGTGTGCTCATCCGTCAGAAAGTCCCCGAATGGCACACGGCCTTGCCATGCAGGGGCCTTGCTGGTCCGCGGTGAGGCCGGGTTTTAGATGGTAAAACAAACATTCAAAAGAGAAGAAGGTCCCTCGCTGAGAGCCAGCCTGCGGTGGCCTCAGTACAGAAGTTGAGAGAAGTGAAGGGTTTTGACAACCAAAGGTTCACGTCTTGCTGTGGGCTTCGATCTTTCCTGTGACCTGAACGGCGGCACCAGGTCCCCAAGAACCTCAAAAGGAAATTACCCTCCCAATCACCTAGGGTGGCACAGAAATGTTTGTGTTTTCTCTTTCAGAAAATCCACCATCAGTTCACCCCTTTTTTATTAAAACTGCTGAGGCCTGAAAACTATTGGGCCTTTCAAATTGCCTAAATGTGGCTATCTAATTCTAAGGCTCTCAACACAGGCTCAGAAGCTGGTCAGAATGACTTTGGTGCCTTTCCAGAACCCCAAAGGCACATCCAACCCCGAGGGAAGAAGCCTGGGCATGTGTATTTTGAAGGAAAAAAAGAAAGAAAGAAAGATTCTTGGTAGAATCCGACCTGGAGATCCTCATTACCCTCCAAACACAGCACCACAAGTTGAAAAACCATGGCTCTCGTCAAACTGACGGAAATCTCCATCACACAATCCGATGAGTCGATTTTCGTTTCGGGAAATTGAATGGATGTTTGAATTGACTAGGGTCTCCAGTGATTTTGAAATCGTCTGGAAATAAGTCGAATGTGGTTTGACGTGGTAGGGAAAAACCCACGGCTCCAACAGGAAGCCTCTCGGTCCCGATTTCACCCGCACGTTCTGACCCCTCTGCGTAGCCAGAGGAAGATCAGGGTACCTCCCCTACAATGGTTTCCTGGCTTTCATGGTTTTCACTCAAAGCTTCACTAATGCTGCCAGCGGAGGTCATTAAAACCATAAGAAGTCGTCAACGGAAGTAAAGGAAGCTCTGTATTCTAGCCAGGTGAGGACATGAGTGAAAAGTGGGTTTAAAGAGCCCTGCTTGGGCACAGGAAAAAAAAAAAAAAAAAAAAAAAAAAACAGTCACTCTTCTAAAGACTCCCAAGCCTCCTCTCACTTACACTATCACTATCCGTTTTTGTCAGGGACTATTGAGTTGTCTGGTGGTGAAAGTGGTCAGAAATGAACCATAGAAACTGACGTTCTGCCAAGTCAAGGGACAGGGTCAACTCTTCAAGTTCTAATTCACTTTCAAACTCATAAAGGATCCTGGAAGTAATAAACTAGACTGAAACTTCCTCTCCCTACCCTGCACAAATTTTCCTACAGCTTGAAAGAAAAGCAAATGATAGTGTAAACGTTACTCTTTCATAATTTTACAAAACCTCTCCTGCCTTTTTACCTCGCTCAACACACTCCCTCTCTATCTCTCCCTCCGTCCATCTCTCCCTCCCTGTCACTCTCTATCTCTCTGTCTCTGTCTCTCTGTCTCTCTCCCTCTCACTCTCTGTCTCTCTGTCTATCTCTGTCTATCTCTCTGGCTCTCTGGCTCTCTCCTCCCCTCCCCCATACACATTGTGAACACTTCTCATCAAACCACACTTTTCAGGAGTGACACTGAGAAAAGGGAAGACAGAACTGTTAGGGAAATCTAGATACCAATTAATTTTGCCCCCTGCTTGCTATGTAACTTTTCAAGCCTCCTTGGTAAGTGGGAATAAGAATGTCAATGACTGATGAAAGTTAAAGAAGATGCCTGCAGAATAGGACTCTCATTATATTAATTCCCTCAATATACCTTATTCATAATAAAAATATCAAAGAGAACAGAGAGAATTACATGAATAAATCTGGCTTCTATCTCACACAAGTACGGGAGACTGGCGTTCTCAGTATAGCCGTCCCTCAGTATGTGAAGGGGGTTGGCTCCAGGACTCCACCCGCCTCGAATGCCAAAATCCAAGGATGCTCGAGTCCCTTACATGAAATGGCAAGTATCTGCATATAACCTATGCATGTCCTCCTGCATACTTTAAATCATCTCTAGATGACTTGTAATGCCTAATCCAATGTAAATGCTGTGTAAATAGTCGTTATACTGTTGTTCGGGTATCAATAACAAGAAAAAAATCTGTGCACGTTCAATACAGATGCATCGTAAGCCTAACTATACAGTATACGTCGGCAACAACGTAAAAATTTTTCCCAGCATTTCCCATCCATAGTTGGATGCAGAACCCGGGGACACAGAAGGCCTGTGTATGGATATTGGTTCACCAGTTGTCCTGTTTCAGGGGAAGTTTCTGATTACCTATAATTAAGGGCAAATCACAGAGTCAGGCCAGAGGAGACAGGCATTTCAGAGTCCATCTTTGTTATTTAGGCCCATGTCTCCAAAGTGCGGTCAGTGAAGTGCCAGCCACGTAACTGTTCTGGGTCCTCGTTCTCAGCGGAGGCTCCGGACCCCCGCCCGGGACGCCCTGTACCCCATCCTGGGAGTGGGCCGAGCATATTCTCGATGGGGTCTACTCAGGGCGCACCTGTGCTCACCAAACATTGTGAATCACTGATGGGGGCAACCGTAAGTATCACTCACGGGGGAATTTTCTTACCAAGGTAAATCCAGTTGGGCTAGTTGCTTAGAAATTAGACTCAGGAAAAATTTTTCCCCAGGTCTATCTTGGGTTGACAAGCTAAGTCAGACTTCTTATTTTGTTCTGTTTTAAAAATATAAAGAAAGGAATGTAAATCCTCCAGGACTGGAAAGCCAAGTGTTTGCAGTGGGGTGGCAGAATAACTTGTCAAGTCCTGCAGGTCTATACAAGGCTGGGAAAGCCACAACTGATTTTTCGGCCAGGGGGCCACTAAGCGAATTAGTTAGCATCTGCTGCATAACAAACCACTCCAAAATTTGGTGGCTTGAAATAACTATCATTTATTCGCTCACAATGCTGAAGTCTGATTGGGTGGTTTTTTGGTTTTGACCTGCCTCAGGTGAGACAGGTGTTCTAGGATGGCCTCACTCACCTGTCTGGAGACTCGGCTGGTGCTGGCTCAGCTCTGGTCCCCAGGGTCTCCCTCGGCAGCCTCACCAGGGCCTCCTGACATGGCGGCCACCCCAAGAGAGCCGGCGGACGTGTGTGACCCCTGTCACGCAGCAGGCTTGGAAGCTGCACGTCCCTTCAACCCATCAGACAGGTTAAGGACAGCTCGATTTCGAAGGAGGGGGAAATGAGCTCTACATCTTTGAGGAGGGAGGTGCAGAGATTTGTGACCATTTATGGTTGTGCTTCACAGGGGAGCTGTGGGGACATGTGGGGACATTCTGGCGCTGAAAATAGGGTCAAAGTGGATGCGACACTTGTGCCCCTCACACACTCAGTAGTAACTCTCATTCCCTTCACATCCTTTTAAGCTGCATATTTCTCTCCTTTTCTGGTTTGCACACTCCTTTTCAAAACCAATGAAGCTCTGTATGACACTAAGATTAACAGGACTGCAAACATATAATGGTAACATTTTTCTCCAAGTTGTCCAGAATCAAAACTTCAGAGTCAACTTTGACTTGTCCTCTTCCCTTCTCCTTCACAATTAGTCGCTGCCTAGCCCTGTGGATACCGTCCCCGCAATACTATTACGTCCCTGGCTGAGGACTCGTGCTACCATCACCCTTCCTCGGTCTCTCGTGACCTCCCCACCACTTACTGGTTAGGAGATTTCAGACTTAGGTTCCTATGCCCCCCTTTCATCATCTGTAAAACGGGGACAATCATAGACCTATCTGTTAGAGTTGTCATCAGGATTAAAGGCGATATTCTGCATGAAGTTTGTAGCACAAAGCCTAGTACATCAAGATGTTCGCTGCGCATCAGCTGTTATATTCGACCTACCGCATTCATCTTTCCTATTTACCAGATTGTTTCTCCAGTTCAAAAGACATCAGGGAGCCCCCCAAAGGGCCTTTTGATGAAGATCCTTACCCTTTTCCCCCTAAGTCACTCTCTTCCCTCGAGACATGCACCCACAAGCACTCAGTGGCCACCTACCTGCCCAGGTGCTGTATCACTGACCTCAAACACTCAAACAGCTCACAGTCTCTGTACTAGGAAGCTCACTGTTCCCTCAAAAGACCCCCTCTCCTATTACACTCCCTCATTCTCCATTCCAACCCCAGCCTCAAATGACTCTTTCTTCCTTTGAACATCCAACATAACGAATTTGCTTCTCTCGTGGCACTTATATTATGCCTGGACTAGGATTCTGACTAATCTTACATAATGGACTGCAAGCTCTCGGAACCATATCTCATCATCGAACTTCTGCAACTATGTTTAATCTGCTGTCACGCACGTAATAGAACCTCGACGACCATTTTCCAAATTAAGAGATAGGACTAGCACCCGCCTTATCAAGGTTTCGGACTCATATCAGGCTGTAGCTGAGCTGATGTAATAACAAACCATAAAATCAGTGCGTTCTATTGTCCTTCTACCAACACAAATGTGCACGATTCATTGCTTCGGCCTCTTCCTACAGATTTTTGAAGAATTTGTAGGAGCAAGAGGTTCTCAAAGCTCTCACTCGCTCTTGATTTTCTGCCCCTTTTCATAGGACCTGTGGGTAAACTATCATCTCTGACTAATGCTATTTTAAATTGACCCAATGGTGTTTAAAGTTATTGGATGGCATTTTAAATGGATCTAATTTAATTAATCTGATTTAATTAAATGGCTTGTCCACCTGATGTTATTTAAATTAACCCGATGGTATTTTAAATTTATCACAGTCCAGAAGTTAACCAGCATCAATAAAACTGGTTTAGGGCCACGGTTCTCAAAGTGTGGTCCCTGGACCAGCAACAGCATCAGGATTGCTCGGGGACTCATTAGAAATGCAAAGTCTCAGAACCAAACCCAAACTCACTGAGTCAGCAGGTCAGCGGGTGGGGCCCAGGAGACTATGTTTCAATACACTTCGGGTGATTCTGATGTATGTTTTGTTTGAGAACCCCTGGTAAACAGACAGAGCCACAGTTGGGGGCAAATAAACTGGTAATGCACATGGAAGATGGGAAACAAATTCTGGATGAAAATGAACTATTCCTGGGTTACAGTTCGCACAGATTTGCAGAAGACCAGCAGAGAGAGCAGATGAGTGCCTGGCTGAGACCCAGCTTCCATGATTGGCCAAAGTATAAGATGTGCATCTGTTTACTCTGGAAATAAGGGGACAGGGACTGTGTCTTAATGTGACAGTCAGCACCCAGGGTTATTTTTAGGGCTGAGTGTCTGCTTCGCAGGTCGAAGTAGAAAGGTCTGAAAGATTTAGAACATGCTTTGAAGAATGCAGTACGTAAAATGTCTTGGAATTTGGATTTTCCCTTCACAATGAAGATTCAGACATGCAAGAAAGGAGCAGAGTGATTGATTTGTGACAGAGTTTGCAATACAGAGGAGCCAGCCAGCCTCACCTGCAGGTATCCAAGTATGCAAAGCAGTGGCCAGGTGGCTCAGGGCCTCATCTGATCTCCCTGAGATGGCCGCTGACAGCACACGCATTCTCACACCATCACGTGAGATAGAATTACCTTATTAACCTCTATGACCCCCGAGGCCAAGGAACTCCAATCACATTTTGCCGCATAGCGACCTCTTATCTTCATTAAGTCTAGCGACAGCTTTCCTGCCTTAGCCTATGTTTTGAGACCCATTGCTAGCTAGGTCAAGTTACGCAAAATCTCTGGCTTTCCGGAAAAAAAAAATGCGTAGGGGCACAGAAAAGTTTGAAATTCATTCTCTGCCGATTGTTTTTGGCTAAGTTCCTTAATCAAAGGATTTTCGGTGATTTCTTAGAGAATCAAATTAGAGCAAATTAGAGATTTAACTCTCTGTTTCAGACAATGTGCAAGAGAGGTATAGAGAGAAAGAGTAAAGCATAACGAGATTCAAGGAACTTCCGTGGAGACAAGTGTCTTGAACAGAATGCCAAAACTTTTACATATTGGCGTGTGATAAGGGCTAACAGGACCCAGTGGGAAGTCGAAGTGGAACTGAAACTAGAAGTAGCTACATAAAATTGTGATTGGAAAGCATTACAGAGAAAGTAAGTTGCATTCTTCATCCAGTGCAGATTCTACCTGACCATTTAATGTCACCAGTCATATAGAAAGTGACATTCCTTGACGAACAGCTTGACATAAGTTTGGGTCGTGTGGTCCCATTAATTTTTTCCAACTTGATTGAGGTATAAGTGACATGAAATTAGAATATATTTAAAGTACACGACATGAGGATATGATATGCATCTAAGGTCCCAGTAATTTTAAAAGGGACTGACTTTATAATGTTCTCTTCTCCCCTCCTTCCCACCCCCCACCCCCGTCAGAACCTAAGACCAACGAACTTGCTAACAAATGCATTTTAAGATGAAGAATCTCTCATCCTCGACAAAGCTGAGAAGAACTATCAGTAGAGTTAAGACACTATGAAATTCTTCCTAGATTCTCTGCCATCCCTTCTCACCGTACAGATTCAAGGTGATTTATTCGGTACACAAATACTCACTGAGCCCCTAATAAGTTCCAGACGCTGTGCTGGAAACTGGGAACACAGTCAAGGAATTCGCAGTCAAACGCGGCAGACCAAACCTTCCTCAGAGTCCCCTGACGTGCTTATGAAAGATAGGCTTAGGCCAACTGGCCTTCAGCCAAAGCTCTTGGACCATGAGGGGAGTCTCAGCAAAAGGGGCGCAGGCCGTTGCAACTTGAACTTAGCTGTACTGGCATGTGTGTTGGGGTCGGGTGGAGGGTCCAGTGACTCCACAGAAGAAGAAAGTGGAGGAGGTGATTTGAGTGTAAGAACCTACTCCTAATTTCCATCCTTTGGACTTTAATATATCTGAACTTGAATTTTCAAAGAGATTTACTAATTGAACTTTAATTTCTCCCTGGAAATTTGGTAATGGGAGAAACTTATATCCAACTTTGGGGTATCTCTATCTATATGGTTGACATTTTGTTATTAGATCGTGGCGTCATCTAATCTCCTTATAGATTCTCCAATATGCTATGCTGAACAATAGGGCTGGAGGGGACAGGGTGCTGTCCTCAACAGCCATGTGCTGTGAGCACCGTCTTTAGGCAGCAGCAGACACCTGTTTGAGGTCTGTCAGGTGCATGTTCTGACTAGGCCCCCAGATATTAAACTTCTCTGGTTGCACTGTTGCTCACGGTTACGAGTGGGGCTGGGACTGGAAACTGTGGCGAACGCAGTGGTTCTGGGAAACCAAACAGACTTACACCGAAGTCTTCAAAGGCCAGGCCCAGAAGCCCCAGGAGCGGCGTTCGGGAAGCGAGGTTTCAAGACTTCCAGGCTCCCGTTGTCAGAGCCAGACCCAGACTGCGGCTGCGGCCCAGAGAGCCAGCCAGTGGCCTCACGGCGTGAGCCCGGAAGGACAGCGTCGGCACCACCTGGGAAGCTGCTGTTCCCACGTCACGTGGTCAGCGGGATTCCAGAAAATCCCCTCTGTGCCGAGGCGCCCACCGTCACGACCTTGAGACACAGAGCTCGAGGTCGCACGATGCTGGGAATGTGAACGGAGGTGGGGATGCCCCGCAATCTATCACTCAAGCCGGGTGAACTGAACGGTCACTTTGTCAAACCAGACTCACACCAATCGGAGACGTGACCCCAAATCACGCTGCACCAGTCCTTCTAAGGACATAAGCAATCGAGAGCCTGAGGCAAAGCAGGGCGCTGGCTGGGGTGCCCACGTGACCGCCAGGCCTCCGTTCCCACGTCGGACACGCGCCCTCTGCCCCAGACTAATATCATCATTACTCTGGGGTCTCGAGATGAGGTTTACCTGTCACCTCACTCAGCAAGGAGTTTCCAAGTTGACAAAACATCCCCATTTTCTGCCCAGACAACGTGATCTCACCCCGGGATAAATCTATAGCATCCAGGCTTGTTGGCCGTGGGAATCCTACAGCAGGGACAGCCCACTAAGAATGTCCCGTACACGGCGCTCTCCCACTGAATACCATTAGCCTGCCGGGAGGTCGTTGCTGGCTTGACCACAGGGGTGAAACCAGGTCACCCCCGTCCCGCTCTGGAAGCACCCCCCAGGGACCAGAGTCAAAACGGACCACAGGCAAGCTGTTTCAACCGCTTCCCCTCCACCCGGACACTCTTTGGAGGGAAAGGAAAGGCCCTGTTAATAATTCTGTCAAGACAACAGGTATGAACTGGGACCAACCCGATGTACCAGGATGTACCGTCACCCAACACTGGGAGTTGGTGGGAGGAGGAAGAGAAATGAGATTTCAAATGCAGGGAACCAGAAGCTAGTCCATGGGAAATTATTTTAATCTTTAGACATGGGAAACTGTAACCGGAGAGTTCTCATTGAAGCCAAGTCGAAACAAAAGTTCTTTTCTGTCAAGAATATACTTGATAAAACATGATATGCAATTATAAACGCACTAGATTTTTCTTTTGATGAGAATTCTGCAACATAGAATTTATCATAACTCCTTTATCATAGGCTGAAATCCTATACTTTTATTAAATGAATTTGTCTGTGTGTGATATCACATGATTTATGTATTCTCAGCTCTAAATAAAATAAAATAAAATAAATAAAATAAAATAAAATAAAATAAAATAAAATAAAATAAAAGGTTGGATCAATCATGCTAAAGGAAGGACTGAATAATCTTTCTAATCTCGCTAGAGAAATTGATATTACAAATCATCATCATGAAAAGAAGCCAGCAGAGTCTGCTGCCCAAAAAAGTGGGGGGGGGGGAGGTATCCTAAAAAATAAATTAATAAAAATAGTATGTTATTTTCTCGATTTTGTGACATTTATGATATTTTCGGCTGTGTGAGCTGCCATGTGGTGAGGTAGGAGGAGTCAGACAGATATGATTCGAATCCTGCCCCCCCTTTACTAATCAGAGGGCCTTGGACAAGCCCCTTCACCTCTGGAGCCACAGTCTCCCCACCTGTAAGATGGGCAAACATGCATGGCCTGCATCGTACGGATACCGTGACGGTTACACACGCTCGGTGCATAAAACGAGCTTGACCTGTTGCGTAAGAAGTACGCCACTGGTGCTAACAATTAAGGAGGCCAGTTCCTTGACCGCGCTGAGCTCCGTTCCCGCCCTTACAAACAAGGACCGACAATACCCGTCTGACGGAAATGCGAGGATTCAAGGTTATTAAATGCACTGGCATTGAATGGGCATCTATAAATTAAAATGATGGTCTCCCAATAACAGGGCCCAGTGAGCCAACGAGTCCCTCCTCACGGCTTCCTCAGGGACAGGTACCAGTCCACCTGGGAGAAGTTCAGGACCTGGCGGCCACCCCCAGACTCCGGGCCACCAGCCCTGCTGCTCTGGTTTAGGACTATGGAGACCAAGGTTGCCTTGTACTCCGTTCTGAATAAAAGCATCTAGCCTTAGGGCGACAGGATGTCTGCCTTTTACATTTTGTTTCATGGTTTTTCTTTTTCCTCTCTTTTTCAAGTTTGCAGTGTTTGTTTTATGACACGCTGTATGGAAAAAAAAAAAGTTGTTAATTGGAATGCTGGGATCTCCCCACGCCTAGAAATTAAACGATACACTTGGGTCCCAAGAAGAAATGGGTATTGATTCCCTTTAACTGTCAGGGATGTTCTCTGACTTCCAACACGCTCCGTTCCCTTCCTCCGCAGGCAGAAAACAGCATATTTTAGGTAATGCGGCCTGACTGACTTATGCAAGGGCTGGAAGCCTTCATTTAAAAAGCAAAAGCACTCAACACCCGAGACGAGGTCATCGCAATGTTGTACTTGGAGAAAACGATGAAAAAATCGGCACTTTCACTGAACTTCGACCTCTGGTGTCAATGTAATCCACTCTCTGACTTCTACTCATTTCTGAACCACTGAGGCCTGTGCGTTACTCGTAGAGGCATTCCTTGGAGATAAGGCCGAAGAATGAATTTTACTTCTGAGATTCTGCACTTAGAAGCCAGGGGGCTGCAAAGACACAGGATGTAAACTGAGGACAGAGGGAGGGAGGGAAAAAAGGGCGTCAGCTCTGTGTCTACACCCAGCACCCGCCTACGCGTCTGACAACCATACTGCCAGCTCTGAGCCCATCTTTGGGACTCGCGCCCAGGCAAGGTTTGGGGGTTTTGCTTCTTTTTTAATAAGACGGACCCTAATGGAACAACAGCTCTCAGGGAGGGAGAATCACCAGTACAATCCCAAGCAATTCCCACGCATCATTCTGTTAAGCTGTTTAATCTACAAGTCTGAATGAGAGAGACCCATGTTTTCCACCCGGAACAGCGGGGCTGGGCCACTCCACACCACACACACACACACACACACAGGCCTGGGATACACCCAGCTCTGACCCCGGGCTCCGCGCATCGCACTGCGCTTCCCAGCCGGGGTCGGGTCTGACCCATGGTCAGCCTCACCCTCAGCTCACACCTCAGTCCTGATGCTCGACGCCCCCCACACCACCACGGGCGGCGGGGGGGGGGGGCGCTGGAAACCTGCTACAAAAATAGAGCTGAAGGTCATCTTTGTAGACGACACAATTTAAATATGGGTATCTGTATGTATGTACATGTCTGTGCGCGCACGTATGTGTGTGTGTATACACACACACACACACCCTAGAGCCAGATACATAGGCATAGTAAGTGTAGATTTTAACTGACACATGTTGTTTAGGCAATTTATATGTACATGGATTGTACATTGTGTCTTTCTCTCTCCTTCCTTCCTTCCTTTCGTCTATTTCAGGCCAGAATCCCCAGGAACTATCTATACTGGCAAAGAGTGGCAGAAAGTCCTGGACAGGCTTGGGGTCTGTTGCTGTCTAAGCTCTCCCAGAATTTTTGGACGTCCAGCTCCAAAACACTTCACACAGCAGGGCTTTTCATTCCAACTGCAGCCCCCAGAGTAAGCCCACACCTGCCGAAAATCCTGCGCCATTATCTGAGATACAGCCAAGTCACGGGGGGCGGAGGGGGGGGCTAACTGCCCAAGAAAACGAATGTAATGAATACAATGACTATTATATATTCATTAACGAACGAAGGTAACGAATATAATGAAGTTGACCCACCGCTACGAGCAAAGTACAGAGCAGGCTCGGGCTAAACTCTCGGCTCTCCCACTCATCGGCTCCGTGAGCTTGAGGCACAGAACCTTGCTCAGCCTCCAGTTCTTCAGCTGTAAAATGGGGAGAAATCCGCCCAGCCCCTCAGGTTGTCCTGCGGATTAATGAGGTGAGGCTGCAAAGCGTTCAGCGAGCCAGTGCCTGGCTGTGTCGCGGCTGGAACAACAGTGCTGATCGATGGTAGAGGCTACGAATAAGACCCGGGCTTCGAGCTACTTTTAGGGCAAAGCAGAACCCGGGCAGTTAGCATCCCACTGGAAGGTCGGCGTCCCTGGGAGGCAGAGTAACAAAAGGAGGCTCCAGCTCCCTCCTCTCTGAGCTCTCCACTGGGAAGGGCTCCCTGCTGTGGGGCGGGTCGCCACTCCCGCTGCGGCTGGTCACTGTCTGGGAGTCCTGGACACAGGCTTCAGATGGATGCCCCGCCTCTCTGAGGGGGCCAGCACAGAGGGACACGGGCAGCCAGCAGCTCCTGTCATTGTGCCCGCTCTTTATTCTCCACATCCCTCGACCTGAGGCCACGCAGGGAAGCGTATCAGATTTCCCTGAAAGGTTGGAAGGATGAAAGGGAGCTCCATGTAGAGAGAGCTCACGACACTCTGGCAGGGCGGACGTTCCCGTGTTCTCGGGGGCCGGGCCCTGAGAGGTGCCTGCTCCTCAGAGAGGGGCCCGGTCCCCCTCCTCCCGCCATCCCTCAACGACACGCCTTTCCTCGCCCCTCTGCTGCAGAGACGGGCGTGCTTCAGACTCCTCTGCCTGGGCACACAGGCCACCTCGCAGTTGACATTAGGGCACCTGAGGGGCTCTCGACCACGGGACGTGACTGCAGGGGCGTGTGCTACTTCCAGGCCTGGCCGCGAAACGCCGCAGAGAGTTTCGGGGCTCTGCATCGGCCACCCTCACACACACCCCAGACCAAGATTCTTCATCTCCCTCTACGTCCACCTCCTCCTCATTCTATCGAATCCGGGTGACTCGCCTCAATCACGCCCCCAGGGAAGAAGCGGGACTTCGACGGAACAGTCGGTGGTGACTTCGGCACGTCACACTCCACAGAAGGGTCCAGCACGATATTCTCAGACCAGGAGTCACAAGCTCCAACATCGAGATTAGTCACACGAGTGATGCCACTGAGTGGCACGGGCTGGGAACAGATCCGTGGTACACGGGACGGCCCGCTTTGGCTGAAGGAAGCAGCGTCCACCGGCCTCCCCGGCTACTACCCAGCGGACTGTGGCCAGTGCGGCCAGACCTTCCAGTGGCTGAAGAGAAGACAGAAATCTGGATTTCTGCATAAAATCTCCAGAGTTTTGTCATTTGGCAACTACTTCAAACTAAAAACAAACACTTTGCCTGGCAAACAAAACCGGGTCGCTTGCTCTCTCTGTCCATGCTACCACCGTATCCCCATTCTGCATCCCCTCTTCCAAACCCATTCAATTTAAAGCCTGCCCTATGGCTGGCCAGGCGGCCTCGGTATGTCCATATCCTACATCATTATAGAGCCATACCTTTCCTCATCAGCAACGCTGCCCCACCCCCAAATTCAAAGTGGGCCACCACGGCCCGCCATCCAGCCCACCGAGAAGCCGTACATGTGCGGACGGTCCCTGCCTCAGGATGGGTTGACCTGTGAGTGTCCCACTTCACTATGGTGTGCAAGCGATACACATTCAGGAGAAACGGGACTTCACAGTTTGAGATTTCGATCTTTCCCTGGGCTAGTGATACGTGGCCCAGTACGGTCCTCTGTGACACAGGACGGTGGCAGTGAGCACGGCCCCCAGTCAGTCAGCCAGCGACCAGCAGGCAAATGCCCAGCACCCTACGGGGGACCCTACAGTGGGTGCAGTGCAGGCTGCAGCTCCCCTAGGTCAGGCTCAAGCTCTAAGATTACCATAGGCAAGACCTGCCCGAAATCCTTAGCCAGGGACTACCCTGCTCCATCCTCCCTGGGGAGGCGGGGGCAGGCCCATCGGTGATTGCTGCCCACGCTGACCCCCGCCTCTCCTCCAAACAGCCTTGAGAGGCAACCTACATGTGTGAAATAACAGTCAGGGATTAGAGCCCTTTTTTTTTTTCTTTTTCAGCGTGCCTGTGCTACAATTTTTCTGAGAACAAGGCCAGCTAGCTTTTAGAAGGATCAAACAGAATTTGAAAATCTCCCTACTTTTTGTGGCAAGAGCTTTCCGAATATCAAATATTTCTTACCAAAGAAAAGCATTTGCAAGCAAATGGGTCAGAAGATTTTTCTATGATTATCTCGTCTAGAATAGAGCAGTTTGAAACCAGAGAAAATGGGTGTTGCCAGGGAGGAGGAAAAAAAAAAACCCACTGCTTTAAGAGCACAAGAAAGCCGGTCCCTGAGACTCTCAGAAATAGAGATGGAATAAGTTTCTCCTGCTGCACACGTGAGCTCCAAGCACAAGAGCGGCTGCCTTTCAGAGCAGAAATCTCTTTTCAAAGCACAAATATCGGAAAAGCCGACCGAGACACCAGCGCATTCTAAACACAGCTGTGTTTGTCCGCACCGACTCCCTGCCAGGCCATGTCTGACTTCAGCGGCCACTCCCGGGGCCAAAGGCTCCCGCGTCCAAGGAGTCAACCGCGGAGACCCGGTTCTCCCAGCATCGTCATGGCTCATGCCGGACACGGTAAACTGGCTTCTTATTAAATGTTGCAGCCAACAGAGAAGTTTTCGTAACCGCTGCAGCTTTGTAGTAAATGTGTGCTCAGAGGGCTGTGATCTGTATTCATTCGAGAAGGAAAATGTCCAGCCACCCGTTCTGAGTGTGTGCCACCCCCACCCCCCACACTGATGAGCATGGCCGTGCGGCCCCAGCCCCATCATAAGGCATCTGAGTCACAAGCGTCTCCAGGAGAATGTATTCAGCGATACTGGGGAAAAAAGAAAGGAAAATGGGATGTAAGATTTGCCAGCCTGTTGGGCTCGGCCAGTGACAGAGGTCAGCAGCCTACTTTGCGAGTTCCGGGTCACCTGAGGGTGAGGGGCCCACAGAAGTGGTCAGGGAAGCGAAGCCCAGGGCTGTCCTGGGATCACGAGCCGGCCTGGCCGGCCTGGCTATCTCGGGCCTGTGTCGCCCGGCGGGAACTTTCGTTTACGAGAGAGCACGGACCGTGCAGTGTCAGCGTGTCCCGAGCTCGGGCCTAAGGACTGAGCATCGGCGTCCAATGGACAACAACGAAAGCCATTCTCTCTCTCTCCAGCCTGGGCTGCCAAGTGCAAGGCCAGGACCTGGCGTTTGCTGTTGCCATGGCAGCGCTGTTTTGTTCTAGCTGGCGCGGTTCACGGAGAGGACCGGATAAACACTGCAGGAAACGACACGCGAGCAGCCCCGGGGATCTCGTGGCAGGCTCTGCCCTGTGTGGGTCCGCCGCAGATGCGCAGAAGGAGAGATGCCTGGAAACTAGCAGCTCCTTCAAGCTCAGTGCCCGGCCGAGCAGGACCATCGTCCCGGCCCAGAGCTCTGGGCCTCTCTGCTTCACTCCCCAGGGCACTGGAAGAGCGTGCAGCGCACTCCGGACGCTCCCAAAGATACGCGGGCCGAGCGAGGGCAGGAGCGAGGCGCTGCTTTTCCCTCAGGCCCACGAGTCGGCGAAGCTTCGGCTCCTCGGCCACCCGCACGGCCGCCCGCACAGCCACCCGCGCGGCTGCAGAGGGCTCTGTCAAATCCAGTCGCCGCTGGGAGCAGCCGCCTCTGCACCTGCCTGTTGGTGGCTGCAGGGGAACACCCTCCGTCTGTCGCACGGGAGACCCCTGCGGCGGGCACGGAGGCCGTGAGAAACTGCTTAGACCCATTATTTGCTGGACACACAGCTACTGTCTGCCACTCAGTAAGGGAGGAATGCGGGAAGGCCTGGTCCCAGCCTGGGCACCAGTCACACAGCATGTAACAGGCCTAATTCCCTCCTCTGTCGGTCCGTCTGTCTCCGAAAAGGAAGCGGAGTCCCCCCCAGCGCTGAGGGATGTTGTAACATCAAAGCGCTCACAGTGGTTTCAGTGTTAGAGACATTCCTCTAAAGATCCCTGGTTACTTTTTATGCCAGCCTCTCACTCTCAGCATTAGAGCCTCAGTGTGACAAACAGGAAAAATCAGAGGTCCCATTAAGTTTCACGTTCACAAAGGTCATAAAGAACAGGTGAAAGGGGAGAGATGGCAAGCTCCAGATCCTAGCCACAAACTCATCTCCCTAGTCCGGTGACAGGGCTCGTTCCCTGCCCCCCAAGGACGCAGAGGGCCAAACACAAAGGAACTGGCTGCCTGCATCCTCCCTGTTCTCGGGCGTGGCTGCAAGGTCTCTTCTCCAGGGCATGGCCTCAGCCGGACGCACCCTTGAGTACCCTGACGTCCTCCACTATCTGACGGCTGCGCATTTGGACCTTCAGGTTAATGGTCTTAAATCGCGTTCGTTTAAGTGAGCTGAGAAATGGTATGGTCTGGGCTACATGTAACATTAAAAGGGACGGAAGGAAGGACCCACGGTGGAAGGAGTTGGAGGACATCCACGTATTTAAACAAAGCACAGCTGTCCTCGGGATGGGATTTACTGTGATCAAAAAGCCGATCGCGTCTGTCATTCCCCGGATTCATAACCAGCGGCCAGGCAGATGGCAGGTGCTCACCACAATCCTTTGCGGAACTGACGATATTCCTCAGGCACCAGCGTCAGCGTGAAAAGAAGTGTCTGCAGAATGGTGAAATGCACCTGAGGCTCACCCGCTGAGCCTCTGACCGGCTCACCTGCTGAGCCTCCGACCGGCTCACCCTGAATCCCGTGGGGAGCCCAGCCCACGAGAACCTCTGAGACCCCAGGTCCCTGTCCTGCTGTCCCTGAGTGATGCCGGAAACCAAGGCGGGTCATGCCTCCAGGTGGGGAAGAGGCAGCAACTTCTGCCCTTGCGTCCAGCACCAGGCGAGGACTTATTCTCTGTCATTAGAAACGAAAAACAATAATACCTGTCTCCTTTCAATCTCAGGAAACAAGTGCGTCCTCACCCACATCATGTCATGCTCATGAACAACCCTTGAGTTTGCACACGCACTCTCAAGACGGATTTGGTGGGAGAAAATAACAAAAGGAGCAGAAACGCAAATCGAGGAGCTCACGGCTTAAGAGTGGCCACAACTCACGGAGGATTGAGTGACCGCCACGCGCTGTGTTTAGCGTGACAGTAGCATCAGGTTCATTCTTCGCACACACAGAAGGAGGTGCACGCTCATTTCCCAGGTGAGGAACAGAGCTCAGAGGAGTCAAGCGGCTCGCCCTGGATCACACAGCCAATAAATATAGAGACAAAATTGGAATCCGGGCTGGACTGACCCCAAATTCCGGCAAGTTCTTTACCTTTACATTAAGCTCTCCCCTCCAGCTTCAGGCAAGAAGTGGTACACGTGCCCCATAAATGATCACTTGAGTGTACTCTCTCCACACAGGACCGAAGAAAAAGCACTGGAAATGCACAAGTTTTGGGTTTTTTTTTTTTTTTGAATTGGTAAACTATTTACAGGTTTCAAAATTAAACCATCTTCAGAATTATGGAGTGAAACATCTTTATCCCCACCCTGTCCCCCATCGGCTCTCTAAAAAGGCAAGCACTTTATCAGATTTTCGAGACACCCTTCAGAGTTCCTTTATGCAAATCTGCGCATGTATGAATAGATGTTTTTTCACAGAAGGCAATGCCCTCCCATCCGGTTCCATCTCTTGTTTTTTTCCATTTAACCATTTCATTTAACCAAAGACTTGTCAGTCTTCCCACTGCAATATGCAGAGACACCCCTCTTCTTTTACACTGCAGTACGGTATTGATCAGCACTCCGTTGTATTGATGCACTGTAATCGATTTCTAGTTCCATACCGATGGCCGATCGCCTTGTTCCCAATCTTTTGGCAGTAAGAAAAATGCTACAGTGAATAACTTTGGACATACACCCTTTTATATGTGTGCCAGTACACCTGTGTGATAACGTCTCAAAAATGGATTGCTGGGTGAAAAGATATATACGTTTGCAATTTAGAGGGGTAGTGGCAGGCTGCCCTCCATGGGAGGTACACCCATGGGCACCAGCAGCCTGAGAGCGTGGGGGTCCCCGTCAGCTTTGCAAGAGAGGGGACTGTCAAAGAGCTTTGCGTTCATGCATCCGATGAGTGAAAACCATGGTGTCTCCTTGTAGCTCTACTCTTATCATGGGGAAGGCCCAACCTGTCATATATTTAAGGGGCTTCCGCACAGGCATATCCCCCGCATTCTGAAAGCTCACTTCGCTTTTACAAAGGCCTGTGTTAGTACCTGTTTTCACCATCTAACAGGATCCTTATTACTTAGAGAAGTTGGGAAATGTCTGTGGTTTGAAATCAAGAACTTCTGTGGATGATTTCACGAGGGCCTCAGTGTTTGCTTGGGCCTGAAGGACGTACGGGGCTTGGATGGCGCTGCAGGTGGTCAGCACGTTCCAGGAAAGGAGAGTGACAGCAGCAGAGGCAGGAGATCCAGGCAGGGCTTACCCCATTTTCTAGAATCGCCTTCGAGACGCGATGGGGTGCAGAGGGCCACCATGCTCCGCGTCAAGGCCTTGGCTGCCACTCCGTCACTGTGTTTTCACGTTGTCTTCACCGACTGGAACCCATCCCGGCTCTTTTCTCTCCTCCACTGTTGTGGGTTCTCGTCGTTCCTATTCTCCAGTGAGTAACCAGGACAACTGCGTTTCCCTCAGGCATCAATCAGGACTCTCAGTTTCAAGACGAGTCGAGCCCTTAACATGTACTGGCCGCATAAAGGGCCCAAGGGTCCCGCCCGCAGAGTTCCCGCTTTCGCCAGCTCCGTATGTGAACCTTCCTCTAAGCAAATAATCACGATCCAATTCGTAACTAGACCCAGATCCAAAACTGGTTGCAAGTAGCTACCTAAGTTTCATTTCACCGCAATTTTTTATCGAACTTTTCAATTCTAAAGAGAAGCAGTTCCATCCAGACGTTCTGGCAAATTTGCTTTTTAAGCCCAAAGTCGATGCTGCTTAAGCAGGGAAATCCATTCAGCTCACTTTAGAAGTAGTTCCGTTTTTGACTAGATGATGGGACAGAGCCAGCCAAGAAAGATCTAGCTCTAGTGTTATCTATTCCCAAAAATATTACCACAATTAGTAACTTAAAAAAAAAAAAAAAACCATACGTTTGTCTTCGCACAGTTTCTGCGGGGCAGGGGCCTGAGGTCAGCTTTGGTTGCTGAAGGCTCGGGGTTTCACAAGGCCACAGTCCGGGTGCTGACTGGGCCGTGGTCTCGTCTGACACTCCCTGGGGAGGGATCTGCTTTCACTCTCACTTGGGAGGTTGGCAAAACGCGGCTCCTTATGGTTGTAGGACTGTGGCTTTAATCTCTTCGCTGGATACTGGTGAGAGAGCGCCCTCAGCTTCTACAGGCCACCTGCACTTCCCCGTCAGGTGGCGTTCCCGTACGTGGCTTCTTGCTTCTTCAAAGCCAGCAATGGAGAAAGAGAGACTCCAGCAAGACGGGAGCTGCAGTCCTGCATAACAGGACCATGCAATCCCGCATGCATCATCTCATCCACCCCATCGCCTTTGCCTTAGAAGCATGTCAGGGGTCCTGCCCACACGCAAGGCTGTGACTACCAGGGGGCGGAGGTTAAGGGGGGACCACCGTAAGAGTCTGCCTGCCGCAAGCCGAGGGAAGACAAATTAAAATCAAAAGCCCCCTTTTAAATCTTCTAGCTCACTTAGTGTTGTGGCTTGAACCCGTCCACATCCCCATCGAGCTCCCCGTGAAATCAATCTAAGAATATCAATGCTGGTCGATAATGCCCCACCTTCACCAGACACATCGCTGTCCGCCTCCCACAAGCACAGCACCGTCTGCCACTTTGCCTGCTTCCGCCAGTACCCCGGCGCTCACACACGGGCAGCAGGCGACGTGGGGGTTTTCGGCAGGCACTTGGGGGACAGCAGCTTTTATCCTGGGCCCATCCGCAGGGTGTGCATCTGTGCGTGTCTCTGTGTGGCACTAAGCTCCGAGGCCTGGTAACGGAGATGATGGATCCCCACTGAAGGAAAATGACAGAATAAGACGACGGAGCCAATTTGTCACCGAAAGCCAAGCCTGATTATGCGGCAACAAGGGCCTCACACTGGGATTGATTACAAACAAGAATGCTGCCCTGCGGGCCGCCTCACGTGTTATTATAAATAAAGAACATTCGCTTCAGCCTCTGCATCACTGCAGAGACGGATTACACCTCGGCGCTTGGGTGCACGGCAGACACCCCAGGAGGTACAAGGGGCCTTTCTCACCCCGAAATAGTGTTGCCTCATGCAACGCCCTTTCGTGAATAAAATAAGGCTGCAGCACAGCACCGCGGGGACAGAAAATGCACAGGGTTTGAGAGACACGGGGCACTCGCCTCCACAGGGCACACTGTAAAGTGCTGCGGGCTTTGTTGCAAAGGGCCAAGGGCCCCGCAGCATCTGCGTGGCACGTCTGATGGTCCACGGGCAGTGAAAGCCGCAGGACCACTGAGAGTACTTCCTGCGGAATCAGGGTTTGGTTTTCAAGACGGAAACAAATCTGCTGGATTTTTTTCAAATGTCTCCTTGCCCTTGCCCTGCTGTTCCAAAGCTGTCATCCTAGAGTTTTCAAATAAACGGCTGATTTTAACCAAAGGAATAAGGGAACAACCGCGTTCTATTTATTTCCTTACGCCTTTCTTCAGCACAGCGCTGACTGCATTTGCTCTACCTGTGGAAACCATCTGTGTTCATTCCCGCGCCTACCACTCGCTTTCCATCTCGCTCTCGGCCTCTTCTCAGGATTTCCCCGGCTCCTCGATCTTTCTCTGCATCACCGCGGGGCGGGGCGGGAGGGCTCCGCCGCGGCCCCTCTCGGGCGTGACGCGAGCGCCCTCTGCCGTCCAGCACCTGGACCACGCCGAGCCGACTGGAGGGAAACAGACTGACATTCTCCCTTCGCGGGGCAAACACCGCCGAGCATTGTGAAAATGAATCATTTGTTAAACCGCAAGTGTTTATGGACTGCCCTTTCATTATTTACTTTTCAGCTATTAAACACGCTCGACGGAGTGCCTGCGCGGCAGCCCTGTGCCGGCTCGCACCTTCTTGCGGGGCCGATGTTCCCAGCCCCCTCGCTTCCCTCCACAGGAGACATTTTCGATCTCTTTTGTCAGGTCAGGGTCAAACTACAGTTGTTCTGTGATGACTTTATCAATTCTCAGTTGATAGACTCTAAATGAAAAAAGCTCACCGCTGCCTCGTCGCTGCTTAAGGAGAGTTATTTGTGGAATGTTCTGTCCGTGGGGCAGGGTCTGTGACAGACGCCAGGAGTCCAGCGAAATAAGGAAAAAGGTGTTTTTAACGCCTTTTATTAGCCTCCCTCCCAGCATCAAGGAGCAGATGACATCCATCCTAGTGCGTCCTTCCAAACTCAAGCCGCAGGGAGGAAGCGTCCCCCACCTCCCTCCCAGAGTAAAAAACCAGACCTGCTTTAGGTAAGTATGCTAATTATCGCCCTTCACCTTGATTCAAAGTCAGAAGCACTGGGCCAGGTGGCAGGCGGCCCCTTTCCGAGAAGAAAATTCTCCAACTCCACGTTTGACGAGAAGCAAGCATCAGTCTGCACCCACAGTGGCCCCTGCTTTGAAAGGGCAAACGTTTCCACCACCCAGAATTTCAGGAAGATATACAGTAACCCCTAAATAAACAATCAAATAAATAAATAAGGCCAAATGCCAAGAAGCAGAAGCTCCTGAAAAGGAACAGGAGATTTTAACCCAAACCCCAACATTTAAACACACGTGACCGATACTGATACTACACACAAGCACAAGAAAGCTTTCCCGCCTCTCTCTTCTCTCCCTCCCTCCTCCTCTCTCTCCCTTCAATCCTCCTGAAATAAGGCGATAGTTTCATTTTCAAATGAACTCATTAGGGATTTATGTTTTAATAGAAAGAGACCTACTACCAGATGTTGCCAAAAAAAAAGAGAAAAACCGTAACAGTAAATAAACTTAGAAATGTCATCAAATGATACCTCTCTTTTTCTTTTTCAAACTAAACATACGTTCAAGAATGACTCGCGGCTTGATATCTTTTCTCCCAACACCATGCCTGCAGGCTCAGCGTCCTGCCAGGGGGAGGCGGGGACCACCACAGGGAGGCGGGAGAAGGCAGGGGACCTGACCAACAGGTTGGCGAGAACCCATCACTGAGACAGTCAGTCTGAAACATACAGGGCCGTTGACGGGTTAAGAGCACGGGATCTGAAGAGAAGCTGACCTTCTGAACTGGGTCTAGCGGCGGTGTGGCCAGGAAATCAGCCATGCCGCTGGAACACGTCTCATAAACTCACTGAGCTTCCGGTTCCTTGTTTGTGAAATAGAATCGATGCTTCCTCCTCGTGAAATTAAATCGGAGAGCTCCCACCTGTCATGCACATAAAGTGCTTGGCATGATTAGGGATGCAACAAACACGCAACATGTGTACACGACCCCTGGCTTTCATTCCTCTCTTTCCTCTCAAACAGCACGATCCAGAAACAGATTGTCCCAGTTTAAATCTTCCTCAATCCTGCCTGTCTTCATTTATCATCCAGCAAACCTTTATTGGATCCTTACTACGTTCCAGATACTATGTTAGGTTCTTGCTACTCAAATATGAAAAAGTCTTCTTGACATGTGAAATCTAAGGAACAATAAACAAAACAGAAACAAACTCACAAACAGACCATTGTGATGGTTGCCGGAGGGAGGGGGATTGGAGAGGAGTGGGTGAAAGAGAGGAAGGGATTAAGAAGTACCAATCGTTAGTTACAAAACAGTTATGGGGATGGAAATTACAGCGCAGGGCATGCAGCCATAATATAGCAATAACTATGTATGGTATCAGATGATGGGAACTAGATTTCTCAGGGTGATCCCTTCGCAAGTTATAGAAATGTCTAATCACTATGTTGTACACCTGAAATTAATATAATATTGTATGTCAACCGTAATATAAAAATAGAAAAATATTTTTTTTGAAAAAAAAGTTTAAAAAAACCCTTACTCTCTAGGAAGAGAACACATAAATTAAGCATCTATATAATAAAATTTAGTCTTTAGTTGTCTCTTTGTTATTAGCACCAAAACAGTTGGTGTCATACATGGCTATGTGGCTTAGGTGAAATCCACTTTGGGGAGGGTGTTTAAAACAGGAGAGAATGACAATTCTTTTCTTCTACATGCAAAGTGTACAATAAAGAAGGCTCAAAATGTTCATGATTTTTTTTTTGCAATTGTCCATTTTAATTTTCCTGGGTTTTCCCCTGTGCAATCACATAAGAAATCATGCTAAGGAACAGAAAAAAATAAAAATGTCATCTTGCAGATAAACAAATAAATCTTAAACTTCGTCAGCTATGAAAATTTGAGATTTTTGAGAGTCTGAAATTCCAAGTCTTTTCATCTGTTGAATCCCCAATTCCAAGTCCAAAATCTGGCATGAAATCTGTGCTCAATAGACCTTTCTTGCCAGAAAGGCGACATGAGGGCTCATCAAGACAGACAGGCCCTTTCCAGCAGCACCCACTCCAGCCGCATGGGGCACCCACTTAGAAGAGAGCCAGGTGTCCTCCTAAGCACCCAGAGGTGGGCAGAACTCTCCCAGAAACTGAAACCCACAGGAGGAACCCAGGCGACACACCTGAAGGCACCTGAGGAGACAGGGAGAACATACAAAGAGAATTTCAAGTGAGCCCCAAATTGACTCTTCCGAATTTAATCTTTGTTCAAGGTCCAGAACTCATCTTGATCATCAAGCCCCAAACGAGAAAGTCCGAAGGGATAGGCTGTCCCAGGGACAAAGGCAGGCCCAATTCTGACCTCATCGTCCACAACTCAGAATATATAAACCACAGTGACAGAGCCTCGCATAGCACACTGGTAAAGGTATGGACAAGAGAAATCAGTGATGAGCCCCTGGATCCAGGGATCCCCTCGAATCATGCCCATTCACGTCCACATGACTGCAGTGAGCACTGTGTTTCTCTCCCGACAAGCAAGGCGGGCACTCGGATTCACACTCGCTGACGTTGGATAAAAGTGCTTCCCACAGGGGGATCTCCCGCCGATATTAATTTCTATGTGTTCCAGCTAATAAAACGAAAAATGTAGTATATAAAGAAGTTTTATTACTATGCTGGCATTATTATAACTCTGAATTAGTTATTACAATTTTAGAAAATCACTTCAATTGAAATATTTATTTTTAGTCTTTGCATTCAACTTCGTTCAACAATGATTCATAATTGCCCCGGTAATGCTAGGTCACGAAGCCAGTTACCAAAAAGAGGGAAAAAAAAAGTGGCAAATGCAATGATCGAGCCATGGGCAGGGGACTGGAGAAGCAACAAAGAGTGTCCCTAACCCAGCTTGAGAGAAGAGAGGTGGGCTTTCGGGAAGGCTCGGTTGAGCCTTAAAGCTTCTCCTTCAGCCCACTCCAGCTCCACCCTCCTTCACATCTGTATGTGGTCAGATGGCCACACCGAAGTGAATGAAGAGGTCTGGATACGATGTCCAAAGCCAAGAGCGGGCGTTTGGGCTCGAGGCCTACAACAACTTCAAAGACCGCTCTGCGTCCCATCGAAGCAAACTTCCTGATCAAATAATCGCTCTTCAAAATATTTTCAGAGCGAAACAAGAAACATGGAGGCAGAGAGGTAGAGGAAGAAAGAGACTGTGAACAAGTCCCCACGCGGGAAGCGGAAACGTTCCTTTATACAGAAACTTTCTTCCTATAAATGCATCTGTCCGCCCTGATCCGAATTTACAGAGTCTAGCATCATAAACCCAGACACTTTTCATTATTTTTATCAGAGAAATGGAGGACGCTTACACCGGTAAGTGCTTCGACATTTCCTGAGCCGCGGCACTAAGTGCAGGAAGGCGTTATTATGTCCCCTGCCACAAGGCACTCGAAGGTGAACGCTGGAATGATAGGAAGTCAAAGAAAATGGCAGCCGAAGGTGGGTCAAGACATCCACAAACGACACCCACGTCGTCTTTTCACAACTACGTCTCGCCTCGCTCGAGCCGCCGCAAAAGAATCTGTGATGAGCTCGGGGACAGCGAAGTGATCCAATTGTCCGGCAATGGCCGGAGCGTTCTTCCTCGCCCTCTGCGGGGATCCATTAAAGGAGCAGGAAATGGAAAGAGAAGCGCAGTGCGTGATGAATGTCAGGTACTGTTCCTTTTTATGAAGCTCTTCGGGAAAGGCCTTGGGTACAGACGGCTACATAACAAGGTAAGCACATAAATAAACAAGCGCCTGCATTCCAGGGTTATTCGCCTGGGCCCTCTCTCTCTGAACTTGTTGAGACTTGGCGAGGTGACTAGAGAGATTCCAGACAGAGTGTCATGTGAACTCGTCGCTGTGCCAACCTGCTGAACAAAACAAAACAGGTTTGTGGCTTCTGTCTGGGAGATCTGATGGATGCGGGTATTAGATTCTTCCCTTGTCGGCAGGGGGAGAAGAATACTTAAATCCCCCCCAATTTCAGCGTTTGCTTCTTAGAAGTTTTATAGGTAGTTTGGCTCTGATTGGGAAAGTCAGCAAGACTAGGACCCTCTGTAGGCGAGTGACGGGAACATGAGACACTACACGTGGTCTCACTGAAAACACGCCAAGCTGATCTATGCACCACTAGAGGAGAAGGTCTGGTGACAGAACACAGATATTCGAGCAAGTGATAACAGCGCCTTTGGCTTGCCCGGTGTCCTCTTTTCTGGACACTTCAAGCATCTCGTAAACGCGTATAGAGGGTCCCTCGCCAGTCAGTGGGACGCGGTCGTATCTAGGAGAAGGTAAGGACGGCCACCCAGCCAAGGCATGACTGTGCCGTGCGCGTGCTTGTAAAACCCTCGTTTCCCTTTCTCTCGGGCATCTCTGTGGGACGGCGGAGATGGGCGCGTGGGGACATGGCGCCGGACCGCGCCGATGGGCGCGGGCTGCGGCCCCCGCTGTGCTGCCCACATCGCTCGCACGCCCTTCCGCCATGGCTGAAACGAGTGAAGAAGATGCGCTCAGGCAAATGTCCCAGCCAGGGGGAGTGTGCGTGTGGAAGAGTCGGTCGCTGAGGGCACGAGCTGTGCCACGGGTTCGTTCTGAGGGTGTCAGGTCTGCTACAGTCTCAGCTGGCAGAGTCTGTGTCCCTTTCATCTCCCAAGCTGCACGAATCTCTCTAATCCGTGGCCCTAGCCCAGTCACCAACAGGAATTCCCGTGGGGTCCCCAAGGGACTAGTTTCATGGCTGCGCCTGTGTGGTCACACAGGGGCCTCATCATGTTCCACTGTTTCCATCTTAAAACTCCTCCTCATTTTATCTTTGAACCTGTGTCCCTGCGTAGAGTCCAGGGGGACAATGGAGCACGGGCCTGAGCAGAAGAGACGGATGTGTGCAAATGAGGCGACAGGGCTCCTCGCCACACATTCGCATCGCACACTCACGCTGCCGCACGCAGAGAATCCCAGGGTCCCCGTCACGGGCTGGCGCTCGGCCTGGCTCAGAGTTACATCCAAGCCAAGGGGCGTCCTCACAGCACCGCCTCCCCCAAGCAAGCCGCACCCGCCCCTCCAACCGGCGCGGCCGGACAGAAGTCAATCGCGTTGGCAGCGACAAGAACCACCATGGACCCTGTCCTAGCGTTTCCTACCCAGGTGACAGCCCTGTATCAGCTGCCACACTGAAAAGGATGTCATAGAAACAAAAGGAGCGTTAGGACAGCCCAGCTTTCCTTTTCCTTTCTGCTTTCTTTCTTTCCTTACTCAGTCAGTAGAAAGGAGACAGTGTTCATAGAATGTGTCATATCGAGTCAGATTTTTACATAAACTGGAAACGCTGATTTGAGCTTCCACCTAGAATATCATATTTTTAAAACTTTTGCATGTTTTCTTAAAGGCACCCAAAACGTAAAGGCGGTTAACAAATCGACCGAAAAATATTTACAACACATATGACAGAAAAATAACACATTTCCTTAAGACTTTAAAAGCTCTTACAAAAGCAAAAGATAAATATCTTAATTTAAAAAAAATGGAATTAAGACACAAATAAGCCCATCGCAAAAGAACTTCACATGACCAACAATGGGCATTGTAAAATGTCTTCAAATTCACTAATAATAAAAGAAATTCAAGTAAAAATAACGATGCTATGTAAGTTTCCACCCGGAAGATTAGCAAAGATAAAATGAAAATATCCACGGCTAGTACAGGCCTGAAGTGGGAATAACTGGACTGACGTTTGACGACACAGATCAAAATACTAAACAAGAACAAATGCCTTTTGATTCAGCAATAAGGATGCGAAGAATCTACTAAAGAGATAACAGGACACTTACAAATATGAGCATGCAAGGCTGTTCACTACAGCACTGTTTAGAGTATCTAAAAATTAAAATAACCTAACTATCCATCTACAGGGTATGGGTTTAATCAATTACAGTAAACCCATTCTATAGATGCATGTTTAAAAAAGTAACTAGATAACTGTATATGTGCCAATCTGGAAAATGTACACAAATGTACTGTAAAAAAAAAAGTTTTTAAGCAAATTATAAAATACAAAAGGATCTCACTTGGGAAAAATTTGTATAGAAAAGCTTATACAGTCTTCTAAAATTTTCTGGAGGAGATTACATTTTAGGGTAATCTCTGAGAAGTGGAATTAATTATAGACAAGAAGAAATAAATGAGACTCACTTTATATTTTAAGCACCCTGTAACATTCAGGGAAAAAACCATTTCAGAAGCATATCTCTTTCTGGTAATTTCTAAAAATTCAAATATTTGAACACACAATGTAAATATACATATGTCTTACTGTTAAAGTGTACAGCTAAAATTTATTGAATTTTGTTAACCAATGTCACCATAAAATAGAGAAATAAAATTTTTAAAATTCAAATGTTAAGATAATAAATTAAAAATCATTTGCTGCATATAGTCACAATAGAATATTAAGCAATCATTTTAAATGATGCTATAGATCTATACATACTGACCCTCCCCCAAATATGGTCACACCATATATTTCTGTAAAAGAAGAAAAAGGTGATTGAACAATGTATGTAGCAGAATTACATCTGTATAAAATTTTGTATCTGTTGAGAAAAGAGAGTCAGCTGTCTGGAAGGATGTTCACCAAACAGTAACAGTAGTTATCTTCGGGTAGTGGTTCTTTTAATGGTTTTTTCCCCTTTCTTATTTATGCTTTTCTATGTTGTATAATTTTAGTTACAATAGGTATGTATCCTCTTTTGTAAATTAGGAAAAAATAAAAAGCTATTTCCATTTCAAAGCCTTCTACTGTGAGCTAGGAGAAAGAAGAATAAGAAAGTTGCACAAAATGAATAAAAAGGAATTTTTTTTTCCTGGTTCCCAACAGTATCCCGAAAGCCAGCACGAATAAAGATTATAAACTGGAACTTCAGTATTTTCTGACTTGCATATTTTTGTCCCAATTTTGTCAACTTGAGGAAGAACATAGCATGTCAAAGCTCCCAGATACAAGTGCACCCAGAATGTACCCATCCAGCAGACATTTTCTGATGGTACCAGGTACTAACATGCTATTGTCTTCTAAACTAACTTATGCTTAACTTTTTCACGTATCTCTTAAGCACTATGTTTAGTGTTTAACATTTTTTAAAAAGCACTGTCCTTACCTAATACGAATGCTACATTAAGGTGCAGGTGTATTTCCCAATTTTGTCCTGATGGTTTTTTTTTTAGAACCTTGGTAATTATTGGTAATTATTTTAGAACCTTGCTAAGTCTCCCTTCCTTATCAGTCTTTCCAATAATTTTCACCAGGAAAAATGCCAGTTTTGTCCTTCTTTTCCACAGAGATTTAGAGTTAGAAGTTATAGCGAATTCTCACCTGAACAAAGAATTCATTGCATTTTCAAGATATACTACAGGAAGTTTATTAGTAGACTATGAAGAATTCATCACTAGTAATTTTAAGTTTAGTTTTAAATACCTGTTGCAATTAACACCCAGAGTCAGAGATGCAATACTACTACTTCTTATTGTTTATTTGTTCTTGCTTTAATCTAGTATTAAACATCCTCTGTAATGTGCTAAGGCGGTCATCTTAAGGCTGAGTTAAAGAAACCTGTAATTTGGGGGGGGGGGCATCCATGGTGTTAAAATCGTGAGAGAATTTAAACAAAGTAATACCATACTTATTGTGGTGATCATTATGCAATAAATACAAATTGAAACTTATGTTGTACGCCTGAAACTAATACAATGTTATATGTCAATTATACCTCCAGTTTAAAAATGTTTAAAGCAACCAGCATGATAAATAATTAGATACATGTTTACCTGTAACGTCACTCAAAAATAAACAAATAAAACAAAATAAAAAACGAAAAAAGAAAAACCACACTAATTTCCTTCATTCTCTGGTTTCAAGAGAAATGCATAACAGGGGCATGTGGTCACCACCCAGGCTTACTGTTTCAGCCCCAACGACTTGAAACTAAAGAGTGCCCTTTACGCATTGTTCATTCTTTGGGTTTTTTTTTTCACCTCAACAATGCAATTAAAAGATTCACACAAACGTGTCATGATTGAAAATGCCAGTTAAATCAAGTAAATAAACTGAAGTCAATGAAGTGTCCTTCACACTCACAGGGTCCTCCCCGGGTGCTGTGGAGAACAGGGTGTGAAATGCTCAGCATCTCTTGGAAAAGGTTCGGATGCCAGCCCGCACCCCTCTACTGCTCTGCCCTTTGCTCAGGAAATGATTTCAGAAACAAGCCATTCAGTCCATCTCCACACCTGTCTGAAGCCCCAGCCACAGGCGGGAAAGAGAAAAGACTGCCATTGACTTTCTTCCTCTTTCCTTTAACGAATTTTAAAGGGTGTCTTCTTACTAAATAAATAATGAATGTCTCTCGCAAACTATGGGGGAAATGTCCTATTTGAAAGTAATTGAAAATATGTTTTGCAACCACGTACACACTCTTTTCGAAATAGCTTTTTTTTTCCTAATTAACTCACCGCAACACTTAGCTCTGAGATTCACTGGGTAAAGAGTGACATCTAGCGTGTAATAAAAGAATTTGAACACAAAAAATGTGGGTAAGGGCCTAAGACCTAGATGCATAGCCATGACTTTTAAATGCCTCCATGATAATATGATAATGATTGTTAGATGGAAATGTAAGGCTGATTTCTTATAAGTTTCCAGAAGATGTGAAATTATGAGGAAGATTGTTGTTTTCTCTTTAAATCTTTAGAAAATTTAGGATGTTTTAAGGCACATTTTTGTCTAAAGAAACATGCTGGTCCTAAAAGCAATTTGTATGAGGCTTTGGGAGGGTCATGACAGCATAGAGAAGAAAAACATCTTTCCCCTGGGGTCAGAAAAGTGATTTTCACTTTAAAGTTAACGTGAAAGGGACTGTGATGATCTTCCGCCCTTGAACGCCAGTGGCTTGTCATCACGGAAGTTACGCAGGAGCACGGTACAAAGCTAATGCAGGAGGAAGGAGTAGCGGTCACTACACTTCACCGACAGAGGCAGGTACCTCACCTGTGCAATTCTGTGCGACCCCGCCCAAGGGCCAGCTAGGCAAGGGCCTTCATCAAATGTAAATAAGGTGCCAATGGAGAGACTCAAAAGACGAGGCGATCCTGAAGAAGGAACAGAAACTACTTGGTTGAGTGATCAAATTATGAATAAAATTCCGACGCGTGCGCACAGGATGAGAGAGCATTGCAGGTCAAGAAAAGCCCACGAGGAGAGGTGCGGATCACGAACAGATCCGCGGGCCCCTGCCCGCGCTGAGCAGTACGGCACGGCACCGACTCACGCAAGGCAAACACCAGCAGAAGCAGAAGATGACATTGACCCGGTGCATCCTGAACAGACTCACACGACGGTGGGGGAATGAAAGGGTCCTTGGTGCCTTTGTCCTTCTGCATCAGGGACTCTCTGATGCACATTCTCTGATCCATGGGACCCACAAAGGAGCATGAAATGAAGCAGAAAGGCTGATGTACAGTCGCCTATGGCACCTAAAGAGGTAAGGTCATTGTCAAGGTCATTGAGGAGCCCAGATCTCCCTGTCAACATCTATCACTGAGAGTGAGCAGTATACAAGGAAGCTTCCTCCCCATGCTCACTCCCCACATCCAGATTTAAAGAAAAAAATATTAGATATTGCACAGAAGACACACTTAAGCATTCCTTCATAAGGGAGAGTTCTATCTTTGACCTTAGCAGTTCTACCAATGAGGCAAAAATCTTTCTAAATAGGTACTTATCAAGAGCCAGACCATATCTGCTTACTGAAGTTGGGCTTATTTCATTAAAAAGAGTTCCCTGTTCTCCGGAAGTCATCTCTATAGTGGAGGAGCCATGAATCAATGACCAGCTGAAAAATGCCCGGCCCTGTCTAAGCCACTTGACACGTATTTTCCAGTTTCCATGGACAGAGGCCCTGTCTTCTTCGAGGCAGTGGAATGGGACATTTGAAAGCCAGCATCCAGTCACGAAACGAGCGTACTTGGGAGATCCGAAAGTTGAAAGTTAGCATCAGACTATCCTTTCAAAGGAGATCAGAGAGCTCCCCCGACAGCCGACCCTACACTAAATCTGTAGAATTTGATAATTTAATATTTGAGGTAGCAGTTAGGGCACACTCAAGCAGCTCCAAAGATTCGCGATAATCCTTTGTAATCATCTGTCATTTTGCTGAGATACAGATTTGAATTAAGCCTGCTGTGAAGTTCAATTTTGCGGCTTTCTATATACATTCCATTATCTGGAACCCTGAAAATTCAATCCCAAGTTTGGAGGGACAAAGGCAACAGATAAGGAAAAAAGCCTTAGTGAGAGTTGAAAACCAGGTTTGGGGGCACCTGATGAACCTACAATTTGGGTCCTCTATAAAAAAAAGAATTTTTAAATTAGGTAAATATCTATTTAGAACCAAAAAAGAAACTTCAACAAATTATAAAATTTTTGTAAATCTGTTAAACACCATAATCACCAAATTAGAAAAATAACTTGATTTTTTACTAATTAAATACCTAACACACTTCCATAATACATTTTTTTGGCTGCACATACTTTGCCTCCTCATATCCTGAGATTTTATAAAATTACTTTCTATAGAAAGAATAAAAGATAATTCAGTCTCTCTTCCATGAAAACTGACCAAAATGTGTAGTTATTACTTATAGTTTAGAAAGGTTTCTTAGCTTCACAACTCACCAGTAAAGCCATGTAAAATGTTAAGAATTGTCAAACCTGAAAATACCTCTAACATCTATCATAAACGAGATGAAAAATTTCAGAGCATTTCGGGGTTTTCTGAGCAGCAGCTAATCTTAAACACTAAATGGCTAACTGATATTTCATTGAATACTTTGTTATAAGAATTCTCAACGTAATGACATAATGTGAATTTTAAATTGTCTTCATCAATATCAGTATTTTATCAAATAAGCAAGAAATATAGATCTTTTCCTAATGTGTTTGTGTGATTGATCCTCTTCAATGGTTATATTCTCAAACAATCTAAGACCTTACTCATTATTGCGATTCAAAATTTAGTTCTTCCTCTCAATGGACTACCACTTTAGTCATGATCTGAAAATTTTATTAAAATTTACTGCTTGATAACAGAAAATGTCTATGGATTTTGTCACTCCTCTTAAGCACTTCTGTTTCACATTCCATTTATTTTTTTCATAATTTTCTTTTTTAATAAAAATTTTAAAGATGACCAAAGAAGATGCCTTCATGTAGGTCCAAATCAAGTCTATACTTTCTCAAGAGTATTAAAACATTGCAAAATCTCTTTCCAAATACAGTTCCTACAATATCTTCCTAGTACAAACTGCATGCAAACCAGATGTCCATGTGAACACACGTCGCTAAGAATCTCCCAGAGCCTGGCAGGGTCCGGATGAGAGCGTGGCCCTGAAGTTTTAAGCCTCGCTTGCCTCACAGTAACTCCTTCTGCTGAAATGACCATTAGTTTGGGGTTTGAGGATGCCGTGAGAGAACCCTCTGATTCTTGAAGAATACATGATCCAGTAGAAAACCTAGAGCTTGTTCGAATGTGACCATGCTAAAAACTTTGGGAATTCTGAAAAATCCTTAAATGTATCCTAGAGGAAGTCAAGATCTGACTAAGAACTCAAGAAACAACAAGGACACTGAGTCCTTACAAGCTGGCCTACACCCTCAAGTGCAGCAAACTCTTTGGTCAGGGTTCCCCCAGGGAAGGGGCGAGGGGAAGGTTGGTTCACTGCGAGGATGTGGCTTGCGCCACTGTGGACAAGTCAGAGCCCCACAGAGCACAGGGCGGCAGGCTGGACACGCATCACAGTCTTCATGGAAACCTTGGTTTCCTTTTAAGAACTTTCATCTGATTGGACAGGCTCTTCCAGATAAATACCAAGGATAATCTCCTGTACTTCAAGTAACGGGGTCCTGGATGTTAATCACATCTACAAAATACCTTCACTGCAATACCCAGATCAGTGTTTGATTAAATAATGGGTCCTATCACTTAGCCACGTTAACACATAAACGTGACCCCACCGCCACATATTTGGACATCTACTAAGTGTTAGAGAGCAAGCACTCTAAGCAGACTATACAAAGACAGAAAACAACCACCTTTGACCCAGTTTGGATCCATAGAAGCACGCTAAGGAGATTAATTCAGCTCCAAAGGTGGGGTCACGTCCTGTCACATACTGGTCGAGAGCTCAGCTCTATAGCCAGCCAGCCCCCCGGGTTCAGATTCCGGCTTTGACACTCACTTCCTAGGTGACTTTTTATGCCCTTGTTTCTTTGATGTTAAAAATAAGAATAACCATAGTATCTATCATATCTGTTGTGAAAATTAAAAGAGGTAAACAATGTAAAGTGCTTAGAACAGACATATAATAACTGCTTCATTACTAGCTGTCACCATTATTATCACTTGCTCTGGGACTTGAAGGATGAGTAAGATTAATCAGGATAGAAAGGGCATTCCAGGTGTACAAAACAGTAAGAGCAAAAACTCAGAGGCAGAAAAATACCCGTCATATCTGGAGAAGAGTAATTAATCCAGCGAAGCCAGACCACGGAAGGTGGTGAGGAAAGAGCAGATGTGAAGCTTGCTTAGAGTCCACCCGCCGGGAGCTCTGATATTATGTAAAAGAGGTTGCAACATATGTTGGCAGCAAGAAGAAACAGTAAGTTTCTCTTACGCAAAAGCACTCCAATAATTAATAGTAACAGGAATAATAACAATCAAGTCTGTGAATACCTGGAAAGTCCAGACTTCATCAGCCTAAAAGTATAAATAAGGCCACATTTGAATAGTTACCCAAGTTAATACTCTAAGTAGTCACTGCTGGAGTAACAGAAGTCCAGTCTTTTCCCAGGGTTCCTCTTCTGTATAGTTACAAAAATCCTCCAGGGTTGTTTCCATGAGTTTTCAATCAATCCTGGTGGCAATGACGGGGGCGTAGGACCCATGCATACCCCTCAAAGGAGGGCTTTGCCACTATTACATCTGTTGTAACCACCACCACTGTAGTGCTGGATGCCGGAACCAGCCGGTCCCTTGCAGAGAGAGATAAAGCTCAATGAAAGGCTGTCCCATGTCAAATCATCTGGATCCCAGCGCACTGTTATCCTGTGTATTTGCATATACTCCACGTGTCAGAGAGTTGTCCCCCAAAGTCTCTTCTTTCCATCTGCCATAACAGTAGAGTTATAGCTGGGCATACAGCCACCCAGCTAAGGGTTACATTTTCCAGTCCTCCTTGCAGGTAGATGGGGCCATATGACTTCTCACCAATGGAATATGGTACAAGTGATACATGCCACTTCAGGCTCGGGCCTTGAATGGTACACATGTATTCCTCCACACACCTTCCTCTGCGCTGAAACAAGAATACTGACTGACTATGGCTCATGTTCAACCACATAACTGGAGTCTAGGATTTTAGAGAGAGTGGAGAAAGCTGGGTACCTGAGTACCTGAATGACTGCATGGAGCAGAGCTCGCCATGGACTGTGCCTAACAAAGAAACAAACTTCTGTCTTCTTTAAGCCACTTGATTACTGTGAATATCTTTTTACAATGGTCTAGTTTTACCCTAAGTAATACGCTCAACTCTTTCCCCCAAGACTCATACATGTAGCCAGATAAAGCATACAGGTAGAAACACTATCTCCATCAAATGCTTAGACCTTGATCTCAGGTTGGCTCATTGTGCCAGGTTTCCTATAATGAATTCCAATTCATTGTGTGAGTGTGTGTGTGTGCACGCATGGGTGTGCATGGGCACATGCGTACAAACATTCACCATCGTCCCTCCTACAAACAAGTATATGTCAAACCTCCAACAAGACTGGATACGGTTCAGGTTTTTGTTGGGGTGGAGGGGATTTTTCCAGCCCTTAAGCAAATCAATGACTATATAAACAAATACCTGAATAAAGAAAATGTCTAATACCTCCTACCTGAAACACTTATGTCCCCGCTCTGCTCAGGAACAACTCCTAAGACCCAAGGCACCTACGATGCCTGAGAGACCTCTGATCACTGTAAGGAGAGTCAGTTGCGAAGGAAGGACAAGGCTGGATGCGAAAGAATGCTGCCATGACCCAGATGAGAGACCACGAGATCCCAGCCAGGAGAGTGCCAGTGGGAATGGAATGAATCGAATTCAAGAGACATGTCAGAAATAAGACCAGTAAGACTCAATGGCAGACACCGATCATAGTAATCACACACGCTCCAACACTTTTGGTGATGATGTTGATGATGATAATAGTGGTAATGACAGTGATATTGCAGAATCACTTGATTTAAATAAACTGCATGGTCCTGGACCACAACGTGGGAAACGTTAAACACACAGACATACACACAATGCTGTATAACAACTGTACAACTGTATCTCGTCAAAGTTTCTTTTAGAATTTAAAAAGGCACACCAGACATTTGGCTGTGCCGAGTGGAGCCTAAAACCCTAGCTGCAAGTGAGTCAAGGAAATGTTTTAGCTTTCCTGCCTTGGTAGTAAAGGGAGCCAGGCCAAAGGGGGTTGCAATACCTGTTGGACAAATGTTAGAGAGTTCTCAGATAAATACAATCCAAGAAGATTATCAATACTACTTCTGGTATCATACTAATTTTGTCACAAGCAAAAGAAGAGCCGCTGTGTGAACTGGAAGTCGTTGTGAACTGGCTTCATGGCAGGGATGCTCCGGCCTCTAACCACACGGCACCCCGGCAGCAGGAAGCCTCCTGGAGACAGGCCTCCGCCGGGGGAGCCTCGTCCACCTTTGCCACTCTGAACTTCAGAATCTTGACGTTAAACTTGCCCTGTGCAAGTAGCTCTATGTTACAAGACCTGAACGTTTTCCGTAAGTCGGAATTTCATGTCTAATCAGAACTGTGCATATAGTTATACAACGACCCGTAAAGTTACCCGGACATTTCCGGGCTGGATCTCCAGGTCCTCCCGCTGGAGGAGCTGGGCGTGGCCTGCGGCTGGGACATCCATTCTCGTCCCTCCTGTGCCGGACTGCTCAGCATCATGCCTCGCTCTTGCCTCACACTCTGGTCCTCAGTGAGCTCTCTAGCTCGTGCTCCTGTGTCCTTTCCACTGATCAAAGAGAGCTTGAGGCCTCTGTTTTGTAAGGAGGTAAGATTTTGCAAATATTTTACCGCTGTATGTAATTTCCCTTCTTTAAACTAGACCCTCTCGAAACCTTTCATTCCCAGGAAATGTCACTGAGACAGGGACCCAGAGCAAGAGAGAAGCAGGAACCAGAAAAACGCGAGCTTAGAAAATCCTGCTCAGCCTCTCGACGGGTCACCATCGGTGGCAGTTATGTGGGGCAACTATTCCTCACGGGGACTGTCATGCTCATTTCCTCACTTCACTGAAAGCCATGGGTGCAGTAAAATGCTCTCAATCTTTTCCAAATTCTCCTTAGGGAACAGGAATTTCCCTAGCTGAAATCTACTTTTCAAGCTAAAAAGATTTCCTCCGTGTCTTCAGCACAACACAGATCCAAGTCCCACTGGCTCACATCAGAGCCCCTTTGGCATAAATGGAAGAAACCCCGTAGGCTTCAGAGAGCCAGGTCTAGGGTGTCCAGCTGCCCCTGTCCACCCGGGACGGTTTAGAAGACTGACCCTCTGACTCGTCTCTCACTCCCAGTCGGGCCGCCTGACTCAGCATGAGGCTTACTGTCCCGCTGAGAAGCAGGGCACATGACAAAGAAATGCTCACTCCTTCCAGTCTGTGGGGGGAGGAAGGGGGACAGAGGGGTGGACAGGAGACCGTGCACCAGGGTTCTTGCTTCCTCTCCTACCCTAGGCACACCCCGACCCCCTTCGGGGGGCCTAGAAGGCCTTAGAAACAAGGACTGGCGTGAGGCACCTGGAGAAGGGGCATCTAGCCAGCTCCCTCATTAGGAAGCTGTACTCCAGAGAGCTACCGGGGGCCCGCCTGCAGTCCCGCCTGGTTACCTTACCCGTAAAATTGGGGAGGTGGAGATGTCCTCTTAGGGCCCTATTTACTCTCGCAAAAAATAACTCTAGAGTTTTGTCCATTTTGCTTTCCAGAACTTTTTTCAAACTCTGGGGAACTAACAATGGAAGTTTTTTAAATGAGTATTTAAAATGTATAGTCGCAGCATGGTGACTACAGTTAATAATCTTTACTGTATGTTTGAAAGTTGCTAAAAGAGTAGATCTTAAAAGTTTTCATCACACACAAAAAAATCTGTAACTAGGTATAGTGGTAGACCCTAATTACTTATTCTGGTGATCATTTTGCAATACATTCAAATGTGAAATCATTATGTCATATACCTGAAACTAATATAATGTTATATGTCAGTTATGCCTCAATTTTAAAAAAGAAGAAAATATGGCCAAACCAAAAGCTTAAAAAAAAAAAATCGCCTACCTTCCAGATAAGATCACACTTTGAGGTACCAAAGGTTAGAACAGCATATGAATTTGGCAGGTACAGTTCAGCTGTGACACCGCCTCCCTGGACTTGGCACCCTTTCCTCCACCCTTGGGACCACGGGTCCATCTTCCCTAGAGATTACAGAGCCCGGGAGAGTGTCTTTAGGCAGACCCATTCACCACCCACTGATGTGACGACTCTCTCCAGCTTCGGCTCTTAACTGTTGTGAGTGTCAGTGTGGTCGAGACAAGCTCTCTTTAAGGAAAACCTAAAAGAGCAGTTCTCAAAGTTTTTGGAAAAGATAAGTAATGTGGAAGTATTATTATGAAAATAATTTTGATTTCATGGACTCTCTGAAAGGGTCTCAGAGAATCTCAGGTGTCCCTGGACACACACCTTTACAACAGCTGCCTTAGGAAAACCCCTTCTGTGAATGCCTTCACCTCCTGGCTGTTCTTGACCGTACTCCTCGCTGGCCAGTATGGCTTTCCCCAGAGGCTGGAGGGACTTCCTGTCCCACCACCAGCCCAACCCACTGCAGAAACACAGAGCAAGGCCCAGCTTTTAAGAGCTATGCTTGCTGGTGGGTCCACAAGTCCTGAGTCCCAGGGGACAGCACATGGCAGGAAGAGACACAGACATTAAGCCAAGACCAGGACACCTCCTGGATCTATCCTCCACGATGAGATCGCTTCATCCTAGTTTTATCCTAGTTTTCACAAGTGGGTCAACAACTCCCCACACTGGATAAACAATAACATTGAACAAGCCTGTATCCTTTAGCATCAAGTTTAACTGAATATAAGAACCAACCCCCCAAAAATGTGCATGTTGGCTTAAATAAGATAGAAATGTATTTCTCCTTCATATAAAAGGAAGCCCAAAAGTGGTCTGGTGGCTCCACAAAACTGTCAGGAACCAGAATCCCCCAGCTCACAGTCAGCCTTCCCTAAATCGCGGCATTTATCCTGAAGGTCCAAAGTGGATGCTGACCTCCGACCATCGCAATCATATTCCACCCAGGAGAAATGGGAAAACAATACTGCCCAGTAGTTGTATACATGTCTATTTACACCTCATTGGCCAACACTAAGTCATTTGTGAAGGAAATACACTTAAATACACTTGTCACGTATTTGCGAAGGAAATTAAAAATATCTTCTTAGTGGATGACAACACGTCTAACCTATGATGGGGAGAATGTGTATTGGGAGGTACTAAGCAGTAATAACCACAAATATTCACTTAGTTGCTCCTCCCCTGTAGAGAACAGCAAAGCCAAATTGAGACGTGGACAGCCACTGTGTGACTCACCGCCAGCTGACTCATTGCTTCCCACCAGTTTGTCAGTAAACTTGTGTTTCTACATGTCACGGACCTTCCAGATTGCTAAAAATATTCACAACTCTGCATGTTAAATTCTTGAGTGCAAAGAGTCTATCTAGCATATTCTCTACATTTTCAAATTCTATGTTTTTATATAAAAATGATTACCTATATCAAACATTGCAGGAAAATACACTTAAACATTAACCTAAAGGTTTACAGAGATGATTTCTGAACAGAATTACAGAACATTTTTCTTTCTTTTTTATGTAAATAAAAATTTTCCTCCAATGTACATATGATTGCTTCTATAATTAGATAAAACAGTAATTTCTTTTTTAAGGGCCCGGCCTTCTCACTGTCATTCATTAGCTGAGGGATTTACTCATCTACAACCCACAGTAGCTGAGACCAGAAGATCTTTCAGGAAATCTGATTTTTGAAGTGCTGTTTTACCCATGACCCACTTGACTTCACTTCACGCCATGCTCTTCGAGTTAAAAATAAAAATTACATTATGACTTTTTCTTATTATTTCAAAATAATTTCTCATTATTTATGCCTCGTGGTTTAAACAGAACCTAAAAATGAATGTAGCTAATAAATGACTTTAAGAACAGCCACCGAGTTCTCTCCTACTACAATTAAACATGAGTCAGAGGAAGAGGGAGTCCTACAGTTCAGACTTTGCACAAAAGAAGGAATGCTTTTTTCCCAGAAACTCTGCTGGGGGAATTCCCCTTCTGCCTTTTGAGTTGGTCATTTTCCTAAGAATGCTTTGCAACTGACAATGAATCCACCAGATTTAGAAGCGGCTGGCTCCCAGGGTCTTGACCTCTGTGACCATCACCACGGAGCCTGTCATCACCCCATGCCCACGCGTACTGCTTTTTCTCCAGAAAAGACAATAACTGAAAAAGCGCAAGACGATTCCTCTTGGTTGTTATGTTTGTGCTTGCTGTCACTACCCTAGAGCCAAAAGACTGACAAGGAACCAATGTAAGCACACCAACCTTGCTAGAAAAACACCCAAAGGCACTCATATTATTAACTTTCTACACAAAGAACGGCCCCGCTATGCTTACTGAAGTCTTACACAGCGTGCTGGGATACAGAGATAAAATGGGCCTACGCGGGACAGAAAGCTCGATTGCCTGCCTAGAAAAATAAAGGAGAAGCTGACAACTGTGCTGACTTAAACCTAATCCTATCTAGCCACTGATGAGCACAGGAGTGACCCACGTTGTACTGTGACATACGAGAAAACCTTCCCCAGCTCAGCCACAGCGGTCACACACGCAAGGCGCTCAGGGCGGCAGAGAAAATCTAAAGCTTTTATGATCAGCAGAAGTAGATTCTCCTTGAAAGGCAGGAAGAGTAAGTTTCAAGACCCTTACGTACACAGTCCCTTCCTATTCTCATTCTGATAAATATCTGCTTTCTTACCTTATTTCCTATTTGTAATCCTTTTTTCTATAAAAGAGGCCCCTAAATTCTATAAGCTTCAGGCCGTGCAAAATCTGGCTTCTCCCCTATAGCAAATAAAACAATGGGTCATAGGCTCTTACACTTTTTAATCATGTTAATTTTTAATTGCAGTAAAAAACACACAGAATTTACCATCTTAACCATTTTCAAGTGTACGTTTCAGGGGCGTTAAGTCCATTTGTGGTGTTGTGCAACCATCACCACCGTCCATCTGCAGAACTTCTTCATCTTGCAAAACGGAAACTCTGTTAGAGTTCCTAACTCCCCAGCCTCTGGCAACCACCATTCTCCGTTCTATCTCCATGAATCTGACTATCTAAGTACCGTACAAGTGGAATCACGCGGCATTGGCCTTTTTTGTGAAGAGCTTACTTCACTTTGCATGGTGTCCACTAGGTTCATCCACATCATCACACAGGACAGGGTCCCTTCCTTGTTAAAGCTGAATACCATTTCACTACACCACTGATATATCTATCCATCGGTGGACATCTGTCTCTTTTTAATTGTCAGATAGACGCAGGTGGCCGTTTAGAAAGCCGGGCTCGTGCTTTAGAATTAGTCATTTCCACAGACTGTGCAGCAGGGGGCCCTTGCCAGCCACAGCTACATGAGGATTCGGAGACTTTCTCCTTCCAAGTCCATGAGGAATCAGAAAGGGACAGTTACCTTTCCATCGCCAGCTTTAAAGAACTCCTAACAAATAACACAGCCTGCAGTATTTCCCCACCTGGGCAGCCTACACTTCTTTCTGAGACTCTCACCCATTCCAGTATTTTTTTCTTTTTTTGACCTACTACTTGCTTCTGGATCCTGATATTCTTTAATCAACCAATACATATGTATTGAGAGATATTATTTCATTTTATCTCAACTATTATTTAGCACCTTTAAAGTTATGGGGGAAAAAAAACCCTCCACTTTGGAAAGAAAAAAGAAAAAAAATGAATAAAAGTAAGTGTGAATAAATTCACACTGCAGAGGAGGGAACAGAGCCACAAATTTTAATGCCAGTGTCATTAGTCCGGTAATAGAGGTAGGTACAAGGTGCTAAGGGAGAACATGAAGAAAGGATTAGTCCACCATAAATAAGCCAAGCCAGAGAAGGGAACATTTAAACTGGGCATTGATGATGATGATGATGATGATGATGATGATGATGATGATGATGATAAACTGGGCATTGAAGAAAATATTTGCTTGGGGATGAAAGCAGCAAAGGGTGTTCCTTGCAGGGGAAACAAAGTAAGCCAAAGTATTTGTTTATGTTCAGGAAAAGAATGAATACTCTGGTGTCCAAAGGGCAGAATGCATCAGTAAGAACAGCAGGGAGATCGGAGCTGGACTGTGAGGGTCTCTCAAGGCTTGCCGAGGAATCAGGACTTTTTCCTCAGGAGACACTGAAGGTCCTTGAGCTGGGGGAGCTGGCAAGGGCAGGGCACATCATGCTGAAACCTGTGTTTTGCAAAGATGATCCTTTCACCAATCCAGCCATTTGCAGGATAGGGTAACATGAAAAGAGGCAGGAAAGGTGGGAGCAAGGGCAGGAGAAAAGAATGAGGAGACCCCTAAATCTGAGTGATTATTTAACCAAAAGACAATGTTTTTCCTTCATCAGCAGAAACGAGAGCTGAGGAGCAGGCTGAATTCGATCAGGAAAGAAATTACATTTCTGCTCATCTGAGTTTTAAAACTGCCACACGCATGTGTATGTGCGTGGGTACCATGTTATACAGGAAGATACTAATGTCGGCTACTTCTGGGTGGAGACATTATAGCAATTTTATTTTCTTCCCTAGGCCTTCCTCTATTTCCCAAATGTTCTATCTTCACATGTATGTTTTTCAGCAATAGAAAAACACTTTTATTATTATTATTATTTATGCCTAAGCACCTGGTCTTCTTAGGTGGTCTCTCATCCAAGTACTAACCAGGCCCGACCCTGCTTAGCTTCTGAGATCAGACAAGATCGGGCTTGTTCAGGGTGGCATGGCCATAGACCATGGACTGTGGCTCCACTGGGGTGCAAACCCAGGACCTTCTGCATGTAAAGCAGACATGCTAACCACTACACTATGGAACCACGTCCAAGAAAACAATATTTTTAAAAGATAATTTCTTGTCATCCTTAACTTTTTAATGTATTGGCCATTATCCTCTGATTGTGTGGTGAGTTAGGGGGCAATAGTATCGGGGATCGTTCAAAACTCAAGTCAATCTACGGCCATGCTACCCTGAACTAGCCTGATCCTGTCTGATCTTGGAAGCTAAGCAGGTTCGGGCCTAGTGAGTACTTGGATGGGAGACCACCTAGGAAGACCAGGTACCATAGGCATTTTAAAAAAAGAAAGAAAAAGTGTGTGGCACTCTTCTGTTCTCACAGGCTGTGTACAGATTTTTAAACATGAGGCGGACAGCCAGGAAGATGAGACTTGGAGAAAGGAAACTTCGCTGTGATCTGGGCACTCAGAGGAGATGGTGGGATTTGTGTAGTTTATCTCTGAAGGCAGAAAAAGTGGCGGCTAGGAGGGTATATATAAACTAGAAGAACGGTGTGAATCAACAGACTTCCACGGGAGGGTTTGGCAAAAGGTGAGACGAGGCAACTTGGAATAGAGGATCCGTGGTGGACATGAGGTCGGAAAAGCGGGCTGAGACCAAGAATGCTTCAGGCGGTGGGCATCAGCGACCGTTCTGGGGCAAGGAGCACGGGCCTTTAGGAAAACCGTCGTGAGGGTGGAGGCAGGAGACACTGCCAAGAAGGACATGGGTTGAGTCGCAATTTCCCGATTGCCACGCAAGATCTAAATGCCTGCTGCCCATGCTCTATTTTCAGTGGTTCCTTCTAAATGTGCGGTTTCTTTCTTTAAAAATAACTTTAAAATAAAGTAAAATAAATAAAATAAAAAACTTTGTTGAGGTATAATTCACATACCATATCATTTACCCATTTAAAGTACAGAATTAATTGATTTTTAATATAGTCATGTGGATACACACATCAGCACAATTTAAATTTAGAACATTTTCATCAAAGAAACCTCATGCCCATTAGCTGTCATTCTCCATTCTCCCCTACCCCTCAAGCAACCACAACCCTATTTTCTGTTTCTATGGATTTGCATGTTCTGTACCTTCCGTATCAAGGGAATCATACAAAAGTGACCTTTTGTGTCTGGCTTTTTTCACTTAACATAATGTTTCAAGGGTCATCCACATTGTAGCGCTTATCAGTACTTCATTCCTTTTTATTGCTGAATAACATTCCACTGCATGGATAGACCACATTTTGCTTATCCTTTCATCAGTGATGGACACTGGGCTATTTCCACTTTGAGGCCATTATAAATAATGTCACTGTGTACTTCCACGTACAAGTTCACATGTGGATGTAGGTTTTCCTTTCTCATGGGTGTTCCCCAAGAATGGAGTTGCTGGACCACGTAGCAAGTAGACTCTCTGTTTCTGAACTATTCCTCTGCATGCTCTCTGGTGGATCTTAATGTGTGTGTATTTGCTTGTTTGATCTTGAAGCTGGCGTATGTCATACCCAGTATAACTCTGAATTCCACCCAATCAGTCGTGTCTCTACCCTAACTTAACTCAGCCTCACTTATGATTCTCAAAGCCAAGAAAGAAGCAGCTGGTGTGTCAGAGCGTTTGGCTCTGCTCAAGAAAGCAGATCTGGTCACAGAGCAAGTCACAGCAGCCACACGCGAGCTGCCCTTGCACTTGTCCACACTAAAGGAAACCAAACGCCAATTTCTCCCGTCTTCCCCTCTCCCTCTCCCCTCTCCCCCCTGCGTGCACTGGGTGAATCAGAAGCATCCTATGGAGCCACGTTTCAGCCCAATCGAAGATCTTTCTGCCTTTAAAAACCTTCCATTTTGTACAATTCATCAAACCCGTTCTAGTAGCTGGATAGGAAGCTGCCTGATTCGTGAAAAAAAGCCAATGAGATCTTCACATTTACTTGGGTGGCTTTTGTTCTTTCCAAGAACCAAGATTAGAAATACTTGAGGAATCTCAAGTTCTCAAAACTGGTAACAGAGCAAACGGGAGAGCCCAATGCTTTAGAAATGCGTAAACTTAGAAACATCAAGAGATTCGGGGTGTTTTTTTTTTAGGGTTTTAAGCAAGAACACCTGACAATCAAAATGAAAGGTTGGGCGGGGGTAGCAACACTTTGGAGCACTAGAAGTCAAGGTATATCATTTGAAAAAACAAATTTAAAAAAATGCAGCCACAAGTAAGATAAAAGTTTTAAATAAACACCTTATATCTTCAGAGTCCAGAACGCCTTCTCCCCCTAGGAGCCAACGTAATCAACGTTACATGCAGCACTAAAAATGCTGGATTGGCTAAAACCTGCTAATTGACCTGAGGTCAATGCCAAAAGCCATCCATGTGTAGTGAAGCAAAAGCAAATGATTGACTTGTGCTGAAGATTTGACAACGGAGGGAACGAGTCTTATACCTCACTATTGCTCTTAACAATATTGCAACATCCCTGCCAGCCCTCTGGAGTTACAAGTAGATTGTGCTAAGAGTAATAAGCTTACTCCCCGAATCCTGTATGTATAGAAAATAAAGTGTCAGGGAACATCGGACCGAGACAGAGGTGTTACATAACCTGAGTTAGGAAAGAGGTTAACGTTACAGTGCTATAGAACAAAGCATCCCAGGGAACACAAGTTGACGGCCTGTCTCCCTTACTGGGAGCTCGTAACCTACAAAGAAACGTAAGAGGAACAAGTTAACTCGGCGTTGGAAACAGTGAAATACTCGCCTTCAGAAAGTAAGGATTTCACTCTAGTCTTGTATAACCCAGCTTGCTAATAATCAGGAAAGCATCCTGTTCAATTGGAAGAGAGAGAGATCCTCCTTCTCTTGTTACTGAGCTAATTCTGATTAACCAAAATAATTTCTGGAGAAATAATTCAAAATGCCTCTTTTGAAACATATCAGAAGAGAATCTTTCTAGGGAATTATATAATCATGGGGTTTATGCAACTTCCCTGGTTCCAGATATCATTTGGCTCAGTGTCCTGTTGCCATGTGCCAGGTCCACGTCACCTCCCACTCTGAAGCTTTGCATTTGATCAGCTGGGTACCCCCGCTGGGTTCTTGCTGAGCCAGGCACTTTCTCTGTCCCCAGTCCCACATTCTTCCCTGACCTCCTGGCGGGGGGCCAGGAGATTGATTGAGGTTATTACAGCGCACCAAAGGTACTTAGAAATTCGAGGGTAAGCGGTCACTTTGAGGTCAGCCTCTGACCTTGCACATGTTAATCGCATCGTCTCACTTTGAGTTCCCTATCCTCTTTCTTTCCCCACCTGCCCAAGACCAAAAGTTTTGACAAGAGAGGAAGGAAAGAAAAAGGAAGAAATAGAGGGAGGGAGAGAGAGAGGTAATTGTTTATTTAAAAAAAAAAAAAGAAGAAAAAAACCTCTCTAATATTTTCTTCTGGTACTTTTACGAAACTTTTTTTAATATTTAAATTTTAATTAATTTAGAATCTGCTTCTGAGTGTGGTATGAAACAAAGGTCCAAACTAATGTGGGGGTGGAATTCCTACCCTATTCCCATCTTTAATGGAGCACCCTAATGTCCCATTACTATGACATGGACCTTATTAATAAATTCTTTTAAAATAGGACTATGTAGCAAATTCTATCGTGTCTTTTCAGCATTTGATGAGATCATTATTTATTATTCTCCTTTAATTTATTAATATGCAAATTGCATTATTGGATTTACTAATTATTTTCTCAATTTTTCAACGTTTCAAATTTCTCATACAAAAAGAAATGATATTTTTATCCCACATTATTTAAGATCTGAAAATGAAATCTAATTATGTTACCTACATGTTAGTTACACAGAAAAATGTGTTTTTGTTTCTCTCTATGAAAAAAAAAACAAACAGTATTCAAGTTGGTATTGTAGCATGTGGCACCAGCATTTAATTGACTTTCCTGAGACTTCCTGACACTTTTATTGGTGTTTAGTTGAAGGTCATCTCTTAAGGCAGTAAGCATTTATGAAGCTGTTCTCATGTGCCAGGTTCTGTGCTTGCTGTTAAAAGAGATTCAAAATCTAAGAACCCGCTGAGGCAACACGAATCACTAAGGTCTCATCTTTTTCATCCATAAACTCAGAGAGAGAAGCCATGTTTATGCCGCCTAATCCACAGAAGGCACAATGTCAAACGCTTTAAACAGCAGCCACAGCTTGTGTATGTGTATGGAATTCTCTGGGTATCATCGGGGCGTACTGTCATTTATAGTTAGGTGACTAATAAATTCTTTTTAAACAAAGTTGATGATGATGACAGTGTTAAAGAATAATGAGAACTGGTAGCCCCAAGAAGCATTACAGAAATCAATGAACAACCCTATAGGTACATAAGGTCATTTAAACCATCTTTGTATTACTAGTGACGTATGAATTGTTTCGAAATATCCTCAGTGACCTCTCAGCCTGAACTTAGTTCTTGTTTTCACTCGTCAGAATCATATCAGGTTTTTTCTGTTAAGTTTTCAAATAACATTAACTGATCTTTTTCGACCATTATCAACAATTATTATGATGAAACTTCCTATGTTTACTTAAGATATATCTTACTAACTTGTATGAATACATAATTAATAAATCAAATATGATTTTTCAAGCCAATTATTTGTGAAACGTTTAGTAACCCTTCTATAAGTATAAATCAAAAAGGAATGATCTCTTATAGAGACCTTTTCTATAAGCCAATTAGAAATTAAATCAATAGTAACATTAGAATGTTATTGAAGAATATTAAATAAGGAAATTACATTCCTTAAAAGTAATTTATTTCCTAGGTGCATCACTAACTTTCTCATATTTTAATAAGTATGTGTTAAAATGGGAGTCGGGAGAGTAGAAAGGAAAAATTCTCATTTTTAAAACCAGTATACATTGCAATACATTTCAAAAGCAGGCATTAAAGGTAACAACGCATGCTATGTGATGCTGAGCCATGCAACCTTTGAGAAAACAGAATTTGTTCAACAGAATTGTAGAGAAAATAATTGAGAAGTCATTAGTATTATATCAAGGAGACTTGTAAACACTTAAATTTTTACTGAATTATATTCATTCCAGAATTTTCTAAACTAAGATAACTGTGTATAAAGAAAAAGAATACTTGCTTACCATGCAAAATCAAGTTTCAGCTGAAAATGAAGCCTATTAAAAACAACGTTAGCAACAACAAAAGCAAAAATCCTAAATACTTCTTCAGAGTTTGATCAAAGAACGTATTTGGTGGTTGTTTTTAATTTTTCCTAGTGTTTTCTTTCTCTAAAAAGGAAGATGATTAAAGAGACTCAGATATCTGAATGAACTATTAGTGGGTCACAAAGGAAATATAATCAGAGACAACAGTAAGAATAAAGATTTCTCTTCTCTATTTCTCTTTTCAAATTGTCTTTTCTCCATAATTATCTTTTCCAATTTGTGATAGAGAGGTATTGGTCAAGGTATTTTCAACATATCACTTCCTTAGTTTCAAATGATTACCTGCTTTTAAAACAGGTGCTTTTTTTTTGAATTGGTCAATTTGGTTTTGAATTCGTTCATTGAAGTGATTCTTTAAAAATTAGGAAAAGTGCACTCTTTTCTAAACGAATGTACATGTAGCAAACTGTGACCAATCTCCTCAGCCCCTGCTCACTCCATCCCCACTTCTCAGGGCTTACACACCCTGCCTCAGCTTCTGTACGATCCTGCAGACCCTCCTCTTCCAGACGGGGACGCAGGTTTTCATATGAATATAAACATGCGCTTATTTTAAACATTGTTCCGCCACTTTTCTTTCTTTTTTTTTTTTTTCAATATGCCAAATTCACACAATGGAAAAGCCCAGGGACTGAGACATGACTCCTGGACTGAGAAGTAACTCCCGTTCTGTCGGATTCTACGGCTTACGCTGTTTCCTGTGGTCGATCGTCAAGAACGTGCCACCGGCTCAGGCGACTGGCCTGGTGGCGCTATTCAGTCATAGGACACCCGCTGCATTTGTCATTGCATCAAGACGTTCTTGCTTAGAGACTTGAAATATCCAACCAGCAGGAAATAAATTGTGTACATAACTAGATACATATACATTGATTGTGAAAATTATGAAACTATGTTGCAACATGGAGAAGTGATTGTGGTGAAATCTTAAATGAAAAAAAATGGTATCTTCTGGCGATTTTTAGCAAAACAAGAGAATGCTGCAACAAATCTAAATTGACATCTTCACCTGATGTAACGAAGCCACTACGAGGTTGACTGGGCGTTTCCCCCTTTACAAAAAATATAAAGTCCTGTCTCCCTGAGCAGAGATAATAAAGCCTTCCAGAAACTCTAAAGTTACTAGACAATCACTGATACTATTTTCCTACAGAAGACGGGAAGTTGTTATAGGTTCGACCGTGTCCTCCAGAAGGACATGCTGACATCCTAACCCCTGGTACCTGTGAGTGTGACCTTCTTGGAAATGTGGCCTTTCCAGATGTTGTCAAGTTAAGAGGACACCAATAGGGTGGACCCCCATCCAATGCGCCTGGTGTCCTTATAAAAAGAAGGAAATCTGGGCACAGAGACGCAAAGAGAACATCGAGTGAAAACGCAGACACAGGGGAAGCCAGCAATGAGACGGAGCTACGGTGCTACCAGCCAAGGGACACCTGAAGTCACCAGAAGCTGGGAGAGGCCAGGCAGGAGCCTCCCTTAGAGGCTTCAGAAGGATCGTGACCCAGCCAACGCCTTGACTTTGGACTTCTGGCCTCTAGGACTGTAAAAATAAATTTTTGTTGTTTTGAGCCACCCGATTTTTAGAACTCTGTTATGGCAGCCCTGGGCAACTAATACGGAAATCATTCAAGATTTTGAAAAGGGGGTAGGGGGAGACTAACACTTATTAAGAGCCTGTGATGCCGCTCCAGGCTCCGGGCTGGATGCTTTACATATTTTATTTCATTCTAACAACTATGGGAAGAAGGCATTTTAGAGAGGAAGAACCTCAGAAGCTAAGTAATATGCCCGAGTCCCCTCAGCCGGGAAGGGCTGAGGCTCTGCCTCTGAAGCCCATGTTTCCAGTGCCCCGCAGCCAAGGGCACAGCGTTGGCCTGAGAAGACTGACTCAGCAGAATCGCAACCACTGTCGTTAAACATCAGTCACCACACGACCCTGACCCAGGTGGACCAGACCTTCATGACGCACCCTCCCCCAGATGGTACGCCAGCATCTCTGCACTGCCAGATAGTACTGTTTATATCACTGAAGCTTCACAACTTGCCAACTAGTATTCAAACCCCATAAGTTTTTAACCAAAGGTTAACTATAACACTGAGGCTGTGAATGAGTAATCCTGTCTATTCGCTTGCAGACCTTGATATTAAAAGAAGTAAAGCAAGGTATGGGGTACTATGGTGGACGGTCCTTTCTCCAGCGGAGACGGACCCCAGACAGCATCCTGGGACCTAACGTAACTTTTGGCTTTCAGGGTTTGCTTTGCCCTTCCTGTTCTCCCCAGGCTTCAGTGACTGCTAGCTGGTAAACGATAAAGCTGGTTTCCGGGCCCCCCAGTACGCTGATAGAGTATAAAGTCAAAATGACGAGTACTCAAGAATTCAGACTCTGAAAGCGGAATGCCTGGGTCCAATGTGCACAAAGACACATGCTGGATCCGTGGGCAGCGGGCTGGACTCCAGGCCTCGCTGGCCCCCTTCGCCTGGCACCCTTGTGTAGGGGACGACCTCAACAGCCTTGCAGGGGGACCCTGCAGGAGGGTCCACGTCCCCTGACCACCTACCGGCGGTAGCATGCTCCACGTCACAGCTGCCCCAAGCATACAAGCGAACAGGAGGTAACACAGTGTGTGATCTCAAACCCACTCAGTACATTTGATACTCATGATATTGCTAATGATGCATTCCCCCCGCCACTGCCCCCCCCCAAAAAGTGCAGAAACTGTGGGTTTCTCAGTCACCGCAGTTCTCAAAGTGGGCCCGCGCGGGGAGAAAAGACAGGCGCGCAGCAGCGCGTGCTGGAGCGGGGCAGCCTCGCCGCCCGCACGCACGCGTGAGCCCGGCCGGCGAGCAGCAGTCGGAACATGACACGGTGTATGTGGTTCAGGAGAAGTGTCTCCGGGGGGACTAATTAGCAGCAGCTCACAGAGAAGAAACGGCTCCCCGGTGCCCCATTAATGACAGCGCCCCCGGCCACGCGGCGGCCCACGCGCACGCCTCCTGCACAGGCAGGTCGCCCGTCTGCGCCTGCGCAGGGTCTCACGGCCGGTCACGGTCACCTCCCTGCTAACCGCCCCCCAGAGCCCCGTCTGGCTACAACCGAGAATATCTGAGCGCAGTCATTTGCAAGATTTATGGAAAACAGTTTTTCAGAAATGTGCTCTCAATTTTCATTGGGCAAATTCCTCTCCCTGGAAAGTGCGGGAGCATATGGAGGAGGTAAATATTTTAAGAGACAGCGTAAAAGTAACATTTTTCTTCTGAAGTTGATGATGCGCACTTAGGTCTTCCGACTGCACTTTTTTTGCTATAGCCAAGTGTTCAGAGCACATTAAAGAAGGGTAAGGGAGCGTGCCGCCTTTCCTGCAGTCTGACCCCCCATCCCCACCTCGCACTGCGGCATGATTTCACAGACTGCCATCACCGTCCTGGGGAGGAAACTGATATTCAGTTTCTCTACCCCAGGTTTTTGTCTCCTACCTGTCCTCTGTGCTCCATACAAGGAACTCATTCCTCTCTAAGATGTTACCCGATCAGATGAAAACAGCCAAAAGCTGTCTCCCTAGTCCCTGGGAAGAAAGATTCATGGTAGAAACAACCGCCTAAAGGTAAGTCAGGGAGAAAACACAGCGCGGTAAGCATCACCCAGGTGCCGGTGCACAGAGCCTGGTTGTTGCTCTCTGTAATCATAACAATTGCAACTATGATTACTTTTTTTCTTTTATGACATGAAGAACAATAAAGGGGGTCTTAGAATCAGCCATCTAACCGTTTGAAGTTAGAAGAACAGCAACATGACTCGTTTGGCCACAGCCATTATTAAGCATCCAGTAGGTTTAACATACCTGCTTTTTTGGATCTCTAAGTGTAACCCACAATGTTACTCTTACACGTGTACCAGGTGGCCTTCCTCCACATGCTGCCAAGCATTTGTCGCTTTAATTGCACTTACCAGATGAAATGTTTGTCCTCTAAGTCGACAGTGGGCTATGGGTACTGACTGGGACAATGACACATCTTATTCTCTGAATAGTCAGCATCTGGACCAGGTGTCGAGTAATGAAGCACAACATGTGGTCAATAAAATAATGAGACCTCACAACACAGCAAAATAAAGTCTGTTCTCTTAAGGCCTGCGCTGAGAGGCAACGGGAGACACTGGACACTTCTGAGGAACTGCGAAGCGAAAAGGATGAGCTCGTTCTCTGAAGGCGAACTATCAGAGGGCTCTTTCAAAGCTGCGATGGCATTTTCTTTAAGCACCAGAGGAACCGTAGAAATCACCTGGGAGACGCCACGGTTCCCTGCCCTCCTCCACATGCAGCAAAGCGGAGGCTATAAAATCTGCTTAAAATCATGCAACCTGCTGGTGACCGGGTCCTCGGTGGAGTCCAGGTCATCGGATGCCCCCGCTCCACATGCCTTGCAAGGCCACGCTGACACGTGTGCAAAACAGGCCCGCCCAGCACGAACTTCTGCTTTCCTGAATGCAGCCCTGTGTTGCAAATCGGAGACGAGACACTCGGGCCTTGGGCTGCTGCCCCTCTCAAAGGCTGTCCCTTATTTGGCCTATTCCCATCTGACGTGCATGCATGCACGCACGTGCACCCACGTGCGCGCACACACCCACTCACACAATGCAAACGTCGCTTCTCCGAGGAAACCTTTCCTTATTCACTCAGCCACCGGCCAGATCAGATTCCCCACTGCACACCAGCTCCTTCATAGAACTTATCACCATTTGAAGTCACATATTTGTGGGACCATTTAATTAACATCTGTGAGATAGCTCCTCCATTAGATAAATGATGTCTCTAAGGATAAGACATGTTCTAAAATCACATCCTAACCCATCTTTCCTTCATCATACCTACCTGGAAATAGAAAAAGATCAGTGCAATAATCTCAGAACTACTTCTTTGAATCTACCCCACTTCAAACTCAAAGCAAACCCCTCCTCTTCGGGGGTTCTAGGAGTGGGTCTGCCATGTGTTCACACTTGAGTCCCCTCAGCCCCCTCAGACAGCTCACACTTTCTCCCTGTTGGGTACAAGCTCCCTGATGCAATGTACTGCTGAGGTCTCTGCATGCCTCAAGCCCACCTTTGTGTTGCCATATCACAGAGATTTTAGTCAAACCATTCTTTTACTTTTTACTCCCAGTCTCTGCTCCCTATGGCTCAAGACTGGTGTCCTTCAGGGTTTGCAAAGAAGACAAACATCTCTTCCCTGCATCTAGAAGCAAAGGCCTAGATCAAGCTTGTGCACCTTGATGCCCTTCAGCCTTGGAACTAATTCTTTGCCATGAACCTCCCTGGCGGCTCATATCAACAGACCCCTCCCTGTATGGCCTGCCAAATGGGCCTGTTTCCTCAGGCTTCTGTGCATTGAAGGGGAACACAATTCAGTCTCAAGCTTGGCCCCTTGCCAAATTCAGAGCCAGCCCCTGAATGTCAGTGCCTGTGACAGGAAAGGAATGGCATGCTAAGCCTTCCTCTTGGCTCAGAGAGAAGACACCCCCCCGCCCCCGCACCCACCCACGCGACAGCTCCACAGTACTTAAGAGCGAGGTTTTCGGGAACAGCCCATGAATGGGCTCTGAAAATCACAGCCAAGGACACTTCGTGCCTTACAAAGTGTACCAGAGCCATGAGAGGGGTGACCCCTGGAACGGAGGCCAGGATGGAGCAGAAACCATCCGTGGGGACTGGAGCATGGCCGTTTGGATCTTGGCTCTGACACTGGCCAGATGTGCGGGCTTCGGCAAGTTTCTCAGCCTCCATGAGCCACCGGCTCCTCCTCTGTGCACCAGGACTATCTGCATCTCTCAGAGATGTTTATGAAAATTAAACAAAACCAGCTTGGTAAATCAGCTGACATAGCGTTTGGGACATAACAGATGCTCCATAAATATTAATTCCCTTTCCCATGACTTTTTTTTTTTTTTCTGTTCTGATTTTTATAATCATTCCTTCTCCATGGCTTTGGTTTAAAACTCTTCCATAAAAATTTTAAACATATTTCACTTAGTACTAGTTAAAATTCTACCGCGCTTCTAGAGTTTATTATTGCATCATTAAATGCAAGAAATTACACTCATTATTAATTATCTATTTCCTGGATTCGTTCCTTCTGATGCGGGGCTCTCCTTCCTTCCACTCTGAAATTGGCTTCCAGTTCAACAAGCCCATCTTAGGTGAAAGGATGGGGAATTAATATTCATTACCTACTATCTGCCAAGGTAACAGTAAAGCTTGGCAGCTAATGGCCTGCTTTAAATTCAGTTCCACCCCTTAGCTAGCTGTGTAGTCTTGGGCAGGTAACATCAATTCTTGGTGCCAGAGTTTTAAATCTACAAAATGGAGGTGACTGTACCTACCTCATAGGATGCTTGTGACAAGTAAATGAGTTAACTGGAAGAATGCATGACACAATAAATATTCACTCAACATTGGCTGTTATTACTGTCCTGCGTTACATATAGCTTGGTCCCACAGCAGGCCTTCTCGGGCGGTGTTTCCCTCTCTGTTCTCCCCTGAATGAGAAACATGACTGCGAAACCCGCCCGGAGCCCACGGCAAGCGCACAGCACTCCGCGTTCCTGCCCGAGGATCTGTGAGCCCCAAATCCTGGCCTTTCCTCTGCAGCCTGATGTTTCCCAACTTGTTCTCTTGAGGTATTGAACCAATAGACAAACATGAATTATGAATGGCTATGGCGCATGTTCTAAAGTGCAGTTGTCAACCTCTGGGTTAGAAAAAGGCGTTTCAGAGCTTGTTTTGTTCCGATGAAATGATGGCCACGGTCATGGTGACTGAACTCGCAGCCACCTGGCCGCCAAAGACAGCATGTCACACCACAAGGTGCACAGTTGTTTCAACAAGGAAAAGGGGAAGTGGGGTTCTTGTATATTGAGTGCCAATATGGTGTGCTGGGCATGTTACATTTGTTGTTTAATTCTCTCAGCAAGGTCGGCATTATTTCCATCATGTTCTAGATGAGGCCAGTAAAGCTCGGACTGGTTATATGACTTCTCCAAAGGTCAGACAGCCCGTCAGTGCCAGAGGCAACAGAGCAGCCCAGGCAGAGACCTGGCTCCGATGACTGAGAAATAAATCATCTCCATAAACCCCTGGCAGCTCTTTATAACACCCCCTCAAACCCCTTACCTGAATCATTGCTAAGGGTTATCAAGCGCTTACTGTGTTCTAGGCACTCACATGTAATATTTCATTTCATCCTCGCCACCTTCTCAGGAAGTTGGTACTATTGTTACTCCAGTTCACAAAAGAGGAAACGGGCCTTGAGGAGTCAATAGCTTGTTTTGTCACAGATCCTGGAGGTGGAGCCAGGTGATTTCACGGTGTGTGATCTTAAACCTAGGCTAGGCTCAGTCCATTACTCTAGGACTCAGTTTCCTTACCCGTGAACTAGAGACGTTGAACGTGGGTTTTATTCCAGTGCTAGAATTGTATGATTCACAGTACATCAGTTTAAATGACATCAGCAAGTCAAGAGAGAAAATTTCATTTGGCCATTGATACTCTTCCTCCTCAAAGGGACCTTAAGACCTAAAGCAGTTTGTTAATATTTACCTGAGCTGGAAATGTCCTTTAAAACTCATATTTTGCCACCCTAGAGAATGCACTCAGTATTTTAATTTAGAATTAACATGTCATCCATGTGAGTGAAAGTTCAACATATATAATGTAGATTTTTATGGGATAGGACAGGATGGAATAGATAGATGATAGATAGACAGTCAGACAGACAGATAGATATGGCATTGGAACCAGGTGTCTACCTGGGTTGTTATGCTGGCTCTGGTACTTACTGGCTGTCTGACCTTTGGAGAAGTCACATAGATAAGCTTTACTGTCCTCATCTAGAAAATGATAGAAATAATTCCTACCTTGCTGAGAAGATTAAATAACAAATGTAAAACGCTTAGTACAACTTTTGTCACTCAATACACAGGTGTTCCTTTCCCCCTTTTGGAAATTAAAACAGGCATGCGTTCATACACATAATCCTTAATTTTAAAAGTTCCAAGACTGATAGAAAAAGAAAAAAAAGAGAGAGAGAGACTACAGAGAAACAATCCAGGAACGAACTGAAAAGATGGCTATCTCAGAAGCATCCACCTAAATTCAAATGTATCCTTCAGGGGGCCAGGGGAGAGGATGAAGAAGTCACAGCAAGGCAGCAAAATGCTGCGAACCCACTTAGAGTTGTTTACCGACTTCTTCCCGCTCCCTTCCTCCCAAGGTTCAGGGCGCATAGCAGAGAGCTCTAACCTCTAATTCTCTGCTCATGGAGTCTCCCGTGGCAAGTCATGTTGTGATTCGTGAACACCCGTCGCCGACTTCGGCCACTTGCAACCACAGAAGCCTGCTAAGGAAACATCTGTGCTCCTTCCCACACAGGTTGCTGACGCATAAGTCCCTTTGCCGCATTTAGAAGAGTCGTTAGCAACCCTTTCTGGGGAACTCACATGGTTCCTGGGGCACAGAAGAGAATAAGCACAAGGCCTCCCGAACAGACGGAGGCAAATGCCAAGAAAGGGAGCCAGACAACAGAGCAGGCAGCTTTGTCCTTATTTTTTAAGTTGAACTTTTTATTTTGAGGTCATTCTAAATTTGCATGCAGCTGTAAGAAATGACACGAGAGATCCTGTTTGGCCTTCACCTTCACCCACTGCCCAGCGGTAACATCTCGGTAGGGGAAGCTACGCTGCAAATCACAGCCAGAAAACTGACAATGATGCCCTCTGACCCAGTCAAGACACAGCTCGTCACCACAGGGTCATCGTGGTGGCCTTTTATAGCTGCATCTACCTCCCCCGCCCCTCCTCAGCCCCTCGCAGCCATCAGTCTTTCTCCTCGTCTATAAGTCTGTCAGCACCCAATGTGATCGAAATGGAACCATACGGTCTAGAATCTTTGGGGATTTAATTCTCTAGAGATTTATCAGCGGTGTGTACGTTTTTCTCAATAGCTCTCTCCTCATACTGCTAAATCGCATTCCACGGGGTGGATGTATCGCTGTTTGTCTAACTAGTTACCTGTTGGAGGATGTCTGGGCTGTTCCCAGGTTTTGGCTACTACTAACAAAGCTGCTATAAACACTCACACACAGGTCTTTGTACACAAGTCTTCACTTCTCTGGACTAAATGCTCAGGAGGGCTACAGCTGGTTTGTATGGCAATTGCATGTTTAATGTCACAAGCAACTGCCAAACTATTTTCCAGAGTGGCTGTGATATTTAACATTTCCACCAACAATGTATAAGAGATCCAGTTTCTCTCCATCCTTGCCAACATTTAGTGTTGCCATGATTTCTTATTTTACCCGTTCTACTGGGCATGTAGTGAGGTCTCATTGTTATCGTGACTTGCATCCCTAACAGCTGAATGCTGGCGAGAATCTCTTCACATGCTTACTTGCCATCTTTATAACTTCTCTGGTGAAATGTCTCTTCCTGTCTTTTGCCCAGGTTCTAATTAGATTCTTTGTTTTACTATTGAAGTTTCAGATTTTTCATGTATTCGAGATGCTAGTCCTTTGCCGAATGCCTGGTTTGCAAATATTTTCTCCCAGGCTGCGCTTGTCTTTCCGTCCTCCCAATGGAGTCTTTAAGGAACAGAAGTTTTCATTGTGATGGAGTCCAATCTATCAATTTAACTTAATTGGTTTATAATGAAAGGATTGGCCCTCAACCCACTCTCCTTAAAAGAAAAAAAGAAAATGAGAGAGGAAAGAAAATGTGGCTAATATGCTCCTTTTGTTTTCAATACTCTAAGAAACAAATCTTAAGTAGAGAATATCTATCCTTGTTTGAGGTTTATAAGACAGAAAGTCATGATGAATAAATTGGACAGGAAGTCCAGGGCACATTAAAGAAATATGAATAAATAATCCTCATCCTAAAGACTTTGCTTATACCGATGCAAATTTACTTCAGAGAAGAAAGTTATTTTATATTTAAGTTCACTTATATATCAAACTATGTTTGAGAAAATAATCATCTCTTCTGGGATGACTAGGCTTTTTAAGTTCCCTTTATGCTTCTTTAAGACTTAGAGATTCTCTTCCTGCTATTTGCTGACTTTTTTCTTTTTTGTAATTTCACCCGGTATTTTGCTCATATTTTATTATTCACTGTCATTTTCATCATCATGAACTAATATTTCCCCAGTTCCTGTTGGAAATGATGTGACTTGGTGACATGGGTACTGTGGCCACCTCATTGAGTCATCACCCATCCAATTAGAAGTTTCCATTAGCCCAGGGAACTACAGTCAAAGTATGGAAAAGTCTGGAGGAAAAGCTCAGAATAGAGCTCACTGCGTCATTAGGGTCTTGAACCCCAAGTTCTCCTGTGACGCCTCTGCTCTCAGCACAGAGCCCTGGGACCCAGGCAGAAAGGACTCTGGTTACGGAGACGGGAACCGAAGGTGCGAGGCTCTGTGCCTGCTGCATGGACCCCACAGTCCTCAGCGGGTCACGAGATAGAAGGGGTTCTGAGTCCCCTTTGACCACACCCCTCTGCCGCAAATCGGAGTAAGGAGCCATGAAACTGAGCTACCCAATGCACACCACGTTGTGGGAAACACAAGTCTCCTGCAATCCAAGAATTTACAGCCTCAAGTTGGTCTTAAAGGGAAAGGCAAGGGCTCACTGTGGTAAGAATTACAATTAAGGTGTCTCTGTCCCACCCCCAGAATGAATACAATCAGGATAAATTTACCATTGGGAAACAACATGTGGTGGCTGCTACCCACATCTTCCAGGTGTTGTGGAAAAGACCAGGTGTTGGCTAAATCTCCACCTACGTGTAACCTCATAAAGACACCACTGGAATGCAGAGATGTGAAGAAAAACAAAGTTCTTTTGAGTTGCACCCAGAGGGCTGTGGCTTGGATGTGTAACCATGTAAATCTTCACTTCTTTAAAATGGCTTTTTATCTTTTTCCCCTTGATTCAAACTGGCCTTGGGCTGTCTTGCTTCTTCTCTTTTCTTATCCATTTGCATACTGCAGCACCACTCCCTTAATCATTAAGCCCTTAGGCCAGCATCAAACAGTCTAAGGAGCAAAGCCTCAGGTCTGCTGACCACAGAAACAGTTTCGGTCAAACTAAAGATAACATCTTGCACCTATGAAGACAGAAGGACCTACCAGTATGCCCATGAAACCAGATGAAACTCAGGACCTGATGCAATGCTCGACTTCCTCCTAGCCCTGGCCATTCAGTAGAGCCCACAACCCCAACTCCCTCAGCTACTAACTCGTTCTCCCCTGCGTAACCCATCCCCCAGCCCCCCCCCAGGCCATGGGCAGCCAGGTCTTCCAGCGCTAGCTCACCTGTGTCTCCCGGCTTGGCGCCACTTCCTCAAATCAAGCTCTACTTTCTTTGCTGCAAATTCCTGCGTGCAACCCAGATCCTGGGGCAACTAGGCGCCTCCTCTCCCTTCCGCTCTGGGGGCCCAGGCCCCTGAATGTCTCCCCAGGTACCTAGGCACCTCCTTCCAAGGGAACTGTTAGTAATAGTTACCTGTGTGGGAGAGGCTGACATATGGCTGCTCTTCCCTTGTTTGAATGATTTAATGTCCTAAAGTGAGACTGTATTCATGTGTTCCTTTTATATTTTTTTTTTAAAAAAAAAGAGAGAAAAAATAATTTTCCTTTAAAGACACACCATTAGCTTATCTTCTCAGAGGGAGGCTCTCTTGTCTTCCTGAGTAACAGCCACTACAAGAGCCACAGGGCAGATTTTTAAAAAACTACATTTACCAGACAATCCAGGAATTCCACTCCTAGGCATTTATCCAAGGGAAGTGGAAGCATGTGTCCACACGCAGACGGGCACATGAATGTCTACAGCACTTCGTCCTTAAAAGCCAAAGCTGGACACAATCCAGAAGTGCAACGAGTGAGGAGATGAACGAATTAGAGTGTTATGGAAAACTACTGTTAAAAAAGAAACGACAGACCAAAATGGAGCCACTGTTGCTAAACCTGATCACCAAACCAAGAATTAACAGCTGACTTATTGTTCCAGCCTTTCCCAGGAGGGGGATTTGAAACCAGTGGTCTAGATTTCCTGGTCAGCACCAGTAAGGGGATCTGCTTGATAAGACCCCCTGCCTTTCTCAAAAGCAAGTGCACCCCGACACGCACACTCTTTTAACTTCTTAGTCCCCCGCTCTTTCTACCTATAAAACCTTCCCTTTGGTACAACGCTTCACAATGCGCCTTCTGGTTGTGAGGTGGGGTGCTGCCTGCTTCCTGAATCATTTACTAAAGCCAATTAGATCTTCCAATTTACTTGGTCACATTTTGTTCTCTGACACTACCCAGGAGTAAGATCGGAGGAACTAACGAGACACACAACGACATGGCTGAATCTTGAAAGCTTAATGCGGAACTTACTGCATATTCCATTTATACAAAATGCTAGAAAAAAAAAAATCTACCTTATAATAACAGAGAGGTCAGTGGTTGCTTGAGGCCAGGATTTGGGGGCGAGGATTTATAGAAAGGAGCACAAGGGACCTTTTCAAGGTGTTGAAATGTTCCTGTCTTTACTGCGATGGCGATTCCACCATGCACACATTTGTCAAAACTCCTAGAACTGTACAGTCAAGGAGGCAAATTCTGAAGTCACTGGATTGGAAGAGGCTAAAGGAGTCTGGACTAAATCTGAAGCCATGAAGGAAATACGTGAGAGAGTTGAGGGAAGTAGAAAGGCAAGGAGACACTTAGGAAGTGCTGAAATGTTCTGGGAGAGTGTAAGCTGACAAGTGCCTGGACCAGTGAACACCGCACGGTAAGGACAGTGGTGTGCTGGGCAATGTTTCACGACGGCCCTTTGGGAGGCAAGGGAAGCCCTCACTTTGTAGCATCTGCCAATCCTCCCGGTGTAAATATTCTTATTGTTAAAAAAAAAGAAACAACAGGCCACAATGGAGTCACTTTTGCTAAGCCATGTCACCAAACCAAAACTTAATAACTAACCTAATTGCTGTTTCTGCCTCTCCTAGGAATAGCATTTTAAACCGAACAGTCGAATTTCCTGATCAAATTTCTCGGTTAAATTTTGTTCTTTCGAGACTTTTTCAAGCTAACGGTGAGATGTTATGAACTGGGGTTGAAAAGAGATGCAAACAATTGGCTCCCACGAGCCTGCAGAAGCCCCCACACACCACAGGGTAGAGAACACTGCTAGTTTGAGAACAATCATTAAAATGTGCTCATGAGTTAGGGTAAAGCCAACAGCACTAACACATGGATTTCCAAACATAATGGCTTAAAAACAGGCTTCTTCCTTTCTCAAATAACAATGAGAGGCAGAGGCTCCAAGGCGTGGGCCCTGCTTCACAATCATTCAGGGACCCGGCCCGACTCAGTCTCCACCATCTTTAATACACTGCTCCCCAAGTCACGCTGGCATCACTGTAAAGGACAATTCAGCCCCCAGGGAGGGAAGAAAAGACATAAAGGAAAGCAAGTGTATATTTTAGGGACGAGATGTGGAAGTGGCACACGCCCACCGCTGCTCATACCCAGTAGAGAACTTAGTCACCTGGTCCCACCTACCTCTAAGGGGGTCTAAGAAATGCGGGGAACTGGGAAGCCGGACGGGAGAGGGAGCAGCCTGGAGCCCAGCCACCAGTCTGTGCTACCAGGTAAAACACACGATGCCCTGTTAATTTGAATTTCAGACAAAAAATGAATAATTTTGTGGTATCAATATTCCCAAATATTGCACGGACATATTTATATGAAAAATTATTTTTAGTTTATCTGAAATTCATATTTGACTGAGCCAAATCTGGCAAGGGTAATCACCAGGGTTCAGACTTGAGCGAAATGGTAATTGGTAATGTTATTATCTGGAAGGAAAGGTGGTAAGTTAAGAGTTATCAAACACACAAGAGATCTACGTATAAGTCAGCTCATTAAAATGGGACACACACTTGGTAGTCTTAACTCATACTTGTCATTGGTACAGTTGGGACTTTGAAGTCAACAAACAGTAACCACAGATGAAGAAAGTAGGATGGAAACAATAGCATTAGGACAAAATACGGAAAGATCTCCAGGACACATTAAGTTAAAAAAAAAGCAAGGTGCAGAGAGTAATGTGTACAGCGAGAGAGAGACAGAGACAGAGACAGAGACGCTGAGAGAGAGAGAGAGAGAGAGAGAGAGAGAGAGAGAGAAGAGAGAGAGGTTGCCGGTACATGTGTGGAGTATCCGGAAGGAAGCACAAGAAACTGGTAACGGAGGTTGACTGTCTCCAGGGAAGAGAACTGCATCTGTGAGTGAGCGGACAATGGAAGGAGAGAGATAACTTTTCACTATATAACCTTTCATGCTTTAAAAAAGTTTTTTACTACATGAATATATTAGTCATTCAAAAGTAAAACTCTGAAAAGAAATAATGCCACGGCCTACTAAAAAAAAAACCAAGCTGCCTTCCAGAAATGGCAGCTTTGGGGGTTGGGGCAGCAAAAGTCCAAGATGGACGTGGAACATCTTCTGCCAGAAAATAAAGAAGAGCCCGCCCGAAATGTGGGAACACGTGAAAAGGACAAAAGACTTAGCTTGAAGGGGCCAAGTATGCTACAATTTAATCACGAAAGCAAATAATTATAGTAACAGATTTTAACTTTTTAGAATAAAATAAAAATAGACAATTCTAGAATAAAGAGACTGCCCGAGATAGTGACACTCGGTGAATTTACTCTCACGTGAAAGCTCTGGGTCGGCCAGCTCCATAGAGTGGATCCTCTGAGTTCTCTGCTTCACTCTCCATAAAGTGTTAACCTCATCCTCACGGTTCAAGAAGGCTTCCGGAGTTCCGGTCATCACACCCAAGCAGATTGCAGGAAGCATCCTGGAGAATTCTCGGAAGCATCGTATAACACTTCCTTTACCGTGTTAACTTGCATTTAGTCATATGGTCCCACCGTAGTGCAAAGAAGGCTAGAAAATAGAGTTTTTAACCAGGGATACTGCGCCCGGCTAAAACTCAAGGCGCTGTTGCTCAAAAAGGGGGAAATGCATAGCCATTCTAAGACAGGCATTACTAAAACCACTTTCCGTTGGAAAAACTGAAGCTCAGACAGGTTAGATAACTCGCTCAAACTCATGAGGCCCCTGCATGTTACAGCTGGAATTTCACCTCGGCTCCACCCGGTTCCAAGGCCAGCGATAACCCGGCTCACCCTGGGCACCCTGGCGGGAGAGTCTGGTCCCCAGCAACACGGCAGGAGATTCTCTGAAGCCGCACAGTGAATAGAGCACATCTATCTGTGATACATATTTTACCCCGAGATTTAGGAATAAAAAATGTTTGTTTACAACACAGAAACGCTACGGTGCAGAAGACCAAATGTGCACTGATCATTGTGAGGAAACAACAGACTTGACAGAAATTCCACAACGTGCCAGTCCCTGTGGACTCCCCAAGCTTGACAAGCCCCTCTCGGCCCCGCTGGGTCTCCACCACTCTCTCCTGCTCCCGTTATATGTTGACTCTATTCACCTGGGCTGGTTTTTTATTATCATTTCCTCACCTTGGAACCAGGAGCCTTCTAGACCCCAACAGTTCTCACTTCTTACACGGTATCGATTTTACAGGCTACCAATTTTTTTTTTAATTTGTAATATAAATGTTCTGATGCTTTTAAAAGTTTGAAAATGGCGGGTGATCCCATGTAGAGTCCCTATATAATAATATTGTCATTGCTGCTACAAAATATAATTTCCCCGTCAATTCGCACAGGTTTAAGAATATCTGTTGATTTGCAAAGAAGGGTCTCAGTTCTGATATATGAAATCTACGTGGCCCTGAAAGCACAGTCTGAACTCATGACTACACAGCCTAGCAGTTCCTTCAATGCTAAGTTTGCAGACAAAGTTTCCTGCTGATCTTTCAAGGGTAGAACTTTTCATTGTGGAGCTTCGGGAGGCTGATGAGATCCTATTATGGTGTCTGCTTAAAGGCTGTGGTTCAATTTTAAATAAAGCTCTGATAGGATGACTACCAACTTTATTGTTTGCTCCCTACAATTATTATTCCAGCTAACGAAAAGTTTAAGAACACAATTTGGAGGACTATCAAACTGGTTCCAGATATGCAATAGATGGGTACGTAAATGAGGAGAAGACTGAGATATACATGAAAAACTTTTTTTTTTTTTAATGTCTACAGCACGTGATATTCCAAGGTGGTCTCCCATCCAAGTACTAACCAGGCCCGACCCTGCTTAGCTTCTGAAATCAGACGATCAGGCACATTCAGTGTGGCATGGCCATAGCCTTATTTTCTTTTTTTAAGGTACAGATACAGAAGACTTATCAAAGTATACCAAAGTTTAATTATAACGACATGAATTGATTATTATTTACATGGACAAGTAGCTCAGAGACTGACTCTTCAATGTCAACAAAAATCAGGTTAACACACAGCTTTACCAGATGTCTGGATGAGGAGGAGACCTGAAATATTAGACAAGGAGAATTTCATTTTCTAACAACTTGGCCTCTTATAAATAGATGATATTTAAGCCAAACAAGAGAGTAATATTGGGGCCATCGTATTTGCTGTACGGAAGACAGAATATTTAGACACGGGGGGAAAAAATGTCTAAGAACATCCTTAAAGTCAAGTAACTTGTATCCTTTGGGACTCAGAACTCAGATTCTAGGAAAGCCACTCACACAGCTCAGGCTGGCTGGCCAGAATCACTCATCAGGCCACATGAAGCTCCACAATGGCCAGGAAAATCATGAATTTCCTACACAGTATTAGGTGAAGAAAAGCAGATCTGAGAAAAGGGTTAGAAAAAGATTGGTTACAATTTACACCTCCGACGAATGTAAATATTGAATTCACTGAATTTAAGAGACCATCTCAATTTCCAAGGTGCTAAAATGTGAAGGAAAAAAAAATCAAACACGTAGCTTAGAAGCGATGACACACAGCTTGGCAGACGAGAAGTGCACTGAGGAACACATTGTCTCAACTGGGAAAGAAGAAGAGAAACGCATGTAAGAACACAGTCACGATGGTTTTAGGTGGGCAAACATGCTGCTGGGACAGGATTCAGAACTGGGTATGTGCTCAGGACCAACTGCGGGCCAGGTTAATTAGGAGCTTTGAGTAGGAGGACCATTATTAGACAAGTAGTCATTAAAAAGAGGCCGCACGGCAGTGTCTAGGCCCTGTGAAGTCATTAGCTTGTACAGAAACACTCACACCGACCTCTAAGCCCGCTGCAGTAGTCTGAGACAGATACCCAAGGAGAAACTTTTCAACTGGTTTCTTATTCCCAAAAAACACCATCAAGTAAGTGTGGAACCTATATGGTCATTAAACCAATTAATACGTTGTAGGGGTTTTTTTTTTACTGTTATGGGTTTCATAGATGGACACTGGGGATTTAAATAAATTTTGGTTGCATGGTAGGCTTTGGAGTCTGTCAGCTGGAGACTGGTAACTATAATTCAAAGGATTCTACCTTTTGTGCTTTAAATATCACCATCAAGAAACTGCACAGACAACCCACAGGATAGGAGAAAATACGTGCTAATCATTTACTTAATAAGGACCTTCTCTCTAGAATAGATAAATAATTCTTACAACTCAATAATAAAAAGACAGATAATTCCATGTTTCAAATGGGCAAAAATCTGAACAGACATTTCTCCAAACATTTTTAATCATCAGAGAAATGCAAAACAGAAGCACAACGAGATACCACTTTGCACCCACTTGCTAGAATAGCTCTCAACAAGCAGATAATAACAAACAACAGCTATAAACAGACAGAATAACGAAAGCTGGTGCCGTTGGGGAGAAACGGCAACCCTCCCCCACTGCTAGAGGAAATGGCCCGGTCGCTTTGGAAGAACAGCCTGGCGGCCCCTCGAAAGACTATGTAGAGTAACCGGATGGATGACCCAGCAATTCCGCTCTTATGTATACAGCCAAGAGAAATGAAAACGATAAGTCCACACGAAAACCTGTACGCAAATGTTCACAGCAGCATTATTCATAATAGCCAAAAAGTAGAAACAACTCTACTACGCCAACAGATGGGTGGATAAATAACGGTGGTCGAGCCATATGATAGAATATTATTTGGCCATGAACAGGAATGAAGTACTGATTCACACCGTAACACTGATGAATCTTGAAAATGTTAGGCCAAGTGAAAGAAGTCGGCCGCAAAAGCCACACATTGCATGACTTCACTTACTTGAAATGTCCACTTTGGGTAAATGTATGGAGACAGAAGGTGGACTCATGGTTGCCCAGGAATGGCGGGGGGCGGGGAGGGGTGTGGAGAAGTGGAACGTGACCACTAATATCTATGGGGTTTCTTCTTAGGATTATCAAAATGTTTTAAAATTGAGTATCACGACGGTTGCACAATTCTGCAAATATATTAAAAACCATTTAATTGTACATTTTAAATGGGTGAATTGCATGGAAAATGAATTACATCTCAATAAAGCTGTTAAAAATGAAAACCTTAGACAGTCTCTGTGTTTATATTTTCAGGCAGATATTGTCCAAATATGGAGCTGTTAACTTTTCACTCCCCTTTTTCCTTACCATGAAGGTTCTCAGATAGCTTTGGTTGGTTGGATGGTTGGTTGGTTGGTTGGTTATGTTAGCTATTAACAGCCAAACCCTATGAGTCACAGTTTTCTTATTTGTAAATAAAAAAAAAAATTATGCAGGCTACTTAAAGATCCTTCCTCGTGACACTAAAAGGCCTTCCACTCCATTGTTTCCTCTTTAGTACCAAGCGGCACAAATCTGATGTGATACTTTACTTAGATCATTATATGGGGTTCAAAACAAGTCACCCCAAGATGTGCCTCTGTGGTATGCAGATTATTTTGAGCTAAAAGCAACTTAAGCGTTGGGTTCAATAGAAACTTCTACCTCTCCCTTAACAATCTAGAAAAACCTGAATTAGGGGCCTTGCCTGTCATAAGAGATTATCAGAGATAATCTCTTTTGACCTATCTACAGGGCAGGACAAACTTCTATTTTACTTAGCATCTGCTCTTATCATCCTGCAAAGATGCTTTGAAGCCCCCAAGGCACCTTACCTCATCCCTAGCTCAGGATGTCTTAAAAGCCTATGTTCCCTTTCTATCTCTGAACCTCTTGGCATGTGGGGTCTCTGTCTCTCTCATGTATGGGAAGTTCCCATACATGTGTATGTATTAAATTTGGTTTTTTTTTTTCTTGCTAATCTGTCTCATGCCTATTTGATTATGACCAGTCAAAAGAACCCTGAGAGTAGAAGAAAGTTTATTCCTCCCCTACAGTTATCAGGGCCGATTATGAGAAACCCCTGTCACTCTGCATGTAAGCAGAGACAAGAGATGCGCGAAGGAGGCCGTGAGTTTAGCACAGGTGGAGACTGATTTCCCAGAGCTCACACTAGAATAGTGAATCAAGTCTACAGCGGTTCTGAACTACTTATTTTTAACCAGTTTATAGAAGACCAATCAAGAAAATTAGAAAAATGTATCCAAGTAAGGAGGGGGAAAAAAAAAGCCCAAATTTCCAAGATAATCACTACTAAGATTTTGGAGTATTTTCTGCCAGTAAGTTTACATTGTCGTTTTTTCTTCACTTGACATCATGTTATAAGCATTCCTTCATGGCGTCACGTAGTTTTCATAAATGTCGCTTTATGCCAACGGAGATATAGCATTGTTTATTTAACCAGGATCCTACCACTGGACAGACAGACTGCTTCCCCTATCGTAAGTAATGGGAAAAAGGATTAATTAATATCTTTATGCAGAAAGCTTTTTTGGTGTTTTTGGATTATATTCTTGGACAGATTCTTATTCCTCAAAAGTAATATTAATAAATAAAAGATATGACCATGTCATAGCATGTTTTCAAAAAGTTGTACAAATCTACACTTACATCGCGAGGTGATAAAGTTAATTTAGATATCAGGACTCACAGAATGGAGGCCACCCCCGGGGCTCAATCACAACTCTAACCCTAAGTCGGCCAGCATGACGGAATGCACCTGCCAAGGAAACTGAACATTTATCAAGCACAATCTCAACCCGGCTCTGGCTAGCTTACCTTCCCCTAAAAAACAGTCTGCTGGCCAATCGTGTCCTGTTTCCACATTGCCCCTTTAAGCTCACTCTTGCCCAAAACCCTCTGGCAGAGTGTGTCACTGCTTGGGAGGCCCGGTGTTCCCCCAGCCCGTGGATTGTTTTCCCTTGAATAAAGAACGTCGAACTCATCACTAAATCGTTTTAGTTTTGTCATTTGACATCTCTGTAAATCTTTGACATTCAGTGTGCGATGTAAGACCCGAAACTTATGTTATGCCTTCATCATTAAAATATGTGTTTATTGTTCACTGTCTCCACGTCCCTGCTAGAAAATGAGCGCCATGAGGGGAGGGGTCTTGGTTTACTGACACATATCTCAGGCACCTAAAACAGTGCTTGGCATATAAAAGATATTCAAAGATTTGTTTAAAGAATGAACAAAATAGGGGGAAAGTTTGCTTTAAATCATTATTATTGTCAATTCCAACACTGAAATGTCAAATTCAACAGCAGGTGGCAACAGAACTGGCCAACGAATACGTTCCTGTGTCTATGCCATTCTCCAGAAATATGTATCATGACACAATGAAAGCTGAATCATTCATCAGGTATAAAAGTTCCTTAGCTCTTAAACGTAGCCGAAACTGCCTGTTGCCAGTCTAATTTCAGGTTCTCTTGCTTTTGAAGGCAATATACTCAGCTAGAAAAACCACAATTTTAATCTCCCTCGCAGACAGGTGTGGCCAGATGCCTGGGATGTATGTGTAGGTTGCTGAAAGTCCTAGAAAGCTCTTCGAAATGAGAACACCTGCTCTCCCTTGTTTTTCCTATTCCTTCTGCTTCCTGCTGGGAATGTGGACATGGTGGGTCCAACGGCCCTGCCTTGTACAATGAGTTCAACTGAAGGATGGGAACTCTGCTCAATGGGTGATAAGGAGTGAATCTCTGCTGATGTTGAGACCTCACATCCACTGCGGATTGCCTGCCTCTACGCATTTTACATAACAAATAAAATCTAGGTAGTTTTAATCCACAGTTACTTCTGGTTTCTTATCAAACACAATTTCTAACTGATACACTATACCAATTGTCATCTTTCTTAAAGCTTGGAAGTTTTCAATAATTCTATAAATGTTAAAATAATGAGAAATCTTTTACTTTATGAACTTGTATTTTAAAGAGTAAGATCTGTACTTTATATACAGTATGAGCTAATTGCCATGTTTTAATTGTAATCATAAGAAAGAATATTTGATCCATAGACAGGAAGCAGGGAATCATAATAATTTCGTTTGGCGTCATCGGACCTCAGTTTCCACGAGTAGACCATGAAATACCTTTGGATGATGTTACGACTCAGGAATAAAGAGGAAATCTGATGGTTTTTGAGAAATTGGTCTAAATAGGATTATAAAATTTAACTTCTCCTGGTCATGGACTACTGCAACAGTTTGAATGTTTTTTACTGAATAAAAGAAAACAAGGAAAAGTTTTTTAATTTGCTTTTATATTCGTACCAGTGTAAGTCTTTGTCCTCCAAGAAGCAGACCCCAAGAAGTACAATTAACTGTGAGACTGAAACCGCCTACCCCACAACCACCAGGAACATCAGCTTAACTTTACTATTCCAGCACATTCGTGCCCAAGCAAATAACTCAGATGTTCGTTACAGGAACTTGTTTGAAGAGCATCAACTCTTTAACAGAAAGTATCAACAGCTTTCCTACCAACACTCTGGATTTCTGGCCTCCTATGCCTCCCCTTGCTGTGTCCATGAACCTCAAGTTACCTTATATCACAATTCCTAATTAATCCCTTCATTGACAGATTTGCCTTAAACTAAACTGCAAACGCTGGATAAAATCAGGCCTTGCTCCTTCGCCTTTGGGACACCAGCAAAGCTCTCCTGAGGTGGTAATTCTCCCAGTGACCTGAGCAGTAACTCAGTTTTATCTTGTTGATCCTATTTGGGAATTGGCATTTGATACAAGCTGAAGACTTATTAGGGCAAAGCCTGGAGGGAACCTGGGGAAGGAGGCTGGAGGAGGTGGAGAGAGCATCCTTCCGCAGAACAGGTCTGAGGCTGGAGGAAGGGAAGGAGGGAAGGGAAGAAGGACGAAGGGGCCTGAGGTGGCAGTGCAGTTCAAAGAGTTTGGAAAGGCCGTTGGGGAGTTCCGGAACCAAATTCACTCCTCAGAGTAGTCCCACCTCTCACCTGACGCAGCGTCCCTGGTGAGCTCAGTCGTGCATGGGAGAGCATTCCTTGCAACGTGAGGCCTTGGCTCCCCAGCGGTCATGGGTGTCAGAGCAAAGCCACTGAGGCTGTGGATCAAACGTACCTTTGTGATGACAGTAGCAGAGGAGAGAGACATGTTCTCCTGGCTCAGGATACCCAATGATCCTCTGGAAAAGGCTACCTGAAAAAAGATATAATGAATGAACAATCTCCAAAGGAGTGTAACATTGATGTTTCAATGAATTTCATTATAGACTATAAAAATCTAGTCAACACAGTTCATATTTTTCTGCATTTTTGAATATTAAAGACAATATCACTTCGGTTATTGAAAACTGACGATATGGTGATGGATAGTCTTCGTTACTTGATTTTGTTTGACTACTTATCAACAGACATATTTCCAGTCTCTGACAATGCTATGGACTAAACTGTCCCCCCAAAAGTCATATAGTGACGCTCTAACCCCCAATGACTATATTTGGAGATGGCGCCTTTAAGAAGGTAATTAAGGTTAAATGAGGTTAAAAAGTGTTTAAGGGGGAAAAAAAACACACAGGCCCAAAATGGCATTGCTCAAGCTAAAGGCTCATGATTTAATAGCTGATCTCACTGCAGTTTCAGCCTCAGAAACATAATCTTAACCAACCAGTCTGGAATTTTTTGATTAAGGACCAGTAATCTGTCACCTAAGGCCTCTTCATCACCTCTGCACCACCTCTGCACCCCACAAGAAGAAGAGGCAACCTGCATGATAAAAACCCTCCCCTTTCTCTTGGCCCAAAGAAAAATTATCCGGGCCCCAAAATAAACCTTTCTCTTCTTTCGCTAATAGCTCCCTGGCTTTACACTTTCTTCCTATGAAAGAAAAGAAAAGAAAAGAAAGAAAAGAGAAGAGAAGAGAAGAGAAGAAGAGAAGAGAAGAGAAGAGAAGAGAAGAGAAGAGAAGAGAAGAGAAAAGAAAAGAAAAGAAGAAAAAGAAACTTTCCGTTTTTGTGCAACTCCTCAGAGAGCCCTTCCTTTTGCTAGATGGGATGCTCCCCAATTCATGAATCCCTTAATAAAGCCAATTGGATAGTCAAATTTACTCAGTGAATTTGGCTTTTTAACAAAAGGGAGGGCCCTTATCCAGTAGGATTGGTGGCCTTATAAGAAGAAAAAGAAAGAGGAGAGGGAGTTCCTGTCCCCTCGGGCTTGCATGTGATGTTTTTATACAGCTTCCCTCAGACAGCTGAAGTTGGATGCCAACAGGTGAAGGAACTAGTGAAACTGCTGGGCCAAAAGTGATGCTAAGCGGAAAGTCTCAAAGCAGAAAAACCTCCATTTCTCCTATGCGTATTGGCTCCTTCTCCGTAACTCATAGTTTCAGGCTGTTCCAATCTTAAGTGGTTTCCCCCCACTGTTCTTTCAAAGGTCTCCTGCCTCCCGCCCTTTAACCACTGCAATCTGGTTTCCACCACCAGCCTGTCTGCAACCATTCACGTGGAGATAAAAGATGTCTTCCAATTGTCAACGCCAAAGGATTCGGTCCCCACTTTGACCTCCTGAGAGCATTCATCACTGTCACACCCGCCTAGAAACTCGCTGTTCCCCAACTTACAAGACACCAAGTTTCACTTGCCTACAAAGTGACTCCACCTAGGCATCCCTGGGGCACACTGCAATGACACGTTCCCATCTGAACTCAGCGTCCTCCTCGGACAAAGACATCTGCACCGGTTCTCGTCTGGCACTGCTACCCGGTGCCAGTCGCCAAGTCATCCCTCACCCCCTCGGTGTAATCTGCCTGTCAGCCCTGGGGGTTCTGTCTCCTTCACAGGTCTGAACCCCGGCTCTCTCCCACCCTCACTGCCTCCAGTTCACTTGTTCAGGAGGCAGCGCTGAGAAAGAGGTATGTCGTCAGGGTCACCTGCCTTTTGTCTGGTGGAAAGCGCAGGCATGCCCTGCTCCTCCTCCAGAAATTCGGAACAGCACGTCCTCTGCCCGCCTGCCTGTTCCTATCCCACCCCGGTCTCCAATCCATCTTCCTTCGAAACAGCAGACAGAACGCTCTTTTGAAAAAGCGACCCAGACAGTGCAACCTGTCGGCGTAGTCTTTCAAAGGTTGTCCGGAACCTTTGGGATAAAGTCCGAAGTCCTCTGAAAACCCCTTCTTGAGTTCATGCTTGCCCACTGCTTCTGCCTCCTCTCCTGCCACGCCCTTATGGACACCTTGCACTCAGGCCTTATCAAGGGTGGCACTTACTGTTCCCGCAACGCCCTCTTCTCCCTGCCTTGCTGTTCCCTTGTGGATACCCTCCCTCATTCCCTCTCTGCTTGGAAGTCACCTTGTCCAAAACGCCTCTCCTGGCTTCTCCGGGCAAGTAGATTTTCCTCTTCCGTGTTTCCACAGTACTTTGTTCATGTCACGATTCTATATATATTATCAGATATGATAAGTATGTGTGTTTAAACACCCTGTAGACTGTGAACAGACTTGGTTCTATTCATGTTCGTATGCTTTCATGTAGAACCCAGTACATAGTATGTACTCCATTAATGTTTACTAAATACATTTTTGAAGTGAATGTATTTTAATTTATATTTTTCTGATGGCTTAAAGCATACAGTGTTAAATATATAACAAACATAACACTGCCAACCTACTTTCAGAATAGCATGCTCTTTGAATCCCTTTAAATTAGTTTATATTTGAACAGCACTTTTAATTTTTCAAAGTATTTTCCCCTCAATACTTTATTATAAATATTTCCAAACATATGGAAAAGAAAAACAATTGTACCTAAATACCCATATACCCATCACCTAGATTCTGACTTAACCTTCTGATTTTGGAGATACTGAGTGTTTGGTTTCAGACCACTGCAGTAAAGCGAGTCTTAATCTATTTTGCTGGTGGAGGGTCTTGCTTTCAATTTGTAAAAAAAAAAAAAAAAAAAAAAAAAAAAAAAAAAAAAAAAGCAACATCTGTGAAGCACAATAAAATAAGGTATGCCTGTATTTGCAAAACACTTTTTATGGACTAAGTTTATGAGCACCTTTTGCTTCACGGAATGACTAAGGAATGCTTCTACCTGTTTATAAGATAAGGAAACTGAGACAGAGAGGGATTAATGATTTGCCCAGGAGCTGTCTCCCAGGAATTGTGTTCACCCTGCACCAGCTGACTCATCCACACCTTCTGGGTGTTAGGTATACAACCCAGGTCTGAAAAATTTTTGAATATCCTTGGTAATGAAAAGCTTCCAATTCCACAAGATACGAGAATCAGCAAAATCGCATGGGGAGAAACCAACACAGAAAACATTCTAGCTCCCAAGTCATCCTGGGAGTTATCCAGTCTTGGGTCCCCTCACACTCACCCCTTTTCCATTCCTGTTTGGTCATCATTTCCTCCCTGACCTATGAGATGCTTCTTCCATCCATATTTTTCCAGTACCAGAGGCAGGTCTAGAAAATCTTTCATCTCAGCTGGTCTACCCTCTCCTTCCTTTTCGTGTGCCAGAGATACATGACCTCCAATTAAAGCGGGACCCCAATCACACCCCTGCTCATCTCCTAGAACATCAACAGCTTACCGTTTCCTGCCAAACTGTCTAGTGTAATCCTGCCTTACACAATATAAACTATCCGAGCATCTATCTTCTGACTCCGTAGCTTTTATCCTATACAACTAAGAGGAATTTTTTCCCCCAAATACACCCAGGCCTTTCTGCTTGTTTCCCTCCTTCGTGTGTAAATTACCATCACTCCTCTCCCAAATTCCGCATGTCTAAATTCTAGACTTCCACGTCATGGCCCAACTCAAACGCCAACTCTTCTCATAAACCTTCCAGAAACCCCAGGCCTGCTATAACCTCTGTCGCCAAGCTTGTGGCACCTTGTGGCAGTGACCCTAATCTGCCCTGTAAAGCGTTAAGGTCTGATTTCTCTTGCCCCCTTCTGCCCCTTTGCCTGAGTAAAACACCCTTGAGGAAAGGGACGCTGTCGTATCACCACCGCCCTGGCGCACAGTCGGTGCTTTATCGTGCTGACTCGTTGAACGCGACACACCGCGCCGAAGGGGTCGCGGGCGGGCGCCCTACCGCGCCGCGTTCACACCGACACTCACGCGCGCGCGGACGCCGCCTTCCGCTCGGCCACACACGTGCGCCCGGGGCCGCGGCGCTGGCCCCGGCTCCCGGCTCCCCGCCCGCGGACGCTTCCATTCCAGCGGGCGGAAGAGGAGGCCGGTTTCTGTAACCCCGCTCGGCCGCGGGCTCGTCACCGCGGACCGCGCCCGGCCTCCGCGCCCTGCCCGGCTTCAGCAACCCCTCCTTTCCAAACGGAAGTGCCGGGCTCCCGGAACCCCAGCGGGGCGGCGTCGGCGCCCCGCGCCGCCGAACCCCCCCGTCCGCGTCCCGCGTGGTAGCGTCCGCTTTGTCAGCGCGCTGCGCTCACCGGCTAGTCCCCGGGCCGGCCGGTCCGCGGCAGACGGTGCCGCCGCCGCCGCCGCAGCCACAGCCGCCGCCGCCGCCCGATCGCCGCGCGCGCCCAGCACCTCCCGGAGCCTGCGAGCGCCCGGCCCCGACAGCCGGCTCGCCTCGCCCGCCTCGGCCGCGGCCGTGCTCCGCTCCCCCGGCGCGCGAGGGGCCGCGGCGGTGCGGGCAGCGGCGCCCGGCATGTATCAGAGCCCGCGGCGACTCTGCTCCGCCCTGCTGCACCGGGACGCGCCCGGCCTGCGCCGCCCGCCCGGCCCCGGGCCGCGCCGCCAGTCGTCCCCGCCGGCGGCCAGACCCCGGCCCGTGTCTCCCGGGCTCCTGGCGGCCGTCTCGGGCGCGGCGAGGTCGTGCTCCCGCACAGGTGAGTGCGCGGCGCTTCGGCGCCCAGGGCGCGCGGGCACCTGGGGCCGGCGCCGAATGAATGGGGCCGGGCCGGGCAGCGGCTCTCCGCTCGCGCTGCCTCTTCCCCTGCCCCGGCTTGGTGAGAAGGGGGCGCCGTGGGTTCTCGCTTGGTCCCTGGGTGCCGCACCGTCCATATTTCTCGCTCTGGACCTGCGTTAAATGTCCCCTTTCCGAGGCTGCAAATGATTTGTGTGTTTGTGTGCGCGTGTGTTGTTGTTACTTCTTATTGCTTTAATGGAAATTTTTATGAAAAAAAAAACTGCGAGTTACACTTATTTGAACAAGGGGCTTGCATAGCCTGGATGCCTTTTTTTTTTTTTTTTTTTTTTTGACTTGCGAATGCTTTTATTGGGATACAAGGGATGGTTTGGGACATGTCCTGTGGGTGGTTATGCCCCACCAGGACTCGTGTCCATTCTAATCTTCCTGCGGCTTTTTCTTTTTCTTGGAGCTGCCGCTCTTGCTCTTTTTTGAAAGTCATGTTAACAATGTATTATAACACATCTTACGTTTATTCGGATTTTTTTTTTTTTAGAGCCTTTCATCTCTTAATACTTATGTAATTCTGTGTCCTGTATACCTGGGTTAAGATTTTGTAACGGCGATGCCTTCCTTTGCCAAGAGCCAATTTAGTACATCACACACTTTGGACTTTCCCTCTTTTTATTTTGCCACCTCCGTTTCTGCCGAAGGACACATTCGTGAACACAAATGACATACAAGTTGATCAATACTTTTAAAAATGAGAGACAGTTTCTCTTTCAAACTGGCAATTACTTCATCATACTGAAAAGTGTATTCTGCTTGTGCTCAAGTTAGCGTATTGCTGTTTCAGACATTTGGATGACCCTTCTAGATTATAAATAACTACATTTTGCTCGGAGAGTTTTGGACTAATTTAAAAAGGACAGATTGAGCAGTAGAAAGAATATGTTCAATGTGGCTTTCTTTAATTAGCGAAAGTGATCATCCAAAATGTGATTCGAAGCCAGGGTCTTAAACACTATTTAGATTATTGGCGTTTGTTAGATTGAGATAGATACACTTTCAAAAACAAGGATGTTAAACTGGTAACTGAAGACTCTAAACTCTAGGTTGTTCTTTAGAAAGGGTGAACTTGACAGTCATATTCAGGTTTTTCTCCCTCAGTTATATAGGGATTTGGCACATTGTGAAATAACTATTACAATGGCTAGCACCTTATAACTTAGTGTTTTTTCTTGAAGAAATTTCCAAGAGGAACGTTTCGTTTGGGATCGGAGAAGTAAAAGAAACCCAGTTGGTGTCTCCATGTCTCACATTACCTCAAAGCCCCTCAGAGGCAGAGTGAACCTACTGGTCCGTCTCTGGGAACGCAGATAGCCTGTGTAATGCAGATGCAGACAGCTGTGCTGTTACCTGAGGGGAGAATGGTCAGGTCAGACAGAGCATCTGGAATGTTAGGCCTTTGGCATAGAAAGGTGCTTAATAATGAACTTTCTAAGAAGTCCTCTGAAACCTGGTTTTACAGATGAAGAAAGTAAAGGATTTATGGTCCTAAAACTATTGAAGATACACAAAATCTAGGCAGTTTCTTGTTTCGTGCACTTTAGCTTCAGCTACTTGTTAAAGCATTCATTCACTGGTTGCTTGATCACACATTCATTCCAGAAGTCTTTACATGTTTCACACGTTGTAATTGCTTTATTAAAGCAGGTAAAACAATGTGAGCCTTAGTCTGCCTTTAAGGGCCTTCTTGTAAAAGATGAGATTTGTGAAAAGGAATGACTGTTTCATTAGACTTAACACCTTTTAGTCACTCAGTTAATGGCTTGCAAATGGCCCTCGGGTATGAGAGAGAAAGTTCCTTTCAGCAAAGGTAATCTTTTTAGGCTCAAGAAGTGGGTAGCATTTGAGCTGGGCCTTGAAGCATGGTTAGGATTGAAAGAGATAAACTTTTTTTTCTGGAAAAGCCAGGTGCAAGGAGGGGCAGGCATGGGCATGGGTGCAGCAGGGTGGGAGAAAGCGTGCCTTGGGGAAGGGTTCCTAACAGAGCCCCAGAGCCAGCATTGATGCTTCTAAAACAGGCGGTGCATGGAGCCTACTGTAGGTCTGCTAAACATGGTCCTTATGGGGGGCCTCAGATTCCACAGTGCTAAAAAAATAATAATAAAAACTCCAGGTGATTCTTCCATGCCCCAAAGTTTAGCCATCTGGAAAGAGCAGCCTTCCTTCCAGAGTCATTGGGGGCGGGGGGGGGGGATGACAGAGGGGAGTAATAAGCCCCAACACTTGACCCCATTTGATAGTTTCTTCCTAACTCATGCCCCTTGGCTATAAGAGGTCACTGAAAAGATGAATACAGTTCCTTTGGAGTCATCAAATGTTAGGTCATTAGAATTTAAAGGGGACCTTGGACATGAGCTCAGTGTTTTGCTGCCTTTTCTCGACAAAAGACAGCAGCCTCCATAAAGCAGCAGCCATTGCCACGGTTATGGTCCTGGATGAAGTGCAGTCGGGAGTTATCTGTGGGTTTATAAGTGCTGTCTCCCTGATCTCTCCTCAGATAATGGAGAGTCGGCTTTGCTTTTTTTTTCTTAGTACAATTTTAAGAGCAAATACCAGCTCATTAGAGGAAGTAGCTTTATTTGGGATGTCCCTTAACTCTGAGTAAACTGCTTGGGAGACAGAAGAATGAGAAAGCTTGTAATTATGAAGCTTCTGCAGAAATAAATCGCTTTCCTTGTGGGAGAAGTGAGGTGCCATTTTCCTGTAGCATTCACTGGTGAGAGCTGAAACACAGTGAATTATTGGGAGCTTCAGAGTCAATAACCATGGCTCCAGAATCACTTCAGCACACTTAAATATAAACGTCTGCAAATCACATAACCTGCTTGCTGTCTCAACGCTGGACTCTACCTAGAAGAAAATAAGAAATGTGATACTAATTGAGCCCCAAATTTTATTGAACCCAGTACACTGAAATGGCCAGAAAGCACATCATGTCTCTTGACTAATTGCTGCAAGAACTGATGAGACAGAGAAATCGGTTCAGCTGGATTTGGGGGAAAAAACTACTTTGGGTAAAAGGAGGGAGCCATGCTGGAGGGAAGACCACACAGCGCACTGGAGGAAGGTGGCAGGTGTGGGAGCAGAGAGGAGGGCTGTCCGGAAAAAAGATGCTTCCAGACTCACCTGGGGCGCTTCTGAAAATGCAGATTTCTGCTCCTTCACCCTCTACTGAATTGTGTTTCCTGAGGAGCCTGGTTAACTCCTGCATCCCGGGTGCTGCTCTCCGGAAAGCTTGGGGAGTGTTTCATAAGCTCTGCTCCTCCTTTCTCCGGGGTCCTTATTTCTGCAAAGGTTGAGAAAACTGGGAGAGGATTCTGGGAAAGTGATCAGATCTTTGCGCTTGGGGCCCGAGGCCATTCGCGAGACCCCTGAGCAAGAACATCCAAACCGAAGCAGGCTTTGAGAAAGGGAGCGGATCGGTGTGTTTCTGAAAGTTCACTGAGAAAGCACTTGAGACTGACTTTGTCATAGAAGCGAATTGGTCTGGTCTACAACTGATAGAGTGAGTCGGCGGGTAAATATAACGCCCTGTCTGTCGGTTTCCACGTTGTCTGCTGAGAGAGAAGCAAGGGAGGCTATCATTCTGGTGTCTGGGAGAAGGAGGATGGAGACTCAGCACCTGTATTTGAATCTACAGGACCTTGATACCCACTTGAATGGTTATCGTACTCGAACGAATAGGAACTCGAAGGGTGGTATGCATGAGTGATGAGCTCCAGGGTAAACCCCCTTCTACTTTCACGAACGGCAGCTAAAGTATTTTGGATTTATTTTTAGAATAGGGAGAAAACAGCCTTCCCGCAGGAAGGAGTAAGACCTCAAGGAGAAAATCTTAGCTAGCTGCCCTCTTCTGTCTACGTGGCCTCAAGCAACACTTGAACACACTGGTCACCACGATTCGGTGCCAGGGATGTGGGCAGGAGTGCCCGGGGGAAAGAGAGCTGAAGAAAATTATTACCATCAGATTTGCAATGTTTCTATAAAATATTTTTCTCCTTCCACTACCAAAAAAAAATGCCTGGGCTACACTCGTATCTTTTGAATTTCAATATCTGCCGTTGAAGCCTGAGCATGTGGTGACAGCCACTTGCTGGCAGCACAGGGGGACAGCCAGTGAGAACACTCGTTTTTAACTAGATGCTTAGTGAGAAGCCTGCTAGAATTTGTTTACTCATGGATTCCCATGCCCCCACAAGTTAGGGACTGCTGTCGGAGTACGAGGGATTGTGCACAAAGGAACATTTTAAAGCCATTTTTGTTCCCTCTTCAGAATTGGAGCAGTATGAGAAGTCCATGAACATAAGTGCTTAAAGGTCACAGGCAGCCAAAACCATGGCAAAGAATCAGCGCAGTGGGGTGTCTGGGAAGTCCCTTAGGCTTGCCGTGGCCTCTCCCCGTCTTCCTGTCCCTTTTCCTTCCCCTGGCTCTTCACACTTCCAGTACTTGGGCACGTCCATGTGCCAGTCTGCAAATATGCTTGTGACTCGCAATACCTCATCTAGTACCGGGTACAAAAGGAATTACTTTGCAGATCGTGATGATACCTTGGGTATAATAGCTTTCTATTTTTTTTTTTTTTCTGTTTGACTTTCATGGATTTTAACTATCTTTGAGAGGCTGCTGAAGGAAGATGTGCCTCTTTCAAATTTTTTAGGCCACATAGATTTGCTGAGATGTATTCTAGAATTAATTTCTCTTTCATGATGATTTTTTAATTACAAAACTAACACATGCCCATTAATAAAAATCTTCCCTCAGAACTTGAAATGTCTTTGTATGTATTGAGTATCTCTAGAAGCTTGTAGGATTTTTCATAGTCTTGGTGTTCAAAAGGTCCATTAGGACAAATGTCTCAGCCTCAGGCGAGCCCATTCAACCTGAAGACAGACCGTTTCTTTAGCTCGGGAAAAATTCCTATCCGGTCTTGGATGGTTTGATCCATCATCTCGCCTCTTGCCATGCTTTCAAACTCCCGCAAGGTAGATAGATTGTTAGCCATATGGATGTATCCTCTGTGTCTCTTCTCCCATCTTTTAATGCCTTTATCGCTTCTTTATTTTGTGAGATTTTCTGAACATTTCCATTTTGCAGTCATTTTACATTTCTAGACGTTTTCTAGTTTTCCGATGGCTCCTTTTTTCATAGAAGCCCATTCTTGTTTTGCATTCCAAATATTCTAAACAGCGATAGCTGTGTATGTCTGTCTGCCCCCAGGAGAGCAGCAGTCTGACTGCTCTGTGAGAGGCTACCTGAGGGCGGACAGCCTGACTGGTCTTCGAACGCCTGAGAGGGGCACACTGGACACCTCGACCTTTGCCAAAGAAAGGGGGGCTTCTTTCTGTGTTCTTGGATGTTTAACGCCTCACGCCCCTGCCAGAAAGATCCCCGAGGTCCAGAGTCAGCTCCTGGTCTGGTCTGCCTCTCTCCATCACCCTCCTCAAAGGCCTTTCGAAGGCACGCCGCCCCCTTTCTTTGAAGCTTTCTTTGGTTCTGTCCAGCAGGCAGACGCCACCTCGGCCAGCTTCCGGCTGTGTGAGGAGTGGTGTGACTCGCACAGCTGTTTCAAGTGCCACATGTGACAGAACGGCCCTCACTGGTGCCCCTCAGCCTTTCCTGCCCTTCGTGTGGCTCCTCACGCCTCTTGGAAGGAGCCACATTTAACTTGCCTTTGGTAGCCGGTAACTATTTCAAGCTTCGTGGGCCAGAGATCTCTGTTACACGTACTCAGCTCTGCCATGGTAGTGTGGAAGCGCCGTAGCTAGGACGTCCACTTTCGCACTGGAATCCGCACTGGAATGCGAATTTCTGAGAGTTTTCACATATCAGGAAATATCGTTCTGATCATTATTTTTCCAACCATTTAAAAGTGTGGCAGCTCACAGACAGCGCATATCACGGGCAGGGCGCTAGCCCGATTCGGGCCGTAGTTCGTGGACCCCTGATCTAGGGGCAAAGTCTGCAGCTGCCCGTCAGCTTGCGTGTTTCTGTTCTTGCCTGTAAACGTGGACCGTTTCCTCGAGCATCCCGGAAACGTCGCGATAGGCAGCAGGTAGTCACACAGACCCGATGTCAGGGGACAGCAGCCGTCCACCCCGCTCCTTGGGCTTCTGCCTCCTCACAGCTCACTTCAGAGCATTATGCTGGAAAAGCCCAGCTCGCGGAAACGACTGGCCAGCCAGCTCACCAGTTAAATGTGCTGCCCTAAGCTTGTACTGTGGCGGGATTTCTTTTCTCCTTAGTGACATTTTCTAGATGAATCTGGCCTGGCCGAAGGTACAGCTCAGCCCCTTCTGGAAAGCACTTTGGCATTCTCGTCTGTTCGGCAGTTGGACTGTCACACTGGCTAGGTGCTTGTATTTTTAGACATGTTAGGTTGACAGCCATGACCTTCACTTGATATCGCCAGCGCTGCCCCATGGGTGGTTCTACTGCTTTGTACACTTTGTGCTGTGCCACGGTGTGCTGTGAGGGCGGTGACGTCGGCAGGAGGGGTGGAATTCGACCGCGTCCTCTGCCTGGCAACGGCCCCATCGCATTGTCCCGACGCGGTTCTGTCCGGGCCTCAGTGAGCAGCGGTGCAAGGTGCAGGCGGCCACCCCCCCCCCCTTACGCAATCTTGAGAAAACTGTAGAACCGCTGAACCCAGGAGCCGTGCCTGTGAGGTGGCGAATCCGATACCTGCATTGCCGGATTGCTGGAAAGAGTCGTGGAAATCCTTGGCGGTGGCATGGCACATGCTGGGCCCTCAGATGGCAGTTGCCTCCTCCTTGAACCCAGAAATGAACGTAGCAGAATAGGTCACATTTAGCTGGCTTCTTAGGATGGGCGAGGCATAGCTGCTTTCACTCAGTTACCCTCACAGAGGCTAACATCGACCCCAGCTGAAGAAACGTAGAGGTAAATAAGTTGTTCAGAATCCTATTAGGAAAAGGAGTAGGATCTGGGACCAGACGGCCTGACTTGGGTCCGGGTGCTTAGGGCTGTTTTGCCTCTAGAACTGTCCCATGACCTTTACTGAGAAAAGTTGAAGCTTTAGCCTTATGTAAGGCTTTCGCCCGCAGACACACTCCATTCCTGAGTACGCCAGGCACGCCTGTCACAGCTGTACGCTGGTGCTCAATTACAGACATTCGAAGATATATCATCACCTCACCAGAAAACACGATCGTCCTAAACTGGCCCTCTTAGGATCCAGTCTGTAGGATCCGGGAACTAATGTACAGGCCCACACTCACGTAAAACAGCATCGGGCTGGGCCCTGCCAGGGAAGCAGGGCAGACACAGTCCAGGCGCTTTATGTCAGTGGTGATCTTGTGAATATTTTCACTCACTTGTCCAGAAGGCGGACACATTTACTCAGGAACCGACTGGACTCTAAGGAGCCTAATAGAAACGAGCTGCTGAATTAGCAAATTACACTCGCTGAGGCGGTTCAACGCTTGGCCAGTAGATGGCGGCATAGGCTTGCCTCTTTCAATGACACTTTCCTGTGACGTCTGTCGTTTACGGTTTTTGTGTAATTTACTCGCGAAGGTTTCCTCGGGCCCAAGGTTGTTCAGCTCGGCCGTTTCCCAGGTGTGTACCCAGATAATCTTGGCTTTTGTTTAGTGTTTTGTTTTCAATTCGAGTTTTCGCCAAGCCACCGTTTCAAGAGGCTAAGCTCAAACTAATGATAAGAGAAATTACTCGCAGACTGAACGGTTTGGGCAAACTCAAGAATAAGCAATTGCTGAGTAACTAGAGAAGCAGTATGGGGAGAGCAGTGATTTCTTAGTACCGTGGGGCTCTTGAAATGGTAGTCCGGGCAGAGTGGGTCCCAGCTGTCAGGGTTCCCATCCAGCATTCTAGTTATTGAAAGGGTTTCATTTCGCTCTAACGCTGGGCATTCTTGGGGCCACCTATTGCTTTAGAAATATGTCATAACTGGTAGTTAAAAATAAGTATTTACCCTGTATTTTAGTCATTAGCCCACTTCTCTTTTGCTTTAGGAAAGTAAAGGGATGACTTAATGGGGCAAGTTTACATTCTGCTACTGTATTTCTGGAATCTAAATAATCAAAATTATCTGGCAAATCTTTAAAGGCTTTTGTAAGGCTAAGAAGACTTATTTATTCCTATAAAGTAAAATAGCAGTGAGGTATTAATAATAATGCACAGAATGAAGGTATCCAGTTCTAAATGTTTTGGAAATATGCTTATAGAATTAGGAAATGTCAAGAAATGGGAGTGGTGTTGCTAAATGAATAACTAGTTATAAGAAATAAAGCTATTTTGACCTGCCTATTTCCTGTATAATTATATAATGTGTATCACATTGAGAAGGATGACTGGCACTTTTTCTAGTGGCCCAGCTAGAAAAACTTTTTGAGGAAAAACCAAATACATTATGGGGTCAAATCAAAAAGACCCATATCCAAACACGCATAAAAGTGGACCTAGAAGCTAGTATGAGTTCCAAATAAAGTTTGGCAGAGATTTCATCAAGATTTTATATTTAAATTACCAGCCCGTAAATTATTTGTGCTATCTTGCCTCAGGGAATTGGCTTTCAGTATTGAGCTGTTCTGAACCTTTGACAGTCTTTTTAAAGCTCTGAATAGCAATCCCTATTAGGGCATACAACTTCAGTAGAATGGCTTGAAATATTGGAATCAGACAGAAATTTATGTGTGAAAAGAATTTTTTTAATGGTCAGTACTCTAAAAGAAAAAAAATGTTAATGTTTTAAGAACAAGTAAGAGATGATAAGAATTGTCACTAAGTTACTTCTTCATTATAACAACGGCATAAGAGTGGCCACCTCCTAGGATTGTGATGAGTCATTTGAAAACACACTCAGGCAAGCAGAATTTGTGATGGGGCACATATGGCAAGCAGCACATATATAAGCATCCAGTAGCCATTAGCTGCACTGTCACGGGCGTCACCCTAGGATGGGGGAGGGGAGGAAGGTGCCATACACCTTCAGCCTTTTGTTTCCAAAATTTAAATAAATAAGCCTTGCTACACTGCAGTCCTTAAGTGTATCTAAGCCTTGGTACAGTATTAAAAGTGTAACAAATAGTATATGAAGTCTTTATAGTGTTCACTTTTAGTAATTAATTCCCTAGCCTGGGAATTAATTCATTTGTCAAAGTCTGCATTCCCTCTTGAGATCCCTCTACATCCTGCTTGGCATTTTAAATTTGCATACATTCAAGTCTCTTCATTGAGATGGACAGTTCTGTTGATTTGGCCAAATGCATGGAGTCACGTATCCACCATCTAGGGCTGTACAGAGTGGTCCCATCACCTTAAAAAGGCCCCTGGTCAGCCACCACTCCCTCCCCCAACCCCTGACAACCACCGGGCTATCTAGTTTTGTGTTTTCCTTAATGTCATTGCAACAGAGCCATACAATGCAATTTTTAGGATCTGTCTGCTTTCACTTGCCACATGCATTTGAGATTCACCCACGTTTCATGGATGACCCTTGCAAACCAGCAGCTTGTTCCTTTTTCTCGCCGGGTAGGGTTTCCTTGTGTGCATGTACCACGGTCGCTTACCCATTCGCATGGTAAAGAGTGTCTTGGTTGTTTGCAGTGCGGGCAATTATTAATAAAAGTGCTGGTAAAGACTTGCGCACACAATTTTCCATGTACATAAGTTTTCCGTTCACTTCGGCAAACACCTAGGGGCATGAGCTCTAGGCTGCACAGGAAGTCTATGTTTAGATTATTTTAAAAAAAAAAAAAAAGCTTGCCAAACTGCCTTCCAGATTGGCTGCACATGAGACGCAATAAACAAGAGTTTGCGAAAGATTGGTATTGTTCCTTGTGTAAATATTTGATAGACTCACCAGTGAAGCCATCACAGCTGGGCTTTTCTTTGCGGGGAGGTGGAACTTATAGTTCAGTATCTTTGCTGTGCTAGTTGGACCACTGTCACAGAACCGAGGGGAGGGAGGAGGAATGTCATAGAGTAGCGAGGTTCTTACCTGAATTTCAGTAGCCTTCATGAGTAAAAGCTTCTCAGCTTGCCACCTGCCTTCTTCAGTCTATATCCAGGGAGCTGAATCAGTTGGCTTTGACACTTCTGTCCAGGGTTACGGTTGCTTTTTGGGGAGAGGATCTGCCTGCTTCCTCGGGCTTCCCTCTCCTCTGTCACCCTCATTAGCAAACAAACGTGTTGTTATAGCTTCCCAAAGCACTCCTGCCTCCATCTCCAGCAACTACTCCATTTCTCTCCTCTGTGGGGGCAAAATTTCCTCAAAATCCCTCTCTCTTCTCTGTCCTAATTCCTCTTCTCCCCACAAGCCCACTGAAACCCAGAAATCAGTGGTGAGAAAGCCGCTGAAGTCTTCCACGTTGCTAAAGCCACATCTGTCCTTGAACTTCAGTAGCATCTGACACAGGCGGTAACGACCTTGTGGATGAAACACTGACGTTACTTTGTTTCCAAGAGCATCAGACTCTTCCTTACTTCTCTCCAACCCTCTGGTCATGTCACCTTTGCAGATTTTCACCTCATCGTCCTCACTCTGCCCCAGAGCTCAGTCCTTTGACCTGTTTTCTCTCTAAACTCACTTGAGTTTCATCTGTCCACTAACATTTCCCAGATGTTTGTTTCCAGCTTGTACCTCCCCATCCCCCAAACGTCAGTCATCTCTTAAGTGCCAAACCAAACCCCTATTCTCTGCAAGCCCACCAAGTCTCCCTAACAGTGACGGCACCTTCACCCCGCAGCGGCCTTGGAGGCCTCTGACTGCTCCTCTCACAGACCGCATCCAAGTCATCGACAAAACCCAGCCACCTTGACCGCTGCTATCATTAGTCCAAGCCAACGACTCTTTTCTCCTCTGACAGGTTTCCTGTGTCTGCCACCAAAAGTATAGTGTGTTTTTAATACATCAGCCAGTGAGATTTGCACTTAATGTAAACCAGATTCTCCTGCGTGGAATTCTCCTGTGGCTTCCCATCCCAGATAAAGGCTCAAGTCCTTATCATGGCCGCTGAGCACCCACCACCACCACCGCTTCCCCGTCCTCTCCGACCTCACCTTCAGCCGTTCTGTCCGTCACTGACCTCCTCAGCCTTGCCGAGCACCTTCCTTCCTCAGGGCTTTGTTCTTCCATGACTCTCTGTAAGACTTACTGATTTCCTGACCACCCCAGGCCTTGGCTCAAAGTCCGTCTGTGAGTGAGGCCTCACGGAGCGTCCTGGGGAAAGTGGGAGCGCCCCCCTCGCCAGCATTCCCCATCGGCCCTTTCTCCGTTATTTTTCTCCATAGCACTTTTTACCGTGTGAGACTCTGTCAGTCTTTCCATTACCTTTTCTGTCTCTCCCCACTAAACACAGCTCCATGAGGACGGAGACTGGAGTCTGTTCACTGATCTATCTCGAGGGAGCTGGAGTCGTGTCTGGTGTCCAGTGTGCGTCCTCGTGTCTGAGGGACTGAGGCAGAGGATCGCGGTGGCTACTTAGGGTGGACCAGCAAGGTGGTTTGGTCAGGAGTTAGAGCTTCGGACCTTAAGTCCTGCCCTCTGAAGTCGTTTTCTTGTTGCCCTCCTCCATCCTGACTGTTGGAACCCTCATCATGTCCAGCCTGTCCCACACAGTAAGCCCTCAGGTTTTCTCTCCCTAGTTCTAGCGTATCAATCTTTTCCCAAACACTTACGTTCCTGAGGGAAAAGATCGGCATGTGTTTTATTGGTAGGAAGCGCCCTTCCCTAACTCAGAGAATAGGGAAGAAGGTAAAGTTAACGTACTATACAGACAGATTCCCCCTGAGGACTGTGAGATTAGGTTGAGACCGTCACCCGGGAGGGTAAACTTAGAGCCGTGAATAAACCTCGCAGTGAGGACAGCCTGGCACAGGGGGCCCGCCGTTGTCCAGGAGGGTGACTAGTGGCAACGTCTTTCAGGATTGGGCCTGGTTAGCGTCATTCTCTCTGCCCTAATTGCATGCTCACGACGCAACAGGCTGATTGGTTAATCAGCTTCCGCTGCGGCTTCTAACCCAGATGCACATTCCAGATGCGACATTATGATCTCTTCACAAGCCCCCACTCTAAAGCCACGTAAGCAAGGCTGGAGAGTAGTGGCACAGCTCAGTATGGAACTGGGACTGGAACTGGCCTTTTGATGCCCATGGTACTTAGTACTTCCCATGCTGCAGCTGGTGCGTCATCTTTTTTGCTGCAAAGTTTTGTCTTTCGAGGGTAGAGTTAATTTTTGAAAACCACAAAGTCTTCCAGAGGCCAAGTCATGAATAAGATGGGTGATCAGGTTTCATAATCTACTATTGGTCCAAAATGAGCTGGCTTCAACAAGAATGTTTTCCCTGAGCGTCGTAGCTAATAGTCTAAAACGCACTTGTAATCTGAACCGAGAAAGGAGAGCAGGGCGTGATGGAATGGGAATGTCCATTCACTCCATCTCACAACCACACAGCAGTCTCAGAGTAGCCATGCCGATACCACACTACTATATGATTACTGGAAACCATACTAATACTACCACCATTACTCATGGTACCGAAGGCAGCTTAAAATTTTGTTAAGTGAATTTGCTTTTTCTCATTCTGGTCACTGCTTCGCCTCCTACTAAATCTTCGTATGTTCATTGTTTGATCACATAGCCATTACATATTGTACTCTTTTATCCTCATCCAGACTTGAATTTCTAAGAAGCTGTTTGTTTGTTTGTTTGTTTGTTTTTGCCTGCAGCACCTGGTCTTCCTAGGTGGTCTCCCATCCAAGTACTAACCAGGCCCGACCCTGAAAGTAGCTGTGTGTTTAAGGCTCCCCACCAGTTCGTAGGCCAGTGTCTCTCTGGTTGTTTTACTCTGAAGCTTGTTCTCTAGTTCCAGGGCTGGCAATTTTCTGAAAAGGGTTAGATAGTAACATTTAGTCATCCTGACACGCATTCTATGTGTGTGTGTGTGTGTGTGTGTGTGTGTGTGCTTAACCCTAAAAACCATCCTTAGTTCAAGGGACTGTACAAAAATGCCTCTGGCTGCAGTTTGCCAACCTTTGCTCTAATAGTGTCCTCCAGGGTTCCTGGAGTCAGTATTCCAGTTTTGCTGCGTATAAAATCCTTGGTTCACACATAGGTGAGAGAGATATATATACATATTTATCTCAAATATGTGACTTCATTTTCTTCTGGTGTAAAACATTGCAGTTGAAATCTAGTGATGCTCTAATTTTATTTTCCTTATTAGTTACTTGCTGTTTTTGCCCAAGGGATTTTTTCTCTTTTTCTTTACAGTCCAGTTGGTGTTGGTCATTCTGGGTTGATATTCTCAGGTATGTGGTGTGTTTTTTCAATATGGAGTTTCAAATATTGTTTTGTTTTTAAAGTTTTTTTTTAATAACACAAAGCTTTATGCATTGATATTTGAAAATATCCATGATACATGTTTTTTAACCTTAAATTTTTTCTTTTAAACCATTTTTTTCCCAGCTTTGAGATATAATAAAAGTTATAAGTTGTACCATGCAATGTTTTGATATACGTATAAATTGTGAAATCACCTCAATCACACTAACATGTCACCTCACGTGGTTATTGTATGTGTGTGAGAGAGATCACTTAAAATTTACTCTCCAAGATTTTACGTATATAGTACAGTTATTAACTATAGTCACCATGTTGTATATTAGATTTCCACAACTTAATTCATCCTGCACGACTGAAACTTTGTACTCTTAAAAGTTTTCTTGATTTATAGTTTTTAGTGTTTGGTTCATTTCCATGCATTCGTTTTCCCGCTGTAAGAACCCCTGTTATTCCATATGTTGGATTTTCTTTGCTTTAAATGAGGACATATTTGCCAGTCTCTCTCAAATGCTTCATCCTCATTTCTTAGTTTTCTAATTCTGACTTAAGCCATTCTGCCATTTTCTGAATGACCTTCAGCTCATTTTGCAATAGAATAGAGTTTTGATTTGCTCTCTGGGCATGTCTTTCTGGCATGCTTTCATTGTCGAAGAGGTGTTATTCTGTTCCAAAGTCTCTATTTGAAGGTTTTTCTAAGTTTTTAGAAGGAAACTTAGTTCAGGGCGGTTTTCTGACCTCACAGAACTCCTCAAACCTTGGACTCCCATTGGACTCCTTTTTTCACCGTCATATTCACGTGATACTTTCTTTTGTTTTTTTTTTTTAATCACAGTAACCACCCACTCAGCTCACAAAGATAATGTCAACAAAAGGGTGTAGAGCAATCCTGTTGAAACTGAGCTACAGTGAGCTAGTAGTTTACAGAGCCTGACAGGTGTCAAATACTGCTGTTTGTTTCAAATGTAACGTATCCCATGGTGCCCTTGTGAGTCTGCTGTGGTGCCCATGACACTTTAGTCTACAGTGTGGGTGATGCTGATGCTAATATGGAGACCACACTTGAGAAACCACTAGAATCTCTACTTTAAAAAAAAAAAGTAGAAGTACAGAAGATTTTCAGAGTTGTACTGCCAGCCAAGAAGAAAATTTCTTCCTTTGGACCATTTGCTCAGACAGGCAAGCAGACTGATTTTAAAAAAAGAATTTAATATTAAGATTAGTTTGGAAACAGGTGTGTGTGTGTGCGTGCACGTGTGTGCATTTGTGCATGTGCACGTGCGTGAGAAGGAATAGCCTTGCTTACTAATGCATGTACACTTAAGTGTGTGTTGTGAAAACTATGTGTTTCTTTGCCTGAATCTAATTTTCTGCTGGGGGGAAAAAAACTAGCACTGATGAAAAGAATGAACAGAGAGCATGTCTGCATGCTTATTGACCTTGATGTTCAAAGGACATCTGTGGTAAATACTTGATTTTGCTTTTGTGACCTGCCTCAGTGAATTCGATTGACTGCTAGTTTCAGACAATTAGTCTGCCAAATAATGTAGTTTATACAGAAAACTGTTTTTTGAAAGAGGATACAAATGTGGCAGGGAAACCCAGATTCCTCCATACAGAGATTCATTATGCACAGAATCTTTGGCGATTGTTCCAAGATTTGCCCCTAATTTATAATGAAGAAATGGTTGACCTCGAAAAGAGCAATCACCTGCTCACGATGAAGTGACAGGTACAACTCCCCTCTTTACTTGAAGGTTGTGCCTGTTCTTATATAATCTATTAGGCTAGAAAGCAAAGCACTAGAAAGTGTACTGAAGACTGTGCCTCCCGCACCTCTCCTCACCCTCTCCCTTCCAGGACCCCGGGAAATGTGGGTGACTGTCTTTTACCCACTTCTGCCCCTAGCCCCTTTTCTGATTAATAAAAAGTCTGGCAGTTGATGTTTGATTATTGACTGTATTGCTCAGTGAGCCAGAAAGCCCTGATTTACAGGTAACATTTAAGAGGAATGGGTGTGGGCTGAATCCAGCTGTTTCTTTTCACAGTAGAGGGACCTGGATAGATGACATGGCTAGAGCAGCAGCCTGCTACACCCTGATCTCTTCTCTGGGATTAACACGGGCTTTCTGACATCTGGCTCTTTACAGGTCTTCAATTCTTATTAAAATATATAGATAAAACAATGTGGATTTCCTTTAGCGGTGCTTTTCTATGACTGGGTTTGTAAGTTATAAAGACAAATCCTAGATTAGAAGAGGCCATAAGATTAAGGTATTTTTGTCCTTAAAAGATTACCTTAGTTAATCAGAAACCAGTTTTAACAGTAGTATTTCGATTACCTGCCCTAGTAGGAAGCTAGAACCTGGAAACTCCGTCCGTCCGCCTCTGGACTTGGCTCTGTACGTGAACAGGGCAGCACCGCCCTAAGCTGAGCTCTGGCTTCCATGCACCGGGCTTCATCTTCTAGTTGAGCTGGGTGAAAACAGAAGAAAGGCGGGCGAAGGAGCCGAGTGTGTAATTGTGCTTTCCTCTCCTTCCCTGTAGTGTGTTCCATGGGAAACGGCACGAGCAGACTCTATAGTGCTCTCGCCAAGACACTGAACAGCAGCGCTGCCTCCCAGCACCCGGAGTACTTGGTGTCACCCGACCCAGAACATCTGGAGCCCATTGATCCTAAAGAGCTCCTTGAGGAATGCAGGGCAGTCCTGCACACTCGACCTCCCCGGTACCAGCGTGACTTTGTGGATCTGAGGACAGAGTGCCCCAGCAGCCATCCACCCATTAGGGTCATGCAGTGGAACATCCTCGCCCAAGGTGAGCCCGACGCTTTCCTGCCTGAGCAGTCAAGTTCGTGGAGACTGCCTCTGCCTGTGCACAGGCCTGGGGCACTGTCTTCTGTGGACGGAAGAGGTGTGGGCAGAACGAGGCCGAGAGTGCAGTAACTAGGGTGGCACAAGCTCCCAGCAGGGGAGATTAGGAAGGGGGTCATTGGATTTTCACAGATAAACCCGGCAACTCAAGATTTATTCCTTACCTTCCACGTTTCTAGGCTACCCAAGTACAGTGAAAGTCTACTTCTCAGACATCAAATTTAAAGGACTAGGTCTTCTGTCAGCTTCAAAACTGCCTGTTGTCTCCAGCTTTCAGCCCACAGCACTATGATAATAGCATTTGCAAGGGAGGGACTGAGTCTGCTGAATGGGTCACATATAGAACTTCGTGCAGGAAAAGGTTACTGTGTGGGGCGGTGCTGGGCCTGGGTTTTCTTACGGCCAGGTTCTCATCCTTGTGCATCTGTGAAACTTGAAGCCAAAGAGATGCTGCTTCAGTTCTCTATTCTCTGTCACTTTCTTATAGTGGAAAGGAATCCTTTCCTGGGTTTGCCGAGTTAAAAAGCCGATGTTTCGGTCATCTTTCTGTAGTATTATTGCCTCTCATGTAGCGGACATTGAAATTTTAAGAAAAGGGAAAAAAGGCCGCATTTTTCTTTTCTTTCCTCCTAGAAAAGGGCATACTTTCTGACTTTCCAATCTTGGATTCATTATTTTTCCAGGTATTCATCCACAAATAGGAAAAGCCTCCTTCTTAATGTGGGTCCCATTCATTTCTGAGTGGTGTCTGTGTCGGTTCATATTTATTTCATCTGAAATAGTTTAGAGCCCTGGAGTGGCAAAGAACACTTTTTAAGGCTGAAACTTAAGATCTTATGTCCATGAAATAGTTTTAACATGAAAGAAAATCAGCTGCTTGCTTTAGCTGGCTGGTGAGAAGTTATTTAGTGTGGTGGGTTAATGAGTGGAGGCAGGACAATCACCCAGAGCATCTGCAGCAGAGGAAGCATATGGAGTGTCTGAGTGGTGTCAAACCCAGAGACTCTCAGGCACTTAGAAGTCATGGTTCTGTGGTCACTGACAACCGACTGGCTTTTTATTTCAGCTCTTGGAGAAGGCAAAGACAACTTTGTACAATGCCCTATTGAAGCACTCAAGTGGGAAGAAAGGAAGTGTCTCATCCTGGAAGAAATCTTAGCCTACCAGCCTGATATATTATGCCTCCAAGAGGTGGACCATTATTTTGACACCTTCCAGCCACTCCTCAGTAGACTGGGCTATCAAGGCACGTTTTTCCCCAAGCCCTGGTCACCTTGTCTAGACGTAGAACATAACAATGGACCAGATGGCTGTGCCTTGTTTTTTCTCCAAAACCGATTTAAGCTGGTCCACAGTGCCAATATTAGGCTGATGGCCATGACACTGAAAACCAATCAGGTGGCCATTGCACAGACCCTAGAGTGCAAGGAGTCCGGTCGACAATTCTGCATCGCTGTCACCCACTTGAAAGCACGTACCGGCTGGGAGCAATTTCGATCAGCCCAAGGCTGTGACCTTCTCCAGAACCTGCAGAACATCACCCAAGGAGCTAAGCTTCCCCTTATTGTCTGTGGGGACTTCAATGCAGAACCAACAGAGGAGGTCTACAAACACTTCGCTTCCTCCAGCCTCAACCTGAACAGCGCCTACAAGCTGCTGAGTGCTGATGGGCAGTCGGAGCCTCCTTACACAACCTGGAAGATCCGGACCTCAGGGGAGTGCCGGCACACCCTGGACTATATCTGGTACTCTAAACACGCACTGAGTGTGAGGTCAGCTCTGGATTTGCTCACCGAAGAACAGATTGGACCCAACCGGCTACCATCCTTCAATTATCCTTCGGACCACCTGTCTCTAGTGTGTGACTTCAGCTTTAATGAGGAACCCGATGGACTTTTATAAACACTCACCTGTGTCTTCTCAAACACAAGAGTCTTATCTTAACCAGGGATGTTTCAGGGAACCGAGATAGGATGTGCTGCCGAGGCCGGTTCCCGCTTCCCAGCATGCCCTTGGGAGGGAATCCCATTAGTCCACAAGCCCTTTCTGTTAAAACCTACAGTGAAAAAGGTGTTTGCACTCCAGTTTTGGCTTATATTGTTTTCTTCCCCTTAGCATTACAGTTTGATCATTTACGGGCATTAAATTAGGCTTGAAGTTTTTTCAGTTTGATGATGTTATATAAAAATAGACTTGCCTGAGTCCTCCATAATTAACCATAAGTAAGCAGGGACAATTTCTCTAGACAGTATTTCAAGTTACTAATTTGTGGGTTTTTTAAATATCAATAAGATGCATGGCAATATTTATTTTTATATCCTTGCATAAAGTTAAATTATAGCATTATGAAGTGAACATTTTAAAACCGTGCAAACCTAAGTTGTAAAGTAATTTATAGTAATTTTCTTAAAGCTTTAAGATGTTTTATTTGGGGTCTAACAAAATAGTAGTATACAATGGAACTATTTAGCCTGGAGGGGCTTTAGGTTATTTTTTAGGTAGAAATACCAGGTCTTCTTGATATGCTTTTCATAAATAATTCTTGCTGAGTCTTTATGTCCCCTATTGTATTTCCTAAAGCAATTCCATGGCCAGCTTTCATTATTTAATCACTGCCGTGCATTTTTTGTTTTCCATTGGAACGCTATTGGTATACACTTGAGGTCACTCAGTGCCATTATTTTTATTGGAATGTGCTTTTCACAACAGTTTTTTTAGGAGCTGTTAGGTGGCATGGGCTAAGAAACGGTAGGATCTTTTCAGAGACGTGAAACTAGAAAGCCTGTTCATGAGGCTCTCGTTGAAATTTCCTAAAATAGTAAGGTGACTGATTCAGAAGATCTAGAAAGAATGTTAAAAAGTTAGAAAGATAACCTAGAATTCTCTTCCATCAGAAAAAATGTGATAAAGATAACAGGTAAAGCCCCCTTCCCAACAAAATCCCAACAAATAACTTATTAATTTAATGATAAGTTTTAATCCAGGAGTTGTATATATTTAAAATTAATAAATGGTCTTTTCAAAATATACTTTTAATAGCTTGTCTTTTTAGCCCAAAAAGAATCTGGGATAGACTTGATGTTGTAGTACTGTTTATGTGGTGGCCCACACTATCCATCTACACGGACCTTCATTTTTAAAGTGGACAAAGTTAGATCTTTCGCTATACACTGAACACATCTATGCTATGCTTATATGGAATCTCTCAGCACCAAGGCTGGAGCTCCCCAAAATGGCTCACCCAAATCTTCTGCACTGGCAGAACCACTTTTGAAATAAAGGAGGTTTTCAGTATATTGTATACAGAAAATCTTGGGGCTATGAAGGAAAAGCAAACAAAGAATATCTGTACTATTTGGTTCAAATCTTAACAAATGATGACTATTATGCGTGCTAAGAAACAAGACTGATTAGAATACTTACAAGTACAGGCAATAAATATTGTTAACTGACCCCAAAGTACACCAATCTGAAGGGAGATTATCACAACAGCCTTAAGCAAATCTGGATGATAATGAAAGCCAAAATAATGCTTGAATTTCAGATGTTGTCCAATACAGTCGTGCACTGCTTACTGATAGGGACAAGTTCTGAGAAATGCGTTGTTCGGGGAGTTCATCATCATGTGAATGTCGTGGCGTGTACTTACACAAGCTGCGATGGTCTCACCTACTACACAGCTAGGCTTTATGGTCTGGCCTATTGCTCTATAGGGGAGGAAAAATAATTCTCCCTCTATCCTTCTAGGTTCTTGGTTGAGAAATCCCTGTAATAAGACAGATTAACAAGAAAAAAAAACAAGTTTAATAACGTGTACACCTGTATACATGGGAGACCCATGAAAACTGAGTAACTTGCAAATTGGCTGAGGCCACCACCTTAAATAGCATCTTTAGCTGAAGACAAAAGATGTTAAGGGGTGGGAGAAGTTGGTTATGGGAGGCTACCAGGAAAAGCATAGTATATAAGGTTGTGGAAGGTAAAGAGTAATGGGTTGCTGGTAAGGTCACTTACTGAGCTAAGAGGAAGATTTTAGAAAAGTTCAATTGGATATTCAAGAGGAAGTAGCCACTTGGCAATTAGATAAACCCACCTAAGACTTAAGTCTAGGCTAGAATATATTAGGTAGTAAGATCTATATGCATGGGTGAGATTATCTAACCATTATTCTGAGGTGAAATCTATATAACAGTAAACATTTAACTGAATGCTTCATATATGCCAGGCACTGGTTCTAAATCCTTAATTATTTAATTTTTACAACTACTCCATAAGGAAGAGCCGCACAGACGGAATCTTGTTAAGTACTAACATTAAATGGAAAAGCCGAAGGGAAAGCAAGTCATCAAAGAAGAGTTGGTCAGGCAGGAGGTAAAACAGGAGGGGTTATAGAAAATCAAAGAATTTTAAAGGTGAGACACACAATCATGGAGGAAAAAGCATGTTTGATTTGAATATTGGGTTATTGGAGACTTCAACGAGAACTGTTTCTAAGCCAGAATACAGACTGTAAGCTACAGAAGAAAAAGAATGATGTGTTATTAACTGTTGGAACAAAGAAACAAAAGAAGTATGAAAGTGGAGGAGATGCTGAGTACAGAAAGGCATACCTGCCCGCTTCCGGAGGCAGGTGGTAAGGATGGGCGCTGGAATAAGTAGACGGATGGTCTTATAGCAAGAGTTCCGGAAGTGGAGCTTACAGCTCATGACTTCACGTAGTCTGTAAAGAGGCATACTGGTAATGTGGTAAGCAGGGTGGCAAAGGCTGGAAGTGTTGCTGGCAGATGACCTAAGTAATAAATGGACAGACTACTGATCATTGTTCAAATGCCTACTGAGGCTGGAAAATTTAGTCGTGTCAAGCCATTATCATGTGGTTCTTCAATATGCTGGACACAAAAAACAAATATGATTTACGTTTAGAAGGGGTGAAATTAAAAGCCATACCACTGGTAATGTCAATCACCAGAAACATTCCAATCAGTACATACTGTCAATATGTATGCTTCCAAATCTAGGCTATAGGTGTGCTTATTCTGAAAGAGATATAGAAAAATGTTGAGGTAGAATGGTGGAAGTAAGCTAGGTAGCCTTGTTTAACCTAATTAGAACCAATTAATAATACAGCCTAGGAGGAAAGAATTACTTGCTTAAAATTTAAGTTTCTATAGCTATCCTCCATAGCACGTGACTTATATTATTAGCAAATGTTACTAAAATCAATAGCTGTGTGTAATATGCTCAGCACTTGTGGCGAGCTATAGGTATGGCATAATTTTGCCCCAAAAGTGTTTTATGGAAGGCATTACTCAACAAATGAAACTGCAGTGCAAATAAGACAATACAATTCAATGCCAAAGCATATAGAACAATTTTGAAAGCTGAAATGTTTAGGAAATGTTTTCAAGAGGTCAAAATTTGAGATTAACTCTCAAATGGGATAAGAATCAGATGAGTTTTTCTTTGAGCTTTTATTAAAAAGTACCATCAGGTATATTTATGGAAAAGATAAAAGATAACAAAGGGAGTTGTTATAAAAACCTTTGTCGACCTAAGTAATATTTGATGAAATGCACAATTAAAGGCCACAAAATATTAAGTATCAGTTTATTTAAATTTCTAAAAGATGTAAAAATAGACAACTTTTCTTTATAGTAGAAAGCATTAAGATGTGGAGTCACAGGACCTAGTTTGGTGTGAAATAAGGAAATTCATGTAATCTCTCTGGTACCTCCACTTCCTAATTTGTAAAAGGGTGAGAGTATTACTCTTCTAACCCCTCAAAAAGTCTGATTGAGAAACAAATGGTCTGATTTCAAATATAAATTCTTTAAGTGTGGCCAACATCAAAATAGTAAATTCATTATGGTAAGTAGAACATTATAGTTCATGATAGTAATTAGAAAGTGGCAACATGCAGATATTTGCCAAATATTAATACAATGGAACAAAACAGAAGTAGAATTTCTTACACAGTAGTTGGGAATGAGAAACAGGACTTCTACTCATAACTAAAACGATGTCTCTATACTAGCTTTTGAATATTGTTATAAATATCACCAGAGAACAAAACGCAATATGTTTCATTTCTATATTTCAGAAAACCTACTTGAATACACTTTGAAACAAGAGTACAACAAAATAGAATATACTTCAAATGTTGAATATACAAACTATTATAGTTCAAATCTGAACACTGGTACTTTCCCTCTTAAACTTCAACTAAAAAAAAAAAGAAAGAAAACTCCAGATATTAGAGTTGCCTGACAAAAATTCATGCTGAGCCTTAACTTCCAAGTGACAGTAGAACTGGACATGTGTCTGCACAGATGCCAGGGCTGAGTGAGTGACACAGGCATGTTACAGCAAAAGGCCAAAGCCCACTGTTAATTTGTCCACAATTAAGAAACTGACAGACTTAAACTACCATATAAAATGTTACATGTAAATTCTATAACAATACTGTGCTAGGTACAAGATTTTTAAATTTTTTCTTTTAATAAAAAAAGCTTTACACAAACAAGCCATTAGCTTATTTCAATAAAGAAAACCGAAAATTAGTCTAAGGCCTTTGTTTTAAATCAGCTTAAGCTATATGATAAAAAAAAAAAAAAAGAATCGCACTAGATCTTTTTTTGCTATCCTCTTTCTGAAACTTTTGGATCCATTCTTCAATTCACATTCTAAAATACCTATATTAGCAGTCTTCACATAGCACCAGTTAAGTGAGTTCTGTGTGAACACAGTAATAATTGCTGGTATGCATATAAAATGCATCAAAAATTGCTATATGTAACAATGAGATCACCCATCCCAACCCCTCCCCCACTGAAAACTATATAGCCTCTTACAGAATGTTAGTGTTCCAAGTCTTAGTGTAACTTGATATTGTAGTGAGTTGCTTGGTCCCTTTCAATCCTTTTTCTTATTGATGGGGTTCAGTTGTTTCCTACTGTAAGAGGCAGTTTTCTGTCAGCATCTCAATATGTAGTTCATTTCCCACTGAAACATGGGATAGGTAATTTATTTCCAGTAAGTCTGATTGTTTTCTTATATGCATTATAAATGTTTTAAAGTCTTCTTTTGACTTTTCTTGATGATACCCCTTGCAAATATGTGTTAGCACTATCACTAACAGTCTAAAGTCCATGGCAGAGCTGCTATTATTTCTCACACGTCACCAGTCCTTCTGTTTTCATTGTTACCGGAAGGGCAATAGCTGAAGGCGCACTGACAACCACTACGTGGGTCACTGTCTTATTTCCATCTGCCGGTTTTTCTTCTTGTACCAGCTGCAAAGTTTTCACATCATGTTCCTGCTTTTTTGCCACTGCTTCTGATTTAACCTCTGGCCCTTTTATGACGGCGCTGATTACTCGGGAGGAGTCTGGCCAGACGCCTGCTGAGTAGGCACCGAGAGTCTCATTACAGGTGTACCGTGGGCTATGGAAACCGGGGTCAGCGCCCTCACGGCCAGTGGGGTTCCAACAATGTTAATGCTTCCCGATCCAGTCAGATTTGACTTTGTCTGCAGTTGACACTGTGCCAGTTGTGTAGCTGGGATGGTAATAATTTTGGCAGGCTGCATGGTGATTTTGTCTCCATTTTCAGTAGAGGCTGGCATCACAGTAGGGATTGTCTGAATAACAACCTTTGGAGAGCTTGCTGTTGCTGGACTACTGCTGGTTAGTAATGGTGTGCCTGCATTAACTGACTGAACGGCCACAGTTGAAATTTTCTGACCCAACGATGTCATTACAACAGGTACTTGCATTGCCACACGAACTGTCCTAGTAGATTTTAAAAAAAAAAAGTAGATAATATTTAAAGCTAAATTAGAAAATAGGTCTTGTGCAAAAAGATGACTGCCAATCCAAAATGTACAAACTAGCACTCCCAAATTTTACAGACGTACTGACGATCCCTGACATTTAGACTATAAAATACCATGAAATAAATACATTTTAAAAATCAAATCCCACATTCAGTTCTATCTATAAAACCATAAAAACCAATCCAGGTTAAAGGAGACATCTGCTACTTTAACAGTATAACATGATACATTTAAATAGCAGGTTCTTTTCAAAGTCCTGACCAACAGTGGGTTCTTAGAATGCTGGTATTAAAAAAAGGGATATATCTTCCTGCCAAGCAGCTTTCTAAACAGCAAATACATTACCACTGACCATCTCCTTCATTTACCTTGGAGCTGCTGTTGCTGATACAGATGCGGTAGTAGTAGGAGACCTGGACGAAGCATCATGGCCAGGGGAGGTGATGTTCACAACTCTAGCGACACCCTTCTCTGCTCTGACGCAGTTCAGTGGCGATGAGTTTTTCCCACCACGAACAGAGGTTGCTGCTTTCAGGAGACTTTCTGCAGATAGTGACACACGTTCTAATGATTTTTCATCAGTAGCTGCTGCTAAATCTTCATTACAGGTTTCACTTTTGTCATCGTCTATGACCACTATGTTTTTGGGCATATCCTTGAACTGATATACAAGCCTCTGTCCTTCAACCTTCGCAAGAATACCCCTTTGGTAATAATATCTGTAAGAGAAAAAGTACTAAGTGAATCAAATGTATTACTTTTTTTTTCAAAAAAAAACATGTATAACGGACACTAACAGAAACATTCATTTATTCCTGTAAGATAAGGAGCTCTTCTGAATTGTTCAAAAGGCTGAGAATTTGAAGAAAGAATGAAGGTGGAACCTGGTACCACAAGTCCTATAACTTTGAGATCCAGAGATCCACAAAGTAGCTCAGAGTTTGTTCTTACAGGAAGTAATTTCGCCTAAATACAGAATGCTATTGTATTTTACAAACACTGGTAAAAACTCTGATTTACAAAGGTTATAAAAACAATCTGATGTTATATGGAATAATCACCTAAGCTGTGCTTAGTAGAGATGAATCTGGGACATATATGACTGCTGTCACATAAACTATGTTCATTTACAGACATTTTTAATTAGAAGCCACGTACATTACAAAGTTTTGTGGGTTTCTTAAACTGACAAAACTTAAAGAGAAATTTCCGTATCACGATATAGTCATTATAACATTCACAAGAAATGAAGCAAATTAACAATTTGGAAACTGTTTTGTTTGGCTTTAAATTTCTTTTTAAAGGTCTACAACTTAACTTTCTATTAAGAAACAGTCCTAAGTTCAAAAGCACATTTTCTACAAAAATAGTATTTTCCAATGATGTTGAAATTTTAGACATCTAGACCAAACTCCTTTTTCCCATCTAGCTCCAAATCCAAGAAGCACCTCTAGAATACCCCCCCCAAAATTAAGTTATAATAAATAAGGGATTTTTAGAGCTTCTCTTTAAACACCTAAAGGACAATATACAGAGGTGTGTGCATTTTGTTTGAAAATTCATTCTCTTGTGCTCTTACCTCAAAGCTCGTCCCATAGTTTCATAGTTCATGTCTGGCTTGTTCTTATGCTTTCCCCAGAGCTTAGAGACAGCCTTTGAATCCACGAGTTTGAATATGCCTTTTTCTCTCTGTGTCCACTTAATATACCGAGGACAAGTATTTTTATCTTGAAGTAGATCTAAAAGAAACTCCCACAAATAGGTTGTGTTTCCTTTGAAAATAATGACAGGCATTGATTAAAACTTTACTTTATTAACATAATTAAACACATAACTAAAAGCAAATATTTAATTATGCTAGGTAAAAATCAATTCATTTACTACTGGTGAAACACAAATGTATTGTCATTAAATACTTGACTATATGAACAATCATTTGTATAGTTTCAAATTGTGTTGTCTAGTATATAACAAAGTATCTGATAACAAAAATCATAAATATATAACAGTATGAAAGAATATAAGATACATCACAAGGCAATGCATAATTAAAATCCAAATGAATGACAGAAAATGATGTTTGGGATTTCAGGAGTGAAAATTAAGTGAACTGCAAAGACATCATGACATCTTAGACGATGGCTAAGATTTGCACAGAAAAAAAGGAACTTAACCCAACATAAAGCATCACTTTTTTTTCCTTTGGAAGCAGAGGAAGAGTAATGGACGGTGATTATGAGATGCCCAGGCTTTACAGGCTGCTGCTTTTCTCTGATTCCTTAGTAAGCCTCTAGGTACAAAGGTTCTTAAACCGATGAAAGAACGGAAAAGAACACTAACATTAAGCTACATATGCCACCACTGAATCACTAGGCCACTTCTAGGCTCCTACTCACACTCGCTTTACTATCCTCAAATCCAGACCCAATTTATAGGCTACAAGAAGAGAACTGCGAAGGTGGGAGGCTTCCAAACCAAGCCACTGCTCCTCAATCTAAAAGCTGATGTCCTCTTCTTCTAGCATTTCATTTTCATTCTGGATTTCCTTAAAAATTCAATTCATCTATTAACCCGTAGTTGAGCCCCATGTACATCTCTTGACCTAAAGAGATTAACCTTCAACTTCACAATATTGCATTTATATCTTTGAAGCCCTATTACATCAGCATCAATACCTAAAATCTCTTACTATTCAACCATGCATAACTTTCAACTACTACAGAACAAGAAGTGTAACTGGGGCATTTTTATTTTATGACCAGATTATCAGGCCCTGTGAGCGGACATAGCAAAAGTAAGCAGAGAACTTATTCTGGAAGAAATTTTATACAGCATAAACAGTCTTTCACATAGTAGGGATGTGAATGCTTCTAGGTGTGTTGAATTAGACTGATTGACATTTCTCAGGTTATCTTTAAATGCTCCCCCAGTTCCCATCCCCAAGTAAAACTGACAATTCTATTTCTAGTTTCAAAACAATTCAGAAAAGAAAGCATTCTTTATCCAACCAGGTAGTTCATTAAGCCCTTGCAGAATTATCATTTTGCAAAAGAGTAAACACTGGATGGATTTTAAAAAAGTTATAACTATAGTTACAATAACTGTAAACTTTAGCTTTCTAACATTTACTACTACCATGTAAGTTTTAAAGTTTTCAATTTAAGTAAAAAAATAATACCTAAGATGTTAGAAATATAAAATGACCAAACACAAAGAAGTTTTCTCAATCTGTCCCAAGTTGAATTATGAGCTCCTGAATAAATAAGATTTCACTGGATTTTTTTGTCTAATTTTTAGAAGGCTTACTAGACTTAATTATACTTTAACTATTTAAAATGAGATGTCAGAACACCTGTCGAGGACCAAATTTGAGTATATTAATCCAAAATGATCCAACTATTGAACATTGGTCTGAAAACATTTATTCATGAAGTGATAAACTTTTAGTTATCAGTACACACCTAAAACCATTATTAAAATATTATTTGAAATACAATTTATCCAACAAAGTAACAGAACAGAATGTGAGAGGATTACTGCAATTTTTGTTTTTAATGAAAAATATAAATTCTAAAGCAAAAAAAATGGGAAATTTTTATTCCGACTCCTGATATGACTGAAATTTGTGACTGGAAAATTAAATCCAGCTTGCCTTGGATTACTGCATTGCTTCTATCAGTTAAGAAAAGATATCTGAAATAAGTCTTAGTTGTAAACTTCCTATTCTAGGTGGCCCTACGTGAGGATGCGTGCTATTGTACATACACACATCCTCTACAACAATGGCTCCTTTTTCAGAACGGTGTGTGTCAGGCTGCACTTAGGACTTTTCAAAATGTAAACACCCTCCTCCTTCCACTCTCCTGGTATATCGATGGCTAGAGAATCTTAGTGCAATAGGGACCCAGCACAGTTTGAAAGCTCCCAGGTGATGCTGATACATCCCTGATTAAAAACTACCAAAATAGTATTTCCAAATATGCATGTACTAGAAATAATTTTCTTGAGAATGCAAAAAATTTAACCTGACTAAAAAACAAAATCATCTCACCTCCAAAATGGCCCTCCCCAAATTACCTTTTCCTTCTCTGGGTTTCTTCTTTATACCTAACTCAGGAGACCCATTGGAAATTGGTGATTGCTGGGTCTTTGGTTTACGGCCAACTGAAAAAATAAGATATTGAAACCATACATTGAAAACAAGAAAAATAATATAAGCATGATTAGCAGACTCTTTGATAACATATTACCGATGAAATTGAACACTAAATTTGTGGATTAATATACTCAGTGTATATAATAAGTTTCTTTAAAAAGAGCATTAAAAGCACTTCTGCAAGTTTAGATTACAACAGTTGTTAGTTGGTAGTAATCTCATAGATGGCAAGTCAGATACTATTAACCTATTATTTACATGGTCAGAGCCTCAATTTGGTAGTCTTTTCTAATAATGTGGCAATGGAAACAGATTCTAGTGCAAACTTTTTTGTTTTCTGGTCTATAGGATTGTTAGAAAAAGCTTTACCTACCTATTGCAGAAGATCTGATAATCTGCGAAGCCCTTGGAGCTCAAATGAGGAAAAGTAAAAAATATTAAACACTCTCTACTGCTCTGAGCCAATCCACCAGAATTTAAGCCCAAGTGTTCAAATTCCCCCACCTAAACATACAGGTACATTATAAGGGTAAGAAAATCTTTCAAGGAATTACTTCATGTGTGTAATGTTTGTGCCCTTCCTTTTGTTTCTTCTCACTTCTGCCAGAAGGCTCTTTCAGACTAGCATCCACAGTGAACAGAAAAACAAGAGCTGTACTTCCCCTACACTAAAGAAGGCAGAAGTCGGAAATGCACTGTATTCAGATCTCAGCAGGTAAGCTGATGGATGGATACCAGCTGGCAGGTAAAAGGAACATTCAAGTGCATTATACAGTAGTCTCCCTATCCACAGAGGGCATGTTCTAAGACCCAGGGGATGCTGAAACCATGGATAGTACTGAACCCTGAATATACCGTATTTTTCCCTATACGTACATACCTTTTCACTTACGGGGAAGAACTTTACAACTTATCTTTGGCATATCCAATTGCCACAATCACTAGTTTGAGCTTTGGGCCATTATTAAGTTAAAAAAAGGGTGACATGAATACAAGCATGTGATACCATGACAGTCAATCCGATAACTGCTGCTAAGTGACTAAAAGGCAGGAAGCATATAGAGCATGGAGACACTGGACAAAGGGAGGATTCACATCCCAAGCTGGACACAGAGGGAGAAGGCTCAAGATTTCATCACACTACTCAGAACGCGTGCAATTTAAAACTTCTGAATTGTTTAGTTCTGGAATTTTCCATTTCATATTTTCAGACCTAGATGACTAAAACCATGGAAAGCAAAATTACAAATAAAGGAGACTACCGTATTTTCAAATTAAGCCCAGGCATACTTTGTTTATTGCACTTCACAGATATTGTGTTTTTACCAACAGGTTTTGAGTTGAGGAGTCTACTGGCATCATTTTTCCAACAGCAGTTGCTCCCTTCATGTCTCTGTATCACATTTTCGATAATTTTCACAGTATTTCCAACTTTTTCATTATTATTATATATGTGATAGAGATCTGTGATCAGTGATCTTTGATGTTCTATCATTATTGTTTTGGGTGTCACAAATCATACCCACAATAGCCAGTGAACTCAATCAATAAAGGTGTGTGTTCTGAATGTTCCCTCACTTCTCTCCCACTCCTCAGGCCTCCCTATCTAGAGACACAATATCATTATTTTTTTTTAGGCAAGGCAACCCTTGGTTGACCTCACAGATTATAAGGACCTTGTCAGCTTACCATCCCTTATTTTTATTTTTTACACCTATAGCACCTGGTCTTCCTAGGTGGTCTCCCATCCAAATACTAACCTGCTTAGCGTCTGAGATCAGACGGGATCAGGCTTGTTCAGGGTGGCATGGCCGTAGATGAGATACAATACTAAAATTGGGCCAATTAACAACCCTACAATGGCCTCTTAAGTGTTCAAATGAAAGGAAGAGTCAATCAATGCAGCAAACTTCATTGTTGTCTTATTTTAAGAAATTGCCACAGCTACCCCAAACTTTAGCAACCAACACCCTCATCAGTCAGCAGCCATTAACATCGTGGCAAGACCCTCCAACCACAAAAAGATTACAACTCACTGAAGGTTAGCATCTTTAGCAGTAAATTATTTTTAATTAAGATATGCACATTTGTTTTTAAAACATAATGCTATTTATAGCACACTTAATATATTACAGTATAGAATAAATATAACTTTTATATGCACTGGGAAACCAAAAAATTCATGAGACTTACTTTATTGTAATACTTGTTTCATTGCAGTGGTCTGGAAATGAACCTGCAATATCTCTGAGGTATGGCTTATACTACTACTGATCTGGTGATTATCTAACATCTGTGATTTCTGATGCCACTCTACTCTTAATTAGCAAGGACTATTTAAAGCCAAATAAAGAACTAGATTAAAGTACCTTAATTTATATTTCAAAATGCATAGCTATTATGTTCTAGGATTTTATTATAATTCTTATCAATGTAAGTGTGCTTTGCCAAAATTAAAACAGAAAGTTCACTGGTCTTGCTAAAACAGAGCTTATCTTCTCAATTTAAATAATGTTTATATATACAAATCGATCAGTAGTAAGATTAATATCTTACTGTCTCCTGAAGTAAATCACAAAAGCCTACCTACCTAAACAGAAAGGTTAGCCCAAAAAGACTTGTTATCTTCTTATAAAGCAGCATTTCCCAAATCACATTCTTTGAAAAATACGTTATTCATCAGTAGGAAAAAGGGTTCTACAGTCAAATCAACTTTTAGAATATTGCATGCTTCTCTTAGAAATTCACGACACACATTAGTATATTAAAAGCTCTGGAATTTAAAAAAGGCCCTATTAAAAAAATAATAAAATAACCTACCTAACTGTATGTCCCAAATGTATTTAACCACAAATAAATATAGTGTTGTATGTAATTTTTAAATGGGCATTAAGACCATCTATTTTCAAATATATAGTTAGTATTAAATTGGCAATTATTTCCTCATTCATATCAAACCTCTTGGGTTATAACTATATATCAACTTGTTTATCTAAAGGTCTTGGTTACCTAAATGATCCCAGCTTTTCATGGTCTTTTCTTTCTTTTAAATCTAAAAATCTCTTAAGTATTTTGTAATAGCTCCCATAGGAAACAACCAGCCAAAGGCTATGGTGGACAGTGAGCAAATAGTTATTAATATGTATGCCTATGGTTTTTAAATGTTCACAATAGAAGTGATTCTTTTAAATTCTCTCATTCATACCTTCTCTCAATATACATAAATCTATATATGTATTATATGAGGGAAGGCACTCTTATTCTCCATTGCATCCCTCACAACGAGAAAAAGACCTATGAACATCACAGCAGTTAGAAACACTTCTATCTAAAAATTGGGGGAAAACATAGTTTTAACACAATTCTAATTTTTGCCTTTTTGATTTGAAGAAAGAGGAAGTTAGATGAGTACCCATTAATATAGATTTCATTTCTTTCAAGTTTTATCCTTTGATTCAAACAGGAAAAGGACCCACTTACTGCCCATCTCCTTAGGATGTTGGAGATGTGCTGGGGCCTTGTGGCCACCCCCCACCCGAGTCAGGTGAGCAGTCTCTCTCTGCAGAGTCAAACAGTAACTGGAAATACTCTTTATCCACTGGTGAGTTTATTTCACTTAGAGGTCCCTATTGGCAATCTTGGTATTTAAAAGAAGGTATACGAAAGAAAAATGGGCCTTTATTTTAATGCCCGCAAACGAGTAGGAAGATAAGCTTATGAAAAATAGAGCAAATAAAGAATAAAAAAGTTGAAGTAACCAAGGATGAAAAGTAAACAATGTGTGCAGTGATTCTCTGTTCCTGTGATCTGCCTTCTCTGTGTCCAACAACTGTTACAATCTCATTTTCAGGCAGCTACTTTTAGGGCTTAAATACTAATTCCTTTAAACAGTATGAACATGTTAAAACACAAAATTAACATCTTGACTGTGTAGATTCTTTGAGAATATCTACGTTAAAATATAACTTAATTATATTTTAATTATAAATCTACAGCACATATTTCCTATGACCCAGGTGGGGAAAATGATACCAGAAGAAATTTCACCGGCTTTTCCAGAAATTTATAAATATGCTCTACCTTTTTTCTTTTTCATTGGTTCCTGGCTATCTGGTGACGTGGGAATAGGAGAGGTATCCATTGGTTCGGATTCTTCAGTTGACACCTCCACTACAGTCTCTGTGATGACGTCCGGCCTCATAGCAGCATGGATAAATTCTGGAGTTGACACACAAGGAGGAACAAACACTTCCACTATAAAAAAAAGTTGAGAAATTAAAGTTTCCCACCCCTATTAATGTTTCTTAATGTGGACAATTCAATACTTAGTAGCAAGTTATTTAATGATTACTTTCCTTCCGTGTACCCATCACTATTCTTTTAATTAGGTAATACATGCACATCCTATAAAATCTAAAACATTTAATAAATGTGATTTCAGTGAAAAGTCAGTACTTAACAGTTCATTTTAAAATACCAAGAAAAGGAAAATCGGCTCATTACAGCCCAAAGAATATCACCTTTCAATATTTAAAATTTTACTTAATGGGTCAGTCCTGAATTTCGGGTCACTAAAATAGTACGTACAGGTGGCTATTTGGTATTCTATTACATACAATAATGCTGTTCTGGCTTCCTTCCAATGTGCACAAATAATCAGGATATGACATTTCTATTTTGGTTAATAAGAGATGGTTAATACATACTCTCTTGGATTAACACATTGACCAATATGTCCTAATTTTCTTTTCACATCCACGAATAATACATGGGATTTCTGTTCTATTTTAAAAGCCTGGTTGCTCTTAGTATTTGTGAAACCCTTAATTTGACTGCATCAAGTCAAATTAACATTTGGACGTTAAAATTAGGACAAATTAAAATTAGGACTAAATGACTCTCAAAGGCAGTCTCAAACGAAAGAAGGGAACCAAAAGAAAGGAAACTCAGTCTGAAGGGAGTGTGAGGAAATGGTGGAAGCCACCTCCTCTCTCCACCAGGGACCCTTCCTGGAGTCACTGCCTATTAATCATGATTAAAGGATTGAAAGTGGTCATGGAAGCAACTACCCCCATCTGCCATTCCCATAAGGCCTACTGTACAAAGGTTTGTGATTTACTCAGAGTTAAGGAAATAAGACATGATAGTATCAATAGCAACTTATCGAACATTTGTCTGTCTCTGATGAGCATTTCCTTTATCATTTATTATGAAAACTAAGTATTTAAGACTTGGGAACTTTGACAAAGATCAATTATTGCTGTCACAGGTACTCATCTTGAGAACACCAACAATCCTCTTGCACGTTTTAAAAAAAAATTCATTCTAGATGCATATATAAAAAGAACAGTTCACACACCAGGACTTCTCGACTCTCTCAAGCAGGTAGGAGATTCCATATGAAGCAGGGCTTCAGCAGCTTCGATTGTCTTGTCTGTACAGTGCGCATTACTGCTATGAACTGATGCTTCCACTGGGGAGAAAAAAGCTCTAGTCAATTAAAAATGCACTGGACACTTTACTAAATTAAAACACATTACTGTAGAAGAAATAAACATATATCAACTCTGTTTGACTAAGCTACTGACACATATTAGTCTATGTAAATTATTTACAGAAATAATAAACTCAAAACACTCTAGTATCCACATTTTGCAAAATGAATGTTCATTATAAAGCAACTATTGAGACTGATAGAAATTACTGAGAAATTTCTGAATCTTATCCAAAGGAAGACAAAGAAAGACCCTTAAATGGAACCCTGTATCAATTTTAGGCCAAAACTAACCTAGCGAGAAGGGGGGGCAGATGGTCAATTATTATTCTATATATTGAAATCAGGGGTAATACCTACCAGAATCAATCAGAAACACATATTTCTAAGTTAATATGGGAGTGCAGAGGCTCTAGCACCAAAGCACTTGAGAATTTTCTTCACAGTACCCTTGCTCTCTTCTTCAGGACCTCACTAGACTTTGCTGGGTTTAACCCAAAATTTTTTTTAAAAGAATCTCTGTGTTGTTGGGTTTTTTCCCATGAAGCCTTTTCTTATTTTACCAGCTTCTGTAACAGTCTGATTAAATTATGTGTGAAACAGTAAGGTGTAAAACAGTGATCTGGGATTCCACATCCAACAGCTTGGGTTAGTCTCTTGCCCAATTTGTTACCCGAGGCCAGCAATTTAATTTCTCATAAGGCTCAGTTTCCTCTCACAGAACGGGAGCATTACTTACTTACCTCATAAAGCTGTGAGACTTAAGTGAGGCACTTCCCATAAAAAAACAAGCATGCAGATAAGAATTCGATGAATGGTGATTAAGAAATTATCACCATTATCACTCCTATAAGATTATAAACTCTTGGAGATCACAGGTCTATCTTAATTCATCTTTATATCTGTTATAGTCCCTAACAGACTTTTCATACAATATGCATCCAAGTAGCTCTTTTATGTATTGAAGTTACAAACAACTTCAGGAAAATTGACTTACTGACTTACAGAAAAACTGGCAATTCAAGCACAAACTTAGTATCTTATAATATACTAATTTCACATCCTGACTTAAAATACTGAATGTTTTACTTGGTAAGAAGTTCTGAAACATGAATATGTAACAGTTTCTAATTTGATAGACTTTCTTCAAAATGTCCTCTAAAGAAACTAAAAGGAAATATTTACACAAATTCCATAAAACCATATTACAAACTCACAAGTTCTACATACTAAAGATATGAATCTTTTTTTTCCAGATATGAATCTTTTAAAACTGTTTCCAAGAAACTTTTAATTGAAAATTACTTAGTCTCGAAATTCACCAAATGCTAAAGCCTCAGCCTTAAACACCAGTCATTTGGAGAGCGTTTATAAAAAAAAAAAAAAAGTCCAGTGACTGTTTTACCACCTGTTGCACATCATCCACACTCTCAACCAAGGTACTGGGTCTCTCCAGTTGCTCTTTCCATTTATGGAAATCTGTTCAAAGCTAAACGGTTCCAGAGAGGCAGCCAAACCTCTAAGTAAATCTATCTTTAGGTGACCCTGCTTACTCTTATCTGCAGCTTCACCGAGGCAAAGGATTCAACCAGTCCTTCCAGCTCTACTTTAAGAAACTTAGTATTAGTAAGTATAAAATACATTAACATTCTCAAGTATTTTTTTCAAAGGACATCCCTACAATAACCACATACACCAAAGAACTCTGGAAAACAAATTCTCAGGTTTTTAAAATTTAGTCTAGGAACTTCATTCTCTTTGAAGTCTGCTTGTGCTGCAATTTAGCTGTTGTCCTAGGTGCTATTAATAAACCATCCTGGGTAAAGTAATTCCTTATGTAATTGTATTAAGACACACCCTAAAAACTCCACGTTTTAAAATCAGAGCTTCAAGTTTTTGATAATACAGCAATAATTTTATTGGATTTTAAAGTTATAAACTAAATAAAATTTGCCTAGCAGATGCTACCCTGAGTTCTTACATAGTCTGAGGTACATTTTCAAAACCATGATTTCATATGACGTCAGTGGAAATTATTTTCATGTTCATATCTCTAACCTCAACGTATTATTATCTGTTATTTCCCAGAAATATTTTATATTTAGAGTAAAGCAAATAAAATATACACAAAGGAGAAAACTTATTCATACTGTAAATTCAATAATGAAAAAAATTCAATGTATCAATCCTCTATGAAGTATCAATCAAAAGATCTAATACTCTACAGTACAGTCAACAAGTGATTGATTGTTGAGCATTTACCATGTGCCAGACCCTAAGCTATACACCTGAGATACAAGTGAGACTAGATCTCTGGCCTCATGAAGCTTATACTAACAGTCAGAGAGTATCAAAACACAAATGGAAGTACAATATGTCAAAACTAAATAAAGGTGCAAAATAATTTAAAGTTACTCTGTAAGCTAACAACTGATTAAGAAAGCAATGAATCCTTTTTGATGCTTACTTATTTTATTTTTTGTCAATTTACTAATTAAAATAACCCTAAACACATTTTTAAAAAATGAACATCTACGAACTCACACATCAATTTACAATAATGTACCACTGCTTCTTGGCCTTTTGATTAAGATCAAGTGTGGTACAATAATGTACCTTTGATAGTTTCCAAGAATACTTATTAACCCTTTTATAAAAGTGAGCACAATCTCATCTTACTTTTCTTTTGCTGACATAAGTCAACAAGTGGTTTCTGATAACAGAAATTGAAGAAATAGTTCTCCTCTTCAAGTTTCTGTAATTTAAAAAAAACTTTTAAATACTATTTTGTTCTGATCAATAATTCAAATACAATTTAAACTAAAAGTAAGTTTTGCACAATTCTTAAGAATAAACATGAATTAAACGGTGCTGTGCAATCAAAGTAAGCAAATTATAAATGCAGGCTGAAAATTCCCTTTCTCTTAAAACTTGATTTACTGGTGTCTTTCTAGACCTGTGTATGAAAAATACGGGAGAAAATAATATGAGATTCATTTTAAAAATAGAAACAATAAAGCTAAAAGTAATCTGACAGATATTTTCTAGTTACCACTAGGTAGATTGTGCTGCCAGTCAATATTCCTTGAAGAAATAAGTGTACCAAATAAATTTCAAAACTTTTTTAATGTTGATCATAGTGCCAAAAATTAAATTTGCTTGTACCCTCCTTTACTATTGGTAAGAGTCTTCTTATTCCATTTCTAGCTTTCTAATCAACTGGTGTTAGTATGGTAAGACTATTCCAGACTCATTCAACAGCTGTTACTAAATACCAAACTTGGTAATTAAGTCTGACAAGACACATACCTCTCAGCTTTGCAGAAGAGAATGCTGGCAATGCCTTTAGTTCATAACAATGTTCTTAAGGTCAAAAATAAAAATAATAGCAATTTAGTTTGAGAGGAATTTGAGAGGAATGGAAAAAAATTAGAAAACACTTCATTAGATGTCAGTAGTATTCCCCTACAAGCAAGACCATAAACTAACATCACAAGGTCATCATTCAACTACCACATCTGACTTACCACAGCTTATCCTCTGCCCCAAGGCTATAATGTAACAGGTGAGTGAAGAATACAAGTGAATGCAATGAAAAGGGAGAAAAGGTAAAGGTCTAGGACATTCCACCTTTATGTGTTCCCCTTTGACTTTCTAATCAACATAGTTGCACTATAAAGTTTAAAAGGGAAAGAATAAAATTATTTTCTGAAGTAGAGCTGTCCAATAAAAATGACGTCCTATATATAATTCAAATTTTCAGTAGCCACATTAAAAAAAGCAAGGTAAAATTATTACCTTTCGTTTAACCCAGTATATCCAAGATATTGTCATTTCAACGAATAATCGATATAAAAGAGTTTTCCACCGCTTCAGCTTTTATGTTTAAATTTTTTAAAATTAACAATTCAGTTTCTCAGCCATGTTTCATATACTCAATAGCCTCATGTGGCTAGTGGCCAGGTACTGAAAAGTGTAGACTAAAATTGTATTTCAGCTATACTCAAACTTTGTTAATAAAAGGGCCCTTTTATACCCAAATTATTGAGGCTCAGAGATTTTACTTGTATGTATAAACTTACATATAAATATTTATCCTACTTGAAATTAAATCTAAGAAAATTTAAAAATATTAGTTCATTTAAAATAATAAACCCAATACTTTTAAAGATGTTTCTATGAAAAGAACCTGTCTATAACAACAACAAAAAAATTCAGTAGGTAGCTTTATTTTACACCTGTGCAAATTTTTTAATACATGGTAGAAAACAGCTGAGCTTTCGTATTTGCTTTTTCATTCAAATCTTTTACAATATCAAGTCTGAATATTTGTGAAAGTGAAAAGGTAAATAATGTCTTAGTATTATTATGAAAACAATTTTGACTTCAGACTCCCAGACTCTCCAGATCAGAAATTTCAGTTAAGAAACGCAACTGAAATTTTTATCAGATATAATTAAACACCCAAATTCTATCCTGTTTTTGTAAATTTTAGCTTCTAAACAAACATCAGTGTACAGATGAAAAACTATGCTTCTAATTCCATAAGCACACAGTACTTTGCCCACTTACACATGAAAGACTTTTTAAAGCTTTTCATAAATTTCTTTGCATCCTTTTGAATACTGAAACTCTAAATAACATATGGAGTTTAAAAAATTAAGAACACTCTCCTGACTGCCCCCTCCACTAACCAAATTTGTTTCTAAAGGACACTGTTTTATGCTGAATTATCCTGACTGACTACACACTGATGTTACTCTTTAACTCAGTTTTTATATGAATTTCAGTCTAATAATGCAATGAATTCCAAAGAGTAATTTCTTATATACACTTTCAAGTACATTTTTTCAATACTGCCATTCTTCCAGTTTTATTTCAACACATTGTTCATCTTTTCATATCCTAACTTTTTTTCAAATTGATCATATTTTCAAGATACTAAATGTTCCAATATATAGTAAATGAGAAATAAGACTTTTAAGTTCAAATTTCATGATGAACTTAGACAAACCAGACGCACTGTTTTGTCAGTAAAAATACTTAGTCTAAATTTCCAAAAATTTTCTCCCTTCATTTAATAACTACATTAAAAGTAGAACAAAACTTCTGGTGACCCTATTTCTCAAGTCTCAAAAGAAGAAAGAAGTACACTTGAGAATAAGGCAGAATATTTTAAATTGAAAATTTTCCAGAAAATTGAGACCGTATGTACACAATACTTTCACATAAATATTAAGAACATAACATTCGTTTTCCCTATGTTATACATATAAAACTTATATATAGGGAGAGAGAAAAGCAAGCCTAAATTATACACTATATCATAGTCATTTGCAACATCTAGGCATGGCCTCAAGTTCCAATTTGGCACAAAGACTGGCTTAAAGAAAAATTAACCTCCAATTACATAACAACCTACAGACATAGTCACTCCCATGGAGTAATGTAAAGAAATCCAAGAAGAGAAGTCTTCACTGTCTGTTAAATACTTCTGAGCCACTTACAATCTTAGAACTTTAAAAGCTATTAAAGATCACCTACTCAATCCAGATGAAGTCTTAAAGTGGTAAGTCACTAGTAAGTACAGAGCTAGTTTAGTGACAGCTAGACATAGATCTTCAGCTCCTGACTTAAGGGTTAAGGCTCTTTCTCATATATCATGTTGCCAGGAAAAGTAAATATTTTGTATGTTAAAGTAAAAGTGACTTTTAATAAATAAGGCTTATCTATTTCATTCTTTACTCAAACTCCTCTGACAGCATAAATGTTGATAACTAAAGCTGAAGGTAAAGCTGATAGTTATCGACTTTAAAGGAAGAAAATAAAAGCAAAAATATAGCCTCTAGTACCTTCCTATACAATAGTAGGGGCAATATTAAGTGCTTTATTCTTCCTTAGAAACAGTTATGCTAACAATATTCAACTTAAAGCTTACCTCCTCCACAAGTTTTCATCAGTATCAGTCATTCTACAGTAATCATCAACCTATTACAGCAATCACTGTAGTTATATTAACATTTATATATTTATATATTATGTAGATTTTCATCTGTCTCTAAAATTAGACAATAAAATCTTTGTGAGGAAGAATTATGTCTATCACCTGATGACTTCCCTCACAGGACTAAAAAGGTATCATTCTGTACATTTTACAAACACAAACATTACAAACTACTCTCCCAATGTTACTGGAAATGAGCAGCAATAAAAATTTAGATCCATAGTTCTTTATTTTATGGGCCACCTTTCCTCCCCAACTTTTAACTCACTGAATAAACCTTGGGTAAATCAGCAAACCAGTCTCAAGTTTCCATCTAAAATAGGGCTTGTAAAGAAGCTTCAGATTACATGAACATGATTGAGAAAATAATCTGAAAACAATCATACGTAAAACATATTCTTTACAAGACATTATAGCTATAAAGGAAATGTCAACATAAGGTTTGTATATACTAAAGAAATGTACTAGGGCTGGAAATCTGCATTTAACTTTTTTTTAAATACCCTTAATGAAGGGAGATAAAATTTTTGTATTTTCAAACTGTAGACTATATGTACCACTCCAAGCAAAATATTTACAGGTCACATTCACTTTCGCTGATAATTCCAAAAGCTTATGAAAAAGTATCTTCCATTGACAAAAGTAAGCCTTCCACACTACAATACTTTTCAAAAGTCCAACTGCAAAGGTTATTCTAAGTTCTCTTGGTACTTTCACGACCACTGGAAACGTTTCTTGAAATGTATGTTTAACACTCAGAAATATCACTAACCCAAACAATAATATAAAGCCCAAAATTCCATCCCTTAATTCATATTGTTATTAATAGACTGAACATACACAAAGGAACCAAGTTCTTGTACTTGCCTCAGAGTACTCTTTGTACTCTGCCTCTTATTTACTAATACTTAAGTTCTTGCTCTGATTAGAAAGTAACCGTCAAACGTGTTTTAATCACGACTCAGTAAAATTGTGATTTTTCTTTGAGACCTTTGAAACGTTTAGTATTACATTTTATAAAATAAAGGCTGGTATCTCATTATGCTATACAATACATACGATTTTAGTATTCCTGACTCTATTTGAACTTAAGAGTACTTCTGCTAGGGATACACATGTGTTTATGATTCCCCCAAACGAGCGGAATCAGTTTCACCAACCAAGCTACTAATTTCACGTTCCCTACCCAAAAACAATGCATGAAAAACAGAGGGTAAGATCTTTCACAGCATTACTCTTTGCTGACTATTCCCCAATTCCCTTCGATGGCGCTATGAAACAGAACCCGGGGAAAGGAACATGTATGTGCATTACTACAGTAAGTAAAGAGGATCCAAGCTCTGCTACATCGATTCGGGCCCTCACTGCGCTGTCTGCTATTAAGTAAAGCTGCTTTTTCTATGTAACTTAAGTCCGTGCCCTTCCGCTGCAGCAGCGGCGCTGCACATCCCCCACCCCCTCGGCCACTTCCGTGTTTACACTCCTCTTCCCTCCAATTCCATGCGTACATTGTCAGCTTCACTCCCGCCCAATCTTCATTGGCCCAGCGCGGGCCCGGAGTCCCGCCCCCAGAAATCAACGTTCTCGTTTGGAACATCTCGGCGAGGAGATTGGAACCGGAGGCCTGTCAATCCCGTCCGTTCTGTCCTCTCCGAGGCGCTTCCGCTATGGTGGGAGGTTTGGGGGGGAGGGGAGGGGAGAGGGGCAATTCCGTGCTGAGACTTCCTCAGGGCCGAGACTCCCTCCCGTCGCCCCACTCCTTCACGTTCACCCACTGTTTACAAAAATAAACGTTCTTCTCTGCCGCCGCAACGCTCCGGGTCAGGGGTACAAGATATTCCGTGTCCTACCCATTCTCCCTAAAAAAAAAAACGACCCACGAGGAAAGGGGCATAAACCTACTTCTTCACAGCCAGCCGCCACAGCCGGGGAGGGAGGCGGGCCGCCGGGAGCAGCAGCACCCCGGGCCGCTCCGCGCTCGGCGCCCCTTTCCCGGACCGTTACTCCTGAGCCCGACGAGCCGGGGGTGTGAAGGAGGGTCAGAGCGATTTTTTTTTTTTTTTTTGGCGGGTAGCGGTCCACCGGACATGGCCCGGGTCCGTCTCGTCCATGCGGAAGTCAGGAGTCTGGGGACCAAGTCTGAGGGGAGAACGGGGCGAAGGCGGCGAGCGTTCACCGGCGGCGCCCGCCGCCCCCGGCCGCGGGCAGCAGCGGCCTCTCCGGCCAGACAGCGTGGCAGGCGCAGCCGGGAGACAACAGCCTCACTCACTTCCTGGTTCCTCAGCAACTCGGGGGAAGCGCACAACTCGTCCGCCCCCGAGTCCCCAACTTAATGCGGCTCGGTCCTCCGGCCGCCGCGGCCGGCGCTCCGCCCGGCAGCCGCCGCCGCCGCTCGCCAAACCCTCCCCGAAGCGACAGCGCCGGATTCGAGGCAGGTTACTCTCCAAGGTGATCACTTCCTGATTCGTCGCCTCCATTACTTCATTCACTACCCCCTCTCCCCCGGCCGCCCCAGTGACTGAGGCGGACACTGGACCCCCGCCACTGACCGCCACAGGGGAGCCACCTGCCTTCTGTGCACCCTTCTCCTGCAGCACTGATGCACAGGAGAAAAGTTCCCCTGTCCTTACCAGCCCGGATGAGCAGATCCAGCTGGTTCGTGGGTCCCTCATGCAGAGACGTCGCCATGTTTATCCCCGGGCTGGAGCTGCTGCTTCACATTGACTTACACCGTGAGCAGCAGCGGCAGGGGAGGAGGCGGAACCCGCGGCCGGAGACACGCCGTGCGACCGACACACACTCACGCACTCGCACACACTCCGACGCCCGGATCCTTGCGCGTCCTCCGACAGGAAGCCGAGGCCGGCCCGCCTCCCGCCGCGGGGCTGAGAAACCCCACCACCTAACGGCAGGGGCGGCGGCGGCGGCCGCCTCGGCTGGCAACGCGATCCTTCCGCCCCGCGCCCAGACAGGAAGTCCCGGACGCCCGCCCCGAGCGCGGCCCGGCCGCGGCCAGACACCTGAGGCTGCAAGGCGCCCCGGCGGCCGCGGCCAGGGCCGGGCCCCTCGGCAGGAAAAGGCACATTTCACGCTCTGCGGAAGAAAAGTCCTCAATTGTCCCCGCTCTGGAAAAGAGCCATGAATCAGATTTTCTTCCTGGAAGGGATGAAATACCTAGTCCCGCAGCTGTAAATAAAGGTGGCTATTTAACTTCTTTTGGCCGTTTCAGACCTTATGCAACATGTAACCCGTTTGCTTGAAAGAGCTGCACTTCAGAATAGGAAGACCAACCAAAACAAAGTCATACCCACAAAATATTCGAAAAGCTGTACTTGAAAAGTAAGGCGCTTCCAACTACTCTGAGACCAACTGCGTCCTTTTCACTCTGTTAAAGGCACACTGAACAGGCATTTGTAAGTAAACAGAACATGCCTACCTCTAGATTAGATCATCCTTCCTCAATCTGCTAGTCATGAAATTCATGTGTCCCTATTTGGTTCATTTGGGAACAAATATACGTATTTACAGCATCATCTACTTTTTAAAATCTTGTTGATAGAAACTAAACCGTATTACAAATAAGGTACACATTAAAATACAATAGAAGAGGCGATAATTGTATTCAGTGACTATAAATTTATTAACACAAAAAATGAACCAATAAAATGACTCAGATAAGGCTTCATTAAAACAAAATATGCTTCCCTGATTTCAGAATTTTATAATATAAAAAATGTTTTGAAACAATTTGCCTTAAAGTTATTCCTCACAAAATTTACATAAAATGGCTCCTCCTACACCATAAGTGCTCAATAAGTGTTTGCTGAATAAACAAAGATTTGGCAGTTAAAATTTAAAATAACAAGGTATAATTTTTATGATCTGAATTGAATGAACTGTGCTGAACTATTTTTCCACTAGTAATATTATGCAATATCATTTATTAAATGTTTGCCCAACATGTCAGTACAACTTCATAATTTACATAGCCCATAACTATTTTTTGTCATTTCCTCTAAATACTTATTCCCTTGATCCTTTCCCTTAGACCCCACCACCATGATCCCCACCCTTCCAAAACAGAACCTGAAGCCATTTCCAAAGTACCACTCCCCTTAAATCGAATAAGGATCTCTTTCTTGCATTAGGTAAACTTGCCACCTATTAGACAAAAGAAACTATATGACTGGTAGCTTTTATTTTTTATTTCTAGTCAATTTAAAATAAGGATCATCCACTGATGGCAGCATCTTAAACTGAGACAGTTTCCAGGTCAGGGATGATAAGGAACACTAAGAATTGCTGGCTTTAGGTAGATCAAATTACAACAAATCTGAATTTCCACTCTACCAATCAGTAGTTTTTCAAATACTGTATTGAGAAGAGAGTAACAGAAGTGAAAGGTTTTTTTCCTGGAGATGACACATAAATTTGGCTCAAGAAGGAAGCTGATACATTAACTTTTACTATCTGTATCTTGAGATATATCTTGAGTGAATAGTTGTGTATATGTGTATTTTACTCTCTGTACATCTTAATTTTATATATCCATGTCAGCCTCATATTTTAAGTTCCAAGAAAACAAAAGCTGTATCTATTCCTGCATAATATTTATTATATACACACATATATAAAATATATGCATGTGTCTATAATAGAAGTTAATGCAGAAAACTAGAAAATATTCCTATATATTTAAAGCTCTAAAAAAACACAATTTCCCATACATTAATGAAATTCTGCCATGCTGTTATAAATGGAATTATATCTTGCTACTCTAGGCTTTCAAAAGACACCAATGCTTTTTAGAGACCAATAATCCTATACCAGGAATAGCGACTAAGGATAGTATGCTGCTGGAAATATAAATTGGGACAAACTTTCAGGAAAGCAGTGTGGCATGATATATCAAGAGTATGAAAGAGGTTTATATATTCTGACCCAGGAATTTCATTTCCAAGGCTTGACCTGAGGAAGCAAGGCATTCAAGGGGCTGTTCTATTAAAAATGTGTTTGAAGAATTTTTAACATGGTAAAATATAAATGTTGGTGGGATTTAAATCTATATGCATTTCTTCCATACAATATGACTAAGCCATGTAATATGAGAATATATGTATATACGTGTATGTGTGTATATACGCAGGTCGCACACATCTGCGTTTCTCATCTTCAAGATTAAGCAGGTATTAATAAGCAGAATAAGAAGCTGAGTAAGAAGAACAGGTAGACTAACATGGTAGGCACTACAGATCAAATTCGTATTCTGCTAATAAGATTACAGAAAGACATCCCCTGTATCAAAGTTATTGCTGTATCCTAGCAGGAAAAAATAAGGTAAATAGTAGATAATTCTGTTGAAATAAACACCACTATGCTAAAAGCTTTAGCTTCACTTTTTCCACTTATTCCTCTTTACCTTCCTATGGAATAGATATTACTTGTGCTCATTTTATAGATGAGAAATCTAAGGTTCCCTGACTGAGACCATGGAGTCAATGGGAGGCAGGGCCAGGAATTGATCCCAAGCACCTCCGACTCTCAAACACTCCCCAGCCACCAAAGTAACAAGGCCCGTTTATCTGTTGTGATGCATTTAGTACCTATGGATTTTCTTGTCTGAAAATTCTTTATGTTCCTCCCTTCACGAGGTGAGGCCTAATTCCCCTCTCTGTTTTGAGTGCGGGGTTGGACTTAATGGCTCACTTCTAAGAAACAGAATAAAGCTGATGTGATGGTGTGTGACTTCAGAGACTCTATGTTTGATCTTTTCCTTTAGTGTCACCCTCTCATAGGAAGCCAACTCCCATGTCATGCGTACACTCAAGTAACTCTGTGGTGAGGCCCATTAGGCAAGGAACAATGGCATCCTGCCAACAGTCATGTGAAGAGCTATCTAGGAGATAGAATCTCCAGCTCTCATCAAGCCTTCAGATGACTACAGCTTCCAGAAAGATCCTGAGCTAGAACAATGTAGGTAAGGCACTCCCCAGTCCTTAACCTCCAAAACTGTGCAATATAATACACGTTTGTGTATTATATTGTTTATTATATTGTTTCGAGCTGCTAAATTTGGAGTACTTTGTTAGTTAGCAAAAGAGAATTAATGCAGCTGGAAGGACCAGTTTGAACTCCCAACCTGTCACATTCACAGCTTCAATAAAGAAAGAAAAGAGAGAAGTTTGTAAATGACCTCTAACTTTGAACTACAGAGTCAGTCCTGAGCAGTTCTTTCCATTTCTTAATTCTTTATAGTCTGGGCATCGACTCTCATCCTCCAACCTTCCCATTGTGAAAACAGACTTCACAATATAATCATTATCATTAAAGTCTAATATAACCAAAAATAATTAGATACCCTTGCTATTGGAATGATTTTATGGTTCTATAGCAACCAAGGTGGAAAAAATTATTGGGAGATATACGAATATACAACTGTTTCCAATACCATATAGAATTTCAATGTTTTTATTTTTAGCTTGCCCTGGTGACTCATTTGTGTTTCCCCTTTATCTAGTACACAGAATCTCAAAATACTATGGTTGGAAAGTATTTTGAGATTCTGTGTACTAGAAAAAATTGATGAAAAAGAGATTTGAGCAGTGAATGGTGGGAGAACAGTAAGAGGAGGCCAGTCTAAGCTTTTCTGATACAATGAAATTCAAAGGTGTGTTGGGCATGTTTAGGAGAAAAAAAAGGATTTTAAAGTTTTAAAAAAATTATAGGCAGGAATCAAAGTGAAGAGACATTCTATCCATTAATGTTATCTTTCTCTAACTTGGGAAAAGGATGCCAATTTCCTATTTTAGTAATAACGGCTCTTTACCCACCAATGGTAGAGTTATTTGAGAACCGCCTATTGAGTCCAATGCCCTCATTTTACACATCTGGAAACTGAGGCCCCACAAAGTTAAATAATTTGACCAAAATCACGCCATATCGATGATTTCAAGGTCAAAAACTCCACAAAACAATTTTCATCTAAAAACTTGGAAGTTATAAAATGGATGAAAAGGTAAATCCATTTTACTATTGTTTCTTAATTTTAAATTGCAAAATGGTTGATGCTTTGCTTTTTCATGTCAAAAGCTAAAGCGACATTAAGTGTCTTTATGAGAAATTAAGAAAAAAAAATGAAAAAGAGATTTGAGCAGTGAATGGTGGGAGAACAGTAAGAGGAGGCCAGTCTAAGCTTTTCCGATACAATGAAATTCAAAGGTGTATTGGGCATGTTTAGGAGAAAATAAAGGATAAAGAATACCAAGCTATAAGAAAAATATGTCTATCAAGGACAACAAGCTGAAATCAAGATATACATTAGATATAGGAATGCAGTCTATAGATTTACAAAGAAAAAAACTATTTCATGTTTTATACTACTGTTTAATTCTCTATTTGTAGTTATTATACTTGTTTTATTTAATGGTAAGGTTTTATAAAATGTTATGAAATAGTAGAATATTACTAAAATGAAGATAGTCACATATTCATTCATTTATTCAACAATTACCCAGTACTTATTTTGAGCAAGTTTCTGTTGTAAGCACCTAACAGTACTAAATAATGGGACAAAAGAAAAAAATTCAACCTTTCCTATTCACACAGAATCCCCACTAAGGGTGAAATTCTTAAGAGACAGTAGGATATACAAAGCTGCTTATAAATGGAGCTAGAGAATACTGGGTATATGCTACATTTTGGACTCTACTCAGGAAAGTTAAATTATTTATATGTATAAAAGTGTACGTAAGACATGGATTTTTAATAGGGGGTAGAAAAAGGTAAAATTTTGTTAGAGAACTACAGATTTTTCTAAGAAGGGCCATGGCTATTTTAAGACTCTCAGAGAGGTCAATGACTTCCCAAAGTTGTTTTATAGATCATGCAAACCCTATGATGAGTAGGGATCCAATATGTACTATTTTTAAGACTGATGATTTGGTTTAGGTTCATGTTTAGTGCATTTTACTTAAGTTATCCCTGGGCCAGACTCTCCTTGAGCTTACTGATTCTTCACTTACTGGTTTATATATACTAGGCAGAACACTGCTTCTAAATCCTAGCAGGCACTCCTAGAAGACTCATCCAGGCTAGAAGTTTGAGTCAGCTGTGTTCCTAGTTTAGGAAATCAGCTCATACACAATTTTTGAGAGGGATTTAAAACATACGTGAAATTACAAATAATAATAATAATAATAATAATAATAATAATAATGTAACAAGTTACATTCTCACTACACAGAACTGTTATAATTTTGTTATTTATGCTTAAAGGTTTTTTTTTAACCTAAAAAATAGCATATTACAGGTGAAGATAACATCTTTGACTACTATCTCCAGTCCTCATTCCAGCATTTCATCTCTCCAAAAAACCACTAACATGAATTTTGCATACATTCTTCTGGTCTATTTCTTACACTTTTGTTTTTCTGTGTATATATATTTATGCTTGTGTATGTATGTTTGTGTATATTCCCAGAATGACACATAGCATTATTTTCCATGCTTTGGGTACATAAATGACGTTATACTGTATGTGCCATTCTAAAATTTACTTTTTTCATTCAAGATTTATATTCTATCCATATTGGTATAAGTAAATATAACTACGCTTTTTAGATGCTTTGAAGTATTCCAGTATATGAATTTACCCCATTTTATTCACCTAAATATCTACAGTAGGAAAATAAGGTTTCTTCCATTTTTCATTTTTATAAACAGTGCTGCAAAAAGTTCTTATCTATATTTTCTTACACATTCATGTTAGAGTCTCTCCACAGTATGTACCTACAAATAGAGTTTTTAGGTCACAGAATAAGTGTATTTTTTATTTTATGTTACTCTCCAAAATAGCTGTATAAGTCTAAAATCCCGCCAGTGATATGTTAGAGTTCCCATTTTTCTCACATTCTTTTCAATAAAAGATTGATCAGGCTTTTAAAATTTTGCCATCTGTTCGGTGACTTTTTTTTTTTTTTACACCTGTCTCACCTGGTCTTCCTAGGTGGTCTCCCATCCGAGTACTAACCAGGCCAGACCCTACACTTAGCTTCCGAGATCAGATAGGATCAGGCTTGTGCAGGGTGACATGGACGTAGACAAGAAATTTTTCACTGCTGTATTAACTCACGTATACTTAATAAGTACTGAGGACAAACATTTTTTCATATACTTATTGGCCATTAACATTTCCCCTATGAATTGCCTATCCATATCTTTTGTCATCTTTCTATGACACCTTTTGTCTGATTGGTCTACAGAATGTTAACATGTTCTAGATAATAATTCAGATATGTGTTGCAAATATTACCTGCCAGCCTGCTGTCTGACTTAATTTGGTTGGTCTATGGTGTATCCTTTGTCTACAAAAATTTTAAACTTTCATTTAGTCAAAATACACGTTTTCCCTTACAGTGTTGTTAAATAGTCCTTGGAATAAAAAGCAAATAATAATTAAGACATATTTAGAAATTCATTACAATAAAAATACAACACATCCAACTATGTGTGATACAGCTAAAATGGTACTTAGAGGTCAGGAAATGAAAAAGTTTAAAAATAACCTGGCAAAGCACATTTAATTCATGAAGATGGAAAAATTAACGGAACAAACACAAAGAAACAAGAAGGAAGGAAATAATAAAGAACAGGGAAAATGAAATAGGGAACTATGATTTAAAAAATAGAGACTGACAAAACCAAAAGATGATTTTGAAAAAAATTAATAAAATGGATAGACCTTAATAAAATTGATAGGTGGGAGTTATCAAGAAAAGAAGGTGCAAATATACCAACAAAAGGGAAGTGATAACTACAGATACAATAGATATAAAAAATAACAAATCAGTAATATAAACAACTATATGCTAAAAAAGTTGAAATCAGGATGGACGTATAAACTGTACAAATTTATAGAAAAAAATCAAATAGAATAGTATATAGAAAAGAAATTAAAATGTAGTCCCAAACCTCCTCTCCACAAAATAAAATCTCTTCTGTGTCCCTTCAGGCAAATTCTAGTATATATTTTCAAATGAATTCTTATCTTATAGAAATTGTTGTAGAAAACAGAAGAGAAAGCAACCTGGATTATTTATGAGCCTAGTGTAATCTTCATTCCAAAACCAGGTAAGAACAATACAAGAAAATTATAGCTCCATATTACTTATGAAACATCCTTAAACTTAAAGCAAATCAAAGGAAATGATGAGCAACGTGTATTCTCAAATGCAAGGAGAGTTCAATGTCTGAGAAACTGTCAACTGACAGAATTAATAGATTAAAGGAGAAAAATCATGACTTATCAAAGAATGCCAAAAAAGCATCTGCTAGGACTCCATACTTATAGGTATAACTAACACAAAAACAAAGCCAAAGGAATAAATGGGAATTCCTTATCTTGGTATATATTACATACTAAAACCTACGAGAAACATTAAACGTCAGGTGAACCTTCAGATACACTCCCTTCAAGATAAAGAACAAAAGAGGGACGCCAAATCGGTGTCACTGCTCTACCATGATGTTCCTGTCCACATCATAAGAAATGTGAAAGAAATATGACTAGAAAGAAGAGAGGAGAGCTTAGTTGTCCACCTGAGGTCCTCCTAGACCAGTAAGCTCCCAGCTGATCCACAGATGGCCACAGATAAGGGAGTAAGCCCAGCACGTCTCAGTACAACCATAGAGCTAACCCACAGGCTCACGAGAAAAAATAACCGGCTCTTGTTTCGAGCCAAAAAATTTGGGATGCTCTGTTACACAGCAACAGCTGATAGAGGAAAGGAGTGATGGTCTCTATTACTTGGCAAGTAGAAATGTAAAATGTGGTGGATGTCTATCACGGAGTACAGTGCAGTGGTTGGAAACAACAGATTAGATATATACAAAGCAACGTACATGGATATTAAGAACAGTACTTACTAAAAAAAGTATGAAACAAAGTGAGATACATCGTACCACTTATATAAATTCTAAATATATACAACAGAATATACATACTCAATACATGGAAAAAAATACATACTAATCAAATTAGATTGGATGATTATAAGGGAGGGAGATGGGACTATTGTATAAATAAAAAGAATAAAGGAATAAACCAATTAAAAATAAAGAAAACAGGAGAGTATCAAATAGGGATCTAACTTCACTTCCCTAAAACAATTTTTTGAATAGTCTATCCTTCCCCACTAGTTCATTAATCCATGTCTGTTATATACCAGGTATAACTATACGCTTACTCTTTGTTTCTGGGCTCTCTCTATTCTTCCTAACTAAACTATTTGTGGGCCAATAATATTTTAAATTTTTCTGTAGCTTTAGAATCATTCTTTATAGATAAGAGGAGGACAAGTACTTGACACTTGTTCTTTTGCAGAACTGCCTAGACTATTTTTGAATCTTTATCCAATGGTTTCTCAAATTCCACCAAAAACAAGTCCTCGTAGGCTTCTGACCAGAATTGTACTGCATTTATAGGTTAATCCAAAAGGAATTAAAGGCTTTACCATGTCCAGTTTTCCATGTGTGTTGTGGGCTAAAGATGAAAGGAATCAAATGGTTTGGTCTGTTTAGGTTTTTTATTTCTTCTTAAAGTAAGTTATATATCTCTTCATTCATTTTTGTCATCAATGAATTCAAATTCTTATTTTCATAAAGATCTTGCATATTATTGTTAGGTTTATTCCTAAATACCTAATTAAGCTTTTTTACTATTATGTATAGGATCTTTTTTATTTTCTGATTATTGCTCTTGTATACAGCAACTCTAACGAAAACTCCAGTTTTAAAATCTATATACTCTCAAGTTTTATGTTAAATTGTAAATCACAATTTTGTTTCTTCTCTTCTGATTTTTATGCCTTTTATTTTTCTTGGCTTATTTGCATTTGCTAGGAACCCCATTACTAATGCTAGTCAGTAAAGAACAAAGCTGGTATTCTGTTTCCCCATTAATATATAGGGGTTTTTTGCTATAGATTTTTAATATTTACCCCTTGATCAAGTCCCAATCCAGATTATCTTTTCCTTCAGAAGATGGTGTTTTGAATGTGTTTTGGATCTACTGAAATGATTATGTTGGTTTTCTCCTTTCATCTTTTCATGTGGTGAATTACATTAATAGATTTGCTAGTATTTAGCCTTCCTTGCCTTCCTAGTATGCATTTAATCATGTACTTTTTAATCAGTGCTTGATTTGATATTCTAATTGTAGCTAAAATCATCATAAATTTAGCAATAATTTTTTATACTGGATCAGTTTTAAGGTTAAGGCTATACTAGCATCATATAATGAGTTGGAAAGCTTTCCCTCTTCCAGTGTTTTCTATGACAGGGATTATGTAGCCCTTTAATTTCATAATAGACCTGGGTCTGGATTTTACTTGAATGAGGGGATGCACATGTAAAATTAAAGTATTAAATGGTTATTGATCTGTTTAGGTTTTCTATTTCTTCTTGAGTTAGTTGTAATTTTTATATATGGAATGTGGTTCAATTCTTTGATATCATTACTTTTGTGTCTGATTTTTCAACTTGACAGAGATGTGTTAAAGTTCCGATGTTTTGTAGACATTTCTACTTCTGTCTGTAATTCTGAAAGTTTTTGTTTTAAATGGTATTTCAAGGCTATGTTGTGAGATGCATATAAGTTTATGTTTATATTTTCTGGATTGTTCTTTTTAGCAGTTTGAAGGGTCATTCTATGTCCAAATTAAAGATTTTCACTCTAAATTTGATTTTATTACACCGGCTTCCTTTGGTTAGTATTTTTCTGATTAATTCATCTTCCATTCTTTTCATTTTGTTCTGTTAAAAATAGCACAGACTCATATTAAGATAACAATAGGTGATTTTAATTTAATTTCTGATGTTTTGGATTTATTTCTACTATCTTGATTTACGATTTGTACTTCTACAGGTTTTTTTTTCCTTTGTTACCTTTGTTAAATTGGTCAAGTTTAGTTTATTCACTAATCTACACCCCCTCTCCACCAACTTAGTATTTTGGAAGCTATACCTTTTATTATTTTAGTATGTTCTAGTTGCTAAAAATAAATATCCTTCTTTTCACTTCTCATCTTCTCCAGATTGATTCACACAGATCCTATTTTATCCAAGGGCCACCACAATCTGGTTCCACTCTATCTTTCTAGCCTTCTCTCTCTCAACATATGTCTCTACAAAGCCTAACCTCTAATTAAATTTCATTATTTGTCAGTCTCCAAATAAAATACAAAATTCCTGGCATTCTGTTCTGGTTCATGATGTCTTCTGATTCACTCACTCGTTCAACAAAGACTTTATTGAACACCTACTCGGTGTCTGACTCTGAGCAACACCAGTCAACAGAGACATGGTCTCTGGCTTCATGAAGCATAGTGTGGAAACAGTAAACAAATGAACACGGTATGACTCGTGTAAAACTTCATGAATTCATTGATTCATATAAATTAACAGGTAATGGACTCCCACCTTTCTCTCTACCTGCAAACAGCAGTCCCTGGGCACACAGATACCACCAGGTGGCACCAAACCACAGCCTGACCTCAGACTGATTTGATACCTTGGTTTGAACCCTGGGATGCAGTCCACACACACACGTCACACAGGCTGACTTGGGCCATTTTATTAAACTCACAATTAATGCCATATTTTATGCAATTTGAGATTTTTTTTGGACTTTCTTACTACCTTATTATGGGGGTTTATTGTATCACAAGTTTTAAGTGCTGACCAAAAAAAAAAAAAAAAAAAAGACTGGGAGGATAAGGCAAAAATAACAGAACAGTCCTAATTGAGATTGAAGAGTATCAGCTAAAGCCTCACTCTGAGAAAGTGGCATTCAAACTGAGATCTAAAGGATGACTAGGAGTTAGAAGCTGAAAAATGGAAAGCAGTATGTTCCAGAAAGAAAATGACATATGCGAGAGCCCTGTGAAGGTAAAGTATGGATTACTGGAAAGGTGCAAAGATAACAAACAGTGTGTATGTTGGGGAGAGGGGGTGGCTCAAGTATGATAATTCATCAGAGTATAATACTTAAGAGCTTAGGCTCTGGAGCCCTACTTATATCTGAGTTTAAATCCTCGCTTCAACACTTAAATAGCTATCTAGTCTTGGAAAAGTTAGCCTAGGGCTGTTGAGAGTATTAAATATGTTAATAGCTAAAGCTCTAAGAACTATTCCTGGCAATATACTAAAGAATATTTTAAATATTAAGAGTTTTGGTTTTTGTTGCTATTATTTTTTATTGTTACTATGGTGACATTGGTTAACGAAATCCAATAAGTTTCAGGTGTACAATTATGTGTATAAATTTTGCACTGTGTTCACTGCTCATAGCTAAGAGTTCTTTCTGTCACCACATATTTGACCCCTTTCACTCCATCTACCTCTCTTCTCCCCCCTCTCCCCTCCCCTCAGGTAACCACTAGTTTATTGTCTATGTCCATGAGTCTCTGTTTGTCCTGTTTGTTGCTATTATGTTGTGATTGTTTCTAGATGGATGAGAAAAGCTAAATTATTCAGTGTCTTGAAGGCCATGTTAAAAATCCTGAATATTATCCTGCAAGCAATTAGAACCCACTGAAAGATTTTAGGAAATGGTGCTATGTGGACAATTGATTGCTTGGGGTCACAGGGAGAAGGGGCAAGAGTTAAACATGACCAGTTAGAAGGCTATGGCCAGCATACTGGCGCATACCAAAAATAACTACAGATTGGACTAGGCTAGTAGCAGTGAATACGGAAAGAAAACAGTAGATTCAAGACCTATTTTGGAGGCAAAACTGACATGATTTGTAATGGACTAGGAGGTAAGGGAGGTGTAAATGAATGACTTCTCAACCAGAAAAACCTTTGCTACTGACAAAGGTTCTTTGCCTAACAAACTTTAGTCAGGCTCCTGAACCTTCTCTTACGCCTATCTGTATACTTTTTAAAATTCAGTTTTATCAAGAACCTGGCTACATCTGTTTAGCTAAAACTTAATGTTGTAAACCCAAATACGTGCTACCTGTAGACCAATGTCTCTGAAGAAAAAAAAAGGATGTTCATTTTAAAAAAATTATAGAAATGTAAAAAATAAAAATACCTCACCCCATAATCCCACTGTTCCCCAATTGTAACCAACCACTCCAACACCTGAGCTCTTAGCACTGTCTCCTGATTTTTATGAATAGGAAAAATAAGTCCTTGCGTTTTTGATGGTACTATTGCCACACATAAAAAAGTAAAATGATGAAATTCAGCACATTAATTTTAAATAAAGGTACAAACCACAGTAGGTTTGGCAGTATCTGTGACTTCATGATCAATAGAAATCAAACATGTTCACATATTATAGTTTCAACGGATATCTCAAAATAAAATTTATGGTCATCACAACTTTGAAAATGTAGCAGGAAATTAGATCTACCAGTATATTTCATTATTTAACGTGTTATTAAAGAAGTATATGCCTTAATATACCACAACTGAAAATAGTCTGAAAGTTATATTTCAATATATTTGGCTCCTTGGTAATCCTAGGCATTTTATATATTTTAAAACACTGTTCTGGAGAAGGTCTACAGGTTTTACCACATGGCCAAAGAGGCCATGACACAAAAAAATATTTTTTAAAAAAACATACAAAAGTTAACAGTAAATGCCTGTGCTAAACGTGTTCATAGGATTGGGGAAGATAGAAAAAGGTAAAGGGGGCAAAACACATGGTGATGGAAGATTGGGTGGTGAACACAATGCAATAGACAGATGATCTATTCTAGCCTTGTATACTTGAAACCTATATTATTTTATTACCCAATGTCACCCTTAATAAATTCAATTTCTAAACATGTTAAGTTTTCATGATCTCCTCTAAGGGATGAATATGAGAATATGGAGATCCTTTTTCCAGTTTGCAAAAGGGCACGGAGGATACATAAAGGACAATGACCCCTTCTCCTCCTGAAAGAGCACCGCACCAAAGCACCCAGCTTTCAATTCCAAAACGGCCACCCACCTGTGCAACCACCTCGTCTCTACACCTTTTAGCTTAGTGTGGTCAATGCGCACACCTACAGCCCAAATCTGTAGTGGCGGACAATTTAGTGGAAGGAGAATAATAGTTATCAGCGGTTGGGCAGCTCTGAACGAGGACCTAAGGAATTCAGATTTTAAAATACGTGATGCTTTGTCTTATTTTACTTTTCACTTACAGTAGCATTTTGGAAACCAAATTTGTATTAAAAAAACAGATTTGTATACTTTGTTTAAAACTCTTCAAAAAGGCTTCCCACTGCCCTGTAGAGAGGCCAAACGGATAGGAAGCTTATGAAGTCCTCGGCAGTAAGGTTGTTTTTACCTCTTCCGCGTCACTTTAATCCCCTTCCCTTCTCATAATCCAAATTCTAGCCATACTTAATTCCTTTCTGCAACTCAAATAGGCCATGTTCCTTCTCCTTCCTCCAGACTTTCAACCACGCTATTCTCAGCTTGGCTAATTACTTCAAACCCTTCAAATCTGTTTAAATGTCACTTCCTCAGGGAGGCATTTCCCTGCTGTACACTCTTCTAAGCCTTTCATTAATCCCATCATAACATTCATCGCAGTTTATGGTAATAGCATGTTTAACTGTTCATCTTTCCACAAAGCTGAAAGCCTGGCGAAGGCAAAGACAGGACAAGGTCTCGTTCACCACAAGGTTTTCACTCAGCTCTGAGCCTGACATGCTGCAGGCCCTCAAGTAAGAGCAGGCAGAGGACAGTGAATGTGTGGATCTGCCTAGAGACAGCTTTAGCACCCCTATTTGTACATCTAACCACCCTGACCTATCCCTAGTCACCAACATCTGTAACCTTGTGTGCTACTCAGTTAAAACTCCATATAATTCATATTTCTCCCTCTCCTCAGTCTGAATTAATAAAATTTTCTTAGACACATTGTTATATAGTAAAATTGAAAGGCACCTGCTGTTTAAAAATAAAACTCTGAATGCAAAGGAATGAATGCTACCAGTTTCCAAAACCAAACATCCTTTAATGGTCTACTTTCTACATATACTTATCTGTTATTTTATACAAAATAGATTTTTCTTGAAAAGTATACAAATATCATTTAAAATCATTCCTTTTCACTTCTGCTTTATTAATTGACAGGGTAGTTCTTTGCTTTTGGTCACTACTCTCTTCTTCACATAGTTAATAATCTGTAAAACATATATTCAAGTGCATGAAAAGTCAGTGGCTATTTTAATGAGCCTTTAAAAATTCTGTTTTAAAGTTACAGTTTAGAAAGCAGAAGCCTGATTTTTATTTTTAGATCACAAAATCCAATTAAAAAGTGACATTCAATTATGATAAAACTATTGGTGTAAGTAAATGTTTTATCTTAAATTGCCTTTCCATCTTCTATTCTCTCCATAATTTAATGCTTTTTGGTTATTCTGTATACTTTTAAACAATACAGTTAAGTGATTTTTTATTTAAATACCTCCTCTTAAAAGACAGCAAATAATTTAGAGATCTTGGGGCATGGGAGAGGATGAAGAGATTAAAGAGGGTCAAATATATGGTGACAGAAGGAGACTAGACTTTGGGTGGTGAGCACACAATATATGGATGATGTATTATAAAACTGAACACCTGAAACTTATGTAATTTATTAACCGATATTACCCCAATAAATTTAATTTAAAAAAGAACTGAGATCTTAATCAGCACCTAGAGGGACTTCCACAACTGCAAAACACCTCTATTTTTCATAAACCTGATATTTTAATGTCCAATTCCAACTAAATGGAATTTCAAGGAAGATTCATTAACTGCATGACATGACACCATATTTCAGTAATTCTAAGGTGTACATTCCTTTTCAACAAAAATGTACATTCTGATATCTCTGAAATCAGGAGAATATCTTACAATTGATAGTCTCCTAAAGTTTATAATTGACAGCATTTTTTTTTTTCTTTTAGTGGCCTAAAAATAGTGTTTCTTATAATTGATGGCATCTTAGGCTAAATGAAATACAGTTACTAAAACATTAAAACTATTCTCTAATAATTCTTCCTAAGTGACCTAAATCACAGCACAATTATAATTCAAACAATTCTAGAATCAAAACTAAATGAACTTCAGATTAACAATTTTTGTTTTTAGAAAACTAGTGACCAGGCTTAACTGAAGAAAATAGATAATTGGAAGAAAATGCTTCTTTTAAAAAGATTTAGGAAAAAGTCTACATTAGAAGCAGAAATACCAGAAATGAAAATAAAAAGAGGCTCGAAGATGTTCAGTCAGTAGTAGCTTCCAAGGAAGTGAAGGCATGAAATAGCCCTAGAGCTTTATCTATAAAAAGAAACAAAAATTAGGAACATGGCAGGGGATAACTCAGATAGCAAACTGTTTAAGAGAGAAAATACTATTGTATTATTCTCCCTCCTTAAGGAGGAGCCACTGTCACTCTTTAAACAAAAATATGGTATAGGTAGTTGAAATTGTAATTAAATGTAAAATTGTAAACATTCTTAATAAATTAAAAACCAACCTACCAGCATTGTCTTCCTTCTGGCTCAATCTGTTTCACCTTCAGGTAATCCTAGGATAGGGGCTCCTTTTCAGATCCCCAGTTTTTCAGGCCGATCTTCTACCTCCCTGTGGCAACAATATTTTCTAATTAAAAGAGTCCCTTTGTGCCACAGGGAGGATTTCTGACGATATAACAAATACAAAAGTTACAGCTCATCATGAAGCCAACTTAGTCTTCAGATTCTTCAAGAAAGAAATCTGGCCCCTTATCTTATCTTTTAAGAGAGAAATCTGGTTTTGTTTTTTAACTGCATTTTTAAAAACCTAAACTTTCATTTGTTTTTTAGAAAAAGCACTGCTTTCTTGTTGAAGTGTATAAAAATTTTTATTATTCATCTATCTTTTCAGCTAATCTCTAAATATAATTTTGTTGATCACAAAAAAAGTTTTCTAAGTTTTCTCGATAATTATTTCCTAAGTCCAACTTTTTACATTTTAACACCTGGTTAAAAACCAAAGTCCTGTTCTCAATGATCAAAAGAGAGAAGCAGGAAGCTACCAGACCCCTTTCAGCCAATATTTATTAGTAAAGATTAGTAAGTCTACTTGTATTACATAACACAATGTTAATTATGTTTAAACGAACATTTTAAAAAGGCCAGCAGGAAGTATAAAGAAGCTGTGGTTACTGTCCTCTTGCTGGTTAAGATTATGGGTGATTTTCACTCTTTATTTTTTGCAGTACTTCTCGATTTTTCCAATGAGCAAGTACTGCTTTCGTTGTAGGGGAAAAAAATAAATTTAGGTATAAGCAAGAATGATGAAACCCTAATGAGATTTTAACATGATGTCAATCTAGGTATGACAATATTATGGCTTGATATATTTCGGATGACCATATTTATGTTTTTGGATGACTACCTTTTTATATTTTAAATAACCCTAAGATATTCAATATTTAGCATATAAACAAAAAAGAAATACATTTAAGATTTCACATAGATGGCTCTTGCTTATACTGTAATACTATGTTAAAACTCAATTTGTTTCAGTCTGTATTTCCTAACAGGTATGGGTTAAACACTATTATATACTATATTTGACAGAAGTAAAAAATGCAGTCTCTGTCTTCAAGGGATTTACATGCTCACTTTGAAAACATAAGCAGTATACACACAAGAATAGTCTAAGAAAGTGAATAATCAAGTGCTTAAATCCAGATAGTCTAACAGAAGGAAAGGGAGTGTTTTATGTAGACCACAATCATTGTGGAGTTTCATGTAGTTGGGCCTTAAAGAAGGGACAATACCTGAACTCATTCTTGATAGAAAACTACTTGAGCAAAAGCTCAGAAGCATAAATAAATAGCACAGCCCATGCCAGAAGCAATAAGAAAAACCGTAATAACACAGTGTTTCAGTATATAAGGAGGTCAGAGTAGGAAGGAGCTACTGTTGGATGACTCTGTGGGTCACTGAATTTGGCAGAGGAGTGGCCTTTGAAATCTGATAAAGAACTTCAGGAGAATGATAACTGTACTTGCCAAAGCACAGTAAGTTAAAGAAGGAACGATGAGGAAAAAGCACTGACTGAAGGTATAAGGCATGTTTTTTATTAACAAGTGGAAGTGGAAGAGAAAAATATTATAGAAGTAAACAAATAATTTGTTTTCATTTATAAAGGACCTCCAGATTTGAAGGTACAAGGAAAGGTGCTGAGATGACGTTAAGAGAGCACTTATGGAGCACGCACTATGTCATAAGCACTATGCTTTATAGATTTATTTTATGTAATCCTCACAACCCTGAATTCCTATTTTATGACAATGAAACAGACTCTGAAAAGTTAAATACTGCCAAGTAAGTAATAAAGTAAAAATCTGAACCCAAAACTAATTCACTCAATATTCTTCCCTTGTCTACTAAACAGAGCTACTCAACTGGTAAAAAGAAAAAAATTAAGCTCTGGAATAGTCACCCAGAACTTTCTACCATATTTGACTACTCTTTGGCTTCTTCATGTTCCTCAAAATGTAAACATTCCCTAAAATTAATCCTTTAATTCTGTATCCTTTGTTCTTGATCACAGAGAGATAAATATAGAATTTAAATATCTTCTCCATTGGGGAAATCTCTCAAATACCTTTCCCATTCCCATGGAGATTACACTTATTGCCATGGAGTCAGTGAGTATGATTCCCAAGCCAGTCTTTCCTAGACCTTTCTTTTTACTAAGCTTCAGTTGTACTAGATAGCCTCCATCTGAATCTCCAGATCCGTTTCCTACTCCGCTTCACTCTGCTGCTGTCTGTCCCAAAAGGCTGACTTCATCAGCAGGGCTCCCGTGGTTTCAGGCTGGGTTCGGTCAATGGAGCGCCTTGGCAGGGGAGTAAAGTCAAGGGGTACAGAACTGGACTACTGCACTGGCTCCCTCTCTGTGGCATCACCCTAAAGCCAGTTGTGTCATTTGACCAAAAGGCCCAGATCCTCCCAAAGTGACCCTCTAACCAGGGCTCTCTTCTCCCGGGCTCTGATAACCCTTTTCTCTATTTGGCCCAAGGGTCACAGGACAGAAACAGCTCTATTGCTGCTGGCTCTGCAGTCCTACCTACCTCTTAAGGTCACCCACATATTTGCAACTAGCCACTTATTAAAATGTTCTTTAAATTATCCTAATTTGAGTTTGCCATGTCTTTTGAGATGGGACCCTGACTATACATTTGTGCATCTTTAAATACCTAAACATTTCCCCTTAGATGCTCTACTTCAACTCAAAATCAATATTACCAAACTTTTTCCTGTAAGTCAGTCAGTCTTGCATTCCTCACATCCCTAGGTGTTACTATCGCCTTCACTTAGTGTCAAAAAAACTGAGTAATATCTTACCTAATTATGCCTCTCCCCCTAATCTATCATGTCTTGTGAGACGTTACATAGTTGTATCACCTGCATAAGCCCCTTCTGTTCCTATTGCTTCTGCCTTGTTATAATATTTCTCAAGTCATCTCTTGACTCATATCATAATAGCTAGTCTTCCTGCCTTATCTTTTCCCCTATAATTTATCCTCTATATACCAAGATACTGAACACATAGTACTCTATATACCAAGATACTGAACACATAGTACTCTTCCAAATCTGTCTGCATCTTATATGCCTAATTACTAACCCTTGGGTTCAATCACAATCTAGTCACAACTTTTAGTAAAACCTCCTGTCAATATCTTATTTACTCAATATTCTAACCAAACATTGAATTTCAATATTCCACCAATTTATTAATGACATTTCCCAGTCTAAAGTGTCTTTTGCCCACTTCCCATCTGCCCAGCCAAATCCTACCATTTGTCCTTCTGTACTTTCTCTAAAACATTCTCTAATCCTGTAAACTGAACTTTCCTCTTCTGAAAATTTCTTTGACTTTATAAAAGCACTCGATTTATTCTATACTGCGTTATGTTTTGATTATTGTGTGTATGTATATATAAAATCTCTTAATTTAACTAAATTATTAACCCCTTGAGGGAAAGAAACATGTTGAAAACCATGCCTTTGCACATAACAAATGCAAAGTACTTACTGATATATTCTCAGTAATTTCAGTGGAAGGTTTAGAGGATAAATATAGTAAGTTAAAGTACAAGATGAAGAAGCAGATACTAAACAGCTCAATCGTCTCAGACCAGTATTAAAAGATTTCTGTCAAAACTTATCTATTATTAATCTATTATCTATTGTTACTTTTTAAAAGGTAATCTGTAATAACGCATTAAAACTTATATAGTCTTTACATATACGTAATTTTTTGAATGCACATAAAAACTGCATTTTCAAATCTTGGTAGGGAACGCAAGAGATTCCTCTCCACCCCCAACTCACCCCATCAGTCCACAGAGCAGGTCACCAGAGCTGGTGGAGTCTGCAGCCACTGGGCAAAGGTATTTCCGGCCTGCGAGAGTCAACACCACCCCTCGTCCACACCGCATTACTATTTTTCAAAGGCTCTTTACGACTACTAACCCTCAGTTATTATCAAAAATCAGTTTATAGGTTTATGTGAATATACCTGTTTTTAAAGTTACAAAACAGTTTTTGGTTTTTCCTATAAAATTTGAGAGAGGATTATTATTACATATAAGCTCCATGAGGAAAATGTAGACTTTTAGTTTATAAAATGGTGAAGCAAAATAGCCTATAATTACACCTAACAAAATGAGAAATCATCTTATTCACAAAATTATGAAAATGGCTAAGTATATATCGTTATATGATCTAAGTACTCCTGCCTGGATGACATCATGAACGTTGTTTCTGGTATAAGTATATAGGGATAAAAGAAAAACTTCAATGTAAACATATAGACAACTGATATGACAGGTCGAAAAATAATTATGAACATTTTCAGACTAATATAATCTAAGTTATAATGTAGGAGCATTCCAGGAAGTGTTTCCTAGATGTACAAAAGGAAATCTTATCCTGTATGAATCTCATGTTCACCAATTCGCCAAATTAAAACTGCTGTAACTATTTGACAAATATTCCTTTCCTTTTCTTCCCAGTCAGCCTCTTCTCCAAAATTTACACATCTGGAATTTAAGTTAACACTTTACATCTCCACAAAAAATGGGCCTGACCTAGCCCACTACCTAAAGGGAAACATACGTTAGGATGAGTCATAACAACCTTTATTCATTCTGTATGTTCTAGATGTCAGAAGAATGAACATTTATTCAGGTTTTAACTTGTTTAAAAGTGCATCTGATTCTTTAAATAAAAACAAATTAAGCTCAGATTAGCTATTCTAAACTAATCTGTATATTAATAATCTCTATAAAGTTACATTAAAAATGCATGAGCTATAGCATTCTAATGTCACTTAGTATATTGTACACTCGATGGTCTGCATGCCTTATGATGAACAAATTAGTGTTTTAAACTGTTGTGATTATAGATTTATGAGTCAGCAGTTTTCCATATAAATTTGGCATTGCCTTTGGAAGAGTTTTATCCGAATCCTAAGTTTTACAGTGTTGTTCTATAAAGAGATACCAGAATACTATATAGTTCTTTATTTTTAGAAATAATAAAGCAAGCATAGATTTCATTAAAAATCCATGAGTCGGCACGGAATTAAAAATGTAAAATGACCTTTTCAGGTACATTTAGACTATTTTAGAATAATATGAGTTATCTGCTAACATTTCCTTTTAGTGTTGAAGAAAAATAAATCTAAAAAATATTATCAAGTATTCAAAACCACTTTGAAAATATCACATAAGTAGCTGTTCTTTTACTCAGACTTTGTATATTCTCTTTTATATCGCACACTCATATCTCTGCCCTGGAAATGATAACATCACCCTCAGAGTTCAAGAAGAAAATTAAATCCCTTAAATGGATTATATTGCTTCCTATATGGAATTGTTTTCATTTGAGTAATTTAAATTAAAGAAGCACTGACCACCAATTGTACAACCAATAAAATTTGGCTGATACGCTCTGGTATTGTCATGTGATAAATACCATAATTTTCTACCGAAGCAAACTTGGCACTGTAGTTTCCATTTTTTATAGGTTCTATTTTTTTTTCATTCAACTTTAGCTGTCCTACTTTTATCTAGTGCTCTTAGTTTTCTGTTTAGTTATGCTTCTATAATAACATCAGTTATAACAGCTACTTCAAAATATCATCATGCAGAATACTTTTAGCTGTTCTTCCTATTCTTTTCCTCAAGAAGAAAATTTATCTCTGCCACAAGACTTCCAGCATCTTACTGAAAAACTCTTCAAACTCTCAGAAAAACACATGTATCTTCCTGCCACTTCCATTATCTATTGTAAATCAAGTACCACTCCAGACTACAGTCATGAAGGTTATTTAAAGTGTTTAGTAACCTTTTTTAATAAAAATGAACTGAACACCACTCCGCATGAGGTTCGCTGGAACTGCTGTCACCATCGCTCTGAAAAGCAAGGTAAATTTCCAACCCCTCAGCTCAAAAAAAATTAAGCTGGAGGAAGAACAGCTTTTAGCTGGAAGGAGCTAGTGGTACCACGGAGTGCTACTGGGCCTCAACAAACAGAAAGACATCAAACACTCAAAATTTTTAATCATGAGACTTAGCTACATTTATAGAAATTTATCTAAATACTTTAGAATTACTGGGATTGTAGAGCAAGCATAATAATAGCTAAAGATAAATTTTTATATTTATTACTATAAAATAGTCACTACAATCCTATTGGTAAAATATTCTATTTTCTATATGGTCAATGGCAAAAAATAAAAGGTTTCTCCAAAAATTATACATACTAACTCCCAATTAAACATAGTTATCTCACCACAGACAGACTGAAATACCACCGTTTCTAAGAAGACAAAAAGGGAAGAGGAATCCAATAAACTACTGTGAGGATGCTTCTGACCTAAGAAAAAAGGAATCAGACTGCTCCACCCATTCTGATTCAAAAAAACTCTTAATGTGTTATAGAATGAGAATACTAAATTTATTTTTTAATTTAAAAAAGTTACCTTCATAGACTAGCCTACTGACTCTCCTATAAGTAAACAACTATTCAATATTCATACTCCCAGAAAAATAAAATAATAAAAATAATTTTTTTATCGCAGGCTTGTAATTTTGTCCTTGGGGTCCGTGATATGAGATTGGTATACCGCAAAAAATTATAATGCAGAACTTCTTATATCTCTATAAATTCCCTTTAAAAAGAGACGTGTCATTCATTTCCAATCCATACTAAACAGCATTGCAAAGAGGTTCTTTGGCATGTTATTCATCTGGCAACAGTAATGCTGACACTTTCAAAATGAGAAAGGTATAAATGATAAAGTTTATGATGTCTACCTGTTTCCACATTCTCGGTCTCAACTTCTTGCTCTTCTGCCACATCTTGCATCATGTAAGTCTCATCATCGTAAACCAGAACCTGGGCTGCATAGCCCTGCTCCAATCTGGCACTTGGGACTGGCTCCACAATCACTGCTGGATACTCAGAGCCCTTTTCACTTTCCTACGAGAGCAAATTTAAAAAACAATCAACCTTTTTATCACAAATTCTGGGTTCACTTATAAATCCTTGAGTTCACAGTCTCAAGGAGCCCACACAATGAGTTTCATGTGTTATAATTATGACAGAAGAATCGAAGAGATGAAAAAGGCTAACTTTAATAATCTTTTCGAGTCTCAAGAGGTGAGACATAAATGTACCATTTTAAATAATCAGGGCTTTAGGATTAAGATGGCAAATTAAAAACATGCACATGATTTCATTCTCCTCTGAAAGCCCACTGAAACACAATAAAAGACTTTAAAACATAAACCAATAGGGAGAAGAGGTAAGAGCGACAAAATCCTGGAAGACTGAGAGCAGATGGATGAATATTATTAGGTGGTTTAGCAGACCTGGGAAAGCCAAATCATAGCCTGGCACCAAAAAAAAAAAAAAAAAAAAAAAAAAAAAAAAGCTAAGAAACAAACATTTATACTGGAGAATCCACACAAGGCAGTGCCAATTACTTCTGGAAATGGAGGAGCAGCAGGTGGTAGAGAAAGAGGAGGAGGTTAAAACAAAGAAGGTTCCATTAAAGCTGTTTGAAAATCACTCTGATTCCTAGACCTGCTCCCTCCTCCATGATGCGAGGCCAACAGCCCTCCCCACCTCAGCAGAAGATTGGAGAGTGAAGTTACTTTCTGGAGAGGGAGAAACAAGAGCATCTTTGAGATACATTAGGCACATTTGCTATTATCTGTATTGTACCCAGAACTGTTTCCAATCAGCTGTTTAGTCCTCCACTTTTAATCATGAGCAGCCAGCCAAGTATTACCACTTATCCAAGGAAAAACCTCCAACACAGAATACACACACACACACACACACACACACTCACTCATATTCCTCACAGAGACAAGTTATTATAACCATAAAACAAGAATGGACAATTTAATAAAAAACATTAAAAAATAAAGACTTCTTAAAAATTAAAAAGATGGTAGCCAAAATAAAAACAGAAGTTTAGAAGATAAAATTGAGGCAGTCTTCCAGGAACCAGAGAAAAAAGATAAAGCGATAGAAAAAGGAAAGACAAGAGAATAATAGTAGAGGTCAGTCCAGGAAGTCTAATATTTGAATAACAGTGCTAGAAGAAAAAAAGGGGGGGGAGGAAAAAAAGTTAGAAAGAAATCAAAGTATTTCAGAAATTCTTCTAGGGCGAAGGACACATGCGGCCCATTTGCAAGGACCTATCAAGTGTTCAGCGTAAAGAAGTAAGAGAGACTGTCACAGAGGCATACCAGCATGAAATATTACATTACTAGAACCAAAAAGAAGATTCTACAAGCTTCTAGAAAGAAAATACAGGTCACAGACAAAAAGAATCAGGACTCAGTTTAGTCTTCTCAACCATCATACTGGAAAGATGACAATGGAGCCATTTCGTCAAAATTATAAAGGAAAATTACTTCCAACCTAGAATTCTTCACCCAGTCAAACCATCTTATGAATGAATAAAGGTTTTCTCAGACATGAAAGCTCTCAAAACATTTACCTTCTATGACTCCTTTCTTAAGAAGCAACTAGAGAGTTGTATTCCATCAAAAAAGCAAATTGTAAAAAGTAAAAAAAGACAACTTAGGATAGAGAATATAGAAGATCAACATGGAAGAGAGACAACGGTAATTATTAAGAGGCCTGTGAAGAGAGACTGCAGGCTGCCAGGTGTGCAATGGATCCACAGGGCAACCAGTCCAGACCGCAGCAGGGTGACTCCTGCGACAGCACCGTAACCTGCCAGCACACAGCCAGCCACTGACACTGCTCCTCAGGAGAGAATGCCCACACAAGCCTATTCCAGATTTTTATTCATATCTGGTTTGCCCTGTTGTCCCTACTCACCCCGTCTTGCCTTGCTACCTCCATCAGCTGAGAACATTATTTCACTTCCTAGGTGTGTTCTACTTCGATCTATTCCTCTAAGTACTGGAAGATGACCAAGAAGAATGTAAAAACCAAAAAACAAACAAACAAAAAACCACCACTCTTTCCATGTGACCATTTATCTGAGAACGAACACGCCACACAGGTCCACACTGCAGCCCTGACAGATACCTAACTGAGAAGCCCTGAGTTTCCAAGAACTAACTCACAACAATGCTTACTGATCACCTGAGTAGAAGTTCTTGAAACCTGGTGAACCTGATGCCAAACTAGTTGGCCCTTTTCCTGGAAGCCTTCACCCAACCATGGTAATGCTGCCCTTTTCCCAACTCGGTAGCTGGTACACTGTTAATTTTTTCAAAGTAAACAATATGTTGTTTAGGAACGTGTACACAAACACCACCACTATAAAGAAAAGTAAAGGAACACGTAAGTCAGGATAATGGCACCTCTGGGGACATGGACGGGGCACACGTAGTATTCTAAAATACCAGTAATTTCTATTTTTTAACATGGGTGATACGTAATAGTATTCTTGTTGTTATTTGTAAACTGAAACATATTTTATTCATTCTTCATTTTGCATCAAACATTTCACACAAAAAATTTTTAAATGAAGTACAAAACAAAGATAAATTTTTTAAAAAGAAAGTGCATGCCAAATATTAACACCGAATCCCCTACTCTATATAAGGCAAAAAATGTGAGTCCAACTTTTTGCTGTTAAATAATTCTTTCCCACAAATCGTATGTAACAGCTGAATCTCCATGCTTCTTGCTCAGCCTATAGGCAGTACCGTCCAGGTATAAAAAAGCTGTTAATGAGAAGCATGGGATAGGTAGAGACTGATGAGGTCTCCACTCAAGGAAACTCAGAAAGCTACATAGTAAGTAGCGTCTGAACTAGTACTGACCCAAGCAGTGAATATCTTATTCATATATAATCCAAGGGACTTAGAACTTCTTTCATTCCTCAGAAATCTATTAGCATATTTAATAGTGACTTTAATCTGAGATTATTTTATATTGTGAACCACCATCTCCACCCTACCAGTAGGAAATATATCAAATTTTCTCAACTGTGAAATACTTGAGGACTATAATTATGTTGTAAAAGGCCAATTCCTCTATCTAGACTCTCTTCCCCACCAATAAGGATTCTGGACTTACTCTTCTCTCTTATATCCTAGTTGGATTTCGTTTTGTTTTGATATTTCAATGGTTCTTTCCCTTTAACCATAAAAAAGCAAAAATTTTTTATTAAAAAAAAATTACCTCTTCTTTCCTTTAGCTGAACTCCGGATCTTTGCTCCTTATACAAGTATGCACTTCTCAAAAAGATAGTCTAACTCCTTGACTTGTTATTACATATACCGTGTAATCTGGACGCCACCACCTCACTGAGATTATTCTCTCGGTACGTCAGTAAGAACCAAATTCTATTTGTTTTCAATCTCTTTTGCCATTCTGCAGACTATACAATGATCATTGCCTCATTTTAGAAATTATTTCTCCCATCATTTCTGTTCTCTTTCTACCTCTCTACCCATAAGCATCTCCTCTGACTCTTGTTCCATCTCCAGTGGCTCGAATGTAGCCAATTTACTAAGGTTCTGTATCCCCTTTCTTTCTACTCTCTACCACCATCCCAGGTAAGCCCACCCATTCTTATGGTTTCGAATAGCACCTCTATGCTGATGATTACTAAATCTTTGTCTTCCACTGTGACCCATCATCTCCCAAATTCCAAACGCGGATTTTAAACTACCAACTTAACATCGTTACAATATTTCAAGCTTAACGTGTCTAAATGGAAGAAAATTATCAATATCTCTTTCTGTTCCCCTATCCTGTGTTCTTCTCTAAACCTCATACTTAAGAGATAATACTATTCATACCTCACAAAGTTCTTCGAAAAATTAAAATATGCACAAGTACTTGGCAGTGTCTAGCACAGAGTAAGAACTCAATTACTGATAGTTACTACACTATAACAATAGTAATAATATTCAAACCTACAACTTGCATCTTTTCACATTACAATCAGAATTGTTTATTATTTCTTCATAAAAAAGCTTTCCTGACTCTCGATGAGTCTAAAAGGAAAGATTAACATAATACACGATGTTTGCTTTTTTATTTAACTCTTTGAAACAGAACCCTCAGCCCACCTGTTGAAAGTTGAATTCCGTCCCCAAAAGATGCTGAAGTCCTAACCCCCAGTACCAGAAGGGTTTTTGCAGATGATCTAGTCTAGAAGAGATCATTCGGATGAGTCTTAATCCAATATGACCATAAAAAGAGCAAAACTGGAGAGAGAGAGAAAGAGGGAAGACGATATAAAGACACAAGGAAAACGGCCATCTCTAAGCCAAGACACGCCAGAAGCTACCAAGAGACAGACGGGGAAGAGAGTGTCCCTCACAGCCACCAGAAGGAACCAATGCTGCCAACGCCTGGATTTCAAACTTTTGGCCTCCAGAACTGGGAGAGAATAAATACCTGCTACTTAAGCCACCCAGGTGTTTATGGTACTTTGTTACAGCAGCCCCAAGGAATAAAAACACCACCTTTACAGACTCATTTCTAAATTACTTCACATAGCTGTTTTATTACTTGCTTTGCCCCCAATTTCCAACGGTAAAGGTTTCCATGATTTGTTCATGTTACTTTGTAGCCTGAATTACCTTCCACATCTGCCCAAATGCTTTTCATCCACTGAGGGCCCAGTTCCAAGAGTCTCCTATAATCCCCAAACCTGAATCAGTTTTTCCATACAAGTACTTGTAGAACAAGTTGTTTGCCAAATATTACACTGTCCATTATTCTGTATTATAATTATCTGTTTACATATCCACTCCTTGACAAGATAGTAAGATGTTTGAGAGAAGAGCCTGTACCTTAGTCAATTTAAATCCTCTTCAACCATATGTACTTCATATAAACTGAAGAGGCATTTAAGTATTTGAAACTTGGTTCAAAGAATAATAAAGCTCAATAAATTTTAACATTAACAGGTATTTATAGATTCAGCATATTGTAATCTACAATGCCAACTAACTTCATGAGTTTTTCCTCTGCCAAATGACAGGGACCACAGGCCATTGCATACAGGTGTACAGATAATTATTGCTTCCTACTGTGTAGAGGGATGAGCTATTTTTACTAAGGAAGAAGGATGGAAAAGGATAGAATCAGGAGTCTTTCTTTGTTTTACAAGAATATAGTAAAAACTTACATATCCACTAAGTTATTTTACTTATGACCTCTATAATCTTGCTCAAGTCACCAAATTATGCAATAATTAAATAAATGCATGAAATCCAGATTCAGAAGGTCTTGGCACAACCTACCTAGTTCCCTATAAATTAAGGCTGTTGGATAAATACCTGCTACTTAAGCCACCCAGATGTTTATGGTACTTTAGCAAATAAAAACAAAATACCCAGTTAAATTTGAATTTCAGATAAACGACAAATAATATATATAAGAAATCCCATGCAATACTTGGAATATACTTAAAATTATTTGCTGTTTGTTTGAAATTCGACTCTAACAGGACAGCCTATATTTTATCTGGCAAGTCTATTACAAGCACTAAGATCTCAAAAACTTCATTCTACACAATGCAGTGTGTGTGTGTGTGTGTGTGTGTGTGTGTGTAAGCCTCACTGTTAAATTGTACACCTGAAACTTACTAGATTTTGTTAACCAATGTCACCATAAAAAACTAAATAAATAAAAAAGAAAAAAAAACTTTTAAGGAGAGAGATCCTTAAAGAGGCACTGTTCACCTAAAAAGTACTATTAAAATGCACTCGAGTCATTGCTCTCTGGGTACCATAAGTTTCCAAAGATAAAGATCATAAAATGGTCAAAGCAGTAGTACTATAACCCTTTTATCACTGTTAGAAATACACTGAAACAAATAAATTCAGAAATATATTAAAAATACATGAATTTCTCCTTTTGTGGTAGAGTAAGGCCACCTTCAAAGCCTTATCAAAAATGAAACATACAGTGTGGGAGGCTCTGGAGACTAATCTCCTTCAACTATCTACCCCCAGAGGCCACTCCAAATAAATACGCCACTAAAGTAAACACAGTGTGCTTGCTATGCAAACACAGTTTTTATTGTTGTTGTTGTTTTGTTCTTTTGTTTTTTGGGGGGCAAGGCAACCCTTGGTCGATCTCACAGATTGCAAGGACCTTGTCAAGCTTACAATCCCTTATATTTTTATTTTTTACACCTACAGCACCTGGTCTTCCTAGGTGGTCTCCCATCCAAGTACTAACCAGGCCCGACCCTGCTTAGCTTCGGAGATCAGATGGGATCGGGCTTGTTCAGGGTAGCATGGACATAAACCGAACACAGATTTAAGACAAGTCCCCAAACTGAGATGGTCATATGCCCCCCAAAAAAAGAAAGAAAGAAATATACCCATCAGAAATGGACTGAATAACTACTACATAGCCACAAAATGATAGATGATTACTCAGCATCAATTAAAAGGTTAAGGTTGATATCTATGTATTGTCATGGAAAAATATCTGTGATACAAATAAGTGGGAGGAAAAATGGGTAACAACACAGTACTACTGTATAATTCAATTTTATATTTGTTTCACAAATGCATTAAAAAGTTTGGGAAATATAACTCAAACTATTTCTAATCTCTTTAGAGTGATAGATAAAAGAGGAATTTTCATTTTCTCGGTATGCCTGAGTTTACTGGGTTTTTTTACAATGATCCTGTGTAACTAAGAAGAAAAATCAAAATACTTTTTTTTCATTTAAAAATAACAAATGGAACAACAGTAACAAAAATAAACCCTTAAAGAGGGATTACATGAAAACTTTAAAACTAAATACCATTTGTATAATATAAAACTTGTGGAAGAATCTCTCAACAAATAAAATTATTTTTAATCAACTTTACCTAGGTATTTTCACAAATGTAAACATCCCTGCAACTACCATCACAAATGAGAAACAGAACCTCTCCATGACACTAGAAGGCTCCCTTTACCCCCTGTACCAGTCACACCTTCACCATCACCACCTACTCCCCCCCCACCCACCCACCCACAGGAGCCTAGGTAACCACCAATCTGATTTCTATCCCTATAAATTGCCTTTTCTCAGTTGTATAAACATAGCATCAACAGTTGGTGCTCCTTCGGGTGTGAGTTCTTTAAATAAGCATAGTGCTATTTATACACTTGTTTCATGTATCTTTAATTTCTCTTTATTGCTGAGAATTCCATTGTATCGCTATGCATGCCATTTACCTAGTCATCCATGTTCATATGGCTGCCATATTAACATCCTGCTCTTCCCCTCCCTTCCCTTCCATTCAATTCCATATTTACTGTGAGTTAAAAAACCAGATCATATGATAAGTATACATTTAATTTTTAAAAAACTGTCAAATTATCTTCCAAAGTAGTTATTTTAATTCCCACTAGAATCGTACAAGACTGGCAGATGCTTTAAATCCTCCCCAACACGTAGTATTACTCTTTGTATTTTTTACCATTCCGTTTAAGTATGCAGTATCTCCTTCTGGTTTTAATTTGCATTTCCCTGATGGCTAATGATAACAGGCATTTTTATATATGCTTCTTGGCCATTCACATAATTATCTGTTCAATCTTTTCCCCATTTTAATGGGTTATCTCCAATTTATTATTTTATATGTTCTGAATATGTTTTCAGTATATGTATTGTAAACATTTTTTCCCAAACTTTGGTTTGCCTTTTCATTTTTTAAGAGTTTTTTTAAAGGATAAAAGCATTTAATTTAAATGAAGTTCAATTCATTTTTTCTTTTGAAGTTCATGGTTTTTGTGTTCAATCTAAAAAATCAGTGCCTATTTAAGGTTGAGAGAAAATTCTCTTGTGTTATCTTTCAGAAGTTTTTTAAACATTTAATGCTACCATCAATTGTTATTCACTGTATATGATGTGAGAAATAAATGTAGTTCATTCATTTGCACACGGATATCCAGTTGTTTCACCATCATATTTAAAAAGAAAAAAAAATCTTTCTCCATAGAATTACTTTAGCACCCTACTAAAATCAATCATCCTTATGTGGGTCTACGTTACGTTCCAATAATCTACATCTCTACACCTCTGTTGGTATATCGATAATATAGTCTCAATTACAAGAGCTCTAGTCTTTAAATCAGGCATATAATCTCTTTGTTCTTAACCATAGTCTCCCAATACATAAACATGTATCTCTATTAATTGGGTCTTTAATTTCTCTCAATATTTCATAGTTCTCTCTGTACAGACAGACCTTTTACATAATTCATTAAACTTATCACTATGGTATTTAGATGTTCTGTTAAATAGTATTGCTTTTTAAATTTCATTTGCCAGTTGTACTTTGCTAGAATATATAAATACAATTTTTACCTATTCATCCGTTCTAAACGTATTAGTTCTAACAGCTGTGAGATTTCTCAGAAATGTCTATGTACGTGATCACATCATTTAGAAATACAATTTCTTTTCCCATCTGCAGGTCTTTCACTTTTCTTGCCCTGTGCAGCACTGAGTAGATGTGATTAGAGCAGACATCCTCGCCTTATTATCAACCTTAAAAGGAAAACATTCAGTCTTTCACCATTAAGTATGATGGTGGCTACAGGTTTTCCACAGATGCACTTATCAACTTGAAGTTCTTCTTTATTACTAAAAGAACCTGTACAATAAATAGGCAACTTTAGCAAATGGGTTTTCTGTGGCTAATTTTTCCTTTTTCCTTTAATATGGTGAATTACACTGAGTGATTAAACCTACCTTCTTGGGATAAACCCCATTCGGAATTTATGATCCTTTTATATGCTGCTGGATTAGACTGCTAGTATTTTATCAAGAAGGTTTGTTTCTATCTTCATAAGGCTATCAGTCCATACTTTTCTTTTGCTGTATCTCCATCTGGTCTTGGTATCAGGGCAACGTTGGCCTCATAAAATGAGTTAGGAAATGCTCTGTTGTCCTTTTTCTCAGAATTGTGTAGGATTCGTGTATCTTCCCTAAATGCTTGGTAAAGTGTCAATAAATCATTAATCCCTGGAGTTTTCTATGTGGAAAAGATTCTGATTGGGAATTGAATTTATTTAAAAGATAGAGGACTACTCATGCTTTCTATTCCCTTTGGAATGATTTTCAAGTAATTTCTGCATTTCATCTAAGCTCTCAAGTTTATTGGCATAAAATGGTTAATAATATTTACTAACATCTCATTCATGATATTAGTAATCTCTGCCTTCTGGATTTTGTTTCTTGTGCAGTCTACTTGGAGATTTTTCTATTTTGCTTTTTCAACGGTCCAGCTTAATTTCTCTTATTTGTCCACTTTCTACTTTATTTTTTTATTTCCATTATTTCCTTCCTTCTTCTACTTACTTCTGGTTTAATGTGATCTCTGTATCTCGTTTGTTGAGGTGAAAGCTTAAATGACTGATTTTAAACTTTCTCCTTTGCTAACGTATTTGAAGCCACAAATTTCCCTCGAAGCACTACTTTAGCTGCGTTCCTCAAATATTGACCTACTATTTTCATTTTCATTCAGTCTGAGTATTTTCTAATTTCTCTTGTCATTTTTTCTTTAATCCATGAGTTATATAAAAGTGAACTACTTAATATCCAAATATTCCGGGACTTCGCAATCAGCTTTCTGTGCCAAATTCTAATATAATTCTGTTTTGGTCAATCTTCTCTGTATGATTTCAAACTTTTAAAAATTGAGACATATAGCCCAGCATATGATCATCTATCCTGGTTCACTGTCCATGTGCACTTGAAATAAATGTGTATTCTGGTGCTGTTAGATAGTGTTCCATAAATGTCCATTAGGTGATGCTGGTTGATAATGATGTTCAAGTCTTCTATATTCTCACTGATTTCCTAACTGTTCTATCAGTTAGCAAGAGAGTAATGCTACAATCTCAAACTAATGCTGTAGATTTATCTATTTCTTTCAGTTCTGTCAGTTTATGTTTTATATGTCCTGAAGCTCTAATATTGAGTGCATACATTTAGAGTTCTTAAGTCTTCTTGATGAAATGGTCCTTTTATCACTTATGAAATGTCTAACTTTAGCCCTGGAAATATTCTTGTCCTGAAACTTCAGCCTTTTTATGATTAAATTTGCAGTTTTAATTTTAATTTGTTTTAATACTTAAAATGAATTTCTTATATCAAAGATAAATGCGTTTGGCTTTTTTGAACCCAATCTGACATTTGGACTGTTTAGAATATTTACAATTAACATTATCAATAAAACAAGATTTAAATCTAATGATCTTTGTTCGTTGTTTCATTTACTCTTTGTTCCTTTTTTTCTATCTTCTTTTGAATTGAGTATATTTTAATAGTATCCATTTTAGTTCAAATATTGGCTTATTATCTATACCTCTTTGCTCCAGAGGTTTTAGTGGTTCTCTAGATTTTATAATATGCTTACCAGTTTATCTACAAATAATGTTACTTTACATATAATATAAAAAGCTTACAATGGTATTCTTCCAATTCCGAGCCTTTGTTCTACTGTCCTTATACATTTACTTCATATTTGTTATAAACAATTATCTTTTTAAAAAATAAAAATGGATTTTTAAAGAAGTATTTATATTTACCCAGACATTACCTATTTCCCTAGTACTTTTCCTTCCTTTACTATATCTAAGTTTCCATTTGGTATAACTATTTCATTTACCTTCTGCTTAAAGAATTTCTTTGAACAGTATAACACAAGGCTCCTGGTGATAAATTCTCTCAGCTTTTGTTGGTCTAAAATAAAGCTTCGTTTTGAAGGACATTTGCACTGAATATATAATTGTAGGTTTAGTCTTCCAGCATTTTAGCGAAGTCATTATCTTGACTTGCAGAGTTTCAGTCAAGATGTCTGTAGTCATTATCCTTGTTAGTCTGCACATAGAAATCTTTTTCTCTAGATGCTTTAAAGATTTTCTTTCTGAAAATGGCTTTCAGCAATTTTAATATGATATGCTCTACGCTTTATTCTGCTTGGGGTTTAAGATTCTCAGATATTTGGGTTTATATCTGTTATTAAACTTGGAAATTTTTATGGCCATTATTTCTTCAGATTTTTTTCCTGTTCTCCTCTCCTAATTCTGGGACTCAAATTATATGTATGTTAGACAACTTGATACTGTCCCACATGTAACCAAGTCTTTGTTCAATTTTTTTACCTTTATCTCTCTGTGCTTCATAATGTGGTTTCTATTTCTCTCTTCAAATACATTGGTCCTTTCTTCTGCAGTACCTAATCTATTTTTAACCCTATCCAGTGATTTTTCCTTTTTCAGATGATATATATTTCATTTCTAGAAGCTTCGTTTGTCTTTTATACCTCTCCTCCGAGATTCAATTTTTCTTTTACCTTCTTGAGCATATTTATAACAACTATTCTGGTCTTATCTGCTAATCTCATCACCTTTATCATTTGCGTTTGCTTTGAGTTTTTTTCTCCAAGTTATAGGTTATATTTCAGCTTCTTTGCATTTAACATGCCTGGGTGTTGGATATGTAAATTTTACATCCTTGGGCACTAAATTTTGTTGTATTATTTTAATGTTTACTATGACAGACAGTTATTTATGGATCAACTTTCAAGGCCTGTTTTAAATCTTTTTATAGCAAATTGGAATACTCTTTATTTTAAGGCTGGTTTAGCCCTGCTATAATGCATGACTCTTCTGGGGTCTCTAATGAATGTCCTCTGCTCTCTACTCGACTCTAAACTGGTTGAAACGCCTATCTCCCAGACCTGAGTGAACTCTATAGATTTCTCAGTAATTTAGTGAGTTTACACATCATTCTAGTCATTCTCTGCCTGGCTTCAGGAGTTAGGGCAGCTCATTCAGCTAAAGAACAGAGGACCCTGAGGCAGAGTTCTGGTATTCTTCCTCTGGGCAGCTTCTTCCTCCAATACTGACCCTTCAATGAGTTGTGTTGGCCTCTCCGAAACCCAAACATGGTTTCTTCAAATCGGTGAGACTGACATGCTCTGCTTGTGGTCCAGAAAATCAGCCAGTACCATCAGACCTCCTCTGCTCTCAGGAAGCACACTGCCTGTTATCCAACTGTCTTAGTCCATTCAGGCAAATACCACACAGACTGGGTGGCTTATGAACAGCAGAAATATATTTCTCACAGTTCTGGAGGCTGGAAGTCCAAGTTCAGAATGTCAGCATGACTGATTGAGGGGCTTCTTCCAGGTCACAGACTTACTGCTTTATCCTCGCACAGCAGAAGGGGCAAGGGATCTCTTTGAAGACTTTAATAAGAGCATTAATCCCATTCATAAGAGTTCCTCCCTCACTACCTAATCACTTTCCAAAGGCCCTACCTCCTAATATCACTTTCCAAAGGCCCTACCTTCTAATACCATCATCACTGTGGACATTCACAGCATAGCACCGATGTTTCAAAACTGTGCTTTCATATATTTCGCTCATTTTCCTAGTTGTCTATGGTACGAATATAATCTGGTCTCAGTTATTCCATCACGATCTGAAGTGGAAGAATGCCCGATTCTATTTGTCTGGAAGCAGATGCTCTCTAGAACTGGTATTCACTGTGTTTTTAAAAATATATTAAATCTTTTTTTTTTCTGCATTAATTCTCCATTTCTATGAGACCTCCCTGCTATACATTTCCTTTTCAAAAACTGCTCTAGCTATTCCTGCATGTCCACTCTTTCGTACGACCATTAGCTCTCCATAATCGATTTCTCCCAAACTTGCCCTAACATTTGATAGAGATAGAATATACTGATTAATTGGAGCAATACTGACCCTTCCATCTCTCCTATCCAAGTACAAAGTATAACCCTCTGTTTTTTAAAGTCTTCTTTCATGTACTTCAGCATTATTAATTTTCTCCAAACAACTCCTATGTAACGGTTACTTTATTCTTCATAATTACGTTTTTGTTAATTTTCTGAAGGGGATCTTATCCTCCATGGTCTCCTCTAATTACAGTCCTTACGAAAGAAAGGTATTTTTTGCATGAATTTTTGTACCTGCCAACTACCAAGCCCTCTTATTAATTCTAATGGGTTTTCATGGATTCCCCCTAGTTTTCCCAAGTGCAGAATCATATCATCTGCAAATAATAATTTGGTCTCCTTTATAATATTTGTATTTTTTTCATTATCTTGCCTGATTGTAGGAAAATATTAATAGTAAGTAGTATGTATACTTACTTTCCGATTTTAAAGGAAATACTCCAGCACTTCACTAATAAACAGGATTCTGGTTGTTGATTTGTAACAGCTATTTTTTATAATATTAACGATATATCTATATTTATATTGAGTTTATCAAGTATGGATACTGAATTTCATATAATTCCATTTCATTTTTTATTCCTTCTAACAGGTTATATGTCATATATCATGCTAGTAGGATATACAGTTTATTAACGGTTTTAATATTGAATCATCCTTGTATATCTAAATCCTACTTGGTAACTGGATTTTTTTCATATATGACTGCATTTTATAAGTTACTATTTTATTTATGATTTCACATCATACTCACTAGTATGACTGTAGTTCACTTTTTTGGTATCTTTGTCAGAAACAGAATTATCCTAATTTTATAAAATGTATTACTTTTATAATAAGGAATAAAGTTATAAAAAATAAAGCCTAAAAGTTATTAACAACTCTTATGCCCACCACTTTTTTTTGGCCAACTGCCTAGTTTTCTAAAATTTATTTTCCAATTATAGTTGACACACAATATTACATTAGTTTCAGGTGTACAACGGTACCCAACCCTTTTTAAACATTTATTTTTTTCTTCCGATTCTGGAGCTATGATTAAATCCTGATAGGTCATTTTTTTCACCCCACTCTACATTTTAGAGTTTAGATATTACAGATAAATATTATAGATACAATCCTGAAAAGTTGCTCATTAGACAAAAATCTGTCTTTCAAATACCACTATCCCCGAAACTCCCTTTGTAACATTAAGATTATTTTGAATATTACTGGCTTTCCTTTCTTCCTGGAATTCTCTTCCCCAGATATTTCTACTGACCAATCCCTTACTTTATTTAGGTCTAAGTTTAAAAAGCACCTCTTCAGAGCAGCTTTCCCTGACTGCCCTAATTAAAACACCCACTACGACTTTTCCATCCATCTGTAGCCCTGATTTATTCTTCACAGCCATTCTGAAATACTTTATCCCTAGTGCCTAGAAAAGTTTTTGACACAAGGTAAGTGGTCAATTAGTATTTGCTGAAGAAAAAGTTCCCTAAGAAGTGCTGCCTCACTCTGGTGCCACATTACCTATCATGCTTATGACTACCCTATAAAGGCTACCACATGAACCGTCAGTCAATAATGCCTTGCTAAAATGACTTCACTCATCAGACTCCTTCTTCCATAATAATCAGTTCTCCAGGCCATGAACATCTGGGGTTCTATGTAAAGGAAGAAAACTACCATTCTTCCAGAAATAAACTGTATTCTTTTCCTACATTAATGGTACCCAATCAGCACAAGGTAAATATATATTCTGCCTATTGTTCCTGGCAGCTCCCCTCACAGGGTTAAAGACCAACAGAGTAAAACTATAGTACAAAGAGAAAGCACTTAAAGAAGAACCAATAATTGGTCTGGGTGATGTATGGACGGAAGTCTCCCAAGTCCCTGATCTCTTTGGTGAATCACATCCACATCTATAAGTGATTGTACAGAAAGCAAACCTTCAAGAAAGGCGACGACGATTATGAGAACAAAGTGTGTTCTATAGCTATGGCCGTTCTTAAGGACTTTGAACCAGTTTTGGATTCAAATACAACAGGAACATTTGAGTTACCAAGTCCACCGAGAAGAAAGGAAAAGCAGCACATTCGCTCTATCCCTTCCCACTGAATTTGTCCACGGCTATTTTAGAAGACTGAACAGACACCAACCACGCAAGAAAAAGAATGCAGACGCCAGAACACACAGCCTGATGTCCTAACTTGTTTCTCAGTCGTGCACCTATACCACTATGGTGGTACTAAGTACCAGTAACAGCAGTATCCTTCACAGAATAGAGAGAAAACAGATTTTTTTAATACAGTAAGCTCTCCATTTTTCCCACCTCATCTCTGACCACATATTTGTCCATTAGTGTGACAGCATTATTATATTTTAATTCAGATCATTCTTAAATTCAGTCTTTACTGAATGATGGGAACAGAAGCCGGGCCTTGGAAGCCCATATATTTCTGATACTGTTATTTTTCTACTCCCATCCCTTATTCTTTAATGTATCAATAACAAGAAAATAACCCAAAAATGCTAAAAATGAAAAATTCTACATCTGTAGAATTTTAAAACCTGTATTTTCCAATATATGAATTATCTAATTTCTATATATATATATATATATATATATATGATTAAAATATGATGGATTCTCACACTGAATTATATATAACAGAATAACCAAAAACAAAGATGGCTACTAAAGGAGATATATAATTCTAATTTAAGATGACTCTAATTTAGATATTTAGGTACAGCATGTATGTACACACTCTATAATCCAAAATGATAAATTCAAATCTCTCCCTCAGCTAATACTAGTGTTTGTCCTTTCACTTTTTCCTCCCAGTACATTCCAATACATGCATGTTCCGACAATTTAGGTGAGCTTGGCAGTACTTCCTCTCAACCTTCTGTTACCTATATGAGGACACATGACATGGACATGTACAATTTCATATATTGTACATTTCTATTCTCAAATACCTGTTTCCCATTCATTTCAAAACTATGTTCATGCATTGAATTCTATGAAAAAAAAAAACAGAAATGTAATACATTGGATGCCTAACCTCTTGATTTTCTACTCCATTGCTGGAAAGCTCCAAAATAGAACCTCCACTGTCAACCACTGCTGAAGTCATTGTTTATTCCCTGAGGAAGCTTGAAATGCTATTGATCAATATAATTAAAGGTTCATGGATGATTGCCAGTGTTATAGGTTTGTATTATCATGTCTTAAAAGTCAATAGAGGAGTGGAGTAGATATCCAGAAATCCAGTCTTCTAAAGATGATTAACCAGAGAGCCTAAAAAGAGGAAGAATTTAAAAAGTTATTAAAAATATATAGGAAGGATATAAAGCACAACCTATTCTGCAATCTAATTTTTAACATTTTTATAAACTAAGGAAAAGGAGACAGGCATATACAGCCCTGTGTCAAAAGAGGGCAGTAATGAGCATTCTACTTAGCACTGTCACGTTCATGAACATACTGATATTAGGTTCTACCAAGCTATCGCACATTATATTTACATTCTAAGAGGTAAAATGTTATAACTTTCTCTCTATATGAAGATGTACTCTTATTTATAAATATTTTTGTAGAAATTTTTAAATTTTGTATGTATTAAAAACAAAATGCACTGGACTGAGACTACTTCTAAAATTATCGGCCTATTTAACAAATTAAAAGATTTAATGGTTTGTAAATATTTCATTCTTCTTTGACTCATTTGGTTTATTTACTTGAATAACGTAACTAGAACTGTATTTTGCTATGTAGCAATCCCATTTTGTGTTGATATTTTGAAAAATCTACAAGAACTATAAAACAGATTAATCTGAGTTGCTTATACTTTCAAATGTAGTTTAAAAATAAAGTAGTGAAATCACTTAGAATGCCTTTAAATATAACTTTATCGTTCTCTCCTCTATAAATTTTTTGCTATTAGTTCAAACTGCAATGCAGCAAATGGTTCAAATATACGTAACTTAGCTTTTTTTCCAAGTAGAGATGAATGCCAATATGCACATTATCTAGATTTACATTCAACTATTCCTAAAAAGTTACATTTTATTTGATTTTATGTGTTCAATTTTTCAGAGAAATTATAGATTTCATTTCTAACTGGATTTTTTCACATGAAAATTAAAGAATGCAGAAAAATTAAGTACATTTAAAGAAAAAATACATTTCTAATAAATCATTTTATTAACATTATGTCCTATATTAAGCCTGACAAATGGCATCATACAGATAAGAAAATAATTTCAAAAAACTTCTACAATAAAAAGAAATACCTGAAAAAAAGAAATTTCACCTCACTACCTAAAACCGTTCAGTACTATTAGCCTCCTTTTTGATCTTATGAACAGAAAATGGAATAGGTTGTATTTTTATCTTAAGAAAATAAGAAAAATCCAGTCCCACACACTAAAGCTCACCATTATTATGTGAGATAATGACTATTTTCAATTTCTGTTTTCTAAACATATAGATAATAGTAGCAGAAATAAATTTTACTTACAATTTGAATGTTAAGTAGTCTAAGCATCCTTCACTATTTTCACAACTTGGCAAGAGCTAAAATATAAACCAGCAGTTCTTTGGAACTACTAGCAGGGGGGAAAAAGACAGTATTAATATAATTCTATTAAAAAATATTTTGCCCCAAGTAGGTGTGATTCAGACAGTATGTACTTATTACAAACCATCTCCAAAGCCTGATAACACACATTATATAATAAACATAATAAGTTATTTCTAAGCTATGGAGCAATCAGAAGTTTTTATCAAACTTAAATTTTTAAGTCACTACTATAGCAATTATTAAGGACAGACAGATTCAATATACATAGCCTATGTCCCATATTATGGCCTATATATCCCAGAGTCTAAGATCAAGTTTTTAAAAACTAACCCAAAAAGCTATTATAAAATAATGTTAATGATATATTATATTATTGCCTAGTAAGTCACTCTCCTGCTCTCTTACCCTCCAAGGCTACATTCCATCCATACACATCCAAACATCCCAATCCTCCTCAAACGGCCCGCATCCGCTCACAGGCTAATCCACTGACTCGCACTGGAGCTTGGGCCTAGCTCCACGGGTTATTTCCTCTTCTTCCTTAACATTCCTCTAACACTGAGTCCTTTCCTTCAACATCTAAATATTTACAAGACTCTCATCTTAAACCTGGAAAAGTCCTCCTCCATGACCCTGCATACCCCTCCAGCTACTGCTCTAGTTCCTTCTTTCTCAGATAAGGTTCTAGAAAAAATTAGATACTGTCTTCACTTCCTAATGTCTCAGGCACTCCTCCTTCTGTGGAACTGGCATCCATCGCCACCGACTGAAACTTTTCCTAAATTCTGGCGGTCAAATACAACAGATACATTTCTGTCTTCAGAGGACTTAAAGCCTCTGAAGCACTGACCCTGTTCATCATTCCCTCCCTAAAGCTCTCTCCCAAATTCATCTCTTCCCTCTCTCGCTACCCTTTTCAATTACCTCTTACAGACCCACCTTAGTTTTCAAGGGGGCTTGGAGCAAGAATATAAATGGGAGCCCATATACTATATGTAGAAATATTTTAAAGTTATCAAAATCAAGCTAATAAGCTGTGAAATTATTATTCTATTATCCATCCTATCTTGACATGGACAGTTTCATTAAAGACCTAAAAGGCTAAGCTCTGATTTGGAATTCTCAGACTCCCTCGAGTTCTGTGGGGACGGGGGACAACTGCCCTGCCCACCCCGGCCTGCAACCTGTCCTCTTTCCTCTTCTCAGCTCGAGCTCCCCTCCATACTGCAAGGGGCGTCATATGCATACATATGGGCATCCTGGCCCACAAGTCCCAGCTGTGGCCAAATGCCTGCAAAAAGCTGCCCCTTGGCCCTCCCTTAGGCCTAGAGAGGCCCATACACAGTGAAGAGAGGAGAGAATCGAACAGAGGCCTGTGAAAGGACACATGGGCAGGAATTCCGGGGTTCAAATACTTAGAACCTGACCTAGTTCCCTTGCCCCCCAAGGCCAGATGAGAACCTCCAACACAAGGCCCAGAGCGGGGCTCCTTCTCGGCAAGCGTGAGGTGGTACTCTCTGGTCGACCCCTGCATGTAGGTGTTCGCTAGTCCTCCTCTGACTACACTCTCTCTAGGCTATCGCAGGTACGGCCATGGCTTCGCTCAAATCTCTCTTCCAGTCTAAACCATTTTATGGGCTCCAGTTTGTCTACTAGATGCTTCTTCCTTCTCCTCTGTGAAATGAAAGAGGGCATAAATAACTCATAAGCATCTATTCTAGGATATCCCAGGCACTCTGTTAATTAATTCAGTCATTCCACAACTATTAACTGAGCACCCGCCATATGTTAGCACGGTTTTCCGTGCTGGAAGTACAGCAATGAACAAAGCAAAAGTCCTTGTCCTTATGTATCTTACATTCCAGTAGGGAGAGGTGAAAGCGAAATACATGTAGCCCACATGCAGAGAGTGATGAAGGCTAAGGAAACAATGAACCAAAGGGAGAGAACACTCAGCAGGGAAGAGAGATGCAACGGCAAACTGGGTAGTCAGAGAAGGGGTCACTGAAAAGTGACATGAGTGACGACCTGAAAGTGGGAGTGAGCTATGCCAACAGCTGGGGAAAGTGCTCTCTAGTCAACGGAAAGAGAAAATTCAAGATCTGCAACGGGGAGTTCACCTGACTGGCTCGAGGATCGGCACGGAGGCCAGCACGGCTGAAGCGGAGTGAGCAAAAGGAGGAAAGACTAGAAGATGACGACAGACAGGGAAGGGCCATCTACGCCCTCTACCAGGGCCCTGACTTTACTCTAGGGGAAGGAGGGTGTTATATGCGGAGAGAGGACCTGATTATTACAACCATCATTCACATGCTGGGTTGGGAACAGACAGCGGACAAGGGCAGATGCAGGGAGATCACTTAAGAAGCTATAAAAATTAGGTGAGAAATGAGAGTGGCTAGGACCAGAGCGGTAGGTTCCAAAGAAAGTAGAAAGTAGTCACCTTTTGGATATATTTGAAGGTAAAATGAAAATATCTGCTAGCAAATTGGATGGGGAGTGTCAAAGAGAAGCCCTAAGAATAAATCCAAAGACAAATATGTCAGAGCACCAGGAAGAGCCATTAAATGGAATGGGGAAAACAGTGACAGAAGTCCAAGGTGTCCCAAACTACATCATTTTTCTCTGTTACCTTCCCGAACATATTGTGTTTAGCTCAGTTACACTCTAGCACCCACGCAAGTTGCCTAAAAACCAGAGATCCGTGACTCCCTCCTCCATCAACACCGTCATACTCTCTCACTGTGGACCCCTTCTCTGCAGCCCCACGTTCTCTGCCCCAGCTGAGGTCCTTATCATCATTTCTCTGTACTGTTGTAATAGTCTCGGAATTGCTTCTTTGCCTCTGTCCTCCTTCCCTTCATCTACTGCAGCATCAGGATGATCCAAGATGGGATAAGTCAGGCCCCTCCCGAAGGTCTCCCATAGTTCCTCACCACCTGTAAAAGGAAATCTCAACCTCTCTGCAAGCATCCTGATTTAGCAGGAACAAGCAAGAGGTCTAGGTCTGATTATAGAATTTATTAAATGGTCATCTGGTATGTTCAGGCATGGGAATCACAGATTTTAATCCCTGCTCACTTGTCCAGCCTCATCTCTCTTTTCTTCCTCCACCTAACTCGAGACCACACAGTTCCCTATATTCTTCTCTCTCGTCTGACCATCTTCCGCTGCTTGCACACTGGACCAATTCCTAGCTGTCTTACAGGTTTCGGCTCTAATGTAACCTCATCCCCTCAAGGCTCAATAACGTTTCTATAATTCTCTTCCCCAATCACGCTCTATACTCTCCCACTAAAAACATCCGGGAATAAAGCCTCCAGCAGGTCATACACTTGCCACCTCCTCTCAACCGTACCAAGCCCAACCCTAAGCCTTTCCTTCCGCGCTCTCTAACCTCTACTCCCCTTTACCCTCTTATCTATCCCCTCCTTCTTTCCCAAAGCATCCAGGTTTTCTAAAGCTGTGGTTTTACCACCTAACCCAGTGCCTTTCATACAGTAGATACACAGTTAAGACGTGATGAATACAAGAAGAAACGAACATGCTCCAACGACACAAGTATCTCCACTGGCCATGGCACACACCGCGCTCACTGCCTTGCCCATCCCTTTGCTGGTGCTCTTCTCTCCCCGGAATGTCCCCTTCTTTGTTTATTCAAATTCCACCTGTCCCTCAAGGACAACTTTTTACCTACAACATCACCTCCTTCCTATCTCTTACACATGGTTTTTTTTCAATAATATTCATTGAGCACTTACTATATATCAAACATGGCACTATGCCAGAAACACAACAATGAAATCAAAACTTCACCTTCAAACAGCTGAGAATCTGTAAGGAGGAACACGGAAGCAATTACAATAACATAAATGCCATAAGGGAAACTCCAAAGTACAGTGGAGATGCAAGAAAAAGGAACACCCAGGTCAGCTTTGGCGAGGGGGGGGGGGGGCGTGTCCTAGAGAGACCAGAAAGGAGCCACTACTGGTCTGGGACCAGGAGGAGAAAGGGGTAGAAACTGCTGAAGCAATAAGAACAGAAACGACTTTGAATAATGAATACTAAGTGAATTCTCAGGACTGAAGAAAAACTGTGCAAAATAATAGCAAATCTAAGGATCACCCAGAAGCAAATTCTGCTCAGACTGTAATTTAGTTGCCTAGAGTACAGACCACATTCTCATCAAAAAAGTTTAGGTGTATGATCTTATTTATATAAAGGACAAAAACAAGGAAAACTTAATCTATGATAGTAGAAATAAGACACTATATCACAAAGGGCTAATACTACTGATATACAAAGAACGTTTAAAACAGGAATAAAGAACCAAAAATTCCAAAAGAAAAACAGAAAACACACAATCCACAAAAACAGATGTTAAAATGGTTCTTGAACATATGGAAAGATGTTCAGTCACTGATAGAAAAATGAAAAATTTTTTTAAATGAGATACCCTTTTTCCCATCTATCAGATTGGTGAAAATTAAAATGTATGACATCATATCCCGTTGGTAAAACTGTGGAAGCTTATACACTGTTAGTGAGACTGACGCAACACTTTCAGAGGGAATTTGGCTATATCTGACAAAACTACATATGCGCTTACCTTTTTTTTAACCGCCTTACTGAAATATAATTAACATAAGTTCACCCACTTAAAGTGTATAATTCAGTGTTTTCTAGTACATTCACAAAGTTGTAAGAGCATCATCACAATCTAATTTTAGAATATTTTCAGCATCCCCCTCCCGCCCCCACCAATCCCTAGTCCATTAGCAGTCACTCTCCATCCTTCCCCAATCCCTAGTCCCTGGAAACCTAATCTACTTTCTGTCTCTAGAGATGTGCTTGTTCTGGCCATTTCACATAAATAGAATTATATAATATGTGGACTTTTGTGACTGGCTTCTTTCACTTAACACAATGTTTTCAATATTCATCTACATGTAGCATGTATTAGTATTTTTGTTTGTTTTTTAGAAAGAAATGTTGGTCTGAAGTTCTCTATTAGCAGAGAACAAAGATTCTCAGATATAGGCTTTATATCCTAATTCAAATATACCCATATTTCAAGTAAAAGAGCTACCTAGAACTAAAATGTAAACTTTTTCATGGTGCTAAATAAAAAGGCCCCGGCAGAAGCAACTGGGGGTTGGAGGATATACCTAGACTCCCATTAATTATTTGCAAGATTATCTCGCTTTACCTAAGTAAGCCAAAAATTTACAGCTTTTTCCATAGGCCCTGGAACATGGGCACCAATGGGCCTGCAGAGCATATAATGAATGGATGGATGAACAAATGCCTGATTTTTATTGGAAGGACTAAATATCATCTTTTCCATTGTACCTGGAATACTAATGACCAGGTATAGGGAAATAAACTTCTTCCACCAAGGTTAAAACACAAATCTTCAGCCTCAGTAGGGCAGAATCTCTTGAGCCTTGGAGAGGTATGGCAGAGAGGTCTCACAGAACTCAGCATATTATTGTACTCAGGGCTAGAATAAGGATAGATAGCAGGCCATAAAGGAAGAAGACAAGGGTGGAATCTGGAGGAATCTACCTGCAGGCTTCCTTATGCTCTCTCCTTCCTATGAGAGGTCAGGCAGAACTTACCCCTCCCCAGTAATAAAAATGCACCAACATGTGTGTAATGTTTTGCCCAGGCAAGCCCCTCAGAGACTCAGCAACCAAGGTTCTATTGGGGCTGGTAACAAGGGCACCCTCTGCTTCATGTGTGCCAAAATTTCAGACCCTCGGAAGGAAAGCAGATGTTCGACATAAACCATATTGTTTGTACAAACAGTCTAGGCACAATGAATCCCCTTATGAGTCACTGGGTACACTGAGAGCCAAGTTCCCAGATGCCAGCAAGGGCCAACCTTGAAAAGCAGACCTATCTAAGAACAGCCAGTTTTAGACTGGCTGTGTTAATTCTTTCCCGCAGAGCAAGTTATTTAACTTTTCAAAATCTCAGACTCATCCGTAAAAAGGACAAAGTGATGGAAACTACATCACAGTTATCATAATTATTTGGGTATAATTCTCACAGCACTGTTCTCCAATATGATGGCAAGACTTCATAAAGATCAGCTGATGACAGTGATGAGGACTACAGAAAGTACAGATAATGTAAATACCTAGACTTAAAACTAAAAATTTAAACTTCAACCGAGCAACAACTTTCAGATGCTTGTAATATATGGGAGGTTGAAAATACTTTATCATTATAGAGTGATATCATGATTGAGTTAAATACTTAGATATGACATTAAAAGAAAAGCATTTCCGCTTCTAAAAAATTCATGAAGGCCAACTTCCTGGAACATTCTCAACTCATCTAGATTATGAAATAAAGCATAAAAAATGAATTTACTCTTAAAGTTTTAAGCACATTATTAGAGAACAAAAATGTACGATGAAAACATTCGCTAATTCTTTTTAAAATGAATATACTTTCTAGTTCTAATTATAATCTAAAATTAAGATAATCATGAAATTTAGAGTTTAGAATGGTAGATGTTTAAGAGAATTGAGTCTTATAAAGAAAACCTTATTTATTCATGTATCTAAATGGTATCCACTGTAAGGTTATAAATAAAATTATTCAAAATTAGAACAGTTTACTCATGAAAACACTAGGACTTTGGCCTTCAAGTACAGGTATGAATGCAAAAGATTCTGAGTTTAATATTAATTCTGCAATCATATATTATTTGCTTGTTATACCCCCAACTCATGAATATGACTTTTATCTTACATCATTTATAAAGCTTAGCTCTATAATCAATCTACCACAACGCCCCTCTAAATTTCCTCATTTTCATTGAATATGGCTTAGTAGAAGCCTATAGACCATATAAATTACCAAATTAGAGAAGTTCTTTGGTTTTATGGTCACATTTTTTTTTGGTCACATTTACAACCCAATAATGCAAACTAACATATGATAGCTTGGGAACCAGAACAGATGAGCTTGACCCTATTCTAAATGATTCATATTAAGAATATTAAAGATATCAAACAATAAACAGAATATTTTGTAATGAAGTGCAAGGTGAGGCTTTTACTTACAGGGGATATGTTCCAAGATCCGCAAGGAACTGCTTGGAACTGCCAATGGTACTGAAACCTATATCTACTATGTTTTGTACTGTACACACATAGCTCTGATAGTTTAATTTATAAATTAGGCACAGTAAGAGATTAACGACAATAACTAAAAATAAAATAGAACAATTATAACACGATACTGTAATAAAAGTTATGTAAGTGTGGCATTATTAAGTAAAATAAGGGTTATTTAAACACAAGCACTATGATACCTTGACAGCAGATCTGATAACCAACAGGGCTAGTCAGTGACTAAGGGGCAGGGAGCACATACAGCGTGGATATGCTGGACAAAGGGATGATTCACGTGCCAGGCTCAAGATTTCATCACGTGACTCAGAACAGAACATGATTTAAAACTTATGAGTTGTTTCTTTGTGTAATTTTCCATTTAATATTTTTGAACTACAGTGAATCACACAGGTAGCTAAAACTATGTAAAGCAAAACTGTGGATAAGGAGGGACTTACTATATGTGCTTACTGCAAATCTTTCCACCCACCCCACCAAAACAAACTAGAATATAAGCTCCATTAGAGCTGGTCCATAGCTATTTTAATCGCCATTGCATATACACCTCTCACAACAGTGGCACATAATTTTAACTCCTGGCTCAATTTATTCTTGTCCTTGGTTTCCTTCTTCTATTTTATCATCTCTAATATATACATAGGCATATCTCAGAGATACTGCAAGCTTGATTCCAGACCACCGCAATAAAGCAAGTCATGATCCTTTTGCTGGTGGAAGGTCTTGCTGTCAACATGTTAAAAAAAATAACGCAACATCTTTGGAGTGCAATAAAATGAAGTACAGAAAAACAAGGTATGCCTTTATGTGTCATTAAGCCACTTGAAATTGTTTTGGGGAAAAAGCAAGCACCTTTTAACAACCATAAACACAACACTGAACACGGTCATAATAAATATCTAGTGTAGTGAAGAAAGAGGCAAGGAATATATTCAGATACACATTATAAGTCAATATTAACACAGAATTGGAGTAATTTAAAAATAACTTCCAAATTATGGTATACAGTTGATCCTTGAACAATGCAGGGGTGAGGGGTGTGGACCTCACACACAGTTGGAAATCCATGTATAACTTCTGACTTCCCCAAAATTACTGGTTGACTGGAAGTCATGCCAATAACATAAACAGGCAATTAACACATATTTTCTATGTCATGTATATGTAATATATCGTATTCTTAAAGCCAGAAAAAAGAAAATGTTAAGAAAATCATAAGGAAAATATATTTACAGTACTGTATGTAGTTACTGGAAAAATCCATATATAAATGGGCCCGCACAGTTCAAATCCATGTTGTTCAAGGGTTACCTGTACCTGGACTGATTTGATATATCTGGTTTATTTGAAACATATTTGGTTTCCTTACAGAAAGGTATACTTCAAATATTAAAATGCATGTGACATTACAAAAGAAATATTAGCATCTACTGTTTACTTTATAAAAACCATAGGTTGTTTTTTTCAAATAACCAATAGTGGTACTCTGGAAAGGTAGTTTATCTTCAAAAATTTTATTCACATAAACCTTTGAAATACTGTATTTTACACTGTCTAATCTGAAGTAACTTAAAGTTATAATTTTATGTTAATATTAGCCAAACAAAATAAATGACAGGTTTTACTAGTGAAATAGTGAAAGAAAAAATGTTTACATGCCAAATTATTTAGAAAGTCAGTCATCATACAACCACATTAAGTTTTGTAAATTTTAGCCCATATAGTTGAATTTTATAATACTAATATAAATTGGTTAAAGTTGTTATCACAAAACTCTTTGCCATTGTAATGGTATTACAAATTTAAAGATTTATAGATATTGGTATTTTATTTTATTCTTGGAGAATTAAATTTCAAAGAAGAAACATCGGGAAAAAGTTATTTTCCCTGCTATTCTTTATAAAGCTAAAATCATTTATTAAAAATCCTACATATATTTACTCACACTCAGAAACTTAAAGAAAAAAATTAAATACTGAGCTGTAAATAAACTCTTTAGTCAAGAATTGAAGTCCTGGCGATGTTTTTCCAGTGGGTTCCTACCACACTTAGAAAAAAAAAATCTAAACTAATACAATCTACATAAAGATCACCCCCGGGCAAGCCCACCCAACTTCTGTGACCTCATTCAAGCCCCATCTCTCCAACACCAGTTTGCTGAGCTCCAGCCACACTGGCCCTATTACAACTCACCACGATCCTGCACCTCCGGTTCTCTGCACCAGAAGACTCTTCCAGGTCATCGACAGACAGAATCCTCCTCCCCTACCGTGCTGATCTCACTCAAACACCAGCCCTTCGGAGAGACATTTCCCTTGTGGCTCCTCTCCCCCAAATTATATTCCATTTCCACATAGCTCCCCCATCATTCCCTATTTGATACGAATTACCCTATTTCATTTTTTCATTATATTTATATCACTCTCTAAAATTATCTTCTTTGTTTATACATTTAACGTCAGTCTCCTCTACCAGAATGTAAGCTCCAACAAGAACAGGTACTGCAGTTATCTTTACTGCAGTCTTTCAAGGACCTAAAATGAATGAACACTATATTATTAAATGTGCAGGCTAATATGGAGGTTTTTATTTCGCGTAACCATTCTAACACATCATATTGCTCTCTTGAGCTTCTTCTGTCTTTTTTCCTACCAATTACCACCTACCATAAGAGAATTGGTTAACAGCAAAAAATATAGTCAAACAAGTAGCCATTATACTGTATAAACAGTTCAGAGAATGACCTAAGGTTTCAGAATTAATGGCATGCCTTTAAAAGGTATGCTGATCCTACATATCAATAAATGTTAGTAATTATAAATTACTAATTGTTTAAATAAAAACTATCAGATAAAATTTAGCATTTAAGAGTAATATATTTTCTACAAAAGAACCTGTTTATTTTCATGCAAATAAATTTCTTTGATAAAAATTAAAATATATACTTTTATGCATATCATGAAATACAGATGAAATATACTGAATTTAGAAATAAAACTAACCTCATGTTGGGATCTGACACATAGTTTAGATATCATCTACCTAAAATTTAATCTCATCTCCAAAAAAGAAACCATGTTTAAATAATTAAATGAGAGTATGACAATTGTAACTCATAAAATAAGCAAATGCAATAAAAATAAATATTTAAAAAGAATAAAATGGAATTCTGGATTTGAAAGCTACAATAATTCTAGAGTTGAGAGCTGAAAAGTATAACCACCAGAATTAAAAATCACTAGCGAAGCTCAACAGCATATTTGAGATGATAGAAAAGAGTTGGTGAAGCTGAAGACATAGCAACAGAAATTACCGATTACGAAGAACACAAGTCATTGTTAAAAATCAACAGTCTCAGAGACTTATGCGATACCATCAAACATACCAACATACATGTAATGAGAATCCCAAAAGGAAAGGGAGAAAAGGACAAAAAAAAAAAAAACCACTTGAAAAAATTGTAATCAAAACTCACCAAATTATTAAAAAATATTAATCTATAGGTTTCAGTTTAATGATTCCAAAACAGGATAAACACAAAGAGATCCACACCTAGACACGTCATATTAAAACTGTTGAAAACCAAAGACAATCTTGAAAGTACGAAGAGAAAAACAACTTATCAGAAACAATGGAGGCCAAAAAACAGATGACATATTCAAGGTGCTGAAAAGAAAAAAATCTGGAACACAGAATTTTATATCCAGCAAAACTATTCTACAAAAGTAAAGTCAAAATAAATTTTTTAAAATCCCAAAAAAGACTGAGATAATTGACTGATAACAGACAGACTTGTCTTACGAGAAATCTTAAAGAAAGTCCATCAGACTAAAAGAAATAACCAGGCCCAAAATTAAGCACACAAAAAGAAATGAAGAGTAGCATAAAAGGTAAATTTATGTGTAAATGTAAAAGACTGCTTAAAAACTTTTTTTCTTCTCTTAACTGTTTTAAAAGACATATAATGGCAAAAAATTATAAAACTGTATTGTTGCGCTTCTTATACATAGAAACTTAATGTGTATGACAATACTAACAGAAAAAGGAAGAAAAGGAAGCGAAGTTTCTATATTTTATAATTAAATTAGTTGATCTGAAGGCTAGGATAAATTAAGATACATATTGTAATTTTTAGAATAACCTAAGAAAATAACTCAGAAAATCTAGTTAAAAAACAAAGAAATGTAAAACCCTGGAAAATATTCATTAGTTCTAGAAGAAGCAGGAGAGGACAAACAACAAAATAAAAAAGAAATGAGACATGGAAAATAACTAGCAAAATTGAAGACCTATTAAAGACATAACAAATCTATTAATGATTAATATTAACAGATTAAACTGTACATCAAAGACAAAAATGGTCAAACCTTTTTAAAAAGCATTTAACTACATGCTGTCTATAAGACACACTTTAAATTTTTTTTAAAAAAATAGGTTTGAAAGTAAAAGGATGAAAAAGACTGCAATGCAAACAGTAAGCACAAGAGAGCGAGAGTGGTTTCACTTACACCAGACAAGATATTACTAAAGACAAAAATATTACTTGGGATCTTTTATAATGATGAAAATGTCAATTCATTAGTAAGATAAAACAATTATATATGTATATCATACCTAATACCAATATTCCAAAAACATAAAGCAAAAACTGACAGAACTGAAAGGAAAAATCGATACTTCAGTAAGAGATTTTAATCTCTCACTCTCGAAAACACAGAACAGCTACAAAGAAAATTAGCACAAACATAGAAGCCTTAAAAACAATTAACCATCTTGACCTGACACCCACAGAACATTCCACCCAACAACAGCAGCCTATATATATTCTTTTCAGCACTCATAGAGATTACCTACTAAGCCATAAAAATGTCTCAGTAAATTTAAAATGAGAAAAGTCATATAAAATATGTTCTCCTAATACAAAGGAAATTAAAAATCAATGACGGTGAAATTTGGGGAATCTCTAAATAATTAGAAATTAAACAACACATTTCTAACTATGAGTCAAAGAAAAAAAATCGCAAAGGAAATTGGAAAACATTTAGAACGAAATGAAAATGTTAAAAAGTAGAACATATGAAATTGTATAGGGTGCGGCTAACATAATGTTGGAGGTAAATTTGTAGCTTTAAATGCCTAGATCAAAAAAGAAAATCTCAAATCAATAACCTAAGCTTCTACCTTAAGAAACTAAAAAAAAAAAAAAAAAAAAAAGGCATACTAAACCCAAAGCAAGCAGAAGGATATTAAGATTAAAATGGAAATCACTGAAATAGGAAACAGAACTGGAAAAATCAATTAAACCAAAACTTGTTTCTTTGAAAAGAACAACAAAACTGACAAACCTGTAACTAAAATGACCAAGTGAAAAAGAGAAAAATACATGCTACCAAAATTAGGAATTAAAGAGGAACATCACTACCTATGCTAGGAAAATCAAAAACATATACAGAACTATTATGGACTGTATGTCAAAAATACTAAATAGCTTAGATGAAATGGACAAATCCTTAGAAACACAATTACTGAAAACTAACTCAAAAATTAGCAGAAAATCTCAATAGAGCTGTTTAACCCGTAAGGAAATGAATTAGTAGTTTAATATTTTCCCAAAGAGAAGACCAGACCCAGATGCTTTCACTGGTGAATTCTATCAAATATATTCGAAGCCATGATAATCCATCATAAACACTTACAGAAAATAGCAGAGAGAACTCTTTTCCCTCAATTCATTCTAAGAGTCTAGTACTACTTACTATGCTACAAAATCCAAAGACATCACAAGAAATCTACAGATCAGTAGCTCTCATAAATTATAGCCACAAAAATGTTCACCTAAACATGAGCAAACCAAATACAGCAACATATAGTAAGATTACATACTACAACCAAGCGAGATTTATCTCAGGAATATAAGGCTGGTTTAATATTTGAAAATCAATTAATACGCCATATTAATGTAAAAAATAAATAGATAAAGACAAACCACATAATCATTTCAGACACTAGGGCAACCAGCCACTCTGGTTTGTCCAGGACTGAGGGGCTTTCCAAGATGCTGGGCTTTCAGTGCAAGAAACAGGAGAGTCCTGGGCAAACCGTGATAGATGATCACACTAACGGATGCAGATAAAGCATTTGACAAAACCCAATGCACATTCACGATAAAAACTCTGAACTAGGATTAGAAAGGAACCTTCTGCCAAAAAGAAATATGCTACACAGCATTGTACCTATACTTTACCAATCCTGTATTGTACATTCAAAAAGTTAAGAGGGCAATCTCATGTAAGTGTTCTTACCACAATAATTTTTTTAAGTATGAGGTTTGCACACTGAAAATTACAAAAATCACTGAGAAAATTAACGATCGATAAACAGAAAGAAATTTCATGTTTGTGTGTTAGAAAACTCAATATCGTAAGGCTGCAATTCTCCACAAACTGATCAGTAGATGCAATGCATCATTCCCCATCAAAATTCCAAGCTTTTTCACAGACATTGATAAGCCAATCCTAAACATTTTTATATAGAAGCCAGAATAACCACAATTTTGAAAAACAAGACCAAAACTGAAGGGCTAACCCTAGCTGGTTTCACAAGTTACCATAAAGCACATTAAGCAAGTCAGAGTGATACTGGCATAAGGGCAGAGATGTACATAATGAGAAGGAATTGAGAGTGCACAAATAAATCTGCACACTTGCAATCAATGTAGAAATGAGAGTCTTTTCTACAAATTGTGCTAAGACAATCGACATACCACAGATGAATTTGACCCGTATTTCACACCACACATAAAAATTAATTCAAAATACATCACAAATCTAAATATAAGAGTGAAAACTATAAAACATCTATCAGGAAACAAAGGAGAAAATCCTCAAGACCTAGAATTAGGCCGAGAATTTTTATGACAACAAAAGATTAACCTATAAAAGAAAAAAATTGAGAAACTGAACTCTATCAAAACTTTTGCCAAAAAAAAAAAAAAATTAAAACACTGTGGTTCAAAAGATGCCAATAAAAAAAAAGACGAGCCACAGATTAGGAAAAAATGTTTACAAATCATATATCTCATAAAAGATCTGCATCCAGAACATACAAAGAACTGTTATAACTCAATAATAAGACAAATAAAAAATGGGCAAAAGATATGAATAGCTATTTCACCAACGAGGATACATAAATGGCTAATAATCATATGAAAAAAGTCTCAACACCTTGAGTCTTTAGGAAAAAGCAAATTAGAAACACCACTTCATACCCACTAGAATGGCTAAAAGACAGACAATAACAAACGCTGGCAAGAACGTGAAGCTGGAACTCTCTCATACACTGCTGTTAGAAATGTAAAATGTACAGGCACTTTAGAAAACAGGTTGGCAGTTTCCTAAAAAGTTAAACAGATGACCAAGCAATTCTATTCCTAGGTCTCTACCAAAGAAAATGAAACCATATGTCCACAGGAAGACTTGTACTCAAATGTTCAAGCTCCATTATTTGCAACAGTTAAAAACTAGAAGCCATTCAAATGTCTATCAACTGGCAATCGACAAACAAAATATGGTATATCCGTACAACAGATTACTATCCAGCAATAAAAGGGAACAAAATACTGATAGATGCTATAATATGGATAAATCTCAAAAATATGAAAGAAGCCAGATTCAAAGATTACATTTGGTATGATTCCAATTATACAAAATATTCAAAAAAGGCAAATCTATAGAGCAAAGCACAAACCAGTGGTTGCCTGGGCTGGGGGTGAGAATGAGGGTCAACTATGAACAGGCCAGAGGGGCATTTTTAGAAGTGACAGAAATGTCCTAAAGCTGGCTTATGGTAATAACGAGTCCATGTATTTACTAAAAATCATTGAACCGAGCACTCAAAATGGACTAGCTTTTGGTATTAAATAACTCAAAAAGCTGACGTTTTTAAAGTGCACATACCCAAGAGAAATGAAAACACGTCACAAAAACTTATACACAAATGTTCATAGCAGCATTATTCCTAATAGCTAAAAAGCAGAAACTCAAATGTCCATCAACTACTTAAAATAACATTCCATACAATGGAATATTACTCAGCAATAAAAAGCAATAATGACACATGCTACAACTTGGATGAACTCTAAAAATATTATGCTAAGTGAAAGAAACCAGTCACGAAAGATCATATATTGTATGATTCCATTTATGTAAAATGTCCAGAATAAGCAAATATATAAAGAAGTAGATGACTGCTTGCCTATGCTTGGGGCTGTTGGGGAAAATCAAGAGTGACTGCTCATGTTTATGGGGTACCTTCTGGGGTGATGAAGATGTTCAAAAATTGATTATGGTGAAAGTTGTACAACTTGCTGAATATATTAAAAACCTGTGAACTGTATACTTTAAATTGGTGAATTGAACAGTATGTGAATTGTATCTCAATAAAGCTGTTACCAAAAAAAAAAAAAAACTTGGTGTACAATCTGTGAGAAGGTAAAGCCATCAACACTGGTAGGCCCGACCACAGCCACAGTTACCAACCTATTTACTTAGGATAGAAATCTCGAAGGTAGAAATTTTTCCCAACCAAACTGATTATTCTGTGAATATATGTATCTGGAGTGAGAAGCAATGATTAATCAATTAGTTAAGTCACTAAGATTAAAAATAGGTTGACATTATTCAGATTTCAGATGCCCTAGTTCAATTTCCTACCTCGTGTATGCCAGGAGATCTCAAAAACATTCATATGAACGCACTCTGCTGTAAACTGTACTGCACTATATATAAACTTTAATTATTCCCAAGTTCCTTTAAATGTAATTCAACTTTTCTGTCTTATATAAAGTCATTAAACCTTTTGAGGAAAAAGAAGAAACACAAATATCCAAACCTATCTTAGTAGAGCATAGATTCTTCCGAGATGCTAGCACTATTCCGGGATTATGACACTAGAGAAAGTGCATAATTTACCTCTCGATAGACTCACCGATGAAAAGGAAAGCAAATCTGATTACCAAACACGATTACTGTTCTCTCATCACTGGATTAACATTTAAACCACACAGCTGAAGTAAATGGTCATGAACACAAGAAAGAAGGGAAATTCTACAGTTTTACAATGAAGTGCCCCCCCTTTATTCATTTAATGAAGTACTACGAAGTTTAAGGCTATTCTGCGGCGAATCTAGCTCCGGGGGGCGGGGGGAGGAGGAGAGCTCAGGATGCTGGCACATGAGAAACATTAGAAACTGTACGATCTGTATTACTCTTGGCGTTTAGAATATTTTCTGTCCTTACTGACATGGAATAGAAATGCCCAACTGGCGCAAGAGCGGGGCCCGGCTGCCCTGCTCGCAAAGCTGCGGGGGCAGTCGCACCAGCCCAGCAGAGCCCTGCTCCCGCGCCCCCCAGGACAGCCGGCTAGCGCGGTCCTGAGGGCCAGCTTCGCGAAGAGCGGATCCAGAAGGCGGTCACTGGACACGCGTGTTACAGAGCTCGTTTTTTTGTTTGTTTGTTTAAAAAAAAAAAAAAAAGGTTCCTAACAGCCAAACCTCCCTACCCCCGGGGAATGCGGGAAGTGGCAGCAGGGGGAGCGAGAATAAAAGAATGACCGAGTACAACCTGCCGTGCAAGCTAGGAGCGGAGCGAAGGGAAGAGGCGGCGGTCAGGCCCGCGGGGGAGGAAACTGCTCTCCAGCCCTCCACGCCACCCCGAGCGGCCGCAGCCTCGCAGGTCCCGCCCCGGGCTGGCCGCCCGGCCCCAGCGCCGGCCGCAGCCTCCCGCCCTACCGGACCCTCCCAGGACGCGCTTCCTCCGGAGCCGGACCCCCGCCCTGGCCTCCCCGCGGGAGAAGGCGGGTCAGTTCAGTCCGCTTCGCGGCAGAGGTGACTCGCGCGGAGATGTAAACACAGCGCGCCCGGCGGCGCGCGGCCCATCCCCCCCGCCGGGGTCCGTCACCTCGTCGCCCAGCCCGGCCCCGCGCTCCCCGCGGGCCGGCGCGCAGCGCGCCTTCCCCTTTCTCCGACTCCCGCTCCCCGACCGTTGCCCGAAGGCACCAGCCCCCCGCCCCGCCGGCCGGCCGGTGTCACCCGCACAGCCTCCGGAAAACCCCTCCGCAAACCCCGGAGCAAACAACACAGGCGCGGGGCGGGGGCGCGGAGGGAGGCGGCGGCACTCGGGACAGCGAGGCTTTCTCGTCGCGCCCTCCGCGCTCCCTCCCACAGCCGCGGCTGCCCGCGCTCTTACCTGCTCTCCGCGTCGCCTGGGAAGACCGCGGCGTCGCTTTCGCTCCCGGCAGGGCCGCGGACTCGCCGCCGCCGCCTCCGTTGGCCCGGCGTCCGGAGGGAGCCGGGGCCTCCCCGGCAGCCCGAGCCACTCCACAGGGAGAGGAAGAGACAAAACACCGCGCGCCGCCCCGCGCAGCGCCCCCGCCCGCACCGCCCCACCGACCCCCAACCGCCGAGGCGACGGCGGCGACACAGAGCCCGGCGCGGGGAGCAATGGTGGCCCCCGCCCTCGCCCCGCTCCCGGCCCCCTCCCTTCACCCCCGCTCGGCTCCTCCCCCTCGGCCTCCTGCCGCCGCCACCAGGACACTCGAGTCCGCCTCCCCCACCCCGCCCGCTCCGAGCGCTCCTCCCCGCCCCACGCGGCGAGGGGGGGCGGCACCGCCAGTCACCGCAGCGCCTGTCAAAGCGGGGCCGGCTATTTATACCTCCCGCGGCCCGCCGCCCGCGGCCCCCTCCAGCCCGCCCAACCTGCCTCCGTTGCTTCCCTCGGATCTCACCCGCCCCTGATCCCCCAACTTCTCCCAAACCCGCCTTCTCAGGTAATGACTCTGGCCACTTGTCCCGCGCTCTGCTCGGGGGTCCCCTATCCCGCTTCCCCGACAGGCGCGGGGGCTCCGAAGCGCGAGGCCGCGCGTGCACCTGCAGCGCCCGCCCGCTTCTCCCAGCCGGCCGGGTCCGTCCGCGCACACCCTCGCCACTCCCCGAGCGCCCCCGCGGGCCCGGGCTGGCGCCCCATCCCCGGCTCGGGACTCCCGCCCCTCTCCTCCAGGACGGCCCCGCGCTCGGGCAGTCTGACAGTTACTGAGGGCCGGGGTTTGGGACGAACTCCTAGCCCGGGTCCCTCGCGTCTCCACTCCTCAGCCGGGCTAAGTGGAAAGGTGGGAGCGCGGGCGGGCGGCAGCGCGCCGCCGCCCGCCCCCGGCCCCGCCCCGGCCGCTGACGCTCGTGGCGCACCGCCCAGCCCGCCGCGCGCCCCTTGGCGCCGCCCGCTCCTCCTCCCCGCTCGCCAACGCCGGGCCTCGTACCCCGGCGGACCCCGCCCCGTTCCCAGAAATTACCACCCGCCCAACGGCCGGGCCGCGCGGCGGTTGGTGCCCGCGTTTGCTGACGGTCGGGCGGCGGGGCTCAGCGCGCAGCTGCGGAGCGCGGCGGGCGGCCCCTTGGCGCGGCTCCCGGAGCTGCGGGCTCCCGCACCAAGCCATTGTCGCTCCTCGCCTGGTCAGCGACGAAGTAGTAACTCAAGTCCGAGTATTGTCGGTGCGGAATGCGGGACTGTGTTGGTGCGGGCGTCATTTGGTCCAAGCGCCTGCAATTCGAAAATGAAAACCCAGCAGTGGCTGCACGCTTTTGGTTTCCCCACTTTCACACAAAGAGGAACCTCTGAGCAAGGCACTCTCACGCGCCTGCAAGTGCACAAAGCCAATGACACGGTGTCCTGGGTTGTCCTGCGTTTGGAGCGCCTCGTGTTATTGACCTTCCTTACCCACAGTTATGCATACAAACGCCTCAATCTACTCCCCCACCCCGCCCCACCACCACCACCACCACGCTTCCGCGCCGCTGCGTTTTCTGGTACTGTATTTGTTCCGTTAACAAAGAGCAGTGACTGCCCCGTGCGCGTGGGGACCGATTCCGCGCCCCTCTCGGGCTCCTGCAGCCGCACGCAGATGGACCTGGGGTAACATTCACCAGGTTCGTTTCACTCTTTTTGCTTCTCCACAAGCAGTCTTGAGCAAAAAAGAACCCCTGAAGAATGTAAGTGCTAGCTGTTCTTGAAAGTAACGTGGGAACCATGGAAATAACCCTAGAATGGGGCTCAAATGTCAGAGAACCACAGGAGGCCCCACCGATTTGAGTCCCTGAAGAACCTAGGAATTTAATGATCTCTCTCTTTTTTTTAAGCTATTCATCTATTCATGCCTCTTTACTGGAGAGACGGGGTAGTTCTTCCTTTCCTATCTTCAAAAACAACTTTGGGGACTTTTTTTCTTAAGAGCTTTTTGCTTTTAAACAAACATAGGGGAAACCCGGATAGCAAATAGGGTTAGTCAGAAAAATCCTCTTAACTTTGATGAAGTTTTATGGATTCCTGAGTTCTAAAACATGACAAATCTTGGCACCCTTTTGAACTAAAGAATTTGTAAAGCCGCATGACGTTCAAACCACTAATATACAGTAAACAGGATATGACAAATACAGCTCCCTTTTCTAGGACAGTATTTTTAATTCCCTATATCCTGTAAAATAACCTATCACTTATGGGAACCATTGTCTAGTTTGATATTCGAAGGAATTAATAACGCTACTGCATCTCCGTGCCAAAAACATAGGATATTAAGGTGCGTGCAAGGACAAAGCCTGATTCCTAGAGGCTGGAGCAGATCTCACCGGCAGAGTCAAATCATTCCTGTTGTTAGTTACCATTAGAAGGAATGTATCTCCTCTACTGCCAATTGGAAGTAATCTGGAAAGTCACAGGTGGATAACAGTGGTCGATAACATTCTTCTTCCCAATTCTTCAGTGCTCCAGGTATGTATGTCCTTTGAATTTGTGGCTTTGTAGTTTCTCTCATTAGAGATGGAATGTTTTCTTCACCTCACTGATGTTGCACTTAGATCATTCCACTTGCTTTTGGCTAAAGGAATATGGGCAGAAGTGACAGTGTGACAGTTTTGAGCCTGACCTTAAGAGGTATTGCATGTCTTTGCTCTCTTCTCTTCACACCAGCCTTTCACGAATGTGGAGACCATGCCTGGGTAGACTGCTGGCCCAATAAGAATGAGAGCTACGGAGCAGGTCTAGAACCACTCCCAGCTTGGAGCCAGTCACCTACAGAAGAAAAATGATTATTGTTTTAAGCGCTGTGTTTGGGGATAGTTTGCTCCCCAGAATTAACATTGCAGTCACTGACTGGTACAGTAAGACACAGAGCCATCTGCTCTCTTGGTATTGACCTTGAAAGGTGCCAAACTTAGTCTCTGAGGCAGCTCTTTGATAGTGGGTCTTAGAAAGACATATCTTTTGTGGAAGTGGTCAAGTAAGAAACCCAGAAAGTTGTAGCACAGCATTCTGAAGACCTCAGGTTCAGCAGGCAGGGGCTGACGTGGCTGGCAGTCTTAGAGACATGCTAGTGATCGTAGACTAGGAGGTCTCCATGTTGAAACTAGATTGCTTTTACTTCTGTTTTTTTCATATTACACAATATATTTTAACTATACATGGTTCATTAATACAGTCTCATCATCAATTTTCAAATAATATAAGATAGACTTTTTAAAAAGCCAAGTTTCCTTTCCTTCTCTGCTTCTTTCTACTCCTCCCCCTGCACACATACCGAGACATCCGATACCCTTCCACAGGTAACCAATCATAAATGATCATTGAACATTTAAGCTTTAAGACTTTTTTCTGTGCATATTCATACACGTGCATTTATATAGATAAAATATAAATGAGATTGTATAATGTGTATTAGGCAGAATGCTTTTGTACTTTCCTTTGTGTTTAAGTCCCCTTTTTCAAATTATTTAAGACAGTCTTTTTTTAAAATTTCAGCCTGTCTTCAGTGATATATACTAACCAAAGGAAGAGGTTTTCCTGCTTTATATCATATCTATGTGTAAAATGAGAAAAGGACCCTGTAGGGCCCAGTTTAGGGATGGGAGTGATAACATGAGAACCACAGAAAATTAAATTCTTTGAGTGGCAGCCAGATGTGGCAACTGGAAATGCTTGTTCTTGAGCTAATCCTTGGACATTCTCAAAGTGAATAGTCCCAGAGAACGAGGGAAGCTGTGCTACCTTTTCTGACCTAGCCCCTGGAGTCACAACCATCACTACACCTTATTCTATTGGTCATACAAATCAGTCCTAATTGAGTATGAGAGGTCACCCTACACTAGGACATTAATACCAGAAGATGAAGACCACTGAAACCATAGATAAGAAATTAGCCACCCCAAGGACATCAACAGTAGTGAATTCTGAGTGGCAATCTTTAAACTTACTAGATTCCCCCGTTGCAGGTGGGCAAATCGCCAGGTTACCAACAACTGTGTAGACTTTATGATAATAGAAAAATCTCTTCTTGTGCCTCACCTTAAGGAATGAGTGGTTCTGGGCAACTGTCCAGTTACAGTCTGCTGTTAACCTACCTTATTTGTGAGCCACTCTATCCATCCCTCTCACTGCCCCTTTCTGGGCTTCTACAAAGGTGATTATTCATAATTCTCCCATATTCTGGGTCTGTGAAGGAACCTACTCCCCAAACTCACTTTTTGTTTTACATAACGTGTTGCCTTTTATGGATCAGAATCTCTTAAATATTGTATATCAAACAAGTTATAAGAGGCCTGCCCTAGAGAATGACCATAACCAAAATAATTCGGGGGGGGGGGGCATGTTAAGTGTCCAGAATCTAATGAAACAATTTTTGAGAGTGACATTTGTACAATCAAATACAATCAGGTAAAATAAGCAGAAAATATAAAGTTTTGAATATAGAAGAGAAATTAAATTCTTATGAGTTGCATGTGTAATTTTACCATGTAATATTTCTAGTAGAATAAGTACTTAGTCATTTCATAATTTGTATTTGAAAAGCAAACTTCTCTTTAAAATAGTGCTTTAGTTGGAAGCATTTTATTCCATCCACAAGTATATTAACATTGTATTGCTTTATTAAAATATTTGAAGTGTTTAAGATGGATTATACTTTCTTCTAGTAGAATTTCTAATATTTTCAATGTTAAAACCAATTTTTTGTAAGCAGATTTTGCCTCCTTTATTATAAAATTAAAAGTCCAGATGAAATGTATTGAAGACATTTTTATTAGTGATTTAAGGTCATATTAATCTTTAAAGCTTCTGAATAAAATTGGTTTCTTAAAAATTCAGGATAAATGCTATAGTATTTCATTAAAATACGAGATAAATATCTTTCATGGGGAAAGATCTGAAATAAATTTCCATATTTGTGAACTGACCAGTTTTCAAAGGCATTCCATGCTACTAAGTTAAAATGAATTAATAGAATTTTTTTTATTTATTTCCTGAATCACCTTAAAGATTAGAAAAACAAACCAAAGACTGGTTTTTCCCATTATCTATCTCTTTGGAGATTTTTCCTATTGGTGAGCTAATCAGAGTGGTGGCATTATTTTAGTTACAGTAAATAATAATGGCAATAATAACAATATTAGCTATTATTAGTATACTACTAGATATTTCATGTTTATTAATCTTATGACCTTCATATAATTATCTCCATCTTATAGTTCATGAGTTTGAGATTGAATCCTTTTTCAAAGGCTCTGTTCTTAACCAGTAGAACTTATCAAATGTAGCCTTGTTTCAACTGTTCTTGTCCAAACATCAAGAATGAAGTTTTGCCCTCTGTCTCAGCCTTGACATCAGCCTCATGCCCCAGCCCCACCAAATTCTTCGGACATTGCTGCCACTTCGCAGCCTTACTCACCTCCCTGTTCTGCTTAACACAGCAGGCCCACTGCAGATGGTTGAGTGTTTCTGGCCATGGTCCCTATCTCCCTCTTTCCAGACACTCACTTCTCCACTGGCTGCCAACATATTCCCTCCACCCCAGCCTGTGGCTCCTGTATCCTGCTCTTCCTGTCTGCTGCACTACCTCGGAGTAGACTTTCCATATCTGCTGATGACACCGACTGCTAAGCAAAAAGAGAGAAATTCAAGGCCAGGATAAGAAGCCAATCAATACGGAGGATAAAGAAAGTCACGGGAGGACCATAATACCAGACAGAAAAGATGAAATAAATGGGAAGAGGCATTGAGAGTTTTAAAATATTGTTAACTCACCCAATGTAAGGGAGAGAGAAATAAAAATAGTGCCAGGGTTAAAACTAATATTAAGAATCCATGGATAGGTATTGTAATTGATAATATCTGTATTTATATGTGGTCAAAGTCCTAAGTATCGACAAAATGCTTTTGAAATTTGGCATTATCTTAGTAGTGTTGATGGAATGTGTACTTTTTAAATTTTTTTCTTTTAATCCTCAATAATGACCCAATCATGAAGGTATCATCATTTTGCAGATTATGAAACTGAGACGTACTGTAGGAGTACAACAGCTTCACCAAGGCCACCACCAAGTGAGTAGAGGAGCCAGGCAGGAAACGCACACACGCAGCTGGCTCCAGACTGCTCTTAGCAGGCCGCTCAGCCTTCCCCTGCTCCTCGTGCTCCTCATTGTCATCTGCAGGGTTGAGGGCATGCTCAAGCCAGCTTCCTGAGCCTGTGCTTTCCTTATGAATAAGCCAACACCAGTGCCATGGGATCTGAGGTAGGCGAAGGAGCCCAGTCACAATTCAACAAGCCTAGAAGTGGCTTATATGCTGCTACTCATGGAGAATTTCAGAGCCCACTTACAAAGTCTCTGTTTTTATTTAGTTACATGGGTGGGGAAAGAGCATTAATATGTTAACAAGGATTAATTCTGTTACCACTGGGGGTGACTGAGGAGAAAGTGGTTCCCTTTGTGATCAGTACACACTAGAGAAGTAAGCCTTGAAGAGGCAAGGTCCAAGTCCCCCCTAATCCAGCCTTCAGTCTCTTAGATCTGCCAGGAATATTACGTTTACGCTCATCTAATCAACCTGCGGTTGAGGACACGGAGGCCTCAAAAATTAAGCGACTTGCTTTCGTTAACACAGCGAAGCAGAATGGGAATTCGAACCCGAATTTTCCTTCTTTTCCACAGGCTGCCTTTCTGAGGTCACTGAGCTGGGAGCCGCGGTAGAGGGACTTCGTTCTCTAATGCCCTCGCGTCGCGTGGAAGGAGTTCTGGAATAACAAGCGCCTTTTAATTGGCTGGGCGGGGCCGGGCAGGACCGGGAGGGACAGATGGGAGATGTTGGCGGCAGGAAGCCAGGTACTGGACGACAGGGGCAGGCTCTGCTCTGGCTCTCGGGAGGCGTAGAAGGTAGGGAAATCACGGAGCTCAGGCAAACCTCAGGGAAGGGCTAAAACTTGGCTAGGCACACCGTGGACTCAGGCGTCGTAGACAGATGGTCATCAGCTTTACAATTTTGCCTATAGCTAACCATATCCAGATGTTCAAAATTATTTTGCTTTTCAGTTTTTCCTCTTGATCTGTATATTTTTCTAATGTGGCTTCCATTGATTATAAGCCAGTTTCGGTATTTCCCAACGCTTATATAATGAAAACCTTAATTATTTTTATATTGCTCTATTGAAATTTTCGGTCTTTAATATGTTTAATTTACCCTTAGCCCGAAGAGCCCTTTAATCATTAAGGTAATATTTGTGCAGTTAGGCAGGAACTAGATGCTAGAGCAAAGGTGCTGAACTCTGCCTCTCAGGCCCTGACGTACTAAACTTCCAAATGACAGAGCTGAGAAGAGCAAGGGACAGATTTATATTGAAGAAAGATGCACATCTGGCTGTCAGAGCTGTGGCAGCACTGAGTATTTTTGAGTGCACAGTTTTCGAATGGCAACAGTGAGTTTTTCTGTCGATGATGTAGACATCTTGAAAGGAGACTAAGGACGTTCACAGGAGTGTAGTCTACGTGACTGACCTTGTGGAACACTCTTCTCACCAAAACGTCTTAGCTAGGATCCTGTTTTCAAACAGCAGGTTTTTAGGGTGAGATAAGCGAATGGGATAAAGGAATGAAAAAGTAAGATAAGAAAGCAAGAGTCTTTTGTGTACTCCAGATATGTTAGCCGTTTCTTATAGTCTTATACAAAAAAATATTTCAAAGATCCGATTTATGAAAAAAGAGAAGACAAGTTAAGGTAAGGCCTAAATGGCCTAAGGCCATTCAGTGTGCGAGGTAACAAGCTCTTAATTTTTTTAAATTTTAGAACTTATAAAGTTAACATCAGTCTGAAATGATAATATTAAGAAAGCAACATAAGTAGCATGTGAAAAATCCTCTTGAACTTTAAAGAGGTAAAATGTTTTTTAAAAAATATTCTCACAGGTAACAAATGAGCTTTGGAATGATATAGGGGAATGTGACCTCACTTAATCAAATACAGCTCAGAGCTGCCAAGGATTAGCTCCGGAAAGCGAATTTCTGATTTACCTGCTACCTGCTCTGAGAATTTAGTCTTCCCCTATGACCTTTTATCACTGAGCCATAAAGGGTGCTTTTTAAATTTAACATTCTTGTTTTACTCTGCATTCTAGTCTCATCGGTTGTGAAGCCCTCTAGCATTTCCTTCTGTTCTCATTTACTTTCATTCTTACTCAGAACCCCTCTAGTTCAACCTCAAAGGGAGCCAACTCCAATTCTCTGATAACCAAGCATTGGTCCTGCCCCCAGCAGCCATTCTTATTCCACGTGACTTTGTTCCCTTTGGCTATGGCTCTGGCTGACCGATTGAACGAGCAAGATGCACCTTGTGTAAACTGGGCCTATCGTAATTGTCAGGAATTGGGAACAGACAGACCATCTACAGTCTTAATGTGCCCAGAACCTCGCATATGTGCGTTGGTAGACGTGGGAGAGCCGTAGTCTGCCATTGGCGACCTGAAAGCAGGAAGAGTCCATCAGCGGTGCCTCCACCCCAGAGAGGAGCAGGCAACAGGGCAAGAGAGAAGAGTGTGGGTTCCTGGTAGCCTTCTGGACCCGATCTATTCCATACTTTCGTAGGACCTAACAAACGCTTTTACAATACAGGACAGCCCTCTTTCTAAAAAAAATAGAAAATTAGAAATACAAAATTAGGTTTGAATATGCATACTTATTTAGAGTGAGAAATAAATCACAAAAAATGACAGATTTTTAAAAGCTGATCATTACCTCAAATATAAAACCCAGAAATATAAAATATACTATTTTTTATTAATCAACTGCCTGACACGCCTCTAAAATAACTTTTCTACATTCTTTGGCTACATACTCTCATTGTTTTTTAATGTGATGATTTCATGATATTATTTTCTATAGAGGGAATATCAAGACAATTAAATTTTTCTTCTAGCTTAGAAAATTAAATTTTTCATACTGTTGATAACTTAGAATAATTCTATGGCCTCACATCCTGTCATTGGTAATGTTATATCGGTTTCTAAGATTGTTTTCAATTTATGGGCGTTTGTATCAGACTTCTCTCATGGAAAAGATGTCAGCACATCCCAGTTTTCTCATGCAGTAGCTAATGTTAAATATTCTTTAAATGGAAAGTACTCAAGTAGTTTGCTATTTAATGTTCAGTGAGTAGTGATTATAAGTCTTATGTCATCTCTATGGATATCACTATTTAATGTCAAATCAGTGACATCTTAACATCTTTTGCTAATGTGTTCCTATAATTCACTCAACTGTGGTATGAAATAATCCAGAGTTACTCATAACTTATTTTCAGAATTTATCTTATTGCTGTTGGCATGGTCTGAAATTATGATCTTGAATTATAATTTTTGGTATGTCCATCATCTTTATCACTTTTGTTTCACGGTTCTTTAAGTTTTATCTAAATAAAAATATACATTCAAAAATAAATTCAGTAGTTAAATTTTGAAATGATAAAAGAAGGTACCTTATATCCTTCCAAATCAGGATCTAATCTTACTGTTTTCTTGAAATGTTCCAAAATGTCTATTCAAATTACAGTTAATACGCACTCTCAAGCTTTATCATCTTTTTGAATAAATATTTTTTGTCTTGTTTATATATGAATTTCTTTTCTGTCTTCAAAAAACTATTTTAGAATCTTCAACCTTTCACTGTGCCCATGCTGCAAGGCTAGAGCCTTATAATGAACAGACCGCCTTGTTATACGCAGACCCAGAGAGAAATCCAAGCCGGCATATGCTTAAATGCTCCTCCTAAGGACTAGAAATGGTTCATCTAAGACATAAAACTAAAAAGAAAACATGCAACTGTTGCAAAATACTGAAGTAGTGCATAACTTCAGGTACTGTGGAGTCAGCTTTCCTCACTTCCAACCCTCTCCCAAGAGAAAAAAATAGCCAGTAGTGGCTGGTTCAGATTCCAGGAATAAGTAGTGACACAGAGATCTTAATCCACTGTAGTTAAAATGACTGACTTTTACAATTTTATGGAAACCCTTGACCATATGATTATATTGCTAGGGCCTACCCCAGGTTCTCTGTAGCAGTCAGTTTAAGTAGGAGGCCCTGAACTTGAAGCTTATTAACCTGAGGTCAAGCTGCCCACCTGCCCCAGCATTCTTTGAATCACCTCAGTCCCCTTATAACATACCCACCTTTTCAGCTTCAGCTACATCAAGTTGGTTCCTTTTTTTTTTGCAAACCAAAGTGTCTCACACAAGACTCCATTATATTTTTCCCAAATTATAGCATCAGACCTGTGACTGGTCTGCTTAATGCTAGTTCCAGTCCGGCTGGTTTTATACCTCCCTGCCAGTTTCATCTTCCTAAAGCATAGCTTGGTACAAACTCCTCAACTTAGCTTTGAAAGTAACAGGGTTCAGAACACACTGTCCCAACATACGGCACGTTAGCATACCAAATATCTTAAACTGAAGGAGTTTGATAAAACAGCAAAAGCAGGAAGGTCACCCTGATCTCCTCCCCACCACACACCCCATCTTCCCTAAAATAGGGTATGAAACGCTTATGTGAGAGGTGCTCTCTCCATACCCAGAGGAAAGGAGAATCCTTATCTCTGAAGACAGAGGGACGCCAAAAAGAATCCAACAAACAGGCCTTGCTAAATTTTCCATAGTTCATTACAATTACTTCCTGCTCCTTAACCTATCCTGTTCCTCCACAATTGCCCACCCTTCCTCAAACCTAGCATAAAATACTCAGGTTGGACTTTGCGTCTCTGTTTCCTTTTTAGAGCCCCCATGTCATGTAAAACTTAAATAAATTTGTATGCTAACCTTTGTCAGTTTCCTTCTCAGGACCTAGCCAATAGCCAAGGTCCTCCAACACATAACTCACTCCCTCTGTTGTCAGAGCTACGAATCCTACCGTGTCCATCTGAAATAGCCTCTCCTCCATGAAGTCTTTCCTGATTTCCCAAAGAACCGTCCATCTCCCAAACTAGGTGTGATTTTTGTCCTCCACTGACCCGTAGCTTTGCCTCATCATAGCTTTTGGTTCTCACTTTGCCAATGAGACTATACTTTGCCTTCGTTTATGATCATTGTACAAAACAGCCTTACATCTTACACAAGGGGTAGGCTGCAAAGTCAGCGAGCAAGGAAAAAAAAATTAGACTCCAAAAAAATTCCCGGAAATTGCTTAAGAATGCACCAATTCAGAGAGCAACTTACTGGTCTCCCTAGATCAACTGCACTCTCTTCTAGCTTTAAAAGACATCACTGTTAACAGCCCAGATGAAGTGAATCGGCCTACATTATAAGTACCACAAAACCTTCAAAGTTAAAATCATCCTCAGCTTGATGAAATGTCCACACTTTGAGAGTCACAAGGACTGAGCAGGACAGTTCATCTGCCATACACGCTCCCTCCAAAGCCTCTGCCAACTGAGCAGAATACGAGGAACAGTCTTACCTCTTTTTAATTCTTCCTGTCTCTCAGTGCATATGGTTGAATTCATGTAAATTAAATGTACACATAATGGGATTTTGTAGTAGAGAAAGTACATTTAAGAGTAGTGTAAGATACAGACTCTTGCATTGAATAAGTTTGTTTGATTCCTGGCTCCACAACTTACTAGATTTTTATCCTTGGCCAAGTGATTTAATCACTTATTTTCTCTACCCCTCAGTTTATGTCTGCAAAAAGGACTGCTAATAAGGCCTAATTAATAAGGTGGTTGTAAGGATAAAAGCAGCCAATCTATAAAACAGTATTACATACCTTCTAGACTTTCAATGGCAAATGACCTAATATATATAAAGCACTTAGAATAGTGTTCTGGCATATATTAGTGCTCAATAAATATTAGCTATTATTACTTATATCGTCTCACTTTCTTCATACGCTTGTAAAGGGTTAAATGAGAAGCACTAAGAACAGCACCTATAATAGAGGAAGTACTCTAGAAAGGTTGACTATTATTATTGTTGTTGTTGTTGTTATTCTTGTTCCACTATTGTGTTCACCCTTTTGCAATTTTCTTGGGCACAGAGATGGGGATACACAGCTTTGTGTCCTTGTAGTGACTCAAATAGTGCTAGAGCATATGAGTCACTAAAAAAAGTCATAAAAACAGATAATGTTTCCCTCAAAAATGCTGAATTACATTGATTTTAATTTTTATAAGTTCATAAAGTTTAATAAAATAAATACAGATGCATGGATATTTGAACAATTTCCTAACCTCTTAAGCCGTGTTTATTACCTTCTGCAAAATTCTTCATTGCAAGAGTGACCCCCAGATGGCACTGAATAACTTCCTGAATAAGGAGTTATTCAAGTACCAGAGTTGGACTATGAATTACTTGGGGATAAACGTTGACTTTGGCTAGCTTTTCTGAGTTTTATTAGGGATATTTTCATTATAGAAACTGGTCTGTATAGCTAGTCATTTATGATCTGTGGTTTGAAGACACCTTGAGAATGATGCCAGGACACCCAGAAATATATAATCCCAGATTTGTAACTGACTACAAACCTTTTTGGATCTTAGGTCTTCCATCTTATAAATAAATAATACCAATGGACCTCAAAAATTTGGTGATGAATAATTAACACAATGCTTCAGAAGTTAATATGACTACAGTCTATTAGTTAAAAGAGTCCGTGGTTAGAGATGACATTTTTTTCCATGCATATACTTATTTAGGGAGGCTTTTCTCTCACAGCTCACATTTTCCAAATGGACCATGTGGAGGCATTGAGAACAGGGGACCCTGAGCACCACCCAACGACCATTCCAATCAGTGGCGTGACAGCAGCGACAGCCAGACAGCTCTGTTAACTGTGGGTAGGTGTCAAATACTCCCCTCCCTTCGTTTAGCAAATGGGGAAATGTTATTCTCCTAGCAACTGGTAGGATCATTTCTCTTAGGAAGGAGTCCCACCTTTGTTGGGAAAATTCCCTGATTAGCCTGCTTGGAAGCTGGGCCCTGAGTACGAAGAACAGCCTCGCCTAGAATGAGAAGAGAAATGGGTTGAGGGCACTGGAGAGGCAGAGAGTGAAGTTTGAGCCCCTGAGATGAGAGAAAGCCAGCTGCGCCCTGTGCGATGCATCCACCCGGCAAACCGCAAGTCCTTGGCAAAGACATTAACCTCACAAAAGTGCTGGGCGGGTAAGGAATTCCAGTGGACAGCAGCCAAGAGAGCACTCCTCCTGTCCACCTTAGCCTAAGGCAGGAACACAGTGAGCCCAGAGGGCACATACCTCAGGAATTCTCAGAAATCTCCAAGCAGGATCTGGACTCTCACAGTCCATAACACGGATAGGTGCTGGCACCAAGTTTTCCTAAACCTCAGGAGAGTGGCGAGGCCCCAGTTTTATCTGGTTTCCATTAGCAGTAGTACTTAGGGTGAAGGTAGCTTATTGTCCAAATTGTGAACGTTTCAACAAAATGGGGGGGGGAGGGGAATAAAAAATAAACATTGTAAGTACTTTTAATTAAAACCGTAGAGCATTTTGCCTTTAAAGGCAGGCAGACCACTTTCAGTGTCAGAGTAGAAATAAACTATAAGAAATAAACTGTAAGACACTTCCTCGCTGTTTCAACATTTTGGAGCAAAAGGTAGGAAAGTATTAAAACAGAGATTGCTTTACTCTATTGGAGCATCTACCCAAATCGCATCTAGAAATTAAGATCTCTCAAGCAAATATAAATTTTATCCTTTCTTATCTGTAGAATGCATTTTTAAAAAAAATAAGGTTGGCTTTTTTTTTTTTTTCTTATTTAAAAGGTTACATTTGGCCATTTGGGAAAAGTTTTAAAATACAAAAGAGTAAATCCATGCCTTTTTTAAGTTATAAACTAAATCGATCTCTAGCGTCCCTGAAATGCAAAGATTATTCTCAATATTATCCCCGGTATGAGTTGTCCATGCCAAGAGCAAATGACAGAGCCATCACTGTATCCTTGGGAAAAAATAAAAAGATAAAAGAAGAAAGAACTCTTTACTTTGCCCATTAAATTATCATGACTCTTGAAGGCACATGACGAAAACGGAATTGAGCCAGCTTAGCCAAATACGGTGATAAATTTGTTGGCTCACCTGTCCAACCCATGGCTCTGGCAGGGCAATGCTAACAAAGCCTCTCGCTTGCAGGATGCTCCCTCTCCATCTTTCTTCCCTGCTTCTCTTGGCAGTTTGGGTTTATTCTCCTGAGCCAGCTTCCTGCTTGAACTATTGTGACCTTCACGCTGTCAGGGAAAGGGAAGTCTTCCTTCTACCCTTCTTGAGTTCGTGTGGCTGGGCTACTAAAAAAAAAAAAAAAAAAATGGCATGAGGCAGGATAACAGGAGAAAATCCCAGATTTTATAACATGTCCATGGGAGAATTAGAAGAATAATTCTCTGTGGAAAAAGTGGAGCAGGCCACTTACATATCCTTTCCCTAAAGAAATAATAAATGTATGGGGATTTGACAAGACAAAGGAGCATAGGTTTGAGGGTATGTAGTTAGTAAGGAATTTAAGTGGAATGAAGGCTTAGGGCAGTAAAGTAGTAAAATTACAAGGGTTTGTTTATAGAGGCTGCTCAGCTCTGGTCCTCTATCTCTGGTGATAAGCCTGTCTCTTCCTTGGACCGCTTGGTAGACCTTTTATGGGGCTGACTCCACCAAGAATCAACTGGTAGAAGGTACACATAGACTAAATTTGGACTTTATTTCTTTCATCTCCTCTGTGTGCTTAATCTAGCACAGAGTTAGAGTATGTTATTTATTTATTGGCTTATTAGAAGACATTATCCCATATGCTGTTGGCTTGTGAAATATTTTTTATTATAAATTATGATTCCCACAGCGAACCTGTGTTAAATATCTTATTGGCAAAGACAATCTCTGTCTCTGGGTATAATTTGCCCAGAACACACATATATATGTCTTTGCCTCTGTCTCTCTGTCTCTCTGTCTCTCTGTCTCTGTCTCTCTCTGTCTCTGTCTGTCTCTCTGTCTCTCTGTCTCTCTGTCTCTGTCTCTCTCTCTCTGTCTCTGTCTCTGTCTCTGTCTGTCTCTCTGTCTCTCTGTCTCTGTCTCTGTCTCTCTCTCCGCTTGCCTCCCTCCCTCCCATCTCTGAGTGTGGTGTTTGTTGCTCTCTGACTTAGTGCCCTCTTCTGTTTAAAACTTTCAGTGCGCATCCAGGCAATTTTCCTTGCTCTCAAGCAACATGAAAGAGCTAGAAACTGTTGAAAGCAAACCTAGTAGGTTTGTATGCAGGGCAAAAACTGTGTATGTGCAAATTTCTGAGAAATGTGGGGAAAACGAAGGCATTCAAAAGGACTTGTTTTCATTGTCTTGACAATAGGAAACTGAAAATTACATTTTTCTCACTTCCCTTTTCTAAAACTATGTTTAATACCCTTTAAGTTACCAACATTTCTGATTTAGTGAACATCAAAAACACTCTTTCATAGGTCAAGTTTTTTTGTTTTTTTATTAGACATGATATGTTATACCTATCTTGGTATGTTAGTGTTGAAATTTTTAAATTGCTCTGACAAAGAGGATGTTTGTTTCAAATCATACCATGTCCCTGATGCCAGTCCCACTGCCTTCCTTTAACCTACTGGAAGGACAGAAGGGGACAGAGGGAGCATTCTCCATTCTAACCTGATTATAACTGGGTGGGAGAGGGAATTTCAGTGCAGAAGCAGCATTTGAGACAGAGTAAAGAAGGAGAATAACACCCAGCGAATGGCCAGTCAGGCTTCCTTCCCCGGCATGACCTTTGACTTCATTCCTGTCCCCTGTGACCCAGACTCACATGGATAAAACCCAATTCCAGACTCCCAGAACGGACATTCTACACTATGAGAAGTGAGAGTAAATTAGCCATCACTCTGCAAAGGTTTGAGTTTGTAAAGTGTCCTTGACCACAGTGAGATTATATTGCCACCAGATGTCTTGGTTATATGTCATGGTCCCAAAAGTAGTGATTCTCATAGGCATGATTCTCATGGTTAAGAGAGAAATTTGCTTCCTCGTGAAACCGTGATTTTTACCAAAATATAAACTTTAAGGTTGCTAAAATAAATGTGACCCAGTATGTACTATATTCATTCCTTTCATCGGAATGGAGCGCTCCTGGCCGTTAGGGGATCCGGGTTTCAACATGCAGGCTTGCTGCTGACTGGATGTGTGACTCACGACAGGTCACCTATACACTCCCAGCCTCAGTTTTCTCATTTGTGAAATGAAAATGATAATGCCTACCCCATCTTCCCCAAAGTCCGTCATTGTGAAGCTCTGACAAAATGACATCTAAAAATGCTTTTTAAATTATAAAGCCAGAAGTGTACATAAAATTAACCATTTCTTTTTGGATTCGAAAATGAAACCATTTGGGAACATTTGATCTTTCGTGTAATAAAAGGGCCCTGCTTGTTACCAGAGTTTAGCAGCAATGTAACTATATAACTGTCCCCAAGGGCTTAGACAGACCTTTTAAACCGTCGTGACCGACGTGCATAGGGAGAAAACTTTCAGTGAATCAAATGGTCCCCAGATCTCAATGGTCTACATAAGATTGTTTAAAAACAATTTTTAAATGTTTAAATTGTGCCAAGAAACACATAATATAAAGTTTACCAACTAACTATTTTTAAGTATACAGTTCAGTAGTGTTAAGTATATTCACATTGTTGTGCATAGATCTTTAGAACTTTTTCAACTTGCAAAACTGAAATACCCATTAAACAACTCCCTATTTTCCCCTCCCCCAGCCCTGACAATCATTCTACTTTCTGTCTCTATGAGTTTGACTACTTTAAATACCTCATATAAGGGAAATCATACAATATCTGTCTTTTTGCGACTGGATTATTTCATTTAGCATAACGTCCTTAGGTTTATCTATTCGCAGCCTATGACAATGTTTTCTTCCTTTTTAAGGCTGAATAATATTCCACTCCTTGTATATACCACATTTTACTTATCTATTCACTCTTTAACGGACATTTGGGTTACTTCCACCTGGTCTGCATAAGATTTTTATTATAATAATATGATCTGAATTCGTTAGCTTGTCGAAGATCAAAGGAACACACACAGATCACCTTCAGTGACAAGATGGTTTTGTAAGGATAAGTGGGAACTTGGGGTTGCAGGAAAGGAAGATAGCTCTGGAAATTGCCTCATGCCGCTGCTCATACTTCAAGAGATTATATAAAATGTACTATGGGAATCCAGAATTTTATTCCCAATAGCGATCCTAGTTAAAATGACTCACCTTCTTTTATGATTATATTTCCCAGAAGAAATACTTTATTTGAGTTGGTTTATCACCATTTATTGTGGAGTGTTACCTTTGGGCAGAATGCGAGACACGCGGCCTCAGAGGCAGCGAGCCTCCCTCATGCTTGTGCGCCAGGCCCCGGTCCAGTCTGCTATGACCAGGCGCGCAGGCGCGGTACCGAACACATATAGGTAGGTACCCAAACTTAAGTTACATGTCTCCTCCATTTTGTCCCTTAGCACCTTTCATTCATTCGTTCATTCATTCACTCATTTATTAATACTGTCATTCAATAAAAATACATCAAGTCCTCTGGCAGCTTTTTTTTTTTCATTTTAACAGCTGACTTTTGTATTCTTTGTATAATGAAAAGCAAAAATATCTGCTGATTGATATTTGCTTTAATTTGTTTATTAAACAGATTAAAATGAATGTAATACAATATTAAATAAAATGTATGCTATAAACTCTAGACCAACAAATAAATGTTGTTTGGAAGAACATTATTATATCAATTTTGATTTTAAAAAAATCTAATAAAATGGAGATAAATATCTCCTTAATTAACATTTAAGATTCAATGTTCATTAAAAGTATATTAATACCACACAGAGGATTTTGTTTCTCAGACTGAAAAATACCTAGGATACAGATTTCATAAATTTCAAAAGTCTGACCTTTCACTATAAATACTCAAAGGAAATTTTAAACAGAATTAGAACTGCTAAATGCCATTAGCTTTTCATTAAAAATCAAACTAGTATAGTCATTTACCTTACTTTGAAGAATAGAAATGTCACTTTTTAGGAATGTAGGTAAAATAATCCAATGTCTTTCATTTTACTCATCTTTTAAAGAAAAATGCTATAAATTAAGTAGAATTAGGATAAGTACATGCCAATGGTACATAGTGCCTTTATTTTCCCCTCCGACTCCTTTTCAGAGGCCCCTAAGTTGCCCAGTGCAGGCTCTGTTTATGCTCCGGACCTACCCAGGCCTCTTCTCTACACCAAAAATTGGAGGTTTGATGCTTCAATCCTTCAGAGCTCTGATGTCTTGTTTAATTAATTAACACATTAATTAAAGCAACAAAATGGATGATCACTGGTGTTAATATGGCATGCTTTTCAGGTAATTTATTTGCTCTTAAAATAAGGCTTTTCTAAGAACAATGCTTTCACCCAAAGAAGCAAAACTTGCTGCCTAATTTGTGGGTCCCAGTGCAAAATGAAGACACAGGGCCCCATTCAAAAGCTATTAAGAGTTTCAAGGCAGCAACAACAGTAGAACATCAAATGAAGCCCAGGGCCCGTCTAAGTGCAGCTGCACAGGTTGCTCGTGTCTGAGAACAGGTCTGCAAAGCACCTGCTGTCAAGTTGGAATTTGAAACAATACGGCAGGGCCGTTAGGGAAAATGGTTTGGATGGGCAGTTCTCTCACCATCCTTCAAATTATATCACATATGCAAGTCTCTATTGAAACCACTTATAAAACAATGTTTACTGTGGTAGAGAAAAGAGTAAAGCTCTCTGGAGGTCACTAGGATGGAGGAAGAAAGAAAAGTCAAATGATAATATTAGGCTAATAGAGAGGTTAAATAATGTGCTCAAAGTCACAGATATATTTGGTAGTGTTTGAGCTACAAAAGTAGTGTCTGAGTAGAGTTCTGGTGTCTCTTCTTCTTCCGGTAAGGACCCCAGCCTTATGTGATCATTATCATTAGGGCCCCACCCTCATGACATCATTTAACCTTAATAACCTCCCTAAAGGTCTTTCCTCCAAGTACAGTCACAAGGGGGAGTTAGGGTTTCAACATATAAATTTGGGAAGGGGACAATTCAGTCTATAGCAATATTTTTTGGCCAACGGTCTTTCTGAAAACTTGTATAACTTTATACTCTCGCAGTGTTTGCATTCTCACCAGGAGTTTAACATTTACATAATCTAGATTACTTTGAAAATGGACTTTGCGGACCTCTAGTTGAACTCATGTTCATAGCTGTACAAACAGGAGGCTCAACTCAGGGACTTGGGACAGGATACATTTTTCAGACTAAATGCTTCTTAGACTCTCAGATTCATTTCCTCACCTGTGTTGCATAACACCTGCGCACCTTGGTGCATCTTTGGGCCTCGAGGCACCTATACCTCATAACTTGGAAAAAGCTTATGTGTGCACTTACGTACTTTGCTAAAACCCTGATGGAAGTAGTGCCTTAGTGCAAGTTTTTTAAAAGATGGGAATGAATTGCTGAGAAGGAACTGAAAGTATTCCGGTAGATGAATTAGGCGGAATATTGAAAGAATGTGAAGGGAGGGGTCATCTCGAGTACTGGGATTGAGAAAAATTCTTTGATATTGGGTTCCACAGCCTTAGGGCACTTAGTTGATCACAGCTGCTTTTCTAATTCCTAGTGGTACCAAACCCTACTTCAGGAGCCCTTTTTCCACTCAAATCAACCAGAGAAATGATGCCCCCTTCTCTATGTGGATTTCCTTGCCTGACAGGACTGGGCCATATAGTCATAACTTCTAGGCAAGAAGACTACAGAAGACTTTTTGGTGCCTACCAAAGTTCTATTACAGACTGCAGAAGCTCAGCTGCTTACAGGAGAGGAGAAGGTACAGCTGTGCTTGGCCTTTGCTTGCTTTCCTTCATTCCTAGGTGCTTGATTCCAGACTTCCCTACTCGTGGGCAGAGCCCCGGTGAAACGGAAGAGCAGGAAGTACTTGGAATTTCTTTATTATTTACATGTAATAGCTTCACTGTTTTTATTTTTTTTAATAATATATGCCCATTTTAACAAAGCCTAATACAGAAAAATGTGAAGCACAAAATGAAAATCATGTAGACACTTATCACCAAGACAACCATTGTCACAGTCATTGATAAGTAAAAAGAGTCTTATATAAATGAGATCATACGCGTGTTTTGTGACCTATTTTACTCAACCACATGCATGAAGTCTTTTCAAGTCATCAAACAGGGAGGAACATCATCATTATTAAGGATTGCATGATCTTATCTGTCTGTGTATATCTATATATATATATCATAATTCACTTAGCCAGCTCTTTAGTAGATCATTTCAGTTCGATACTATAAACGATGCTGAGATAAATGTTCTTGCACACGTCTTTCACTACTTTTAGAAATATTTAAATGAGCATCTCTAATATCTGGGATTGACAACACATTAAAAATTGTGAAGTTATACTTAGAAGAAATTGAAAATATGGATTCTGTCTTCTCTATATCTATAAGACGTAGTTATCTCTACCCTCGCATAAAATGCAGGACCTTGAAATACTTTAATTTTGGTCACCCCCACCTCTCCCCTGTCTCACATGATATCATGTTCAGAATTTTGGGTCTGTGCTGACAGAAATGGAAGTCCTGTATTTATCAATTTGTATTCTTGTTTTCTCAGAGCACTATATAATTTTTCATGGTTCCACAGAAATAATTAGCTGCAAACTTATTCTTTATGGTAATCTGAAAAATAATTTAAAACAATCAATAATTTCTTCAAAACCGATAATTGTATTCAACTTTTTCTACATGTGATTTATGTGCTAATATCATTCTTCAGTATTTTACATCTCTATTTATACTTTATATATTTAATTTTATTTTCATAAAAATTCTGCCCTCGACCTATATTTTACTTAATTTTTAAGGCGAAATTTGGAGTATATCGAATAGGAAAAAATAAACCAAACTGCATCGTGCTGCATTTCTTAGACATGGAAGAGATGTAAGAAACACCCCAGGCAGAGGTACTCATATATACAAAAGCCCTGAGAAAGAAAGAAAGGCACATTTTCTGGAAATAGAAAGAAGGCCACTCACTGTGTTGGAGTGTAGTGATTGCAGGGTATGAGTTAAGCTGAGGAGGTAGTTGGGTGATGCTCAGGGTCTTAAAGATGATGTCGAGGATGTAAGTGTTCTTTTCAGAGCAATGCTAAGCTACTAGGGGTTTTACTTAGACTCATATTTGAAAAGATGACTCTGACTGCAGTGGTAAGAATAGTCTAGAAGGTACAAGGGTGGATGGATATGGAAAGACCAGATGAGGTCATTGCAATAGCAAGAAATAGTGGCTCGGAGTGGGGCCGTCGTGATGGAAAGAAAAAAAGAGAAAGAGGATCGTTAGGAAATGGATCTCGCTAAGGTGATGAGCGGAAGAGTTCTGAGGGTCCACTGGGTCCTGTAACAGGATGAAAGTTGGCTGATAATCAGAGTTCCTGCTGTAGAAGCCAAGGAGGCCCCGTGCTTGGATCTCTCTTAAGGACGAACATGCTGTCAGCTGCAAGGAAGTCCTCGCCTGGCCTCTCAGGCTGAGACGAAGCTCTTCGTGGGCGGCTCCAGCCAACGACTGTGCGCGTGGCCGGGCTACTCGGTCTGATGATTCTGCGCAAAGCTGGACTCTTCTCACAGGCAGTCGCTCTGGGAGGGTTGGCTGAGGCTTTATCAGACGCGTGTTGGTCTGAGGCTCTCTCCGTCCAATCTACTTCCTCCTCCTTTTCCCCTTACATGTGTCAGATCTGCATCACGGTCTGATTCCATCCCTGCCCATCCGTGGCCTCCCCTCTGTCTTTCAGAGGCTTTCTTCACCAATACGTCTCCTAACTCTGTCTCATTATCTGCTTTCCTTGGGACTTCACCGACACACCTGCCAGATGATGAGGTTAGGGATATCTGATAAAGGATATCTGATCCACGGTGACATTATCTCCACAAAGGCCACAACTGCTAGGTCATAATTCACTAATTGCCCGCTAAGTTTTCTCAGAATATTAGGCGACCGGACTCTCCCATGCTTCCAAGGAGCCCTGTGCATTGTTTCTGGAGCAGCTATTCGGAGATGCAGAATTCAGAGGGTAAAGATGTAGAACTGATGTTCAAGCCTAATCTTCTCTTCAGTCAAAAGGAAAGGCCATGAAAAGGACCATCCTAGGCTTAAAGGTTTACCACCTGTGATATTATTTAACACTCTACAACCCACACCTTGTAAACGTACTTATGAGCTGTACCATAAGAACCACGAGACCAGAATTCACGGCTGTGTGGGGGCTGAATTTTTCTCTGATCAATTTTTCTCTGACAAACTGTTCCCGCATTACTCATCTGGGGAAAATGTTGGTTCAGGGACAGAAAGAAGCTGAGGATTTAGGTGGGCTGTGACTCAGTGGAGAGAAAGCCTTCCTCCTGTCTGTGGGACTCAGCAGGGGCTGGGAGGTTGTGGGTTCTGGATTCGAGGCAGAGAAATGAAGATTAGAATGGTGAAGCAGGTTCGGGGCACAGAGTGAGCTGTCCCAGATCAATTAAAATCGAGCAGGAGCAGGCAGGGAGCCGGATTGAGCTGTAGTTATAAATTATTTTCTGCATTGCGCTTCCTTCCTGAGCCTCCGGTAAAACCATGGCTTAAGTTATGTTATGGAGAATTTGTTAAAAGTTGTGCCCACATTTGGGCAAATCTATGAAAAAAGCACAGTGCCCACACCGTATGCCCATGGAGACCTTATCCCCTCTGCCGTCAGAATTCACAGGGCCCAGTGGATGGTATCTGTTTCCTGCCCAAATGTGGAACCAGCTGAGAGAGAGATGAAAGTAAAGTAAGGCAGCAGGAAAGCAAAAATGTCACCTGTATTGCCACCGAAGGCAGTTGGAGGGTGTGGAATAGGTGTGGTAGCCCAGTGGGTTACCTAAGATTTCACCCCTGAATTGAGTTGACCTACCTCATGATAGGGGGCTGGACCACGCAAGGAACAGCAGAGCAGAGGTGTGCAGCCTGCAGGCAGGCAAAAGTCAAAGAGAAAAGAAAAAGGAGGACGAACTTGAACATGTTCAGCTTCTCCTCCCAAACTGAAGGGAGCAGGGAGAGGCCAGGGGTGTTAGACTTGGAGCCAGAACAAGGAACTTCTTCCATTGCCCAAAGAGTATGCGACAGTGAGTGTCACGGCAACGGTGAAAATCTTGATAACAGCATAATTGGGGCTTTGCTGAAACGAAGACCAGGGAAATAAAAATATAACCATTTATGAATTATGACTGCCTTTATTTTGTAATGAGTAGGACACCCAGGTGTGTGGTAAGAATTAATTCATCTTTACTATTTTACCAACTTGTATTCATTTTAGAAAACATAGCTTCACACATATAAGGAGTTCCGTGCACCTTAATTCATCCAGTCCTCACAGCGCCCCCGTGAGATAGATATTAGTATCATTCCTCATCTTACAGAAGGAGAAACTCAGCCGCGGAGTGGGGAACTTGCCCCAGGCCCCATGACTAGCAACCCGCAGAGTTGGGATTTGAACTTGGGCGATCGGGCACCGCGCCTTGAGTTCTTAACATCACGCTAAATCCCTCCGCATAGGCTGGTAGATCTAACTACCAGGTGGGAAGAGAATGATAAATTATGCCTCCCAGGAAATTTGCTGTATAAAAGGACTCCAACAAAGAAAAAGGAAACATCTCTCCGATGAAATTCTCAAATGCTCCTCATTTACCCGCGTTTGAGGAATCGGGGTTGTCTTCCCACCAACAAACACGCTATCCTCTTCTCGGCCACTAGGGGGAAGAGTGGAATGTCAAAAACCTTAAGTTATCATCTGCAAGTTCTCAGTGGCTGATTACTGCGGTGAGTTCTGTCCCTAGCATTAGTAGTACTTAAAACTTCCTTGTGCTTTTTATTTGTGAGATCTTGCTTCCAGTAAAACTCATTAAGCATCCATATACATTTATCTGCGTTTTCTAAAAATAAATGTATTACGCTAAATGAAAGAAAGTAGACACAACAGAGCACATAGTGTGAAATTCTTGCAAAATGTTGACAAGAGGCAAAACTGGCACGACAGAAAGTACATTAGTATTTGCCCCAGGTTGGGGCTCAGGGAAATGGGAGTTGATAGCAAATTTGCATGAGGGATATGCCTGAGTGTTGAAAATGTTCTAAAACTCATATATGGTGATAGTTATACATGTAAATTAGTAAAAAACAAAAAAAACAAAAAAACAAAAAACTATACTAAAAATCATTGAATCGTACACTTGAAATGGGTGGATTATGTGACATGTAAAATATTCCTCAATATAGTTGTTAAAAAAGAAGAAATGTAACATTTATAAATCAAACCAAAAAAAAAAACCCTATGGATTAAAAAGATTGAAAATATAAGTTTATGTATATGTAGAAATATCTGGGAGAATAGTCACTACTAACAGTGATTAGCTATCAGAGATGCTATTGTGGGGGGCAATGGGGGACTTCTTTATTCTCTCTACTTTTATGATTTGGGGGGCAATATAATTAAAAATTTAATGAAAACATTTTTAAGAAATAGGAAGTTGAAACATATAAAATGTAATGGAATTATAAGTATCATTACCTTTAGATAGTGGAATGTAGTTTATATTTTGTTTCTATGTTTTTTTCTAATTTTAAAAATGATTATGACTTTTTTACAATAAAAACTGGAAAGAGCTTAATTTAACATACAAAGCCAGGAGATAGTCTTTTTAAAAACTCACCTTTAGCGCAATGTTTATTATATTTCATCTATAACAGGATTTTTTTTTAGCTCGGCAAAGGCCTGGGGCTTAGACACTTAGATAAAAAGAGATAACATCCACTGGCATTTGAACTTGAATGCTGTCTAGTGAAGCTGGAAAGTACTCTATTCTCACTTTTATTTGCATCTACAAATTTACAGAGGGGTGGGAGAAAAAACCCTTTGTGAGATTAAAAGCTTTAAAGCTCACACTTATTAGCACATGCCTAATAGCAAAGAGGGTTGTGGGAAGCCTGGTAGGAACCAGACTGTTAAAATGGCAATGAGAGAAAAATCCTTGAGAGGAAATTTACTAGGGGGAACAGTTTGAATTAATGACCCAGACCTTTCCCCAGGACCTGAAGCGTTGGAGGCAGCCGTTGACTTGGGCCACAGTGTGCAGCTGAGGCAGGCATTTCTTGACTAAGGTACTACGGAATGCCTTGGAAAAATGTCCGCACATAATGAATTGGAAGAGCTGTACTGAGAAGGCCACTTCTAACAGTGACACGGGAGCAAAGTGCCTGGAAGAAACGCCCCCGAGCCCCAGCCACACTGGCAAAAACGTGTATCAGTAGCCATAGAAACGGAGAGCCGGGCACCGGGGCTACCGGAATGCGCGGTGGAGTAGACCCCTGTTGAAGGCCGGGACTTGTGTTTTGGCGTCTGCTGAGAGCAGTGCCTGACATTAGTGGCACTCCGTAACCACTTACGGATAATGAAGGGATGAAGGAGTGAGTGTCTGAGAGGGAACCTAGCGGGCTTTTGGCCTGTGATGTTCTCTGGGTTTCAGCACCACAACAGCCTCCTGGCAGGAGGCAAGGACCCTGGAGGCCCAGGGAAAGGTCGGTGAGGTCGGGACGCCATTGATCAACGAAACAAGCACCGTTTACACGCGAAAGGAAAACATTTCACTGGTTCAGGCTGGAAAGTCAAGCCTGAGGGTGCACTGGGCATCTCCCTGATGACCAGATCAGGAGAATGACTTTCAGCATACAGCACAGAGAGGTTTAGAGGTATGCCAAGTTTTAGAAACAAATGATCATTTTGCATGGTCCAGAAACACAGCTGTAATCTTGCTTAGAGGTTTTTTTTTTTTTTTTTGCGGGGGGGGGGCGGGGAGAGGGAAGGGGATTGGGAAGGTGGAAAGAAGACCAGGAAATACTCTTTAAAATTATTTTTAAAAAATTATCTCTTAAATCGGTCATATTTAGAATGTAATGGTTAGGCTTTAGCTGGTATTATTCTTCCTGAAAGGTAAAAGAAATAGAAAATTGAAATAGTCTAATAAAATGCCTTATTATATATTTCTGTCTTCTGAACCAAGAAAACGCCAAAGAATGTCATAATTGTCATATTGTTTTCTTGCCTTAGAAAGAAGGGGGGAAACTTCTCATGATTGAAAAGCAGTACAACGCAGTCCAGATGGGTTAGCTGAGACAAAGAACAGTCATAAAATACTTGACTAATGGCAGAAAGAAGTGCCTTTAGGTATTGGAGTTCTGATTACATAACATCCACATTAAAAAAAAAATAGTGCATGGGAAAGCATGGAAATGCTTTAGGCATAAAGACAGGGAACTGTGTGAAAGGACCAGAAAGGCAGTGGTCCTGTGCAAACACGTCCCTACCCCGTGAATATTAGGGTTCTATTCCAAGACGTGAGCGCTCCAGGGAGCCCTGGAACGCATCCAGAAGTGCCTACAAGAATCACCTGCAGACCCAAAACGTCTTAGACTCTGAATGGCCACCCTGACTCCTCCCTGCGCTTGGAATGCCACTGACCCAAGTCCCTCATCTTCACCTGGCTAACCTTACTCGCCTTTCATAACTCAGGTGAGAGAACTCAGGTGAGATTGTCTTCACCAGGAAGTACTCGGTGACCACGATTTACTCCTGCACTGCTCCTGCAGGGTCCCACAGCTACCTTCACCTTTCTGTGCCCTGACATTTTATAGCACATTTTGTTCATTTGTCTTTCTTCCTGACTCGAATGTAACCTTCCAGTCTACCCACCCTAGTACAATGCCGGTACCACAGCAGGTACCACAGTGCAACAAATGTCCATTAATAAATGTTATTCGGTCTTGAAAAGTAATGAACTGGTTTGACCAAATAAAAGAAGTTGCTTAGAGAACTCTATTAGCAAGACTTGATGCTTCAAAGTTTTCCAGTGGTCATTAAAAAGGAAAAAATTGAGAAGCGCACTGTTCAGTTTTCTTTCAGTTTCCTGTCTCCACGAGGACACTAAAAAATCACTTTGGCTCTCTTTTCATGCTCGGAACATCTAAGAAAGAGGACAATCACCCTTCTTTCCATTTTCAGCAAGTTTTTTTCTGTGTGGCAGGGAAAATGCCTGGCAGGAAATTATAACCACTGCTCTGGAGCATCTGGACTCTTTCTCTTCCAAGCTCAGGATTCCCAATTTCTTCTTGACTACAAGAAAAGAAATGAGACTCTCGTCTCAGATCTGCAACACCATGGCTGAGGAGAAAACTCGTTCTTAAGTTTCCATTTGATGGGAGAATACAGATGCAGAGCAGTGGGTACCCACCGGTCTCTGGTCACTCAGCAAACCTCAGAACCTGTACAGATCCCAGAAAGAATCATGGGAGAGCTAGTCTGTCCTGTGTCCCTGGCAACCTCGAAATGAAGTTGGAAGCCTTTTCCATGTTAGTAAGGCAATCAAGTAACAGAATTTTATGTTTTTAGTCCAGTCTTTCCTAACTGATTATAAAACATGGAAAGCCTGTACTTCTCATGGGATACTTTAGAGTCAGCCTTATAAAAGTATTATTATTGTTGTTTTAATTAATCAATTAATTTAATGGTGACATTGGTTAACAAAATCCAATCTGTTTCAGCTGTACACTTTAACAGTAAGGCACATATGTATTTACACTGTGTTCACCTCGCATAGTTAGATTTCTGTCACCACATATTTGACCCCCTTTACCCCATCTAGCTCTCCCCTCCGCTCTCCCCTCTGGTAACCACTAATCTATAATCCATGTCCATGAGTCTCTTATCCCACATATGAGTGATTTCATGTGATTTTCACCCTTTTCTGTCTGGCTTTTTCCTTAGTACGATTATTTTAAGGTCCATCCATGTTGTTGCAAATGGCAGTATTTCATCTCTTCTTATAGCTGAGTAATATTCCATTGTATATATGTACCTCAGCTTCTTTATCTAATCATCTATCATAGGATGCTTTGGTTGCTTCTATGTCCTGGCTGCTGTGAATAATGCTGCTACGAACATCAATGTGCAAATACCTTTTTGGACGTGGGTTTTCAAGTCTTTTAAAAGAATTATTTGTCCTAAAGTCTGTTAGATCTTTCTTTATCCCCGTCCCATAGCTTACATTTCTGAAAGTAAAGCAGGAAATTACTTCAAGAAAAGTGCTTGGAAGGAAGTCAAATGTTTTATTCTTAAGTCCCAAAGAGGAAGAAAAGAAAGAAGAAAAAAAAAGACAACTATTATCCTCCATCTAGACCACCATAATTAGACTCCCCTTCTCGCTAAGTTATTCGCCACATGTATCTGAGAACACAGTGGGGCCCTCTTTGTCTTCCTATGTCCTATAAGGACAAAGGAAGGGAAAAGCAGCTTCTTGTCTGTGTGTTCTGGCCACGGAACACACGTTGGTTGTCACTTGCAAGTCTGTAGTGGCCGGGGAAGTGCCTGGTTGGTTTTCTCTTTTTTAATTGTGGAGGCTACAACAGAGAACCAAAAATGTTCTCCCCAAACTGCCATCTATTTGTGTTTTCTGGGTCTCCTGCGAAGTCCTCTGGGATTCATGCAGGAAGGCAGAAAAGGAGTCTCTCCATGACTTGCACTAGGTCTTAAGATTTCAAGATGTAGTAAGTGAGACCGATTCTCACTGAAATTGAGTAAATTCTCATGACCATTTCTTTTTCATGTTAAAGAAATAAAATATCCATGTTCCTTTAAAATTACAACTTAAGTCAGTGTCGTGAGTGGTTAACTCTGAGTGGAAAGTTTAAAGTGCTGGAAGAGCCAACATTTAATAAAATTCTCACAAACTATAATTATTGCCTCCTCTTTCTGCCCATTTTTACATTTCCCTGTATTAATTTGCACAGAGTATGAACGTGATTAATTGCAAGTTACTGTAGTAATTTGAATATCCTCTGAAGTCCACATGGGTAAATGTTTTAAGTAAATAGCAGATTTTTAAAAAACCCTACATTTCCTTAACCATCATTAACCTGGAGTACACATGTGTCCTGCCTCTGTTCTGTTTGCTGTGGAGCAAGGCTAACAAGACATTTTGTATCCTTACGTAGATTGAGGTGTCTTTCTCTTTTCTGAAGTCAAAGAAATATTTTCTTTCAAAAATTTTCAGATTTTTCTTTTCCCTTTTAAATTGTTAATCCATTTGGAATTGCGTGTGTGTGTGTGTGTGTGTGTGTGTGTGGTGTGTGTGTGTGTGTATTGTGAGGTAAGGGGCTAATTTTATTTTATTTTTCTGTATGAATACCCAATAGTCCCTGCTTACAAAGGAGTTTTATGACTGATTAGAAATCAGTGAGGACATGAACTCCTTAGTAAGTAGTGCAGGGACTACTTACTATGCGTGTGGACTTTCTGACACCTTCTTTTTTTACCATTGGCTATTTGTTTATCTATCCACCCAATCATTATAGCTTTGTAAATCTTTATGTCCAGTAGGGTAAATTCCTCCCCCCCAACACACACACAGCTTCCTTCACTTTCTGACCATATATTTAGCCATATATTTATATAGACTGCAAACTATGAAGACTTGACTAGATAAAACTCATCCACACAAAGATATCGCACACTGTCCAGATGATGGCCAACTATGTATGCTGACAAGAATAGAGAAATTCTGCTTCCAATTAATACTGAGTTATGAGGGAACAGGAAATTGACTTTTAGGGAGAAGCAGAAAATATGACCATAACCAAAATAGCCAATAGGCACAAAAGAATTAAGATGGAACCCTGCTTCATTACTGCTGTTTTTATGGATAAATCTTTTGAAGTGACTTTATCACCGGACCAGAAATGTCTCTGCAAGAACTTACGTAAGCTCTCATATCAATTTTATATATTGACTTGAGTTTTGAAAGAGTTTTCAGGAACAATATGGACATATTGAGTATTTCTGTTTAACTTTCAGCTTAGGAGAAAGCCAGTCACTGTTCTGAAGAGTCGTGCATAACTACTTGGGAAACAATCTCTTCAGGAACAGTGAAGCTAAAATAATGTGAGGTGGCACGTGTAATCGCACTGGAATCTGCCTGCACCTACAGTTCTCATGGCAATTGACTGAACGTGGTGTTGCTTGTTCCAGAGCTGAAAAGGCTTCCCAGAACACTGTTGAAACCAAACCCAATGCTCGTCCTCTCTAGACTATTAATGAAGAAATGAAGAAAAACGGTCTATATAGAGACCTGAACAAGATATCTATGCATGTAATGCTTTCTTAAGAAAAAAAATAAAAAAGTACAAATGGAGTGAAAATCCCATTTAGCATAAAAGGTGGCCTTTGTACTAAGAGAAGAAAGCTATAGGCTGATTTATCTATGAAAAAAAACACCACATTTATATTTGGGAATTTATTCAGTTGAGTTTCCATAGAACATGAGAAAATTCTGTGTTTATGTTAGAAGTTGTAATGATTTTAGTGACACTAACAATCTGAACTTTTCCTAAGATTAACTGTTGAAGTGTGTTTAGGTTGAATTCTCTGGAACTGCTGTTTCTGTTGGTCAAAAAATGGCCAAATATCAGCAGTTTCACAGAAGTCAACTCTAAAAACAGGCCATAATTCCCTGAGCCTCATAATTTCATTGACAAACATTTACTGAGTCCCCTAATATGATTTTTCTTCTCAGGCAACTCTTACTCTATTTGGAAATTCTAAAATATAAACAATAATTTTAAAAAACAGAATAATTAATGCAATAAGAGAGTAAAGTACAGGATGACACAAAGGAAGGTATGATAGAGTCGACTCAGTCAGGTGAAGAAAAGGCGTTGCAAAACAGACAATGTTTGAGCTGAGTAACAGAAAGAAGCTGAGCCAGTTGAGGGACAGGAAGCGTCTTTCCAGGTGCAGTGAAGGATGTGTACAAGATCTCTGAGGCATAAAACAGGGTGGCAAGTTCAAGTAATGATGCTGCTAAATCATTTAGGCTGTCTGCATCCTGGGGGAAGGGAAGGTGGCTGAAGGTGCAGGAAAATGGAAAACAAGATTGGAGAGAGACGGGGCAGGTGTGGTTTGTGGAGGGCCTTGAATGTCAGAATATAGAATAAGAATTTTGACTATCAACAATAAATAACACATTTAAATGTCCTCAATTGGATATTGGCGGGCCAGGGAAAAGTTTTAAACTAGGAAATAACAGGATCAACTTACCATTTTGGAAGGATAACTATGAACTGACTAGCAAGAAGAGTGCTAAGCAGCAGCCACAGGTGTGAGAATGGAACTAAGGTCACGGTTTGGAGATAATTTGGAGATGGAGAGGTCCAGGGGGATTGAGAGATGTGATGATGGCAAATTCAAAAGAGCTTAGTTTCAGAATATTTTGCTACTATTTGAGGTCTATTTAAAAATGTAATATTTTCCTTATTGAAAACTCTTTATGACTAAAATAACTAGGTTGTGACTTTAAAAACCTGTTATTCTAAATCTCTTAATAATAGAATAAAATCACTGCATGAGGAATTCAATCGATGATCATCTAATCTAAAGATGCACTTTAAAAGCCAGTTTAATTGTTCGTTGTTTGGTTTCTGCTTGAGACATTGTAGATATAACCATATCTGCATTGAATCTTCCACTTCAAACATTCTTTATCTAGTTCTGAATGAAAGCAATTCTTATATGTAGGGAGAGATGCTCATTATTGAAGGGGAAATAATGCCCACAATCTTCTCTTCATGTCACTTGATAAAGGAAAAAGCTAATTTTCTCTTCATTCTCTTTCCTCATCCCAGAAATCACTATCCATAAGAAATAATCTCAGATAATAAAAGTTAACTTTTTATGTTTGTTTAATCATTAATTTAAGCAATGATTACTTAAAATTATATTTCCATGTGAAAAATTCAAATAATAATATTTAACTTTCCAAAAGCCTCCAATTTATTCACTAAAAACTTACCCCAAAAGTTAAATGAAATAAAGAAACCTTCCCCCACCCCCGCCAGAAATTTCTTTAGAGGGATATTTAACTGAGGAAAACATTGTATAATGTGCTTTATTATAATGGACAGTGTTGCTTCTGGTCAACAGATGCTTTCTGACAGGACAAATGCTTGGCACAGAAATTACTAACACATTCAGAAACTAATCTTTCCTGAATCCAGCTCCAACTCTCAAAAGCTGGCTTGGAATCCACTGTCCTTTGTAACAGAAAATTCAGATTTAAAAAGAAAATGGGCAGAGTGGTCACCCCAGACCCATTGTTCAAGATTGCCCCATACATGTCTTTCAACAATTAAAGTAATAGTTGAGTGCCATGGGCGTGTCATTGATTAGAACCTATGTTGTGTTTTTCCAAACTTAAGCTTCCTTTGCATCTCCATCTCCATCAAAGAGAAGTTACTTGATTATCTGATTCTGCTGCCAGTTTTTATCTTTTAAAATAAGTTTCACATTATTGGTCCCACAGTCTATCCCACTTTGACTTTTTTAACACATTTCTTTTTAAATTTTATTAAAATCAGTCAACGCTTTGATAATAAAAATGCTGCCTATGGAATCCTGTTGTTAAACTTGCATTATATTACATAGGTTGTTACAGTCAAAAAAGGTTAATAAAATATAAGTTGCTTTTTAACTTGATAGCTGCTGCTTCCAAAGGTTGTTTTAAATAAATATTGAATTTTAAAAGGAAAAAAAAAAATCTCTTCTGTGTGCAGTCACATTTGGCATTTAGTGGTTTTAAAAAATTTCTCAGCAAAGGCAACAACTGACCAGTAGGTTAAGCCAGACAAATTCTGGATCCGCGAGGCACAGCTAGTTCATCCTTTATCCCTGCAGAGGAATGGGAAATACAACAACACGAAGGCTAGTCCGCATCAAATTCAAAGTAAGTTTTATTCCCTCACTATCTTCACCACACATCTGCTTAAACTACCCCACCTTCATGGCTTGATACACAATCATCTTCTTTGCTCTCGATTTTGTGGATCAGCAATTTGGTCTGTGTTCAGCTGGGTGGTTCTTATCTGATCTTGCCTGGGGCTCACTCAGACAATTGCAGTCGTCTGGCATCAAGGCTGGAGCTGGCTGGTCGAGGATGGCCTCGTTCACATACCTGGGATTAGAGCTAGCTGCAGGTGGGGCCTCTCTCTCCATATGGTCTCTCATTCTCATGGAGGCTAGCTCAGGCTTCTTCACACCACGGTCTCAGGATTCCAAGAGTATGAGAACTCTAATAAATTCACTTCCACAGTATTCTATCAAATCAAAGTACAAATTCGAGGGATAGAAAAACAGTCTCCGTCTCTTGCTGGGAAGAGATGTAAGTCACGCTTCACAGGCACGTGCATACAGGGGAAGAATTAAATTCATGGCTATTTTTTTCCAACCCACTACACTAACAATGGCTCAAAATTCAGGGACAATACATAAAAAACTGATCAATTTATTTACATAAAAGTTAAAAATCTCTTGTACTACAAAAATACTATCAGTAAGGTGAATGACAAACTTGGAAAAATATTTATAAGTTATATCATAGACAAAAGTTTATAGCACCTCTAGTATTAAAGAGTTCTAAAAAATAGAATAGGAAAGTACTGACTACACTATAAAAAAGGCACGAGAGATATGAACAGATAGTTTGCAGAAAAATAAATGTACATGGACCTTAACCAAATGAAAAAAAAAATGTCCAACCCCATTCTTAATAAAGAAAATGCAAAATAAAACTACACTGAGATGTTATTTTTCGTATATCACATGAGCGACAATTCAAACATTTAACAATATGCTCTGACAATGTACAGGCACTCATATATATTGCTATTTGGGAATATTAAATGGTGTGGCTACTATGGAAGGAGTTTTGCAACAACTAGCAAAATTGCATATGTTTTGGGCCTAGCACTCCTTCTTTCGAAATCTGTCCCGATGGTACACTGGCAAAGTGCAAAAAGGCATTTGCATGAAGCTATTCACTGCAGCAATATTTGTAGTAGCTCATCCTAAAACAACTAAGATGTTCATCAGGAGGAGTCAGGCTAAGTAAGCTGTGGTACCCACACAGTGCTCTATGCAACTGTGCAAGGGATTTGGACTCTCGATGTACGGTAATAGAGTCATCTCCAAGTTCACAGTTAAATAAAAAAAAAAAAACAAGGTGGAGAACTGTATGTATAGTATACTACTGTTTATCTAAGAAAGAAGGTGATAAATTAGATAGATGATAGATAGATAGAGAGAGAGAGAGAGAAAGAGAGAGAGAGAGAAAGACTATACCAAAATATGGGGGGAAAACCCCACAAAGTGAAGGAACCAGATGAAAGGAATAAACAGAAAAGGTAGACTTCTCTGCATATGTCTTGTTTCATAGATTTGACTTTATAACCAAGTAAGGAATTTCCATATTATTAAGAAATTTATAATAGTTTTAAAAGGCAGTCCCTCAAAAGCAATGTGAAACTGTGATTTATGTCATAAATCTACGGAGAAGAACCGTTGCAAGTGACTTTAAAATCACGGTATATACCTGTATATATGCAAAGTATAAAAGTACTCAAAAATAAATCCTGAAGTGTTTTAGTAATTATATTATTAATGAGAGCATTTGTTATTTTGAGACTGCAGTTTGCGTGTTGTGCGACAAATCCCCCAAGTAAGTATGTTGGAGTGGAGTAGGAGATCAATCAGGTTAAATAAAAACCCCGATGTCCTAACTTTGAGTTGGAAGTATCAGTATGAATTCACAATATATTTAATCTTTTTTTTTTAAAGTACTTCTTAGCTCTGTCTCCTTAAAGGCCTAGAAACAGTGACAAACCCAGTAGGAGCAACGGATGCCCCTTAATCACCCAGATTGAGTTTAAAAATTTAAATCCTTAAAGATTACAATCACATTAAAAATCAGCTCCTTAAAGAAATAGCTCTAGGTCTGTGGTAGGATATTTACATCTTATCATTCCAGAAAGTAAGGAAGCTACCCCTGAAGGATTCAGAAGCCCACTCGAAGAATTTCCCATTTGTCAATGATGGGAAATTTGAGCATTAATAAGGATAATAATTGCAATTGAGTGAAGCAAAGAAATTATATTTAAATTTCTGGTTCAAAATGGTGCTAAAATGGAATTCACTGGTCATTTATGGAGGATGTGAGGGAGCCATCTCACTGTTTTGAAAACTGGAAATAAAGAGTTAAGTGTTTATTCTATCTTTCCTGTATGAATTGTATCTGAGTGTAACCAAGTAGTTGGCGAAGGACGTTCCCCTCTAAAGAAGTAGTCCCACTCATACATAAATGATGACAAAATTATAGTGTTACCATTTTACAACTCCCAAGGTAATGGTTCAATGACTTCTAATACCACAAAGAGAAGAACGATCAGACATCACGCATCTCCCAATGGAAGTGTCAATACCACCTATGAAGTATTCCTCCCAAAACAATAAACCTAACTCTGATAAATGCTCTAGATCTAAATACTGTGCAAACTGGTAAGCAGTATAGGGGAGAGGAACATGTTAAAAGAAAATAGGACAAAAATCCATAAGCAAAACCTAGACTGTGAAAAATTCTGCACATCGAATGACCCAGTTTATTTTTAAAAATAAATCGTGAAGGAAAACAAAAGAGAGGGACTTAAGAATATATTGACCAATCGCAATGTGAGGGCTTTAATTGGATTCTGATTAGAGAAACAAACTGAAGGCAGGGAAAGCCCTTATGAGGCAGTCGAGGAAATGTGATCATTGACTAGATAATTAGTAGCACTAAAGAACTGTTATTATTATCATTACCTTACATATAGGCAGTGTTGGTGGTAGAAGATAAGTGAGCAAGGACTATGACGATGAGATTTGCCAAGAGTAGGACACATGAAGATGCTTTATGCTGTTCTCTCTACTTCCGTTTAAAATTTTCTAAAATACAACGTTAAAAAGAAAAAAATGTACTTAAATTATTTTTTTAAGATGAGGAAATTCTTCTCTCTGAAAGATGTCTAGTGGACATTATTGTGCTTCAACAAAATACCTAGAATTGGGGTGATTCATCCTGCAATTATGAAGAAAGCCTACCAAGGATAAAGCCCAAACATTCTTGAGAGCAAAGCAGAATAACAGAAACAATCTGTTTTTGAGGACCGAGCCACAGCATAAACTAACCCCGGAGTCACAATAACTATCCCTCTGTTGTTTAATCCATTTTGAGTTTCCTGTTATTCGCAGCAGAACGCATCCTAACAAAAACAGTGGAGAAGGATCCTTTTGTGTGTGTGTTGAGGACTTAGGAGTGGTACTGGGTAGTATTTCTGCTCCAGCTCACCGGATGTTCGGTAAAAGAGCATCTCTTACTTGTGCCATGAGCCTTAGACTTATGGGTCTAACGCAGAGCTGATATCAAGACGAATTCAAAACAAATCCAAGATACCATCCTGTACCTCAAAGGTAAACATTGTATCACCTTTCACCTACATCCCACCCTAGTCTAGCATGGGTGAAAATCTGAGCAATGGCGCAGCTGCACACAGCCAGGGACTAGCAACCCCCACCTGCACCAGTGATGGGGGCCTGGTCGCCATCTAGCTGGAGAGGGATATGATTCCGGAATCCTGTTCTCAGGGTCTGCTTCCTAGGGCTACAGTCAGTGCCAATTATCTGAGGTAGAGTTCCCTAGGAACAGCCTGAAACAGTAATTTGGAGGCAAGAGACTCATTGCAGGGGTGCCCTCAGAATGAGAGGAAAGCCGGGTAGAACAGAGGAGGAAAGGTACACAAGGATGTGATCTCCGCTGGAAACCAGCTTCCGTCTGAGCCCCTGGGGAGCCTGAGCTGTCCCACAGAGTCCGCCCCACCTTTCGTACCACTACTGCCCTCGGTCATTGTTGTGAGCTGCCTGGGGTGAGTTGGCTGTGTGCGCATTCCGCAGCTGGGAATAAATGCACTGGCCCAGTTAAGGGGACCTAGGCAGAGCATCAGCCACATCCACTCCGGATTCCTGCTTCCTCCAGGCTCAAATCTTCCTAGACCCTGCACGATCTAGCCCCTCTCCAAATCATCTCCAATTACTCTTCCTCTTTTTCACTACACTTTAGTCTCATTGGCCTCCCTGCAAGTCCACACACACACACACCTCATAGTGCTTTGGGTCCTTTGCACTTCTCGGTTCTCCCATCTGGAATGACTCTCCTCTGCTCCCTCCTCCTTCCGTCCCCCCATGTCCTCATGACTAGGTCCCTGACGCTTCCTTCAGGTTTTTATCCACAAGACAGCTTCTTACTGAGGCCTTCTCTGTGAAATTATAACTTCCACCTCTAACCAACACTTACTACCCCTTCACTTTCATTACTTTTTAAACACCTATCAGTATCTAACATACTATATAGTTTTCTTATTTGTTTATTGTTCAATCATACTCTAGAATATAAACTGGGAAGGGTAGGACTTTTCTCTTTTTTATTTTATTTTCAGCACTAAAACTGGTAGATTATAGGCGCTCAATTAATATTTGTTGAATACATGAATGAATGGATGAATGAATGAATGATTCCTAGCACAAAGTATAAGTTCTCAATAAACAATGATTGAACCGAACTAAACTAAAAGTGGAAAATATAGGCACAGGCCCCCATGTAATATAAATGGGAGAAAGGACACACATATTGCTATATTCAGAGTTCTACTAAGAGTACATGATTTTTTTGGATAATATTGATGTGATGTTATATGTATGTATGTTAATAAATAATATATTATTTATACATCTCAATGTTAGGGAATAAAAATAGAAGCACTAAAGGTTTTCCAATTTTATTTGAGTTCAAATCAAAACTCAATCTAGATTTACTACATTGAATTAAAATAAAGGTATAGCAAAATTAACATGAATACAGTTTGTATAGATAGCTTAGGTCCTATGATATAAAATTTAAATGCAAAACGAAATTCTTGAAGTTCTTTACTACAATGTCATGTTCCGATCTCAGGAACTAGAAAACTCATAAAATCTCCAATCTCTCAATCCTGAAACCTACCAGTAGGTACCAAAAATCTTCAAGGCACATTAAAGTTTTCTAGAAAATAAGCCTTTAAAAAAAACCCAAAAAACAAAAAGCTAAGATTACTAAAGCTACAAAAGCACCTATCAAACTCTCTTTTTGTCAATCAGCATGATTAACCTTGAGCCCCGGTGGCCTCAGAACCAACACTGGCTTCTTCCTGTAAAGCATCCTCGGCAGAGGATCCTGACTCCACTGGAGCATCTTCCTCTTCTAGTTCAGCAAATTCACCAGAGCTTTCATGCTCTGTGGTACCTTTATCGCTCTCGATGGCAACAGCTTCGACCAGAGCTGCATCCGTAGCCTCTGAGGTCGTTTGGATGCTGACCTCTGCGGTTTCACCGGTGGCTGCATTTGGAACCTCTGGCCCAGTTTCAGCACTGACTGCAGGGGCTTCTACTGGAGCAGCCTCTGCAGTGTCAGGACAGGCTGCGGCCTCTGTTATGACTGCGACGGTAGCATCTGGGATTTCTTCAGCATCGACCACCTGAGCTTCCGCCGGAGATGCTTCAGGGGCTTCGGCACTTGCTTCCTCGGCTCCCCCAAGGTTCTCTTTTTCACCTTTAAGATTTAGTCCGTTAAGCAAAGCATTAATTGAAAGGGCACGAGAAGGCAGTGGAACACTGCGCAGTCATTTTAAAAAACGAGACAGATCTATATGGGCTGATCGGTAATGATCTTCAAGGTAGACTGTTAAGTGAAAAAAGCAAGGAAAAGACCAATGTATACAGGTCAGTACTATTTGTATTAGGACGAAAGGGGGTTGAGTTTTATGTGGAGACAGTTTTATCTGCAGACTCTAGGGGTTCAAAGAAATTGGTATTATTGGTTGCCTCTGGGAGGGAAAATAAAGAGTCTGCTTTTCTGTAAATGCTTTGAACCTATTAAACTTTAAAAACTTAATTTACATATATTATTTATTCACATACAAAGAACGGGAAAATAAACAGCCACCCAGTCATATGAGATAGCATGGAAAAGTAGCCAACTTACTTACCAATGACTGAGGAATCACTAATCCATTCTCAACCTCAGTTTTGTCATCTGTTAAATGCAGATAGTAATAGTATCTATCTTACAGAGCTGTTGTGAGCAATTGATTAAAATACTGTGTAGAAAAAGGGGTTTAAAACCACTGAAGGGCTAGGGAAATACTATATTTTGTTATTATGGTGATCACTGAACACGATTATACTCAATCATGTTTACTGATGATAATCTGTTTCGTACTGGCGTCATGACTAAAATGTTACAACGGGTCCGTGAGCAGCTATTATCTCTGTCTCCAAATAGTGATGATAGTAATTGATAATGACGGCATTATAGTTGAGATGGGTGAAAGGACGGTTTTAACGCAAGCAGTTGCAGGCGAGCAGTATGCATCAGTGTAAAATGTGAAGTTCCTGTTCCCGTAGCTGCCATTTTATTAATCAGATCAACTGAGGGACTCGGTAGGCATGACCGATTCTACTAATGTCCAGTACACTTCGGGCAAGGACACGCGGGTGATGGGCTCAGTCAAAACGGAAACAAAAATTAGTTTTATGATAAAAAAAAATAATAATAACGAGGGAAATGACAGTTCGAGCTGCTGAGAGAGACAGGTAACTAAAATGACACTTGCATGTATGGAGGAGGCCCAATAGGGGGAGGGTGATGTTACCACGGAAAGATGTCAAAACTGCTGGCCGGCAGGATCCATGGAAAAGCAGTTTCATTCATCAAATGTACTGTTCCAAAACGCATGACAACGTTCTCTAGATTTTGGTTGTTTTTTTTTCCTTTCCAAACAAAGTCTTACCCAGAGCCATTCTGGATTAAGTTAGTAAAGAAGCCAAAAATCAAATAGTGATCATGGCTAGGCTAAGATGATGAAAAGCAGTGCCTTACAGAAAAAGAAGAAGAAGAATAAATCCACTTTACCTTCAAGTTGCTGTAACTCTGCTTTGGTTTTTTCTTTCAAATCCGTTATGTGTTCGGTGTGTCTGGTTTGCTCTGATGTTACTGTCCTATAAGTCTGAAAGTAAATCTGTGTGTAAGTTTATTTCTTGGCATTTGTGTCATCGTCATTTATATCCATAATGCCAAGTTCAAAGGTGTATACAATTCAAAGAGAGACCAACACCATCTACTCTCTTATGTGCCCCTTGGAAATCTTCGTCATTCAGTAGAATGCTTAAAAAGGGAAAGAAACAAATGCTCTAACGGAGTCAAAGATAACTGAAAGCATCCAAAGTGGATAAAAAGACAAAGACAACTTATATATGCTGAGTCAGCTCTCAGTACACCCAAGCTGAACCTGTGCGAAGTTCACATCCCTGAAATGCCCATTCAGCAGCAACGTCCCGAGGGACATCAGTCTTATTGTGCAAAGGGCTAGAACAAAAGGTGATTGGAAAAAAAAAACAAAACTAGGTAGAACTGAAGAGATGATAATATTTGAGAGTCCAGCTTTTCCAAATCTAACACAGTCAAGCACAGAGTAGAAGAAAGGCTTACTTAAAAAAAAAGGACTCAAATTTAGACTTTGGAAGTTAGATCCAAATGATATGACTGTTTAATAAATGTAAGCACTTAAAATAGACCACAACTTTTATAAACCAGTCTGGCATTATGATTTTTAACATACCCAGATCCTCAAAAAAGTAAAGTGACCTGGGCCTTTCTCAGATTCTAAGAGGCCCTAGTAGTAGGTTTTACTTGGAAATGAAAAACTGCTCTTGGCATCTACGGATTCAATTCCGATAAATCTCATACAGAACTTATTTTAGTACAGGATAAGGAAGGGACAACTAGAATACAGGTTTTCGAGTGCCTCGCGGTCTGTATGTCTTCCTGAAATTAGACTAGAATTCGTGGGAATTAAGGCTTCCAACATTCAAGGTTAAAACTACATACTCATAGAGGTGGGAAGGGATTCAGAGACCTTTGCTTGTCCAACTTCCACTCCCATGGTGAGAGAACAGGCCAGGAAGGGCTCTCAACAGTAGCCGCCAGTTCATAACCTTCTAGCTTAAGATCGCTTTTGCAAACAAAGATTCAGCAGATTAGAGAGGTTCATATCTGGCACTAGTAATGATTAGGAATTAGTGATGCCCAGATGAAATTCAGTCTTCCAACTTCCCGCATAATTGCATGGCCTAGTCCAACATCTGTTTTTCCAGTGGCCTCCATCCAACCATAGTAGCCCCGGGCAGTGAATTCAACAGTAAGCAGCGGAAGGATGAAAGAAGCAAAGGAATCTGGGTATGAGTGAAAGATGGTAGACTGTTGGAGGGCAATAACACACGTGGCATGTTTGAAGTTTCCTGACTTCTTGAGGCACTCACAATTCTGAAGATTATAACACAGATTTTGGTTTGGCCATCTACGTAGCCCTACCAACTGTCCTGGTTATGACTAAAACTCCCTTCATGCAGATTTCTGTAGGGTCAAACCAAAATGTACTGACTGTGTACTCTTATGGTTCCCAAAGAAGCTGTGCTTATTCTACTTTTATTCAAAACGAAGATTAGATTTTGATATAGAAAGTTTATGACAAAACGGAGAATGACACAATACTATTAACTAAAGTCTAGGGTTTACATTAGGCTGCACTCTGCGTTGTTAGCGCCAAAGTCATATTATTAAAAGCTTTGTTGTACGGTGATTACCTGAGAGTGAGGAGTGAATATGGGGCCCAAGAAGGAAAACATTCTTTTAATTTTTATATATGTCTGTTTTAATTTTTTAAGAAAAATTATAAGTAAATATTAAATTTTAAAATAAGTGTATATAAAGATATACAACTAATAAAAACTATGGAGACAGTAAAAAAATACTGGAATATTGGGGAGAGGGAGGGAGGGAGGAACAGGATTTTTAGGGCGGTGAAACTATTCTGTATGATGCTATAATGGCGGATGCAAGTCATTACACATTTGTCAAACCCATTGAATGTACAACACAGAGAGTGAAGCCTAATGTAAACTATAGACTTTGGATAATGATAATGTATCATTACTGACTCATCAGTCATAACAAATGTGTCACACTAAAGCAAGACTGTTGATAGGGGAAAGTGGGGGACAGGGGTGAGGGGAGGTGCCTGGGATCTCTCTATACTTTCTGCTCATTTTTCTGTAAACGGAAACTGCTCTAAAAAACAGTCTCTTCATTTTTTAAAAGTTAATCTTTCAAAAACAATTCCTGTGAAATGTTAATACTACCACCTAACTTGTAGAATTGTTGTAATTATTAAATGAACCATGGCACTCTAATATCAGCTATTATTAGTAGTATTTATAATAAATGTTTTTATTGACAGTCACCCATGGTATTAAGAGATGTTGATTTCCTATTTTAAAAATCTTCATAATCTGGTTATTTAATTATTCCCATGTCCTGACCTTGATACTGCTTTGAGTTTTACCACAGGTTGTAAATACATGAATTTCTGAACACTATTGTTACTTAAACACTTACATAGTATCCGCCAGCACTGACTGTGACACCTACAACCAGGTAGTAGATCATATTTGATCCGGATGATCCAGAGAATCTGTTAGATGACATCCAGCGAAGAGATGCTAGAAAAACAAGTTTAAACTTGTTTTAGCTCTACCAATTAAGCAAAACCATTTTAAATAATTATGTCTTAAAAAATTTTTCTGCTCAGCGAACCTAGAATCTATTAACAACAAGTGACTTTAGCTTAAGGGTATACAGTGTTATGAGGTAGGGTAATAATTCCACTTGACATTTTTCCCAATCTAATTCGACAAGTACTTATGAAACCTGTCATTTTGATGCTTAGCGTTATGCTTTTCTTGGTAGGAGTCCAGGCATGGGGAAGGAGAAATGACAAAAGCACTAAACAATTTTAAGAGTCAAATGAGATGCATATTAGCAAAAGAAATCCATTTACAGTATGTACTCCACCACAGGATTTAGTGGAAAGGATTGTTTTTTAAAAAATGAATTAAATTTACATTTGTATTTAAAATACATACGTTAAAAATATGGTAAATAAAACATGTCGAAATCTAACACAGTTCTATGAATCTATAGTACAAATGTAGAAATAGAAAGGAACTTCCATTTTTCTAATGCAAAGCCTTTAAACATGAGCAGTTAGAAGCTTTTGCTTTTTTTAAATTGAAGTTTAGAGTGAGAAGCTTTTTTAAGACAAATGTTGCAATAAGGTCAGAACTGAAATAGAAGTACAATTCAGCACAAGCTAATAGAAATAGATGAGCGCTATATTATTGTATTTAAATATATTTACTCTGTAGTGTGACAATTTGTGTATCCTACATGCCCTGGAATTGAATTTTTTTAATAATAAACTGAAAGCTGGAAGGAGCTTAAAGTTCACACAGCTCAAATTCTTTATCTTAAAGATAAAAAAAGTAGAGACATTCATTCATCCCTCAACAAATTCAGTTGAGCATCCATTATGTATTTGGCATTCTTAGAAATACTGAGGATATAACCATGAACACGACACAAAAGGTTCCTAGGCTCAAGTAACCCGCAGTCTAGAAAGGAACAGATGTACAGACAAATAATTGCAATGCAGCATGACAAACGCGAACCTCGATGTACGTAGAAGCTGCAACAATAACATGAAAGCTCAGTGACAACACTCAGCTAGTGGGCTCAAGGTAGCTGTCGCCATTGAAAAGACAGGACCTGAGTTTTGAAGGGAAGTAAGAGTTTGTCAGATAAAAAAGAGAAGGGAACATTGACAAGGAACATTGACTGGAGGCAGAAGACACAACATGCGCAAAGCAAGAGTTGTGTGACTGGAAAAGGACAAAGGAATTTGATGTGGCCTGTCAGAGAGCGTATGGGTGTGGGGCTAGTAAGAAGTTACGATTTGCAGAGCGCAAATCATAAGATCTTTGCACTGATTACAAATCTTTGTAGTCGCAAAATCGGAGAGATGTCATATGTATGTTCTTAGTTTGCATATAAATGACCCTCTCTTAGAAAAAAAAATTTTCCCTGTAAATTTGCCCAAATTAGCTACGATAAGAGATTGTGGCATTGACTTGTAGTAGGGCTTTCATTGGTTCAAAAATGCATCTGTTATTAAATAGGAATTATGTAATATTTATAGTTGTCAACCAGACATAAATATCAAAAAGATTTTTTTAATAAGAAGAAATAAAGAAAATTCCCAGAGATTTAAGTAAGACACAAACAGATACAATTATGGCAAAGTTATTTAGAAGAGCAGCGAAATGGAATATTCGATAAGGATTAGTTAAATTTTAGCATATTTATGCAATGCAAAACAAATAGACACAATTTTTCAGAAGGATATTTACTTACTTGAGATAATATTTACAGTATATTAAGCGAAACGTTATAGCAAAATGATCTATCCGTGACCATGACTATCCTAGATTTGTGGAAGGAATGTGTATAAGGAAAAAAATGCATGAAGGAAAAAAGAGGTCAGAACATTGTGTACGCTAAAATGTAAATAGTGGTATTCCCTAAGTAGTAGGATTATTATGGGTGACTTCTATTTTGCCTGTGTTTTTTCCAATGATATCTTATGAACCTAAATTATTTATTCATAAAGTTACATTTTAACAGCAAAAACGGGAGCACAAAATTTGATGAGGCAGTTAAAGTTTATCCTTTAATAAAACTGAAACAATTTTTTTCATCAAAGTAGAAAGAACCAATAAAAGGTTAATTAATGTCCATGACTGACTGAAGCCAAATTTTTAGTCAATATTAGTTCTTTAAATACATAAGCAAATCAGTGCTACAAAAAAGGTAATTAGGTGAAAATTAGCGAAAGGCCAGTACTGCTACAACCAGTATTGCTAAATACCTGTTGAGAAATTTTAAGCCCTTTTCTTGTGCCTCAAGTTGGGGAGGAAGTTATTTGAAGCCTATGCAGCTACAGGAAAAAAAAAAAAATGTGTCTGTCTGTGCCTGATGACAGTGGGGGATGCGGACAGAAAACGCCAAAGGCCAGGTTCAGGGGCTCATCCTTCTCCCCGCCCCACCCGCAATAACAAGAGCTCCGTTATCTTCAGACGTTTAAGATGACATTTCCTCACAGGAAAAAAATGTGCTCGGTAAAAAGATCAAGGAAAACAAAGACCTGTTATTTCTGCTACTTGTGAGGCAACTGCTTCTCACCAACATTTTAAGAGGAAAATAAAGCCAGTTGGACTGACCTTCCTTCTGCCCCACCGCCACCGTCCCCACCACAGGCCTAACCGAAGTGGGGGGAACTGGTCCATGGAATGTTCCGCAGGAGTCTTCCTCTCTCGCACGCTCAATTGCAGGAGCTGGGCCAGAGCTCCCTGGGCCAAAGCCTTAGGAAGTGAGGCGACGTGAAGGGGACCTGGAGCCACCCCGCAATCGCGGACACAGAAAAGGGAGGGGACACCGCTGAGGACTCGGAACCGCACGGGCGCGCGGCCCTGGGGCGGTGACAAGTTCTCCCACGCTCTCACCTAAGCACCAAACCGTGTTCCGGGCACTACGCGGGGCGCTTTCGTTCCTGTCGGTGTTTTACTTAAGAAACTTCCAGCTCGCACGGCGACTCCCACCCTAGAACACGTCTGCATGCGCCCCCGCTCCCCACGCATCCGCACATCCGGAGGTGAGGAGACGCGGCCCACAGGCCCTACCCGCCGGACAGCTCCTGGTGTCCCTGCGGCCGCCCTGCGCTGGCGCCGGGGCGCAGGCTGGCGGGTCGCGGCTGCCGCGCCGCAGCCACGTCTTGATCATTTACCCGCGGGCCTTCACCGGCTCCCCCGGGACCCGCGCACGTCCCGCGTCCCGCACCCCGGCGGGCTCGCTGGTCAGCGCCCACCTCCCACCCACGCCCCGCTTGCGCGCGCAGCTGGAGAGCGCGCTCCGGCCGCTGCAGGGAGAGCAGTCACGCCGGGCGCACGTTAGCAGGACGCGGCCCACGGCGCTTTACCCGGTGCTCATCCGCCGAGAACTTTACACCGCGACAGTCCCCGTTTTACAGACGAGGAAGCAGGTGAAATCACTTGCCCCAGATCGGGATGCGGACCCAGGAAGTCTGGCGCGCATCCAGAAGCCGCGCCGGAAAAGCTCCGACTTTCCAAGTCTCCGAGAACTTCGGGGCGTCTTCCCCGCGACCCTCCTCCATTTGTCCCCCCGCCCCCAACTCAGGCGTCTGCTGCTCGGGGTCGGGTTTGGCCCGCCGGAGCAGACGCGCACAGGGCGCCGGCGGGATGTGCGCGCGAGGCTCCTGTGCGCTTCGGGCTTGGACGGTGGGAGCGGGGCCCGGGCCAGCGCCTGGACTCACCGTCCTTCCGGAGCGGCGCGGGGCTGGGGGGCGCCCGCAGCGGCAGCGCCAGGGTCTTGGAGACCGCCCTGCGGAGGGACATCGCGCCCGCTGCTCGCCGCGCTGCCGCCTCTGCGGGCCCGCGCGCCTTGCGGGGCTTGATGAGCCCGCGAGAGCCCCGCCCCGAGGAGGGGCGTCGGCCGCTCCCCAGCCCGGCCTCGGCGGCCGGGGGGATAGGTAGGGGTGGGTCGTCCGCACCCTCCTCCCTCCACCCCAATCTCCAGGCTCTGCTCCTTTCTCCCGAGCCCATGAAGCTGATGGCGGCATCTCAGAAAAGGGGTCGGGAACCGAGAATTCTCCGTCACCTGCCTGCCCCGTACTGTTCCGCCGAGTGGAATTCCTCAAAGAGACTGCTAGAATGTTTCGGGGTTCGCATCCAAAATAAGACACAGACGTGGTTCATCAGGCCGGATGGAATCCGAGCCCACTTTCTCTCACGCACTCCCTGAGTGGGGAGAGAAGCCGAATGTTTCCCGGAACGCAGTGGGGAGAGGGGCGGCCTCAGCCTTCCATCAGTGCACTGTGGGGTGTTCAGAATCGTGAAGTCCCCAGGCAACAGCTGCCTCTCTAAACAATTCACTGTTAAAGCGACTTTAAAGACAACCCCCCACACCAATGCTGTATATTCCTCTGATACGTGAAACTAGTATTTCCACATCAACTAAAAACGCTAAATTATTAGTTTCTTTCCCTAGATTATAATTACTTGCCTCATTGTGGCTGCACAATTTGTCAGAGTTTGAATATGAAAACCAATAATTTATGATTATAACATTTTCTAAACGATTACTCTTTGGTAGGGACCGTTTCCAGTATAATAATCCCTTATGTGTGTTTGGCACTTGACAGTTTATAAAGCACTTTCACATATTATCTCCTTTAATTCTCATTCAGCACTCTAGGGAGTTGGCAGTTACTCCCTTTAGCAAAGAACAGGGGGTGGGAGGATGTCTAGGAATGATGGTCATTTTTTAAAGGATATGAACATAATTTTTCTAGTTTCAAGTTCTCTAAGACATGTTACACAAAATATTTGCTCATATGCTATTTAACTAAACATCACTTGGAGATTCTTGTTCTGAATGCAATTCTAATAAGTTAACATATTCTCATCCGAAGAGTACAAGCCAATGGTCAGAATTGTATTTTTGGTACTCAGAATAGCTAGCTATTCCTAGGGATTAAACACTTAACAAGAGCAAGCAGTTAAGGAGAGGTCAAATTTAGACTTCCAAGCAGCACAAGAAGGGGCTAGACCCAGACCCTCCATTAAGAAATTAGGTAGTCCTAAAAGTTACAAAACGCAGATTACTGCACTTGCTACCTTTAACCAGCATCAGGTACACATCTTCCGCAACTAGCGATTAGCTATCTCACTGGTGGTGTAGAATGTTTAATGAACCGCTAGCAGCTAAGCACGGATGGACAAATAAAACCAAATCCAGGGGACTCCGAACCACTTTCCGTTAGGCGATATACAATTTAAAAAAGAAAACAAATCTGTCTACCATTATAGCTCATTCTTTCCTTCATGTACTTAAGCTGAATTTTGATTTGGTTGCCAGGGAGAGGAATAGTCAAAGGCAGTAAATGCACTTGCACTACATGTATTGTATTTAATGTGTTGGATGCTCCCCTAAAAAGGATTCTTTCTGAGTAAAGGTTTGTAAATGATGATGGCTCCCAGGACTCAAGGCCCCCCTTTGGAGCTCAGCTGTAGACGCGGGGTCTGTGTACAGTTTGAGGTCTTTTGGATCGTTCCCAGGTTCCACAGCAGTCGCCTAACCTCAGTCCGTCCAACTGTCTATAAGAAGCTGTAGACATGCCTATAATATGCTAGGGACCATGCTAGTTGCTGGAGATTGGTTATAATTTATTTCACAAACATTTATCTATTATATGTTAGGCACTGTTTCAGGGCATTCTTCAATGGTTTCTGTCATCACTCAGATGTTAAAGTTTCAGGTTGAAGAGACACTGAACCAACACCTTTTTCAGGGGTAGCTGATAAGCCCACCACCAGTGGGATCCATGACCATGACAAAATCTCTGAACAGATATCAGTAATAAATGTAATCTAAGGGCTTCAGTTACAACCAAACTGGTTTAAACCATGCAAAAGTAACACATGTGTATGTAGGGCTTTCAAAACTTTTCCCAAAAAACTGTCACATCTAATTTTGTACTTCATCCTCTTAACAATCCTAAGGAGTAGGTGGGGGCATGGATTATCCCTGTCACACATGAAAAAAACATCAAGGTAGTAGAATACCATGGTTAAGAGCCTGAGTTTTGCAGTCAGATCTGGTCTGATTTACTGGTCTGAGTAAAACGTGGATAATTCTCTTATTCATAGGTAGGAAAGGCAAAAACTGTGAGATAAATAGTGCCACATCTCCAGATTCCTTTTCATCTTAGTTAAAAGCTCATGCCCTTGGATGAAGGGGGATTTTTTCTACCTACTCTACTACTCTCCTGTAGCATACATCACTCTCCATTTGATGGCAAACTCTTTTCACATCTTGATAAAAACATTTCTCAAGAGAGGACATGCTATGGGTTGTCAAATTCACTTTGTGGCAAGCTGTTGCTCCCAAACAGGAGAGAATTTTAACATTAGGTCTTTACTGCAGAAGACTCTGTGAGGCTCAGGCAATAGTCCCCAGCTGTTGGTCACCCTGTTTATAATGCTGCCCTTGAGCACATCCTTGACATTTTTCTTGGTCTTGGAAAAACAAGAATCTAGAGTCAGAGATAACTTAGCTTATCTAAGATGACCTCCACTAATTGTGACTGTTGACAAAGATATTCGTTTTTGAAAATATATTGTAAAAGGCCTCTACGGGAATTATCAACCATACTTATTCAATGTTTATGTGACATGCAATTAAAAGCAATTTTCAAACACTGAGTGATTTCCTAGGCTCCACAGAAAGCAAAAACTGTGTTGTTGTCCTAAGCACTAAATTCTTAGGCTATGACCTGTACTTTCAACAGATCGATATGGACATAAAGTGAAACAATTTAGAAGGGTATTTCGGAAGACAAACTGGCAAGCAAGTAACAAAGTCCTGATAAGCATCCTCTCGATAGCTTAAAATATCTAGATAAAACGCAGGGGAATGGGTAATCAATGTACCTTCTTGAATTATTCCTGGAGGACACTTAGCACTCTCTCCACCTACTCACTTTCTCTCTTGTAGCCAAATCAACGTGACATTCCCTAACACACTACTATTTTCCTAAGGCTACTGTAACAGATGACTACGAACTTGGGACGGCTTACAACAGAACTTTATTCTCTCACGGTCCTAGAGGCTGAAAGTCTGAAACCAAGGTGTCGGCAGGGCCATGCACTCTCTGGAACCTATAGGGGAGAACCCTTCCTTGCCTCTTCTAGCCTCTAATATTTGCTGGCAATCCTGGGCTTGTGGACGCGTCATTTCAATCTCTGCCTCTGCCATTACATGGCTGTCTTCTCTCTCCATGTCTGTCTCTTTTCTTAAAATGTATCAGTCGTATTGGATTAAGGGCCCACCCTACTCCAGTATAAATTCACCTTAAATAATTATATCTGCAACTACCTTATTTCCAAATGAGGTCACATTCTAAGATATTGGGTCTTAGGATTTCAACATATCTTTTGGGGGGACACAATTCAACCCATAACAACTTCTTATACTTGAAATTTGAATTCATATAGCCTGTTTTTTTTTGAGGGCAACTTAATAATTTAAATGACTACCTCACAGACACTAAACATGAAATAAGGTGTACCTGATTTTGATCTAATGAAAAACTTGACTGTATTTGGCAGATGACTGCATTTTTGTCTGCATCTTTTTTTTATAGAAACTCTTTCAAATCATCACTAAAGGAACCATCACTTGACCACAGTTCCTCTTGGGAATTTAGAATAAGAATGATTCTTGTTCAGTCCAACTACTCTCTGGAACTGAAATGTAAACCCAGGAATTATTGACCGTGGTCTTCCTTTTACAATGTGCATTTTCTGTGTGTAGAGGAAATAAAGTAGATATAGACACTAGAGCTAAGAGCAAGTCTTGATGACATTTGAGTCCCAGGCCTCAATTATTTCCAAGTCCAGTTATATTCTTGTTCTTGGGGTCTGTGAGTCACTCTGTAGCATCATAACTTTTTTTTTTTTTTTACCTTAACATAGTTGAATTAGGTTTCAATATTTAACTTAGAAAGGTTTTTTTTTTTTTTTTTTGTTTTTGTTTTTTACCAGCACCAGTATGTAGCACAACTCCAGGAAGTGTTACTCATAGAATAATCTGTATCTGTGTTGTCTAATACAGCAGCCACCAGCCCCATGTAGCTACTTAATATTAAAAATTGTCACATGAATCAGATTCCAAATATCGATAGCTACATGGGAGTAGTGGCTATTGTATTGGCTAGCAGACAGAACATTTCCATTACTACAGGAAGTTCTCTTGGACAATCTGAGTCTTCTAAATGGCTCCTCCTGGGGTTATAGAGGCACAATCAAGATGAAAGTCCACGTAGGGTAACTATTCTCAAGACCAGCCATACAGTAGATATTCTTTATTAAAGTTACATGTTATTTCCAGGTCAGGTTATCAGTTTACAGAATTTCAAGTGACTTAAGAGTTTTCTGTTCCCTTTAAGGATATGAATTTTTCAGTGTTTCTTTTGGTGGAAAGTGCTTGCATCAGGAATGCCTGATTTCTTGGTCTCGCTCTACTACCGCGTGACAACAGGTTCCCTACTGCTGCTCTAACAAACTCAGTGGTTTAAAACAACACAAAGGTTTATTATTCTATGGTTTTGTAGGTGAGAAATCTGACTCAGGTCTCATGGGCTAAAATCAAGGTGATGAGAGGGTTCTGTTACTGTCTGGAGGCTCCAGGGAAGAATGTTTCATTTCTCTATTCCTTGGCTCTCGGCCCCCTTCCATCTTCAAAGCTAGCTATGGCCAGTTGTCTTTCTCACGCCACATCACTCTCACACTCTTCGCGCATCCCTCTTCCACTTATAAAGACCCTTGTGATTATATCGGGCCCAACCAGATAATCCAGGATCATCTTCCTATCTCAGAGTCAGCTGATTAGCAAATTTAGTCCCACCTGCAACCTTAATTCCCCTTTGTTATAACCTAACATATATATAGACTCCAGAGTATAGGACATGGTCATTTGGGGCAACTCCATTAGTATACCTACCACAGTGACATTAGGCAAATCATTCTTCACCTCTGGTCTTTGCATTTGTAACATGAGATTGGTTTACCTGACCCCCAAGGTCCTTTCAGCTCTATCAGCTAGGACTCCAAACTGACAAAAAATTAATATTTATTGTTATATTTGGTTTTTCACTGAATTTGGATTAAAAAACTACTCCAAAATAATGTAACTCTGAATTAATATTCAGAAGTGACTTCCAAAGATACTGAGCCATGAACCTCCCCAAATAAGTGTTGACCAGAGATCAAAACACACATAAAACCAATCATAAGGCAATAAATCTTTCTAGTTAACATCTGAATGGAGACACAAATCATTAATTTTTAAACATATGGTTCACTAAGTGTTTAAATTACAAGTTAACAAAGTAGCATGTAAATTTTAACTAATTCACAAGAAAGGGTTTTGATGAAGAATAAATGAAATGTATATTTATTTGTGTCTATTAACCCTCCTCTTACTCCCCCCTTTAAATATCAAGTTTGCTAATCGTTGGATGAAAGTCATATTAGCAAAAAGAGACAACAACCTTCGTGTTGCCATAACTAGTCGCCGAATGAAAATTATTCAAATTCAAAGAAATAGAGTCCAGAAGAAACGTAATAGGATTCATCTTTACTTTCTGACTTAACCAAAATGGATCCTCTAGGAAAAAAAAAGTATTTGGGCTTTTTTTGCATTTTGAGTAATAAGAGTTCTATCACCCTGACACACTAAAGAATAACTGTTTTGATTAGAAATTAAAAGTTGATATAAAGAGCAAATCCTTAGCAGCTGATTTTTTAATCAACCTCCTTAACAAGTTTTCTTATCAATGTGTTCTTAATTACCACTGACCTTGGTATCAGATGGTACCTTCCACACTGAAATATTTCTAATAATGTACCTTAGAATCCACATTTTCTACACATTGTCACAACATACATAACCTGAACAGAAGTATTTTTATTTTTTCATTTCTGATGCAAAACACAAAAGCTGACTTGACATATATTCACATAAAACTTTTTCTCTCACGTTTAGAACTCAACGGATTGGAACTGCTTTATTTGCTATATGGAGCATACCTATAACGAAGAGAAAAAAAATTAAAACTGTAGCATTAACCAGCATAAATAATATTGAAATTAGACCATTCTCACCTAGAGCATCAGAGATATTCTAGAAAACTTCCGCAAAGTCTTTCAACCTCTCGTTTTACATAAGTTTTATCAAAAAATATTTTATTTGAACTACAAAAGAGTAGCAAAAGCATCTAGTATTTGATTGAAAGTATTCGATTTAAATACCTATTTCATTTTTATCTTTGACTGGCTGGCTGAAGTAGTTGAAATGGGCAAGATGACATTAACAGAAAAAAAAAAAGGAAGACTTGGATAATGAAACTGTAAAGAGTTGAGTTTAAGAGTTTTTAAACATTGATGGGGAAAGTGTACATTAGTGATTACTATTTTTTAGCAGATATAAGTTATCTACTTTAATCAACCTAAGCTATGGAAGTTGAGATTTATAAGTGTGATTTTTTTACTTTGCAAAAAGATTACTATAAGATTTCTTTAGAAAGATTTTAAAAATTACATCATATAAATAAAAATAAACTCATTCTCTCTTTTAAATCACAGAATCACAGACCAGAGTATGCTACCTGTTCACAGCTGTGTTTCACCAAGAATTGTCCAATTGGGTGTTAGTTGTAGTAATAATAATCATAATGAAATGGTCATGCAGTAAAAAGTTAATCTACTGCCTTTATACTTTCATCTATTCTACAAATATGAAATTTCCAGTTGGGTCAGGCACTAAGCAAATTGCTGAGCACATGATGGTTAAGAAAATAGGGTTTCTGTTCTTATACTCAAGTGTGGTAGATGACAAACAGATATTAAGATACAGATATTCAAACAATAACTTATAAGTATTATGAAGGTACTGTGTATAGCTCTATTAGAGTTAATAAAATAATATCGTTTGGGTTTCATCCTTAAGCATAATTTTTTAGAACACAGTCAAAACATAATGGTTAAAAATGATTATGCTATGTTTGAGCCAAGGTATTAAAAATTCATAAATTCATCACAGATGGGGATATAGGTGCTAAAAAGCATAAATGCAATAAAAAAGCAACCAAAATACATTATTTAAAAAAATTAACTAGCATAATCTATTCATCCTATAAAATTGCACACTTACCGTATTAGTATTTTAAAAGTTTATTCCAAACCATTTCTTCTTTTATACTCTAAAACATCTTCGTTATGCTGTTTGAAGAGCTAGAAGGAGATAACAGTTAACATTAAAAGAATTAGAACTATTCTAGTTAGAAATAAAAGGCTAACAGATGCAAAAGGCCAAAAACTATGAAAGGTATATATTTGTTCAACAATCTGACATACTTGAAAGTTTAATTTTAACTTCTGCCAAATAAATCACTCCACTCAATGGGTAGTTAATAGAATGGAATGCCTTACCAAAGAAGGGTTAAACCGGAAAAACAGCGTAGAACTCAGTTATTAAATGAGAACTCAGTTATTAAATGGGATAACTCAATGGGTAGTTAATAGAATGGAATGCCTTACCAAAGAGGGTTAAACCAGAAAAACAGGGTAGAACTCAGTTATTAAATGGTGTGTGTGTATACTTCTAACTTTAGAAGTGTGATAATTATGAGTTAATGACCAACCAATCCCATCGCCCAACTTTATGTGTATTAATTAGATGTCATGCAGGACAGCTACTTTCTTAGAACCACGGTCTGATAGAATATGTAAGTGGAATAATGGGTGTTGATATAGGGTGACATTCACTTCAGTCAAAGATTTAATTTCAACCAGAGTGCTAAGCAGCAATCAGGACTCCTTTCAGGAAAACTTAAGAATACATAAAATTTCATTACAAAACAAAAAAAAAGTATCAATTACTGTTTAGATTTTAAGTGACTTTCAACAACTCTTATTCCATCCCATGTGAAAGAGCCAAACCACTTTAATAAGAAAATCCAAAATAAGTGATCTAAGAGTTGGAGGTGGGGCAGTGGAGGAAGCCCCAAACCCATTAGATACAAAGTTTTAAATACTAACGTAGCACAGATACTTTGAGTCAACTTTTTAAACATTCCTCCCTAGGGAGGTCTATAGTGCAGCTAGCTCTGAAGTCCAGGGGTAGAATCAGGTTCAGCAAACTGTTTTCTCCAAGAGTTTTCTTTGTCTGTTAAAGGTTAACAATAATAGTACCTACTATACGGTGTTATTGAAAAGATTAAATGAGTTTTTACATATAAACTGCTACACAAAGCACAATTTCCAACAATGTGTTTATACATTGTTGATTAAAACCTTTATGTTTTGGAAGTCTAATGGAATTTAATTTATAAAGCTTGTTCGTCTGAAAAATGTCTTCATAAAACCCCAACCAGCATCCATCCTCATTTAGAAATAAAAGACAATTAACATGTAGTAAAACTGCCATTCATTTCAAAACCATGCTAAGTAACAATGACAGAAAATTCTGCTTCATCATACTTTCTCGATGCCACTGAAATCTTAATATTTTTAGTCCTTGGGATTTCCCTCACGGAGAAATGTTATTAGCAATTATATAAAATTGTATGGGAGATTTGCTCACAACATTCAATCTCACTCCGATGTTTCCCCTCCCCACTGTGTTGGGGCCACACGACAGAAGGGAGTAAAGACTTACATAGATCCACAAGAAGACCGAGGTGCCCAAGGTCAATCCAACTTTAAGCCAGTCAGGCTTATCATGTAGCGGCTCTCGAACATAGAACTTTGACCGCGCTGAAGCTGAAAGGACAGAGTGTCTGTAAATCTATAACTTACCGCCTAGTTGAAAAACACCCAACATTTACATGTGTATTATCGTATTTAATTCTCCCTTCAAGCCCCAACTTAAACAGCCTAGGAGACAGAGGTTCAGAGAGGTCAAGTAACTCGCCCGGAGCCGCCTGCATAGTCAGACCAGTCTCCCCTGCTCCTCAGACGCCGCCAACACCCAGTTTACAGGCTTTTACAGACCCTCGGGAGACTCGGGAGTGGGCGGCTAGGACGCGCTCCCGGGATGGTCTTCCCTCCGGCAAAACGGAGGGAGGAGGAACCCAAAGTCCATTCGCAGAGGCCAAGAGGGGTAGGGTGGCACCTGGAGGAGGGCTGGTGGCGGGTGACGGGGAGCCGAGAGGCCGGGTGGGGGCAGGTGGGGCAGGGGTGGGCTCCGAAACAAAGGTCACTGCAGGACGAACCCGGACCGCAGCCACCCCCTGCCCAAGCCGGCTGGGCTCACTTTGGGAAGGGGCAGGTTGGGAGGTCGGGCCGGCCTGCGCGAGGAAAGACACTCACAGCCGCTCGGGAGCCTAGCGGGGGCCAGCAGCCTGCAGAAAGGGGCGAAGCAACGCAGACGGCGCCATCTTACCGGGCCGGGCTCCGCCTCCCTCTCGCGAGTCTCTCGTGGATTCGGCGCCCGGCCGAGCGCCCCCTGGCGGGCGGGGGCGCGGCAGTCGCCGCTCCGCAGCCGCGCTGCATGGAGGTGTTAACTCGGAGAACCACATTTATTGCAAAATATGATAGCCCCCCCGGTCTCAGTCTCCTGTCTCTAAATGGGATTAGGAAGGAAATTATTAAACGTATGTGCGTGTGTGTGTGTGGGGGGGCGGTACTTTATCCACTTCTCTGTCCTTTAAGAGTTTATTTCAGACCCTTTCCCCAGGGACACTCATCGAGAGATTTACTAAAATCTTCCAATATGTACCAGAAAACTGAAATGGAGTGTTGTGTTGAATAATAGCTAGCATGTTGACTGGATTCTATGTTCCAGGCACTGTGCATTAATGCATCATGTGGTTTACATGTATTCATTTTATCTTCACAATGACCACATGACACGCTGCGATTATTATCTTCAATTTACAGATGAAGCTCAAGGAAGACAAGCTATTTATCCAAGATGGCATATTATACTTTATATTTGAAAAGACTTCTTGCAATTCCCAAATCTGTTTACACTATCGTAGGAAGCCTTACAACCCTGTGAGTAAAAGAATTCTTTTAACTTAATACCATTTAGGTTTGTTTTAAAAGCAAAATAAATGTTGGCAAATCTCTTTTTCTTCTACATTTTCTTTAGCAATGTTATTGAAAAAGTTTTAACCAAAACCTTATTAACTGGAGAGTAAAATGATTGTATTGTTTTCTGGTTCATGTTTCCATGTAACTGATGGTTAAATAGATTGCTAAATTGTGAGTCACTTTATAGCGTGTAACCTAGTTTGAGCTTCCTGGATTCATGCTCAAGTAAGCAAACCACTCAACTAATATGCTGAGTCAGTTGTTGGTTCTCAGCTTCTTTGCTTCTTAGCCACTCAGCAACCCGTCAGTTGTATATCCTTTCTACACCATCCCTTGGAAGCTTGTCCTGACACAGCTTTTGCTAGTATCCAACAAGTTTGAACAGAAACCATGTTTAGTCAGATTGTACAGAGCCAGTAAGCAAATTACTGATTTCAGAACGGGTGCTGGAAAAGGCCTTTTTTTTTTTTTCTTTTGGTCCTTGGATCCTTTTACTGGTGTATATTTTGGGAAACTGATGAAGTAGAAGCACATTTCTCTCAGCATATTAGAGAAGATGGAACCCTACACTTGGAGTAGGCAGCTGTAGGTGAAATTGCATCTTGAAATAATCCTGATGAAGCAATTCCAGCCAGGAGCTAATAGCTATGATATTTTGGTAGAAGTTGCTACATGACATTTACTTCAGCATCTCTAGAATTTGAATGGTAAAACCTTATTTTTGATCCAGGTAAAGAGAGAGGGGTTTTGAGTTAGCAACTAGGAAAACAGAGCCTGAGTCCCAGATTTTTCCACTGGGAAACTTCTTACTCACTTCACACCTCCCAAGGAGGGTTAAAGAAAATCAAGAGTTGAAACAGTATACAATGTAAAAGCACTGCATATATGTTTATTGATTTATGATGCATGAGACTATTATATGTCAAATCCAGGATCTGGAGAAGGATGGAGTGCCTGATGTAGCTGCAAGTTATTATTTAAAACACAATCAGAAGCAATTACGAAATGGTAACATTTGTTAAATCTGGGTGGCAAATTCATAGATTTTTCTGTCATATTTCTATACATTTTAAATACTTAATAATGAAGACATAAAAATGTCAATAGAACATGTCATATGTGAAGATGGAGAAAATTCACTCTACATATCCCTTTTGTAAAATTAAATTTAGTGAGGTAAATGATTTATTTTTGGTTACTTTTTTTGGAAGGGCGTACATGGGATATGGGATAATAGGGATACGTGGGGTACAGTGACATGACGGTAGGAGTGCAAATACATGGGGTAAAGTGAATGAACCAACCATGGTCGTCATCATCATCATCACCATCATCGTTATCATTATCATTGTCATCTACCCTTGGGTGTGTTAACTTCCTGCATAGTTGTCATTCACAGCATAAATGGGATCTTCATTTGTCACATAGCGGTGCTCTTTCAGAGTAAAGATTTCATTATTGAGTTCAGGTCATAAGTCACTGACTGTGTGGTCTGTTATCTGCAGGTGCATTTTAACTAGGATCCGACTCAGATAAATGTTGCCTCAGACTAGATTTTACTGAGTCTTAAAGATTGCTATTTTTGTCATCAGCCAAAAGAATATAACATTTGCCAGACTATATAGCTCGCTCATCTATTTAGGTACTTAGCTTCCAGTGAAAACTACTGTTAGTTTCAAAGACCAGAAATTTTCTTCCCTTAAGGAGAAAATAGTATATTATTTACAGGAGAAATTTAGAAAATCATAGCAAATAATATTGCTGTAGGGACTTTTAGATATGAAGCTAGAGATTTGGAAACCCAAGTTAGTAGCTAAAATTATCACCTGAAGTTAAGCAATTTTCCACCTTTTAATAGTTCAGATAGTTGAAAGATCTCTTGTTCGAAGGTTATTACAAAATAGCAAGTGTTTTTATGAATTCTAAGATTGTTCTAGTTTTATTTTTTTTTGAGATTAAAAAACTGGCCATAGTCCAAAACTAAAACATGGTTTCCTGTAGATATTAATGAAACTTTTGAAGAGAGCACACAGAAATTAAGCATATTCCAGGGTGTGACTCCTAAAACCTTATTTATGACTCAGGCCAAAGGAGACGGCATTTGAGATAGGAGCTGGAAAACCCAAGCTTTAGTTCCAGATCTTTCCACTGGGAAACATCTTACTTAGCACTCACCTTTCAGGGAGGGTTAAGGAAGAACATTTGAAAATGATAAAATATCTGGATAAATAATTTCAAAGAGCAAAGCTACTGGTCATATTATTTAATGATTAATGATGCAAAGAATGCTATGGATGGAATTCAGGATTGGAAGAGAGAAAAAATAATCAAGGGTAAAAATAGCTCGTATAACATGAAAAATTGTAGATTTTTGGAATCAATGGAATGCCACGTTTAAAACTTAAGCTTTACTGTCGATTTTTAATGAAATGACATCTATGTGCGAGGCTCTAGTCAGTACCTAGTCTGACTTTGCCTATTGCAGCAGCTCTTTAGTATCCTTGCCAGGTCCTCCTCGGCTCCGAAGATTTGAGGATTTCCCGTGATGGGGAGTTCAACGAGCCAATGTTAAGCACTAGCTTGAAGCCAGTTCGAGGGAGTCAGTGTCCCTAACTCTCCACCACTCCAAGGTGACTTAGTCAACCCTGCTAGCACTTTATGGGTTCAACAACGAAATTAAAAACACTTTACCCTTCAGATGCTTCTTTGGCAGTGCAAAATGACTTTGGGTCTGGCTACCTTTCCAGGCGCATCTTAAGGAATAAACTAAATCACCGATACCTTAGATAGCTCGTTTCGACTTCATTAAGCCCCTCCTCTCCATATCTGTTAACACGTCGCCACGGGAGTGAAGCCTTAATTCCCCCTAGGCCTCTGCTACTTAACTAGGCATTTCGTCCACGATCAAACGCAGCGCTTCTTGAACACCTGCATTTTAGTTTAGCACTTCGGGCTCAAGCAATGATCACACAGGACCGGCGAGCCGATCCAATCAATGAATGAAAGGCCAATCTAGCAGGACGGAACAGAAAGGCTATTTTGAATGCGGAGCGGGTCAGAACCACTGCTGACCGCTCTCCCCTCGCCTCCAAAGCGCTCGGCACAGAAAGGGTGGGCGGGGCCTGCCGCGACCCTCTCAGCCCTGACCCGCCGGCCGGCCTCCGAGTTTCCCAGCAAGCTCCAGGATGGAGGAGGTGGGGCGAGGAGGTCATCGCGCCTGCGCGCTAGGAGGTGTGACCCGGGTGGGAAAGCCCTCCGCGTCCGCCATTTTGGCTGCCTCTGTCGGTCTGTTCAGTTACCACGTGAACCGCCGACGGAGACCCGTTGGGGGTGGGGGGAGGCGGCGGCAGCGATAAGTGAGAAAGGAAAAAAGACAACGAGGGGAAGGGGGTGTCGGGGCTGGGCGACGCGGTGACATCCGAAGCCTGGTGGCGGCGGTGGATCGGCAATCAAGGCTGAAGCAGCCAGGGAACGGCGGCGGCGGCGGCGGCGGTGGGACAAACAGACTGACCGAGCCGGGTGGTGGCGGGAGCAGCGGGAGGAGCCGGAACGATGCCGGCCGTGAGCCTCCCGCCCAAGGAGAACGCGCTCTTCAAGCGGATATTGGTAAGTGTGAGGCTCTGGGCAGGCAGTGGCAGGGATTCAGCCGGCACACGGGCCTGTCACCCGTAACCTCGGCCCGACGGGCAGCGAGCCACCCCCAGCCGGGACCCCGCCTTCGTACTCCTAGTCAGGCCGAATGAACTCTCTGGTCCCCTCCCTGTGGTTCCCACTTCGGCCCGTGCGCCGGGGACCGCAGGTTTCCTCCTCCCGTCCCCACGCTTCGGAGGCCGCGGTTCCGGAGTAGGCCCTGTTCGCCTCGCATCTGACTGCTGGTTTTCATCCTCGATGAAGGGAGGAGATGCCCGGCCCGTGGCAGGGAGGCGGGCAGCACGGGCAGGAGCCGCGGCCCGGGCGGTGCGGGAGCCCTGCCGGCGGGCCGGGGTGGCACCCTTGGAAGGAACAGGTGGTGCGGATGCGGCACAGCTCATTCATTGCCCAAGCGCGGCTCTCTCCACAGTCCGTCCCTCCCTCTTCCTCTGCTCTCGAGATTCACCTGTCCCCGCCCGGCCCGGGGTCACTGAATGACCTGAGAAGAGGGAAGGGAGAAAGGAGTTAAGAGGAAAGGACGCTTTTTAACAGCTATCTCCTTGCAGTCAGTTGCATAGTCAAGCCTGCAGCTTTTTGGCTTCTCTTTTTCCTGGAGTAGGAAAGGGACATTTATTTCTTAGTTTGTGAGCGGGAAACAGCCTCACCCCATCACCCTCCTTGGGAGGTGGGGTCCATTGGGTGGGGGCGGTCTGGTAGGAAGTGAAAAGTTAAAGAGCTTTTAGTTCAGACGTTCTAGACAAGGATTTTCTTAAAAACTGAAATGTAGGAACATCTATGGAGAAATTTAGCCGCAGAGGAAAGGGAATGTAAGAACTTTTGGGATGGATCCTTTAGACACCAGCTCAAACTTGTTACCTACATTTCAGATGTGTGCAGTTTGCATTGATGTTTGGAGGGACTGTTTACATTGTTAAAATGTCTTGTAACCTTGGCGTTATAGTTAATACATTGTAGCGCATTTTTGTTTGGCATTTAGTGTGTGGGTTGCCCCTTTCATACAAACATTTCTTTGTGACAGAATTAACTGTATTTGCCAAACTTAAGGCTTAAAATTTGGAATGTGTGTATCAAAGTGTTAGACTTTTCTCTTGCAATTTAAATTCATTTCACTTTTTAAAGAGTAGAACAACTCTTGTGGATCCAGTTTTTCTAGAAGAGTAATCCATGTTGAACTGACTTTGATTTTAAAAAAATATCCACATGCCCTACAGATGTAATTAGTTTATGTTGAAAAACGTCAGAAAGTTGCATCCAGTACCATGTCCTAACTCTTAATTTCTTTGAAGTCCTTATCGCCATTTTTTGTTTTAAGACAAATTGGAGTGTAGGTGGGACTATAGCATACTTTTACCAGAACAATTTATTTTTAAATCTTTTAGAAGACTGCTGTGTAGGTTCGACTGTAACATAGTTTTAGGGTAGCAATTTGTCTTTAATCTTCTTCCCCAAGTCTTTATTTTGAAAAAATTCAAGCTGGAAAGTTGAGAGAAGAGGACAAGAGCATTCATATACCCTTTACCTAGACTTAATATTTAACATTTTGCCAGATTTGGTGTCTCCCCATACATATTAAAAAGTTCAAAGTTGGTAGATATGATACTTCACCCCTAAATGCTTCAGTGAGCATCTTCTCAGAATAAGGACATTATCCTATAAAACTGTAGTACCATTAACAATCATTCCCTAATGTCTGATATCCAGTTCATGTTCAGATTCTCCCAATCGTTAGGTAGGGTAGCACTTTTTAAAATATCAATCTTTCTATTTTGAGATAGCCATAGGGTCACATGGAGTTTTAACAAATAATAACGTTGAAATCCCTTGTACCCATTACCCAGTTTCCCAGAGCTAATGCCTTGCAAACTATAGTTCACTATCATGACATTGATAATTTGAATCTTATTCAGAGTTCTCCATTTTACGAGTACTGATTTATATATTTGTTCTGTGCAATGTTATCACATGTGTAGATTACGTAACTACCACAGCAGTCCTACAGAACAGTCCTATTAGAACCACACCCTCCTCTCATCCTCCCTTCCTCTTATCCCAAACTTTGGCAACCATTACTAATGCATTCTCTCTCCCTACAGGTTTGTCATTTCAAGATTGGTTACTAAACAGAATTACACGGTATTCAACTTTGTAGGATTGGCCTTTTTTGTGCAGTATAATTCCCTTGAGATTCATCCGGGTTGGGTGTATCAAAAGTCTATTTCTTGTTATTGATGAGTAGAATTCTGTTATATGGATGTACCACAATTTAACTGTTCATAGACTAATAATTTTTGATTAAGTGTCCTAAACAACTATTTTTGGTGGTACTAATCAGGCAAAACATATAAGTTCATTGCTAAAGTCAAAATGCTAAAAGACTTATTGGAATAGGTATATGTAGAAGAAATGTGAAAATCACTAAATGAAAGAAAATATCCTTATTGTTCTCTTACATTCGTAACGAAGAAAGTATTGCTAACCAAAAGTATAGTTAGTATTTGTTTTTTCAAAATTGCTTCTGCTTCCTCAGTTGTTACAGTAGTTGGCTCTTTTGACTGTAAGCTTCTTAGCTTTCCTCTCCATGAGGAAAAGATGAGCATACTCTGATGCCTTCTAGTCAAGTGTTGGTTGCTTGGCTGGTTAACTTAAATTATTCCAGGAACATTCAGTTTTTAAGCTGGTACTTTGTTAGTTGTACCATACATATTTGTAGTAAACTGTAGGAAATGGAATTAATTGTTGTTGTTTTTTTTTTAATTTGAAACTTCAATTTCAAAATAATGAAGTATGTTTTTGCCTTAATTTTTTAAAGGAAACCTAGTTTATACATCAGTTTGCAAAAAATTTCAGTTTCTGTAGTGATTTGCTTGGCTTGTTCTAGTCTAGTTGTTACCTAAAATTTAATTTTGTTGCATATTTGGCCCATCTTTTTTCCCCACATTACTGTTTTCTGACTATAAAGCATTGTCATAAGTTCGTCAAAATGTCTGCAAAATGTGTCTTGTCTATAATTTGTACAGAGAAAAGGTGAGGATGAATTTAATGTGATAATGGATTATGTAGGAGTTTACTTTAAAGAAGAGATATTTGTGTTTGCCTGAAGTGGTTTTTGTGGGTTTTGTTGTTGTGATTTGTACACTATTTTAATAATTTGAAAAACTACATCATTAAAAAATTGTGACTTTTGATGCTATTTGTTTATCTAAATAGTTTGAGGGGCATTACCAGAAGTTTACCCCTCTATCTTAAGATATAGGTGAAAGAGTAGGAAAAATGAGGTTACGAGGTAGAAAGTTGGACTATCCTCTTGCTTTGCAATCAGGTGTTGCTAGGTCTGCGACTTGCTGGTGCTGCTTCTCTCTTCTGTCTTCATATGTTAATGTGAACTGTAAGAAAAACATCTAAGTTGGGAGTACTTAAAATATTGTTCATCATTAGCCTATTTTTGGACTTATGCCTTATGATTTATGTTGTTAGTTAAAAGTCTAAAAGGCAGAATTTTTCTTTCCTAGAAAGGTGGTAAGAGAAGTTAGCATAGCATGATGATAACATTTGTGATTTACTGAAGCTCAACATTTGTACTGCATAGTACAGCTTTCTGGGATGATGGAAATGTTCTCTATCTGCTCTGTTCAATATTATAGCCATTAGCCACATGTGGCTATTGTACAGTTGAAATATGGCTAGTGTGATTGAGGAACTGAATTTTAAATTTTAATTAATTTAAATTCAAATTCAGATAGCCACATGTGAATGGTTACCATTTTTGGACAGTTAAAAGACAGTTTTCACAGAGGCAGACATGATGCCTTGTACGATTGGAGGACTGAAGAGCAACAGGCCAACCCACCTTAACTGAAAGGATCTCTTTTGCGTAGTGCGTTCTTATTTCTTTTAATATTTCTGCTTCTGATAATGCAGTTGTCGCAGAGTATTGTTTCAAATTATCTTCTTTGTTCATAATAGTGTTTTTGGACATAAAAAGCTAGGTCCTATAAGGGATCATATGCAAAAGACTTCACAATTTTTTCTCCCAGATACCTGCATGACTCATTTCTTCTCTTACTTCTTTTAAAATTCTGCTCAGATGTCTTCTAAGTGTTATATAGAGGCCTTCCTTGACCTGGGGAAGACCTCATCATGATCAGTCTTTTTATTTCTTCCTTTTTGTTTTCCTTATTACATATCACTATCTGCATATATACACAAGTAATTTATCACATATCGTGCACAATTAAAATGTAGGTTTTATGGGGGACTGTATTCTGTTAATTGCTATTAACCCCATTGGTTAGAATAATGCACCATAATAGATATTTAGTAAATATTTGTTGCATAAATGAATGTTTAAGAGTGACTACAGGGCAAGAGAGAAAGATCTTTGGATTTTGTGCTTGTATAAAGATTTTTGGAGAAGGGAGTTAAGATGGGCCTTGTCTTTGTAGAATATGTTGCTGTATGAGGTAATTGTTGGGTATCAGGCAGAACCCGTATTACCTGGTAAGACCTTGGAAGTTTCATTTATGAATGAATCATAGTATTAGTTTGTTTACATGGCCTTTCTCCCATCACAAAAGCATAATAAGAGGAAATTTGATTTGATTTGATTTGATTTGGGGTTGTTTTGGCATTGGAGGAAAAAAATGGCATCTGGATTAAATGAGGATGTTTGTGGTAAGCAGCTTGCTGAATCAGTAAGGTTCAGTCATCTGTAGTTTCATGAAGTTCTACAACTGATTCTGACACAAAGTCAGGGTTGAAGACCTCTGTATATACCATTATGAAATAAGAATAGGGAATGTTAGAAGGGGAAAAAATTGTAATTTAGAGTTCCTTTGTGAGTAATTTTCAGAAACTTTAAAAATCAAATTGAATTCTTGGAATTTGGAAAGATATGCTGGAAGCTAGGGTGTCAGAGCAAGCCACTTAACTAATCAGTGAGCCTTGCCAGCCATCAGCATTCATATCTAAATAGAACTTTGCTCTCTGTTCGTAGGCAGTAGCCATATTGAAGAGAGGAAAACTTCAGATTCTTAGTGAAAATAGTTTGGAAAAGAATGTCATTTGTCAGTGCTGGTGGCAAGAAGAGCAAGTGAAGAGGTTTAAAAGAGTGATGGTTCTTAATATAAATAGGGTGTGGAGGGGAGGAAGTTTTATGCTGTGGTTGTATGCTTTTGGGAATTTCCCTGGTAGATCGCCACTGTTTTATGATGCATGTCCAACAGACTTGTATTGAAGTTGTAACTTTAAAAAAACTAGTTTAACTTGTTGCATATAGTTTTTCCTTCTTGGGTAAGCTATGAAGTTTATTGTTCATTTCTTAATTTGGAACTAAAATAATTCCTTAAAATTTTAATTTAATAAAACCAGTCTATTTTGACCATTTAAAAATAAAATAAAAATTGCAGTATAGGAATAAATGAATGAGAGGTTAATGTTTTGTCTCCTGATATGCTCTATTCCACTGAGATTTTCTTTGGTTGCTAAAATAGCAACTCATTTTCACTTGGGATAATTTGAAATTCCTTCTAAAACCTACTTAGGGAAATTGTAATCTCACTTTGAAGCTAGTAATATTTTTAAAGATTCCATATGATTTTTTATAGAAGAAATTATTTAAACATTTCCATGCGTAATCTGTAAGAGTTGTTTTATCTATACATAAAAGGAGAAATGAAAGTTTGTTTTTAAAAATACAGACCTTGAAAAACCTTTAGGATTCTGTTTTCTACTTTGATACATGGTGGTTGTTCCAATTAAAGAAAAATTTTTTCCTTATAATAGCTTCCATTAATACTGTACTCTTTATTTTTCAGAGAGATCTCACGGAGATTACAAGATCACCTTTGATGATCTGTGTTTGAGGACTGAGACAAAATATTTAAGAAGGGGAAATGAAGCAAACTGGCATTTATTGAACACCTATTTTGAGCCAGATTTTATGCTAGACTTTTCTGCACATTAGCTGATACAAACTTTGCATCATTTTTTTTGAGGAAACTATAAAAAATATAGCTAATATTTATTACATTAAAAAATGTTTTCAATTATAGTTGATAAACAATATTATATTAGTTTCATATGTATGACATAGTAATTAGACATTTATATAATTTTGGAAGACATCACCCCAATAAATCTAGTACCATCTAACACCTTACAGAGTTATTACAGCTTTATTGGCTATATTCCCTATGTAATACTTTACATCCCCATGACTATTTTGTAACTACCAATTTGTACTTCTTGATTCTTTCCCGTTTTCATCCACTCCCCAATTCCCTCCCCTCTGGCAGCCATCACAGTGTTCTCTGTATTTATGAGCTTGTTTCTGTTTTGTTTGTTCATTTATTTTGTTTTTTAGATTCCACATTTAAATGCAGTCACATGGCATTTGTCATTGTCTGACTTATTTCACTTAGCGTAATACCTTCTAGGTCCATCCATGTTGGTGCAGATGGCAAGATTTCATCGTATATATGTACTGCTGCTTTTTCCATTCATCCGTCGATAGACATTTAGGTTGCTTCCATATTTTGGCTATTGTAAATAATGATGTAATGAACGTATTGATGTATATGTCTTTTTGAATTAGTGTTTGGGTTTCTTCGGATAAGTACCCAGAAGTGGAATTACTGGGTCCTTCTTTGTCTTATTATAGCTTTTGTTTTAAACTCTGTTTTGTTTGGTATAAATATTGCAATCTAGTATTTTTTTTTGGTTTCCATTTTCATGAAATATCTTTTTCCACCCCTTTCAGTCTGTGTGTCTTTAATCTGAAGTCAATCTCTTGTTGGCAGCAGACGTAAGAATCTTTTCTTTTCCATTCAGCCACCCTATGTCTTTTAATTGGAGCATTTAATCCATTTATACTTAAAGTAATTGCTGATAGATAGTAGTTATTGCTATTTTATTATTCATATTTTTGATATTTTTTTTTCCTTCTTGAAGAAGTCCCTTTAACATTTCTTGTAGTACTGGTTTTGTAATAATGAACTCCTTAGCTTTTTTTTTTTTTTGGTCTGGGAACTTATTACATTGTTAAAAGTATATTTCTAATTGTTTTATATAGAGTCTGTCAGTTGTGCTGTATCAGGACATCTGGGTTCCTTAAAGTTAATGCACTATGCAAAATCATGTAATAAAAACCACTCAGCTTGTGGGAAGATGAGGTTGAGCACAACACTCAAAAACTTCATTAGTGACATTAGAAACAAAGCTAAGAACCTAATAAAAATGATAACACGGTTTTACATATGGTGTTTAATAATAAATAGTACAATGTAAATGTGGCACTCTACCTTAGAAAAGACCTGAAGTTTGCTTATGGAAGTGGGCGTCAGAAGAATTGTAGCTTGTGAGTTATGTAAAGTGACAGAAAGTTGTTTGAAATCTGAGGGAAAGTTGTAATGCCAGATGTGGGTGGGTGTGGCTTATACCACACAAAGTGAACTGAGGTAGCTGAGAGATGGTTGACGTGTGTGTCTGCTGTGCACGCTTGTGCGGCTCCTTTCAGCTGGGTGCAGTTTTCTGTGATCACCCAGTATTTTAGCAGACGAAATCCTACAGAAGCAGACATGAAATTTGAAATTTAGCATGCTCAAAATGTTCCCTAATAAGTCAGTGGTACTGGAGCAAATGTGTGTTTTCAAAACAAGCATTGTAGCAGACCGACTGTACGTTATGTAATTTAGTGATATAGAGGTCACACATCCTGGGTTTGGGTAGTGCCTCCTTCACTCTGAAGTGTGACTAATTACTAAGCCAGAACTTCTTGCATCTAATACCTGAGATAGTGTCACAATCTTTGCCATCTTAGTTGCCACTGCCACTGAGGAGACTTAAACTTCCTTCAACATTTTTTTTTACTCAAAAGTTTCAGGCAAATTCATTCTAAAGATTTTTGGGGGAGATAATTTTGATACTGAACTGCAACTCCTGGTACAGAAAGAATAGAAAGATTCTGGGTTTGAAACCTGGCTGTGCTTTCCTTTATCCTTATCCTTTTTAAGACTCAGTTTGTAAACCTGAGTAAAAAGAAAATACTTTTCTGACCTGCTTCACTGGTCAAGTGGTGAGATACGTATGAAAGTGCCTGGCAAATATTAAAACGTGTATTTGCTCTATTGTGGTTGTAGTCTATTAAGCACTTAAGCTTTTTTGTTGCATTGATCCCATCTTTGTTTTGTTACCCTGTGTCTTATGTTTGATATTTTATTTTGTTTTTGTATATTTTTGGAATTTTGAAAGGTTTATATTTTTGTTTTAGTCAGTTACCTTTATATTTATACCTTTAAACATTCTCTTAGTCCTTTTTTTTAAACTTAGGCTTCTATTTCATATGTTAGCTTTAAATCCACTGAGTCTCATTTTCCTATGTAGAATAATTAATTAGCTTATTCTACTTTATTTCTTTCTCTCCTCTGACTTTTAAAGTTACTTTTACTTTGTTGAGAGCATGTCGTTTCAAGTAGTATTCTTCCACCCTTATAGTACCTGTCTGAGATTTAGTTCTGCAATTAAATATAGTTAATATTTACCAACAGACCATTTGCTGAAGTTGTCCCAATCATCTCTTGGTTGGATGAAACTTACTGTCTAGAAGAGATTCCTCAGTAGTGCTTGTGAAAATCTCTTTAGTTCTTACAAGTTATAACAGTTTTCCTATACCCTTGATATTTGAAGGACAGTTTGGCTGGATATAAAATCCCTGACTTTTTCAGTTTCTTGAAAATACTGCCTTTCTGTTGTCTTTCTTATACGTCGCTGAGGCTAACCTGATTTTTCTTTGTATGACTTGGTCTTTCTTTGTGGAGATATAAGGGGTTTTCCTTTATCTGTAAAATTGAATTTTCTAGGCTACGTGTGTCAGTTATGCTGGATAAATTTTCCCTGGTGCGTGGTTTTGGAATATAGATTCTTGTTTTCATTCAAGAATTATAGTTTTGAGTATCCTGTTATTTCATTCTTCAGTGATCCTAACCTGTTGGATCATCTTTGCCTTTTTTTTTAATACCTGTTTTCCTTTGATTCTTTTAACCTTTATTTTTATTTGAGAAGCATTTCTATTTTCCTCTCTTTTAGATCATATATCTTGTAATATAGTACTCATTTCTGAGATGATTTTGTGTTTTTCTTCTGTTTCTTAAGTTCAATTTGTTCCTGTTTTATGTCTTCCTATTGTTTGTCTTCTCTTTTAAATTTTGTAGATCCAATTTGAGGAGTTCTTCTATGTCTGCATTTGTTATTTAATTGTATTTAATTCATGATAGAGTGTTGTGTTAACATCTTTTATCACTGAGGTTTTTGGTGTTTTCATCTGCTCAAAAAATTTTCACCATTTTATTCCGTATGAGTAACTTGGTATGATGTTGAGTTTGTTTTTCTATTCAACAGGTTGCTTGTGATGGATTTTACTGGACCAACAATGTAGACAGTTTTTGGAGTGAGCTGTGCGTGCCTTTTTAAATCTCTTAGTTCAAGAGTATCCTCTTTAATTATTACAGTGAATTGCAGTTCTTGAAAGAGCTGCAGCCCCCCCCCATTGTTCTGTCTTGTTTTAGTAAAGCCTTTATCTTCAGTTGTTTTCTTCTCAAGCCTTCAAGTGACACTTCTCCTTCTAAGGTGCCTCCTCCTCCAAGGCCTTGCTAAATTGCCACCTTTGATCTTACAGACTTTCTAAGCCTCTTCTTTTTCACTCCATAGTAGGCAGTTTTACTCATCCAGTTTTACTCATCCATCGTGTCTCTCAGTTCCTCCTCAGAATAAGTGGCCCTCTCCTGTGGGGGAATCCTTGTTGTTATCACATGCGTTCAGTCACCACTGGGTCCTGCTGTATTGCTCTTTGGAGAGTTCCAATTGGAGTTTCTGTTCTTGAATGCTTATACACTTAGATGTAAATTGGAGTTGTTGTTGTCTCATCTCTTTATAATGCTATGGATGATTTTATTTGCTCTTTATCCTGGCCTGTATGGTTTTATGAGGATTCGTGGAGTGTTTAGAAATCACAGAGGGCAGCCATTATCCTATAAAGAATTCATTTTTGTTTTTATGTGCCATGCTTGAAAATATTAGAGCTTGCTTTAAAATAATTTGCAATTCAGGTTTTATATGGTTGAATAATTGGTTATGCTTCTGTTTTGTGTCCCCGTGGCCACTCCATTTTTCTCTTCAAACTCTTCTATATTTATTACTGAAATAATTATGAGGTTCTATTATATAGCTGTCCCTGGGTTATTTGTGTATAACTTGAGTTTTATTGAATTTTGTCATTTACCTAGCATCAGAGTTCATAGCTTATAGCATTCTTGTAGCAGAGTTCCTCTCATATTAAGCAGGAATCCTAAGTCTTCCTTCAGTTTTCTTTTTTCACTTGACATAATTTAATGCTGCAAAAGAAAAAGAAAAAAAAAGTAAGATAAATTTGTCATATTTTACGATGCATTAATAGGGATATAGCATAGCATCCAGAAAGCAGATGGTGATTGTCACATTCAGTTCTGCTGCTAGTAAGACTATATCTGTAATTTTAACTTCTGGGCCCTAAACTGGGAGAGATACACAGCAGTGACTCCATAATGCTGATAAACCAGAAACATATTGGTGTAAAATTCCCACAGACCTTTCTTGTCTTATTGAGACTATGTACTTGTTTTAAAAATATTGAAATGCTTTTTGTGTTTTGAAGTACTAATAACAGATCATTAAAAAATGGTTTGCTTAGAAAAATAAAAATTTAGCAACCCCATTTAAATTATTCAGGTTTTTTTTTTTTAATTTACTATTTTAGAAATATATACAAGTGTGGGACCATGTTGTTTCAACCTCAGAGAGTGGCCCTGAATGTCAGAGGACTTAAAACTTTAATATAAGGAACAGCTAAAAGAACAAATATGTTTTGCTTGAATGAGAAAAAAATTGAACTTTTATAGAGCTGGAATCAGTACACAGAAGTTTGAGGGAGATATAATTTGGCTTAGTATCTCTAAAAACATTTCAGTAAACAATGAACCAGAAGAACGTTACATGAGCTGTGTGACCACTTGCACCAAGTGATGTTTAAGATCTCTTTTGATTAAAGAGATTTTATAAAATAAGTCTCACTTTGTTAAGTCTCATCTCAATGGATCTTATTTTGTCTTTTATTATAGAAGTAAGATAGGCTTATTTTTAAAAATAGTATAAAACTAGAAGGAGAAAAACCACCTTGAGATTTGTTTTCATGGATGTAGTATTTTGCCAGAAATTGTATGAAAAGGACAACATATTGTCTGCAAATGGAAGCTGCAAGTAAGAGAATTTTAGGAAAGAGGATAAAGGTAGTTTTTCAGAGATTTTATGTTTTCTTTTCAAAAAACATTTAAAAAGTTAAAGTATAATTTACCTACAGTAAAATGCACAAGTCTTGAATGTACTGTTGAATTGATTGCCTCGAGTGTACTGTTTTGACAAATGCATATACCTGTGCAACCTGTGGCCCTTTCAAGATGTAGAACATTTTCGTCATCTCAGAAAGATCCCTTGTTCCCCTTGATGGCGTATTTTAATTCAGTTCCTGCTTTCTGATTTCTTTGTAATCAGTCAAACTGGGTTGGGTTTAAATGTTTTAAATTATAACTGGTATCCTAGTGCTTTACTTAAACATTCTTATTGGGTGCTTACTGATGTTCTTTATATATATTTGCATTTAATTCTCACCTAAACCCTTCAAGGTTGTTAATGTTCACATTTTGCACGTGACACAATTGGGGCTGTAATAAATTTAGTTACGACAGTAATACAAAGCTATTTAGAGGTTGCTAAGATGAACCCTAGACTAGTATTGTCCAGTAGAATTTTTTGTGCTGATGGAAGTGTTCTACATCTGAGTTTCTAGTATGTTAGCCATTAGTCACATGTGGCTCTTGAACACCTGAGATGTGGATAGTGTGACTGAGGTGCTTTACTGAAGAATTTTAATTTTCATGTGATATTAATTAAAATATTGAATAGCTCTAGCTCTAGACTGACTGTTAAGGCTGTATGTACCCTTTACCCATACTACCTCTGTAGAAGTAGAAATACTGAAGTATGTAGTTCCAATTCACTGGGGCCAGGATTAAGGAAGTTAATAAATGCTTCTAGATTTGATTTTGGCATACCAAAGATTCATTTACTCTTTAATTTTTTAATTATAAAAATTTCAAATATGAAAATAAAGAATAATCTATTTTGGGTTTGACAGTTATCAGTTTTTAATTCATTCTTCTTCATCTGTGATGCTTACCCCCTGGATTATTTTGAAGAAATTCCAGGCATCATTTTAACATGGCTGATTTTTAAAGCCAAGTTTGACTTTTAACATTTAGCTTGATTTGAGGCAGCATTCTTTTTAATCATTTTCAAAGAATGAAATGTTTTTTTTTTGCATTAGCTAAAGGAAAATGATGGAAAGGTATATTTAATACTAATGAAAATCATGTACTCTTAATGCCAAAATCTAAACCGTATGTATTTACATTTTTTGTGTCACTATCTTCTGTTGATGTAAATAGCCTAGTTTCTTTATTTGCCATGTCACAGTTCCTGCTTCTAGGGAACTGTTTTTTTTCTTTTTCTTTTCTTTTTCTTTTTTTTTCGTAACAAGGATTTGGAAAAGGATAATGAATATTAATTCTGTCTTCAGTAGATCACTTAGTTTATTTGGGCTTTTTCAACTTGTCCAGTTTCTGTTAATGTAAGCAGTCAATCATTTTGGACATTAAAACTCCTTCAATCCTTTTTGAAATTAGAGATAATTTTTCTAGGAAGATCAATGAAATAATTTTCAGTATTATGACAAAAGTTCTATTTCTTAACACTACACAATGCTAAGGCTCTATTTTTTTAGAAATTTTTTTCTCTCTCGTTCAAATTTGATTAATTTTATTGATTGGCTTTCCAGCAACTGATTCTTTCTTGTTAATGTCCATTCTGGTATTGAGCCCATGTAGGGAGTCCCCCTCCCCCACACAAAGGTGTTGTAAGTGTTCAGTAACTTCCTCCAGCATTTTTGCGATAGCCATAGTCTTAAATATTTCTCATCTCTACATGTCTGTCAGTTGCTTTTCCCATGCAAATTGAGATTTCCTGTTTCTTTACATGCACATAATTTGGATTTTATCCTGGACATTTTAAATGTTAGTTTATCAGACTCTGAGTATTTAATTCCTGTGGATAATGTTAATTTTGTTTTGGCAAATCTGGATAGATTCAAGCTGTAAGTCCCAACTCTGTGGTCTGTGGTTCTAATATCAGTTCAGTTTTCAAAATCTTTGTAGTCCTGTTTGGGTCTGTCCTGCTATGTCTACCCATAAGTAAGCTAGTCTAGAGCCTGGACAGTATCCATTGTTTAGTTTTCGAGGTCTTTGCTTCTGTGAATAGGGTCATATCCATGTATATGCAGTTTGTGGTGAACCCTGGAGTTCATAAACAACTTTATGGGATTGCTCTCCCAGTTCCTCCTCTCTGTGATCTTCCTGATACTTTCTGTTCTCTGAGCTCCTCTTTTCACCCTCTGGCTAGAAAGCTGGGGCTCTAGTTTTTTCATTCTTCTGTGCGCTTTTGACTACTGCCTATGTTTGGCTAGAGGTTTATCAATTTATTGATATTCTCAAGAACCAGCTTTAGTTTCACTGACTACTATTTTTTCTGTTTTTACCTTTTAAATTTTCTGCTTACTTGAGTTTAATTTGCCTCTTGTTTTTCTCATTTCTTAAGGTAGAAACTAAGATGATAATGGAGACCTTTTATAATAGAGGCTTTTTCCGAGTACCATCATAGTTTCTCTTTTGCATTACTTTTCAGCAATTAGATTGTGATGCCTCTGGCTTTCTCCCCCCTGCCCCCCACCCCACCCGCTCCCAGTCTTTTTAGCTTATCCTGCTGAGGGATGTTGAGATTCTTGGATCTGTGGGTTTAGAGTTTTCATCACATTTGCAATTTTTATATTTTTCCCACTTCAGAATTTTGTCCCCTCCTTTGGCATTTTTTGCATATGTGTTAGACCGTCGGACCACTTGATGTTGTTCCACATGCCGTTGAAGTTTGTGTTCCCCGCCATCATTCAGCTTCCACTTCGATCGTTTCTATTATGTTTTCAGTTTCACTGCAGCCACGTTAAGTTCTCTGCGGTGGTTTTCTGTTCACTGCACTGACTTCAAATTCACTGCAGTATCTAATATTTAAAACCTGTATTGTTAACTTTATTTTTGGTGTTATATTTTTCAATTTTACAACTTCCATTTTTTAAAAATAATTTTCATTTTATTGAGAGTTCCTATTTTTTTTAAAAAAACAAAGCCACTTTATTATTTTTTTTTTTTTTTTACTTTTAATGTTTTCTCCCCTCTTTAATCCCCCCGTTCCTGACCTTGCTGTTTCCCCTTAGGAACTGGATTCTGAAGGCGGGACGTCTACTCCCACACGCTCTGTTGGGAGACATGGGCTTGGCACACCTGGAGTATGGTCCCGGGCTCCACCTGGGCGCGAACCCAGGACCTTATGCGTGAAAAGCAGACGTCCTAACCACTACACTATAGAGCCACCCCTATTTTTAATTTTTTAATTTTATTTTTTTTAAAATGCCTGCAGCACTTGGTATTCCTAGGTGGTCTCCCATCCAAGTACTAATCAGGCCTGACCTTGCTTAGCTTCCAAGATCAGATGAGATTAGGCATGTTCAGGGTGCATGGACATAGTCTTATTTGTTTTCTGATTGTGTTTTCTTTTCAGTCCTTTAGTATTACATAATAATAACTCTTAAGGCTTTATTACTTCCATTATTATTTCTGAGTCTGTCTCTGTTGATTGATTTTTTCTATAGGTCATGGGTCAGAATCTTCTGTTTCTTCCTATTTTTTGTAATTTTTGTTTTTTCATAATATTGGCTATTATAGACAGTAGCATATTGAATATCTGTCCTATTGTCTTAATAGAGTTTTGTTTTGGTAGTTAATTTGCTTATGCCTAAGCTTATTCTTTTCAGGGCTTGTTTTTAAGCTTTAATAAACGTGTGTCTAGATTAGCCTTATTCCTAAAGTGTGACATTTCTGGGTCTCTGCTAAATCCTGGAGTGTTTAATGAAGTCTCTAACTGAGTGTTAGGAACTCACATGTCCCCAGTCATGTATGAGCGCTAATAGTTCACTCATGCTGCTTGGTAGTTCTGGCCCAGGTTCAGTATAATCTTATAGCGTACCTGCTCAGCTTAATACTTGACCAAAGATTCCTGCACAGATTTCTGAAGCTTCATTGCTGTATGGTTCTCTCTGGTACCCTGCCCCATAAATTCCAGCAGTTTCTAACTCAGATACCTGCTTAGATCAGCGAGATTGCCATATTATATTTGGGTTCCCCCTCTTGATTTTGTAGTCTGGAAAATGCTTCTAGGCAGGAAAAAGGGTTTTCTTGAGATTTACCTTGTTTCTCTTCTGAGATCACAGTCCTATGTCGCTCTCGTCTAACAGTTGAAAATAGTTATTTCATACTTAAGAGCTTTATTGCTTGGAAGAAGCATGATCTGCTGTCAGTTATCCCTATGCATTTGGAAGCAAGTCTCAGACTGTATAGTGCCACTGTTTAGCCCATGGGATTTTTAAAAAATCTGTTAGAACAGTTCTCTTGTAATTATATCCTGTTTTGCTTTACTGTTTCTATAGCGCAGTGTTAATATTATAAAATTTAACTGCTAATGAAAGGTAAAAGTCTACTGTGTTCTAGTATTTTTGAAACTATGATGTTTAATTTTGAATTACCGTATGTGCATGTTATAGGCAAAAAGACAAATAGAGCACTGTGGCATTTGTTCCATGCCAGGGGAAACCCTTATTCACATCCTGAAATTTCAAGAACTCCCCCAAATACTAGAGTTTCAGAGATGAAATTGTAGACTTATATTTTTATTTAACTGGATGATTCTGCTCTAGAGAACTTAATATGTCTGTCTACCATGTCATTTTACAAAACTTGTTTGACATGAATATGAAACCTTTGCTCTACTATATGTAGTATTTTATATCTCTCTTTCCCTAAATTAGTTCCCAAAAAACTTACTTTTAAGCCTATGGCTTTGGTTTAGACAGCATTAAAATCTTGTCATGGCACCCTTTCATATAGTTCTATAGAATGAACTTTCATGAGAATAGTTACATGGGATTTAAAAAAACAAGCAAATAAACCTATTTTGTACATCTATACCTTTTGAATGGTTCAAAAACACTCCTTATGATTATCTTTTCTATTTTAAGAATGCTTTTATAGGATTCCATTTTAATTAGACAAAAACTGTGTTAAAGCTGAATTATATATAGATCTGGCCTTATATGTTTGGAGAGAAAAACTGTTAAATGAAAGAAGATATACTCTATTTCCTGTTTTTCTTGTTAACCCTGTTCACTACTAGAGCAGATTTTTTGAGGAAAATTTATGGGATAAACTAAGTTAAATATTGTTACTTTTCCATTAAACCATGAGTATAATACTAGTCTCATTCGTAATGAGTGACTTGTTATAGAAGTAGTGCTTTTAGGAAGAAAAAAAGAGATTGACATCCATTTCTTTAAACACATACTGATTCTTGATGGGGAGAATGAATTCTTAGCAGTTATTTGGAGATGTGTGCCATTCTGAATAATTTCTGTAGGTCACATTGACAGGAGATAATTGAGTTAATGACACTGAGTATAATTTCAATATGGAAGACCGCCAGATTTCATTAATTGGCAGCGTATTCATTAGGAACTAAAGTTTAATTACTGTTCTGAAGTGTGATAAAATGAAAAGCTAAGTGCTATAGTATTATCATCTCATTCCAAGAAAATAGATTTTGGTTTTTAATCTTCATTTGATAAATTTATTTATTTAGTGGAATAATCCAGGTGTGTGTGTGTGTGTGTGTGTGTGTGTGTGTGTGTGTGTTGTGTTCATTTTTCTCAGCTTATTTTTGAGATTTTATTACCCATTTGATTATATTACTGGGTAAGCAAAGAAGACAAAAGGTAAGATAACAGTTGTATTTGTCGATTAGAAAATCTGTTAGAAGAGTTAAGCTCTTGATTTTAATAGTACTCATAAAATTCAGTAAAATTTCAGTATGTGGTAGAGCTTTCAGCTGGGACCCAGAGGGCCTAGACTGTAAACTAAATTTTGCCGCTAACTATGTATGTAGTCTGGCAGATTGTTTTTTTAAAATCTTACCTGTAAATAAGGATTGAACCTTTCGTGCTTAGTTTATAGGAGTATCATGAAGAGTAAATGACATGTTAGTGTGAAATCCCTTTGAAAAATGTCGTGCTGTAAATAATATGTTTTCAGTAAGACCAAGAAAAAAACAACTGGAATCCTGAGTATTTTAAGTCCAGCTATTCAAAATAAAGTCATATCATGCATGTCAAGTAAGAATATCAGTACCTATGATTTTATATTCTAGTTACGAATTATATGTTTAGTTTATATTGTGGGATAGTAGACTGTTCTATAATTTTTGAATTAAAACTTGTTAAAAAATCCAGAATATTAATAACAGGTACTCTTATACAAGAGAATGTGTTTTAATTTTTTTCTGTTTTTTTTTTTCCTCTTATTCTCCTTTCTACAATGACTACATTTCTACATTTGTGTTAGTGGTTTTATTTTTTTTAAAAAACACCTTTTTCTGTTTTTACTGTTTTAGGCTAATAGATTGTGGTAGAGAGGTGATAATGGTTAAGTGGAATGGCTCTGAATCCCAGTTGTCTGGGTTCACATTTTTGGTTTTTTTTTTTTTCTGTCTCTTAATAGCTGTTTGACCTTGGAAATTATATAACGATTTCCTGGTCTCGTTATTTCACCTGAAATGGGGATAAAAATGAGTACCTACTTCATTCCATTGTTCGGATCAAATGAGCCAATAACAACAAAATATTTATGATAATAAAAATATATAGCCAGTGGGAAAAAAGACATTTAAATGAATTTTCCCTGTTAAGCATTTTGCACAGTGCCTGGCACACAGTAGTCACTCAGGAAAATTAGCTACATTACTAAGTGGTTTACATGTCTTTTTACGTTGATTTATTTCATTGATTTAAGGTTCGTTTTGATACTAAGCAAAGTACTTAAGATTATATAACTAGCTTTATTATCTGAAGTTAGTGTTTGAAACCAGAACTATTTGATTCCAAAGGCAGCTCTTTTTACCACTTGACTACTTCCTTGGAGTAAAGTTCTGTTTCTGGTATGTAAAAATTACCTAGGAATGTAATGTTAGAATTAGGACACAGTGATGATACTTTTTGATTTATATATAAAGGGTCAAGACTTTTTTGATATTACATTTACTTTATTGGCTTTGGTAAATTTAAGCTGTAGGTGTAAAAGCATTTTTTTAATACAAGTAAATTAACACTAAGTTTTTGATGACTTACTACTCTTAGTTCAGGTATGTCATTAATTTTTGTCACTTTCATGTATTTTTTTGTAATCTCCGGTATTAATCACATTTTTTCTATCTTTTGGTGAATATATGTCTATTTTTTGTTGTGTTTATACCTAAAGTTGAAATTGCTGGGTCGGTGTATGTATATGGTTATTTATTAGATACTGCTGGACAGTATTTTAAAAGATCTTGTTTATTGAGATATAAATTTTATACATAAAATTCCCCTGCCAAACAGCCGAACCAATTGGTTAATTAATTTTCTCTCCTTTCAACATTGTATGAAAGTTCAAGCTTCACAATTTCTTCAGATATCATCTAATTTATTTTAATTAAATTTAATGTATGGCAGTTACCTTTGATGTGTTTTTGTCCTTAAGTATTACCTCTTTGGGATGTGTTTTTTCTGTCTCAACTGTTATTGACTTAAGGAATTTCTTTATATATTCTTGATATAAGATCTTTTTCAGATATTTATTGCATATATCTTCTCTTGCCTTTTTTTAGCCCTATCTTGAATATTTAAAATTCCCTGTTTAAGGGATCCTATCTATTCACCATATATGAAGATATTTAAAAATATTTTCTTCTAGAACCTTTATTATTTACCTCTCACGTTTAGACCTGTTTTGCTTTAGAATTTTTTGTTGCAGAGTCATTGTGACTGCTAATTTATTTTTCTATCTTATTTTTTCTCTCTATGCTTCAATTTGGATGTTTCTATTGCCATGTCTTCCATTTCACTGATCTTTTCTTCTGTAGTGTCATAATTGCTTTAATCTAACAGATGACGTTTTCCTTGTAGATAATGAATTTTTCATCTTTAGAAGTACTTTTCGGTTCCTTTTTATATGTTCTGTTTCTTGCCATAGTTTATATTGTTAAATTCTTGAGCATATTTATAATAGAGATTTTGTTATCTCATAATTTCATCATTTCAGTTATGGGTCATGTTTCCTGCTTTCTTAGCTTATCTAGTAATTTTTTATTGGAATTGGCATTATGAATTTTACAGTGTTTTTACTGGATTTCAGTGTCTTTAAACAATGTTGGACTTTGGTAGCAGGCAGTGAAGGTATTTGTACATCAGCCTATGGCTTTGTTAGTGTGGGTTTAAAGTACACTTAAACTAGGGCTAGTTTTGTCTACTACCAAATAACATTCCACAGTATTTGAATCTACAGCTGTTTATGGAATACTCCATTCTGACTACTTGGAACTCTTGATGCCCTGTGAGCCCTGAGAATTATTGACTTACTGCTTTGTTTGACCTGATGAAGTTTCACCCACATGTGCAAGATTAGTACTCAACAGTTCATCAACAGATGCATGGGATCCCATGCAGCTTGTTGGATCTCTTCTTTGAATAGTTCATTGGTTTGCTTCATCATCTGGGGCGTCGTTGACTTCTCATTCTTTGTCTCTTCTGTCGTGACTATTTGCCTGCTCAGATTCTTCTCCTGTGCTGTGATCTATGTAAAACATGGCATTTCTAAGCTCATCATGATTTTTTTCTCCCTTTCTCAGTTCACAGTCCTATGCTGTCGTTGTCCATGTTTGACAAGTTTTTCGTATATTTTTTCCAGTTTCATTTTAATGATAGAAGGCAAGTTAGCCTCACCCCACCATAGATAAAAGTGAGTTCTCTTACTACATTTTACAGAAATAAATTTTCAGAAAGCTAATGAGGGTTTTTAAAACAATGTACTTAAATCGTTCTTTGTATGTATGTAGTTCCGGAAAACAGTGACAATCGATGTTCCTCCTTTAATAGGTAATCGTACATCATAGCTTCCTTTAATACTTTACTGTTATATAAGGAAAACACTATTTTAGCCTTCTTGCTAAATAAATAGGAACACTAAATTCAGTTGCTTAGCCTTATGGTTTTTGTTGCAAATGGTTAAAGGTAGCTCCCAAGCTTCTCCTCTGCTTTTCCCCATTTATCTCCTATGTCATTCAGCCTGCTGAGTGCATAGTTGACTGTGGTGGGAGGGGCAGAGAGTTAAGAAGCTATGTAGAGAAACTGGGACTGATGGGCCTACTAGAGGATGGAAATGTGAGAAGGAAAGCACAAAGGATGATCAGGGCTTTGCATCATCTGTGGATTAGTTGAGGGAGGGCATCTGCTGAGATGGTGAAGAATAGATTCAGGGAAAAGCCAGTTGTATTTGTATATTTTTGGTTTGAGATGTGAAACAGTAAACAATAGTGAATACATAGTTATGAAGAAATTTCTGTAGTTGACGTAGCATTGAGTTTAAGCAATTGATTTCTTGATGTTAAACAAAATAAAATTTGTTTTCATTGTTTTGTTCTACATATTTTTTACTATCATTTCATCTTTTCATTAACTATTCCTCCCAGATTTTGAATATATTATTTCGAAAGTTGGGGTAAAATTTAAGTTCACATAGTGGATTTGACATAGAGCAGGGTTTTTTTGTTGTAATAAACACAGTGCTTTAATAATCATTATACATGAAAGCACACTTGATACCTAGAAGTAAAATAACACATAAAAAGTTTATGATGAAAAAAGTCATTATCTCCCTCCTTACCCAGTGCCTTTCCACTCTGGAATTAAGCTCCCTCAGTCCTACTAGCCATTTTCTCTGGAATTTGTTTTCTGTTTATAAAATTAATAATTCTTGATAATGGCTTGATAATTTAGACATTTGTGACTTCTGTTATGGAGAATGAGAACTTCATTTACATGTTTGCCTGCTTCCCTTTCCTCATTACCCATAGTTATATCACAGTATTTCGGTAAATCAGTACTATTTTACATTTTTATAATTAGTATGTGTTGTACCTGTTAAGCCAAATATTACACTAAGACACATTTCCTTCTTATATAAGCTTATTCTCCTGAATAATACTGTCTCATTATTCAGTTGCCTGACCTTTTGCTTTCCCCCCAGACGTTCCTGTATTTCTGCCATATGTTTATAAATAATTTTTCCATATTATGAAGTAACATCAGTTCCATTTTTGCCCTTGCTGGAGACCTATTCTACGGTGCCTTTGGCTTCTTTTTCATTTCGTAGTATCGTTCTCTAGTTTGGGGTTTTTTTTCGCATTAGCTTATTATTAAGTTACATGTTGTCTTTTAAAACTTTGTTTTGATTCTTTTTCGTAGATTCCTAAGGAAGAGCATAGAAATAAAATTTTAGCTTCTGAGAAGGCTTAAAATGTCACTTTACTCACATACTTGATTGATAATGTACTGGGTTGAATTCTAGTTTGAAACTTAATTTTACTCTGAATTTGAAGGCTGTGCATAATTGTTTTCTGGCTTTCCGCAATATTCCATTGTTATTGTAGATAATACAAGTTCAGTACCATTCTGATTATAGATACCTCTTATGTGGCAGGTTTTATTTCTCTGGAAGTTTTTTATTTTTATTATTTTAGGCGAGGCAACCCTTGGTGACTTCACAGATTGCAAGGACCTTCTCAGCTTACAGTCCCTTGCTTTTTATTTTTATGCCTATAGCACCTGGTCTTCCTAGGTGGTCTCCCATCCAATACTAATCAGGCCCGACCCTGCATAGCTTGAGATCAGACGGATCAGGATTGTTCAGGGGGCATGGCCATAGACCATTCTGGAAGTTTTTAAGGACCTTTTTTTTTGCCAGATTTGAAATTTATGATGTGCCATGGCCTGGGTCTTTTTCCCTTCATTATAGTCCATGTCCTTGTCTTTTCACAGCTTGAGAGACTTCTTCAGTTAAAAAGAAAATGTTATTTGTAATATAGTTTCTATACCTTTACTTTTTTTAGTTTTACTTTCTATAACACTTGTTGGACCTTTTGGAGCGACCTAATGATTTTCTTATTTCTAATCTATGTTCTGTCCTTCATTTGCTTTAACTTTCTGTATTTGAGCCTTCGTTGTTTTTTTCTACTGGCATTTTAATGGGATTAGGAGAAATGGAAATTACATTTGATCATTCTGTGTATTTAACAGAATCAAAAATTTAGCACTGAATTTAAAGTTTTTGCATTTCTTACTAAACTCAGATTTCTCTTTTTGTTTCACAGAGATGTTATGAACATAAACAATATAGAAATGGATTGAAATTCTGTAAACAAATCCTCTCTAATCCCAAATTTGCAGAGCATGGAGGTAATGTAAATAAGTATACTTACTTGTAAGTAGATAAAGCTTTGCTTACTTTCCTGGTCTCACTTATTTGGGTTCTATCACTCTCAGCTTCCTTAACTATTTTCAGAGAGAATGGACCTTCTTGTCCTGACTCCTGTGAGATGTTTAATACTGTATTTTGAATTTAATGTCAAGAAAATGAGAACACATTCTACTTGAGTTCTTATTTATTCCTATTTTGAATATAGTGCTGTAGAATGGCAGAAGAACAAATAGTGGGACGAATATGCTTATTTAAGTTTAATAAGTAAATTTATTTAAGGTATAGAGAAAAATTTGCTTTAGAACATTGATGAGCTTATTACTTACAATAAGCTTATTCAGAATTTGCCCATTTGTCCTTTGCTGATGAACCAGCATCTTTTGGTTAGCATTATATCTTAGTTTTTCAAGAGTGTCATGCTTAAGACGTATGTGTAAATGTAATTTTGAAAGTGTTTTTACTTTTTAGCTTTTGCTTCTTTGAGGGTTGAAGGTGGATAGTGGGCTGTTTGTAGGGTAAAGGAGAGTGTAGCTAAACTGTGAAAGAGGCAAAGGAAAAATAAGTTTTCACAGGTTTGATTTGTACAGTTAGGAAAAATGGCCCTTTGATAATTAATCTGATAATGTTCTCTTAGTGTTGAAGAGGGAGAGAGTAACATTTCTCTCAGCCTTCTTACTCTTGAATATTTTCGCTATAAAAATTTGTTTGGAGGTGGAAAGTAATGGGAATAAAAGTATCTAAATTAGTCTCTTTTCATTTTCCTTATTAAAAATATTTTTGCTGGCCATGTTGATATTAGGTTGTTTTATATTCATTCTAAAGTATGCATACTGGTAATTAACTTTTAGTAATGTAATGATAGAATTTCAGTACAGCATAGTACCAGATTTCATTGTTTCTAAACTGTACTTTCTCCTCATATCTGAAATCAAGTTGCATATGAAGAAGTATAAGTTAATTGAAAGTATTTTTTAGCAGTGCATAAGATGATGGATGGTTTGTCCTAAACTTCATGGCAACCCAGAGTTTCATTAATACAGGCACTTTAAGATGTTTGGTAGATTTTAGAAGAATAGATTTTACTTGTTTGACAATAAAGTACTTTCTGCAGTACCTTGCTACTTTTTTATTTGCCAAATATATTTTATTGTTTGCTGCGTTTCCTTTTATACATGATTTATAATAATTCATATATGATTTTTCCCTTTTTGCTTTCATTTCTTTATCTGTATTTTTCTATAAATGTTGATTCATAGGATAATACCTTTAATCTTTATCTTTTATTCCTAATTAATTTTTAAAAACTAGACAAATAAATTATAATGAATATTTTTTAATTCCTCGATGCTTCATAAGATATACATTATAAATTAGAAATCTTTTTTCCTTTTCTGAAAACTTAATATTGCCTCGACACTCTTTTAACCTGTTGCTTGTGAATGACAGGTGTCTGATGTTTTCTTTTACTTGTGTATTTAATAGAACCCAAAGAATTATTTTAAAATTAATTTATGAAATAAGAAATGTATGTAATGTCATTGAACAGTGAACTTAATTTTATGTAATTTGGGTTCAAAGCAGTAAAGTCGGTTCAAAGATAAGTTTTTCATATGTTAAAGGAGTGATTATATAAAGTCATTCCATGAAATTCCCTTGAAGAACAGTAATAGAGCCATTGTATCTTGTTAGCATACGAATTACCAGGTGTTCATGCAATTTTGTACCTTTTATCTGAAGAAATCTGCAGCAGCCTAGAATATAGAAATGTGGTTTGTTTAACATGGTTTGTCAACTTTTAAAATATTGTAATTTCTGTGCTAACCTGGAAAATTTTCCAATAATCTCTTAAGTTTTCAGTCCTTAGGGTAATGTAATATTCGTTTGTGAGATTATGGTTACCTTTTTTGTGTTATTTTAAATATTTAATTTTTTTTTCTGCCTTCTTACATTTTTAAAATAGAAACCCTGGCTATGAAAGGCTTAACATTGAATTGTTTGGGAAAAAAGGAAGAAGCTTATGAATTGGTTCGTAGAGGTTTGAGAAATGACTTGAAGAGTCATGTCTGTATCCTTTTTGAGGTATATTTAAGGATTGGATCAGGGTGTCTTGATTTAAGGCAGCAACCTGGGAGTCAGAAGTTTGGATTCCTCTTACATGTAACTTCAGAGATGATTCTTTCTTAAACTGAATAATAGCAATTACCTTTAATTCAGGGAACATTTTTATATACCTACCATATTCTAACATATCTATTTACGGATAAATGGGACTTGCCTTTAAAATATCTATGAAAGCTCTTTTCACACTTCAAAAAAAAACCACGCAGATTTCATCATGATCATAAATTTAGAAAAAGATAAACTATACATTAAGGAATATTGGATAGTATAAGGTGCTGATTAATGGCACGGGCTTATGAGTGTGCTTCACTTAGGTTTGAATCTCAGCTTCTTTCTGTGATCTTAGGGCTTATTTTCCTTGTGTGTTAAATGAGGGTATTCAGACATACCACACGTCATGGTGGTGTAAATATTTAATAATGCTTCATGTAGTCCCGATAATGCTAATTACTATACTAGATAAATTTTAATTTATTAAGGGAAGTGTGAGAGAAGAGAGCAATTACAAATGTCTGAAGGAAAATAGAGGGAACAGTTGTGGGTTGCTATTTTTTAAATAGTTTTTAAATAATATTTCTTTGCCTATGTTGTGGGCTAACACAATTTTAAGTGCTGAAAAACTTAGGATATTTTCAATTGTTTACCAGGCCCCTAGCATAGTACAGACCAAGAAAACAGGGATTTTGCTCTTGAGTTTAGTGAAGAAAGATACTTATTAGAAGCATATATAGAACACTTCTCAAGATTACATAAAATGTTACAGTTGGTTCAAAAAATTATCACAGTTCTACTGAAGCAGAAGTAAATGAGTTGGGAGTAACCAGAAACTAAAAAGATAAGCAAAGTAGTAATTAATAAGACCGTTGTAGATATCTTTTCATCATTTTTAACAATTGCATAGTGTTCTATATGTATTTGCCATGATTTATACAATTAAGTTCCTCTTGATGGACATAAGCTTCTTTAAACTTTTAGCAATGTTAAATTCTTTGAGGATAGATTTTTAGGAGATGAAGATTAGAGGTGGTTAAAAGGTGTTAACAACGCTCAAGAGAGGTGATGGAGTCCTGAAATAATTGGGTGTTGGTAATTGAAATGAGAAGGAATGGAAAGATAGGTAAGAGAGGCCACATTACAAATGTTAGTGTGTTTTAGGTATTTTAAAACTGTGTTCCATCCAAGATTTGTTAAACTTTACTTTGTCATTCATATTATGAAAATAAAGATTGTTTTTAAATAAAATTTATAATATTGAATATGTATTTTTAGTTGCATATGCCATCCTAGGCATTCTATATTTTTACTGATTCCATTGAGAATCTGTGGTGTGTAAAAGTTGTTAGATTGAAAAGTTTGAACCTGGTAGAGAAATATTGTAAATTTCTGGAAAAAGAAGTAGATTTTTTTCTTTTGGTTATGTATATATTAGGTTACTTTAGCAGGAGAAAGTAAGAGCAAGAGACTGAAGGTGGGAGAAAAGGTGACTTTTTTGTAGTAATCAAGGTCTAAAGTGAAAAGGATTTATAGTAGGGGAATGGAGTCTGTACATATTTTCCTTTATAGCATTTTTTACAACCAGTAATTTTGCTTACTTATCTTTCTCTTACCAGACTCTTAAGTTCTTTGCATGCAGGAGACTACCCATTTTGGTCATCTGCCATCCTAATTATTTAAGAAATTGTTAAATGAATGAATGTTTTTATGTATGTTTGTTGATTTGTAGGAACTTTGTACTGAACTAAGGGTTCTGTCCTAAGGACCTTGTTAGCTGAAGAAAGGAAAGTATGCATGACTTAAAATAATTATATGTCATAGATACCCCATTTCCACTTTTTCCTTTTAAAAATAAGGATAAGTTTAACATTTGTTGAGCTTATATTTTGTGCCAGCCAGTGAGCACTTACATATGTTAATTCCCTTTAGTCACCAAACTACTATACTTTACTTTATAGACTTTTTATTTGCATTTTATAATTGAGGAAACATAACAAAGCTAAATAAGTTTTCCAAGGTCACAGAGCTAACAAGGCAACCTAGACCCATTTTCTATGGCTCAAAAAGCTGTACTGTTTTCCATTGTATTAAACCACCTTCTGTCTTTATATTCTCTCCTTTTCTTTCTTTTCTTTTTTTTTTTTAAAGCTTGTAATTTTATAAGTAGCTGTAGTTCTCCGAGTTTCCTGGGAAACATTATTGGAATATTATTTCTTGACTTAACTAAATCCTTTAGGTTGTATCCTTAACTAAATCCTTTAGGTTGGCATGTTTATGGCCTTCTCCAGAGGTCAGACAAGAAATATGATGAAGCCATTAAGTGTTACAGAAATGCGCTAAAATGGGATAAGGACAATCTTCAAATCTTAAGGGACCTTTCTTTACTACAGATTCAAATGCGAGATCTTGAGGGTTACAGGGTAAGTAAAGTAGAGAATTTTTTTTATTCTAGGGGGAATATTGTTAAAATATTCAAAACTTTTTTGAATGCTTCCTGATTAAATTTTTTATTTAAAAAAAGAATTTAATTAAATTTACACCCTTCCCCCTCAGCACTGGTTGTGTTTATGACTGGACTAATCAGATTTTTAAAGTAAATTGTTTTACTGTGAGGTGTAGAGTTAGATTACTGTATAGGATTGAAGTAATCAATTCAGTGCAAATTAACATTAATATTCCTCAAATAGGCAATGACTTTGTCTGTATTAACATGCACTACAACCTTTAGTTCTCACATTTTTCTGGGAAGCACATGTTTTTTTTTTTTACCTTCACTGAAACTAATATTCTGTCTTTGTAGTTAAATTTTAGCCCTTAAATCATTCTATTAAAACAGTTCTATTTTGATCTATTTAGATGTGATTTAATAGAATGTAGTACCTGCTGAGTTCTTTCCTACAAATCTTAATTCAGTAGTTGGGCCCTGTATTTTTAAACGTTTTTTTCCCTTTGTATTATCTTTTCCATACTGTCTCCTAGAGTAAGCAGAGTAATTTTTTAAAAAATTACGAGATTACCTTGGAGACCTCACTGTGCTTCTTAACAACAAATTTTTTTTTTTTTGCTTTTATAAAGCTACATGATATGGATGTTTGAAACTTTAATATTATTATTCTCATCATTGTGTTGCAAATCGCTCAGTATTGTGGGAAAATTAATATAATCTTTTAAAGGAGCATTTGCTTTCACTGTAAACCTAAGGAAAGTGGTTTTTTCCCCTTAAAGGAAACAAGATATCAATTACTTCAGCTTCGACCTGCGCAGAGAGCATCATGGATTGGTTATGCCATTGCTTACCATTTATTAGAAGATTATGAAATGGCAGCAAAGATTTTAGAAGAATTTAGGAAAACACAGCAGGTAACAAACAGAAGCCAGAACTAGTAAACTAGGTCTGATTTTAAGTATAACTGAAAGAACTGTATACAGATGTGCTAACTTTTCATTTTGAAATAGTTTTAAACTTACAGAAAAGCTGCAAGAATAATACAAAGAGCTTCATACAGGAGGTCACTCATATTAACTAATTGTTAATATTTAACACATTTACCTTAATAACTCTATTTAAATCCTTTTCTTGAAATATTCGAGAGTAATTGTAGATACCATGCTCTTTTACTCCTAAATGCTTCAGTGTGGTATTTAAGAATAACCATGGTCGTGAACTCTATAGATTATCAAAAATCTTGAAAATTCAACGTTGATAGACTATTATTATCTAATCCACAGTCCATATTCAAAATTTATTAATTGTCTCTGCCCTTTCTAGGATTTTTTTTTCTTTCCATTTGAGGATTTAGTTTAGAATTATACCCTGCAGTTAGTTATCACTTGTCCTTGGTCTCTTTAATCTGGAGGTTTTGAAGACTTTCTTTGTATTTCATGACATTGATATTTTTGAAGAGTACAGGGCAGTGCTTTTGTAGAATGTCCATCAATTTGGATTTGTTTGATGGTTCTTCATTATTATACTTAGGTATTTTTGGCAAGAAACTACAGAAGTACTATTGAGTCCTCAGTTTATCACATTAAGCAGCACATGATGTCTGTCTATTCCATTTTGATTACTTGTTAAAGGTGGTGTCTATTAAGTTTCTTCACTATTCTCTTGTTTTTTCTCTTTGTATTTTATAAACAGTTGGATATTTATGAATAGTCTGTTTCTTGTCAAACTTTCAGTGCTAGTTTTAGCATTCATTGATGATAATTTTTGCCTGAATCAACTTTTCTGATGATAGTTACAAAATGGTGACTCTCTTATTCCTTCTAGATTTATTATTTGACATTCTATTGTTAAGAAAGAGCTTTTCTTTCTCTCCTAGTTATTTGTTATATGTAAGGACTTACAGATTCTTATTTTATTCAAGGAATTACAAGTTAATACTGTCATTATTTACATAATTACACCCTACACAGGTGTAGGAATTTTTAAAAATGAGTTTTATAAACCAGACATTCTTAGACTTCTTGTATGTTTTTGAGTGTGTAAATAATTTTCTAACATCAAAACAAAATTCTTACTGTTAGTATTCCTTATATCCATATCCAGACATCCCCTGATAAAGTGGATTATGAATATAGTGAACTTCTTTTATATCAGAATCAAGTTCTTCGGGAAGCAGGTCTCTATAGAGAAGCCCTGGAACATCTTTGTACCTATGAAAAGCAGATTTGTGATAAACTTGCCGTGGAAGAAACCAAAGGTATTTTTTTAAAACGATGTCATTCTAGTATTTAATTATGACAAAGAGCAAGGCTGAAAATGTACCTGCTGATTATTGTATGTAATTCAACTTTCTGATGATAGAAAATCTGTTTTTTTACTCATGTACTTTGAATTATCTGTAAACAATAAAAATTACTGAATCGACTCAATAAAATATTTTTAAAGTATTTGTGATCTGAAAATATAGGATTTAATAAAAATATAAGATTTGAGCAATTGTTTAATTTTATAAGACAGGATTAGATTTCTTAGAAACCAGCTTCTTAGCCAGAGTGTGTACACCAAATTTCTTTATTGTCAGTCATGTGTATTGGTAAATCAGTCTTTACTGAAGTATATGAGAAGTTCCTAGGGTTCTTTCACTTGAGGATGATCCAGTATATTTGATACAGTAAGAGGGGATGTGATCTAGTGGATAAGTTGAAGGATTAGCCTTAGATAACAATGAATTGTTCATTCACAGTAACAAGAGATGGTAGAGTATATGGGCAACTAGGTGTTAGATGTAGTGGGTACTTTGGAATTTTCATTGCTTCCATTTTTCTCAATGAAATAGGAAACAGAGCCATTAGTTCATTCTATAAAATACATATTGAATACCTACAGTGGGTCAGGTATTGCGGATAGTGTATATAAAGAGAATAGAGAGAAACAGAGTGGAATCATCAGTCTTTGGAAATTTCAGTAATAAAGGCATTGTTGTTTATGGTGGATGGTCAAGATAATTTAGAAACTTCCTGGAGTGGGTGAGTGGGCATATAGTTAGGCAGAAAGTTTTGTTAGTTCTTATTCTACCAGTTTCTTCTGCAAAGAAGGTGAGAGAAGGTTAAAGGGAGGAAATGAGAATGGATGTAGTGTAGGGGAGAAAAGTTGCAGGGTCATTATTAGTGAAATAGGCTTTTGGTTAATATAGAGCAGGCTGTCAACCTCGGCACTGTTGAGATTTTGGGACCGAAATATCGGGGTTGGAAGTTTCCTGTGTGTTAGAATGTTGAGCAGCATCCCTAGCTTCTGTCCATCATATACCAGTAGCACCCATCCCCCTTTTCTGTGACAACTTAAACTTCTACAGAAATTGCCAAATGTACCCTGGGTGGCAGAAGTGCCCTGGTTGAGAACCACTGGTATAGACATAAAGAATATGGGCTCTTTCAGCTAAAATGCTTGGATTCAAATCTTGACTTCAATAACTAGCTGAAAGACCCTCAGCAAGTTTACTTAAGTTCTCTCTGCTTTAAGTGGTGCAGATAATAATAACCTATCATAAAGTTTTGAGAATTGAATTAGTTAATGCCATGTGAAACATTTAAAAGTCACTAGCACACAGTGAGCACTCAGTAAGTGTTCATTTTTATTATGTGATGAGAGCAAAAGGTGCAAGGATGAAGTTAAAGCTGGAAAATACCTTTGGTCAATAGAAGCCCATTAAAGTTCAGGATTCGGAGCAGCATTTGAGGCTTATATAAGTTTGGAGTTTATACATTTCTAGTGATACTAGCACCTCTGTTCATTTATCTGGAGACTTTGCTTCCTTTTGTGTGAAGGTGTGGAGCAAACACCTGGGATGATCCAGGCCTTAAAATTAATAAAAAGGTAAATAAGGGAGACTAGGTTTTCCAATTGATTTCAATACTTGGGGCTGCTATGTCATTCAGGGATGAGGGTCATACAGCCCAAAGAAGACAAGCAATGAGTCTATGCGTTGCCAAAATGTCGTGGGGGGATAAAAGGGGATGCTTTTTCTTTAAGGTAGGATTAGTGAGACAAAAAGAAGACGAGACAGTTAAGGTTAAAGCAAGATACCTGTGTGGTAGGTAGTTGGAAGCATTAGAAAAGGGTTTTGAATATGACCATGATTATCAGCTGCTACAGCAGAATGGTTTTATAGTTGATTAAGGGGTGATAAGGTTAGGTTATTGGATTGAGTTATTGATTTAGATGTTGAAACTGTCCATGTTATGTCAGGAATAGTAAATGACGGCTTGGTGATTGTGTTCAATGAATTTGAGAAGTAACCTGGAGTTAAGACAAATACTTGAGTTAGTTGAGGATGCGAAGAGAATGGCATTTCTAAATATGAACTTTAAAAAAGGAGAGAGAATAAAATTCCGTAATGAATAATCTTGTTGAAGGGAATTGGGAACCCAGGAGGATACCAGATCTATCCACTTCACAATGTTGAAGAGATTTTAAGAGAAAATTTGAGGAAAAGATAAGTTATAACCAGAAGATATTTAGCTAATTTAACTTGTTTTTTGTTAGGAGAACTTCTGTTGCAATTATGTCGTTTGGAAGATGCAGCTGATGTTTATAGAGGATTACAAGAGCGAAATCCGGAAAACTGGGCCTATTATAAAGGCTTGGAAAAGGCACTCAAGCCAGGTAGTATTGTTTAAAACTTACTTTCTAAGTTTTAATTGCTTTTCTTGTTAGTATATATTTTATTAACTCATTGAAAAACATAACTAGAAAAATGGTGGTTAAGAATTGCTTCAGAATCTGAATATAAAAATATATTTGGAAACTTACATTTAATATGGATGAGAGAAAAATTTCAGAAAGAATTTTTAAAAATTCACAAATGTAGCAGCATCAAAACCATGAAAGGGAAATTTCCACTGTCAGAAAAGGAGATGTCTCCCTAAAGGAGAGAAGCAAGTGTACCCTCTGTAGTAGCCTGTGACTGCAGTGGAGTGGCCTGCCAGGGGCACATGGATGTAGCCAGACTGAAAGAGCAGCACTTCATCATGTGGGAAGAGGGACGAACTTTCCATCACTCAAATAAATGGGTCTAAAGACTCTTTTTCTCTCCTTTCCCTTCCCCCATCACCCTCTTCCATGAATGGGACCCACTTATGAGGACAGGCCCAGAGCATATCATCTACAAATAGGCTTAGCTGAAATGATCTGATTTGAAACTGTTGTTTCCCTCAAGACTGGTAGTGAGCCATTCCTGATACATCGATCTATGCAGGAAAAGCCTCGTAACAAAGAATGTCATACTACCTTAGGAGCACCAGTGCAGAAAAAGTAAAAATCTTGGCAGCAAAAGGGAGTGTAGAGATAATGGAGGAATCTAAGATGAGGTTGTGGAATTGTAACCTTGAAATACGAATAGTTCTGAGACAGTACCAATCAGGAATCTGGGAAATGAAAAGCCTACTTACTTATTGACACAAAAATCTTAGTAGATTGAATAGAAGAGAGGTCATAGCTGAGGAAAAATTAGTGAAGATTAGTGAAGTGGAAGATTGAACTGAGGAAAGAGCTCAATTGAGAGTAAAAGAGAAAATATAAAAGAAATATGAAGATATAGAAGATGGGATAAATCCAGGCTTTAGAGGAGTGAGGAAAGGAGGGTCTAAAGAGAATAGTGGAGAAGCCATATGTGGAAATATTATAAAGAACTAAAGCAAAGAACATCCTTGGATATTGAAAGGCTACCTAAAACAGCATGATGAAGAAAAATATATACTTTATATGAGTATAGGTATTTAAAATATAAAAATATTAGAAGGAAATATTCTAAAATGATTGTTGATATATGTAAGTGGTTAGATAATTTTTTCTTCACATTTTCTGTTTCATATAACTTATATACTTTGGCAGATTTGTAATTTACTGGAAAATATCCAAGTTATAATTACATACAAAAATAAATTTTTTTGTTGTCCACAGTTAATATGTTAGAACGACTGAAAATTTATGAGGAGGCCTGGACTAAATACCCCAGGGGACTAGTCCCAAGAAGACTGCCATTAAACTTCTTATCTGGTAAGTGAGAATAATTACAAAAGAATGACAATGATGCTATAATTTACAGTTTCTTTCCTTGGGTTTAAATATATGAGTATGCATACTGGGATTAAAGTACATGTTGTTAGAGTTGTCTGGGTAAATGTAAGTCAACAGGATTATTTTTCTTCTAAGGTGAGAAGTTTAAAGAATGTTTGGATAAGTTTCTAAGGATGAACTTCAGCAAGGGTTGTCCACCAGTCTTCAATACTTTGAGGTCATTATACAAAGATAAAGAAAAGGTAAAGCAAAGTACAATTTTTTTTTACAATGATGTCTTTGCTCAGTAGTTGAAATAGTGATTCTTGCTTATCTGCGCACATTTTGTGTATCTCCTATCAGTCTTACTAGCTTGCAGTGTAAATTCTTCCGTGTCTCTTTTTCATCCTCTTCTTTCTGTAGCTAAATAACTTACTGCTTTTTAAAAATATTTTCGTTTGTGCTGTATGATTTAATCAATGTAGATATGAACAGTTGATAAGGTAGTATACTGATTTCTTCAGTATTTTCTCGAATCCTTGCCCATGGTGAAACTCAGAAGAGATTTTTTTTTTAACTAAGTTTTAGCTTAGTAATCTTTCTCCTTTTTTATTTGGTAGAAAAAAATTCTGTCAGAAGAGTTTGTTTGCTGTCCCAGTAAGTCAACTTACACTTTCAGCTACATGTTACAGTATTCAAAATGCTTGTAAAGAGGGTGTTTTAATCTTAATTTAGATTATTTTGCTGGCCAGTAGAGTGGCATCAAGACGTGTTGGTAGGATAAAAAAAAATCAGTTACAGTAAGAATGAAAAAGATGGGACAAACTAGACATGCTAAATAAACACTTTAACCTAAAGCATAAAAGATGTACTGTTTGCCAGTCTTGTTCAGCGGCCCAAGGCACAGGCTTTATTGATGATTGTTCCACTTTTTTTCCTTGCATAAATTACATTTATAAAATGTGGTCTGTTATTTCCCATTTGGATAGAGTGAGAACTTGATGCTTATGAAGCTGTCTTGATTTTAGAATGCTGTAACTCATTTAAATTGGTTAAAAATATCTAATTTATTCTTGAGTCCATGATATTCAACTTATGGAAATAGTTCTTTTTGTTCTAATTAAGGTCATCTTAAGTTTACGTAATATTGAGTTATACTCCGCAATGATGATAATAAATGCAACTGATTCAAACAGGTTTGAGAAAACAAAACTCTTAGTAAGCATATAGCTCATCTTGTGGGAGCAGAAGAACGTGGGCGCATCAGAATAACCTAGCTGTGACCATTCAGTCCTCACAAGTCTGAGGTAATGGAGAGAGCTGGTGTTAACCTGTTGAGTCAGTCAAGTTGAGCGCTTCTATAGTAATATAAATCCATTATAGATGGATTAAGCAAGGAAGGGAATTAATAAATTAAAAGTATTCACAGATCTCTTAGGAAGCCAGGAACAAGTGTACAGTCCTGATTCAGGAGAAACCAGAACCTGGACAGCTACTCATTCTCCTGGATCTTAGAAAGCTACCCATTGTTCCGTGTGTCAGTTTTACTAATGCTTTCTCTGGGATTATGAAATTGAGAGTTGGTGCTTATGGAATTTCTCTTTTCACATAGTATTTAATTCTTGATTTCTGAAGAGCACATGCTTACTGTGGGTGTTATATATGTGGATTGAGATAAAAACGAACCAAGATAAAAATCATCCACAGCATTCTCCTTTTGTCCAACCTTTTCCTGATTTCTAGTTCAGCTTGATGCTTTATTTTTTAGCAGGGAAAGGAATTGTCAATAAGTTTTTAGAAAGTTAAGTCTTAATACACACCTTCAAAAATATATGGTATACTTGCTTTAAAATTTTTATACATAGGTTAAGAGATTTATAAAAGCATGTGTGTGAATGTTTAGCTCTTTAGTAGTAAATAACTCACTTTGCAGAAGAATAGTAATTGCGCGTATATATATCTATATATTTTTATTAAGATATGCTTGTGTGTTTGTACTCTAGGTGGCAATCATAGAAGAATTAGTAGTAGGTTATGAAACCTCTCTAAAAAGCTGCCGGTTATTTAATCCCAATGGTAAGTGATCAAGTTTTGTTTTGAAAACATCTTGAAATTTTTAATATGCTACGAAATTCTTAGGTCAGTATTGTTTATTTTTTAGGCAGTAAGTTTAGTATTTTTTCCTTTTAGGATGGAGATGTATTAATTTGCACATTGTGTGAAAATATTTGTTAAGAGAATCACATTAGCTTATTAAAAAACATTTTATGTAAAATTTAAAACATCTGCAGAAATGTATGTAATAACATGTTGATTATCCATTTACCCACTACCCATCTTCAATAATTTTTAATTCATGTTCTCACATCCTTCTACTGTCATGTTATTGTGAAGCAAATCCCAAATATCACATCATTTCATCCATGACTATTTTAATATTCCAAAGATCATAACCATAATATCATCACCACATTTGAACATTAATACTTAATATCAAAGAAAAAAGTCCATGCTTACATTTCCAGGTATCTTAGAAATGTCATTTTTTCTCTTTGTTTATGAAGTTTGCTTGAATGAAGATCCAGATGAAATCTGTGCTTTGAATTTGGTTGATATGTCTCTTAACTCTCTTTTAATCTAGAGATTTTCCCTCCATCTTCTCTTCCTGAAATTTGTTTGTTGAAGAAATTAGCTTTTTTGTGTTGTTTTCCTAGTCTAGATTTTGCTGAATATACCCCTATGGTGGTGTTTCTTAACACATTATTCCTCTATCCTCTGAATTTGTTATAAATTGGTAGTTGGATATACTGCTATGCCGTCTGGTATGATAACCATCAGCCACATGTGGCTATTAAAATTTTTTTAATGAAGTCAAATTGAAAATTGAATTCCTCAGTTGGCGGTAACTACATTTCAGATGTTACTCAATAGCTATGTGAAGCTACTGCCTACCTTGTGGACAGCGCAGCTACAGAATATTTCTGTCTCTGCAGACTTCTAAGGGACAGGTCCTACCAGAGGCTTGATGAGGTTATAAAAATTTTGGGGGGTTGTTTGCTTTTTGTTTTGTTTTAAGTGTAAAAGTGAGACTATTTCACGGGTAATGGTGTGTTCTACCATCAGGAGGCATGTGTTTTACATGTTAGCAACTGTTAGGAATTACAAACTGGTGACATTCCATCATTCATTTTTTATTACCTTAAAAAGGAAATTTTTCTTCATCTATTTCTGCTTATCCAGTATTTCAGTGTGTATAGGAAAAGCAAGGGGAATGCTGCTTTTTCAACCCCACCTCTTCTACCTTTTTTTTTGTTATTGTTCTTTACCAGTTTTCAAAATAACAAATTGGTCTAGTAGTGTCATTCAAAGATAGCTAATACACATTTTAAAGGTATTATTATGAATTTATAGATTTAAACATTTGGCGTTTTAAATCATTGCAGTTGTAAGTGGTTCCAGCCTTCGGATGCCATGGTGGTAGTTGACAGCCTCCTTGAGTTCAGTATGATAGGATTATTCCGGTTCATCTCATACGCTACCCATAGTGGACCTGGAATCAGTTGTTTTTCCCAAAGAGCCCTGGTTCCTACAGTGGGGAGGCCCCATTGGGGCCTGGGGTGCTCACTGCTGATGGATTGATCATTGTTTCTAGGTCTCAGGTTAATTTTAATAATAGTTTTTAGAAGGCGTTGCCATGGTTTCAGTGGTTAATCATCATAATGTTCCTTTGATTATCAGCATTTTCCTACATATTTTACAAATGTGGAAGAGGTTCAATGACTTGCCCAAGAATATGCAGCACTTTAGTTGCAGATCTATCAGATCGGGAGTTGGTGAGTTCCACTCCTATTGTTTGTCCACTGAGCCATCCTACTTTCACCAGGATAAAAATAAGCAATCTAGTGCTTTCTTTTAGAGCAAATAACAATTCTCCGATTTTAGAAATTTGTGTTAATAAAAGCACTTTCTAATGTGTAGGGTGTGTATTTTCACTTACACATTTTCTTATGAGCATATAAAAATTAAGTTATGAACTAAAATATGGACTAAGCATTTTTACTTATCTCTTTTTTTGGGGGTATAGTTTTTATTCTACCTCAATTATGTACCGTTGCATATTCAGCATAATATTAAAATATATTAAGACTTATAATCACCAGAATTTAAAATAAGCACATCACAAGTATATTTATGTATAGTTTAGTCCATTAGCTAGAAATTCAAGTAAGCATTTGGGCCCTTTTTTTTAACCCCACATGAATGGAAAATTTTTTTTGGTGTATATTTTTTTCTCATTAAAAAAAAATATTATATCCTGATCAATTAACTTTCATGATTCTAGTGCAAGTTGTCTTCCCTCACCCCTTTCAGTTTCCTTTTTAGGTAATTTGTTATATCTATGATCTCATTTGTCTGCCATACTTACTATGTAAAGTTCTTACTAAATGCAAGGCATTGTGGGCTATAGTGATCCATAACAGAAAGAGTGATCCCTTCCAAAGATCTTATAAATTTAGGGGTAGTTTTATAGTTAGAAATATAAATAACATGGTTCAAACTACTTCCTTATTAATAAAGATGGGGTACTCATTTGATATAAGTACCCTCTTAAACTATACAATGACTAATCTTGGTTTCTTTCCTCTCTCACTCCCCTCTCCCACTTTTTAAAGATGATGGAAAAGAGGAACCACCAACCACATTACTTTGGGTTCAGTACTACTTGGCACAGCATTATGACAAAATTGGTCAGCCATCTATTGCTCTGGAATACATAAATACTGCCATTGAAAGTACACCTACATTGATAGAACTCTTTCTTGTAAAAGCTAAAATCTATAAGGTAAAAATTTATTCCCTTTTGTTTTTATAAAGTAATGAGACTTAAAATTGTTTTTTTTCTGTGTTCTATAGATTCTGAATGCTTTAAAAACAGTGACTATTTGATGGCTCATAAAACATGGAATAACGTTTCCACAGCGCCTTTCGAGTAGAAATTTGGCCATTCCTTTGCCCTTTATGGCCTTTATGTTGAATTGTGTTATTGTGATGTAAAGATTTCAGTTATTATTCAACCATAATTTTTGAGTATGCACTGTATGCCAGGTACTTGTTGTAGGGAATAAGATTATAAAACAATAGACAAAACTGTTAAAAAAAAGTTAAGTGTTTACTATTAGAGAGCCTGTATTCTATAGGCTAGAAGGGTATCAGAACTTATATTACGGTAGAATGTATGCATCTACATTGATTCTTAAGAGTCAGAAGAATACCTTTCTTCCATTTATTTTAGTTTTTTATCAACAGGTAACTAATCACCTGCATGGTAAAATTAGCACACTGACTGGTTTATTTTGTTTTTGTACCCTGTAAGCACGCTGGGAATATTAAAGAAGCTGCGAGGTGGATGGATGAGGCTCAGGCCTTGGACACAGCAGACAGATTTATCAATTCCAAGTGTGCAAAATACATGCTAAAAGCCAATCTGATAAAGGAGGCAGAAGAAATGTGCTCCAAGTTTACAAGGGTTTGTATAGCTAGTGTTCTTACTTAGGAATAGATGGTTATACTTGTATACTTTACTTATTTTTTAAAGTTTGTTTCTAATATTTTTAATATCAAAATAGGATGTCATCAGAAAAAACAAATCAATATTAGTATAAAACATTTTCTTTTTAGGTAGTTGTATAATTTTTAAACACTGATTTATATTGATAGATGTTCAGATACATTTTTTAGGGGTGAAGGTGACTAATAGTAATCTGAGTACCTGCTATGTGCTCGTGTCTATTTCTTATGTTAGTCTCCAACTCCAATTATGTAGATCTTTTGATTAAAATCATGTACAAAGGTACGTATTCTGTGTACTTGTTAGAAATATAATTTCAATTTCTTTCACATATTAACTATTCCCTCTCACTCTGAGAATGGTTGGAAAAATAGGAAATGATTTTGAAAGATCTAAATCATTGACTGTCTTTTCCTTCTTAAATTCGGTGGTGGAATAATGTATTTAGTAAGAAATGGTTTGAATACATGTCATTTTTCTATAGGAAGGAACATCAGCGGTAGAGAATTTGAATGAAATGCAGTGCATGTGGTTCCAGACAGAATGTGCCCAGGCTTATAAGACAATGAATAAATTTGGTGAAGCACTTAAGAAATGCCATGAGATTGAGAGAGTAAGTATCCTATATATATGAGTTTCTCATTTTCTTCTGTTAAATGGTGAAGGTTTGGGGCATATCCTATTGTTTTTATCATTCACAGTAAGTGATTTCTAAATATCAGTATTTACATTTTTCAGTTTTTATAATGGAAATATTATATATTACATTTTCAGCAGACTTCTCTTGTCTATTCTTTCTGCAAGAATTCATGAAAAAACTTTATGGAAAGTGTGTTTCTTGCTTTTGTTTTCATTGGTGTTTGAATGTTTCTTTCAAATTGCTGATTTTCCTTCAGTAACACATACAAAGCTCATTAAGTTAGTTATCCTAGAAACCTGTTTGTTGTGGAGTTGATTGGTGATGCCATATATTTTAGATATTTATAATATAAAGCCTTTGAAGCATTTTCATAGTATTTCTGTAGCCTCTGTAATGCCTCATTTTTTGATAAATTCATTATTTTCTTTGTCTTTACTTTTGATTTGATTTTGTTTTCACAGAGAAAAACAGTTAATATAATTTCATACTTGTTTTGTTGTCAAGTAGAGAATTCCAGAGCTCAGTTGAATTGTGTTAGTTTCTGGTTGTTTGACTTACTTGCTAGATGATTTCTCCTCTGCATACTAGCATTACCATTGCATAGGATTCAGATCTGTATCCTCAGAAAAATTACCAAATACTACATATTATAATCCTTTGCAAATTGTTCTAGATATAAGAACTGAATGTTTAACATGTAAAGCTACTGTATTACACCATTATGTATACTAATAAATTGTTTGATTTGTCATGAGAGCTTTATTTAATATGATCAAAGAAGGAATAAATACATGTGTTTTAAAGCATTGTGTTTCCTTTCATTCAACAAAAATTCAGTGCCTAGAGTATTCCATATACTTTGCTAGGTGATGGCCAATTGTATTTGTTTATTTGATATGCAAAGTATTTACATTGAATGATTGTAATTTTTTTTTTATTTTGCTGATTTTTTTCATGCCTAGGGAACAAGTAATTCTAAGGCTTTGATTTTTGTAGTTTTCTTTGATATTGCTATACTTCAGTATAATAAAAAGGACAATTTTGTTAGCATTTTATAGAAATCACTGATGACCAGTTTGACTTTCATACATACTGTATGAGGAAGATTACCCTTAGATCATATGTGGACTTATTAAAACTAGAAGATGTACTTCGACAACATCCATTTTACTTCAAGGCAGCAAGAATTGCTATAGAGATCTACTTGAAGCTTCATGACAACCCCCTTACAGATGAGAATAAAGAACACGAAGCTGATACAGGTATAATAAACAGATTTGTTTGTTATGGCATATGTATGTCTGTTTATGTTTGTGTGTAATGTAGGTTTTCCTGAGCTTTTTGTTAAGCATCTTGTGGGAATATGTAGTTGGCCTTTTACATCTGTGAGTTTTGCATCTGTGGATTCAACCAACCATGGATCCTAGAAAGTTCCAAAAAGTAAAACTTGAATTTGCCGTATGCTGAGTACTATACTGAATCCATGCTAATGAAGTGATGTGTAGCCAATATGCACATCTAGGTTATATGCAAATACCATGGCATTTTATATAAGGGGCTTTAGCATCCACAAATTTGGGTATCTACAGAGATCCTGGAACTGATTCCCCAAAGATACAAAGGGGTGACTGTGCACATCATACTTAGAAAATGATGGTGGTCATTTTTTGTGAATTTCTTTAGGCAACAAAAGAAAAATACTGATTATGCTTATAAGTTAACTAAGAATTTAATTTGTAACTTAGCATTAGCTTTTAAGAAATTGAATTTCATGAGGTTTATATTTAATAAATGGTTTACCCAATACTGTAAATTGCTAGCTACGATACTATAAATTGCTAACTATGTAATTAGTGTTGACACTTTACATTAATGTTGGCTGTCAGTATATAGTTATTTCTCTCTTTAAAGGTAATTTTTAATCAACCTACTAAAAGATGACTATTGCCTGAACATTAAAAGCCAGCTTGGAATTAAGCTAGTAAAATTGCCCAGTAACTAATCATTTGACCACTTTTTAACATGCCATTTGTATAGCTGGATGTCAGGGCGTGTAGGGAGGAGTTTTCCTTAGGTAATTATTTGGAAAAGGATCTCAAAATGAAATTGATTTAGGCATGTAGAAGGATATAAATTGTACATCTATATATTTTGTGGCAAAAATGTTACAGGAGTTGAGGCATGAAATGTGTCAGATTTTTTTCTTCAGCTCTAAATTCCTCTTTCTAGGTTATGGTCAGTTGTTTGTGTACCCTTCCTCCTGCTCAGGACCTTTGCATTCTGTTGTTAATTTGTTATTAAATTTTACTTTTTGTTAGCCAAGTACAGTTTAGAACTTTCTAAGACCACACATTGAATCCCTTGTATAGAGTTTATTGAATCTCTTTCTACCTCTTGTTGATTCTTCAAGTAGAAGGAAAATGTCAGTAACATGCTACATTCTACAGGACAATTTACAGTGGAAGCAGAGAGCTGAGAGCCTCTGGCTTCTCTTGTTTACCTTTTTATTTACTCTTCCTGCCTTCCTCCTGTGTATTATTTGTACTTCAAATTTTACAATAATATATAAATTAACTCTATACAAAGTTGAAACAATTCAGAAATATATCTAGCAAATGTGAAAATCTCCATTCCTTTTTTTCTTTTTTTCCCCAAGGGAGTCACATATATGGTGATCCATTCACTTTTTCCTTACCCAGTTTCCTTTCTGCACCATTGTAATTTTCAGTTGTATGTATGTATGCCTCACACACACATTTCAAGGTGGTTCTCTGTATTGTTTGGTTTTCCTTTGTTTAATTGTTTAAAGCCCATAAGTGAGATGATAACATATCTAGTGTTCTGCAGCTTCCACTTTTTTCATTTTCATAGTATTGCTCCATGTCTGGATGCAGCTTATTGTAATCATTAGTGATTTTAATAGCTATGTAGGAATCTATGTGGATTTCTTTTTCTACCATTACAGAGTTGTAGTAAATCATTGTGCACATATTTATTTAGCATTGGTCGTTACAAGTGGAAATTGCTGAGTCAAAGAGAATTTAAAATAGTGTCAAATTGTTTTTCATTAAAGGTTTATCAATTTTATTGCCACCAACACTATATTGAATTGTCTTTCATTTTACTTCATTGCTAACACTGAAATTTGCCCATCCTTTATTTTTTGTCATTTTGGGAAAAATATCTAATTTGTAATTCCTAGATTTTTAAGAATGGAACAGCTATATATGTTTTATGTGGCTTTAGAATTTCTTCTGTGATTGAGCTGTTTATATCTTTTGCCCATTTTATCTTTAAACTTCTTAATTCATAGGAGTTCTGCACATGTTCACAACTCTAATCCTTGTTTGTATATTGCATATATTTTCTTCCTTTCATCTAGGTCTTACCTTTATTTATGGTGGGTATCTTTTATTATGTAGCAGTTTTAGTTTTTATGAGACAGAATTTAGTCTTTAATGGCTCTGAGTTTGGCTGAGAGAGGCTTTTCTACTTAAAAACTTAAAAAATTATAAATATCTTCTATAATATTTGTTTTGTTATATTTACACTCGGTTATTTAATCATCTGGAATCGATTTTTATATGTGATGTGTGGTGGAAAGTAGCTCCTTTTTTACCCCCAGTTAGCAGTTGCTAACTCCTCAAACAGTGTTTATTGACTAGGTCTTCATATTCCCCCCTCCTTTAAAATGCCACCTTTATCATGAACTAAGCTCTGAAAAAGTCACGTCTAACATATAGTGAAAGATTTCTAGCCTGTCTTTTGAGACATTCCACAGTTTGTACCTCAAGGGGTGTTGTTAATTTTCAGTGTCAGATTTTTACTTTACCAGGTAGTTATTCATTATTCCATCAACAAATATTTAATGTTTTCTCTCTGTTTTGGTATACTGCTGAGATGGGCCCTAATAATACAAAAATTACAAGACATGATCTTTTCCACAAAGGAGCTCACAGTCTAAAAGAGAAGCAGATTTGTACATCAAGTATTGTGACAAGCAAAATGTCTAAGGCATAGTGGCAGCACTGACTGGAGAATAAATAACTTTGACAAGGTCAAGGAATGCGTAACTAAGAGAAAGCATAGTCCAAAGCCATAGAGGTACAAAACAGCTTGTTATAGTCCTAGAATTGCAAGTAGTTTAATATTGCTCTAGGAACTCCTGTGCTTTTATGCTTTGCTGTAGTTGCAACACCAGGTCTCCACCTGCTTTCAGACATTTTTTTGGAAGAGGATACTGTGCTCCAACAAATGTGGAATCGTTAACAGGCTAGGTACACATTGCATGTGAACATATATGGTGTAATGTTTTTATGGAAATTTGTATGGTAATATTAAGTAGTAGTAATTGATCGTTATTAATCTGATTAACATGCTTATAATTTCATTAACACTTACTGCCTACAGCAAATATGTCTGACAAAGAACTAAAGAAGCTACGTAATAAGCAAAGAAGAGCTCAAAAGAAAGCCCAGATAGAAGAAGAGAAAAAAAATGCAGAAAAAGAAAAGCAGCAGAGAAATCAGAAAAAGAAGAAGGATGATGACGATGAGGAAATTGGAGGTCCAAAAGAAGAACTTATTCCTGAGAAACTGGCCAAGGTACTTTGTAATAGTATTTAGCACAATTGAGTGAAATTTCATGACCAGCTATTGTCATTTTATACTGTTTTATTCAACCACTTTGATAGGTTTTAGAGCAAAAAATCATTGTAATTTCTAATTTTAGGCTTCTATCTTTGATTTCTCTTTCCCCCGATTATATTTCACTTTTGAAAACTTGGAATAATGATCTAGATCTAGAATAATCTAATGTGGTGTAGGATAGTTTTGGCTTTTGAGTCATTCTGATCTGGGTCCACATGTCAGCTCTTACACTTCACTGTGTGTCTTGGACACTTTGTCTAACCTCTCTGATGTTTTTCTCATCTATAAAATGGGACTAGGAAAGATCCTTACTAGGCAGAGATGTTAGGATGAGAGAAAATATGTGTGTAAGAATGTAATGTCTGTTATAACTGATAACATGCAAGTTTTTATATTCAGACTCACTTGTTAAAAAGTGAGTTTTATGTATGTATCTCTGACCCATGTTGTCAGTTTACAACATTTCTTTACTGGACTTTGCTTTTTGAACCTAATATTTTAAAAGTCCCTAAATATTTTCCCCCAAGCCAAGATCTTACTTGCGTCTTAAACCATTAAGCTGAAACCAAGTTATTCATTGTCACATGAACTGTTTTGATTAATAACATGCCTATGTACTTTTTCTTCTGGCCTTTGGCATCCTTCTACTCCCTGTGAAAATAACTGCATAATTTATTATGTTAAAGCAATATAGTAATAAGCACATTGCCCTAGGGTTCAGTTTTAGCTTCACTGGCAACTAAAAATTCAAAAATAGTTGATTGCTTTATAACGAAGGAAAATTATAATACATAACAAATAGAGTTGGAAAATCATTTTAGAATTATATCAGAGCAGATAGAAATATCTCATTCTCACTTATTAAGAACCGTGGAGAAATCTGGTTTGGATTTTACAGGACCATATTGATATTTTTTCACAAATAACTATATATTTTCTAGAAATGAAGATAGTACCCTTTTATTGTTTTGGGAGTTTATTGGAAGACTATACAGGGAAGTGTATAAGCACAGAAAATTGAACTTTCAGGCCTCATGGATAATTGCAAAGTTATTCAGGGGTAGTATTAACTTCAGGGACCTCCCATCTTTATGCCTCGCTTCCTTATTACTACAACTTTTACCACCATAACTGACTGCCTGCCACTGTTATTCTTTCTATCCATGACGTCCTCTCTATCCCATGACTTTCCTTAATGATTTTTTTCTTTGAAACTCTTCATGTCTTACAGTTCTTAAAGAGAGGATCTTTTTGGATTGTGTAGTCACTATCTCATAAAGAGTACCCCATTGAGCAGAATTCTTATACCAGGCCTTGTTATAGACTATTGGGCTTTTCTTGCGTCTAGCCTAGAATGGCTAATGTTAGCTAGAGGGTTGAAGAGTCTCAAAGTAACACCTACTGAAAATGCTTTACTTGGAAGGAGCCTAGTGGAAGACATCCAGTTTAAGGACGACTCTTCAGTATGTACTGTTCTTCCCTATTAGACATGTAACAACCTTCTCTTCCTAGGTTAGCTGCTCCAAGATGCCCCCACCTAGGAGCACCCAGTTACCCGTATCCTCAGTGGAGCAGCAATGCCAAATCCCACCAGGCCATCATAACCAGGGGGCGGCATCATAGGTCATTTGAAAAGCTGCTGGCCAAGTTTGGGTCTACAATCTATACTTGCTTTTTTTTGTGATCCTGTATTTCAGGATTCTTCCATGTGATAAATGATAAATTTAATATCTCTAGTTCTGGAGACATTATAACTACAACTACATATATAGTTATAATATGTATAACATAAATAAAAGCATTATTAAGTTAGAAGTAATTCCAGATCACAAGGAGAAAAAGAAAACAGGGCAATATTTAGTTAGTGAGTTTAATACTCAGTTGGCTGAATATAAGTTCTGAAGTCTTGGTGGAATGCCGTACTGTTTGTCTTTTTAACTTACCACGAGGCAGTAGTTGGTATTTATGAGTTCCTCCATGCACCATGCGTCCTGTGTCCTCCTTGCCTTCAGTTAGCAGTCATCTCAGTTGGGTTTTTTCCTGTAGTGTGCACACACACATTTCTTGTCAAGGGCAATGAGCCCTTAGTATTCTGTCTGTGTAGGTTTTAATAGTTTTAAACTTTGTGTTGCTATGCTGGGAATATAGGGAGATATACTCCTACGCAACCTATCTTAACAGCTTAGATTTCAGGCAGGTGAGTTTATAAATTAATGTGCTCCAAACTGCCCTTGCAGAAATCTTATATTACTGATTAATACAATATAATTCCATTCTACATTTATTTAAACTTAAGTAAATTGGATGTAATTTGTTTTTTGAGAAAGACAGAAAAGAGTATGCATAACACTGGTAATCACGCCCATTACTCCACTTGGTGAACATAGGACCCCAGCTGAGTATGAGATGGAGGAGGTATGACTCCCGATTAGTCCATCTCAGTTCTTGTGTGCCTTTCACAGTGTGAACATTTTGCTACAGTGGTTATGATATTGGTACTTAAATACATGGTTTTCATATATGTAATGTAAATTACATATTCATATCTGTCTAACTGTCTTTACAACTTCAGGGATTTTCAAGGGTAGTTTTCATGATATTCTTTTTTCTTATTCCTTTTTTTTTTTTTTGTCTTCAGCACTAATTTTAGAACCTCATTCTTGTTTATATGCTTTTATATGTATAAAGCCTTGTACTGCCTTATGCATATGTAAATGCAGGATGTAGTTAACTTTTGCGCTTATACCTTTAAACACTTAGATTTACCCCCATAAAACCTTACGTATGAGAGGCACACAAACAGGCACACCGGAACATGTGGGGACAGCAGATCCAGATCTCCTTTGGGGGCACACCTTCTCATTAATATGGTTGCAGACAGTTGATCTTTCTGTTTTCTCTTCCAAGTTCAAATACTTTATTTTAGTTAGTATAATGCTTGTGTTGATTCAGTTTACCTATATTCCTTGTTGTTTTCACTTTGTAATAGCAGCCATATCTACGTGACCTTCATGCAGTCTATACCCTAGAGACATGAAAACTTGATGTAGACAGGTGGCGATTCAGTTTCCATTTCTTTACCTTTCCCTTATAGACGTTTTCTCCCACATATACCACAAATTGCAACACAGTAGAACAACTTAGAGTCATGGAAATAAGAAGTAAAATATTTAGAGATGTGTGAGAAAGGCATACTTATGAGGCCCATTCCCTCTTCTATCTCTCGGTATTTCCAGCTGTTAGAGTGACAGTGCCATATATTGATTTCTCCTTTAGAGAGTATCCTTCAGTGTAATGCTAGCTCCTTTACATGCCAGTACAATATAGGTAAATTTCATAGACATCACTTTATTGCTTAACTTTTTTTTTCTTTTAATGCTATGAAATAATATCCTTGGCCAGTCCGTGTTGGTAAAACTGCAATTACTGTACTGGCAGACGCATATCGAGCAGACAGGGTAAACCTACATTCCATTGAGGATGAGTTGTTACTACCTCTATGATGAGAGAAGGCAGGTGGAGAACCTAGATGTTATAGTGCCCTTCTGATGATGTGGTGGTGTTTCCACCCTCACCCCAGTCTACAGAGAAGTCTTGTCTCGGTACTCAGTGAAGGAGTATAACAGCACAGTTATATAGTAAACATGATACCTGCCCAGTAATGATTACAAGTATGTAATTTATATGACACTTATATAATTAATAAAAGGTGGTAGAGACAGAGTTCTGTAAATATAAATCTTTTCAAATGCCATCTCACCCTTAGTATGGCATTTGGATAATATGGATTTCTGTAGAATTTTAGTGGAACGAAGCAAGACAGAGTGGATATTGTACTATTTTTTATAATAGCTTGATTATACTTCACTTTGAATTTAAAAAGAACACTCATTCTGTAATGTTCTCTATAGTTTTCTTCTTACCCTTTTTCATCCTATTTTACATCTCCCCTTTGTCCCATCCCATTCTCATCCCCCCCCTTCCCTTCCCAACGGTTATCTTACCTGTTTTTCTTAGTGTCTTCTTTCTCTGGTTCTATTTTATCTTCTTTTTTACTTGTTGGGTAGTTCATACCCAGAGATAATGTAATCTTTATGGTTAAAAACCTGGAAGAGTTATAAAGTTAAAAATCCCCCTTTTTTTGAGATTATGGGAGTTTAAAATATGACAGTTTTCTGGGTGACGGGTAAGTGATTTTTATCAAAAACAAAGTGTTTTTAATAGAAAGAGTAACATCCCCACCCCCAACTTGCTTCCATTTGTATAATATCTTTTATTTTTGTTAGGTTGAAACTCCATTGGAAGAAGCTATTAAATTTTTAACACCGTTGAAGAACTTGGTGAAGAACAAGATAGAAACTCATCTTTTTGCCTTTGAGATTTACTTTAGGAGAGGTAGGCAATTAGGATATAGTGGCCCTGAAAAATTGATCACTGTATTTCTTCTTAGGTGTAGTCTCCCAAGTCCGATAGCCTCACCACTGTAGTAGGAATTTTTTTAAAGCAAATGCCAATTCAGCTTGCTCACAGAAATGCTTGCTATGCATAAAATGTTGGAGGAAGATACAATGATACAATTATTTCTTCTAGGACATTAAAATCAGCAGCAGATGTACATACATAACTAGGATTAAGGTCAGATATAGTAACTACCATGTACATGTGTGTATAAAATTAGTTAAGACATGTAGAGCTTAGAATAGTGTCTGCTGCTACACAGTAAGTATTTAATAAATGTTAGCTATTATTAGCTCTTATTAAAAATAGACGATGTGATGCTTGAGATATATCTCAAAGGATTGATCATATTTCTAAAAGAAAAGATGCATAGAAGGGAGAAGACTTTGTTAAGATAATAAAAGTGTATAAATAATGTTGAGGTTAGCTGTATTGCCTGAGCTAAATAAAATATAAATGAAGGGTCTTGGTTCTCAGATTTAGAATGCTTATACTATATATAGTAGATACTAAGAAGATTTTATGGTGTTGAACTGATGTAATCCAAGTGGTTCATTAAAAAAAAGTTTATCATTAAGGCGATGCATATTAAAGGGAAAAGAAGCTGGTTAATCAGATCCGACAGAAGATGTTGCTCCAAATAGTATAACTGTCCTACGGAAAGGTATTGAATAAAATGGTACCTCCATAGAGTATCCATTTAAAAAATCATGTTTGTTGAAAGTAATTTATAATCTTGAGAAAAGGCTGCCATATAACATTGTTTGAAAATAAGACAGAAAACTATAGTTTGATTTTAATTTTAATAAGATATATGAGTATGTAAAATAGAAAAGAAGTGGGGAAGAAATAGATCAAAAGATAACAGATGTCTCGGAATTTGCATGATTAAAATATTTTCTATTTTGCACAGTGATTATATTTTATAATGTGGAAAATTTAATAAATAGTCTAGTAATTTAAAACTTTTAACAGTTACTACAGCTCCCTTTTAAACAGATACTCTTAATTCAATTCCAAAGTATAAAATACAAAAGCCGTTCTATGTAAAGCGGGAAGAACAATCTAAATTCCATTGAGTCAGCCTCTTGGCTGTATTCTAACCTCCAAAGGGCCCTCCAGCATTGAGAATGCACTGCAGGAGAGTCAGATGACAAAGGGTCCCAGTTCTTTAGGTTTCTGAATGTTGGGGGTAAGGGAACTAGAAATGTCAGGGGAGCCTGGGGTTTTGAATTTTAATATTTGGAGAACAGGATCAAATTAGAGAAGTCTTAACAAAGAGGTGGTCATAGATAAGGCTTGGAAGTATGGTGAGTATTCTGGTGCAAATTCCAGTGCAACAGGTCACCGCTGAAGCTTGGGAAACATGGGGGTTATGAATGGCAAATGGCGTATAGATAGATAGAAAATGACTGAAACTCTTACCTTTTGAGGGGGAAGAGGAGCTAGGGATTAACACGGGAGGAACAGTCAGGTAGAATGCAAAACATTTCACAAAACACAAGAAAATAAGTAGTTTTAAGCATAAACAATGATGTTTTTTCTAAGTAGTGGAGGAAATCCCTTTGTTTTGAATAAAGGAGATTAGGAAATGAAATAGCTTCAAATTTGCTTCTTTGTTTATATGGTATGGTCAATTATTGTTAAATACTGTTTAAATTTTTTTATACATAAAAGCTTTTTTCGAGAATGTTGTATGGAAAACATTGGCTAATGTTGCTAATCTGAGGAAATCATTTGCTTCAGTCATGTGTTGTAGTTCAGATGTGATTGACTATAAATTAGTTTTCCTATTTATAAGGTCGTAGTCCTCCAAAAGAGGGCATCTTATTTTATAAAATGATCACAGTATATCTTACTTTTTCTTTTTATAGAAAAGTTTCTTTTGATGCTGCAATCAGTAAAGAGGGCATTTGCTATTGATTCTAGTCATCCCTGGCTTCATGAGTGTATGATTCGACTCTTTAGTACTGGTATGTTTTTGTTTTCCATTACTTAAGTATTTGATTGCAGTAGTTGATGGTGACTGTATAAGTGATCAGTACAAGTTTATCATAAACTCAGTCATTTTAAGCTGTTGCATATTAATTAGCAGAGGGAAAAGGCAGTGTTTTCTTTGTGTCGAAGTTCTTTATTTTAAGGCTAAAAAGTTACATAGTTTTGACAAAGAATTATTCAGTCCAGATATTTGAGAATCTCCTTTGTTTCTGTTTCTAAAAAGTTATGTGTAAGTTGAAGTTTTGAATCATATTTTATGTTAACATTTTTAATAAATTGTTCTAAAATTGAAGAGTCTCTTTGAAATTGACTGGTTATCTCCTTATTTGTCTTTAGCATAATTCTTTGAGTCATAAAATTTTTGTTGCTAAAAATAGGTTAAAAAGAACTTTAAAACCATCGTTATACTTTTCAAATACTTTGACCGTAAAATTCTGTACGTTAGGTTTAATGTGAAGTAGAACTACAGAATTTTAGAAAAGAAAGGTGAGATTTTTTGTTATCTCTTGTTTTATAGTTAAGAATTTGGTGACCTTTAAAGATTAAATTACTTATTCAAGGTAACACAGATAATTAGTAGTGAAGCAGGGATGAGAGGCCAGTCTTCATATTGTTCTTTTACTACCAAAGCTTTAAATTGAAAGTACTCCCTTGGTCAAGTAGTGTTGTTATTTTTGTTGTCATTTTGATTTTTAAGTGACTGGAGAAGAAGGAATTGAATTTTTAATAGAACAACTTGCAGCTATCTCATTGCTAAATATCTAGCCCCATATGAATCCATACAGTATATAAAAATAATGAGATTAAACTAGGCGTTTTAGTCATTGTCTTGAAAATTACTAAATTGTCTCAATGAAGAACAATTTTTTGTCTTCTAAGAAAAAGTAAAGCCTTATTTAAATGATGTTTGTCAAAGAAATGATTTCTGTTATAGAAACAATCATAGATATATTTTTTCTCAATCCTTTTAAATTCAAAATGTAATGATTGCAGTAGTCGTAATCACAGAAAATAGAAGAAAGAATTGCTTTCTTTAAAGAAAATAAAGTTTTTTTAGTCTTTTGGTATTAAAAAAAACTTTTAAATCTTCAGAAAATTAAGGCTAGAAATAATAGTTTTAATCCATTCTCAGGATGGAGTGCACTTAAAACTATTTTCAAAAGTAATATATATACTTTTTTTATATACAATTAATTCTTTCCTGAAAGGTAGTAAACTAATACACATAAATGCTATGGCGTTAGAGATTTTCCTTTGAAATACGCATTAAAAGTAGCATCGCTAAATGTATCTGCCTGTAATGAGTGTGTAGCTTGATGAACATATGACTGTTTTCTTGCGACTGTTGTTTCAGAAAATTAAAATGCTCGTGGACTTTAGAGGAAGAGAGGCAGAGAGGTCCTGACGTAAGAGTTAGAATTCTTGAATGTCCATGGGAGCTGTCCCCATTGCACGGGGTGTCCAGTTGACACCAGAAAGAGATTTATGAAGGGATCCTTATTTTGACTAAATTTAGGCAGTGAAAGCAGTGATAATTTGTAGCGATAAAGATGCACTGTGTCTTCAGAAAGTCTTCAGAAAGTTGAATAGACTGTTTACTAGTTTTGATAAGAAAGGGTATTTACTTACTGCAGAGACACAAGACAGGGCATCTTTGTTATATCCCACACGATTTTTTTAAACCAAGGTGAAGGTACAGTTATAATGGAGGTTAAGCTAAATTCTTTAATAGCTCATTTTCGAACCACCCAATTATGTAGAATGATAGAAGAAATGTTTAATCATTAGAGGGCATATCAATCGATTATTCAGTTACTAATTATATATAAAATATTTCATGTGGATATTTACTACTTAAGAGATCAGTGTTTTTTAAACTTAAGATAGTGATCCGTTGGTAAGAGAGTGAAAGCAATTAAAAATATAAAATAAAAGTAGAGTAGAAACTACCAGTATGCATTGCACAAAGTAAGGATCAGTGTTCTGTGAAACTTTTGCTTCACATAGTAAGTGATATATAAAGGACACATAGGCATCAGGGTTCAAAATACTTTGTTGTAGGCAGTTTGAAAGCCACCACCATAGCTCTAACTGTAAGGAAAATCTATTTGTGTTTTTAATCTATGACACAAATAGTAACTACAATTTATTGAATATCTATTATATAATTAGCTTTTTAAAACTTAGCTTTTCCTTACCATGATCAGTTTTTTTATAGATCAAGAAATAGGTTCGGAGAGGTTATGCTTTGTCCAAGCAAGCCTAGATTCATACCCAGGTCTGTGTGTCTCAAAGCTTCAGACTGTCTCTCTGTTCCAAAATAAAACAGGCACACCTCATTTTATTGTGCTCGATTTACTGCACTTTGCAGATATTGCCGTTTTTACAAATCGAAGGTTTGTGGCAACCCTGCTTTGAGAAACCCTGCTTTATTGTGACATTCGCTTTATTGCGGTGGTCTGAAACGCAACCTGCAGTGTCTCTGAGGTGCACCTGCAGTGAAACAAAGCACAACTTGGATTCAGTCCGGAGAAGTGGGGGTTAGTTTTTCCATTTCCAAATCCCAAGGCCTGGGAATATGAAGATAACAGCATATTCATTACAGAAAACTACTTTGGTGGTCCTCTGCAGTTTATTATATAGCGATAGCTCAGTTCACATAGCCCCTAAAAATAAGGTCAACACATTTTCTTTTAATATGGATAAATTTGTAATGCCTTACTTGGGTATTGAAGAAGATGGAGATGTTGAGAAAAATTCTGTTGTCTTCAGCACTACATATTTGCTGTGACATTTACTTACCAGGTAGGTGCTGTCAAGCCCCTGCTTCGCAGACTCCCTTTAAAATTGATAGAAGGCAACCCCGAGAGGTGTAGAAGGCTGTGGAACTACATCTTTCGTCATCTATTTTGCTTTCTGTTCTTTTCTGGAAATGAATCATCTGTCAATGAAATGTCTTTGAGTGCCTTTAGAAAGTCAGATTGCTCTGCTGACACACATTTTTAAAATTTATATAGGTAAGCTCTTTAATTGTCAAATTATCAGTAGGTTTGTCAGTCTTTGTATATCAGATTGCTTTGTTTCATTGGCCTAATCAAGTAGATAATTTTTTAACTTCCGCAAACTTTATCAGAGTTTCTAACTGCTAATAATTTGTTTTTGTTTAGCAGTATGTGAAAGTAAGGATTTATCCGATACAGTTAGAACAGTATTAAAACAAGAAATGAATCGTCTTTTTGGAGCAACAAATCCAAAGAATTTTAATGAAACTTTTCTGAAAAGGAATTCTGATTCATTGCCACACAGATTATCAGGTAATCACTTTATTTTATCCTTATATTAGCCTTGTAACACAACTTCATTTATTTTAATGGATCAGTGACAAGGTTACACATTTGTCACATGAAAGAAGCAATGTGTATATGTCATATTTTAATTCATGAAAACTGGCAGCTTAAATGTTTCATATACATTTCTACATTTCTTAAAACAAAATTATTACTGTACATCAAGGTCAGTAGTTTCTCCTGATTTGGCAAAGGCATTACAAAGAGGCAAGTATAACTGAATTTAGCTATACATTCTTTACAGTGAAGAGGTACTTTTTATTTCTCTCATCAATGTGCTCTTAAAATTCAGTCGGATGTGACCATCATCTTCCTTTTCTCATGGTTATTATGTAAGATATCAAACTCGACAATGCGGAATACTTGAAATCACCTAACAGGCAAGGGTCATCTGGCAAGACTGTGCTCTAGTCAGCCAGAGTCTGGACTCGATGAGGTCACATCGGTAGCCCTTGAGCAGGGTGCGTTAAAATGCCTGGCTCAGAAACCCGGCAGTTTCGTATGCCTTTGTGGAATTCTGAATTCAGCTTTTTTGGCTCATACCATCAAGGTCGGGTATTCCCCTCAACTCCAAATTATGCTCATTTTGAAAGAAAACTCTCCATGGTTTGTTTCGCCACACAAAGACAGATAGAATATTTGCATTCTGTCATGGTCTCTCTTAACCTTAATCATTCTCCTAGTTTGGGTAGTGAGGCGATTTCTGGTCCACCCTCTCAGAATAATTTTTTTTAATAACAGTGTTTCATATGGCTGTTCTCATTTTTCTAATAAGGTGCCACACTGTGTGCGCACATATACCTTGCATTTTATTTTTGAATGGATGGAGGATAAGATGCTGGTTTTACCTTGAAATAAAACATATTTCCTTTTCTTTCTCATTTAGCTGCCAAAATGGTATATTATTTAGATCCTTCTAGTCAGAAGCGAGCTATAGAGTTGGCAACAACACTTGACGAATCCCTCACTAACAGAAACCTCCAGGTAAAGGGTTTTTTATCTCTCTGTTAGTGTACCTGACTACTTTCTGTTCCTCTTTTCATCAAGAGAACAGTTTTCACCTAATAATTTTTATTACTTTATGCATACTGTTCTCCAAATCATCATGAATCCATGTCAGAAACTTAACCTTATCTTACTTACTGTATGTGTGCACACATGCACAGTGGGCTGCTTGGCATTTAATAATTAGTTTCACATCTCTTACTTACATTAAATTTTTAAAGTGTTTTAGTAAAATCGTATATACATGCCATACATAGTTAATTTTGGATTTCAATTCATATCTGTGCATTTCTGAGCAAGCACTGGTCTCAGTGAAGATTCTAACATATTAAAGATTTATTTACCAGGGGTTGAATTTAAATACTCATTTTATATCTTGTAATATAACATGAGATTAAATAGATTCAAAGATAATATGGATGTTGCAAAATATAGTTTTTAGTTTAGAATGAAAAAGGACAGCTACATTGTATGATGATTAAGCAGATTAAAAATCATATGTTGAAAGGCAGTAAATATTTTCTTTTAATAACAAATGAAGGAAATGCCTTTAAGAAAAAATTGGCTCATTGGTTGCTAATTAATGCATCATTTAGGTCAGAACTTTTCTAGACTGGCAAAGCTTGTTAGGCTATCATATATCTGGAAACTACCTAATGCTTTCCAAGTGAAACAAGATAAAGAAGGAAAACATGATGAATGCAGTCAACGTGAATCACTGAGAAATAATAAGCAGACCTACTTAGGGATTTGGTTAAAAGAATTTTCAATTTTCATGAAGAAAAATTTTTTGCGTATATGCCCTTTGTGTTTGAAACTCTTCCCTGCTTAATTATTGAACATAACTTAAGATTCTCTTTAGTTTGAATACAAGGTTGAAAAACAATGTTTGATTTTGCCAACAGGCTCTACACCTCCAGAAAAGGTTAAAATGCTTAAGTGCATAATCAACATCGTATGTAAAATTTGACATTTATATACAGGGCCAGGCTAGGCTGAGGCAAGGTTGCCACCTCAGGTCCAGCATTCGCTGAAAGTGACGTCTCTTTAAAGGTTGCACCTTACACACCTTGCTTGCTCAACCTTAGTCCTGGCCCCGCTTATACATTCATCTTTTATACAGACCCTGCAATTCTGAGGAAACTAAATCTGATTGAATATATATGTGGGAGTAAACACTTTTGTTTATATTAAACGAAACTAAATATGTTCATTGGCCTCATTTTCAGAAATCTGTTGTTAACAAAATGTCTAATTTACAGTAAAACTCTTTTTTGTACAAGTTATAACATGGTCTTTTTTCTTTCTTTAGACTTGTATGGAGGTATTAGAAGCCTTGTGTGATGGTAGCCTAGGAGACTGTAAAGAAGCTGCTGAAGTTTATAGAGCAAATTGTCATAAGCTTTTCCCTTATGCTTTGGCTTTCATGCCTCCTGGATATGAAGAGGATATGAAGATTACAGTTAATGGAGATAGTTCTGCAGAAACTGAAGAACTGGCCAATGAAATTTGAACATCATTAAACGAGCAAATGGAATGACTTCGGACCATATCTAGTATATAATATTTTTGTCACGCACCTGCTGCATTGCTCTGACTTACACAGAATGAGAAGAGTAAATGTTCTTGCCTTCAAATAGTGTTTTACGTTTTTTATCCTGCTGAAAAAGTATATATAAAATATCTAACATATTACAGGATATAGGTTCAGTTTCTTAAAACATTAAAAGCTGCTAAAATTGAGGGGTTAAAAAAAGATATCATATCCTATTCCTACCTACCCACCCATGTTTTTAAACTAATTTATATAAAATCTGGAGGCTGTTACAGCTAACAAAGCAGGTGTGTGGCAGAAATATTACTTTAAATTTGTCTTGTGAGATTTTACTATATCTCAGACAGCATAAATGCTGTTTTAGCACTGGATTCTTTCACTGAGCACAAAGAGTTGTTGGGGCTTTAGCATCTGACTGGTTTTGTTATGGGGTTGATTCTGGCCATAGGAAGTATGCAAATGTGAATCACTATTTACAGAGAGACCTACAACAGCTGCTTGATGTTGTAGAAGCTGGGATATATAGATACCAAACAATTCTCAGAAACCTAGAGGGTGTTCAGTACGCTTATTGTGTTTCCAAAATTCACTGTACATGATCGGTTTGGTGTTCTTGTACCACAGTTTTTAACTGAAGGAACCCAGTTGGAACAATCTTAATTTTAACTAAAACTTGAAGAATTAAAATAACAATGCAAACCTTTTAGCATTGTTTTGGCCAAACTTGTTAAAACTGTAATGCAAGAACCAAACGCACTGTGATGTGGCACCAACTAATTAGCAGGCATGAATTTTTTTCACCTAAGAGTGAAAAAAGAAAATCTACCATGGCTTGAAATTAAAGAGCAGAACTCCTGACTACCATTCTAGGACCGATCAAGAGACTAATAGTTAAAAACCTCAGCAGGCCTTGCTCACGATATGCAAAAAAAAGTGCTGCAGTTTAGATACCTCTGGAATTTTTCCACAGTGTCACAGGTTTGTAATACTTGAAGCCCTACATTTCTAAGAATATATTTCTTGCTCAGTTGTTTCAGGCAAGCCCAAGACTTTGTAATTTTTGAAGGGCCCAAGATTTTTTTTTTCAATAACAGACCAGCTTCTTTTTCCTGCAGTTACAGATGTAATTTCCTCTTTGTTGTCAAACATAAGGTACCAAATATGATGCAATAAATTGTTTTGAAAAACAGTTGTGTGAATATTTCAACTAATCTGTGTTGGGCTTCTGTGAAAATACACAGGTGGAAACAGAGGTGCAAGCCAGAGGCGATGTCATATGCTGGAAGGCTAGTGCAAGCGGGAGCTTTCAGAACAGTCCAAGTGCTGGTGTCAGGGAAATCACATGATGCAGGCGTAGTGCTGCTCCTGTGTAAGATTTCATTGAGTGCTAGGATGGCAGCAGGTACTATGAATGTAATTTGTAATTCATAATTTGAAAGGAATCTGAAAACTGCTATTTTGATTGAGAAAATGAGCCTTAAAATGTTAAACCTATACACTGAGAACTAGCCTCAGGCTCAGGGTTCTCATTGCATTTGCAAGATCTGAGCAAATAGATTTAAGTAAAACGATTCAGTTGTGTATATAATTGACCTTTTTTGTGGTACTTCTAGTTTATAGAAAGTATATTCTAAAGGGAATTTTCAGGAGACCTGATCCTTTTACTGACCGAACAGTTGTGCTAAACTCAACCTTTCATAGTACATTACCTGCATTCCACATCCCAGTCTAACGATACAGTGCCGTAGGGAAAGTACAGACTGAACTCCAGTGCTTTTTTATGTTTTATTAACTGGCCCTGTCTCAGGAACATCTTAACAGATGGCAAAAAACCCCCAACTTTTTTTCAACTTCTCCTATGAGTGGCAACTGAGTTCTTATAGTTGGGGAAGGACACCAGTGCTACCTCTGCCACTACCGGGGTGTTTGGAGGCAGCACCAGCCATGTGATAGGGGTGTGTGTGTGGGTCATGTTTAAACTGTACTGTATATTGAAATGAAATTCTTATTATTTGTCTCGACAATGTTCAAATGTAGATTGTCTTAGAATGAATATTCGCAAGTACTCAGAACTCTTGATGCAGATGCCACCTGTGAGGAGCTAAATTCCTAACATATGTTGTATTCCAACCCAATTTTACTGGAACTATTGAATAAATATTGTATTTTCTTTCAGGTTTACTTGATAGTGATACATTGTCTGGTGTCAGAGGACCTCGACGGGGTCCACGTTATGTCCAGACATCACCCCTAAGACATTGTACTGTACTATTTTGCCCTGAGTAGTTTCAACTGGGTCATCTCACATTTGCCTCATTCACTCTACTGATTCCAAATGATACTGTGGGGGGAAAACAGGGTTAGAAGAAACAAGTGGAAAAGAAAATGCAGTGATGTTGTAATCTAAACAAGTGCCTTATGTTTATTGCTAAGAACTGGTGTTATCAACCCTTTTGAGAAGAAAGGGTCCCTTGACCTGTATTAACATAGGAAAGTAAAGTTCTTTTTGTTTTTCTTCATATTTACTACTTTTGTCATTTCTCATTTAAAAATTAAAATCTGACTAGGTTAGTTTATTCAGCTTTAATCAGTCAAATAATTTTCAACATTTTTCTGTATTCTGCACAAGAATAAAGTGTGACCTATGATAGCATGACTAAAAGTAGTCCCGATATTAGTGACTAGCTATCCCGTGGGTTTTACCGGGCCCTTGTTTTTCACAGTACTGTTTGTACTCCATGGTGTATTGCTGTTAGAGCTGTGAAATGAAAGCTGTGATTTAAGAAGAGACCAGGGAAGTATCTAGCTAGATTCAGGTAGGATGCGCTAAATTCAGGGAAGTCTTCCGCACAATTTCTAGGAATGTTTTAGTTGTCACATGTAGCATCTGTTTAGAAAAAGGTAACAAGTTAAAGTGTTGGGTTTTCTTACAAGATACGTATATACTTGTCTTAGTAATTACCAGCCTTAAAATTTGAAGTTATTCTTAAGAGAATTCAAAGAAAGACCGACCTTTCAGGGGGAAGGTGGTCCTATTCCAGCTCATGCTCCACATTAAGTTACAGAAAGGGTTTCTTTATCCCATTCTGCTATCGTGTAAACCTTACCAAACCCACTGCCAAAACAAAGTCTGATGGAATGGCTATGTTGCACCATAGGGAGCTGAAATCTTTAGCTGTATTCCAATTTTGATGGTTGGAAGTCTCACAACTTGTAGCAATAAAACATTTTTGGAAAAGGTTATATTCTTTATCGAATTGCACTTTCACCTTTCAGTGTGCAACTTACAGGATGGGTGTTGAAATAAAAGTATTGGTCGTGTGCAGGAGGTTCTGGAGAAAACTTATTTGAGTAAAGCAGAAGAATATTGCATGCTGAGGTTTTACAGCCTGTTTAACACTGCTACCTCCATCAGGACATACTCCCTTTTACGGTGACATAGTGGGCAGAGGGACGGGAGCAGTATGTTGCAGGAAAGAGGGTCTAAAAGTTTCTAGCCTCTCAGATTGTCCAGTTGCTTTTGAAGCAATGCCATCTTGGGATGGTAGCCAGAAGGAAAAAATTGGTACTATTTAAATCAGAACTTTTGCTAAATTGTTGGCTAGAGACAAGTTTGGAATCTTAATCTTTAGTGCTCTTTACACAGTTCTATGTGCCAAAAACTATAGATTTTGTTTCAAGGCTGCTTGTAAGAAAAGTAAGGTTGATTCTTGGCACTCTAACAAGACTGTAATGTACTTAACATTCTTATATCAGGCCTTTCTTTGTGTCTATTTAAAGGATCTGTATTATTTCATACATTGGTACAATTCTTCCTAACTGAAAACAAATTAATGGTGATGAATGATGATGGAAATTATTTTTATCTGTGATATAAAGATTTCTGCTGTTGTTAAATCTTCAACTTGGCTCAGTAAGTACAAATTATCCTCTCACTTAGAAACAACAAAGAAGCAAAGAAATTTTAGGAATATTTTCTGAATCTCATCTTTGGCTCTGACTCAATTATATCTGCCTAGTTACCTGTGTATTGTCTAACAAACAAGAAGCCTCTCCATATCATTCAATGACTTTCCAATCAACCACGGTTTCCTAACGTTGGGCTTTTATAAACCTGCCACTTGTGCTGTAAGTTTATTGTGTCCATTGTCTAGTGTTTGATGCCTCATTGCAAGTGGCATAGGAACTGGGGCTTTCTAAAGTGTTCTTCCAAAACTCTGGCGTTTCTTCATTAATAATGAATAATTACCACCTCATCTTATTTTTTGAAACTATTTGCCTTCAAGTTGATAAGGAAGCCATTTAAAGAAGTAGATAATAAGCCTGTTACTCAGCTCCTTCCCTTTAAGTTGTGAACAATGGAATACTAAACGCTACTTCCCTTCATTAACAGCAAAAAGTTGACTGCAGTAATAACAGTAATAGATATATTCAGAAACATTCAGCTAGCATCATTGTACTGTTTATTTGCTCAGATATTGAAAAGGACCTAAGAATTAGCACACTGCTCTGTTTGTGATTTTTTTTTATAACTTAAAATTTTATTTCAGGAGCCTATTTGTTATTTTAAGCATTCGCTTTCACTTAGCATTTTTCACTCACCTGCCAGGATGATTTTTATTTGAGAGAAATGTCTAATTACAATATGACGTTAAACAATTTTGGTTCAGATTCATGTAAATCCATTTCTAATGTGATGTATAAAATCTTCAGGACTTACACTGGGTACATTTTAGTATAAAGGTATAGTGACTAGGACAATACATAATAGGTATTCAAATTCTTGTTAAATTTGCTGTAAATATTAATATTGCTCTACAGATTGTAGAAAATAGCAATAAAGTACTATTAACTTTCAGGTCACCTGCAAAGGCTCACAAATTTTTTATCCCTTATTTGTTGACTTAGAGAATTCCCATTCATCTTCCCCTTGACCCTCTCTGTTGGTCTTGAGGAATTTCCTCAAAATACCACACATCATTATATGTATCTCTTATATTGAATGGATTTCTCACATCTAATTTTGTTGTTTTTTTTTTTTCTATAGTTTGTCAGGAATGGTTGATTGGCCTTGTAGGAAGCAGATGACTGGAGAACCATCTATTCTCAGTTGCCTGTTCATTGTGGCATTAGTTGGCAGTGAATTTATTCATCATTCATGTCCATTGCAACCAACCACCCAGGTAACATGTCCAGTGGAATTACATAATTAAAAAGATTGCCACTCAGTCATTTTTCATCTTTTAAACAGTATGGATGAGGAGACTGGTACATCCCTGGAGGGCTGTGTTTTCTACAGCCTAGTATGTCCACTTTTAATTATTTTAAGGAAGGATGCACTGCATAGGGATCTGCAATGATTATTTCGAGACACTTTAGCTATAGTCCAGTTCATCACAACTAATAGCTGTGGTCCACAGCTGATCTTCTCTACGTAAGATAGGCAATTGAATCCTTTCAAGTCATAAACAACCCTGGTTGCATATTAGAATCCCAGGGGGACTGTTTTTAAAAAACAAAAACGTCAATGCCCAAGCCTACCTGCAAAGATTCTGATTTAAATGATGTGGGGTCAGGCCTGAGTGTTGGTCCTTCTTTTCCTTTTTATTTTTTTTTAAGACCACTCCCATGATTTAAAGGTGCATCTTAAGTTGAGAACCAGTGTCTTTGATTAGGAAGAAATTTAAAATAAGGGCTTCCCCACCCCTCAAAGAGATCAAAGGGGCAAACAACTATAAGTACAAAATGATTAATTTTCCCACATCTTAATTAAGGGGAAGAACTTGTATTTGAACTTTCTCAAGAGCTTCTGGCTATTTTCAAAGTCCATGCTTTTCCGTGTGTAAATCATGCTGCTACTACACTACTGAGATGCTGGTATTCAAAGAAAAAAATCATCTTCATAGTTTAGTTGGATGTCTTAGTAACTTATCTCCATTGAAGCAACTTTTAAAATATAATCGCCATAGACAGATGGTTGAGTTTTTGAGTGGATGATTACCAAAGCAAAGCACAGCAGAGAGTCGGCAGGCTTTTAAATAAGGAAAGGTGGTAGATAATACTCCCTGAGGGGCCATATACACCAACCCCCAATGAAATGCATGTTTTTTCTCCTAAAGGACTGCATTTTTTTTTTTGCAAACAAGTGAATTATTATCACAGATCTCAGATGTGGAAGGAGCCATGATTCCAAGACAGACAGAATTTAAGTCTAAATGTTGGCCTGTTATTGTAGAACCTGGAAAGGAAATTTAAACATGCTACAGAATCAAACTACAACCTACTTTATGTGATCTGTTGAAATCAATTCTGGGTAGATGTTCCAAATCTATCAAACCTAGTATTTTTCTTTACTAAAATAGGAATTATTTTAAAGACCACCACTCAGTTCTATCTAGTTTATTCTAGAAAGGTTAAAGGGTTTGAGAAATGAGCCTGGTTGTGTTGATCCTGTCCATCACCATTCTTGAGTTGATAGACATGGATGATTTTTCCCCACCTTTGCAAACTAGGAAGGTCTAAATTGTTTTAGTCTCTTCACACAGAAGGCTTACCTTCTGCTTTAGTTTTCTCTGATCCTTGTGACTAAATGCCAATTTCTGGTATAAACACTGGGACTTGATGTAAACAATAGTATGATATAGTTAAAAACATAAGCTTTTAAGTCAAGAATAGAACTAGGTTTAAATCCTGGCTCAGGTCCCTTAGGCTAGATGCTAAGAATTTCTAGTTTATATAATCCTTAGAAGGAAGGATTAAGTAACATACTGTATATAAGGTGATTACCACAACGTCTGGTACATAGTAAGCATTCATTATAAATGTTAGCTTTTGCAAAAAGGTGTTTTCTGTATAATTGTCAATATTCTACTTGATTATCCTTATTTTTCTACTGCAGTACATTGGGCCAGCATATTTAGAAAATAGGTAGTTTATAATCTCTTCTTAGATACCAATAGCTCAAATTTTGATTTTTTTCTCTAGTATTTTATTGAACACTTACTAGTACTTAACACTATTTTGCCTTTCCACGCACTAGAGAAAGCCACCTGTAATATCTCTACCTCCCATCATCATTTTGACTATTCATGGAAACTTTAATGAATGTTAGTGAATGTGGCAGATTTCTTGATGCCGTTCTTTAAAATATTTAGAAGATGTGAACTAAGGCAAGTCCCAGTGTTCCTCCATCCATCCATCCAGTAATTGTTTCCTGCTGGGGATATATGACTTACATAATTTTTGCTCTCACATTTTCACAAGCTCTTAAAGCAGATGGACAAATCAGAAATTAACTGCAACAGCAATATGCAAACCCCCAGGAGTCAGTACTCATTTCTGTCTGGATGTACTAGAGAAGCTTAACAGAGAATGGTCACTTAAACTTAGAAAGTTAAAGATAAGTCTTCTGGACAGAAAAAGAGTTGTATATGCCTGAAAGCACAGATATACAAAGCAAGATCGTGTATTCAGGGAACTTACGTAAATTAGTGTGAGAAGAATCTGGGAAATGAGGCTGGGGCTCAGAGTAAAGAGAGACTTCGATGACTTACTGAAAGGCTGGATTTGGCTTTGTGTGAGCAAAGGACTGTTACTGGCGAATTAGAGAAGGATAATAAGTGTTGGAGAGAGTTCTAGCAATGTGTTTGTTTGGGGGGGAGTTGTGAGGAGGAAGATTGGAGGCACCAAGACTAATTAGGAGACTAAGCTGAGCCTAATGAATAGTCGTTCACCACTCACTGAGCTCTTACGATGTGCCAGGGAATGTAGTCAGCAGTTTGGCATCCGTTAGCTCATTTAGTCCTTGAAAAAACCATATGAGGTAGATATCACTCCATCTAACAGAAAACTTGAGGATCATTTGCCCATGGTCACACAGCTTGTAAATAATAATCTGCATTTAAGCCTACGTGTTCTAATTCCAGAGTGCTTACATCTGATCAACATAACCTCTGGCAAGAAGTAGTAAGAACAACAACAGTAAGAATAGAAAGAAGAGCAGGATACACAAGAGATGGAAGGAGGTAAGACCTAGACCAGCTGACTGGTGGAGAGGAGAGGGTGGCGAATGCGGGAGGAAAAGTGAACAGTGGTGCTCAGGGTTTTGCCATAAAACACTTTGCCTTTGACAGTATCATTAAACAGTAAAAACTGGGAAGAATAAAGTGAGAGGAAAAGTGCGGTTCTTTTCAGACATCAATTTTTGGTGCTTACGGAACATGTAAGTCCCATGAAGATGTGTAGCAGGGAGCTAGCCTAGGTATGCGAGCCTGAAACGGAGAGGTGATTGAAGAGTGCGTTGTGAGTAGAGTAGCCTGGACGAGACTGCTCAGAGAGAAGGAGCTCAGAGAGACTCACAAATACCAACAAAAGCGGGTGGAGGAAGAGCAGCTAACAAAAGAGACTAAGAGACAGTAGTCAAAAAGGAGACATAGAAGATAATGGTATTGAGAATTCGAAGTTTTTCAAAGATTGGGGTCAACAGGGTCAAATTGAAGTTACTCCAATTCACATCTATTTAGTAAGATTTTACAAGTCTGAATTCAAATGTTGGCAATGATGTTGAAAAAAATAGGAACCTTCAGGCACTGGGATGATAATTGATGATAATCATGAGGGCAACTGGCATATTCATTTACTAAAACGTGCGTATCTTATGAACCAATAGTTCCACCCTGTAAACATTCCTATACATTTGCCAGAGATGTGCAAGAATGTTCATCACAGTATTGTTTATAATAATGAAATTTGGAAATAAAATGTAACATGAGAATGGATAAATTGCGCTATATTCATTTAATAGAATGCTGTACAGTTAAATAAGCTAGCATTGAGTGAATCAAGGATTACCCTCAAAAACAGTGGTGGACCAGGAAAAAGTAAATTAATGACACATTCTGTATCTCGTATGTAATTTAAAAATATAAAATAATATATGGATATATTTATGTAAAGTAAAAGTTTAAAAACAGACTTGGGCGTTCTAAACACAACATTCACGACAGTGGTTTTCTTTAAAGGAGGGAGAGGCATATAAGCAGACTGTAATTTTTAGTTTTTAAAAAACATGGTTGTGGAAGATGAGGCAATATGTTAAAATTTGGTGTTTTTGTTAATTTGGGACCTATATGGGATACTTCTTTTAAAGTTAAACATTTAATTTTTTATTTCTCAAACAGTGGGTGGACAAAAATAATGGATAACTAATTCACTCAGAAAGTAGGGAAACTACCTACAATTGAAACAAATGCTCTTTAATTTTTCTACTCTCTCAAAAGATAAGAATGATGTATCAAGAATGATGAGAAGATGAAAAGCAGGAGGGAGAGTTGTCAGGATGTGATGTAATTTTTTCAGGAGGAAAAGAGACTCTAATAATATTTAAAACATTGTTTTTTAACCCTTTGTAGTTTCCAAAGTGCTCATGTGTAGGTAATTATTATCCATTTACAGATGAAGATTTGTGTCTGATAGTCTTAAACAACTTCCTAAAGAGTACCCAGCTAGTAGCAGAGCCCGGTCCAAGGGCCCATGTGTACCTTTCCCTGTGTTGCCCTTCCCATTATCAGCTGGGTGTTCAGGGTCACAGGACTAAGCTCTAGAAGTTAGAGCAGGAACTTGACTCAGGTTAATCATTTCAAGGCAAACTAAACTGTGATGTTCTTGGATCCCATCCTGCCTAGAGAGCTACTACTGAAGTTAAAAGACTTGTGCTATTTAGAACTTCCTTAGAAGAAAAATTGTTGAAATAAAAAGTGGTTATTTTCTAGACTGCATTTGTACACAGTATTTATCCCTTCTGATTTATACAACATACTTTATGCTGACAATGCTTTGTTTCAAACTTACCCCTGTCCCCCACCCCCGCATAACCTCATCTTATGCTGGCATTTGGGCTTCCTTTTACATTGGGGAAGTGGATCTTTAAGATGGTGAAGTAAGTATCTAAGATCATTTACTAATTCTGTGAATTAGAAATTACCATCACCATATCCCTTAAGTGAAATTCAGTGTCTTGCAAGAGAAACTACTCTAGTGCATAAGGTGCCAGTAGTAAAATGGCCAAGGGGTGTATGTTACAGATGTGTTGATTAGATGGTTGCCAGGCCATCTTGCTAAAGGATTATAATTAGAAGCCAAGAAAATAGTCTATCTGTACTCACCTTTTCACTCCAGCAACAATGCTGTATGCTTCAGGCCAAAGAGACTCCTGAGTAAAGTGAGGGATAACATTACCATTACTGAAAACTAGTATGAACTCATGAACTCTAATGCATATTAGATTTTGCAATTAGGAAGTCCATCAAATTAGCAAAATTGATTTCCACAGACTAGTGGGAATTGAAGCCAGGGAATAAGTTGAACAGTGAATGAGAGGTGAAGACATGGAGATTTCAAGAAAATGCCACTTTTTCAAAAGCTTTGTATGAAATGAAAAGAGTTGAAGGACAGAAACCAGGAGATTAAAGGGTTTACAATATTTGAGAGATTTAAGGATGACTGTAATTTGAATATAAGAAATTATAGAGAAGGGAGAAACTTGATAGTGCCAGATCCCAAAGAAGACAGGAAAAGTGGTCCTTGAAAAAGATACCTTTTCTCAGGAATTAAACGGAAGCAAGGGAATGGTATAAGTCAGTGTGTAGCTGTGAGAGGAGAGGTTTATACTAAATGGTCTCAGTATTTTTTTGCTAATCGGTCTCCCTGCCTCTAATCTTATTTCCTTTTCATCTATTCTCTATACCGCAACCAGAATATTATTTCTAAAATACAAATCTTTTTCCTTGGCTCACAGTCCTTCAAAAGCTTCCCATTGCTTCTAGAATAATTTACAGCACTGCAGTATCTCATGTTTCCTTACCTCTCTAACCTCATTATGTCATCACTTCTCTTAATGCTTTCATTTTAGATAAACAACTACCCATTGGTCCTCCCTAAACTCCCAAGTGCTCCTGGTGCTCTTTCGAGCATCCACAGTTTGTGTACTTCTGCTCTCATAGCACCCACTACATTGTACTAGAATGCCTTTCCAGTCATTTGCCCAACTAGGCTAATCTTAGGGCCGGGATCAAGTTGTTTTAAAAAATTTTTGTTTAGCTTGTAGTGTTTGTAATACAGGAGAGCCTTGAGCATGAGGTAGTCAGAGACTACAGAACCACCTGTCTGGGTTGAGGCTTGTACTCATCTGGGCAGTCACATTTGCATCCTTAGAAAATCTTAGTAGTTGGGGGCCTTCTATATATTTCTTGAATAGCTACATAAAAGAGAAATTGAACAGTCAAGAATGTTTCAGCAATATACTCAGTATTCAACAACTAAGTGGCAGTGTTGTCTTTACATCTAAATGAAGTTGATTATAATTAATTTTTCTCTCAATGAATGGCTTTTACATTATTACATGAGGTAGCAACAGGACTATTTATTCCATTATCTACTCACACTCTGCACTTAAATGTTACCTAGCATTTACTCCCTAATAAAGTCAACCAATTTCAATCTAAAGAAATAAAATATTATGGACCATTTTGCCATATGCAAGGTACTAAATCATTTAATAATAGTTTATAACTAATCATGTAAATACTTTTGTTTTATTCATTATGATTAGCTGGTGCAGAAATTAAAACACACACGCACTGACTTTATTAAAATTTTATGTTTTACTCAAATTTGACATAAAATGGTAAAAAGAGGAAGGTGATGGTCCCCAAAGGAAGTGTATATTTTAAAGGTTTATTGATATAATTACATACAGTACTCATTTAAAATGTACAGGACATAGGAACACACCATGTATCATCACCACAAAGTACTGAACACATCCATCACCTCACACCCTTCTCTACTCTGTCCCGCCTACCCGTCCCAGCCCCCAACCCCAACTTTCTACATCTAAAGTTTGCATGTTTTGTTTTATGTAAATATCAGACAGTATTTTTAAACCTGGTTTCTTTCACTCAGCATAATTATTATTTTTTTCAAAGTATAGTCGACATACAATATTACTGATTTTTAAAGTCTACTTATCAAACACAAAGAGGGGGCTGTTGAAATCTCAGCTATAATTGTGGATTTGTCTATTTCTTTTTTTAAGTGTTTACTTTATATAATTTGAAGCTTCGTCATTATATCTTGAGGAATTGGCCCTTTATTATTATGAAATGTCCCCTATTTATCTCTCATCTTGAAAAACAGGCCAAGTTCCTTTTCCTGATCTACTTTGTCTAACATTAATATAGGTATTCCAACTTTATTCTGTTTGCATATTTTTCCATCATTTTACTTTGAACTTATTTGTGTCTTCATGTTGGTAATGCCTTTTTTTGGGAACAGCACATGCTTTTTTATTTAGAGCAGTATGTCTTCGTTTTAATTGTTCAGACCATTTACAATTAATTATTGATGTGGTTAATATTTGTTTTCTATTTGACCCATCTACATTAAAAAAAAATTTTCCCTCTTTCTTGGCTCTTTTTGGACTAGTTTGTAGTATTCCATTTTAATTCTGTTGACTGCTTAGCTATGCTTTGTTTTAGTTGTAAATTTTACAATATGCACCTTTAATCATCAGTCTGCCTTCAAATAAGATACAACACAACACAAATAATGTAAGCTATATTTCCATTTTTACCTCCCGTCCTTTGTGATATTGTGAGCATACATTTTCTATGTGTTACAATCCCAATATGTTGCTCTTTTTTTTTTTTGCTATAAACAGCCAACTGTGAAAGAAATTTAAAAATGAGAAAGACTTTAATTTACCTACTTAAAAAAAGTCTACTCTTCCCAATAGTAGAATCTCCTTCAACTATCAAACCTGGAGGCGTCTTTGGTAACATGAGAGGTCTCTCAAACTGCAATCTTAATATACAAAACTCATAACCATGTCCAGTGTCTATAGTGATTTTTCCATCAAAGTGGTGCTGACTGTGCATAATTGGTAACGGGTTCAAACTAACAATCTTTAAACAGGAAATTTCTCACTTCACTAATTTATTCATCATTTGCTGAATGAGCTTTTAGTCCACGGTCAAGAGCTGACAAGCTAGTTGATAAGATACAACATATAATTATGAAACTTAAACAGTGGAAGACAGCATTCAAAGACCAAATGAGAAATACTCCCAAAAGTGTATTAGACTGTGAATAAAGCAAATAACATTCTGAGCTGAACTAATCAGAAAAGCTTCACACAGATGAGACTTTTGAGCTAGGAAATGAAATATGAATAGGATTTGGATAAACGGACAAGATATAGAACTTCTGATGCATTTTACATTTAGTAAGAGTCAAAAAAAAAAAAAAAACCCAGAATACAAAAAACACTAAGGCTCTTGGGGTGCAAAGATGTTGATGCTTCTTTCACCATCCTCTGAAACTACATGATTATCCACATCTTTGAATTCGTCAACTGCTATTTGTCCTAAATCTTCAGATTCTCTCCTTGGAACTAGAGGAGTATGTTCCAAAGCTCTCTAATAGCTTCTGGGTTTAATCATCATGGAAATAACCTCATAGATAAACAATTAGATCTTCCAGCCCATGTTCTAGTTCCTGTAACAGGAAACTGAGTAAATGTAATTGGCAGACACATTCAGCCAGAGGTAAGTAAACAATTTTTCGTGGCAAACATAACTTGGTACCTTAGTGACTGCACAAAGTTTTTCTACCGAAACTACTATGTGAGGCTTTGCAAATTCCTGTTAATTCTGGCCATGCTCAGGTTCTGCCACTATTTGCTCTGACAAATATTCATTTTATCTACTGGAATAAGCACTTTATCCTAGACTAGAACTTTTAGTGCTTCATCATTCCCTCACTCGAAAGCCTGCCATGTCCTCCTCTCCGTAGTCCTTGACTTTCAAACGGCACAACCATTTTGCTCAAACAAAAAAGTCTTGTCATCGCAAAACAACACTCCACAAAAAGCAACGTGTGCACATTTTGGACCTTTCTATCACTTAATGTATGGTCGGTTTCCTCTGAAGTATTCACGGTGATCCAGAGAAAACTCTAAGTCTGGGTAGTCTCGTCCATTATTTTCTTAGGTACTTTGCCAGGCTACTTCTGCGTGGGCCCAGTTATATTTAAGGCTACACCATCGTCACCCAGGCATAAGACATAGCTAGGGCATAATGGGGTTTATTCTTATCAGAGAGGCCATCTAGAAACAACTCCCAGGTTCAATGCCCCCAACTGGCCCACATGTGATCTTTACTTCTTGGCCAGGGGGCACTGGCCAAACGAACCCTCGGCACCGGGGTCCCGCGGATATCCTCATATGGCCTAGCGGGTACCTAAGGAAATTATTCTTGCCAACGGGATGGACGGCCTCGAACTCCCGCCTGCTCCCTGACAACCATGCGCCTGCCAAGAATAAAGGCTGCCAAGCTCCGCGCGGCCCGCCGCTCGCCCCCAGGGCCGGCTTCGTTTCCAAGGTCTCCGCGTCCCATCCCCTCCAGCCCTCGTCGCTGTCTCAACTCCCGCCGTCCGGAGAGCCCAGAGGAGGCAGAGCGCGCAGGCGGGGCCGCAGCGCCCCGCTGCAGGCCCAGGGAACACGCCTGCACCTCCACGTCCGGAGCTCGCAGACGTCCACGGCGGCGCCCAACCCGACGCCGCAGCCCTCCGACCACCTCTGCCACCTCCGCCAGGCGCACGGCCCCGGCGGGGGCGGCCCCGCGGCCGTCTCGCGAGAGAGCGCCCGCTGGTACCTCCTTCCTCTCAGCTGTCTTTCTCTCCCCGCCCCCAGGCTGATTGCGCGGCTTCCTCCGGAGGGCGGGAGCCTCGGACGTGGCGGGGCCGTGCCAGCCAGGGTGCCGGGCCTGGGGCGCTCCGCGTGGCCGCCCGGCAGGCTGGCCTTCCGCGCGCCGCCTCGGGCCCCCGACAGGTCCCGGCCTTCCCAGGTAGACGGGCGCGGGCCCCGGGGACGCCGGGGCGGGGCCGCGGGCCGGGCCGGGGGGCCCGCGAGGCTGGCCGCCGGGCTCACCTGCGCGCGCGGGCGGGCGGGGCCGGAGGTGCGCACGCGCGCGGGCCGGCGCGGAGGGCGTGGCTCCGGCGGCGTTGCGCAGCCCAGGCGGCCGGCGGCGGGGCGCGCTCGGCGGCGCTGGCGCGACCCCAGCCGCTCCGCACCTCCTTTCCTCTGCCTCAGGTTGGGGCGGGTCGGGAGGATGACTTCGGAGTTGGAGTCGTCGCTGGAGGCGAGCTTCACGGCCAGCGGTGCGCTGTCAGGGACCTCAGTGTTGCTGCCGCCAGCACGCTCCCGCATCTTCAAGATAATCGTGATCGGCGACTCCAATGTGGGCAAAACGTGCCTGACCTACCGCTTCTGCGCGGGCCGCTTCCCCGACCGCACCGAGGCTACCATCGGGGTGGATTTCCGAGAACGAGCAGTGGAGATTGATGGAGAGCGCATCAAGGTGAGCGGATGGGGCACTGTCCGCGAGGAAGGACGCCCCGGGATGACACGTGTCCCAAGCCCACCGAGGTTAAAGGCTGGCCCTGGGCAAGCTGTGTGCTCCATCTTTTCTCACGCAGATGTGGAGATTAGAGTTGGGAATTAGAAGAATTTGTATATAGCAAACTTCTAAGGCAGTGCCTCTCCATCATTAATGTCATGCGATTTATCCAGGGATCTTGTTTTGTGTTTTTATTTTTTTTAAGGCAGATTCTGAATTGGTAAGGTCGCAGGTGATGCCGATGCAGCTTGTCCGTGGACGACACTTTGAGTACCAAGTGTGTAGGGGCCTCCACTGACTCATTGGCAGTGTCTCATGTGCTGGGAGTCAGTGAAGTAAGACCAAAGGAAAAACAGCGAAATTTCTCCAGCATGGAAAATATATTTAGTAAATATTATTTATTAAACAGCCATCTGAGCACTCACTGCCCTACGTATTGTGGCAGTACAGCCTTCTTGCCTTTGAGGAAGTACTTAGGTATTCTGCATCCAATTTTGCTTCAGCAGTTTCTGTATGACACTGGATTGTTTAGAAAAGTCTGTTTTCTAGCACAAACATTCTATACTTAATAGTTCCTGCTTGGATTGCCAGAGGGCATTCTTGGCTCCATTGTCTTCCAGTTCTTTAGTTATTGCTGGCTCCAGAGACTAGTAAGCCCAAGGCCAAGGCTCAGGCTCGGTTCTCAGGAGTTGAAATGGGGCATTGAAGAATGAGGATCAGGGAGAGGGCCGAGTCCTCCTGACGGTTTAAACCTTCGGCACACTTCTTCATTTCAAGTCACCACTAACTCCTCAGCCATCTGCTACCACAAACCCTTAAAACATGCAGACCCTAGGAACTGCTTTGCCCTCCTTGTGTGTACTTTTTTGCTTTAAATTCAGACGTTCATCTTTACCTCAGTACTCCGTGGAGGAGAAACAGGCTCATTGCCTCATTCTTAACCTCACATCCTTGAGGCAGGAACAGTTTATTTTTCAGTTCCCTAACAACCACCCTACCCCTCACCCCACTGCAAAGGGGTTTAAATGCTAATGATGGTAAAGGAGAAATTGGGTTGAAAAGAAATCAACCTGCTCTAGGTCCTTTTGCCTTTTAATTTTCACTTTAATTTTGCATTGTCTTTTTCAGCGACCTACCAGTGGTGGTCTTTTGGGTGCACTGTATTAGGGAGTTAAGAAAGATTTATCTTCATTACAGAGGAAAAGATAGAATAAGAAGAGACTGAATATTTTCATCAGAATTACGTTAGGCCCAGACACCAGTGGGCAAGGAAAACAATGGGGCTTCTGGGGTTTGAGAGGTAGTTTAGTTTGGGAGAAGCCATTCTGGGAGAGAAGATAGTGCATGGACATTGGAGCCCAACTGGCCTGGCTCAAATCTGAACCTACGAAAGGCTAAGGACGGGAGCCAGTGTCCTTAGTAGGGTGACCAGTAATGCCTGAGATTGTTCCAGTTGTAAAACTGGAAGTCCCACATTCCTGAAAACCCCTCAGCTTCAGAGGAAGTAGGGTCCTTGCTCATTCTAGTCCTTAGGCGGGTTTCTTAATCTTTCCGTTTGTTTTCTGAAACCTTGGGCTAAGGCTGGCGTGAGGATTCGATGAGAACGTATATGAAGCACCAGATTCATCATTGGTACTCTTAAGACAGCTCTTCCCTGGCGGCTTAACATCATTATTCCTCTTTGGCACCATCAGTCTGGGGCTGCAGAGAGTGAAGCAGCGATAAAGTAGGGCACAGGGAGACAGTTGAAAGGGAGAGAAATTCCCCCAAATGGCAGCAGGATATAAAAATAATAAATAGGGGAAAGAGAGACAGGAGAGGAGTTGAAATTTAATGGCCCTTTATCTGCTTCTTGGTTGCCATTTATACTTTTAAGATCATGGATGAATCCATGCAAATTTAAGAGTAGCCTTGGGAATATACTAAAAACCACTGAATATATATTTTAAAAGGGTAAATCTTATGTGAATCAAATCCTTTTTTTTTTTTTAATGAAAAAAAATCACTTCAAACTGTATCTTTAACATTTAAAAGATATTTGGGAATAATTTGGATGACCCATATAAAAGCTGCCCAAATAAATTAGAGCTGATCTTTTCTCTTTTAATAACATGTCCTGTAGCTGAGGTATTCACAAGTCATTTCTTTGGTGAAGAATGCTTTATAATGTTTTAAGTGCAAATGTATAATATTTTAACATATATTTATAAGTTAAAAAAAAACACACACAAAAAGGAAATATACCAGAAATAATCAATGGTTGTCTTTAAGGCAGTTTCTCCTTTATTTCTACTTTTCTGTGTTTTCCATAACAAACATGCATTTCTTTTATAAAAACTAAACTTAAAAAAATAATAATTATACAGAATTTAGACCTGCCTCAAAGAACTGTGGAAGTCCTCGGTAAATGTAAGTGGTGGTGATGAGGCTGTTCATCCCTGAGACTGTTGGTTTTGTTTTGGATGGGATGGACTCGTCTTACTCCTCCCCATCCTGCTAAAAACCCTATGCCTTCTGATCACATCGAGACTTCCCGGAAACAGGGAGTGTGAAATAGTGTCATACGTTATTGGAGAGCCATAAAAGTCATTACTAATTTAATTACTCTTTTCCTCTGTTTCTGTATTGCTCTCTGAGAAGTCACTGGTTTACGTGTCTAGTTCGTACTTGGAATATCTGTAAATTGTACAAGTCTTTCAGTCAAAAGTGATCTAAACAAATACGCCTCTCGTCTTTTCCGTCGTGACCAGTACACTCTCATCGTTTAATTTTTTTCTTTAGGAAGTAAAGGCAGGATAATTCAGTATTTTAAGAAAATCAAGACATGACTTATATTTCGCTTCAGATATAATTTCCCTCAAGTCCCCCATATTTCAACTAGGAGATATTGTAAGTTTTGTTGGTAGAGATGTTTAGGATACATAAGTGATTTTCTAGCCTTTTAAAATTTTCAAGGGGGCCTGAATTTCATTGAATGTTGGTTCGGGGGCTAGACCTTTATCTGATGACTCAACATCTGTCCTAAATCTATGGTTTTAAATTAGATCTATGAAAGGTAGAGAAAGGCATATAGTAACTAAGTTTATAGGAATTAGACATGTTTGTGAAAACCTGATGTAGTCTTCTCTAAATATTTTAAAACCAATTTTTGAGGCATAATTTCATCCAAATTTGATTTACTAAAATTTAAATGCTAAGTTGAAATATTTGTTGTGATACTTTCACTAATTCTGAGGCATCTAGACTAGCATCATGAAGTCCAGATCCCATGAATAATACTGCAAAGGCATGATGGAAGGAAACAGTGGTACACGAAGTGAAGACGTACTGAAGACCATGCCAAGGTGATGCAGCTTTTCCAGGGGAATAATTGGCATGAAATTTTCATCTTTTCTTTTTTCCCATTTTCAGATCCAGCTATGGGACACTGCGGGACAAGAACGATTCAGAAAGAGCATGGTACAGCACTACTACAGAAATGTCCATGCTGTAGTCTTTGTGTATGACATGACCAACATGGCTAGTTTTCATAGCCTGCCATCTTGGATAGAAGAATGCAAACAGCACTTGCTAGCCAATGACATACCACGGATTCTCGTAGGAAATAAATGTGACTTAAGAAGTGCCATTCAGGTACCTACAGACTTGGCACAAAAATTCGCTGACACACACAGTATGCCTTTGTTTGAAACCTCTGCTAAAAACCCCAATGACAACGACCATGTGGAAGCTATATTTATGACCTTGGCTCATAAACTTAAGAGCCACAAACCATTAATGCTTAGTCAACCCCCCGATAACGGAGTTATCCTGAGGCCTGAACCAAAGCCTGCAATGACGTGCTGGTGCTAAATAACAGTCTTTACCATGCTGTTTAATTTTGACTAAAGAAATACTTTTGAAGTATGACAGTGATAATCGTAAAATTTAATCTCGTATAATGGGTCATCCTGACACTTTACCGTTTATCTTTTGTATTTTGTATCTACTTAATTGAGTTTGGCACTGTGACAACACAAGGAAAAAGTTGGTTTTCAGTTGAGGTTAAAAATGAAGCAAAGGTAGGATGAGTCAGAACATGTTTCCGTTGAGAACCCGGCGAAGGGGGCCTCAGATGAGAGCGTGACAGAGTTCCAGGAGTCAGTGACTGCTCGATCCTGTGCTCCTGTGACTGAACAAAATACCGGGGGTTTAGTACACACTTAGTGGTATGTCCTTTGAATGAGAAGTGTTCTCAGTAGGATAAAAACTAGCATTCGCCTCTCCCTAGAGTTCTTTCTCTGTATTATTAATGGATTCATGACATTATTATTGGTACATTTTAGAGCCAAGACTGGAGTTGGAGTGGGAGGAGCAGGTGTAGAAGTTTTCTGGTTCTCAAGTTCACAAAGAATGACTTTCCAAACAGTTCCGGATGCTTGATGTTTTTAATCAATATCAACGAGGTCTACAAAAATTGTTATTTTTTTTAAAAGAGTAATTTGAATTGTTTTCTTACTAAATTATACTGAATATGCAAGAGGCAAATTTTAATATAAGTGAAATGACAAGGTGTTTTATATTTTATTATGATATCTTTAAACGGTGAAAAACATTGAGAGATGTGAGGAGTTGTAAATTGGGAGAAAATAGGAAATATAGTTTCTGGCTATCACAGGAGACCTGTTCTTAGCTTTTATGATTCTGGGTGTGGATCTGGCATAGCCTCTCTTGCTCTCCCCCGCCCCAAGCAACTTAATAAGTAAAGGCTGAATTAACAAATCGTCCACTTGGATTGTAATACCGAGGCCATACCTCTAATTGCTGTGAGTCTGCGTATATTTCTGTAATAGTATTGTGTTACAGTACAAAAATCTTTCAATTTTAGGGCCATGACATGAAATTCCTCCTCAATTTGAAAAACAAATTAGATACTGAAAAATATTTTGTCTATCTCTAGCTAGTAGAAAGAATATTTCAAAATGTTTTTTACCCTAGATACTTTTATTTTGCATTTAAGACTTTGCACATAGAAAATGGTAAGCTTGCATATGAAACTATTACATGAATGGAATGTAAGCCATGAACTTTATCGGAAGTGTGCACATTGACTAATTCTGATAGATTACTGTCCTTGATAATTTTAGAGGAAATTAAGACAAATCATCATTGTACTTACATATTTTCAGACTGTGAAAAACCAATTAAATGTATATCAATCTAGTTTAGGATTTTTGTTTTATCATCATGGTGGTCCTAACTGGGTAATCTGATTATAAAAATGAGGTTAGTAAGCAACTAACTGAAAATAATAATTATAGGAAGTAATTATTCAGTTTTACATGTTAGAGATTAAGGGAAAACAAGTTGGCTTTATTTGTGTTTAGGGAGATTCATCCACTTTTCTTATGCTAGAATTAAAAATGATATGACTAATGTGTGATTTGTAACTATTTTTATAGTAAAACAGTGACAGCTGTAATCATGTGATGGGTATAACAGTTTTTTAAAGAAGGGAATCTGTTTATTGCTTTTCAAAACATTTCCTGAAGGGAAGAAAGTTTACAGACTTTCCAAGCACATTTATGTTTTTTCAGTGCTGTTATTAATGATTTTTTTTAAGGAATTTAACTTTCTTTTTGTAAGAAGTTAGTAAGTCCTTTACAGTTCTGTGAAAGGACTTATTTTTTCACTTTAATATTTATTAATTTAGAAATATTTGTATCTCATTTGTAATGATTTGTTTTAATATTTTTCTATGTGTGTTTTTATTTTTTAAAAACATACATATTAGTTGAATAGGGATAAAGCTTTTAAATATTTTCTAAAATATTTATAAAAACAATTCCTTGACTGTTGAGAGAAGTTACTTCCAAAATGGTGGCTATCAAACAACTAATTATTAATTTTTAAAGCACAAATCACACATTTTGTAACTCCTGTGTGAATTTATTTTAACTGTGACTTTTAATTTAAAATATCAGATATGTTTTGGGGAAGTCTTAATTTGAGAACACCAAAGGAAGCTAATCGAGAATCTAATGTAGTTAGCTATTAATGATGATGCTTTATTGACAGTATACTGCTAATATGTTTCCTCTTGAAATCTAAACTAAAGTTAAATAATGTTGTGCTGGAATAGTGTCACTGTAACATTTCCCTCATGAAGTTCAATAAACCAGCTTTGCCATTAAGAAATTGTTTTTCAATGGGTGTCATCTAGATGATTCACTGGGTAGCTCGTGGCAGAGTAATTAAAAGACTTTTCAAACTGAAAGATATGCTACACATTTTCTTTTACACAGCGACATCATTCTAATTATTGAATATTTCTGTAATGACACATGTTTGGGAATATGCTACCTTAAAGGGTTTTTAGGAAAAGAAACACATCTATCTCTTCCTGGTGGGTGTTTAGGAAATGCCCATCAGATAGAAACATTTCCAAAGTCTGTGTCACCTATAAAAAGCCCCTATCTGAGCATTTAAAAGAATTTTCCGTTCTGTTTAAAAATTCTCCAAAATAAGACTTAGTTTTTTGATCCATTAGTTAAAATGTAAATGCATTTAATGACTGCCAAAGTTAAAAAGAAAAAATCTCACAAAGATCCTTGGGTCCAAATAGAAAAAAATCATGGCCCAGGTTCATTAAACTTGGAGCTGAGTTTCAGTTCTACCCACCCACTCCACAACGGTTAGTGTTGGGATTCATTTGCTAGATTTCCGTCTCCCCATTCATTTTTGCAAACTGGATGCTGCAAGTATCAACATAACTGGATTTAGAAACATCATGAAGTGTTAAATCAAGATTTTCAAAATAATGAAGTGTATTTAATCTCACCATTTCACTCCGTTCCTCCCTAGAGTGTTACAGTGGGAGGAGGACCTGCTTGCATTAATTTGGCTTGTAGAAGGCTTGATTACAGATAATAGTCTCTCATCTTCACAGTCAGTCCCTAGTATTGAAATGTCATTTGTCTCCTCCACAGTCACCCTCTTTCTCAAAGTGTTTGCCATTTGACAGTCACTCATATCCTTAAGTGACTCCTCTCCATTCTTCAATAATTTGGCACCAGGAGGTTTCAAGAGGAAAAATTTCCTGATGTGATGGTTGAGTCATGCTTCGTGAAAATGAGCGATTCATGCCCAGCTCGATGCTACAGTAATATTGCATTCAGACTGCTGAGAACATGTGTCTTCTGGGAGTTTGGTTACATGAAAGTAAAAATGAAGTCACTGCTTTTAACTCCTTTGCTAAGCTTAAAAAAACAAGGTGGCAAGTCTTAATTTAAAGAAGATAATGAACTTAAAATAATGAAATCTTCATCTTTTTCTCTTGTATCATGATGGCAAGCAGGGTCCAGTTCTACCAGCCAAATCTCGGCAGGACCTCTGGAAGCCATGTTCCATCTCTTGAAGCCTCAGTTTCCTCATCTGCAAAATGGGACCAATAACAATACCTGCCCCTGTTTATACCTTAGGATAGTTATTATTAGATTGACTTATACAAATGAAATTCTCTTAGAAGCATAAAGAACTTCAATTGACAAGGTCGTTTCTAATACAACCTCTGCTTTCTATTGTATTTTGTCTTAACGGGGGCCATCCTGAAACTTCTACAGTCAGAATCTTTTTTGGTCTTATGAATTGAACTTAAATTAGATACTCTTTCAGCTACAGCAGAAACAAAATGAACAAAAAGCACCCAAAAGTACAAAAGAGACCTGAAAATAAAAGGATTGACTCCGAAATATGAAAGTAAAAATTAAACAATAAAATGTCTACAAACTAAAAGTTACGCTGATGTCAACTGCTAAAATGTTACTATTCATAACCAGTACAAACAGTACATTTAAAATCAATTAGGTTAAATTATTTTCCTTCAAAAGGGCCAGGTACCATGCTTGCTGGGAAACGATCACAAAGTAAATGGTTCACTTGTAGCTAAATCATGAAATAATATTTTTCAGAAAAATAGTACTGTGGGTACATTTTAATGTATTTGCTATGATGTGGGGTGAGCCCTCCTAAAGAGAATGCTTGGAAATTTGAATACAGACTGGGAGCCAGGTGGTATCAGAGAATGACTGTTCATTTTCTCAGTTGTGATGATGGTATTGGGGTTAAGTGGGAGAATCTTAGGAGATGCATGGGCAGTATTTAGGGGTGAAGTGTCTTGATGTCAGCAACTTGGTTTCAAAATGTTCTACAAAGTAATAACAGCTATGTGGTGGAAAGGAGGGTCTGGTCTCATTTCTCCTGCTCATAGCAGCCTTATGGATAATACTTCTCACATCTTTGTGGTCAGTACCTTCTATTTAAACATTTGTTTTCTACGTGATCATCCTCTTCCTTTAAGCATTTGCCATTGGAAAATCACTCAGCACGTCAGCCGCTTTCAGAAGTTCCTCTGCAGAATGATAATAAATGTATGTGTGTGTGTGTTTATGTCTACACACAGTCTCAACTTAGGATTTTTTGACTTTACAATGGTCTGAAAGGGAGACATGTAATAATTTACATGAGATATTAAAAATTGTATTATACAAGAGTCCTTGCATTAGATGGTTTTGCGCAGCGGTAGGCTAATGTAAGTTAAGTGTTCTGAGCATGTTTAAGGCAGGCTAGGCTAAGCTATGTTGCTCGGTAGGTTAGGTTAGTACTAAATGTACTTCCCGTTACAATAGTTTCAATTTACAATAGGTGAAAGGGATGCAATCCCATTCTAAGTCGAGGAGCATCTGTGCATACACACGTATCCAGAGAGAGAATAAATGTGCACTGTTAACAAGTGCTTTGAGAACCCCACGGAAATGAATCAGAAGAGCTGGTTTGGATAGAGGTGGCCTGTGAGGAGAAAAGGAAAGAGAAATGGGAGTTTAAGTGGACGGTGGGAGCCACGTTGGCCCTGGCATGCGATGCTGAGCTGGCAGGATGCGGGGACTTCGCCTTGATTGGCAGGGTCACCTTCACTGCTAAAAGTCTTTTCCCGAGAGTTCCTGAGATGTCTACTGCTGTGGCAATTCAAATAGCTATTGGGCGTTGATGGTGACAATATTTTCCACTACGTTCCATTTTCGGTCAATCACAATTGGTTTTTTTGTTGTTTTGTTTGTTTGTTTGTTTTGTTTTGTTTTGCTGCCAAGGTGGCTCCCCGATTTCCCCTTCCTGGAAGTCGTCCAACCCCCTTACATGTCCTGTGTTAGGCGCTTGTTATTCCCACTATGAACTCTTGCTTAGCCTCTCATTTCCTTTGATGAACAAGTGACGAATAGAAGATAGAGATCCATAGAGAAGACCCATTCGTTTATTCAGCAAATATTGAGTGAACGCCTTGTATGTTTTAGCCGCCATGAGAGAGGCTAAGGATATAGCAATAAGCAAGGCAGACAACGTCTGTAGCCCAGTGGTGCTCATACATATCCGAGCGATACAAGACAACTAGCTAGTAGGTGAATACACACAATAGCTGGATCAGGGTGAGGGTTAACAATGCAACGAACTGGGAGACGAGATGGAGGGTGAATGCAGGGGCCTCCTAAGACCGGATGGTCAGAAGGCGTCTCTGACACAGACCGTGTGAGCCAAAGGCTGACAGCAGAGAGAGCCAGCCATGCCAGGAGCTGCAGGAGCGCACCGGGCCGAGGAATCAGCAGGTCCTGGACCCAGGACAACGCTTGGCACGTTTGAGGAACAGAAGGTCTGGCCGGGCTGCAGCGCGTGGGGGAGGATGGACTCAGTGGCCCTGGAGAGCGAGCGGGAGCCAGCCTCCTGCAAACAGCTTGGATTTGATTCTGACTGCAATGGGGAGCCATCGAAGGGTTTGGGCAGGGCCGTGGCTGATCCGATTTACTGTTTTAAAAGGTCACCCTTGGTCGCTGCGTGGAAAGTGGACGGGAGAGTGAGAGATGAAGGCAGCTGAGAGTCTGTCTTTCACGTAGCGTCCCCGGCGGCTCCACTCCGTCACCGCCCGCCCCTTCCCCTGACATCTCATCCGCCAGCACTGGGTCTGGTGGCCAGTCCTAGCTGCAAGGGACTTGTGGAATGGGAATATTTTAGGCACAGGAAGCCCAGGGGAAAAATGGCTTCTGAGTGGCTTTTGGCAGCGTCTACCCCTGAGGTCATCTGCATGATTCTTAAAACAAGCCTGTGAACTAGGTGGGGGCATTTTTATTGGACTCATTTATAATGGGGAAACAGTGTTTAAGAGCACAAACTCCCAACTTTTGGCCTCAAATCAAAGGTGTTCTCACGACCTTCATTATTCTGGACCAGGCTAAAGGATGACCCCAGTGTCCTGGTGTGTCCACTGGTGAACCATTCTCCCAACTGCGTGCTCAGCATCTAGTGTACCTGGGCAATTACTGCAGCTGAAGGGCACTGGGGGCGGGGTGTGTGTGTGTGTGTGTGTGTGTGAGAGAGAGAGAGAGAGAGAGAGAGAGAGAGAGAGAGAGAGAGAGAGAGAGAGAGAGAGAGAGAGACAGGATTATTGGACCAGACTTAGGAATAGACAGAAGGCTTTTAAAACTGAGAAGAAAAAAAAAAACAGTGTCTTTTGTTATACTAAGAAATGTCATTCCACCAAACAGAATAATCAGAGCACGCACCCCAGAGGAAGTGGAAGAAATCCACTGGAGTGTGGGCAGGATTTTAGAATACGACGTAGAGACAAAGTCCAGTATTGCGAATATTTAATACATGGATTCGCATCGGATGTCAGACAGACACATGCCTTTCACAGACGGAATTCAGGCATCCTGATTCTGCAGTCTACACTGCGGAGAGGTTCACAGCGAGTGGCACCTTCACTGTTCCTTCACTCTCAGTAGATTGTGACAATACGGGTTTACAGGCGCCTGGTTAAGTGGATTTACTAGTAATACAATCTTAAATGGTTAACTTTGTAATTCTTCGTAACGAGATGAGAGCGTCAATGAAATTCTATTTAGAAAAATAATGCCTAATAATTGTTTATGTATCTACATATATATGTGTACATATATATATATATATGTTTTCACATGGCATTGTAGCATGACTATGCCATTACAGATTATACGCAGTGAATATTCAACAGATACATTTTTTTCCAATTAATGAAACTCTTGCTTGCATTTTTAACCAGTTATGATGGAATTCTTTCCCAAGTAATTACATACATGCAGTGTTTTCTGCTATGAAAATTAAGTGACATAGCTAATGGAAAGTACCCAGTACAATGCTCGCTGAATAGTAAACATTCAAAAAATTATGCTATTGTTACTCTAGAAGTTCACGGAAGTGACCACAAGCTGGATGCGGTGTGTTTGTTGACCTTGCTGGTTTCTTCCTAGAGGTTACATCAGGAGATGGTCACTATTTTAGGGAATTTTCCTTGGCTTAGCGCGGTGTGAATAGCTTCACTTTTTAGGACAGTCTTTAACCAAACTCGTAAGACAAAAATTAGAGCCAGAATTCTAGTCTAGTCACAGCTAATGAAGACTATGACTGCGGATCGAGGAGCTGTGTGAGCACCATCAGAGAGAGCATTGTCTTCAGGAATGAGAACACAGGATTTCCACTCCCACACGTGTAACATTTCACGCCACCTGATAGATCCATTTCACGGTAGAGGTTAGTTTGCCAATGAGCCCAGGAAATCCAAGGGAGGCAATCACTTGGACAGACTTAGGACAGGTAATGTTTGCCTCTGTGACACTTGTTTTTTTATATGTTTATAGTTAATAACTTTCTCTTTTTCAATTTCCTTTTTTTCTTGAACATTTTTCAATGTCGATTTGGAAACATATAAGAATGCACAGTGTCAGATAATGAACCCCTACGTATCCATTGCCCAACTTCAGCCATTATCCACACATGGCCAGCCTGCTTTTCTGCACGTCCGCATCCACTTCCTCCACCTCCTGTACTGTAATCTGAAGAAAATTCAAAACATCCTGATTATTTTAAAAGATATTTTATCAAATCAAGTCCTGCTGGTTTGAGAGCCATATTTTTCTTCCCCTGGTGACTTTAGGTAGCTCTGTCCTGATCTTCACACGGCTCCCAGCGAGCCGTTTCTGAGTTCTTGGGGGGAGCCTCTGTTCCAACAATGAACCATTGCCATTAGGCAGAACACATTCCACCTACTTTGATCTTAATTATTCAGGAATATCATTCTGAGCATCGCTTACTGGACTGCACTGGAGAGCGGAAATATCAGGCTTTCTGTGTGCTGCCTGGGGGCTCGGTTCACACGCAGGATCTCTGGGAGGCGTCTGAGGACCTGCACCTGCATAGTTCCCACGTTCCCAGGTGGCTCTGCCCCCTGAAGCTGGGGAAGCACGTGCCAAGAACCTGGGCAGAGAGTGTTGGGTCCGTTTTAAAGCCACAGTGCTGAAAAACTGAAAAAGAGACTTCTAGAAAACCAGCTGCATTTTTCTAATTCTTCACCCACCCCTCGCTCTTGCTGGCTCTCACATCTCACTGGGTCGGAGACCGTGACGCTGGAATCTGATGTTCCATGGTGGCTGGGTCAGCGCCACAGGGCAAAGTGCACAAACTTGGGGAGCTCCTGGCTGCTCGGCGGTCGCCTTTCAGGTTTCCGGCTGTGTCCCATGGAATTGTGGGTGCTGGAAGTCTTACCTAATGAGTGGTGCTCGCGCACACACACCACACACACACACCACTCATACACACCGCTCATACACACGCTCATACGCACCACGCACTCATACACACGCTCACACACACCACACATGCACACCACACACAAGACACACACACACACACTCATACACACACTCATACACACCACACATGCACACCACACACACCACACATACCATACACACCGCACACACCACACCCCATACACACAACACACATACATACACACACCACACACATCATACACACACTTATACATACCACACAACACACCGTGCACACACCACACACAATACACCACACACACCACACACTCCTATACACACTTGTACACACCGCACAAACACCACACACACTATACACATACATACACACCACATACACAGCACACACACCACACACACCACACACACCACACATATCACACACATCACAAACTCGCAAGCCAACATACAAGCCACACACACAAAACACACAAGCCACACACACAACACACTCATATATAACATAATATACACCATGCACACACATACTCACTCATACACATACTCATACACACCATGCACGCACACCACGCACACCGCACATACCACACACACCACACACACTCATACACACCACACACACACACCACACCACACACACCACACATACTCATACACACTCATACACATCACTACACACACACCACACACTATACACATACATATCACATACACAGCACACACACACCACACACACCACACACCACACACCACACACACACCACACACTCATACACTCATGCACACCACACACAAACACACTCCTACAGACCATGCTCACACACCACACACACAAGCTACACACACACCACACACACCATGTACACAACACACACACTCATACACACCATGCACACACACCACACACAAGCCACACACACAACACATACACACATTGGCTGAATGCTATCTTTTGAATAGATCTACTATGTAAAAATTGTCTAGAAATTTCTCTAATATCCCCATTCTATTGGGATAGATTAATTTCCTTTTAGGGCCCAATATTAGTAAACATGAGGTGGACACGACTCCCCTCAGCGTGTGTCCTGCTCACACGGAGGCCTGAACACACCTGCACTTTGTATTCCAAGCTACTTAAGATTTCCTAGTTTTGGAGAAACCATATTCCTCTGCCTGGGCTAGGAGCGGGATTCTAGAGTCTACAAGAAGTTCGAGAACCTGCTGGTCTGTGGAGGAGTCTGCACCCTCCCATGTGAGTCTGTGTAGTCTGTGCAGGCGGCTCATTGGAAGGTAACTTCCCCTGGTGATTCACGACTCTGACCGCACCACAGATGACTCATTAAAAAAAAGAAAAACAAGTGATCAATCAGAGAAGTACAAGATTAGATTAATTTAGGACTAATGAACTCATAACCCATGTTTTGTGGAAAACTGTGCTCTAGCCAGATCAGCTTTAAAGAGCTACATGACATAAAAATGCTTTTGTTTGTTTTAAACGATATATCAGCTTTGTTCACTGTCATTGGCTGCAGCCTCCGATAGTGCTATTAGCCCTTTCAAAATTTGGGCTTATTTACACATGTAAAAGCCCTGGAAATGGGGTCTTCATCTGGCCAGTTCAAGTTCCACCTGATGATAGGAATAAACATCAGCCCGGTATTCATGTTTGTTTTTCAGATGTATTAAAGCATCCATTGGCTGAAGTTCTTTTTGTCTGATAGCTTCACTTCAGCAGGATGAGAACAAACCCTCACCACAAGAGGGAGCTGGACCATGAAGACATCAAGCAGCTGTTCTGCACCCAGAAATAAAAACGGGTCTGCAGGCAATTTGGGGCGAGACCATCAGTATTATTGGCAGTGACAGAAGTTATTTTCACAAGTGATGACTCCATTCTTTCAGCTGCTCAGACCAAACTTCAGCGTCGGCTTCGGTTCCTTATTTCCCAATGTTTAAAGCTCGTCTTTTTATTCTGCCGCTTTGACACCTGGGTCTTGCTGACCCTGGGCTACCAGTCCCTAGAGACAGCACACATCTCGTGTCTTTCATATGCAAACCAACCAATCCAGAGCCCGTGTGGCAACAAACTCCTGTACAGGCTCTTACACTCGGGGCCACTCTGCCCCAGAGTCGGGGCCCAGACAGCTAAAGGCAGGACCTGTACCCCAGGACCACGGAAACTATTCAATCCTAAACCCGCTTGCCCTGCCCCGCCTGCCTTCCCCGGAAGCCACAGGAAAGGCTCTGACCCGCATCACCCCTCCCCAGCTGTCCCTGGTGCGTCCCGGTGTGGCCCCCTGGCGCGGTGCACCCCTCCTTTTGCAAACCGGAAGTCTTTTTTTAACTCTAACGATCTTGTCTCCTGGTTTGTTGGTCTCACTGTACCTGAATAATAAAACCTACATTTTAAAAGACCTAATCCCACATCTTGGCAGATTCTACCGACTCTGTCTTTATTGGTATATCCGAAATTCAGCCGCTCTGGTCACCCTCACTCCCCCACGCCCCCCCCCCCGCCCACTCGCTGCCATTTTGTACTTCCTGTTCCCACCTGGATCCACCTGTTTCCGCCCCGACTCCAGACCATCCCTACCTGTTACCAGCCAGAGTGATCTTGTTGCAGGAGGAAGGCAGGTCTTACCGCACTTCTGTTCAGAGCCCACCAATGGAAGGGCTAGAGCAAGACAAACGTCAGAAGCGTGTTTTGCACCTGCAGTAAACTAAGTTGGACGAAGCCGATTTGTTTTACATCGCCGGTTGACCTCCCATCGTACTCCAAGTTAAAAAGAAAGTCCTTAAAGTGGCTTTGGGGGTCCTACAAAAACCAGTTCCCTCGGAGCTCCCTCTGGGTACATCGCCCAGATCTCCCTGCGTGCCAGGAGCCCCACTTTCCTGGACGAGCTCCCTGAAGCCCCCGGAAGGGGCTTGGCTCCTTGAATCCCCTCCTGGCCTGCGAGCTTCCCCCAGACTTCCTTCGCGGAGAGGTCTCCCCAGTCTTGCCCTGTTCCTCCCCAACACTCTGTACCCCTTGCCTCATTCCACAGCACCTACCTGCCGCATGCAGCACCCCCTGGCTGGTTTACGCCCAGTGTTCCCATGAAAATGTAAGCTCCACAAGGCAGGGACTCTGTTTTAGTTTCCAGATTTGTTAATGACCTAGAAGACTGACTGCCGGACGGTAAAGCTTAGGAAATACAGGTCGAACAAATGAGCGAACTGAGAACATGTTTTGTTTTGTTTTTTAAAGATAGTCTAGTTCAGTCGTTCTCACATCAAATGTTTGGAGAATGCTTTGTAAGCATCCAGTAAGATGCAGTTGCTGGATGCCCAAGCCTGTCACCTGATGGTGAGCGAGATGTGTGCAGAGAAGGGGGCCAGTTCAATACCACTAACATTTGTGTCATTAGACACCTTTGGGTGATCTTGCTAATTTTTCTGGATTCACGGGTGTGTGTGAGTCATGGCAAATGTGCAGCGAGCCCCTAATCTTTCTGTACCCCTCCTCGGGTCTTATGACGATGCTTTGAAAATGAAAAATATCATTAACCACTTTTCAACAACTTAAAATGTAAAGTTTGCTCAATAACTTAAATATACAGGTGGACGCATCATAACGAAAACGTTACTACCTTTTTGCCCTTGACGACCAAAGGAAGACAATGACAGGTGATTGTATATTTTGTTTAATACTTGCATTGTTTCTATAGCGCAATTATAGCAATCTTTATTTACTTTTCATTACAAATATTTGTCAAGTTTTGTTTCAGAAACGTTTTTCCTACTCTCTTGCACATGCACCCAGACACACTACAAAAAACTCATTCATAACACAGTAAGGGCAAACATTATTCATGTAAACATCTTTCATTAATTTCCCATAATTAAAAAAATCATAGAATTATAGATATTGAATAAGGCTCATAGATTTAGTTCAAATTCCACAAAAGACCAATCGAAGATGCTCTTAACTGTGATGGGGGTAACTTTTGGTTGCAATAAATGCTAAAAGCATACCCCTGGCTTTCAATCCTCAAACATACCTCACAACCTCATAAATGCGTTTCGGGATAAATAGAGAACATAGAAAACCCAGGAGGAAGAACTTTTGGATTAGGAGCTCAGAACCATAAGCCTAATTTCTTCTATGATAAGCAGGCATAATGTAGACCCCATATTTCCCAATCCGTGAATCAAGATTAATTATAGTAACCCAAAATGTAACCACATCGATATGTTAAGATACATTGGCATGTGTGTACATATTGCTAGTATACACAGTGAAAATTTGTCATAAAATTTATCATTTCATTATATCCAGGACCAAAGTGGAAAAAAGAAAACCCCCACTCAAGTTGAATATCGTTATCAAGGAGTGTTCTAGTAACATAAAGGTCAGGAGTGTTGGGAGGTATGTCCCAGGGGTGTGATTGGTCTTGGTATTAAAGTCACAGACAGAGGAGCACGGACTGGCGTTATCCGAGGACGTCTCTCTCTGGTTGGAAGTTTGGTGCTAACGTGCATAGTCTCCCAGAGCCGAGACAGGAAATGAACTGTGCTGACAAATGGGCCCCTTGCCAGCTGCGCCCTCCTCCTTCCTCTCTGTGAGGTGGAGGTCAGGAGGCAGGGACTGCTGGCAAAACCGTGAAGTCCCACCCTGGGGTCTGAACCCCAACTCCACTGAGGGCAGCCTCCCTGACATGTATGACTAGGCAGTAAAGGGTGGCGGTGGATGCGGCCGGAACCCCCAGTTCCGAGGGGCGTGCGGCCGCACCTGGCTTCTGATTCTGCTGCCCTGCAAAGAAGTTGTGCTCCGGATAAATGCACCAGTGTCTCTAATGCCTCGAATTCACTCGCAGGCCCCCGAAGGCCCAGAGCGATGTCACTGAAAGGTGGACACACCTCCTTGAGCACCAAACTTACACCAGGAAGCGGCTGAGGCACTGGCGAAGCCTACAAGCTCTCTCCACGCCAGACGCAACGACGCCAGGAAGTTGCCTTGGGTCAGAGTTGTTTGTAGGCTTTTGATTTTTAAAAATCAAAATTGATCTGCATGATATCTCGATAGACTCAGATGATTCTTCACCAAAAATTTTGCAATTTTGTTTAAATAGCACTGGAATAATTCAACTTCATTTAAATATATTCATTCTACCATGAAAATATTTCATACAAACATCTATTTACATACAAACACATTAAAATTTGTGAGAAGGGTTTCCACTCCGGTGGCTGTATGGCTTGAAATCGTTTCATTGCTTTGAATATGTGTGCACAGGTTTGGCAAAAATAAAACGATCAAAATGTCGCATTTTTAAAATAAAAAAGTGACACCGAGGTTCCGATTCCTGAAGGAAAGATCAAAGGGAACACGATCCATCAAGGTACCTCGGGTAGATGTGAATTTAATATAGTTTGTGAACCTTTGATCTGTGGCAAATAAACGTCACAACGATCAGTCTTGCAATGCAGTTTTTGCTTGTTTTTCTACAACGAATGAGGTCTGGATGCTAAGTCACGACTCCTCAGGCAGAAACGTGGGGCGACTGTTTTTTAAAAACAAGGCAAAACGGAAAACTATGCCTTCTCGGAAGACCTGAGATGCATTTTGCAGTGCGTGATTTAGAATTTCTTTGTATCTGAAGGGAAGTCACTACAGTGCCACACACTGTCTCACTGAGACGGCAACCCTTGCATTCACCGTTCACAGTTACTGTCATTGAAATAGTTACGAGGAAATGTTGTCAATGGCTATACTTGGCCTCCACCGGTGTTGGCCTTTTCAGGTTGGTGGTGATTTTTCAAGTGTGAAGAACAACCCCCCCCTCCCCACCCCGAGGGCAGATAAGTGTAACCACAGCCCCAGTCAGGTTCCAAGAGGTCCTGAAAAAAACGACCTTCCTTTTGAGTTTCTCAGGTAGACCAGGGTGAAGCGGGTTCACCTAAGAACAGGCCCTGCCAAGCTGGAGTCATCCTGACCTGTTGCTCTTAATGCCGTCATTCCTTTGCCGGAAACTCAGTCCCTACAGCTGTTTCAGTCCATTCGAATGTCCATCTGGGGACATTCTCCTACAGATCAGTCCCTATTCCTAACTCTAACACAAGATAATATTTCATCATAGAAAAGCCACTAAGGGAAGATCGAGTCATGCGGGAGTTGGGCGGAGATGGCTCTGAGTGAATCTCGTGGGGACCACGGCGGCCCGTGCACGCACAGGCACCGGCCGGTTTTGGGGGTGAGCAAAAAGTGATGTCTTGATTCCCCACCACATGGAATCTTCCTCACTTCTGTTGGGATTATGAGGCTGATGAAGCTACCCGCTTTAGCTGCTTCCTGACGAATTTCCTTCCACAGCAGATGTAAAGACTCAGCAGCAAAACACACCCGTGGCTGTCCCCACCTCAGACTTCGGCTGACACAAGGAGCCCACTCTTATTTCCTCGCCAGCTTCCTCCTGAGGGAACACCAACCCCCTAGACTTCTTTTCCTACCTACAGAACACAGTGACTCGCAAGTCCCCCTCCGATGCTACCCTGCGACAAAGCCTTACGTGTGTGTGTGTGTGTGTGTGTGTGTGTGTGTGTGTGTGTGGCGGGGTGGAGGCAGGGGAGGGGGCCAGGAGAGAGCAGGAACAACAGAGCTAGACACAGGCACAGGGCCAATGGAGAGAGGTCCTCAAAGAAGGAGAGAGAGAGGGTCTGAAGGGCACGGGGAGCTGGAGATACCAGCAGGACAGAAGCTTAGGACGTGGAGGAGAGAGGGGCACAGAGTGGGAGAGACCAGCTGGGGGTGTTGTCACACGTGGACGTGGACGCCCAGCCAGGCATTCTCACAGACAAGAGGGAAAGAGGCAGGAGACAGGGCAGGGGACGGAAGAGGCAGAAGACGCACGGAGGAGCGGAGGGAGAAAGAGAGAAAGGCTCCGCTCGGGTGTCTTGTGGCCTCTGATTTGTCTGCAGGTCCAACACAGACACACTGCTGGGCTTTAAACTCAGAGTGTTATCATTCCATATCTAATTTGAAAAAATGTATTAGTTGGTTAAACATTACTTATAACTCTTCAATCCTTTTTATCAAAAAGAGAGAGAGAAAGAGAGAAAGAAAGAAAGAAGAAAAGAAAGAAAAAGAAAAGAAGGAAGGAAGGAAGGAAGGAAGGAAGGAAGGAAGGAAGGAAGGAAGGAAGGAAGGAAGGAAGGAAGACAGAAAGAAGAAAGGTTCCATCTGAGTGGCATAATAAGAGTAACCCATTGGGACAGAAGTTACACCCTACTGCAGCCTCGGCCAAAGCAATATCGCCCTCAGGAATGAAATCTTCAATTGTAGCTACATCAGAGGTGTGACCTGTGTCATCCTCTCCCTGACCTTGCTCCCTGACCTGACTCCACAGCCCAACCGACTGGGGTTAATTAAAGCAACATCTTTCTTCTGCTAACAGTCACTTGCTTTGGGACCCATTTGGATTAAAGCACCTGTCAGAAAACAAGTCCCAAGACTGTCCATCTGTCACAGTTTACAGATTGGTCTCTTTCTACCGACTAGAAGCGATCCTACCCTGGTACCTTTTAATCGAAACACTCTCTTCGGTTCCCTTGTGGGCGATCTTTCTGGCTGCCCTGACAACCTCTCACGTGCGAAACTTCAGCGTCTATGCTGAAGCCACCGTCACCCGCTCCAGCCCTGCTGGGGAGCAGGGCTCCAGAAACCTGGCCTTGCGAAAACGGGAAGCGCTGTGTTGAGGGGCTGAATCCTGTGCCCAGAGGCCACCTGGACGGACAGTTGTGGGCAGCCGTGGATCAAACACTTCCGTTACATTCTTCCTAACAGCAATATGTAACTGACAAGAAATATCAAGCCCTTTTTTTTTTCTGCCTGTTTCTTTACACTTTTCCCACTCCCAGCAAGCTGTCTCTACTAGCCAGAGCTCACTGCAGGCTCCCGCTTGGAAGGCTTTAGCTTTCAAGACCGAACTGGCTCAGGCGACAGGTGCTGCCCTCGACAGTGGCAGGTCAGAGCAGCTGCTGCCCCCAGGGCTGCCAGTTGCCTCATCCAGGCATCTAAAGAAGACACAGCTTTGGTATGTGGTGAGGGTGCTTCCCCAAACCCCCGACTCTCAGAATTCATTCAGAGCGATCCCAGTAATGTTACATCTAATCAGCTAAACTAAAAACAGGGCTTTTCTCCTTATTTCTGCAGCTGGGATTACATATGGCTTGCAAAATGGCTGAAATACTATTGATATCATTGCTTTTAAACTATACAGGTGTTATTCTTAATTCACAATGCTCTGAAGCAGGTAAGTGCTTTGAAATTATAATGAAGAGTTTTAGCATTAAGGTTCGATTTGTACCTAGTGATTAGTATGTCTCTCTTACTAGTAGCGATTGTAAAAAAAAAAAACAACAACTTGTGAATTCTGTGTTAGAATTCAAGTTTGCTATTTAACTTTTGAATTCAATGCACTGTGCCACAAGCCAGCCTGCTCTGTTATGTACATTTAATGTGTATGCCAGGAGAAAAAAATTACTAGCACTATTGAAGATATTGCAAAGTTGCCACAGTTACTGCTTCGAAATACTAAGTTCCCTCTCTCCTTCCTTAAAGTATATATTACAACTCTTCCATAACTTAATGCAAACAAAAGTAAACTCCTGCTTTTCACATCTTAAAGCAAAGATATCTTTGTGTACATGCGAGAATAATAATTCTATAATAATAATACGCCAGCTCTATGAGCTGGTTCTTTATAGTAGGACGTAATAATGAAACAATGATATAGAAAGAGCCAGAGAGACCTACACACTGGCACTGATGCAAAATCCACTGGGAAGTTTTCTCCTGTCAAAGGTATCTAAGGTAGGGAAGAGGACTGAGGGGTGACAAGGGCTCAAAGAGTGGGGTTCTGTGCGCTAGGAAAAAAAAAAAAACGAAGCCATTCTATTGCAAGATACAGATCAAAGGTTAAAAGGCAAATTTTACTACATTTAGAGAATAAAAATGTAGTCATTCTCTCCTCCATACGGCACATGTGCAAGTGTGATAACAACACACTTTGCATTGGCCATAGGGAAAAAAAAAAAAACACCATGGAAAAACCACTGACTAAAAATGACTGAAAAACTCCCTTTCCCTTTTTCAGTCTAATCATTTGGCATCTCAGTGTGGTACAGATTTAGACATGAACCACCCGAGAATATCAGGCTGTCTTCTGTCAAGTGCTCGACAATGCCTCTCAGTAGGACGTTGTTGCAAGGCTAGCTAATTTTAAATCTGGTATGAGTAACACAGTCAAACCTAGTTAGTATGCGAGAAAGTCACTGCGAAGGCGGCGTGAGAGGATGTGACGTCACAGCGCGAGCAGTCCCTGGTTGTCCCGTTGGCGGATAAACGTAGTGCATAGATCCAAGTTTCCACTCCGGGTCTCCGGAGCCCAGAGCCAGGTCCTTCACTTCTGCTGGGCGGCCTGGAAGGCCTTCAGCTCCACCTGGTACCACTCGGGCGCTTCGGGCCCGCTCTTCCCTGGGGGGCTGTGGTCATAGCCGTAGGCCACGGTGAGCTCCTCATTGGCCTCCACAGCTCGGAGGGTGCGGATGCATTTAATGGGCCCAAAGCGCGGGTGGACAAACCTAGACGGGGAGATGTGCACAGTCATTCCCAGGTAGGGGAGGAGCGAAGCCTGGGGGAGGGGGCTGATGCAGGAATCACCCCACCCCCACCCCCGGCGCTTCCCTGTCACCATGGCTACGTCCTCAGCGTCCTCAGCGTGAGCTCTGCGCTGCTCGGAGGCCTCACCCCAGACCTGCTGGAGTGGCGCCTGCATTTTAACGACACCCCCAGGTGATTCACAGACTCATGAAAGGTTTCAAAAGCACCGCTCTACCTGCCTTTGTGAGCGTATCTGGCACTCTGTATGTGTAAACCGACAATCGTGGTCAACGACAAAAGGCTGTCCTTAATGAGAAATCAGATCCAGCTGCCTGTCGGCGTTCGGCTCACCTGGCCTGCCGCATCGCGTCACCCACCTAGCCGTGCCTGGGGGAGGCACGATTCTGGAGTGGTAAGAAGAGCCTTGTGGGTGTGCAAAGGCGACAGGCTCCGTATTCCACCCCATACCGATGGCAGAGGTCACTCTTCCCAGCAGCCACGTAGAGGGAGATTTCTCTCCAAGAGGGAAGAGTCTAGACCTCACTGCCAACCTGCTTCTCTACTATTCCCCATGAAGCATCCCCTCGTCTGTAAGGAGTCCTCTCAGAAACAGAGGCAGGGCTGTCGCTGTGCGTGACCCTCTGCCAAAGGCTCGCAGCCCGGGTCACCTGCCCAGCTCCCTTCACGGGGACAGGAAGCAAAGTAGTGGACTCAGCTCCCTCACAGCTGCCACAACCCCAAAAGGTAATATGCCTGGGACAGCTAGAAAGAAATGCGCTTTATTTTCATACGCGCCTGTTCGAATCAGGCTCATTCATGCATTGTCACCTTTTTAACAAAAGGCATGGACACACCGAAGGAAAAGGTTCCGGCCCAAGGACACTGGCTTCTGGGGAGTGAGTCAAGTCCTTGGCTGGTTCCCTCTGTTGGCGGTGGGAAAGGGGCACGTCTGTGGCTTAGGGACAGCGTCGCCCTTACTCCAGGGGCCTCTGCGTCCACCCTCCCCAGGGCCACGTCTGCTGGAAAGCAGACCTGAGCTGGGGTCAGAGCCGTCCGTGCGTCCTGGCTCCGCCCACGCTTTCGGGCGCCCTCCTGCAAATTTCACTTTCCTCATCTGCGAAATCGAAATGGCAACGCTAGTAGTGATCCTTATCGGAGGAGCGGTGTCGTTGTGACCCAAACAGGGTCACAGAGATAGATAAAGCGCCTCCCAGGGCGCCCGGCACGACGTGGGGACTCAGCTCACCCCACCTGCGAGGCCGCGAGCGTGTGCGCGTGTGAGGACCTTCCCGCGCTCTGCTCCATCGCCCAGGCGAGCCCTGGACCGGGGGCTCAGGAATTCCTTATTAAAATCACGATTATCTATCTCTAAATGAAAATATTTCGTTGAAAAAAAACACGCCTGAAATGGAGCTCTAGTTCATCTTCTGGTACACAGGGGGGAAAAAAAATCCCATGAGAACCCTAAGACTCCTCTTATAATCCTCTCGTATTTTCATTTTCCTGCTCAGGGTCGTTATTTTCAGAGAGTAGCAGATGAGCAGACTGAAAGGAAGGGCTCCGTTTCAGGTGTTGCTCCTTAAGAGACAGCAGTGAGGAGCACGTGACCCCTCTGACTGAGAGCCTGCATTTCCGGTCCGTGACCTGGGATGGAGCCAGGAGATGCCCCGTGAAGTGAAGGTCCTAGAGGATTGCACGAGGTGATGCCCGCCAGGCCGTTAGTTAGCACCTCACCAGCTTAGAGAAAGTGCGCGGCAAACGTCAGCTGCACTGTTGGCTCTCAGACCGAAACTCTGCACCGTGGTCTGGCCCCTTGTCAACCCGTTACCTATATTTACAAGTAGGAAAGTAGCTCTTGACCATCCGTCCCTGCGGCATCTTGTACCCGACGACAGTTATAACAGTTTACAGAGCTGTTGGTTCGTTTATGTTGGGCGTGCATGACGATACCGATGATTTTGGAAACAAATGGATGCTCTGACTGGTGTCTGCATTTTATATCTGGTTATTCTTCAGGTAGTCTTCCCATTGCCCCGAATAACTGACCGGTCACATTGAAAAAAATAACCCTGAACAGGACAGGAACTTGATTCTTCACAAATGGTTCCTTTGCTTGTCTCCCCCCCCTTCTTTTCGAGAAGAATCATGTCTTGCAGTGAAATCACTGAACTGATGTGTTTTAAAACAGCGGTCTAAGCAGCATTTATTCTCGTCCGTGGCCCCTGCTTCAAGGGTCGTTGTTAAGCTGTGTGCAGCTCAGAAGGAGGCTCTGGCCTGATTCGCATCAGCTTCGAAAGCCTTGGAGTTAATAACGGTGTCAGTTTCATTTCACATGACACATGTCCTTTGCCATTTCTGCCCGCCCTTTAAACAGAAGTTGTAGCTTGAGTACTTGCTACTGACTGCCAAGGAGAGCAAGTCACTGCCAGAATAATTTTTAAGCCATCTCGGGGAGGCAAGAAGGGACAGTCAAATCGGGCAATTTCCCTACAGATTAAATGCACATGATCTTCCCCTGTTCACGTTACAAGCTAGAGGACTGAGGGACTGCGAGCTCACGGCTTTCTCGGTCTGAGCCAAGGGCAGCAATGACGATAAGGCAAAGAATCCCAACTGTATCCTTTAGTCGGATGCTGATTTGGGGAGAACATTCAGGGGCACCTGAAAACTACTAAAATATTTGTAGGACTATTGTGTGGAAGAGAGATTGACAAATAGTCCACCAGAAGGGGAACTACCAGGACCAAGGGCCGGATGTTACAGAGAAACCCATTTGGGTTCAATAAAAAAAGTTGCTAATCATCAGAGCCCAAAAGCTAATTTCATAATATCTATTTCGGTTTGTTCAGACCGCCCCCCTCTGCGGATAACAGTAAGCTCCCCATCACTGGGGTTTCCAAGACGAGTTTCAACGAGCGGTCGGAAAGGGAAGCTCAAGTTCCAAGAGAGAGGCAGGATGATTTGACCTTTAAAAATAACAGCTGTGTCGAGATGTAATTCATCTATCATAAAATTCATCCATTTTTAAAGTGAACAATTCAGTGATTTTTTTTTTGTGCAACCAACACCTAATTTTAGAGCCTCGCGTCACCCTCAGAAGAAACCCCACACTCTGGGGCCGTCAACCCCCATTTCCCCCAGGTCCCCCAGCAGTAGGCGACCAGTGATCTACAGTCCGTGAATCTGGCTGTGGTGGACAATTCTCATTAACGTTCCGTTGTGCCCGGCTTCTTGCACTGGGCAGAATGTTTTCAAGGCTCATCCACATGGTGCCTGTGTCACTACCTCACTCCTCTTGTCAAATAATAGGGATTCTTTGATTTTATAGGTCTTTTCCAACACTGAGAGCACACGCCCCCAATTAAGATTTTGTTTTCCTCCTTCCTTTCATCATAATCTCCATTATGCAGAGTAATTTCAATTTTTACTATTATTTCAAATATCACTATCCTTCATTTTCCAGAACGAGGCAACTGAAGAACACAAAAGCCACAATGAAACAGCAATCACAAAGTATAGTATTGCCAGAGCATTCCTACTCTCTGAAGCACTTTTCCATTTCTTAGCCTGCCAAAGAGTGGGGCTGTTTACATTCTAAGTTTCAAGTCATGCCCGTGAGGCCCCTGGCAGGGGGCCCTTGGATATTCCTGAGGGACCGGCAGCATAACACCTGTCACATGTCCCCTCCATCTCAGGGCCCCGAGGCGCAGATCCGCCCCGCAAAGGCTGGGTGCCGCACTTACATGTCGTAGATACAGTTTGGAGTGAAGGAGTGATTTGCCTTGTGTCCCAAGGAGGCACAGTACTTGGACACGTGGTTGTAGGGCTCAGGCACGTCAATGACCGTTTCTTCATCAAGGGAGAGAGTGTTCCCATTAAGGGCCCAGTCTCTGCTGTCAACCTGCAAAAATAACAGAGTGAGTGTCAGAGAGAACCTTTCTCCCAAAAGCTCGAAGGACATCAGGTATATTAACTAATTTGTCCTGAAACTTCATGGTTTAAGTGCCACGAAGGTGAAAGGGCCTAAGGCATCCCTCGGCTGCGGATGGCACCTGTGGCCACCACCAGGCAGCTCAATGTCCTATTGATTTATGCTTTTTCCTTGTCTTATGTGAAAAAAAGGATTAAAGTGCCTTACAAAGACACCCCAAAATGTAACCAGATGTCCCTAGGTTGTTTATTTCTTCTCTAGGCTGAGACCTTAAAAAGCCCAGCCAGCACCAAGGTTGAAGTTTTACACATCCAATTGTTTTTTAAAATAGCTCAAATGGAGCCGAATTTTAGCCGTTTAGAGCCTGCTTTCAAGCGACACCTCAGTCCTCATCTGTTAGCAATAGGTAAGATAAACCCAGGACGGCCAAGACCCTCAGACAGTTGCTGCTCCTCAGGGCTCTCTGGCCCAGAGACTCCTCACCATGCTCGCTGTCACCTAGATGTGTAGGCCCCGCCCCCAACCCCCCCTCAGGAGTTCCCTGCCCTCCTCCCCTTTAGACGATGGCCTCAGTCCACAAACCTCTGAATGGTCTGTGCTGAGAGGACGTCCCCTCTCAAGCAACCCTGCCCAAGCCGCCCCCCCCCCAAAGCTGGCTCTGTGCCACTGCTCCCTGTGGTCGTATCTTTTTTTTTTTTTTGATTGGCCCCCAAATTCCTTGCATTCCTACAGTGAGGAAGAGGAGGTAAAAGAAAAACGAAACACGAACATCAAGAGGAACCAGAAATAGGATGAAAGTGAAGAAAATCTTTATGGATCGTAACATTCCAGACCTGCCATGCCGACATAGGGCACTTGGTGCCAGGTACCTCGTGTCGCCATTAGTCGTGTGTTTTCTTATCTCGCCAGCAGAATCGGATGTCATGAGGACAGGGAGGTCGCCTCACTCACTCGCACAGAACAGCATAGCGAGTGTCAGCACAGAGCCAGGTCCTGGTACGGGAAACCCTGCTGGGGCTCTGTGAGCTACTCCATCTGTGACCTGGGGTGAACCGCTGAACCTCTCTGGGCTTCGGTTTCCTTAACTGTGAGATATTTTCATAACTAAATTGCACGTCGCTACCCCGAGCCACCTTTCATACGCTGCACTTCTGGGACTCTCAGGGTTGCTGATACAGGGGTCTGGCCGTCACCAGGGGACACCGTGTGCCAGACCACACGCAGCTCGTCTTTGTGCGGCTGCTCTGAATGTGCAATAAGTTCATTATTTCATGGCACGACCCCCCCACTTATCATTCCAGGGCAGTAACTGAAAAGTGAAGACATGAACGTGGGCACAGTGGTTAAGTGTGAACCCCACACACTCAGCACGGGTCAGACCGGGTGGAGCAGGCAGCCTACCCACAGCCCTGAGCTTCTGGACCTTAAGCAGACACTTAAGGAAGTTAATTGTGAAGTGAAGAAGGAAAACAAAATGATGAAATCTGGGAAATATTTCGAAGATGGTGTCTCAAAGGCGAGAGGTGATTCAATGCCTTCACTTTTAGTTATTTTTTGGAATTAAACCCTTTCTGGATAGATGTAGGAAGCTGTATAGCTTTTGCACACACAGAAGTGGGGGTCTCCTTATAAAGCACCCTGCCCAAAGTCAGAAATTCGTTATCGACAGAATTCAGTTGGATCTCACTTTTTTCAGCTATTAGGTGCAGTCTTGCACAAAGTCTCATTGAAAGCACCTTTCCACTTTCTATAAAATAGTTGTGGAACTTAAAAAAAAAATCATTTTAAGTCTCAAAATCAGGGCAAAAACCCTGCTATTGAGTGAACGTTTGTGTCCCTCAAAAGATCATTGGGATGGTATCTGGAGGTGGGGCCTTTGGAAAGTAATTAAGTCACAAGGGCAGGTGGAGCCCCCACGAATGGGATTAGCGCCCTCATAAAAGAGACAGCAGAACGCTCCCTCGTCCCTCCTGTCATGCGAGGGTGCGAAGAAAAAGGGCCGCCTATGACCAGGAAGCGAAGCAGCCTCTCGTGAGACACTCTGAAGACTGCCACAAGACAGTATCCAACTTTACAGAAAAGCCTGTCTGTTTGTTCCTTCACATTTCCAGGAAACACTCTAGTAAAGGGACTCGTGAGGAAAGTAAGGGTGTGAAACAAAGCCCGTGAATCGAGCTGATTTCCCACTCCGCCTCACTCACCTCTTGGTGTGTAATTCGGACTCCGTTATAGAAAGACATAACAGTACTAGGTCCTACAGCCACCTTTGAAAACAGTCCTTCACCAGCACTGGAAATGAGAGATTCCGCGACATAAACCCTAAACGGCAAGAAGAGTCAAAAAACGATTCTTTAAATTTGGTATGTCGCTCTTGAGACGTCCACCACCAAAATACCATTATGGCTACTGAACCCGAAACGTCAGCTCATTATAATCCAATGAAGAAGGAAGCAAGGAAGAAAAGTGAAGTATTTTGGCACCGGAAACTGAAGAACTGGAACTTATGTCTTTTTTAAGAGTGGTGTTTAAAATTTGCTTTCTAAAAAGGGCGTTATTACAAGACATTCATAAAGCAACTCAGTGCTTGATAGAAGGTTTAAAGCTTTTTTAATGATTTTACCTAAAATCAATTTCACTGCCTTCTTGGACAAATAAACCATTTTCCAAAGCTACTTAAAACTATACCTCAGTTTGTCTGTGGCAAAATAGGAGGGTAGGATTATTTTAATTAAGTCCCAAGACGAATCTTTTACATGAAAGAGTGACAAGTAATTTATAAAATCCATCCAGTAAGCACTTCCCAACAAAGGAGTTCTTAACAGGTCAGCCAATGGAGGCCGAGGGGCCAAATCTGACTGCCGCCCATCTTTGTAAATAAAGTTTTATTGGAACACAACCACACAAACTATTTGTTTAGTATTGTCTATGACAGCGTCAATATTATGAAGGAGGAGTCGAGGAGTTGCAACAGAGACCCACAAAGCCCAAAATTTTTACTAGATAGCTCTGTACAGAAAAAGTGTGCAAGCACTTATTTTATAAGCAAACAGCACTCACAATATTGAACTGGATTTAGAAAGAGTGCCTGCTCTACCAAGAACTATTTCATTTCTTCGGGCACTGTGATGTCATGACTCTGGCGGAAGTGGTCATCTGTAATGTTTATTACATGGATCTTACGCTTGTTTTATGGAGCGGAAGACGGAATTCTTGCTTCCAACTCTTTATTCCCCCCCACGTGACAGAATCACACGTCCTGCCACTTTGCCATGTGACCTTGTGGTGTTTCCTCAGAGCTGGCAGAGGGTACATCCCTGCCCGCATGACCTGGGGCTCGGCCGTGTGATCTGCTTTGCTGTCAGAATGTGGGCAGGGTGACTGCCTGCCAGGCCTCAGGCTTAGTTAAGGGGCATGGCGAGTTTCTGCCAGGCACCTCCTGAGTTTCCATTCATCTCCTCGAGAAGAAGAGGGCCCCACGGGCCGTTGCGCCTTCAGCCCAAGTTTTGGAATGAAGACCTGTGAAACAGACTCGAACCCAACTTGAAACCTGGAGTCCGGCCTAGTCCAGCTGAGCCAGGAGGAGCCCAGTCAGAACTGGCTGAACCTCGGCCAACGGATGGAACCATGAGTGTAAAATTAAAGGTTTGCATTTGTCAACCACTGATAGTTTTGAGGATATCGTTAGGCAGCAGCATCACAGTCACAGTAACCAAAAAGACGGATACATACAGTGATGCTACTCACAGTGTTTCGGGACTAACAAGAGACCAAACCCTTCCCTTTCACAAGGGGCCAAAGCCTTGTGTCAAGAAAGAGATTATTTACTCATTGCGACATTGTGGGGCCAACCTGGTCAGTTCAACCAGGGAAGGGGCCTATTTTTCAGATAAGAACGGAACAGAAAGTGAACAAAAGCCATGCTTTGTAAGCCAGGCTTACAAAGACTGAGGCCAAGAGAAAACCACCTGCAGATGGTCTCTTACTCATCGATAGGCCGGTTGCTAGGGAATAAGAACCCCAAGCAGGGTATCAGAGAAGCCGCACCGAGATCAGGAGCTGAGTTTTGATAAGATGGGATCTGGGAGTGGGCTTATAGAATCAGACACTTGTCATTTATAAGCTGGAATGTTTTTAAACGCTTTTTATATATTTTTTTCGCTTCACTCCTGTTCTCCTTTAGTGAAAACTGTCTTGTGTTCCAGAGCCCCTCAGCTGGGCTGAGTAGACAAGAAGGCATTCTGGTCCCTGCCCAGGCTCGAGCTTTAAAGAGTGTGACCTACTCCCTCAGAGGCCAGCATGTGGCTACAGTACAAACTGTGGTGCCAGAGCCCCCAGAAAGGGGACACCAGGCAGGGCCTAGCTGGCTGCCTGGCCCGACTGCCTCTCTCTGCAGAGGTTTTATTGTAGAACTGATACACAGGCTGTTCTGTGCCTTCTCGGTAGAGAAACTCTCCTACAGAGGCAGGTTCTATATGAGAATGAAAACATCCTTCCTGAAAATACAAGGATATATTTTTTTCTGGTCAGGAACTCAGTCTGAGCAGAGCGCCACAGAGGACCCTGAGTTCCCACCACGAGGGTCATTTATCCTCACACAAACAGTGCTGTTCAAACCACAAGGGGGAAATTACCTCTCTGATTCGTATGGATCTGGAAGAAGAGCATTGGTAGAAATGCAAGATGAAGTTGACTTGTCAAAGTGGTACACTGAACCTGAAAAGCAAAGAAAACTCTCAGTCCACGTACAGAGTTAGGAAAAAGCATTGAAAACATTTCTCTTATCCATGGGTCCAGGAAGAGTTAAATAGTGAAACATATTATTCAAGTTATACCAACTAGGATAAAATTCTTCAAAAGAAGGGGACAGTGTTTAGATTTCCTCTTGAGAGTTTTAGTTTCAGGTCTTAACAAACAGCCATCAGAAGTATCCCTTAAAATTCTAGTTTTGCTTTTGAATTTTATTTATTCAAATGGTTTAAAAGATGCTTGTGTAATTAAAATTTTTAATCAAGAAGATGCTTTGTCATGAAATTCTGAGATCTCTCTGGTCAGATCAGATTGGATAGTGGTTTTAAAATTTTTCTTGTGGTTTTTGTCATCCGAGACCCAGTCTGTAGAAACCAACCACCCAGCTCCGAAGATTGTTCTCCTTCCCTAAAAACAAACATTTGGCCTCACCAGGATTAAGAACAGAACTGCTTTTGATGAAGCATTTTCAAAGTCATCCTATTTCTATTAAAGTGATTCAAAAGCCAATTAGTAATTTCTTCCAGAAATACGGTCCTAGAATCAACAACCGTCCTAGAATAACATTGGTTCTTTGCAAAGGGCTGGCCTAGGAGGGTCCTCCGAGGGCACAGTGAAAAGACAGTGGCTCTGAAGGCTAGAAGCAAACGCGCTTCGGAACTGGAGGGCTCGCTCCTGCAAAGGCGTTTACTCTGGGCACTGGGGCCTCACAAATAATTCCATTAAGCAGTTTCTCAGCGGCTCCCAGTGGGTACCAGGTCCCCTCTCTCTCCCTTCCTCCCTCCCTCCCTCTCCTCTCCCTCTCCCTCTCTCTCTCCCTCTTAATACAATCAAAACCCAAATTAATGTCTCAAACTCCAAGTTAGAAAACAATCCGGTCAGTCATCATCTAACCAGGAAATGGATCATTTGAGTAATTCAGAAAGAGGGAATTAAATTCGGGGAACTGGTGACGCAGAAGATGGAAGAGCTCAGAAGGCAGATGGGGCAGTGAGGAGCCCAGAAACTGGCAAGAGCAGGAAGACACACCCCACAGCCAGAGTCCGGGTTCCTGGGGCTCTTCAGCCAGGGTAGCCTGGGGAAGCTGGAGCCATGGGGACCCTCCTGGTGGGTGGGACATGGAATCAGGAGACAGGCCACTGCTGGAGATGCTGCTGGACACGAGGGGGCTTCTCCCTTCCCTCCGTGTCCCTGGCCAGTGCCTCCCCGTGGCCAAACCCAGACAGAAGCCAAGGCGCAGGCGTCTGCAAGGGGCAGACTGCCCTGCAGCAACAGGAGGGCAGGGAAAGGCCGTGGTGTGATCCGAGAGCACTGGGAATGGGCCAGCGCTCACCCCATCAAAGGAGGTTCGTTCAGAGGAGGAAGAAAAAGCCACACTTTTTTTTTTTTTAAATGGGATTGCTTGCATTTATGTATTTATTTGTTTGTTTGTTTTTCGATGAGGGCTGACTTCAATATTATTTTATATTAGTTTCAGTGTCCCCTATAGTGGTTAGACATTTATATAATTTACCAAACGATCCCATCTGGCACTACACACAGTTATTACAATGTTATCGGCTGTATTCCCTGTTGAATTTCACATCCCTGTGACTGTCCGTAACCACCCATTTGCACTTCTTAATCCCCCCGCCTTTTCTACACAGCCCCGTAACCCTCCTCCCATTTGGCAGCCATCAGTTTGTGCTCTGTTTCCACGAGTCTGTTTCTGTTTTGTTTTTATTTTGTTCCTTAGATTCCACATGTGACACCACACGTATTTGTCTTTCTCTGTCTGACTTGTTTCACTTCGCATAATGCCCTCTAGGTCCATCCATGCTGTCACAAATGGCGAGATTTCATTTCTTTTCATGGCCGAGTAATGTTCCATTGTACATATGCACCACATCTTCTCTATCCAATCGTATATTGATGGTCACGTAGGTTGCTTCCATATCTTGGCTATTGTAATTAATGCTGCAATGAACACAGGGTACATTTATCTTTTCGAATTAGCGTTTTGGATTTTTTTTTTTTTTTTGGATAAATACCGAGACATGGGATTGCTGGGTCACAAGGTAGCTCTATTTTTAATTTTTTGAGGACCCTCCATATCATTTTCCATAGTGGCTGCACCAATTTGCAATCCCACCAACAGTGCATGAGGGTTTCTCTTTTTCTCCTTCTCAGCAACACCTTTTGTTTGTTGATTTATTGATGACAGCCATTCCTACAGGTATGAGATGATATCTCATTGTGGCTTTAATTTGCATTTCTCTGATGATTAGTGACCGTGAGCATCTTTTCACATGTCTATTGCCCATCTCTAAGCCCTCTTTGGAAAAATATTGATTCAGGTCCTCCGCCCACTTTTTAATTGGATTGTTTGTTTTTTGTAGTTCGGTTATGTGAATTCTTTATAAATTTTGGATATTAACCCCTTATCAGATGTATCGCTGGCAACATCTTCTTCTTCCATTCAGTAGGCTGTCTTTTTGTCTCGCAGATAATTTCCTTTGCTGTGCCCAAAATTTTTAGTTTGATATAGTCCCGTTTGTTTATTTTTTTCTTTTGCTTGCCTTGACTGAGGAGATATAACCAAACATTTCTGTGGAATACACACACGTTGAAGTGTGCAGGAATTCTCCCATGAATGTCCATCTCCTTTCCGTAGGTAACACTTTCACGACAAATTATCGAGCACAGGTAAAGCACTGTGCTGGGGGCTGTGCAGATACGACGAGGAGTCACATCTCTTCCCACGTTCAAGAAGTTGATGCCACCTTTTCCACGGCTGCCGTCCCTTGCGCTTCTCCTGACGCTCCAGGCAAACAGAAGGCACTTCCTCTATGGGCGACACTAGGACCTTGAACTAGAATTCGTTCATTCACTCGACAGCGCCAATTCTAAGAGGGGAGCCGAGCCTCCAAGCTGGAATAGGACTTACCAGGGACAGGAAGTCCATGTAGAGAGGGGAGGAGATGGAGAGAGAAAATTCCAGCCAGAGGCATGACACGGAAATCATCAAGGAGCACGCAGAGATTTTAGAAGTGGTCTGTGGTTACAGGAGCACGAGGAGAAAGTGCAGGCCGGGGAGAGAGGTCAGGGAGGTGACAGCTGAAGTGTTTCAGGTGAGATATTTGCATTCTGTTTACCTCCTCCCCAAACCGTTGGGCCAGACGGCCGCGTGACCCCATAGGACCCCATCTATCGGCTCCCATGTCAGCAGATCAGTAAGTGTAACTGAAAGAGGGAGTGGGGGAGAGAAACGAAGGTGGCAGCACACTAAAGATCTTTCGAGTCCCCGAAGCGGCCATGGTTCCTGACCCTTCTGAGCCAAATTGTTCAGCCGTCCTTAAAACAGCTGAGCCTGCCCGAATCTTGCCCTCCCGACACCGCCTCCCCATTTTGCCTTAAGTTAGCTTGAAGAGGTGTTGGCTATTTGCAACCAGGAGTTCTAAGAAAAACCATCATTCCCCTGAGAATGATCACTCTTACTTCCCCAAATCTGTTTCTTACTAATACCAAGAAGAATGTAATAACAACAAGACCTTTCATTATGGTCTTTCTGGTGGGTGCCAAGGCCTGTATTTTAGAAGGAACGAACAGGTTCTAAAAGAATAAATAAAAATAACTTGCCCAAGAATATAATGCAGTAAATGCTGGAGCTAAGACTCAACTTAGGTGATGCATTTTTTTTTCCATGGTCATTACTTCTTCTTTTTAAAAATTTTAATGAAATTCACTGTGGTGACATTGGTAATAATCTTCCATAAGTTTCGGGTGCACAACTTTATACTACATCATCCGTATACTCCATTATTTGCTCACCGCCCAAAGTCTAGTCTCCCTTTGTCACCATGTATTCGACCCCCCTTTACCATCTTCACAAATGAAGTGACTTCCGTTCAAGGGTCCTGCCACTAAAAAGGCTGCCACCTCTGACGTTTTAAAATTCGCCTCACCAGTTGGGACCCTCCCCTGGCCTCAGACTTCATTTCTAAACATTAGAGCACGGTCTCTGTTCAGAACGTATGTGAAGAGCAGAGGAGGTATTAGAGCCTGAAGTTCAACGATAACATTCGCTTTTGATTTTGGAGTGATTTGGAGTTCACAGAAAAGTCGCACAGACAGTAAGTACATAGAGTTCCCAATCCTCTCAGCTGTAACTCCTCATGTTAAATCTCACGTTACAGGTTTGTCAAAATTAAGTGACCAGGATAACTGCATTACTAAACTCTGGGCTTCATTCCGATTTCACCAGTTTTTCCACTAATGTCCCTTTTCTGTTCCAAGAGCCAACCCAGAACTCCACATTGCATTTAGATGGCCTCAATTTCTAGCTGAAAAACACAAACGAACAAAAAATGAGACATTTCAAACAACCCAAGTTGGACCTAAATATAAAGTGCTAGATTTTCTACTTTTGGACAACCTCGCTTTGGAGAATCTCCTTCAGATCACACATAGCTAAAGATGATTTAGACCCATTAACACCTGCATTTATTATCTTTTCTTCTTTTTTCTCCTTGTAACTCGAGTTGGATTGGAAATACATGCATCAATTGTTTTCAGGGAATCAGATCAATTCAAACAGAGTTTCTGATGCTAGACCACTCAAAATACTAACACACAACACACAAATCTTGATTTTTTTCCCCTGTATATTTTCCAGGTTTTCGACAATAAATAATTTTATAATCAGAAAAAAATGTTTTGTGTACCACACTGTACTTCTAAAAGGAAATAGGATTCTTTTCCTAATATGGATTCTGGTGGGCTCCCTCGTTGATCCCATGTGTACTCCAAGCAGATGCCAGGCTCCGAAGAGGGTGCGGACGCCAATATGCACTTACTTTTTCCACTCAGAGCTCAGGCTGACTCAGCTTTATAATTTGTTCCAACTTGGAGACCTACCTAATTTGATTCTTTCATCTCATTAAACTGTAGTTCAATTTTTTCTGAAATTATCATGCTTGAAATCGATTGCATTACCGATGTCATTTCTTCACTCCTTCCCTGTGTTTGAATTATACAGCTATTCCTTGGTCATGGGATTTTCAGCAGCTGCTGTGAAGGCGCATGGTATATATTTCACTGTCCCACTGATGTTTGGCTTGGCCATATGACTTGCTTTGACCAATGAAAAGTGGGTGAAAGTGACATTGTGTTAGTTACAACTTGAGGCTGTAAGAGGCATCATACTCTGGCCATGCTCTGGCCTCCCGGGATCCACCTAAGATCTTGACCCAGGTTGCCACTGTCCCTTTAGACTGGGCCCCAGAATTCACACATATAGAGCAGGCTGAAACCTGATTAGAAGCCTCAATTCAACCTGAGCCAGCCAAGCCCTGTCCAGACCAGCTGGTAAACAGAACTGCATGTGCTGTTGAAAACCACTGTGGTATTGAGGTGTCTTGTAATCAGCAAAGCTGATTAATACACCACTGTAGTGAACTAGACAAAGAAATTAACTTCTCTCAAACAAGCTCTAACAACCTGTTCTGGAATCTGCGCAGCCCATCCAAAGCAGGGTCAACTTACTTCCAGGCATCAGTTCAAAGTGAGGTCTTCCTTCCTCAGTGGACGTAAGGGTAGCCAGTTTTCCTTCTATCATTTCTCCGTCAATGAATTTTCCACAAAGTGCGGTCCTCTCATCCGGGTAGACGTAGGCTATCTTCTCTCCAGTCATCTCCCCGTCCTCGTTTACTTCCCCTACAAGCCTGCCTCCATCCTGGTGGGAGAAACCAAGAACCAGGAAATATTATATATAGTATTTTTCTCTACGACATGAGCATCAAGAAACTTCTCTCGTGCGCTCCCATTGTTAATAGCACGAATATGGATGGTAACAGTTTAGGAACGCAGAGGTTTTCGCACGAGTGAGGAAAACAGGGCACATATCTCCCCGTCCAGCCCCGTGTAAATAAATGACTGGTATCACAAGCATGGGGCACAGAAGCCTGATTTAGAGCCAGAGACTCAGCGGCACTTTATAATCCTGGACAAGTTACCGATACTCTACCTTGGTTGGTCACCTAAGAAATATGTCATATTTGTACTATTAGTTACAAACATTTATAGGAAATGTAATTATGTTACTTTGCGCCAATATCAAACGTGACGAGGTTCTGTGGCAAGACAGTCTTACCCACTAGTCATACAATTTTACTTCTTAATGTCGAATTTCCGACTTCTGGTCTGTTAGGAAAATTTTCAATTCAAACGTACTTAAGAATTAATTTAGCATACATGAGTAAAGAAAGTTGCCTGTGTTTTCTCTAAGAGATAAACAAAAAAGTTTCTGGAAACAGCCTTTCCGAGAATCCTATACCATCACTTTTTTTAGAGTTAGAAGGAAAAGTGAAAAAAGATCAACGCATTTCTATTCCCTTCCCATCACTTCTTTCTCTCCACTTTTCTTTATTTACGGCTCCTGCCTGTCTCCTTCCAGGAGAGGAGCCAGCTGTGCTTCCTGTTTAAATCTGTCATTTACTTTGTCCCTAAGGGTCATTAAATACTTTAGGGCAGAGGCTGCCATAGAATTCTGTATCCTGGAAAGTGCTAGAGACACCGAAAAGAATCCATAAATACTTTTTGAAGTGAACTGGAATGCCAAAAAAAAATCTCATAACTAGTCAAAAATAATATAATCTAGACAGCAAGAAATATTTCTCCCCCCACCCCTACCCAGGAGATCCTGATGGTACAAGTGAAATTCTAAGACCTTCGTGGATTTGATATAGCAATGGTGACGCCAGAACATCTTCTAATGGCTTGGTTATGTCCCCAACTCAAAGGATCTGGGAGCAGCTACTCAAAGTCAGTGACGCAAGATGACTTCTTCAGTGATCCCAAATGCTGCACACTGAGAGGCAGCAGGAATAAATAACACCGGGTACCTGATTTCTACGAACTTCCTGGAAGTCTAACTGCTCTTTGGAGAAAAAAAGTTTATAAACTAAAAAACGGATCACAGGACTTCATAGAGAGAAAAATACTTGGAAGGCTTTTTCACGGCTAGAAAGTGCATTAGGGATCTATTGTTGCTTTCTCCTCCCTGAGTTAATGCTTAATAACCCAGCATAGACGAGGATGATACTTCCTTTCAGGCTTTCAGTGACTATTGAGCTGCAGGGTTTTAGAGTGTTTATGCTTCTTCCTGCCGAAACTAATACAAGCCATGGACATTCCTATTTATTCTGTCTTTCTAGTGTCTTACATTTTTTTTTTCCCTGAAATACTTTAATCTTCTGGTTTTGGGGGCAAATGAATTTATTTGTCTAGAATGATAAAGCAGAGAGTCTTCTTTTATTTCCAAGAGGGGTTATGAATTTTTTAATGAAAAACTTTATATCACTGCTCTCAAGTAAAATTGTGAAAGAAAGTGTCTTTAGAGTGAGTTACAAATCCTGCAGAGAGAATCCTAAGTTTTTCTCTCCTCGTTCCTGCTTTGACAGACCCAACCCCTGCCGCCCCACAACCCCGTCACAAAAACCTCCTGGTCTGCTGTGTGTGTCCAGAGAGGGTTGGGGAGGAGGCTGCCGCTTTCCCTCCTCTGCCCAGGGGCTCCTTCTCCTGCGAGGAGGCCTCGTTCATTTGGCCAGTGAGCAGGCAGGGTCTGACACCCACTGACACCCATCTCGCCACCGGTTGGGGTTCACAGGACAAAGGCTGCTGCTCCCATGTGTCCTGCACGTTTGCTGCGTTTTTGCTCACCGTCTACGGGGGCCTGGGAACTGGCAGTGGCCGCAGGCGCACCTGTCCCTCTCTCCACGCCTGGCCTCCCCCAGGCAAGCCCTACGTCCCCAGGGGAAACCTGCTGCTTCCTAGCTGCTCTGTCCGCGGCTGGCCCATGTGTCCGGAGGGGAAGGGAGAAGTGCACACCACAACTCCGATCCGACACCGCCGTAAGGACACCATGGTCCCTGACACCGACTCCCAGGTCGTGGTCGATTCTGAGTCCAGAAAGCGGAGGGGTGTGATGAGCCCCTCTACTGCCAAGAGACGCCCGAGATGAGGCAAGTACCACCCAGCGAGCTCATCTGAAAGCCTGTGCGTCCCCACTGCTTCCTCAGGGCAGACAAGTCTTCCCTTGGCCTTTCATGGGATAATAATGAAGGCTAAAGGCTAAAATGTGGCCGCACAGTTAGGTTTCGAAATGCAACCCCCCCGAGTAAGGTGGACCCATTCACTTAGTGCACCTTTGATCTCCTCTAGGGACTCAATTGATCACAGTCACAAATACGATGACAGGGAGCGGGAGACTCTGCTAATCCGTGTTTTGCCTCTTTCCTATCGCCACCCACCCTGACACACGGTCCCCCTTCCCCGACTTCAGGAATCACTGTCATATCGGCAGCAAGACGCTCGCCCTGCCAGGAAAATTTCGGTCTGCCTAAAGCAGTAAGTGCCTCCCCCATCACGGTTAGGTAGTAACCGAAAGGACTTCTGACCTTCTGCGGATCCTACCGAGAGCATGTGTGTATCCCTAAGTCATTATTTTAAAAATGTTTTACAGTGTTCTCTTCTTATGCCCTATGCCTAGAGGAGAACTTATTTTTTAAGAACAACGATGTGTAATCAATCTGGCTGGGACTGCTTTTCTTGTTATACAGGTCACGGATACTTTGTTTTTATTACTCCTTCTTAATCATAAGAAGATAGGGTTCGGAGAAAGACAACATGTATTTTGACTGAAGCTCTGGACAAAATAAAATGTTCGATAAAATATTTTCTAAGGTCTATTTTCTAAAACATTTTCTGGAAACTCACTAACAACAGATGGGATATTTGAAACGCAAACAAAAATTAGAGCATCGATTCCCAACCAAGGGTTTTGCCACATCTTTTTGCTCTAGTCAATTCCACGTTACCAGATCCTCAAAGGCAAGCTCATTTTCATCACCTCGATTTAAGCAATATAAAGCCTAAAGCGACTTATTCAGCAGGATTATGAAGTAACTGCAGTGTACTAAGTCCAAAAAGATGGAGAAGGGCCGGAATAGTTCTTACATACGAGAAGCAGAATAAAATTCAATGCAACAGTGAAATATTCCACCGTCTCTTTCTATAGGATCTCAAAGCAATATTTTTAAAAGTGATATATTTTTGTCTTTATTCGTGGTCCCATACAACCAACTGGCCGCAACTCGTTTTAAGGATGATTAATCATTCCTTCCTAAACCAACCGCAGGGCCGCCACGCTCAGTCAGCAGCGAACCACGGGGAGGGGACAGAGCTCATGAGCGGTGGGCTTCAATTCAGCTACTGTGACCCGCGCGTTTCTCAGCATCCCGTTTTCTGCTGTGGGAAAGCATCGGACGCGCTCTGGGGAAGAGGCAGCGCGCTGTCATAAAGCCTTTCGTAAAACCTGCTCCTTTGCCCACACCGAGCAGTCGCAAGGCTTACTGGGTAATATATCCAGCACACTCCGTGCCGAAGGTTGTCTTTATACTGTCCCTTGAAGATCAGCCTCCCGTCCGTGTCGTACTCCTGGGCGGGCCGTTCAGCTCTCCGTCCACGTAGGTGCCCTGGAGCACGCCGCCGTCCTCGTAGGTGTAGACGCCCTGGCCCTGCAGGGCGTCGTCCGCGTAGTACCCCTCCAGGGTGCTGTGAGAAAGGGGAGAACACAAGGGTGCTGTCGGACCCCGGCTGCACCCTCCGGAGGGAAGGATGCTCCGAGGCACAGGGCCCTCTCTTCAAGGCACCCTCCCGCATTCCCCGAGCCTACTAGGAAAAAAAGAAATAGAAAAAAAAAAAACACACTGAAATGTGGGCGGATTAGGAAGAGAGGGCGATTTCATTCCCAGTGTCCTGGTTCCTAGTTTCCTGGGCAGGAAGAAACGGATGAGAAGGAAGCCGCAGGTGGAAACTTGAGAACGCGGCTCATCTGACTATGTTTCCGATGAGACGCGCCGCTCCTGATGACAGATTCTGGAGTCATTCTTTCCACACAGAAGCCCCGCGAGCATAACCGCCCTCCAGAAGCCCCTGGTCCACCCGGGGGTCTTTCAGTTGGTTTGCGTATAGTGGTCTCGAAAAATACAAATGTGGTTTACAGTGCGCACATGCCTACATATTTGATTTAAATCGTAATGCGTTATTTGTCAGTGACAGGCGTAATTGGATGCCAGCCGAAAAAACCCCCTTCCATCTCTTTGGAAGAGACACAGTACTTTATTTGAGTGCGTGCGCGTGTGTGTGTGTGTGTGTGTGTGTGTGTGTGTGTGTACATGACCATGGAAAATAGGGACAAGTAAGGCAGAACGCAGGCCATACGTTGCTACTAGCAGCAGCAGCCTGACGACGTTTGAGTCCCACAGCCCGAGCACAGAACACTTGGAGGGGTGCTCATGCTGACTTTACAAGCACCTCTCTCTCCCCTCACCAAACACTTTCGGAATTTCAATAACATGTTTTCAGTGTTGGCCTCACAAAGGCCACGATGAAACTAACTTTACCAAAAACTCTCTTTACGGACCGAAATTTGGAACAAGGGGGAGACCAGTCCAAATTATTTTTTAAATGTAAAATGTAAGATGTTTAGCAACAAAGACACGTTGATGATTTTTAACATGTGCAGGTAGCATCCATTCAATAACTGAATTAACAAACATTTATAGGATGCCTTCCAAGGAAGCAAGCATTGTGAGAGGTCCTAGAAAGCCCAAACCGACACCATCAACCAGAGAGACTGACAAACGCTTTGGACCAGGGACAGGTGGGACTCAAGAGGCTGTGGGGACTGAGGTGGTGGCACCTGACTCTGCCTGGTAAAGCCTTGTGTTGCTTTAACAACTGATAGGATGATCTATAATTATTAAATGAAAAAAAAACAGTCTAAGTAACGATAGCCTCTGATTACATTATAATTGCACTATTTGTAGTCTCCCAAGGAGACAAATAGTTCCCTTTCTCTTTTGTTTGTACTATCAGTGACAAATAGGCTTATTTTAAAGTGCACTTTAGCAGAACGCTTGCCAAAATGATCAAAATTCTAAATCTGTGAGGTTGGAATTAATGAGATTTGACAGTCATTAGACTCCCACAATTAAAAAAAAAAAAGCAGCCCTGGTGAAGGATAACTAATCAACTGACATAATAATGCAATAAGTAGTCCCAAACACTATTTAATCCTCTACCTTCAGTTTTAGGACTGCCAGAGAAAAATGCAGGGTGCTCAGTGAAGTCTGAATTTCAGATAAAAACAAATAAATTTTTAGTATAAATATGTCCCATATATTGAATGGGAAATAGTTAAACCAAAATATTTTTGATTGTTTATGTGTGATACCATCTTCAGTATGGCTTGGATATTTACTTGCTAATAAATAAACCTCGCAACAGGACTGACTGGATTCTCAGCAGCATTCAAAGCTGAATTGCATGTTGGGTAGAAAGACCCTCCCCCCGCCCCCCAATGGACTCGGCTGCCAATGTTTCCCAAGGTTATGGTCACATCTACAAGGCGTGGGTCTTGAGAATTAAGCAATAATACAGACTTGCATATATTCCTCCCCCAAACCATGTCCAGGAGCTTGTCCCATCCCCCTTTGCCATTGAGCCTGACCTCATTAGCATCATAATACTAAGAACCACCTGCTGTTTCCTTTTAGCCCAACTGATATAAGATACCCACCTTCAAATTCTTCAGGCGCTGCAGAGTGAAACTTAACGGAATTATTTTCAGCACTTGCCTAGGTGCTGAAAATCTTGGGGAATTTTTATGGCGGCTTGGATGGGGTCTGATGCCCAAAGCGGCATGTTATCACAGTGAATTCTCCAGACCCATAAAAAAATAAATAAAATAAAATAATAATAATAATAATAATAATAGTGATGTGGCTTTGAAATACTCTTTCATGGGGAAAATAAAATAAAGGCTTCTCAGTCTGGTGGTAAAGGTGCTACCTTTCTTTCCAACTTCTCCGGAGGAGGAGGTTAGGGCGCCATGGCCTGCTGCCTGTTTTGTAAATAGAGTTTTCCCGGAACACAGCCACACACATTCCTTCCCGTACCCTCCACGGCTGCTTTCAGATTACAACAGCAGAGCTGAAGAGTTGCAACAGAGATTGTATGTGGCTGAAAAGCCTAAAATATTTACTGCCTCAGCCTCTGCAGAAAAACTTTGCTGATGCCTGCTCTAGAATCCGCGGCTCACGTTAGCTTAGTCACTGGCCCCAAGCATGCCGCTGTATATCTTAGCTTCCATCACGTTTTCCTTGCTTCTTTCCTGAAAACATATGTAACCAAACTTTAAAATCCCTGAGAACACATTCAGAAAAAAATTATGGGTCACATTCTCTTTCACCTAGACTGACATATTTACCTCTCTTCAAATATTACTGTATTTTTAAAATTCTCTTTAATATCTGAATACACAAAAGTGGTCTTAGGACACTTAGCAGCTTCGGCGTCTCCTTCACAGTTTTGGGGTCTAGAAGGTTTTGAACTTTCTACGCATGGGATGTAAACTCTGTTCCCTTCCCCTAAGGAGTTCCCTTCCTGTCTAGGCAGTAAAGCAATATAAGAACCAAGAAGGAAATCTAAATGAATCATAATTCTACTTTAAATTCCCATCTCTAACCAAATAAATCATGACTTCTAGTCATGAAATTGAAACATTCTTTTAGGAATCATTTTATTTGACAATAGATATTATCTCTTAAAATACTGAAAACTAAGTAAAGAAGAAGAACATTAACAAGGAACCCAAACCATCTGCTGCTATCCAACCAGAAGCTTTGTCGTCTTCCAAGGTGTGAACAGCCACCGAAAGGCAACTGCCATGCTTCCGTGTAATGCATGCTGTCTGTCTCTGAGGTGTGTGGCCCTTTAATAGACAACCTTTAAGTCTGTAGGCTCTGATTCTTAGAAAGGCTCAAGATGACAGTAAAATACTTGAGAAGCACTTAGTGAAATTGAGTTTCGCTCTCTGAAAACAAACCCTAAGAAAACTCCACTAGACATTCGTTAGCAACTAAAAACAGTAACGATCATAATGAAAGGTAATAACGATAATTCATCCTGTACCTTGAGGGCACTATGCTAAGTAAAATAAGTTGGACAGAAAACGACAAACGTACGTCCTCAGTCACGTGTGGAATCTAAAAAAGCCCCAACTCACAGAAATAGAAGAAAGGAGATTGCCAGGGGATGCGGAATGGGGGAAACGGGGAGTATTGGTCAAAGGGCACACACTCCCGGCTGGAAGGTGAGTACGTCGTAGGACACCAACCGCCACATGGTGCTACAGGTAACAATACTGCATCATACACCTGCAACTTGTTAAGGGAATAGACCTTAAATGCTATCACCACACACACACGGTAATGATGCGAGGTAATAATGTCTCAATAGATACGGGTATCAAATCATCACACTGTATGCCTCACACTTGCATAGCCCGTATGTCAATCACATCTCAACAATGGGAAAAATGCAGATACAGAGTAATAGAAAAACAATCCATGCTTCCCTGTGGTGCTACTAGGTAGCCTCCATACCAGGTCTTTGCGGATTGTCCCATTCAATCTTCCCAGCGGCTCAGAGAAGTAGGCATTATTATCTCCACTTTACAACTGAGGAAGAGGCCGGCTCGCCAGAACAGGGCCCCTCTGAGTTGTTCCTCAGGAAAAACTTCCATCCAAATGCAAAACTCCCACCAAGTTGTTCGAGCTTCTACAAGAAAGTCACCGAATTCACCCCAGGACTCCTTTGAGCTTCTCACAATTGTAGCTGATGAGTGACCTCAGGTAAAGTTCAAGTATGGAAGAAAGACTGTCAGAATCAGAGGCATTGCCTTGCTTCTGCTTAGAGGAGGGGAGTAGATAGAGAACAGGGTGGCTCTGCCCTTGGCTTGGAGCTCAGCTCCACCTTTACTAACTAGAGGAAGTAAGTTACCTACCCACCCTGTGCCTTCATCTCTTCATATGCAGCACAGGATCATAAAAACGACTTCACAGATTATTACGAAGACAACCTCTCCGGTGTTGAACGCATGACGAGGATTCCGAGTTATCCATTTCTTTTCCACTCCCTTTCTTCTTGCACGCATGTCACGAAAATATTTGCCTTAATCAGAACTGTTCATTAGGGATGCAGAGGCATTTATTTATTGAGCCTGGTTCCAACAAAAGCTGGATGACAGTCAGGAACAGAGAAGGGACTTTATTTTGCCTTGCGTGGGAGGTTGAAATACATGACTCCAAAAGTCCATGCAAACTCTAATTCCTTTGAAATGCGACCGAGCACTTTCTGAAAAGCGAACGCAAGAATCCTGCACGGACCTGTCACCTGGAACACCCCAGCCTTCAGCGGCTCGTCGGATGGGCAGCTTCGCTTGGGGGATCTGGCCAATGACGAACTATGAGGGGCTCTCTCAGCCAGACACGTTCACGTAGCAAACTGACATGAGAAAATGACAGAGGCACAGGAGAGTGACGTCACGGAGCAGTGAACAACACTTGGGACTCTCACTGGCGCACGAGGAGAGCAACAACGACAAAAACAAACCAACCCGAAAGAATTAACTCCTCTCGCTCTCATAATCACGCAACAACACACGGTCCCCTACTACGACACAGCCTAAAGGCAACCCGCATTGAAATCCCCCTTCCCTGGAACATTCTAAGACTTTGAGAAGCCCTGCTAAATTGTATTTATATCCATACATTTTGGTTGAAATGAGAGGAGAACATTAAGGGAAAAAATATATTATCAGAGACATGTAGGATCAATGATGTGTCTATCAAAGTATTGTGCATACGAACCATGTTCATAACACTGCACCGTGCTCCAGCGGATCCGTCCCAGGGCCCAGCCAACAAAGCCACAAATGCTTCCTTTCTCCTCGCTGCATAAATGTCTCTAACTTCAGGACCAGAGCAGGTGCTAACTCCCAATAACCTAATCTTAGGACAATTTTCTTCTTTCCTTTAAAAAGAAGGAAACGCGGAGAACAATAGCTGCTTGAAAAGACAATTTTCCAACGAAGGGTCAGTTTCTGCATTCATTCCTCCCTCATTTATGCGATAACTTAGCTGGTAAAGGACGGGTGCCTGACTTTGGGTGTCTGGCTTAATAAGCTGGTTGTAAAACTTAACTCTTCTCTTTTCCATTCCGTCATCTAATAAAGGGAAGACGAACTGTTGATTAAGATCTCAAAACTAGCGAACTGTCTTCCGAAACTGAGACGGCAGTAAAAAAGTAAACAATTAAATTTACCTTTTAAAACGTAGCTATTTAAACGTAGTTTAGAGATTTAGGAATGCATAGCCTGTTCGTGATTTTTGCTGAATGTATTTAATTAAGATGTTCAAATTCTTTGCCAACAGTGGCGAGAAGGTCGGTATTTTGAAGCGAACGCGTAACTCAGTTTGGGCACACTGGTTCAGAAGCTCGGTTTAGTCCATCAACACTCTGTATCAGGTCTGTGTGGCAATCAGGTAACCTCTGTGATGTGGGGGTGAAGTCAACACAAAAGCGAGCACGTTCACTTTTTGCATTTCTGTATTTCATGAAGATATTTTTATTCTATCAAGCCACTGGCCACATACGCGATTTAAAAATAAAATAAAAGGTTCTGCTTCTATCTAGAAACTGGGTTAAAAAAATTTAATAGGGCCATTTTCCTGGTGAGCTGAAGACTGGAAATCCTTATTCAAGTTTATCATAATCTGTGTTAAGGGAAAAATGGATTCTAGAATTTTCTTGCTATAAATTCTTACCTGTTTGAAACCTTCCCACTAATCAGACACCAGTTAATGGCATAGATTACGGTAATGGTTTCACAGGCATACACTTAACTCCGGACTTATCGGGTGGTATACGTTCAGTATGTACAGCTTTTTGGATGTGTATCACACTTCAATAAAGTGGTTAAAAAAAACCACACACGTGGCTTCAGGTTTTATATAAGATAGAACGTATCCCATCTTCACCTTCTGCCTCTATACTTTGTGATTTTGCAAACACAGGGTCCCACAACTGCAAGCCTTCGATGGGAACCTAAGCCCGCACTGCAGGTTTGAACAACTTTTTCAAACTCTAAGAGAAACTTTTTGTGTCCTCGCTTTTTATTTCAAACCCTTAATTTCAGCCTCTTTTTTTTTTTTTCTTTTTAAATCAAAGCCTCTCGACTGGCAGGAATGGTGCAGGGTTCTCACTTTATTTCACCTAACCCATCAGACCCTAAAAATTGGGAGTGGCGATAGGGAGAAAAAGTAACAGACGAATGTAAATTAGGGTGCTGCTTCAGGTAGAGAAACCTGGCTTCTCCCGGACCGAATCCTGCATCCCCCCTTAGAAAGACCGAAGCAAACGCACGACCTTTTTCCCGGTCATCAGACTCTCTCGCTAATTTTTACAGAGACTCCGTTTAACACGTCTCGTAACATGATCGGGGCTGGGCTCAAGGAGGAAGGTGACGGGAACCTGTCCCCACCCCACTGCATCTCGTGCCAGAAGCGGTGATACCCACTCTCTTCCCTGGAGGCACTGGTCTTCCTCTACCAGAAGAAAGCTAACAGCGGTGACCTCTCAGGGGCCTCACTAACGCCATCATTCTTCGACGCTACTGTTTGGCGAAAGTCTCCACAGGGTTTTGAGTGGTGGCTATGAACACTAGTGAACTGGGACCTCGAAAAGGAAAAACAATCAACAAATTTCTTTCCCACAGGCAGTTACTGGCTTCATGTTTCAGCCTGGCCTACTGCTTCGGCTTTTTCATGTCTTGACACACGAGCAAATTATTGCAACTGTATGGCACACTGGGGTGACTGGATGAAGTTGTTTGGAGCCAGAAGTGGTTAGCGTGATTGACAGAGGCAGGGAGGTTGTAGGACGTCTTGGGCCCGCGGCAGCGCCCCTGGGGCCAAGGGGATCAGTATTTTAGAGCTAACGCGTACCTGCCTCATTCTCGGCACGTGGTTCAGAAGCTCCGTCCAGCCCGTCAACACTCTGTGTTTCAGGGCTGTGAAGCTATCAAGTGACCAACACTGAATTCAACCAAACCTGCTGGACTGTTTTCCTGGAGTCAGTCAATTACTTGCTCTGATCATCAGACTGCTAGATTTAAAGCACGACTCTGTGTGTGTGTGTGTGTGTGTGTGTGTGTGTGTGTGTGTTCTGGGTGAATTCTACTCTCTGTCAGCTCCCACACTCATTCAGCAAGAATTTTTTTTAAAGTGTCAAATTAAGGAAAAGCGCTGTGAAGCACAGGAGATGAAGCAGACAAGATTCTACCCTCAAGGAAACCTCTGTTCCGTAAGGGAAATGAGACATTTACATAAATGATATTTGTTGAATGGATAAAAGAATAATTGCGGCACGAGGTAAAAATGGCCACTTTCCAGAATAGAGCGATAAATTAACGGCTATGGAAATAGGAGGAGAGTCCCTCTGGACAGGTAAAGCGACCATGGAAGAGAAAACACTGGTATCAGGTCTTGAAGGAGTCCTCTGTGGAACTCAGGTATCCAGCAGGCATGCAAAGCAGGGCAAAAAAAAGGGGGCGGGGGTTAGAATATCTGACCGTTTAAAATGTACAGTTTATAAGCAAAGCTCTGCTACAAAAAAAAAAGTGGGGTGTGGGGTTGGGGACAATGGGAAAGAGAAGGTTAGAATGAATAATTAAAATGGAAACTTTACAAAAGCTCTATGATGGGTTTATTCCTTTCCTCACCCCTCTTTGTATTAGATGATTTGACAAGCCTGAGAAGCTGTTAATATTTTCTAAAACAACCTACTCCATCTACAGAAAAGGGATTCTGGGTCACGAGCCAGTCCCTGATTGCTTCCCTTCAAATGCCAGCTTAGGCATTTCTTTTCCCAAAAGAATTCCAAGGTTTAGGAACTTTCGGATTATTACGGAGGCAAGGAGCTTGGGACGTGGTCTATGTCCCACGAAATTCTGTAACCTGCTTTCGCTAAACCCACATCTGTATTACCCAACCAAGAGGTCTGGAAGAGCGGGCCCTTCCGTGACCCTGGGCTCCTCTGAATGCTTGAGAACGCCACGTGGCCACGCTTCATTTCTGAAGATGACAGGGTTTCAACGTCGTTGGAAAGCTGAGCCCACGCAAAGAGAAAAGTCCTACAGTCATTCCGGGGATCACAAGAGGGTAAGGAGCTTCTGCCCACAGCATCCTCAGACAGGAGGTGGAAGCAAAGGAACAAGAACAAGATTTTAACTAGAGGTGGAACACAGAAAACACGAGGGCTGACATCAGCTGGAAGGCATCCTGCAAGAAGTTCAGCTGCCTCGAGGCAAGTCCTGACAACCCTGTGCGGCCGGAGCTGTTCCCCCCTGTGTCTACCTGGACCGTGAGGATGTGGCTTTGCAGAACTTGGCGAAATGTTTTCCTGACCGATCTCGTGAGGAGAGGGAACATGCTGAGCAACCGATGAAGCTGCAGATCAACGAGGTGGCTGAATCTCCCTTTCGGATGGCAAGCAACCAGCCCGTGGGACTGGCAGTGGGCTGATGGCGATGGGGTGTGCGGCACACTTGGGAAACAGTGTGAGCTGGTCAGCGCTGGAACTGCACAAACCAGCCCCTGACACAGACGACCCTACTGTGCGATTTCATGAAGACCCATGGTCTGAATGCGCAGGTGAAATCCACCAAAGAAGTGGGTGACCACCCAACCAAATTGGGCAAGATGGGGGCCATGAACCTGGGGGCAGAGTATCTCGTTGACAGTGACGACTGAGCTAAGCCTTAGGCTGGCTTCCCCGTAACCACGGGGATGATTTTTCTGGTCCCCCTAGGGATGCAAGCGTGCATGCCGCGGTTGCTTTTACATTTTTTGTTAATCTGTACCAAAACATCCACTTAAATTCTTGCATTTATATCATTCCTTCAAATAATTTGGTACTTCCCCCTCCCCAACCAAACCAAACCAAACCAAACCAAACAAAACAAAACAAAACAAGACAAGAGCGCTACCTGCCATCAAAGAAGAAGAACTTCCCCCGTCCGTTCTTTTCTCCGTGAACAAAGTTCCCCTCAAACCTGTCCGTGGACGAGTAGGTGACTGAGCAGAACCCGTGTGGTAATCCGTCGTCATCCAGGTGCCCTGGAGAAAGGGAACCACAAGGCAAACCTTAACATCTTCCACGCTCGCCCCGGAGCAGCCACAGGGGTCCCCTTCCCTGCCCAGTGAGTGCAATGGCTTTCCAGCTCCCCGCATGGGCGGTGTGTCACCCCCAACTGTTCTGTACGCTTTGTGAACGGACGGACGGGTCCACAACCAAGAGACTCAGACACATTTCAGCATATGAGCCAAAAGCAAGCCTGCGTTTTCCTGGGGACTGAGAGTTCTTATCAAGAACAACATCTGCAGCGCCTGTTCGAATTTACCAAGCACTTTTCCCCACGTGGCTCTTCTCGCAGTCGGAATGACGGCCCTCACACTCAGGCTGAACAGAAATATAGTCGAGACAGCCCCACTTTACAGTCTGTTGTCAGATGCATTGTCCTTGCAAACAGTCATCCCATTCTAGAATATACGAATAATTTTACGGATTATTATATAGGGCGGAGTAGAGGACAGCTAGCCAGGTGAGTTCTGAAATCCTCATTGTTACGTGTTAGATTCAAACAAGGGGCATAGCCATGTCCCTAAAAATGCCCTAATATTTGAGTTACCTAGAATATATTGCAATAAACACCTTATTGTGCTAAAACATGAACTCGGAGTCCTTCTAAGCTTGAATTTAAGCTTAACTCTGAACTTACTGCTTTATTTTACAAAATCTTCCAGCTTTGAATGTTCAGTAACAACCTTGTCATATACCCTCGACCACGAGGGTTTGTGCTTCAAGTGTAGCGAGAAGCGTCCACGTGGCCATTTAAACGATGCTTCTGAACATGAGCAGCAGTTATTACTCTGCCATACTTTAAGTTGCTGGTTCTGCCTGAGTCCATAGACTGGCGTCTTCCAACATTTATGTTTACAGTCAGTGTTTAGGTTTTTTGTTTTTGTTTTTGTTTTTGATCATTATCTACATATTTCACGAAACCCAGCAGTCACCTCAGTGGCGTCTCCCCAGTCATTCTGGTGAGCTGATTTTGCAGAGCTGGGTGAGGCTGAAGGCAGCAGTTAATCTGCTGGCTTTTTCCTGGGTTAAGGACCTGGGTCATGGATGAAAACACTGTGTGCAATGCAATGACATTAAACACTTAAATGTGGCTTCCACATGGCTCACAGACATAAAAAAAAAAAAACCCACAAATTGTATCACCACCATGAACTCTTCAGTCTCCTAAAATGATTTCTTCTAAAGGGATAAAAGAATATCATTCCTTGGGAGAGACGGTAAGTAAATACTCTTAGAGAGGACAGAAAAGCTCTTTATTTTTTATTGTATTATTACATAAGCATAAAATAACAACAGATACACTGTTCTATTGCTACACCTGACCGTATAGAATGAGTTACCTAGAATATATTGCAATAAAACATGGCTACTTAAATAAATCACAACTGACATAGTTCTTTTCCTCTTAACACAATTTTTTTCTACTGAGGGCCAGAAAATTAAAGGTCAAGAGGGAAACAGGCCATAATTGCTTTCTTCTCGCTTGAAAACAAACTGTATGTGACATAATTCAATGACATTTGAGTCATATGAAATAATTTGGACAATTATTTTCTAAGTATCTACTGATGACATTTCTCTCATTAAAATAAATTAAATTTACTTTTTCCTTTTCATACAAAAATCACTCAGTATATAGCTAAAAGCTTTCTTTTATGAAATGTTGTCAGGATCAAATTAAATGTATCCATTAACATTCCTACGAATTTAGCATTTCACTTTTGATTTAGGTATAAATATCAGAATAATCATTTTTAGCCTCACATTGAAGTATTTACTAATTTGTTGAAAATGCTTTCCCCGTAGAAAGCAGTTCACATATTTCAGACTTTAAAAAGTTAATGTTGGATGACATGTGTTAATTCTACTTCAGATCAAGAGAAATATTATTATGATAACCATGAACACTGAGTGGGGCGGGGGACTCCAGTGCAAATTCACACCCACCTTCCCCCGGTCACCACGGTCCTGTCCCGTTTCTGAATAAAGCACTGCAGGTGCACCCTCAGCAATGGCATTCAGGTGTTCGAGAGAAAAGTGAAAGTTCCATATCGCACACCAACAGCACTCGAGGGACAGTGCTGATTCCATTGGAAATGAAAGCAAAAACATCACTCTTGCTCCGTGAAGGATACTTATTTCAATGCCTCCTTCATCAGGCCCGGGGGGGGCGGGGCATCCCCTTCTCAGTCCCCTGGAGGAGGGAGGAACAGAGAAGAGCTGCCGCCTGATGCCGGATGGCCGGATGGCCGGATGGCCGTGTCTCCAGCGACGTCAGAAGGAGGTGCTTGGATGTGCGGCTCTTCCCTGCCATTCTAAAGGTGTTCGGTTCTCTGTTGTGAGCAAGTTCTGCGTCTTCCTCTCTCAGACCCACGCAGGACCCCTTGTTGGCCTGTTTGCTGTGTTCTCCCCAAAGGAGGACAATGTGATCGATTAACAGGACCGGTGAACCGTTCAAGACTGCCACTCTGAATGTTTAACAGCCAAGAGCGCTTGTCCTAGCAGTAGAAGCTTCTAAAACACCCCAGACAGGAAAACAACAGAGACTTTCCAAAGGAAGAAAAGTAGAGAAGAGAAGAGACTGAGTTGCTGTGCCCTCACGTCTCCTTTGACATTTGTGCTAGAAGAGTTTCTGGTCCAACTCTTGTTCAAATGCCATCTGGACCATAGAGCATGTCATATCTGTCTTGTCGGTATTAGTCAATGTAATGGAGAGGATATTGATATACAGAGAAGAAACACAGAACCTACTATGCATCTGGCACTGGGCTACATGTCCTTTTCTCTAAATTAAACTTCACGGCAATCTCCTAAGTGCCAATCCTACAGGCAAGGGAGTCAGTGCTGCACGTCTTGCAGGAAACGCCACAGCTCTGAACGTGCTTCGGAAGGCTGAAAGTCCGGCCCCAGGGCTTTCCATTCCCTGTCTCTCAAATCAGCAGAAATCCCTATCTCCCCTGCAGACGGTGGGCTCAGGTCCCCCTAAACAGGTAGGTGTGCCCAGGACCCAGGTAGAAAAGTGCAAGAGGTTTTGTAGTGAAGACAGTCCTCATAGAAACACCCGCATTTCAATAGCATATCCTGGTTACAAATCCCCATCCCTTCCGAGTGTTACCCAACTCAAGGAGACGCATGAGTCCTCCTTGCTGCGCGTGAGGGCAATCTGTAAGATGCGCCGTCGGCCACCAGCCATCCCGGGCCTGTTCTCACTCACCGGAGGCTGAACACCAGGCCAAGCATCAAGGAAAACTCACTGGAATGACCGCTCTGCTGATTCTGCCACCCCAGGTCACGTGCTGTCTATCTGTCCGCAGCATGATTTCAAATATTTACACAAGTTAGAGAAAGGGGGAAAAAATGCAGCAGTCTCACGAGTCTACTTTTTCCACTTTGTTCTAAAGGTTACTCTCCACTGAGATCACTCTCTACTGAACGGCTCGAAAGTGACATTTTTCCCTCGGGGTACGCTGATTTTTTTCCGTAACCTGACGAGAGCACCTGGGCAAGGTGAATTCCCTCGGATCAGACACCCGGCTGCTTACTGCCTCCGGCTTGCTCACAGGAGATCTGAGTGTGTGTGTGGGTGTGTGTGTGTGTGTGTATGTGTGTGTGTGTGTGTGTTTCCTTCAGAACAAGAGACTCTTACACGCATTGTTGGTTTTGTAGAATAGAGCTGCTTTAAAAAAAGTAATAATAATAAAAGGCAAGCTTATTCTATTTACTGCAAGGAAGGGCCCCCGTGATAATGCATTTACACTGGTTGTTAAAAACACAATTTTGATTTTCTTGAGGAATAATTCTTTTAGAAGAGCTCAATGATGAGCTGTAAGGGTCATAATTTTAAAGGTGTTGGCCACGAGACGAAAGGTTGTTTGCCGTTACATTTAGCATGCGTTTTCCCTAAGTACAGAGCACAATCAGGGCTTATTTAGAGATAGAACAGGAATAAGAGAGTGGGGGAGACAGTGAAAATATTCTTGATATTTTCAGGGGCTTAGGGAAGTGGAACACTGAGATGCTTGTTTTCATCCTGGTTCCTTAGCTCTGGGGCTTTTATTATTTCCCCTTTTTTGAGTATTTCTTCTTCCCGAGGGGTCTCCTGCATGTTTCCAGGCCTTTCCATTTTTTTCCTACCCTCATGAGTGCAACATCGGGGACTATTGCAAAAGAGCCTTTCTAGCAGAGCTCTGATGCTGTCATTCCCACCTCTCGCGTCCCTCCAAGTCTTCCCATGGCTTCCAGCACACAGTCCCCGACCTTGGCCTATGACACAGCCACCTGTTCCTGTTTCACCCTCCACTTTTTCTCCTTCTGGGCCCTCTGTTACAACAGAAACCAAATGCTTCACCTTCTGCATGTGCTTGCACAAACTCCATACTTCTGCGTCTTTACTCACGAAAGTTGCCCTGCCAACTGCACCCAACTCCGTATCACCTCTTCTGGGAACTCTTTTCCTATCTGCCTTCCCCTGGCTGGAAGTAAGTTTTACTTCCTCTCAACCACTGTAATTCATCTGTTTAGATATGCTATATTTAACTTGAAATTATATTAGAGACCACATTGTTAGTCATCTTTCTATCTGTAGATAGAACAAAAGATATAGATCTAGTAATAAATATTTCTGTTCCCAAAGCTAAGCATCACTTCCCACTGAACCAATTGAAGCCCCCAAAGAGGTTTTCAAAAACACAATAGGAGCTCAGGTGAGGTTTCAGGCCTCTTGAAGGCCCCCGGGGCTGGCAGACTTCCCAAAGGAGCTCAGCCCTCGCGCACACAGACTCTTCCCTCACCCAGCCCCCCTGGGGATTCATCCAGCCCGAGTTTAGAGTTTAGAACTTCACCGGGGCTCCAGTTCTGGCCTGACAAGAACCAAAATGTATATGAGGGACAAAAGGCATTTCAATTCGAGTCCTGAACACGCCCATTACTTCCCCAGAGTCAACTTCTTAGGAGAGAAGAAAAAAAAAAAAAAAAAAAGGATGTCTGCTGCTGAGACTCTAAGTTAAAATTCTCTTCCCCCAAATATATTTTTTGAAAGTCAATGAACTCCATCAGAACCAACCTCTAAAGAGTTACCACTCATAAAGAGTGAGACTCACATAATGTTTAACTGTTGCTTCCAGGCTCAGTTACCAAGTAGTTCATATATTTGGTGACCCATTAAAAATCAAAAATAAGAAAAATGAAGGGAGACTGTTGGGTATGGTAGGGTGGGGCTCTGGAGGCCCAAGCCTGTCTCCAACCCCACCAAGTATCCTTAGATAAATTCTTAACTTCTCTGTGCCTCAATTTCATCCTTTGTAAAATTGGGATAATATTAGCATCCACCTCCTAAGACTGAGTGGATAATGTGTGTGTGAAACATTCAGCGCAGAGACAGCACAAAATAAGAGCTAAACAATAATAACAATGATAATTTAATAACAACAACAACAACAACAACAAACACAATGAAACCACTGAGAACAGAGGCTTTGTTTACGGAGAGAGGTAGGTTAGTTGGCACTTAAACACCAAGGTATTTAGACTTGCTTTATACCAGTCCTCTAAGCATGTGTTATATGTTAAGTTCAGGCTATTACAGATGGCCCTAAAAAGGCCAAGAATGGCTGGAGAAAAGCGCACGGGGACAGTTTACCGCATGCATACTCGCATACTCTAGGTGCTGCTCAAGTTTGAGCCTTAGATGTTTCTAAGGACTTTTAAGATTCTGTGTTATTCTAATTGTTTATGCTTAGGTACAACTGAGTGATCACGTGTTCTGGATGCTCAAGGCTTAAGCCAGTTGTCCCAGCATAAACACATACATATAAAAGTTTCAGGTTTATAGTATTATAGTCTTTCTGTGTAAACTACAAAGTGATCACCCCCTAAAATAGATAGTCCCTATCTATTACTGTGCAATTGATCTCCATCACCTCCCATCCCCTTTCCCTCTGGTAACCACCAATCTGTTCTCTGTATCTATGAGTCTGTTTTTGTTTTATCAGTATAAGTATTATAGTGATCTCATTCTGACGCATGTTCTGATTTTGGACAATGTATATGGTCACCCTATATAACAGAACTTTGCTTGTTTATATAAAAAACAGTCTTTGTTTCTATCAATTGGACAAGTTCAAAACCAACATTGATACATTTCTAAAGCTGCTTGTTTACATTCTGTAAAGAGCCCAGCAACCATGGACAACTGGGCCTTATATTTCCAGACAGCCTCAAAGGGGAAAGTAGTTTAATCTGGGGAACACTGTGCAGGATCAAGGGTTTGCATTAAAATTTTATAAGCACAAGTAAAAGCAAACTTTGAAGGATGAGGGCAAGCCCTGACCATCCGAGTAGCGCGTTTCTGTTTTCATTTATCCTTCACAATGTGAAGGCACAAGAAGTCAATCACTTAAATTTTAAAAAGACTTTTAAAGGATAGACTCAATACCTTTAGGCCCCAGGAAACCCCCCCAAACTGGCTTACTTATGAGAGGTAAATAGTTTGGTGAGTTCATAACATTGTAAAATTAAAACAACAGCAAAAACTCTTTGAGGATGGATTTTAAAAAAAGTTTTAATAGCCATATTATAAGGGATACCTTTTAGAGAATTCAGAAATATTATTCCACTTAATCTCATCCTAAGCCCTCTGGAACACTGCAAAAGGAGTCAATTAGGTTTTATGAAAACATAAAAATTTCTCCCAATGTAGCAATAACTACGTATGCTTATGCATTTGTACGGTGTTGCCACTCTGTTTCTCTTTATACCATTTATTTATAAGAACTTGTTTATACAAATGAGAGAGAAACCAGATTCAACCAAAAGCTAAAAACTGTTTACTTAGATGCGTAATTGAAAATATTCTGGAATAATGCCACACTTCATTGCAAAACATCACGACGCACGGTCTGGGTGAAATAAAATAAATAAATACCCTAAAAAGTATTTTCCAGTGTTCGCTGTTACAAAATCATCTCATGATACAAACAACGAGATTGTATAACGTCCCTACCTCGCTTTTTAGAACTAGCAAAAAAAAAAAAAAAAAAGGTGGAGAAACTCAGCAAAACAAAGTGGCGAGAAAAGTCGGGGGAGGGGCGCTAGAGGAGAAGGGGCGGAGAAACACGACACCGAGGCGGTGATATCACCCACAGCCAACGGCACGGAATTCAGAAAGTTAAGTGTCACCCAGCAATTTCGGTCCGGGCTCGCGGCGCGCCCGCACAGCGTGGCGGCGGCGGCGCCCGGCTGGGAAGCAGGGCGGGGAGGGGGCGGTGCGACCGAGTTCGCTCGGGGACAGCGGAGGGGAGGGCCCCCCGCTCGCGGTCGGCGCGCGTTCAAGCCCCGGGTCGGGCGCACCGTCCCTTGCCCTGCAATGATTTCATGTTTTCGGAGCAGCGGCCGCCCGCGCCGCGGCTGCCACGTGCCAGGCTGGGCCCCGCGCGCCGCGCCGGGGGGGACCCGCCCGGCCGCGGCCGCGGTCACCGCGGGTCGCAGGGGCGAGCGGAAGGGAAGGGCTGGCGGCCGGAGAGGGGCTCGGGGCTGCCAAAGCCGTGCGGGGGCGCCGCTCCGCGGAGACCGCGGGTCTCGGGGCGGGGGGGGGTGCTGCCCGCCTGCGCACCCCCACCTTCCCCCCCAGGGCGCAGGCCAGGGCGCGCGGCAGGTTTCGCACTCCGAGGACGGGCTGCGGGCTGCGGCCGGCGGCGGGGAGCGGCGCTGCCCCCCGCGGCCCGGCCTGCGCCCCGCCGCGCGGAGCGCGCTCCCGGCGGCGTGGCGGTGCCTGTCGGGCCCCCGGCGGAGCCGCGCGGCCGGCCGCGGGGCCCGGCGCGGCGCCGCCCGCAGCCCGCCACTCCTTCCGCGCCCCCTCCCCGGCCCCAGAGAACGGCTCGTACCTTCCACCGCCTCCTCCACCATCTCGTCGTCGCTATCCATGGCGGCGGGGGGCCCTGGCCAGCTCGCGGCCGCGCGGCTGCCTCGCGTCGCTCCGGGCGCTCCGGAGGCTGGGCGAGCGCTGGGGCTGAGCCCTGCGAGTTTGGAGGAGGAGGAGGAAGAGGAGGAGCAGTCGGGGCTGGCTCGCGCTGCCTCCCCCTGCGGCCCTTGCAGTGCCTCGGCCTTCGGCGGCGGCTGCCGCAGCCGCCCCCCCGCCCTTCGCCCACTTGCCCCTCGCCCGCGGGGCTCCGGGGTGCCGCCGAGGCCGCCGCCGCCGCAACTTTCTCCTGCGATCCCCCCTCTTTGTTAGCGAGCAGCTGATCCGCTGACATCACCCGGAGCCGGTGCGCTCCCTCCCTCGCTGATTGACAGTTCCCTGTCCCTTCCCAGAAGTGAGGCGCCTTCACACGCGAGGCGCTCCGGGGCCGCGCGGCCCCTGCGCCCCAGCCGGCGGGCCCCGGGGCCGAGCGGGGTCCTGCGTGGCGCTTCGGCGGCTCCGTGCGCTCCGAGCGCTCCACGCGGTCCTGGGCGCGGCGGGCGTCTCTCAGCACCTGGGACCGCCGGGTCCCCGTCCTCAGGGGGCCCCGCACTCCCAGCCCCCCAGCTGCGCCGGGGCAACTTGGAAGTCGGCCGTGCGGGGCCCGCCAGCCCCCCTCGGGGCAGCTCCCAAAGAGCAGGGGGCGCTCAGACAGCCTTCCTAACGCTCCGGCGCCTCAACTTCCTCTCGCCCACGTCCCCACTTCACCCCGTTTGCCACCCGGAGCTGCACGAGTGCGGCACGCACGCGAGCGCAGGTGTCTCCGTGTCGCGGCATCACAGCCGCGAGCAGGTTTCCCAGACTCCGAGGGGCCGCGGCTCCCACCCCGGCGCGCCGCGTCCCCGCCCTCCTGGGGACCTGCAGGCGTCTCGGTGATTCGGAAATCCAGCAAGTCCAGGCGGCCGCGGGCTCTTTATCAGGCAGGAAACCGGCCGCATGCGAGGCCCGCAGGTTCCTGCCAGCCGTGTGGTCATGGAAAAGGAGCCACCGAGTGGAGCTGGCGAGTAAAAGGACCCTCCGTCTGGCGCGCCTCCTCGCGCGCCTCCCGCCCCTGTACGTGAGATGTACCCAGCTGTCACCCCGTTTCTCCAAGTGCCAACCGCTCCATAGATTCGGGCTCTCCAAGTGGAGAAAATCACGGGGCACCCGGTTCCCGGCCCAGCCACTTGCTATTTTTGTGGCATTGCCTCTTACAGGTGGCATAAAGGGCGGCTGCAAATAGCTGGGTAAATGGATGCAAATGTACACAATGTGCCGTGGAATTACCGGGTGCTGCTCTGGGCACCTGCCAAGAACAGCTACTGCGCGAGGGAGGGGCCGAGAGGGAGCAAAGAAAGTTGTTTCATTTTGTTTCCCGAACAGCGAATGAAGCTTTGGGGGTTGCAGAGTGCTTCCGGCACCCAGGCCACGCCTTGGTTTGGGCTCTGTGCTTAAATGCCAGGTATTTTGTACCGAAGTGTTAAGAGTTTCTTCTTAAATTCACTTTTCCTCTTTGGGGGGTGGGTGGGAACAAAACAGTGTTAAGGACATGTGTGCCAGGAATTTCCATCCCTTTTGACCGTTTAGAAAGACAGGGAAGGGCCCTAGATCAGAGTTAGATTCTGCTGCTGCTCACCACCCCCACCAGCCCGAATTCCTCCTCCAGGAGGGAAGAGGTTTAGGCTACTCTGGATTAAGGTCCCTCTGGCTTAAGCTAGACCACTCGGAGGTCCCTAGCTGAGGCTGGATCACCCAGAGGTCCCCAGGGCTTAGACTAGACCTCTCAGAGAGCCTCAGCTTAGTCCACACCTCTCTGAACTCTTCCGGTTTAAGTGGAACCTCCTCCAAGTCCTCGAAGTCCTCGGATGCAGATACCTGGGCTCCGCAGCTCCACAGAGAAGGTGTTCCTGCTGGGGGGATGGAAGAGCCGCTCAGGTTACAGCATTCTGAAACATGAACCTCAGAGCCAGGATCCTCACGCTCTCGCTCTCTCTTTCTCTTTCTCTCTCTCTCTTAAAAGCTATCACATACAGAGTTTGCTCACTCACTGATTTTGAATTATATGACATTTCCCCCCTTTTCCCTTTTGAAACACATACTGTCCCTCATATATGACAATGACATACGAAAACACATCAGATACCCATCTTCTTCCCCAGTTTCCAGTTTATTTTCAGGGACCCAAAAGATAAGATTTTTTAAAGCTAACAGGAAGCAAAAATAATTTCTTTCTTTCCTAAAAGGGGGCTGAAGCAGGGGGGAATGTAGGGTGGAAGAAATCGCCCCTCAGAACACACAGGTGAATCATAGAGATACAAACAAGTTCATGGCGGGTGGGTATGTGGGGGTGGGGGCAGGAATCATGTCATAAGTGCCCTGCCCCTATCTCTGGCTTCAGAGGAGGATGTCCAGCCACGCCTTTGGTGCCACGAGGATTTCCCAGCATGCAGTGCACCTCCGAATGGTCAAGTGCTCCCTTTCTACTTGCTACCTTGAGAACACCAGGAGGCTTGCTGGCAGCTTGCTCCCTGGAGCAGGCCTCTCTGGGCCTGGAAGGGCTGGGGACGGGAAGTGACCAGAGTGAAAGCTCCCTGTGAACCGTCCTGGATTTGCGCATGAGGCGGGCAGCTGCTGGGACACCGTCCTGCCCGCCTTCAGCCGCCATTCATTTTTCCTGGCTCTGGGCCTGATATGTACATAAAATGTTTTCATGACCCCTTTAAGATACATTTGCATTTTTGCAAACCATTTTGGGTATGTTCTCCATCCCCTTCTCTAGACCGACTGATTCTTATTTACAGCCCCACAGCCCACACCGGGCCTGGTACACAGACTGAAGGTTAAGCACCGTCAGCGGCGATTTTGCAAAGAGGAATTTTCTGTTTTATATAAACAGTGCTGAGTCTCACAGACGGGATCCTCTGCCTGCGTGTTGGCAAAGCGCTTGGTTTTAGCTCGAGTCAGGAGAGAGTTTTTGAGTCGTTCTACTTTCCCACTGGCCCCAAATCTGCTGCTGTCACATTCTTTCCCACAGTGTTCTTCATTGAGAGCTCAGTTCATAAACCCTCTTTCCACTTGGCTTCCCGCCACTCTCCTCTGTCGTACTCTGTCCACCACTGTGGTCAGGGGCTAGAAAATCAATAGAGCTCTTAATCGCTGTGAGCAGCAGCAGCAGCAGCAGCAGCGTGGCTCAGCTCCTAACTCAGAAGATTGACGTGCCAGAACTGGCCCTGGCTGGGAGGACGGGGACCACACGGGGCCTCCCACAGCCAGGCCCCAGGGTGAGACTCGCTTCTGCGCTCACACCAAGGAGGGGCTGGTCTCAGCTGTCCTGGCTCGCTGCCTTCACATCCAAGGCTACATCACTCTCTTCACCCTCAGCTTGGGCAACTGAAGTCCCCTTTTCCACTGCGGCGGTGAGCAGTAGAAACCCCGAGTTCTTTTATTCATTCGATCACCCCTGTAGTTCCCCCTGAGAAGGCTGGGGCTTACTTATAAGACTGATATAACTTTTGCAATAAATATATTTTATAGGCATCTTGTATTTTATACACTTCCCTGCATTTAGGGGAAAGATTCTGACCATCCACCACTATACACCCTGGCAAATCGGGATAAAGCTAGAGAATGTGGACCTCATGAGGAATTCACTAGGGCCAGTGGGTCCCTGTGCCCTTATCCCGTCCTGCTGGTAGTGGCTGGAGGGGCCCAGGCAGTGTTCTGAGTCTTCGTGGTCCTGGGAGGCAGGTGTCCCCTGGATCTGTGGCAGGCTCTGCTTTGTTCGTTTGCACTCCTGACAGGAAGACAAGGACAGAATGAGTGACGAAGTCTTAAATAATCATCAAAGCTCACTTGGGTGCTGCTCAGGCCTTACCAAGATTCTTCCCCACCAAATTCACCAATTGATTGCCTTTTTACCCTCCGCGTTTCAGTTCCTCTAAGAACTAGCTGCGCAACTGGTCAGTGAAGCTCTCTGGACCTTCGTTTTCCTTCTGGAAGTGAGGAGGTTGGGCTACAGTCTAAGCTCAAACCTTCTCTGTCCACCTTTCCTGGGGAGAAGCTAAATAGAGCATGGAGAGCCCCAGGGAGACGCACAGGAAAAGGAAAGTGGAAGATGCACTCAAGTCCCTGAGTTCTCTCGATTTCATGGCACTGAGATCCGCAAGGGAGGGACCTTTATCTCACTCTAGGAAGAGAGGCCTGGCCCTGGATTCTGAAGCACCAAGTCACAAGTCAAGTGGCTAACTGCGTTGGTGGCAACTGCAGAAGCGGGAGGGAGGGCCAGGGAGAGGAGCAGGGAGGAGAGGGGGCGGGGGAAGATGTGGATGGAAGGGGAGCAGTTCCAGCAGGCGGAGCTCAGCGAAGAGCCACGGGGAACATCAAGGCCACCAAATAAAGGTCCCCGAGCCGAGGAAGAGATGGAGAAAATACGTTCTGCTGGAAATAGACGGGGCTGCAGTCGTGAAGAGGTCGCGGGAATTCAGGGCGACCTGATTTAATCCCAGCAACAGGAAGTGCAGGGGAGAGAGGTCAGCATAACCTGACCCGAGGAAGTGAATTAAGTAATAGAGGCGACATCACAGTTGCCATGGCATTGAAATACCTCGTGCCACGTTAAGCTGCTTTTTTCTCTTCCGCTTGATTCTTGTTCTTGCAACACGTTAATGGCATTACAGCCCATCCAGTAAACTAAATTTAGACCTTTGGGGGCATGGAGGAAGGGAAGACGCAGCCCAGATGTCCCTGTTTGGGCCCACTATGGGCAAATTTTCTTCCTCTGCAGTGTGTCTAGTTCTTCTGGTCTTTGTGAATACGAAAATATTGTCAGGTGGGGGATCTGGTGAAGCTGCTGAGTGATGTCTTGTAAAAAAAAAAGAAATGAAAAATTGGAAATGATTTTTAAAGCGACAACGGCTTTAAAAATTCAGAAAAATCAATAGGATGCAGGAATTTTGAAAATGCAACTCCCATCAAAGCCAAATGTTTGGTGTTAACTTAAGTGTCAATTAATTTTTTTTTTCTTTTTAAAAACTTATTTTTCCTGGGCTCTGATTGAGATTATTGGGTCCTGCGACATGTCACATAAAAATACTAAGACCACAGAGGATGGGTATGTTGTGTGTTCTTTTGGCATTACTGTACACAGAGCGAATGGAAGGGTATTTCCAGCTGACTTCTTTACCACAGATGTCACAGCATTCATTAAGGCCCAGATCCTGACCTTCCTCGGGTGGACTCCCATTAACCAGACCCCAGAGACTGATGTACATACCTGAATGATGACCGACAGACCAGAATACTCATGTTGTCATGGCAAGCACAGTCTCCTGTGGAAATTGTACTTGAGAAGAGAAATTCCATCCAGATGTTTGCTTAATCAGCTTAGAGTCAGAATAAATGAAATTTATCTCATTGATTCTGTGTGGCCCACAAGAGGAATACTCCTGACCCAATGTCCTGAAAGAATAAAGCTGCCCACGCACCCCACCTATCTCTGCGTAGGTGGTCCTGTTGGCTTCTGAGACTTTGGGCCTCTTTTTTGCATGCGTTAGTTTCTTCAAACAGCCTTCTTGACGTGGCATCCTATACAGCCAATTAGACAGATTTACACTTTTCAAGTCATAATCACATTCTATTTCTACCTTCCTGATATGACAGTCAAGTCACTTTGATGAAAATTTGGAGTAGCTCCAAATTCTTCCGTCAGAAATTTAGTCACTGTTTTGGTTTACTTTCCCTGAATGCTAGTCAAATTCGTCGTGTGTGCAGATTTTGCTAGTCTAACTTTCTGAGGGAAACCTGGCACCCAAGTACCCCAAAATGAGAAGCACTCATTTTTGCTTCATGGACCACAGACAGTGAGTGGCCAAATCTTCCTCAGGCTACTAAGCCCTTTGGATAAAGAGATCAGCGTTATCAAGGGCATATGTCCTGTGCCTTGATGAAGTTGTGCATCTTTTCCTGGATGCCCAGCTTAAAGCTACTTTTCCTCTTCTGTGCAGGAGTAGCGAGGCTGGCCTTTTGCTGTGATGACTTAGGCTGTGCCATCTATTATAACACAGATGGAGAGCAAACTGTCCAAACAGGACTTTGAACTCAGTAACCAGAAATGAAAACTGTTAAGTCACAAACAAGGACAGATTGAGGAAGTGTTTCTGGGACCCCCGGCATGGAAATGACACCCTCGACCCACAGCCAGCCCACACCGAGAGGGCCCTGATGCTGAGTCGTCCCTTCCCAGGGCGGACTTCACTCAGGACCTGCCGTGCAGTCTTTTTGAATCATGTGGAGTGTCCTTTCAGGTCACGTAGGTCCTACTGCTGAGTCTGTCGATCAGTTCCTGGGAAAAGATGCTGTGGCCAGCCTTTTGGAACATCTCTCCCCCGAACGGAACCAGCCCAGTTCAAAGGCTCCTGTGCTCAAGAGAGAGGAACACAAAGCAGCAGTCCGGGGGCAGGCCTTGCACGGTCTCCTGGGGGAACGGCGCTAGTTGAACAGCTCTGCGGTGGGGGCAGGTTCTCTGTAAGCCGAAGCATGTCTCCGCACCCTGGCATCTGGGCAATGCCTCGAGCCTGGGCTGAGCATGGGTCCCCATCCCAGGGGGCAGCCTAGTTATTGCTCCGCTGCAAGGGGCGGGGGGCACCTCCTCCATGTTGCCTGTCCTCCCCTTCTCTGGACTGTCCTGCTCTGCCCATTCAGATGTGCCAAAGGTCGTGATTTGAAGCAGGCGAGGTTCCTTCTCAGTTGCACGCGAGATGAGAGGGAAGGGCAAGTCACTTTTCTTTTCCTTCCCACCAGGCTTGAACAGCTTTGGGTAGTTTGCAATTAAATCTCCCATTTTAAAATAGTCCCGGTGAAAATGCTCATTGAAAGTTTTTGGGTTATCCAGGGGATTAACTTATTTATTGGTCATCTCGTTTTCATTCGAGGGCTTATTTCTCTTATTGCCATAGTCGTTCAGTATTTGCAGAGCTATATCTTGAATGGAAAGTCATTTGGTATCTATGATCTCACGCATCTCATAGTAATCCCCGAGATTGTGATGGCTTAAAAACTTGCCCAGGATCACCCAACAAAAACGTGGCTGGACGGGCTCCGATCAAGGCCCACCAGCCCTTCATGTGCACCACGCATCTCAAGCTGAGTAATGCGATCTTTCAGACAGTGGGCATAGGAGGGCGGAGAGAGACAGTCTCCTGTATCCCGGGAGCTTGGGTCACATGATTTCGTTGACTCCCGAAAATGACCCTATGGAATTCTATCTCCATTTACAGACGAGGAGACCTGAGACTCCGAGTGTACGTAACTTGTCTGAGGTCAAGTGGGAGTGGAGCCATAGCTGTCCAAACCATGAAGAGGCACACCCGGAGGAAAGAAAGGAAGAACAGGACAGTGCCAGAGAAACAATTCTAGAAGACGGCCGAGCAAAAGAAAAGTTTTTCCGGAAGCTCTACGTTCAGTTCTGTGGTGCCACGCGAGCTGGACTTCTGGGTGGCGAAACCACGGGAGCGGACTCATGGCAGCGTCGCTGGCAGAGGAGAACTTCGAGTTTCCCTCTGGAGGTGTCCCAGGGGACCCTCACTTAGGTGAGAAGACTTGCTGCTTGAGCCCAAGTTGCTCACTTTGTTTGTCTGGTTATGGCGGTGAGGCGGAGGGGAGGCATTGTGTTCGCTGTGTGGGCCTTCATGGCGCCCGGCACAGGGCTGGCTGTGTGGGTGCCCAGGACGTGTGTGCAGGCTTAGGGCCAGGGGGCGCGGTCTCTGCCTGGGAGCCACCAACCCTCACAAGGCTGCCAAAGCAGCTCGCTGGGTATGTACGGCCTTCGTGGGAGCAATTTGCAACTGATGGATGACTTTTGAGCTGTGGGCACAGAGAGGACAGAAAAATGCTTTTTGGAGAATTCATTAACTTCAGAAATATCCAGTCTTAATCTTTCATTTTTCACCACCATTTACTTTAATACTTTTAGAGAAAAAACACTTATTACAGAGGTATTAGACAGATAAGACTATCAAAAAGAAAAACGTTAAACTCACTTGAAATCCCAAAAACCAGCACTAACCTCTCTCGACAATGTGGTATGGTATATATCTTTCCAGATAGTTTTTAAAAATATGTCAGCATAGGCAAAATGGGCTTAGAGGATCCATAATATTCTGTAATTTATCAATTAACTCTATTCTTAATTAATACTTCATATTAGTTAACCAACCAATAGAATACTCGATTCTATGTATTACAATTTGACTTTTTGTCATACTATCATTCTAGATGGATTTGTGGACAGTCTTCTTAAAATTAATTTAAAAAATATTTAAAAATCGGTTATGGGAATTATGTCATATGTGGAAGTAAGCAGTCGTGCTTTTGAGAACCGTAGATAATATATTTGCATCTGGAAGAATATAAACCAGAATGTTAACAGTAGTTATCTGCGATGTGCTCTCAAGTGATTTTTTTTTTCTTTTTGCTCATTTTAAAAAGTTTTCTCATGATGGCTGTGATTAACTTCTATAATTATAACAGGAGGTTATTAAAAACACTACTAGTGGAGGCGAATTGCTTTACTTTTCCAGGTCTGATTTTCTTACTGTGTCATGGGGCAACTCTAATGATCTCCGTAGAGTGGCTGTGAGGATTAACCCATGTCATGCAGCGCCAGGCGCATGGCACGTACCCAGAACCTGATGGCCACCCGACGGTCACTGTATTCATTAATGCTTCCGCGTGCCTGCAGCCTTCCAGTGTTGTCCTTCCTTAGGATTAGATCTGATCAGCTCGCCCTGGAGGCAAGGCCTCCCCGCCTGTGTAAGCAGCTCGCACATCACCCCCCACTCCCCCCACCCCTTTCTCAGTTGCTAACCTCCAGCCACAGGGGCCCTTTTTGTTCCCAGAATACAATCAAGTTCTATCCTACCCCAGGGCCTTTGCACTCACTGTTCCTCTTCCCTATATCTTCTCATGGCTGGGTTTTTTCTTAGGGTTAAAGCCCTTCTTTGGGGAGCTTTTCCTGGCCATCCGACCGAAAGGCGCTGCCCGGGCACCCTTCTCCTGTTTAGTACTTCCCCTGTTTAATTTTCATCACCGCATTTGCCGCTACTTTACATGTTCTTGTTCTTTGTTTTATTCTGTTACCTAGTGTCAGTCTCCCGCAGACTTTGCTTGTTAGGTCAGAGTTTTCGCTGGCATGCCTAAGAACAGTGTCCGGCTCAATTTGTGGTGGTTGGAGAATTTAATTAGTCAAGTAGATTATCTTTGTCAAGTGAGCACCCCGTTTAATCACCTCCTCAGAGGGCTGGTGTTTCCATACAGAAGGTGGCAATCACATCACGTTATTTCTATACCCACCCCTTCCAGTCAAAGAGAGGATGAGAAAAAAAAAAAAAAGAAAATCAAAATGCCCTGTTTTTCAGGATCCTCCACATGTGGCCAGAATTATAGCTTTCTAACCCAGAATGAGACTTAAAAAAAAAAAAAAAAGACTGCTCAGATTTGAAAAGAGAACAGTCCCAAGCTTTAACCCTGATCCAAGAGGCTGGACACGCAGTCCTCACTCCCGCAAAGCGGTCGTGTTCCAACGTTCCTTTGTGTGCGGTGTTTGTTTCTGACACAGAAGGCATTTTCCACTGCGAACAATGTTCCCAGGCTAACCCACAAAAGCCTATTTAACCCACACCGCGCACTAGTACGAAAAAAAAAAAAGTGTTGACATTCTAGGCAACAAAACAGGGAAAATGACTAAGAAGTACAATTTAAATGTTTATTTGGAAAACGATTGCTTGGGGAAAAGCAGCTTACAGCAAGGGAGGCTCAGGGGTAGGGTTAAGGCCTAGGGTGTGGAAGATCCAAGAACAGAGCGGACACCCAGTTGCCAGGGCCACACCTCAGGCCTGAGCTTGATTGGCGGAGGCTGCTGACGGGAGGCACACCTGGTCCAGGCGCTCGGCTGGGTCTGCGCCTGCGCCTGCCGTGGGCCCGCTCCCAGGTCTGCACAGACGCCCGAGCTCTCACCCATCCAGCTGCTGAGGTCGAAAACAACGTGAGAAGTCGTCAGCACAGCCAGGATCCGAGTATGTAATAATCGGGCGATTCGTGAGCTTTTCCAGGGGTTTCTGCTTCAGTTGTCTGCATAAACAAGCATAAACAGTTAATACAACTTAAGATAAATAGGTTCAGTTTGGGTTTCGTTACTAAAAGCCATCATCTTGTCACTGAAATCACCACCAGGTAATCTCAGGCATTCCCTGCTCCCCCGCCCCCGTATCTGATCTTTGTGCTGCTACCTTAAAGCCTAAGCTTTTATTGCCTAAAAGTGAGGCCTCACAAAAGGGGGCGGGGGTGGGTTCTTCTAAAATTTCTTATGTTACTTGAAATAAGAAAGCGTTCTATTTGGCAAAGACCCATTAACCTGAAACAACTCCCATCAACCCTAATTTCGAAGCCAGTAAAGAAAGTCTCCTGGCAGAATCGGTAAAGGAGGCAAAGAAATTTTAACATACGGTTACTTACTTTTCCTCCAAAGAGGACCTCACATTTGTGTGAAGTGTCCTGTGTCATTGTGCATGAATTCTTAAAGATCACTTAAAAGTAACAGGAAAGAGTTATACTTGGAGCGATGACAAATCTAAATTTAGACGACGGAAACAAAAGGAGGTAACATTTCCAACGACAGGGTCTTACAGAGTTGGAAGCACTTAGGCAGGAAAAGGGCTCTGGTGAACATGTTTGTGTTGAAGATTTTGTGAAGAGTGTGAATAAAATTGCCTCGCGACGCGTGAGACAGAAAATAGCAACATTTCTTAATTAAGATTATTTTATATAGTGTATGATATATATATATATGCAACCAAATTAACATATTAAATATTATAGACATTTGACTGTTTTAACCTACAGCTCTAAGAGTTTGTATATTCCACTGGGCTAATTCAGGGGGAACGCAATCTCATTGGAAAATAAGGATCACATCGTATGTGCCATCTCTTTGCAGTTAGGCACATGTGTGCTGCGTCACACGTGTGCTTTTAAAGGAGGCAGGGCCTGCTGGACGCAGAGTCAGAAAGGTAGAGTCTGGCTCTGCTTCTGGACTGACTCCCGCGTGTCCTCTGAGCAAGTCACCTCTCTCGGAAGTGGCTCGGTTTCATCAGCTGTGAAATGGAGACAGTACCCTTCCTCCGTCACTTTTTATCATCTTAATATTAATTGGTAGACTTAATTATCGACTACTTGATACCAACAGAAGCAGGGTCTGGATTATCTCAGATAATTTAAAACCAGTTTGCATTTTACTTATACTATATTTCGGTCTTTACCTATTATATCTGATCTGTAATTTTACTTTAAACAAAATAATGGTCTGGGCCTATCAACACTGGCCTCAGTGGTTGAGGAGTCACTCAGTTTTTCTTTACTAGTTTTAGTTCTCCCGTGGGGCCTACTCTGCAGCGTCAGCAGAAGTATATATGAAAGGAAGGCATAGCCGAGATCAAATCCACGTCCCATCCCTTTTTGCTGTCTGATCTTCAGCAAGTCTCTTAATCTCATTTAGCCACACCTGCCCTTTTCTGAAATGCGGAGGACAATAAAATAAACGTGGGGATGATAATCCCACTTCGTCGAACCCATGCACGTAAAACCCAACAACAGATGTTGGCCGTTATTTTCTTACTGTTATTGTCATTACTTTGACGTCTAGGTTGTTGATTATATTTGTTTCCTAGAGCTGCCATAAGGAAGTCCCAGAGATGTATTGTCTCACAGCTTGGGAGGTTAGAAGTCCGAAATCAAGTTGTCAGCAGGGCCCAGGTCCCCTCTGAAATATGCAGGGGAGTCCTTTCTTCTTCCTTCTTACCTGTGGTGGTTGCCAGCCATCTTTGGCGTTCCTTGGCTTGTAAATGCAGCTCTCCAGCCACAGCCTGTCACCTCCTTGTGTCTTCACATGTTCTTCCTGGTGTGTGTGTGTCTGTCTCTGTGTCTCAATTTCCCCCTTCTATAAGGACTCAGTCATACTGTATAGTCCCCGCCTCCCCATGACCTCACTTGAACTTGATTACCTCTGCAAAGATCCTTTTCTCAAAGGAGGTCACATTCTGGGGACTGGGATTCAGGCTTCGATATATCGTTTTTTTTTTTTTTTCCAAGTGGTGATGGGAGAGCACACTTTGATTCCTAGCAGTAATGGAAGTTCTTTCTTTTATAAATTCTCCAAAGAAAGAAATAGCGTCTTGCATTTTTGCTCTCTAAAATCTCTTCCCCGCAAGATGTTATCAATCACAGAGATTTTGCTCATCAAATATGTGCAGATGTAAAAACATAAAACTCTTAAGTTGGTCCAGTTTGTCAATAAACATAAAAGCAAGGAATTTGCTTTGTTTAAAGAGGGAGGGATTCTTTCCAGCAGAACTCTGTCAAGAATGTGGGACGAATTGTCTGTTCCCAGAGAAGTATTCTCTGCTCTCCACGAGACAGGCAAGAACCAAACACCATTCTCTCTTGGGAGGCAGCCATGCCCCTCACTGGGTCTTGACTTCAAAAGGTCATTGAAATCCATCCTCGCGTCTGCAATAAAGACCAATGTCCCTATTTCCCTGACCTTTGGGATGCATCTGGCAATACCAGTGACGTGGGGGTGCTATTATGGTTGTTCTTAGTGAAATAAAAGACAATTTCATAGGTGTTTAGAGTTGGAAGATACCTTAGATAACATCCAGTTCAGCGATTCCCGAATCTGGTGGTGGATAGGGTCACCCAGGGAACTTGTAAAACCTATGATTCCTAGGCTTCGTCTGAGAGATATCCGGTCAGAGTTGCAGGGCAGAGCTGGGTGTGTAGAAAGCTCTCCAGGTGCTTTGGTTACGGTCAGCCTGGCACCAGCATTTGGAAGTCACTGGCACGTGGCCCAGAGAGGTTGGCTGATGACTCGTGGCCGGTCGGTAGTTAAGTAGCTGACTGACTCTTAGTCAAGGGCTGGCTTCACTGCTCCCGCTTTCGTCTACGACGGTGCCAAGGCTTGCCTTTTTTTTTTTTTTTTCTGTTAGAAGATTGCTTTAATGGAATAGAAAAGATCGTCTAATCAGGACGTCTGATCACTGAGGGGAATTCATTCTTGCGACGTCACTGCAGGTGTGCTTAGCAGCGAGCTACGTGGCCTCCATCCTGACGGTCTGATGAACACGTGTGAGCCGGTCGGCCAGGGCAGCAGAGAGCTTTGTCCGGTCCCGGACGGGTGCGCTGAGAGGACCCGCAGGGAGCGAAGGCTGTCGGGGAATACAGGCAGGCGATTGCTTTCAAGCAAGCACCCTTGTGGATGGGACAGGCAGCAGCCGGGTCTACGGTGTCTTCAGCTCCTGCCGGGTCCCCCTTCAGCTTCTCTGCCTCTCAGCACAATCGAGAGTTGATCCTCCAAGACAGCGGATAAAATAGACCCTTCTCTGCCAATTTTAACTTTGACTTTAAAAGCAGCACTTTCCGCTGCTCTGCGACAGGTCTGAATCACCCGCGTTCTTTGGGGCCAGCCTGGGTAAAACGAGGGTGAGCTGGCACAGGATCTGCCACACCAAGGCAGTCAGTCTGGGAACCAAGACGGCGGCCGCCAGGCCTCTAATGCCGGTGATGTTTGCAGAGGGAGCGCAATGGCTCTCGCTGCTTACAGCCGTCCTGGAGGGCCTTCCAAGGGCACAGCGGGTGGACGTGCTCCTGATTTCGTCACTGCATGAAATAGCTTTGCAATGGTTTGTACAGGTTTGCTGTGTCTCCTTCTAAGGGTTCTGTCTTTTATGTCCTTTGTTCTGACATAATTTTTTTTTTTACTTTACTGAATCATTTCAAAATATAAGCTTATTTTGTTTTTCATTAAAAAAAAAAACGAACTAAAGGATGTTTATAAGGAGACTTTGGCATCTTTCCATCAGAAACCACCATGAAGGGTAGAGAGATTGGAGGGGCGGGGGTGGTCAGCCAGAGATAAAAGTTGCAGGAAATCAGTGTCCCACAGACGTGAGAGTTTGGGGTGTAGAAGGAGAGGAAGAAGCCACCCCTGGAGTATCATCCAGCTCTCTGCATTAAGACGCTGTCCGTCTATCAGTGCAGCTTGGGGCAAGTCACCTGCCCCCGACTTAGGCTGAATTTGGAAGGATGTGGAAGTTAGGAACATGGCTGTTTATGTCAAGACCTGGGTTCAGATCCGGCTCTATCACCAATAAGCCAGGTGCTAATGGCTCTGAGCCTCAGTCTTCTCGGCTGTGACCTGGGGTCATGACACGTCCCTCACAGGGTGGTGGTGAGATTTGGAGCACCTGATGCCTGGTAGACAGTGCACGTCAGTGGTGCCATTATCAGGGAAGAATGTGTTTTGGGGACTTGTGGGAACCTCTTGCTGTCACTTGCTTGAGGCCTTCTGTACATATCCTTCCAAGGGAGAACCGTGGGCCTGTACCCCACTTTAGCAGAGTAAATGGCATGATTTGGAGGGGGCCCCGCTTTGCTGTCAGAGGAAGGGGCACTGTCCCTGGCCTTCTGTCCCCCTGCCTGGCCTCTACCATCGGTGCATCTGAAATAGCAATCTTTCGCTTTGCACAAATGAGGTCAGTGCCGGAGACGCAAGTTAACTTTGGGAGGAGAGATCAAGTTGAAGGCTTGGAGGAGGTAGAAAAGTGTAGTTGGCTCTGGAGAGGACCTGGTGCCGGGCCGGAGAGGGTGAGCCCAGGCAGTGGGGTGCTGGGACAGGCATGAAGTTGGCGTTGTGATAGAATCTTACGTCTTAAGAAACAATGGCCCCCGAGGGAGGTGACCTCTGCAAAGGAAGCAGGGCCAATGGGAGCAGAGGGCGGGTGACCCCAGAGACAGGAGAGCCTTCCGCTTCCTAGAATTCCACCGTGGCCCACCCTACTGGTTGGACTTTTTTTTTTTTTTTTTCAACTTTGAATTCCTTCCCTGTTTATGACTGGTCGGACTAAGCAGGATGCTCCCCAGCATGTTCATCTCTAAAATGGACGAATCCCAGGGCCTCCCTCATAAACTGATTAGCGCAAGTGAGGATAGGTCAAGGCCAACAGTGAAGTCTCGGGCATGCCTTGAGAATTACACGCGAGACCCTTGCAGGCACTTTCCCTCCCCACGGAGCTTTGGAAGGGGCACTCCCGACTCTGGAAGGGACTCGGGCAGGTCTGTGGGAGCCAAACTGCATCAACCCCAGATTCAAAGCTTTATCTTTCAGTCTCTGTGATTGCGGCTGGGTTGGTGGAGCTGCTTGAACGCAGGGATAAAGGCCGAATTGTGTGGTATGCTCTTCCTCCCTCAAAGACAAGGCCCAGATGTTATTTATAGCCCAAGCCCATTCTTTGCTTCTGAGGGTTCTAAGTCCTTTGTTATAATGATTATCACTCGGTCCGTAACAAACTGACAATAAAGTTTCCAGATGAAGCATAGATCCCGGGGCGTTTCTGAGCCTCCGTTTACTACATAAAAGAAGGTTGTTCCTCACTGTGATACAATTCTACATCTCAAGAAGCAGTGGCCCCAGGCAGTTCTCGGTGGGGACAGTGTTGTCAGCTGTCACCAGCAGGTGAAAGCAGGAGAAAATGTGTGTCAAGCACTCTCTTGAAAGGGAAGAATTAACCCGTTCACTCTCCTTTCATCTTTCATTCAACAAACACATATTGAGCACCCAGAATGCACAAAGGATCAGGAAGGAAAGATGCAGTTTTCCAGGAGTTCCCAGTGGTGGGGGGCAGGGAGGGCTGAGGGCAGAACACAGACTCAGAAGGGCTCCCAGGGGGCGGGGAAGCAGGAGGATGATGATCGAGGAAGAGACAGGGAAGGCGTGCCCTTTGATATTAAAAAAAAAAAAAAATCCCACTCAGTTTCTCCATAGACGTGACCTTTATTTGTTAAGCATGTGCCCATACTTTGGGCTCAAAATATTTGATCAGGGCAGCCATGGGTAAGAGAGAATCCTCGAAAAGCAACCCTCTACCTCTCTCCACCCCCTAAAGTCAGAGGGACAAGCCAAGGGCTGAGGGGCCTTGATTGGTAGTGTTGGGGCCAGGTGAGCAGCTCAGGGTGTGTGCATATGTATGTGTGTGAGTGTGAGTGTGTGTGTGAGTGTGAGCTAGGGGCTCTTTCAAATGCTAGCCCTTCCCCTCTCCCTGGTTTGGGAGGAGGTGGGTGGAGATGGGGCTGTGGTCCCGCTTTACAGCCCGCTTTGCCTCTGAGTGGGCCTTTTCCCTTAAAACCCCTTTTTTTGGATCATATACTGAATCCGCCTGTCAGTCCATGAGGGAGAAAGGAGAGGCTATTTCACATTTCAAGGAATATTAAAGAAGTAAAAGCTTAAGTAATGTTTCCAAGGTCCTAAGGTGAATGGTGACAGAGACAAGGAAAGGACTCAGGTTTCTGGTCCTTCCAGTTTTGTGGCCTTGGCTCTTGCCTGTCTCTTTAAGTCCCATATTTAGTTAGGATTCGGGGCTGTAAACTGTGAATTAGTTCCAGCTCAACTTTCCAAATGAAAGAAAAGATGGGGGCCACCCTTGCTTTCCTCATCTTCTACTGCAAAAACCGCTGTGACGTCATTCATTGAGCGAGGCCTGAAAGATGGTGGAATTTCCCCGTCAGCACGGACGATCACCCTTTCTGGCCTCTGCAGCAGCAGCAGCAGCAGCAGCGGGTGACAGCCTGGAGCACTCCGGCAAGGCCGGGCCGCCACTCCAGCTGCTGGTGAGCAAGTGCTTACTATTTATAGGGAGAGGGGCCGTGCAAAGGAACGGGATTTTTTCCTTCTGAGTCGTTTCGATGCAACCGCCAGGCCGTGGGCTCTGACAGATGCTTCGCTCAACGACACGAGTGAGGTCTGTCACAGCGCTTCTCAAAGTGGAGCGGGCATCGGGATCACCGGCCGGGGCTTGTGAAAACACAGATCCAGGCCCCGCTCCTCCCGGAGTTTCTGACTCTGTACATCCGGGGTGGGGCCCAAGATGGGGCATTTCTCCCGAGTTCTCTGGTCGTCCTGACTGCCGCTGGTCGGAGAACCGCTCTGTTGTGATGGGTGGCTGTGCGGGGAAGGGCCGTCACGTGGGGCAGCCGATCGAACCAAAGCAGTGCCCTGGCACGTGCCCCAAGCATGTTCCTGGTGATCTCACTGTCCCGTCAAAGTCAAAATCAGTCACTCCTGAGGCAGCGTTTCCAGGGGCAAAGGTGTTATTTTGTAAGGGAAGAAAATGATGTAACTTTTAAAGGATAGGGCTCATACGAAATATGTATGTATACCGTTTCATACGAATTTTTTTCTCTCTCTCCGTTGTAGAAATGGAATTAACATGGTCATTTTATCCCATAATAATGTTTGGAGTCAAGGCTTGTATATTGGACCTCCACTTTCAACTCCAGGCAGAGCCGAGCATAGTCCCTGTGGGGCTGGTGGCCGTGAGGCCACCCATTTGGAAAAGGCCATCCGTCCTTGACCGAGGGCCAGGGGAAAGCCAGTGGACAGGCTCCGGGAGAATGGCCCGTCTGCTGAGTCGATCAGATCTGGCTTTGGCCTCTCGGCTGCTTGCTTGAGATTGCCCTGTTTAGGTTTTCTGCTTCTTTTTGAGTAAATTTGGATGTTTTACATTTTCTTCGAAAATCATTTATTTTGTTCAGATGTTCAAAAATCTTAGCACACATTTCTACAAATGATCCTTTTATAAGAATTAGAGTTTTCTACATACAAATATCAAATCATGTTACATACCTGAAACTACTAAAATGTTATATGTTGATTACATCTCAAATACATAAATAAGTTTAAAAAATTATAATTTCATATATAAGTATATTAATCCATTTTTCTAATTCTTAACAGTATTTGTTTTTGCCCCTTTTTTTTTCTTGATAGGCTAGCTAATGGATTATTTATTATCGTTGCTGTTTTCCTTTTTTCTTATTTTCAGTGAACCAGCTCTGAATTCCTTTACCAATATGAAGGCCCCAAAGGGTCTGAGATTTTACCCTCCTGGCACACTGACGAGTCAGTCTGCTGCTGGCAGGACACTTGAGCCTCCCGGGCCTGCGAGAGCTAGGGAGTCAGCGTTTGCGACAGGCCCCTCAGCCCCTCTTCCCACAGGTCGACGCCATGGTGCCCGCTCACACAGCGGGTCAGTTACAGGACAGGGATCTGAATTACAGGACAAGGACCCTAAGCGGAAGGAGCTTGAGGCTTTCATAATAATGGCCGGTAAGAACATCTGCCCTTGGCTCTGGGTAGAGGCACTAGCTCTCTCTTCCAAAGCTGTTTGCTGCACAACTCTCCTTGAAAGGATGATTCAGAATGAAAGCAGCCAGCGCCTCTGCTCCTGGGATGTTCAGGAATGCAAGAGACACATGGAGCATTGTCTCCCAACAATTGAGTGCACGGATTTTTAAAATTTATTTATTTTTTATTTTTTAGGCAAGGCAAACTTCAGTTGACCTCACAGATTGCAAGGACCTTGTCACTTACAATCCCTTATTTTTATTTTTTATGCCTACAGCACCTGGCCTGTCTAGGTGGTCTCCCATCCAAGTACTAACCAGGCCCGACCCTGCTCAGCTTCTGAGATCAGCCAGGATTGGGCTTGTTCAGGGCAGCATGGCTGTAGACTGACTTTTGTTTTCAACTTTATTGTATCCTGCTTTCATTTTTAGTTATTTCCTTAGATTTTAAAAATTATTCTTTTTTCATCTTCTTGACTAAAATTATCACTTCCTTCATATTCATTCTTCTTAGACTAAAAAAGGTTTTTAGATGATGACCTTTTCTCTGAACAAACTTTTGATGACATCTCATAGGTTTTAGTAAGTGTTGTTCTCTGATCATTATTTGCTAAATTGTCTAGCTTTTCTTTCTTATTTATAGAAGTCGGAAGTTTTGAACACAGTGAAGCAGTCACGTTTGGGTCTCTTGGTTTGCTCTGTAACTACTGCCTTTTCCTCAGGCCCTTGCAGATCAAAGCCACCAAGCCCTTTCTAACAGGATCTCTGTGCCTTGCGCGTTAAGGTTAAGTTGCTCTCCTTGCGCTTTTAAGAGGAACTGGAATTCGGAAGATGAAGTTTCCAGTCCTGACTCCGCCACCGTGTACCGGTAATCGGATTACCTACTTCTAGTCTCACTTTTGTCCACAAATGTAGGATCGAACGACATTCACTCTAATGTCCTTTCCAGTTTATGACTGGAAGAGGTTTGGAATTAGCTTCAGTTAAACGGGATCAGTGACTTCCAGGCCGAGTCGTGGGTGGAGGCAGCGCGGCTGATGGAGAGACGCCTGGTCTTGGGGGCTGGAGAAGCCGAGTCCGTGCCGTGTGACTCGCACAGAAGAGAGAAAATCACGTGGTCCTGGAGGCTCATTTCCTACTCTTTTGTAGCAAGAAGCCAGCTCAGGTGGTCAGGTTGGCTAGGGGAGGAAGGGACTGAAGCCGGAGCCCTGGGGCCCCCGCTTTCTCAGGGGTCTGTGTGGTGGCTCAGGAAGCCCTGTCACGACAGAGCTATCGAGACGATGCCATGCTGCTTTGTCCTGTGCACTCAGGGCACTAAAGGCACAGAGCCCCTCTCCTGGGCTCTTTCCACGGTGTGTCTGTCCTCCTATGCTGAGTCCCACACACCTCTGTGGTCAATGAGGGGACGTCAGAGCCTCACACGCGTTGCTTCTATGCGTGTAAGTTATCCCCCCAATAAATCCAGTTTTTAGTTTATACTGTGTGCAATTAATATGTGTGTTTCTGGCCTTTTGCACAACTCATATTATGTAATGAGCATAATACTAAGTGCTTGACATACATGATCTCATTTAGTGCCCATAACAAGCTCGAGAGGTACATTGTCCCCATTTTACAAATGGGACAAACCTAGTGATCAGAAACTCGAGCTGTTTGTCCCAGGTCACACTGCTGGGAAAGGCAGATTTCGAATGCAAATTGTTTGGTTTTAGGGCCTGCGCTTCTGACTCCGGGCATCACAGACAGCATTCCTGAAGATGGCACCAAAGGGTCTTGTTCAGCCGGAAGCGCTGTGGTCTGATGGCGTTTTAAGTAGGGGAAAGTAGAGGGCGAGGGGAACCTTTTCTGCTTCATCCAGAAACACTGCACAGACCAGCGGCCGCCTCGATGTGAGGTGACTGTTTCATAGGAGGCCTTTAATAGGTAATGATGAAAATGTATTTTTGTAAATGAAACGTTTAATTCAAGACACATTCAACACTCATGAGAAAGCAAAGCCCCGTCCCAGGGGTGAGCAGGACCAGAGGTTCAGAGAGCCCAATACACGGACCTCAGCGGCCAGCACATTCGAGATTCCTGCAGCTTCTCACCCCTTCTTTGCTGCTCCGTGGACACTTATTTCCCAGATCTCCTCTCCGAGGACAATTATTAGGAACTAGGGTGTCAATGACAGTTCCACAGCTTTGCTATCTGAAGAAAATAATTTGCTATCCTATTGTTGATACGGAAGTCTGTGATTGGGAATGTCTGTTTGATAAAGGCAGATGGGGGAAAAACCTTTGTTTTTAAGAAATTCACTTTATTATGTCTCATGAGCTAAAAATGAGCCATTGGGCCCACACTGCTTCAGACCCACATGGGGCTGTAGAGATGCCCTACCTTCCTAACAGCATTTTGTCACAAAATATCCTTTAATTCTTTTCCATACGGCTCAAATGTCCTACTTCCACATGCTATTTTCAGTTTTTGTGAGCAAAATACTCTTCTGAGATCTGCCAGCACTCATATTAACTCATTCCCTTCTTTTCTCCATGGCTCAGCATGACATTCTCGTGGCCACGTAGGACCCAGTCTTCTAGATTCTTCCTTGACTTGACTGTCAACTGGTTTAACCAGATGATCCCTTCAGGACAGCCAGAAGGTCCTCAACGTGTCCCCGGAGGACTTGTGATAGCAAATATGTGTCTATACTTTTCATCGCCCAGCTGTGCACAGGTGTGCACCCATGGCTGGGTGATGTGTCTAAACAGTGAGGTGAGTGTGAAGTAAAGCACAAGACTTTGCTGTCACACTGTAAATCCAAACGCCCAAACCAGACCCACAGAGAACCGCCCAGAAACACACGCAAACATCCACACAGAAGTAGTTACGTTTTGCAAAGAGGGCCGAAGGACGCATGGAGGCCTTCCTGTAAGAGGTGCACGAAAGTCTTCGTCGACCTGCGAGTTCAAAGGATGCCAGGCACCAGGAGGAAGGTAAAATGGGCACCAGCCCGAGAAGAAGATAACTGCTTTGGTGAGGACAGGCTCTCAGATAGTCGAAAGCAAAATCCTAGGGCCCTGGGATTTCATGCACGTGTAATTCCGAGCTCAGAATCCAGGACAAGGTGCAATCCCAGCGCTGTGACTTGCCGATTCCTCAGGGCCGGCGACTCTGGTTTACATGGGAATGTCCCTAGCAGGAAAATAGTTTTGTGCACCTTGCCTAAATGTTACATCTTGGATTAATGTCCTTTAAAGCTATGTATTTACCACTGTACTGATTCTAAGTTCCTCCATATTAGCCTTCTGATGATTAGTTTGGCTCCCTGAGAGGTCTCTTAACTGCTGCTCAACTCAACAGAATTTTAGGAATAGCGAAGGCAGTTCCCTTTGGAGGGATTTTGGTGGTGGTGGTGGTGCTTCTTAAGGAAATTTTAAACCAGGCATAGCTCCCCCTGCAAAATGATAAGTGCATCCTGGTGTATTAATTAGTTTCCTGAGAGTTTGGTTAATATAAATTCATTCAGTAGAATTTGAGCTAAGAAAATTGAGTTTCTTATTTTTAGCATCAGCCAAACTAGTGCTACTTGGGGGGAATTCACCCTAACTTCAAAAGTAAAAAGGAATGAAAGAAAAAAAAAACCCAGCAGATAAACAAAACAAAAAAGAGTAAGGAGTAATTTGAAATAACGGTGTCAATACTGAAAAGAGAATGACTCCAATTTTTGGGTAACAAACCATTTTGCAAGCTAGGTGGTTTCTAATTAATTCTCTGCTTTCAACTGTATTGAGAAAGAATGTAATCATATTTTTAGCTGGTAGGTCACAAAAAATAATGTTAGGTCACTGTGTGATTATTGGTCTATAATTTGGAAGTCAGAGAATTAAAATTGCAGTTACAAAATTCATTCCATTTTTATCCACTTATTCATGTCAACAATACTCTTTGGTGCTTGTGTCTATAAAAAATAAAAATTGGAAAAGAATTCATAATAAATATAGGTGTTTTATTTAATTGTATCCTACTAATAAGTATAATATCCTAATCCAAAATAAAAAATTTAAACTCTCAGAGACTAATAGTTATAGGAAATTTAAATAAATTTCTATTTCAACTTCTGTACATATACTTATGGCAGAGATATGTGAAGAGTGATCGATAAAATACTTTTAAGAATAAAATACATTACATTAGCACACCATTCAATGGAGGAAATAGCATGGAAAATGAAAGCTCTAAGAGAAAAAGGAATAATACGAAATTTCCAATTGTCAAGAAACAATTCTTACGTTTTTAAAAAGGAATGATCGTAGCTCTCAAATTGCTATGGTTTTCATTCCACTAGATGCATTTAAAAGAGTGACATGACGGTTTCATTTAAAAATGTCAATACGTGTAATACACCAGGACAGCAGTTCTCAAAGTGTGGTTCCTGAGCCAGGAAGTTCTCAGGCCCTGCCCTGGCCCCACTGAGTCAGAAACTCGGAGAGCGGCCGCAGCCACCTGCGTCTTCACCTGCCCCCCCCCCGGCCAGGTGACGCTGATGCACGCTTAGGTTTGAGAACCACGGCGTCAGAAATCACTGCCTTAACCTTACGACGAAAACCTTTTATGCCCTTTTCAAATGTGGGAGGGGACACGTGGTCTTCCGAAAAAGTTATTCACAAGCAAAAGCGCTTGGGGACCACTGCACCAGACCCAGCGCCTCTTCGTAGCTTTAAGCAAAAGAGAGTGTTCTCCTGGGGAGGAAGAAGTGGACCAGGATGAGCACTGAGGGTGGTTTCACAGGGGCCCCTGGATAGGATTTGGACACGGACGAGAGGGACGAGCTCGGCAGGCAGAGAGGACCGTGTGAACGAGGCTCGGAGCGGGGAGAGCGCAGGTGGGAGTGAGGGACGCGCTGGGCTGGCCCGGAGGCTGCCGTGTGGAGAGAGCGTAGTCGGAAATCAGTTTGACAAGACAAGACGGCAGAGACGCCGGGCCTTTATTTTGAGGAGGACAAATACAGTCAGAGACATGCGTGGTTGGAAGGAGTCTGGCATCGGTCGGGTGGGAGAGGCTAGAGGCAGTGAGACCAGGTGCGAGGACAGCATCCTGGAGCCCGTCCTCAGCCCAGGCGGGTCGCCACCCTCTGTCAGCTGGAGCAGCCCCTGCCTGCTGTCACGAGAAGTACGGGTGATGCCCACCAGGAGCCAAATAAAAAATATATTTGGTCTTTGTCCCCGGTTCCTGGCACAGACCCCCTCAAACCCCTGGAATTTCCTGAGTGATGTGAGTGTCTTTGGGTGGCCAGAAGGAGCCCTCTACAGCGCACCTACGTTTATGCTAACGAGGTGACCTAGGGTGGCGCCCCTTAGACAGCCTCAGGATGGGGCCGATCACCAGAAAGACCAAGGATTAGAAGGTTGGAACTTCCAGCCCCACACATCGATCTCTGGGAAGGAAGAAGTTGCGAGGCTGCGGTGAGCTGTATAAAAACTCTTAACAATGAAGTTTGATGAGCTTCTGGGTTGGCGAAAGCGTCCACATGCCAGAAAGGTGGTCCCCCCTAGTCCACAGGACAGGAGCTGCTGTGCTCAGAACCCTCGCCCCATGTACCTCTTCATCTGGCTCTTCGTCGCATCCCTACATCCTTTATAATAAACCGGCAAATGTAAGGAAATGTTTCTCAGATTCTATGAGCCACTGGAGCAAATTAATCGAACCTGAGGAGGGTGGTGGGAACCTCCTGTTTAGGGCCGGCTGGTCAGAAGCACAGGTAACAACCTAAACTCGTGATTGGCATTTGAAGCAGGGACTGTGGGACTTCAGCCCTTGACCGGGGGATCCAAGGCTATCTCCGGGTAGTGTCAGAATCGAGTTAAATTTGTAGGATACCAAGTGTCTGCTGAGAATTGGGGAGTTGCTTGGTGGTGTTGGAAAACACGCCAGACCACCTAACCCGGGGAGCTCGCTGGCCCGGGGGGCTGAGAGGGTCCTGTTGCTGTCCCGAGGCAGCCGTGGTCCATGCGCTGTTGTGGGCTCTGGCCTGGTGCCATGTTTGATACCCTCGCCATTCCCAAAGACAGCGAGTGAGCATGCCCACAGGGGAAAGGGGAAAATCTCCCCTCCCCTCTTCCGGTTCTTTTGGCTGGTTGAATAATCAAATCAACACGAGACAGGATGACAAGAGAAAATCAAATTTAATTTCGTGCGCACATACAGGAGAGAGCCAGACCCTGCACACGTGAGCTGTTCAGACAGAAAGGGGAATGGGCGTGTGTGACACTCTGAGCTAGGGATGAGGTAAGGCACTGTGGGGCTTCAGGGTCACTGCAGGGTGACGAGAAGAGCACGTGTTCAGTAATCAGTGGTTCGCCCTGCCACAGGGGTTAAAAACAGTGATTTCTGATAATCTCCTGCTACCAGAAAGGCCCCTAATGCGGGTCCTTCTAGGTAGCTGGTGGGGACAGGGCACACACTTTTCTTGCACCCTCTGGATCTCAGTTGCTTTCAGCTCAAATAATCTGCATACCACTGAGGCACAACTTGGGGTGGCTTGTTCTGAACCCCCATACCCACCTCCTGAGATCAATGAGGTGTCCGCAGAATGCCAGGAGTTGTTCAGGCAGAAGGAATTCCCAGACTCCCCGGGCACATTATTATTATCTTTGTTTCCGTTTACCCAAGGGCTGGCCAGGGAGAAAAGACATTACGTCATCAAAGCCATCTCTTATTGGCTGCCCATGCCCCAAGGGGAGGTTCTCTTTCCAGCTGTTTGGTTCTTCTAAGTGTCCTACGCAGCACAGAGGACTGTCCTGCCACTTCGGTTTCCAGATTCCATGCCTCTGATGTCATGGGTTAGAGCAAGAGAGAGAGAACACGGCGATGGTAGATTTAAGTTGGCAGCGTGGGACACCTTAGGGTAAGCTGCTCCAGGCCTCGTGCGTTCCCGTCTAAGGCGGCTTCCGATTCTGCGTCACTACATTAATTCAGAATGCAACATGCATGAGGGACAGGGATAATGAAATTGTGACACCAGCCCTTCCATTGAGCGTCCTCTAAAATAGGATGCAAATGAATTGGTTCTGTTGGTGCATTTTATCGCCAAGCTCCCATTTACAGTTCCTGCAAGGATTGGCTGCCCGCGAGCTCACGAGTTTCAGGCATCATCTCGGTTTTCATTATCTGTCTCATTTCTTGAAGGTTAATAACTGAACCGATTTTCTTTATTAAAAACGTCTTATGCAATGATGTTGAAGAAAAGGAGGAAATTGCCACGATTTCTTTTCTCCAGACTTTAATTCGATGTTCCTTTTGGATGAGAAGAAGAATGAAAATGAAGACCCCATTTATGGGGCAGTTAAAAATCAACACAATTCTAAAGTGCAATTTCACTTACTCCGTCAAATAGGTCCAATCCTTTGATGAGAGAAAAAAAAAATGTAAAGAATAAAATTCCAAAGGGATTTTGTTAAAAAATAAAACTTTCCATGACCGTTTTATTTTTCATTTCTGAGCTCATCGTTCGTGAAATTACTTGGTGAATAGTACCAGAGCGACGTCTTAGGAGACAAAAGTTCTCGGCTTCTGAAATAGTGAGAAGTAGCATCTTCAGGTGATTTCGAACCTTTCCCAGGAACTCCAAGCTCCCTCCAACCAGTCTCCCCCAATCCCTGGGGTTGCCCCTTGGGGCTGGCAGAGCCCGTGGGGCTGGCTGTGGGGAGCATTACCAAGCCTGCTACTTCTCTCCTGGCCTCAAGGAAGGCCCGGGCGATACCATGACTGGTCTGAGGACACACAGTCCTCGAATCAAGCGGCACCGGGGCCTGGTGACTAAGGCCTGTGACACTCTGAGGCTCAAGAGCCCTTGCATTGTCTGTCAGCCCTCCGAGTGTAACCAGAGACTGCCTTGACTTCAGGAGAGAGGTGAGGCTTGCCTCCCATGTGGATTTCAGAAGCGGTCCAGCCCCGCGGGCACCCGGGTGGAGCCGTGGGTCTGGCTGGGTGGAGCAATCACTGGCTTGGAGGGGCGTGCCCGGGGTCAGGGTTGAGGTCCCCTCTCAGCCAAGCTTGCGACTTTAGGGACACTATAAATACACACCCTGGAAATCCCTAGATGCCCTCGGAGAGGGAAATTTGGTGTCAGGCTGGTGGAGGCTGGTGAGTCACAGAGATCTGGATATTGATATTGATGAAATCTCATCTGTGGTCGCGGACTAGTGAAGCCTAAGATATTTTGGCTACGGAGACACAGAAACAATTTCCACAAGATGTGTTCTTCGGGATCTCGCACGCAGTTCTCTAATTTAACCATTTATCATCGTTCACTAAAGGAGCGAAACTGCTCCAGATTCAAGCTGTGTCTTCTGGATGTCCGTCTAGCAGAGAATCTGATCGATCACCTCTCGCGGCTGCCCGTACTGAATGACAAACAACTAGGTTTGGATATTTTGCTGCGCTGATTGATCTGACCGGATGCTTGGCACCGTGAAGCAGAATTTGCGTCAAGACGGAGGAATTTAAGGAGTTTTTCACTGGTCTCATTGTCCTGAGTCTTGAGGCGACCATTCTCCGACAACGATTTAGGACCTTTAATCATAGTTTTTCTGAGTGATTTTCCTCACACGGCCACCAAGGCTGTGGAGGACAATAAGGCCTTTGCCTCAGGAATGTAAAGTTGGGAAAAACAGCGTGATTCTAGGCGGCAATAGCTCGGGACTCAGTCTTGCTGGTCCGTTCCTGCTGACGCTGTGTGGGTTTGAGACAGATGCCTCTCCCCCACCCCGCCTTCTGAGTCAAACGCACCAAGTGCTGACCGGATGGATGAAAAGGCTTTGCTGGTGAAAACAATAATGATGCATTCCGAAAACACGGTTCATTATGAGACAAGGGTAGTCGCAATGATGTCGAGTAGGTTGTCACTGGCTTTTCCCACAAAAGAGAAGAGGAGTCATACGAAAATTGCAAAATCTTGTTACCGGAAACTGGAGGAAATGTCAGCTTTTGCGGGAAAACTCAGGTCTGAGAATCCGCGGCTCCGACGCCACAGGCTGAACAAGGAGCAGGCCTCGCCTTGCCCCTCGACGCAGTTTCTGCGCTCGGCTTCTTGGACCTCAAACGCTCCCGTTTCTGCTCCCACCTCCTGGCTGCGCCCCTGGGCCTCTCAGCGGGTCTTTCGGAGGCCGGGGTGGCTCCCTGCTTCCATCCAACACGCCGTCCCGGCTGACATCCTGGGGCTGGTGGCTTTCGGCGCATCCCGTACCTCCTTATTTCTACCTCCACGCCACACACCACCCCGAGCTCCCCGCTTACTCACCCGCCTGCCTGCTCATCGTCCCCGCTGACTGTCACGGAAGCTTCTCAGGCCTCATGTGCCCCACTCTGAGCTCCTGGGGTCCTCCCCCGATCCTGCTCAACCCACGTTGTTCCTTTCCCATCTCGGTTAATGCCAAGTTCATCCTTGCAGGTGCTCGGGCTGAAATAACTTAGAGTCATCGTCATGTGTTGAGCGGTGGTTCCCAAAAAGCTATGTCCACGTCCCAGTAGCTGTGGGCGTGACCGTATTTGGGAAATGGGTCTGTGCAGATGCAATTCAGTTAAGAATATCGAGGTGAGATCACCCTGGAATATTTGGGCAGGCCCTGAATCCAATGACGAGTGTCCTCAGGAGAGACACATGTGGAGACAGCATAGAAATGGGGGAGAAGGCCATGTGAGGGTGGTGCCGCCAGCTAGGGACGCCTGGACCCATCAGAAGCTGGAAGACACAAGGACTGGGACGGTCCCTGGGGACGGGGCGTCCCTGTCAACTCCGTGATTTCGGACTTCCAGCCTCCAGAGCTGTGAGAGAATAACTTTTTGTTGTTTTAAGCCCCCAAGGCTCGGTGCTGTTACAGCAGCTGCAGGAAACGAACACGGTCATCTTCAACCTTTCTCCCTCTTTCCCTCGAGCCTGCCCTTCAGGCCCTCAGCAAATCCCGTTGGCCCCGTCTTCCCAAGACACCGGGAATCTGACCCCTGCTTACCTCCTCCACCGCTACCTGCCTGGCCGGAGCGCTCAGCATCTCTCGTCTGGAATGTTCCGCCCTTGACGCTCTCTTGCTGAATCACGTTCGATCACATCGTTCTGCAGCCACCACCTCAGGGAACGAGCCAAGGCCTTGCCAACCACGGGCTGCCACGGCCTTCGTGACCCGGGCTGGCCTCTGTCACATCTCCAACCTCATCTTGGACACTCTGCCCCTTGCGTACTCAGCTCCGGCCACGCTGAGCCCCTGCTCTTCCTTGACCTACCGGTCACGCATCTGCCTCTGCACTGACTTTTCTTTCTGTCTGAACCACTTTCCCCCGGATGTTATTCGCGGCCAATTCCCTTATCTCAGTCAAGTCTTACGGTGCTCCGACCCACCCTGTTTAAAATGACAGCCCTTACACGCGCCATCTACCTTCTCCCGAGCTCTTCTCGCCCTCTGAATACCACGTATCTGACTTGTTTATTTACTTATTTTCCATGTTTTTCTCGACCTGCTGGAAGGTGCGATCCCTATGGATGGGAATTTGGGGATCTGTTTCTGTTCACTGGTGTAACTCCAGCCTCTAGCACAAGGCCTACTACATAGTGAGCGCTCAGGAAATATCCGTTTAATGAGCAATGGACGCTCGGACAGCCTCGAGCAGGGGTCTACCCGAGTAAAGGCAACGAGATGGCGTATCCTCACTGGCTTACGTTTCCTCCCGTCTTCTGGAAACCAAGAAAAGGGAGAAACTCCAATGCCATCGAAAGCTGTGTGTTTAAGAAAGTTATTTGTTTACTTCTTTTAAATGTTTGGTTGTGTTGAAAACACACGTTACCGCCCCAACCACGGTTAAGTGTCCACTTCAGGGGCGTCGAGTTAAATGCCTTTTGCAAAGCCGCAACTGTATCCATTAAATAACGCCTCCCCTTCCCTTCCCACGCCCAACCCCTGGCAACCGCCGCTCTCTATCATCCATCTCCGTGATTTTGACTGTAGGTGCCTCATTCCAGCGGAATCCTCCACTTAGCCTATCATGCCCTCAAGGCTCATTCATGTCGCCACGTGGGCCAGGATTTTCTTCCTTTAAAGTGGAAAAACGGCATTTTCCAGGAACACCTTTTATTCTGCTCAGGCTCGCCTGGAGTGATCCGATCCCCTCAGCACATTCACTGCCCGTACAGCTCAGGACAAGACACCAAACCCAGCTCCAGAGTGGAGCCGTGAGGTGGAAACCACACAGCGCGGGCGGCCTGCGAGCCGTTTCCCAGGGCGTCGTGCCACCCCGTGGCATCGTTGCCCCACGGGCACACGCAGAAGGCAGGTGCTTCTAGCGCCCAGGAAAATGGGACTCCGAATATACAAAACAAACTCAGAGGGTGGTGGTTTCCGTCATAATCGGGTTCCCCCATTTAGAAAAGAAGTCAGGTCGAGTGCCTACGAATAGCAGCTCTTTGGTGCAAACGAGTGCTTATTTATTTGACTGAACGGTTGGTGGTCAGAAAAACATCAAGCTAAAATGTTAGCAGGTCAAAGGGAACTTTTGACGATCAGTCAGAAACGACGGTAAATTATCGCTAGAACGACTATGCAGTCGGTGAGAAAAAAAACATCGTTTACTCCTTCCTCTCAGATCATCTTCAAAGGACGCCGAAAACACATTTCTGACGTGAGGCTAAGCATACTCATGCACGCAATTGCCATGCGGAACAGGCTGGTATTGCAACTCACGCAGAATTAAAATCGGAAGACATTCTAGCTGTCAGCATCTTCACCAGCTCAGGAGGTAAAGGAAGTCTGTTTATAGACGGGCAGCCAGGCCCGTAATTTCTCATTCACAAACAGCATGCGTACACGCTTTTTATTTTTATGTATGTACGTATGTATGTATGTAAGTATGTAAGTATGTATGTATTCAAAAGAACAACTTGATTTCCAATCACAACAAAGAGTTAAGGGCTTTTGGAAGCGCTGGAAGTCCAGCTGCTCACAATACAACGTTAGTTTTCCCAATGACAGTTAAATCTGGCCCGAAAAACCAAGGCTGTCTGAGGAGAGCGTGTTTTAATAAACATGACCTGACATTTCGGATCTCGCAAGTATTGCAAAGAAAACGAAAAGGTGTCTGCAAAGGCTTCGGAGTCCCTGTGCTGAGTGTAACGTTTATCAACCTCACAGTTAAATACACAATTCCAGGAGATTGCTTTTAACTGTTAGGACAAAATTAAATTGCTCTGTAATGAGGCCATCCCAGACAGCAGCAGGTACCTAGATTTGCCTCCGTCTCGACAGGCTTAGCCCGAGAGACAATGTGTTTCTGCCACCAGAGGGCACCAAAGCTCAAGTTGCTGGGAAAACTGTAAAGCCCGGGGTCACAGCGTCAGGGACCAGAAAACCCCTTGATGGTCATTCCTGTGGTCAGACAAGTCCTTATTGAATTATTTCAGAGGCCCGAGAATGTCTCCTACAGGGAGTAACTTTCCCAGCTTGTTTTCATTGTCCAGCCTGTTATTGAACAGTTCTCCCAGCTAAGAAATTCTCAATAGCTGTTCATGTATTCATTCATCTCACATACATTTATTGAGCACCTACTATGTACCAAGCCCTGGGGAAGTGGTGGTGGACAAGAAAGACAGAGTCTCTGTCCCCTTGAACTTGCATTGTGAACTGGGTTACGACGAAGGCAGACAGGGGCTACGGCAGCGAGCGGGTGGGCCTAACCTATCCATGGGGTCACGGAAGGGTGTTAGTTTCCTGTGGCTTCCGTAAGAAATTACCATAAACTACGTGGCTTGAAACAATGAAAACTTATTCCCTCGCAGTTCTGGAAGCCAGAAGTTGAAACACGGCGTTGGCAGGGCCAGGCTCCCTCCCAGCGCTCCGGGGAGAAACTGTTCCTGACCTCTCAAGCGTTGCTCAGTGTGAGGCCGCCTCACCCCACTCCCTGCCTGTGCGCACATTACCCACCTCCTTCTGTGCGGCTACGTTATAAGATACACGTGCGTGCGTTTAGGGCCTGTGATGGGCTGACTCGTGTGCAGCCTCCTGCCCTCAATCATATGTTGAAGCCCTAACCCTCGGTGTGATTGGTTTTTGGAGATAGGCCTTTAATTAAGCTTAAGTGAAATCATAACAGCAGGCCCAATCTCAATGGGCTGGCGGCCTTAAAGGAAGAGGAGGAAACACCAGAGCTTTCTCTCTCTGTCTCTCTAAGGAAAGGTCATGCGATCTCGCAGTGAGAAGGTGGCCGTCTGCAAGCCAAGAAGAGAGGTCTCCCTAGAACCAACGCTGCCAGCCCCTCGATCTTGGACTTTCCAGCCCCTGGAACGCTGAGAAAATATGTTTCTGTTGGTAAGCCCCCGAGTCTGCGAAATGTTATTACGCAACCTGCGCTGATTAATACAAGGCCCACCTGGATCATCCAGGAAGATCTCGCGAGACTCTCAGCGTCATCACGTCTTTTACCATATAAGGTAATAATTGCAGGTTCCAGGAATTATTCCAGGATGAGGACTAGTTTGCGTGTGGGGAGAGGGCAGGAGGAGGCAGATTCAGTCCTCTATGGAAGGCTTCTGAAGAAAGTGGCATTTAAGCTGAGACCGGAGGCCCGAGTAAGGGTTAGAGGAGCCGAGGGAGAGGCGCATGGAGGACTGTCTCAGCAAGGCGGGAGCACGGGGCCCGGGGAGAGTGCACAGAGCAAGGGGAGAGGCGGAGAAGCGAGCCCCTGGGAGCTCCGTCTGCAGGTCTGCATTTTGTCTTAGGGGCCGTGGAAAGCCTTGGAGGATTTTAGAGGAAGGGGAGCGGTGCGGGACACCATCCGATGCACGTTTGAGATGGTCAAGACTGTTTGCAAGAGCCAGGCAGGAAGCAGGGGGACCAGTCAGGAGCGTTTTGCTACCTACCCGAAGCAAGGGCGGTGGCCTGCACCGGCAGTGAGGATGGGGAGACGGAGCTAGATGGACAGATATTTAGGAGAACGGGATGACCTGACTACCGCTTGGATGTGAAGCGTCAAGAATAACTTCTGGGTTCCTGGCCGGAGCTCTGGGGTGAGTGACATCGCTGTTCACCATGAACATGGCGGTGCGATGGGGGAGGAAAGACGAACGATAAGTTCACTCTGGGACGTGACGAGCAGAGGAATTTGTAGGAGACAGACCCACGGGGAGGTGTCCAGGGGCCAGCTGGCTATGTGGAGCCCGGAAGAAAGATCTGGACTAGAGGAAAAGGCCTGAGCGTTGCCAGACTTGACACAGTAAATGACGCCTTGGGAGTAAGCGAGCTCGTCCAGGGAGCGTTCGAAGCGTGAAAAGAGAGAGCCCAGGCCAGAGAACTAGGAGAAAATACAAGACAAAACGCATCCTTTGGGGGCGGAGGTCTCTGAGGAAGGGGACCAGAATGGAGGGGGGACAGAGCGGGCAGGAGGTCGAGAGAGCACGGGTATCACAGAGTGAGGAGCAGGGCACCCAGTTGCAGGGCAAACGTCGCCTGCTGGTCAAGAAGTTACAAACCAAAGGGAGCGCCTGCGCCCTGCGCGCCCAGCTCATCCAGCGGGGAGAGGCTCCGGGGAGAGCAGGTTCGGTGCGGTGGGGCCGGAGGCCAGCTGGAGTGGGACGAGTGAGGGTAGAAGTGGGGTCCGAGGAGAGTTTTGATTTTATTTCTTAAGGCGAGAGAAAATGAATAGGTTAAGTGCTGACGAGAAGAGTCTACAGAAACGGAGAGAGGCTGAGGATAAAACGCGTGAAGGGTCCTGAGACGTTGGCTGAGGAAGGGCCAGAGAGAGGAGGGGTCGGGGAGGGAGGGAGAGGCGGAAGGAGGCGGGAGCGACGATTAGGTGGTGGGTGTTGTGGGTGTCGTTCTTCCTCCAACGTCTGTTTTCTGGGTGAAGCAGGTGAGTGACCCGCTGAGGGTGCGGAGAGGAGCTGAGGTGGCAGACGGAGGTTGGGAGCCGAAACCCTGGAGATCAGGAGAGAGCGGACACAAGAAACCAGGTGGGCTGCAGAGGCCGAAGAGAGGTGACCGGGAAGCAGCTGAGCACGCCAGCTGGAAGGGTAAGACGGTGCCGTTTTGTGTTCCATTTCTGAGGCGTGTTTCTGGTCATCACGGCGAATCCTGAGATCACCTGAGATGCTGACAGGTCTTGGGGCAGACAGAAATCAAGGGCCAGAATCCTCACTGGCAGACAGGGCTTGGGGAGGGCGGAGGAGGCTGGAGCCAGGAGGCTGGACTGCCTGCGGGCATGGGGCCCCTCTGGCCTCCGAAACCAAAGATGGCCTGCGTTTTTCAAACTATCATAAAAGCTCATTGAGGTGTCTTAGCACAAAATATTACCTAAATGGCCCTACCGACGGGTCCTGTCAATTGCGCGTTAAATGAACGCAGGAGGGAAAAAATTTGCAGAACGGTCAATGGTGGTTTTCATAAAGACATTCGCTTAGTGCCGGGGATTTCGCTTCGAAGCCAAACAGTGTTTTTCATTATCAACTGGTTTGCATTATCCGTTCCTTCCTTGATTCCTTTTTCTAAGTGAGTTTAATCCAGAGTTGGCTAAATCTCTCCTTTAAACGCCACAGTTAAGCCTCATAATTCATTTCTGTCTTGGTGGAAATGAAACAGAGCTGACCACTGTACTCAGCATAATAGCTTTTAATATCCTTATTGAAGACAGCCATTAATTTCACACACTCTGCCTTTTTTCCCCCAGCCAAATCCTGCTTCTGTTATCTTTCACAGTGTAATATTTCTCTAATAATTATATGTAAGCCTAAAAACCCCCTTTAAAAAGCAACAGATGTGATAGAACCATGTATTTATTATAAGCATCTAAAAACAGGTCAGTACTGGACCACTGGAGATATTACGTCTAGGAAAATTTCTGCCGTAACAAGGAATTATTTAAAAAATGTTCCCATCTGTTGGGTAAGCCAGAGTCTCTCTATCTGATCAGCAGCAGAATGAAACCTGGCCCGGATGCCTTCGTTATTACACACGTCTCCACTGGCTAGCAAGTGGTAGTTGTCGCGGCTTCTATACGTTTTTAAGTGAGACATTACGACATGCTAGGCTCTGGGCTCAATATCTTATGTACATCTAACGGAAGCATCACAAAACTGCCGTGCGAAAGATATTTTTATTATCCTCACTTTATGGTCAAGAGCATGAGCTTAGAGCTTCGGCACATGTGTGATGGATTCAAAGTTACATCAGTCTAAATCCAAAGCCCATGCTGTTAACAACCTGTTTTCTGCCGTGATAAGAATGTAGGGTGAGTGTGTGTGTGTGTGTGTGTGTGTGTGTGTGTGTGAGAGAGAGAGAGAGAGAGAGAGAGAGAGAGAGAGAGAGAGAGATAGAGACAGAGACAGACAGAGATGTTGCCGGGCATATACAGAGAATGAGAAGTTTGGCAAAAGGTTTGGGAACAATGAAGTGGGGAAGCACCAGCACTAAGAAAAAAACAGAGACGCACAGATATATGTTTAATGGCAAATTTACAAAACGAGGTGTGAGAAATCCTTGTCCCTTTAAGAATATGCTTTATTACTTTTTTTTTTTTTTTTGCTCCTTGGCAATCAATAGAGATTGGGGACAAGCTGGAATAATCTCTCTTAACAGCCTTCTGATTTTCTTAATTGGCATCATCGCTTTGGGGGCAGGTGGGCCACATTTAGAAGCCCTGCCTCCCCTCAGGCTGGGAGCAGACCAGAGACCCCGGGTCAGCCAGTCTGATGCTCCGCTCGCTTTGGAATCTGACCCTTAGCTGTGCCACCGCCTCAGAATTTTCCTGCCACAGGGTCACCATTAGCTTTTGAGTTTAAATCTGGGCTCTTGATTCTATTCCCTTGATTTCCATGTCTTTCCTTATGCCAGAACTTGGTTATTGTTGCTTTGCCACGTCTTTCTGAGTTGAGAAGCGCAGAGTCCTCCAACTTTGTTCTTGTTTTCCCAAACTGCTTAGATCATTCTGGGCCTCTTGTATTTTCATGTAAATTTTAAGATCAGCTCATCCGTTCGTTTCTGCAAGAAAAGGCATCTGAGATTTCGATAGGGATCGTATGTAGTGGGTCTTTCGACCGCTTTGGGGAGTATTGCTACTTAAACAGTGTTGTCTTCTAGCCATGAACTCAGTAAGTTTTCCCATTTTATTTAGGACTTCTTTAATTTCTTTCAACGATGCTTTGTACTACGCAGTGTATGCGTTCTACGTTACTATTGTTAAATTTATTCGTCAACATTTTCTTTGATGTTGTTGATGCTATTGAAACGAAATTATTTTCTTAATTCCACTTCCAGGTTGTTCGCTGTCAGTGTATAGAAATATAGTTGATTTTCGTTATTGGCTATTTTGTCCTAAAACCTTGCTGAATTCATTTATTAGCTCTAACACAGGAGTATTTTTTTTTCCCCCCGGTGGGTTCTTTAGGATGTACTATATATAAGATTAGGTAGTCTGCAAATAGAGATAGGTTTACTTCTTTAATTTCATTTTCTTGCCTAATTGCCCTGGCTAGAACCTACAGTACAATGTTGGAAAGAAGTGGCAAAAACAGCCTTGTCTCGTTCCTGATCTTAAAGGAAGACCGGTCGGCTTTCCAACACCAAGTCCGATGTTGGCTGTGGGTTTTTCAGAGATGCTTTTTATTAGGTCGAGGAAATTCTCTTGTGTTCTGGTTTGTTGAGTATTTTTTGCCACGAGAAATGCTAGAACTAAACACACCACCAGACTCGCGTTCTAAGTCCCAGAACTCTTCAGACGGCAGGCAGAGGAGGTGTGGGAATACTCCGTGGTTATACTGCAGCCCAGAGTACCATCGAACATGTGTGAGTTGGTGTAGCATGGGCCTCCGCTCATTTTTAACAAAGGTCTTGAATTTATGTGGCGCCATTCCCTGATGGCTGGCAACGTTCCACATGTTGGGTCTAATTCAGCGCCATACCATTCCTGGAGAGTGGAGAGGTGGGTGGGATACAATCTGGGGAAGATGCAGCCACCAAACGGCTGCTCACACTAAAGGTACCTATGTTTGTTTATTAGAAAAGCCGTGGGTTTCATCTATTCCACGCTTGGAGCATAGACGTCTGACTTTTCTGGTTAATCTAATGGACGTAGGGAGCCTGGAGCTATATGATGTGGCCAGCCACACTGAGAACTCTCACCTTTCACTTAGGGCTGTATAGATAGATGCCCAAAGTTTGTGGTTCCCTCAATGGCGACTAGAGTCACGGAGGAAGAAAAAAATATCCTCAGAAAACACAGCGTGAATAATGGCAGTAAGAGAAGTTCCTGGTTAGATAGCTCACGCATGACATTTAAAAAAAAAAATCTAGGTCAGAGCCAGAGGAAGTGAAAGAAACTTCCTGTTGAATTTTCATGTATAGTGTGTGTCTGGAAATCTCTAAATGGAATTTCTTGGTGTAAAATAAACTGCAGAACTCTGGGATGTGTCAGTCTGCTTTATGTTTATTGAAGCCATTCTATTTGAAGCTGAAATGTTGTAAAATTATACAGTGGAGTGAACAGCTATAATTAGTTTAACAGACATGAGCGTATTCCTCAACTGAAAAGCTGTCAAGATCTCAACCATCAGATACAAAAAAGATCCAGGAATCCCATAAAATCCTGTCTTCTGGGAGGAATAACATTTCCCTTTGGTTGTTGCTGCACATCCCTTTGCGTATTTTACTACCTTCTACCTTCTTTCTTGTTGTTTAAAAAAAAAAAAAAAGCTGCCAAAAGAGAAACAAATCATGTTTTAAAAGATTTGAACACATTGAGATAACTTGGATATTTTGATGACATCAACCTAGCTCTGAAAACAAACAGGATTTGCTCAACATTGTAAACATCTCATCGCTACACTGTGGCAGACATCATCGACTTTATCTACGGTCCTCTTTGATCTCGGCTTTTCTTTCTAAATTGAGAGGAGGACTTGAGGACTTGTTGGCTGTTGAAGGGAAGCTACCTGACGAACACCTCTGGGTGACAGGAACGTTACTTGAGGTCACGTGCGGCAGACCCTGTTGACGGCCTGCGTGGCCAAGAGCGGGAGCTCTGGTTTTGGGGTCGTGCCCCGCCTCCTTCATGTGAAGGTGCGTGCGCCACCTGCTCTTCTGCAGGTGACCCTATTTCCCGCTCAGGAGGAGTTTGTTGAGCCAATCATGGCAATGCCATTTTCCTCGTCAGTGGCTGGCTTCGGGACGGGCTCCTGACCTAAGACGTGAACAAAGGTGGGGAAGCTTCCTGGAGAAGCCGTCCTCTCTTCTGTTGGAGGCTGTTGTGCATTTTTAGATAATCCTGGGAAGAGTGGTAGCCATCTTATTAAACCATCAAACCCTGAAGCCACCTACAATGAGACTTTTAAAACTGTGAGATAATTAATCTTTCTGAATGTGTAAGCCACATCCAGTGAGGGCCTTCTGTTACTTGCTTCTCCAGACACCCCTAACAAATACTGCAGCAAAGAAAATAGCTTTATAATACTATTGGACATACAGCCTTCTGCTTCCTAGGGTGGCCTAAGATTTGACCTTTGGAAGACTAGCAAGGAAGCATATGATTGAGCCAAGAGCTCTGGATTTGGGGTCAGAATAACTAGCTCTAAATCATACCTGTCATGTATTATTTGTGAGCTCGCTGAAGGTAGTTTAGTCTGTCTGAGCCTCAGATTAACAGTGCTAACTCACAGGCTGGTTGTGAAGGTTAAGTGTGCACCAGACGGAGTCTGCTTGAAGGTGAAGATCGTGTTGTGTGTTTGTGTACCCTTATCACACACTGGCCTGCATGCAATGGCAAATACTTACGTATAACCTGCTCTGTGCCAGTATTTGTTGCATAGTAAGCATTTATCATGTATTTTCAAGTATTTTTCACGTGTTAACTCATACAATTAAGTGAGTTAACACGTGAAAAATACTCGTATTTTTACAGATGAAGGAAGGTTCAGGGAGATTAAGTCGTTTGTCCAAGGTCATCCAGATTGGAGAGAGTAGAGCTGGGATTTAAATCAGTGTCTTTCTGCATAGCAGGGGCTTGGTATTTGTTAAGGGGATGAATGGCACCAAATAAGAGTTCAATTAATGTTTATGGGACAAATGGAACATTATAGTTGAATAACATTTATTTTTCTAAAGAAGGAATGTGATACCATGATGTTTTTCTGTTGGGGAAAGTAGTTCTTCCAAGTGTAATGGGTTTCTGTGGCCACGGGTTAATTTGCGGTGCATCCTCCCGCGGTAATGAGATCGGCCCCCAGGCACCCACCGGCAGGACCAGGCCTGAGCGCAAGGACTATCTCTCTTGTCTGGAGAGTCTATAAAATGAAGACTATGCCTTGTTTCTCTCTTACCTGCTCTCCCAGACTGCTTGTGAGTGGACATCTGGGGCTGGTCTGCCTACTAGAACACCCTGGTCACACACCCATAGCCAGTCGTAACTGAAGGCTGGGTAGGTAGGTGAGTGTTCCCCATGACCTGCCATGTCCCCGTCCCCTGTGGCACGCCCATGCCTCTGTCCCCGTTCTCAGCATCGACACTGCCATGCTACCTCCCTGGCCCACCCCCATTAAAGCCTGTGGTCAGCAATCAGCCCTGAAGGAAAGCATTCTAACAATGAAATCAAACACCAAAATAACACATTCCACACTCAGATATATAATTGACCAATAGCTTAATGAATGAGTTCTCTCTCTGAGGAGGGTTAATAGAAGGATATTTCTCAACTTCAGGAAGTCACGCAGGGAAAATTATTTGGGAAGAAAGAGTAACAAGTGAACATCTTCGAAGGAGGCCACTTAGTCCTTTGGCCAGACCACACATTTAGTGGTCCCAATGATCCTGTCACCTCTAAGTACAAGTTCTCCCCGCTACCTTCCCACACCTCCTTTCCCTATTTCTACACCACGGCCCCTCCCATCTGCCCAGAGAAGCCACAATTTCCGTCATAGGGTCTATTATAGAATACAGAGAGCCAGCCCTAGAACTGATCTTTGTGAAAATATTGCTGTCAAATCGCTCTCTTCCAGAACTCATACATCTTATAGATATAAACAACAGTAGCTTAACAACTTCATAGAAAAAAAGAACCTAACAAATATGAAACTCTAAACTCGCACTGTCCGACAGAAATATGGCGTGAGCCACACGCGTGTTTTGAAATTTTCTGGTAGCCTCATTAAAAAAGTAAAAAGAAACAAGTGAAATCGATTTTAATAATGTTTTATTTAACCCAATGTATTAAAAATATAATTATTTCAGCATGCGATCCACATTAAATTATCAATGAGATATTTGATACATTTCTTTTCCTACTAAACTTTGAAATCCAGTTTGACACACCTCGGCTCAGACGGGCCCCGTTTCTAGTGCTAAACAGCTGTGCGGCCAGTGGCCGCCCTGTTGGAGAGAGCAGGTTTATACCACGATGTCCGCTCCATATTCTTGAACTTCTCTGAACAGTCACCTGCATTTTTGCACGTATCTAGCCAGTGTATTCAAGCTCGCTTGGATTCCTTCCCCCCGAATTACTGTATGCACATATGTATGTTGTAGGCACTATGTGTATTTAAATACACATTTATCTCTGTGATCGGTATGGTCCATATGAATGGCTACCATTTATAAAGTTGCTCTAATGATCCTCTGCTGCGTTACTACACTGATCGTTTGGACAGTCACCTATTGGGCGTCTGGGCCATTTACTACGGTCCTCTGTTGTAAGCATTATTGTCTTTTTTTTTTTTTTAAAGAGCGGAATTTATTTTTTTCTCCTTTCTTTCCTTTCCTCCTTTCTTGCTCTGCTGTCTCTTTTAGGATTCTAGAAAGTGAGCTTAGAAACCTGCCTTCCTCCCCTGGTCCAGTATCAACCAACTTCTCACAACACAACTGCTTCCTGAGGGCATCTAGTCTTCTATGACAGCTTAAAGTCAGTCACCAAGTCTGGGCCCAAAGAGTTAATTCATGAATGTGTAGAGAAGGAACAAAGGGTGAGGGTATGGGGGTGGGGGACCTTGTCGGAGTATTAAGCAAACAGCTTCTTTCACAAAGGCTTTTGCAGGAGAAAAGCAAAGCCTCCTTTATTTTGAAGTCTAACTGGGATGTAGCAACAAATTGGAAAACCCATGCATGAATATGGATCTAGTTCACCACCCCGCTCGCTCGCTTGAGTGACTTGAAGACAACAATGAAAAAACTATTATGGCTCCTATTACAAAGGTGATGGACTGGATATAATTAGGGATTAGATCTGAAATGCCCAGTACACACCCAACGTCTTGGGAACTTGACAGGCTGCCATCACTCCACGGGCCCTGAGAGAAGCCGTGTTGCATCTAGCTTAACCGGGAAGGGGGCGTGAGGAGCCTGCCCGCTGCAAGCCACTCATCACCGTGCTAATGAACAGGGAGGCCTTCTAAGAGGGGGCTGGAGTGATGGTGTCACTTGCCCTTTGTTGTGTGCACATCAGCTGGCATCTCTGCAGGGGCAGTGACTTGTCAGCGAGGAAACAAGTTGCTAGGTAACCAGGAAGTATGAAGGAAGCCCCCTCCCCCATCCCCAGGGAAGCAAAGTGCCAAGGGGGGGCCTCAGGAAGGATTTGGCAATTAAAAAACATAACAACTACAGCTTCAAATGTGGAAAGCTTAAGTGCTACCCTTAGGAGGAGCAGGCTGCTACTTTTTGTTTTTTTGGAAGGAGAAGGCTGATTGAAAGAGCAAGGCCGTGACCTGGGAATGGAAGCTGAGGAAAGGAAAGGAAGGAACAGGCCAGAGAGTAAAGGAGGAGCAAGGATTAAAAAGGGAGAGAGGGAGAAGATGAGGGGAAGACAGCGTGGGGTGCGACGCCGTGACAGGATCCTGTGCTGGGGCCTCAGAGGATGAAAACAGTCTATGCAAAAAACAGGCTGCAGTATGCTTTCCGAAACTGTACTCAGATCTGGGGACATGCTGGAAATGCATCCAGCCCCACCCAAGGCCTACAGCTTCAGAAACTGTGTTCTAAACGAGCCTTCCAGGTGATCAGGAATCACAGGAATGAGACGGCTTTTGAAGGGGTGGTGGCTGGGGTGGGGGTTCAAAACACAGATGGCCTCGAAGTTCAATAGGCAAGGGCAGCTTTATTTAAGGCCATTGCAATAAGGGAGAGAGGCCAGAACTCCGTGGGAGCCCAAGTCCCCTGAAGCAGAGGTGGGGATGGGGTGGGGTTGAAAGGCTGGGTGAGCTGATGGAAAAGTCTGGAGGACTTTAGGAGGAGGGCGTGTCAGAGGCCATTAGTGTTTACTAATAAGCTTCTATCTTGATGACAGGAAGTGGTTTCACCACTCTCTGAGCAGGATGTCCTCCTGATGTTGGGCTCCTATGTTCCCACTGGAGACTGTGAGACAGAGAGGCCTTCCCTTTGATGGTTGCACAGAGATGGTCCCCAAGTCCCAGAGAAAGACATTCCTCGTTGTAAAACTTGTCGAGGTTTTAAAAAAGACTTCCATATGTCTCAGAGGGGCGGAGAAAGAGTTTGCAGTTACAAGTTTTCTAAGGAAAATGTGCTAAGAAAAAGGTGGTCATGTTTTTGTCAAGCTGAAGGAATGGTGAGGCCGTCTGGCGGTGAGGGAAGGGAGACCCTCCCCTGGGTGGAGACAATGTTGTCCCCTCTTTGAACTGAATCGACTTTTCTCTCTCTGAATTCTGCTTCTCTTTGTAATCTATCCAGCACCTGCTGGAGGTGACAGGGATGAAAGTTTATTCCAGAGGTGCGTCTTCAGGGTGGGAGAGAGGACGGAGAAGGATGGGGTAACTAGCTCGTGTGGACCCTCCTCCCTCTCAGCCATGCGGGTTTCATTGGGTTTCATTTCCTTCGTGGGACCCACAGAGAGGGAGGCTTGGTCTCGCTTTACTTGATTCTCGCAAGGGTTGCGGAAGAGCCGTCACTTTTGCTTGGAGCAAAGTGGCTGTGGTTACGATAACAAGCCTGCTTAAGGCAGGTCTTCTCAGCTGTGCGAACAGCTGCAGCTCCCCGGAGACCTAGCTCGGAGGGACTTGGCTAAGAGGCACTGCCGTCCGAGACGGATCCACTGCAAGGCTTCCTGGCTCGTCTGGGGGGGGGGGTTCCCGGGCGGGGTGGCCGCCCTTGTATTTGAGCAGGACAAGTCCAGCCGGAGGTCAGGCTCCCTTCCCATCGCCATTGTTTTCTGTGGCTGTTCTTCCACACAGCTGGTGACCGAGCTCACGGCACCCGATTAGCATTGAACTATTCTGAAGGTCAAGCAAGCTTGTGCTAGTGGCTTTTTAGATAACCTGTTTTTTTTTTTTTTTTTTGGTGGCTTTTTCTTGGAATGGGAAGGAAGCAGCTATTCCTGGAAACCCAGCCAAGAGGCCTGATATGTGGCCCTGACGAATGAGGGTGAGAGGCTGTGCTGCTCCCCTTGTTCAGCAGGTAGGCCTCCCGCCCAGAACAGAAGGTGAGGAGGCTGCCAGGGCTCAAGCATCGACGCCGTCGACCGGCTCACCCGGGTACCCCTGTCTGCTACCGCTCATCCGGTGCGTAAGATGCTCTTGGGCCAATCACAAGCTGACATTTAACAAATACAAAAGCCATGCCAATGTCCGTCATCTGCTTATGTGTTTCCCTGGACTGCGTGCTTCTCAAGGGAGGCCGAGCCCCAGTAAACGCCTGAGTCAGCGTATGAGCGAAATAATGAATGGACTGTCCCAGGATTCCTTTCGGCCACGCATAACCGCCTTTTACTTCACCTATGAAAATGTTTCTGAGCTCCAGAGACACCATGCTGACGAGTTCGAGACTCTCTGCCTGAAGAACTGTCAGAAGATACCAATCTTGTTAATATTTATGGGGATTAATTTAATTTAGACATGAAATCCACCAGAGAAAAACATCGTCTCGAACATGGTAACGTTTTTTTTGAACTGCTAACAATGCCATAAATACAGGAAAAAATGCCCATTTGTGAAAAAGATCTATCAAAAGGCCAAACCAACATTTTCGAGTCTAAGATAAAAGATTACTGCAACCTCATTCATTCACCAAGGAAATTATTTAGGGGGTGCTTACTGTGTGCTTGGCAAGTAGCTGGCCAGAGATGCTGAGACCACATGACCTTCTGCAGGCCTCTGCAAGCAAGGACCCGGGATGGTGCATATAAACATAACATTCCCAGCGCCAATGGTTTTGCAGAGGCCCATTTAAAAGACACTATTTTCAGTAAATTTAAAACAACGTGAAATGGCTCCCCTCTTACACTGTCTTCCTGTAGGATAAAGTAATTTTCCTTATGACATGAATTCTGAAAAACAGCCAGCCCGAGGATGCTCTTGGAGAAACTGGTTGTAGCCATAAGTGGAAGGCTGGCAAGGAACAGAGCCTCGACCCTCCTAAGCTCTTTATTCCCCGCATTATGAAGAGCGCACTGGCACCCGGGACGCTCCCCTAAGCATCTGCATTGCAAAGCAGGGGGGAACTGGCCTGTTTAAACCGGCCCCCTTGAAAGGCCCTCATTGCGCAGGCTCAGCGGCCGCGACTGCCCGTGATGAAAGAGGCAGCCACGTGAGCGTTGCCGCTGAAAAGCAGCCTTTGAGCTGCTCGACTGTTTAACTAATTAATGCAGTTCGCCCCTAAGGTTAGAAATGAAGGGGCGGGGGCGGGGGGATGAATTTGTGAGCGCTGCACCACTCGGGCCCAGTAGACGCTTGCAGAGGGGGGCACCGGGCATCCTGGAGGCGGGCGGGTCTTGCAGCCTCTTGCGCCTCCTCTCCAACCCCCGGCGGGTGGATCTCGGCGAGGCTTCCGGCAGAGGCTCCCTGATGGGCCCCAAACGACAGGAAAGACGAAAGCGGCTTTGGATCCTGGCATCGATCAGAAGGAAAAAAAATAAACAAATCCTTGACGCCCACCATGCAACTTCTCTCAACTGGGATGCTTAAAAACGAAGCCAACCTTTGAGAAGATGATAGTGATTCAAGCTTCAGGCAGGGAGGTCCCAACTCCAGCTGTTGCCTTTGTTTGAGGCAGAGTATTTATTTGTCTCAGGCTGACAGCCAGCCCCAGAAATCCAGGGGCAGGAGGACGGCAAACAGGGGCAGGGGTTGGCGGGTGGGGAGGGGCCTGGCCCAGGAGGAGCCGGTGTCCTGGTTGTGTGACAAATCTGCGCACGTCACAGTTCTCTCCCTTCCCCTTTTCCTCTCCGGTTACGCCACTTAGAGGCAGACCTGCACGAGATGATGAAGGGAAATCTAGGTTCAGGATCGTAGATGGAACCCCCCTTTCATGAATTAATGGATCGATTCAAAATTTGTTTGGCCAGCATGAGTCAGCGTGGGCTGCCACAACCAAGGACCTGAAGGGTGTGACTTAAACAACAGGCATTCATTTTCTCTCGGTTCTGGAGGCTGGAAGTCCAGGATGGATATGATGGCAGGGCTGCTTTCCGGTGAGGCCTCTCTTCCTGGCGAGCAGAGGGCAGCTTCTCCCTGTGTCCCCACGGGGCCTTTCGTGTGTGTGTGTGTGTGTGTGTGTGTGTGTGTGTGTGTGTGTGTCCTGCACGCGCGCTCCTGGAGTCTCTTCCTCTTATGAGGACGCTGGTCCTGTTGGATTAGAGTTTATCACCCTAATGACCCTATTTAACCTAATTACCTCCTTAAAGGCCCCGCCTCCAAATTAGGGTGTATCGGGGGAGAGGGCTTCCACATGTGGATTTGGGGGGACCCAATTCGATCCGTAACGCATCACCTGCCCCTTCTTTCCACGTTTGCACACCTGTTCTGTCTACTTCTCTTCCCACCAGCTCTCCCAAAACAGCCACTCAGGGACGGGCATAGCTGGTGCTGCCCAAGGCGTGTGGGGACAGAGAGCAGGGTCCTGGACACACCCTTTGTCCGAGCACGAAGTAGCTAGATTTCGGAACCGAGGCTGGGTCGTGTCACGCTTGTCGGAACCAGCTCACCACTCCACTGTCCTCTGGGTCACGCTCGGCTTCCGGAAGAGGAAACACACAGTGCTTTTAATCCATGTTCTCATTTCCGTTCATTCTCCAACCCAGCCTGGGTTCCACCACAGTTCTGAAACGTTTTGCATCGAGCTGGCTAAAAATCGCCCGCCCAACAGCTCCTGGCTGTAAAGGGATGCACCCCGCTGTGTTTCTGCTCACCTCCCACACCAGAGGTGCGGGGTTATCCCCACGCCGATCAGCTCCTCAACCCCAGCCGGGGGCCCGCAGTTCAGTTCGGCTCTGACGCTCCTGTCAGGAGCTAAGATCAGCTCCCCCAGGTAAGGCCTCAGTCCCACGAGACGGCCCCCCCGCCTCCCCCATTAGATGCCAGTTGTAAGTCCAGGTTGTCGTCACCTGTGCTTCTGACTTCCTGGATGTGAGTCGACAAACCCCCTCCTTTGGTCCCACTAATTTGCTGGAGCTGCTTATAGAACTTGGGAGAATGTTTTTACTTCCTAGACTACTGGGTTACTGTACCAGGATGTGACTCAGGAACAGCAGCTGGTAGAGATGCACCGGGCCAGGCATTAGGCAGGAATGTGGGGTCTCCATGCTGTTCCCTGAGAGCCACTTGCCCAGCACCTCCGTGCGTGCCCCAGCCCGGAAGCTCTCTGAACAGCCTCCGTATGGGCTTTCATGGACGCCTCATCACGTAGGCGTGATTGATTAAATCCTCGGTAGTCGGCGATGGATTCAGCCTCCAGCCCCTCTCTCCTCCCGGGGTTGGGGCTGCATGTGTATGTCTGAAAGTTCCGATTTGCTAGCCACATGGATGGTTCTCCTGGCAACGAGCTCCTATCCTTAGGGGCTTTTCAGAAGTCTCATTATTGTAAGCTCCGGGCCTGGTCGAGATCAGTTTGTTAGGAATACTAAGATAGATACTCTTTTCACCTTAATGGCCTTGAAGCTACTTTAGGACCAAGGCCAAAAAACCAAAGTCGTGACAAAGGGTGTCCCTCCTGTTCTTCCCACCCGTGGTTCTAAGGGTCACAGGGGCTCCCAGGTGGGGCATCTCTCTCCTCGCGTATCTGCGTCAGAAGAGTGCTTGTCGGGTTTTCAACGCTGTCACCTCCATCACGTCATTTTACCTGGGGTCATAGGAACGTGAGGAAGCTGCTTTGTTAGAACCATCCCACGGCTGCTGCAATCCTGCCTCTTTCGGGGGAGAAGCAGAGAGAATTCCTCTGAGAGACCGGATGGCAGTTCTTTAGGGGAATAACTGGCAAGGTCTTTGGGGGATAGCAGGTGGGCGCTGCGTGTGGACCCGCTGTGCGTGAATACAAGAGCGTGATGCTGGAGGCTTGCAACGAAGGGCGTGTGGGGGGCCAAGGGGACCTGGAGAGGAAGGAAGGAAGGTAGAGAAGTCTCTGCAGAGAGAGATGACCTGGGCAAAGCGGGCAGAGTTGGGACCTCGAGAGAGCCCTGTTAAGGACTCTCGGGCATGACGTGTCGCGTTCAGCGTCATTTCCAGCTGTGTGCTCTCCGTGGCCGCCTCTTTTCCCTGCAAGTATTTGGCCACAGCTTTGGGCTCACGGGGCTTGGTGAGCGAAGGGGAAATGGTGGCCGTGTATGCAGGGGAGTGATGAGGGAGGGGACAGCAGATCAAGAGGGCAGGACGAGCTGGACTCTCGTTCTCCGAGGTTTAAGCAAGAGATGAGAGACCCGATCCGTTCGAAGTCTTAGGGTGGCGATCGGCCTTTCACTAATCCACTCAGCACCTTGACCTTGCCGTCTGTCCCTTCCTCCCATTTCCATCAGTCTCGTCCCCCAGCCTAGCTCAGCCGCTCAGTCCCGCGGCCAGACCATATATATATGCCTTGTCATCCATCATTGCTGCATCTCTTCTCAAGTTCTGATTGCGAGCATGCGAACCCCTGATTACCCTTAAATGCTGTCTGCTCCGAGCACGGCTGCTCTAAAAACGACCGAACTCGCACGGAGATTTCACCCACCGGCTTTCCCATCTCTGCACTGCCGTTCGCCCTTTCATCACCTCACTCAGCTCCTGAGAGCTGAGAGCCTTTGGGTCTCCCTTAAAATCACCTTCCACTCTCTCCCCTTCCATCAAATTTCCCCGGCAGAGCTCCGGCCCGAGTGACGTCCCACCGTCGGCCTACTCTGCTCCTACGCCTGAAACAGAGCTGAACGCTGCGGGGAGCAGTCAGCTGACGAACTCAGACTTCGAGTGGACTGCGTCAGCCTGGCTTCCATCAGGCAAAAAGGACCGAAGCGTCTAAGACAGTGGGAACTAAGCGTCCACTACAGGAAATGGGTCCCATAAAATGAGGGAAGGGCAAGAAGTCAAAGGGGCTGAGGGCAACCCCAAGATGAGCAATAGCACGAAGCTGTGCCCCCGTAGGCTGGAGACAGCCGCCCTGGAGGCCTGGGTGATGGCGAAACCGCGGTGGGCGTGTTGGGGGGGGGGGGGTGCCTCGCTTTTCCTTCCTGCCCTCCGACCTCTCATTAACGTTCACTGGAACTTTCTCAGACAACCCCAAATACACTCTTTCTCCCAAAGAGGATCCCAAATCCCCCTTTTCCCATGTGGATGATGACCGTCTTTCTCTGTGAGACAGACCATCACATGCTATGAGTACATTTATGTTAGGTGGGAGGTGAATGAGGGGGGCGGGGAGGGAAATCGTTCATATGGAGACGAACCGGTATCAAAGTGCGAGATGCTCTTGACCAGTACAGTTCTTGCCTCTCCAGCTGAGCAGGTGGCCTTAGCTGGCGTCTAAAACCACCGTCGTCCGTTACTCATTTCATGGTTCCTTTGTCTTTAGCCAGTTTGGCTGGACAGGAGTCCTTGCCTGGCATGTGACCCAAACCCTCCCTCACTCCCGAAAGGTCTAGGCCGTTAGCAGTCCTGATGATGCGGCCATCCACGGACTTCGATCGGGGGCATGAGAGACTGAGGCAGCCCAGGGAAGCGTCCGCGCTCCAGACACACGCCCCGGGACCCGTCACCTCGCACCAGGTACGGGCCTCCCTTCTTTGTCTGTCGGCCCCTGGCACGAGGAGCCCAAAGTGGCCAGGCGGCAGCCGCCTCCATGTCCAGCTCCACGCAGCCGTTACCGGGTCCCTGGCGGAAGCATTCCTTCCTTGGGAGCTAAAACGCCCAGGCTAACAGAGCCCCATGCTGCAAGGACGGGAAGCCAGACCTTCCTAGAGAGCGTCATCACTCCCCACGCCACCAGCCAGGCCCCTGGTGGCAGGGCGATTGTAAATGGCCACTCCCACAGTGGAGGAGGCATCTCGCTAAAACGGAGGCTTCTTCCGGGTACCCGCTCACCTCGCCCACCTGCGACGCGTCTGACAAAGCCGTGCCCTCAGCGGTGAGGCTGGACACGTGACTGCCGCACGGTCTCGGCCGTGGCCCCAGCGTCATGAAGCTTTGCTTGACCACAGCATAGCACTGGGTGCAGAAATCGCATGTCTCGAGGAAGGCACGCTGCTTCTGAGAGGGCCGGACAGGGAGTGGGCTGAGAATTATTCGGGGGGTGAGTCTAGGGCAAGTTTGTCTCTGAGAGGAAAGCAGAGCAGTCTGGGGGAAAAGCAGGCTGGAGATTCGGGGGTGTCAGAATAACCACACAATCATTCCCCGGCTTAGGGACCCCGGATCCCCCACCCCCAGGCCCTGTCGGGGCCACTGTGAGCAGGAGCTGCCTTCATTATTCTCCACTTAGGGGTTCCCTTATCTCTCCTGCCCTCTACAGCTTCCCTCCTGGAAGCTACCACTCCTTTGGGATTTAATTCTTTGTGACTTTCTTCGAAATGCCTGGCCTGGGGGTCTCCCAGGTTGAACAGATCTTCTGCCCTGATCTCCCAACACAGGGACAATTTTGCCGTCCCTACATCCTCCCAGGGTGTGCCAGGTAGATCCAGGTAGCCATCTAAGGGTCATCTCTCAGGCAGAAAGACCGCAGAGAATGAGGGGGTTCTGTGACACCCAGGAGCGCTCTGCTGGAGGACAGCACAGGGGTGGGGTGGGGGCGGGGAGAGGTGAGCGGAAACAGTGCTTTTCACAGAGAAGTGGACACTTGGTGATGTTCTAGTTAGTTCATCAGTTAGAGACCCCAAACCGGACGGTGGGGCTGCCGGAGACTTTTTCTGTGACTTCTAGAGGCCAAAAACAGAGCACCAAATTCTGCCCTCTACTCAGGATTTAACAAAAATAAGTAATTGGGTCTTGTGATGGACTGAGTCGAGTCCCCCAGATTCAGATATCGAAGCCCTAATCCCGGACACCTCACAAGGTGACTGTACTTGGAGACAGCACCTTTGAAGAAGTGCTTGAAATACACGGAGCCGGGTAGTGTGGACCCTCCTTCAATCCTAAGAAGTGGCGATGAGGACACCCCGAAAGGCAGCAGGAATGGGCGCGCAGAGCAGTCCCCATGCGAGGACACAGCGAGGAGGTCGCCGTCTGCAAGCCAAGGACAGAGGGAGGCCTCAGGAGAGAACACCCTGCCAGCACCTTGACCTTGGACTTCCGGCCTGCAGCACGGTGAGAGCATGCATTTCTGATGTTTGAGCCTCCCAGTCCGTGGTAGTCTGCAGGGCAGCCCGAGCGAGCCACGCCAGCCCCTCGGATCGGCCCGGGCGTGTTGCGCTGTGTGTGCTGGGTCAGTGGCGGGGACGGGACGTGTTTGGGACGTGGCCCACCTGGTGCTATGGGGAAGGAGTTTCTTCAGGACACGCTATTCCCTGATGCGGGTGGGACCAGTGCCCTTCTCTGTCAGGGATGGAGAGAAAATAGAATCGAGATGTGGGTTTAGCAGTCGGTTGGCGAAGGAAGACGCAGATTCCTTTCTAGTCGGCGGGGAGGCAACCAAGGATCCCAGCGGGAGACGGGGCCGGACAGAAAGCTTCGCTTTCCGAAATAGAACTCTGTTTTGACACTCTCCGGGCAGCCGGGCTCCCCACGCGCGTCGTTCCGGCCAAGTGCGCCGACGATGAAAAGGAAGCAGGGTTTTAGCTGCTCACGGCGCCCCCTGGTGGCGCTCGGGGAGAGCTACCGCGGCTCTGCGGCACACCCTGGGCGCCCAGAGCGGAAAGCCGCCTCCAGTTCTGCAAGGAGCGACAGAGGGGTGGGTTCCAAGCCGCTGGCGAGGTGGTTGTGCAAAGAGCGCTGGACTGGAGCCAGGAGTGGACCCCGACTCTGCTGCTTTTTAGCTGCAGAATCTTGGGCAGGCTAGGCGATTCCTTTGGGTTTCGGTTTCTTCACGTCAAAAAATGTGGGTCACTCATACCAACAGGATTTTGTGAGGATTCATTGAGCTAATAACCCCCAGAACAGCGTCATACGTGGAAGTCGGTGCCTCAGTAAACACCTCATTCCCTCCCCCACCCCTTCATTCCTCTTTGTATTTCCTTCCCCGTCGCCTGATTTTGTAAATGACAAGAGTTATTACTGCTGTAGGCGCTGCCTTTTTGATTCTAGCAGCGGGGTTGGGTTGTGTGTGTGTGTGTGGGGTGGGGAGTGGGTCTGGAGAACCTGAACCTCTGTGTTGGGCGAACACGAGGGAGTCCTCAGGCCTGACCTTGACTTCCAGGTCAGAAGAGGACCTTGCCTCTCTGTAAGATCAGGGGCAGGAGGTGGTGGGCTCCCATCACCTTCGGCATCCAGGCAGAGGGGCTGTTTGACGTCCTTGCTTTCTGAGACCTCCTCCAGGCCTGGGACTATCCCGAGTCTGTGAACTGCAGCAACACTGACAGGAGCGTGTGCGTCCAAAGCAGCAGTTACCTAAATAACGCAACGCAGGCTGACGTTATGCCTGCAGAACACGTGCAGTGCGTGGTACAGGCGAGTGGGAGGAGAGGGGAGAATTGCATATTGAGAGAGGAGTCCAGCATACGTGGACACAACGGGAATTTTCTCTGTACATTGAAAAAAAAAATGCGATGGTCTCTCTCCTGCCAGCGCTGGGCTGCCGGGCACGTGTGTGTATGCGGCAGCTCCGAAAGACTCTGTGCTCTTTCCTGGGGCCACCTCTGTCTTCTCTAACTCTAGTCTTAAAATGCATGATTCAGCGCGGCAAGGGCCCGACCTAAGGCCGGGAGAGTATTCATCGCACGGGACAGGAGGCTCGGAAGCAGACCCCAGTCCTCTGGGCACCCTGCAGGCTTAAGCTCAGTGGCCTTGACCATCTGTGGTGACCGGGGCTCCCGCTTCTTGCCAGGTCCACTGGACTCACGGGCACTCAAACTCAGCCGCCTCCTTTTCTCTCATTTCTATCTCAGGAAATCGAACCGTCATTATTCGTCCTGGTTTCTCAAGTCAGGAACGGGAAGGTGGGGATCCTCAGCTCCGGCTTCCCGACTAGACTTAGTGCCTGTGTTCTCAGTCTGCCCTCTCTCCCGAACCCTCAGCCTCAGCTCTGCTGTGGCCGACGGACTCCCTGGGGTGTGTCTGGTCCTTGCCACGTGACCACTGCCCACCCCCCTGCTCCTCCCGTCCCAGCTCCTGCCCGAGGTGCTACCGCAGGGCACGGGGTAATGTCAGAGGGGCCAAGTGATGCAGCCCGCAGGACCGTGCCGTTAGCGTGGGACTCGAGACTGTCCCAGTGACTACCCAGCTGTGCCAAGTTACCCCCAAAGGGGCTCGGAACATGCAATTCAATTCGGTTCATGGATTATGTGGGTCAGTAGGGCAGGGACTGCGTGTCCGAGGCCACAGCTGGGAGACTCAGCGGGGTGGGGGGGGGAGGCGGCTGCGCTGGGGTGCCGCGGAGTCACCTGAAAGCGTCTTCACGCGGTTCCTGCTGGCTGTGGGCGGGGGCCGTCGCCCCTCCCCATGGGTGCTCTAAGTGGCCTGGGCTTCCGCCCAGCACGGTGGCCTTGGGGTGGCCGCCTTCTTACATGGCAGCCGCGGGCTGACGCACAGTGTTCCGGTGAGCCGGGCGGAAGCCGCGGGGCCTTTCCCCACCGACCTTCGGAAGTCACACGGCGCCCCTTCTGCCAGGGTCCCAGGCTCGAGGGAGGTGATGAGGCCAGTCCCGAGTCACAGGGGAGGACGCAGACCCCAGCTCGCGATGGGGGAAATGTCACAGGATTCGCAGATATGTTTTAAGACGGCGCCAGGGGGAAACTGACCCGTGAGAGCTGGGACACACAAGGTGGAGTCTCCTTTCCTGCCTCCCGTGCACTGTTCTGAGGGGCAAAGACATCCTGAGTGGCGGGCCGGGGTCCTGCTCCGTGGCCAGCGGTGGCTCACTGCAGCTCATTAAAGCAGGGTGTCGGGGGACCACATCTGGCCCGTTATTCCGCCTTACCTCCCTTTCCTCTTACCTGCTGCCTGGCATCAGGCTGTCCACAGGAAGCATCGGATTTAAGCCTGGCCTCAGGCTCTGTGGCTTCAGACCCCCGTGCTCGGCGGGGGCTAAGCGGCCTTCTGCAGCCGGTCTGTCACCAAACCTGACTGGCTTGTCCTTTTCCATGTGTTTGGTGTGCATTCACTTCTCTCCAGCCATACCGATGGTCCCCAGGCCAGCATCTTCTCTCACCCACAATAAGCCTTCCTAACAGACCCCTTTATGTCCACACTGGTCCTTCTCCCCATTGGTCCTCACTGAGGTCCGAGGGACCAAATCTCATCGCAGAGTCTCCCAGCTTAAACTCATGGGTGGCTCCCCGCCCTCACCCTCAGCACTGCAGACCTCTTGAGTGGGGTAAATCTTTGTCATGGGGGCTGTCCTGTGTGACGTGACACCAGTAGCACCCTGTTCCCTAGTCGTGACAAGGCAAAACGTCTCCAGACATTGAACATGTCCCCAGGGGGCGGGGATGAGTGGGTGCAAAACCGTCTGGGTGTACAGTGCGCCCTGGCTCCCCAGCTCCCACTGCCCCTGGGTCCCTGTGCCTCAGCCACCCTGCACGGCTCTCAGAACCCTTTGGTCGTGCCATGGCCTCTCCCTTTTGGGGTCCTTCGAACTGCTGTTCCTCAGCCTGAGAGATCCCCTCTTCGCCTACCTGTCCACACACCTGCACGTCATTCGTCCGGCCACCTCGCGAACATTTTCTCGCTGACGAGCACTCCTCAGCTGAAATGGCCTTTCGTGAAGGCTCTCGCGGCCTCCCCTCGTTCCGATGCATGCTCCGGGACTTCTCACTCACAGCGCTCGGCACCGTCACCGTGGGGGTGAATTAATTTGCTTTGTGAAGGCTTGTTGACGCTTGTCCTTACCGGCAGCAGGGCTGCTCCTGTCCGTCTCGCTCAGGCCTCTTGCTTTCCCAGTGCTCAGCCCACCTCAGTGCCTTTGAGGATGGACGAACGGACGAACGGGGGAATACTGCGTATGCGTATTCTCGAGGCTATCTTTAGGTTTCTCCCTTTCCTCGCTTTGGATCTTTCTCTGCCACTGTGAGGCCGGTCCCCTCCTCTGCTGCTTTAGCCACCACACTGTCTGCCCGGCCCGAAGCATCTCTCCCGACTCTGCCCGGCTGTCTGACCTGCTCCTTTCCAAATCGTTGAGGTGAAGCACGTTGCAGAGGACTTGTGAGTTTTACCCAACCACCCAGCAGCCAGAGGTGCAATGAAGGATCAACGCGAAGTCCAAGATGGGTATTCGATGCCTCAAAATGGTTGTCAAAAAGTGGAATCTCGCCCCTTGTCGCGTCTCACGTCTCACTCGTGACCGCCCCCCGCGGTCGCCAGCAGGGATGCCCAGTTTGGGGTGCCCCGTTCGGGACGCTTTCGCGATGGACCCTAAGTCTCTGTGGCAGAGTCCGTGTCTGGCTTGAGTCTAGTTCTGAGTGGGTTCGGAGTAAGGATCCAACCCCGGGAGTTTTACGGTTAAGCACACGAGGTTTATATAGTTCCTGCGTGCCACAGGGCTCTTGCCAGAAATGATTGCTCTCTGAAAAGCTGACGTTTTTTAGGGCATCCTTTGGAAGTGATTTTGACGAGCACTTTGTTAACTGATTTGTTCCAGTTTTGCTGAGCGTGTTCCCAGGGGCCTCTGGAAGCCTGGAGGAGGGAGCTATGACCCACAGCCTGGGGCTGGCTGGCCCCGAAGTGCCCGCTTCCTCCCCACCTGTGGAATCCCTGGAGTTCTGGGAACCCGGGATTTTTACACCCCCTGCTGGTCAGACAAGGTATAACCTCTCCTGGTAGGACAGCGTTTAAGCCAAGGCTCCCAGGTCTGAATGTGTGGCAGTTCAGAACCTTCTAATTGCAGATTAGGGTTGGAACGAGACGCTGAGGCGGTGGGTCCCCTGAGAAGAGCATGGGAAACGGGCTTAGGGAGGTGGAGGCGTGGAAGGGCGGAGGGAGCCGTTCCGTCTGGAACGCCAGTCCTTGGGAGGTTTGCTTGGGACCTGCTGGGGGCTGAAATTCGGAGGGTGCTTTGCTGACAGAGTCCCAGAAACAAACACAATCAAAGGGAAACCTGAAGGGATAAATGAGAAGAAAGAAAGAAAAAGAGAAGAAAACCAGACATCCGGCCTCCGAAGGCCTTTTTCCTTCTGCCGAGGTGGCAGGACGGAGCCGTGACGGGGCTCTGCGCCCCATGGGGTTCCTGTTTGGACCTTCTGCGTCTTTTTCATTGATGCTCTTCCTTGCCCAGAGGGGCGAGGAACCCACAGCACCCCTGTTTTTCTTAAGTAGCCTGATCACTCAGCACCACGTCTGCTAGACTCCTTGACTGTCGGCGTAGGGAGGCTCATGAGGGAACCGGGCAACGCACGAGAGACATTGAAACGTTGGGGACAAGCCGGAGGAAAATGCCATCCACGCGTGAGGTTCGGGGAAGGTGCGCTCTCCGCCTTTGGTCCACAGAAACCTATGTAAGTTCTCCCAGGCAGTCGCTGCTCAACCGGGTGGCACCAAATCCACGCGCTTTCTCAGTCACATCGGTGATTCTAGGGTGAGAACCCAGCCAGGCGGCCGGCAAGTTCTGGTGGCCCCGACCTGCAATCAGCTGAGATGCGGACTCCAGCCGGACTTCGCCGTGCTGGCCCCTCAGGTGACCCCTTCTCTGCAACTCAGCCTCTGTCTCCCTCCCATGTCTGTCTTCTCCTCGCCGGGCCCCCCAGAAATTCCTCCTTGTGGAAATCGCCTGTCTCCTTCAGCATTCCTCTTGGGCTGCACTCGGGGGCCCACGGTTTCTGTTCCTCCCAGCCTCACCTTCCACACGCCTTCCTTCCTGGGCTCCACCGATGTTCTTGGTGGCTTCTACCAGCTTGATCACTCCCAGCCCCACCCCAAAAGGGCCTGTGACCCTTCCTCTTTGGGAGGCAGCGAGGTGGAGTGTCCAGGCAAACCCCGAAGCCCTCTGGGGCTCAGCATCCTCATCTGTAACATGGGAATGATACAGAACGCCGTGGAGTGTGGCGTGAGTTTGTGAGGCTGTGTGTGCTTAGCCAGCGTTGAATAGATGCTCATGATGGACCCTGGGGGAGGCCTAGACATCCTCGTTTTGGTATTGCCTCAGGTGATGGGAGTGGGTGGTGAGGGCCGCGCCGAGAAATTCTGGTCTGGGTGGTGGTTCTCCACCTGGGCCGTGCGCGCGATTCGTCTGGGATGCTTTGGAAAAGTCCGGGCGCCCAGGCTGAACCTGAACTCGGTCACATCAGACTTCCCGTGTGCGGGTAGAGCTCAGCATCGGTGCCCGGTTGGCCGACCCAAGTGGAGCGCGAAGGCTTGGGGATCAGCAGAACGGGGTTGCACTGGCTTCGGATAAGTCACTCACCCCTGAGCCTCAGTTTCTCCATCCGAAAAATGGGAATGAAATATGTCCTTCATCGCGCGAGTGTGTAGACTGGTTGAGAGAGTTCCCGCGGTGGTCAGCTCAGGGCCTGGCACGGGCTCAGACCTTCCCTTCCGCTGACTGCAGTTGGCAGCCGGGAGTGATGGGCACCAGCGGCCCTGTCAGCGCCGGGCCCCTCCGGAGCGCCTCGGCCCTCTGGGCTCGGGGCTGTCCTGTCTCTTGCTGCGCTGGTGCCCGAGAGTCTGTGGGTCCAGCGCTGAGCATGGCTCACAGGGAGCCTGGTTCCTCCCCGTGGCCCGAGCGGGGCCGGGAGCACGTGCCGACGCCCCTGCTTCAGAGTGCTTAATTCCGAATACTGTTCAGTTAAAAAAATAGCGATGGGGGAAAGAAAGACACGAACCAAGACCGGGAGTCCCTCTCGTGGTTGCTGATCAGGTGCCGACATGCAGAATGGCAGCTCGCAGGCTAAGATCTTGTTCCAGGTGTGGTCACCTGCTAACGTGGCTGCCATTTACCGTGTTGTTTCTGTGAGAATCTGTGCAGCGAGGTCCAGACGCACCGCTTACAACCCGGACCCCTTTGGGGACATGAGTGTAGAGGAGGCGAGTGCGTAGGTGAGTCTGTGAGTGTGCGAGTGAGCATGGGTGTGTGCGAGTGTGTGGTGTGTGTTTCGAATGTAACCATGGGTGTTCTGAGTGTGTGTGCGAAGGAATGAGTGTGAGCGTATGGGCGTACATGTGAGTGTGAGCGTACATGAGGTGTGTCTGTGTGTGAGTGTACGGGTATATGTGTGAGTGTGAGCGTACACAGGGGTGTGTCTATAAGTATGTGTGTGTGAGTCTGCGTGTTTGACTATGTGGCCCCGTGAGTCTGTGTGTGTGCATGCGTGACTGGATACATGTGTGAGTCTGCGTGTGTGTGTGAGTGTGTGGCTGTGTGTGTGAGTCTGCGTGTTTGACTATGTGGCCCCGTGAGTCTGTGTGTGTGCGTGCGTGACTGGATACGTGTGTGAGTCTGCGTGTGTGCGTGAGTGTGTGGCCGTGTGGGTGAGGGTGCACGTTTGTGAATGTGAGTGTGCACGGAGGCGTGTCTGAGCGTGTGTGTGAGTGTGCATGTGTGAGTGCGTGACGGTGTGACCGTGTGTGTGTGTGTGAGGAGGCCGTGTGTGCGGGGAGAGTGCTGAGGGTGACAGTCCCCAGCTCTCCCGTCCAGGCTCCGGGCTCTGCCTGGCTTCCCCCTCGCCTAAGCCTCACGGAAACTTGCGAAGATGCCCGTCGAGACCTTCTATTACTGTCGAAAGCCATTTTGAAGCAATTCAAAAGCTCTGTTACCGTTCTTCTGGGAAATGCATACAGTTTCGGAAATTGTAATGGCATTTTGTGATCATCGGTGAAATGGCAGGGACACACAGACCTCGTCCCTCCGTGGCCCCGGGGCGGGCGGGGGCCTGGCGGGCCGCCTGCCGGAGCCGAGCCGGGTGCCGTGCTGTTTGCACGTCCTCACAGTAGTTCGTTAACTCATTAGAGGGACCCTGGACGGTGGGCACCATCGTTTCCCTTTGAGAACACGTGTCCAGGGGACCAGCCGGACAGCGCACAGGGACACGGGTCCAGATCACTCGCTCAAAGCACATGCTCTTCCTGCTGCCCTGTCCTGGGACTCTGTGTTCCTGCCCTTTCTCCTCTTCTTTTGTCTCTGTCTTTGGGCCTTGATGGTCCTGGTGTTGCGTGCCAGGCTGTTTCTGCCTGAGGCTTGGTAGAACAGTCGTGATCCTCTGCCCTGCCCACTGCCCTTCTCCCCAGGGGCAAAAATGCCTTGGCCCTCTTTAGCTGGGTTTCCACACCCAGTGTCACACGGCAAAGTGTCCTAGTTTCCGAAAAGGGAGAAAATATTCTTTAGGAGCACAGCCATTTTTTTCCTCTAAAGTTTTGCAAAATGAAGGTTGGGGCATAATTTCTAAGTTGGTGTATGTGAGCTTTGTGTAAACACTTGCCATGTTGTTCTGGGGTTCTTCCAGCAAGGCACGGGAGAGCCTGCCGTGGCCTGTTTTTCAGTCAGAGTATGTGATCGTCAGCACCCCGATTATCTCTGGGCATCCTGGGGGAGGTGCTGTGGGCAGCGGGCACGGCTTACATGTCGTGACGGCAGCTCTTTTGTGTGGTTTGAAGGTTTGTTTTATTGCCAGACTTTGGCCTCCCTGTCTTGCCTTACCCGAGAAGAATTTTGGCCACCAATAATGATTAACTAATAAGCTGAACTCTCGGAAATGCTTATAGTTTTCTTTTGAGTGAAATAGGTAATAGACATTTTTCAAAACCACTTTACGGTTATCCGCATTCTTCTTGTTTTTCTTTTTTCACAAACATGTGAGGAATGGGACACACACCAGCAGGACCTATGTGTGTGACATTCAGGGAAAATGCTTTTCCCCTTCAACACACACAGGTGAAATGTACGGAGAAACTCAACTTTTGGTGGTTTATGTCAATGCTATCTTGGGTAGTATTTTGACCATGGAATCATCCGGAAGTTTTACCCACATAAGTTGCTAAACATTTTATTGTCCAAAGCTTCATTTTTTAATACCTTCCTAGAGGCAAACAGTATCCACAGTTTCAAGATGTATTAAAGCAGACCCCACACGAAGGCTCGGGCTTTCGAAGTGCATGGGGCGCTTTTTTCTCACTGTCCCCACCCTCTCTTCGGACCCGGGTTTGGGGACGGACTGGGCCTGGCAGGGAGAAGTTTGTAGGGAATCTCAGGATTTGACTGGAACGTGGGAAGAAGGCAGTTCGTCGGGGAGACGAAGAAAGTCACTGGAGTTGTCTGGTTTTGTTGGCGTTTTAGAAAAAACTGCCTCTTTGGCGTGGATGTCTCTGAGTTTCTCAACACAGGAGCGGTACGCACCCAAAGGTTGGCCATCCGCCAGGGGCCGCGTTTCCCTGCTCACCCCTTTGCTCCGCCATTTCTCGCACTTGGAGAGCCTCTGGTGGGCCCCCCGGCCCAGCCCGGCCCGTCTAGGCCTGTCGTTTGGGAGGTTATTATAGTAGATGGTGAGGTGGCTCAAGGTGGCCGGCCTGCAGTTCAGAATCGCTGCTGTGTGCCGAAGGCCGAAACCATTCCATGGGAAGCGCCAGCTTTGGGTGCCGCCTGGACTTCTCGGATCCCTCTTCTCACCAAGGCTTTGTCTTCACTGGTTTCAAAGACAAAGGAGAGCAGGGGACACCTGCAGGGGGTGTGGTGAGCAGACCTGGTCCGCAAGTATTTGTAACCTAATTTCAACATCCCTTATTCCCTATCATTAGAAAGAAGACAACAGGCCCAAGCTGCACTCACTGACGCCTGGCGCCACATGGGTCGGGAGGGAATTGTCACCTCATCAGGCTCCTTAGCTACCCTGCCTGATAGGCCCCTCCCACCCCCTGAAGGGAAGTGACTTTGCAATAAGCAGTTCGCTTCTTGCCTAGGATAGCTTCTCGCTCTGCTCCCTTCTGCTGGGGCCTGGGGCTCCTCCCTGTCCGCTAGGGTGGATGCTGCCTGACTCATGAGCCCTTGAACGAAGCCAATACGGTCTTCAAGATGGCTCAGCTGGGTTGGTTTTTTACCTCCATGTATGTGTGGTTCTTTGAATTCTCCTTTGAAACGGTTGAAATGTCATACTGGCTTCCTTATTAATGAATGCAGTAGAAGCCTTGATATGTTTTCGTTTTATAGTTGTACGCGAGGCGCGGTGTTGACCTTTTAACATGTATCTCTTGACATCAGGCGCATCATCTGCTAAGTCCTGCTCCAGACACTTTATGTGTGTATTTGAGAAGCAGAGCACAGTTTTCGATGCGTGCTGTTTTCGGAGCTTGATAACTGTTAACCAGTTCGATCCTCACAATAGCCCTGCTTCATTCATGCTCACTTCCCTTCGGCCATCGCTCGCTCTTCTTCGCAGACCGAGGCTCCGCCTTCTGCCCCCAAAGTTGTGTCGTTATTCAGTGTCTGGGCTGGGAGGTGGGGTGCAGGTCTGTGTGAGTCTGAGGCCTTCCTGTGGACTCTGGGGCTCCCATTACATGAACTGGGGGCAGGGTACGCGATGAGGAAGGGGCCCAACCTTTGCTTTGTGGGAAGCGGCATCTTCCTTCAAAGAGCAAAATGGCTAGGTTGACGGAGGGGAGGGGCTGTGAGGAATGGCTTCTGTGGGAGCCCCCGGCCTTGAGGGGGACCCGCGCTGCACCTGGGTGGCCGCCATGGCTCTGACAGCACAGGGGCCCCCACCCCATGCAACCATGCTCTCTCCTAGGGTTCCGCTCGAGATGTCGGTCCGCTTTTTGCCTGAAGGGCCCTCTCCCTTCTCAGGACACACATCCTAGTTGTTCGTTTTATTTTTAGATTGTGGGACAAACTTCTCGTTCTAAAATAAATGAGCCCTGGGGACGTGAGGCACATCATGGTGCCGGTAGTTAACAGTGCTGTATTATGTATATGAAAACTGCATCACGAGAAAAGAAAATCTGACTGCGTGAGGTTGTAACTGCACACAAACTTCCTTTCTTTAATACGTCTTTTTTTTTTTTCTTTTTTTTTTTTTGCACTGATTCAAGTTGGTTTTGCCCAGACAGGAGCACCGTGACTCACCTGTTTCTTTTCTCCGCCCTGTTCCATTAATCATTAAGCCTTAAGATGTAAGATTAGCTGAGTAAGATTAATGGAGCTCTTTGGGCCTCATTTTAGCCTTAGATGTGTTTCAGCCCTCGGCCCACTGAGGAGGAATGACAACCCCACGGGCCCTGGGACCAGACTGGATGGGGCCATGGCTGATTCCAGATCTGGACAATGATCAGTTACCTCATCCACCTCCAACTGTCCAGTCGGTAGCACCCACGACCTTAAATCCCTCAGTTTCTAGGGTTGCTGATTTTTCCCTATATTAGCTGTATCCCTGAGATATGTGGGGAGCCAGGCCTGTGAGCGGCAGCTTGCCTATGTCCCTGGGACTTGAGGCTCTCTCATAAAACTTTCTTTGCTGCAAAAACCTGCATGTAGCTCTTCATTGGCTGAGAGGCACACAGGCAGACGGAATCCTTTTTGTCCAGACAGCAAAGTGATGGGTGTTCACTAAGCTTACCGTGGTGATCGTTTTGTGATATATCCATATATCTTCATGTTGTGTACCTGAAAGCAATACAATGTTATCAATCCTAGCCAATTAGAAAAAAAATGTATGGTCCCCATGCTCATGGGATAGCCGAGGTGACAGTGCGGGGCGGCGTGGTACAGGGAAGAGGGCACAGAAGGAATCTGCTGGCCTTGGGTTCACGTTCTGGGCCTGCTATTTACTGGGGGGTAAAGTTAGACTCGTTTTGAATTAGCATTTAAATCTCAGTGGAACTAAATACATGTCTCCACAGGAGAGGCCAGTCTCAGCAAAGCCTGGGAAGCAGGGAGGGGCCAGCAGGGGTCCAGAGGTGGGAAGAGCAGGAGTGGAGGAACGGGAGGGGAAATTGTTTTTGAACCTGCGGGAGAAGATGGTTTAATTGCGGGTGCTGTTGCTCGAGTGGAATCCTGCAGCCTGTGGCTGGAGACCGGAGGCCTAAACCAAGTTCAGGAAGCAACTCCGGGGCCTGATAATGACCTTTGACTGGCAGCCCAGACCGCCCGCCCTCCGGATTCCTGTTTCCGTTCCAGGGCAAAGGTCACTCAGCTGCTGGAACATCTTTTTTTTTTTTTACCCCTCCCCGGCTTCCTTTACCTTATAAGGAAGGTCAGCATTGCAAAGCCGTTCTTCCTTGATTTCTACAGGCAGTTCCGTGAAGCAGCAGCCGGGTCCTGTGAGGGAGAGATGGCTGGGAATTCAGTCTTGTTGGCTGCGGTCTCTGTGCTCTCTGCCTTTCAGCAAAGTAAGAGGTCTGGGCAGAGAGAGAGAGAGAGAGAGAGAGAGAGGAGAGAGAGAGAGTGAGAGAGAGAGAGTGAGTGGAGAGAGTGTGCATGTGCACGCGTGTGGCAGGCAGAGGGAGGGTGGTCCGGTTTTTGGGTTTCGTTCTAACTTGCTGGGGGCCTCATGTGCTCCGAAGAGCATCGTCTGCTCAGGGCCATCAGTGCTTCCTTCCTTGGGGACAGGCAGAGGTGTGGACCGTTCCAGGGGTCATTTCTCCTCACGTGGACCCTCTGAGCCCAGCGAGTCTGTGTGGCCTGTGGTTACAGCCCACAGCCCAGTTGAAGCCCATTGGAAGTGTGCTCACCTGGGGGAAGTGGCCTGAGAATATCAGTTACGAGTATGCCGGAAGTAACCTTGGACCTGCTTGTGAACTCTGGTTGTAATTTCTTAAACCCTGATCTTTTAATGAATGCATTTTCTTAAATAAACTGCCCGTGGCAGGGATGAGACCAGGTTTAGTTAGAAAACTCTCCTGCAGAAATGTGAGCTTCGGATTAAGTAATTCTAAATTTTAAAGCACCTTCCCTAGGATTACCCAGTATCCCAATTGCCTGGTGTAATGGAGGGCTTTTTCTCCACGGGGGTCCCATCTGCTCAATTCATATTCTCTTCCCTGCTAACTGGGGGAAAGGGTGTGAGCACTGGTGGGCAAGACGTCGGGCACACGTATTTCTCCTTCCAAGTCCCCTGTGCCAGGCGGGAAGACAGGGCAGGGCTGTGGACTGCATGGCAGCCGGAAGCATGGAGCACCACAGCTCAGGATAAAGTCCGCCGGCCACGTCCCCAGCATGTTGCCTTGCCCGCCTGCTTTGTGCATTTATGAAAATGCTGTACCCTGAGACACATTTCGTGGCTTGAGTTACAATCATTTCAGGATGTTTATTGCCATTTAAGAAGCACTTCGGGCTGAAGTGCCTGGCTGGCTCCTGGTTTACCTAGACCTACACAGAAGTGCTGCCTACCTGTGTGTGCCCTGATCAGGGCACAGCAGAGAGCAAGGAGCAGGTCCACAGACGCCCCCAGAGCCTTTGTCATCGGCACAGGCGGGCTGTTGTTTGCTGGTGGGTGCAGGGGACGGTGTGCACTGCAGCCGGAAGGTCTGGCCGCTGGGTGACACAGGTGAGAGTGGGAAGGAGGAGAAGAGACTGGGCCGGTCAGTGGTGGTTGGTGGCGCACAGGAAATGCTTAATGATGGGTGGAAGAGAGAAAGTGGGAGAGGAGAGACAACTGTTGAGCTGGCATTAAGAACCAGACTTTGCTGCTTCTACGAAAGTCTGGGGTTTCCTGAGGCAGGATGCCATGTGCCTCAGGTTTTGAAGACCACCTTGTATCTGTCCAGTCCAGCCTCCTACCATTTGAGGGCCCTGGCCAGGGTAGTGTGTCCTTCAGTGTCCTCATCAGAGAGGGTTAAGCAGGACACTGGGTGGGGAATGCCCATCAGGGTGCCTGGCCCAGGGCTGTGCTCAGGTCAGTCCCGTTCTCCCTGCTTCCCTCCAGCGAGGAGCTTCTCCTGGCTTGAGAGTCACCACAGGGTGAAGCATCCTAGCCGTGCCGGGGGGGGATCATGGGGTCCTCTGCACGCTCTCCCCAGCACACATATCCCTCTGGAGAAAGCCAGGGAGAGAGGAGGACAGGCAAAGCAGAAGGAGATGATTCTCAAGCCGTTTGTAATCAACTCGTAAGAAGGCAAACGGGGTTGAAGCTCTCCAGAAGAAGTGGTGACATAGCCTTTCCGCCCTCATCACTTGGCCCCACGGTAGCCCTGGTCTCTCTCAGGACCAGCCCAATCCCTTCCTCCGGCAGGGCTGGCTGGGTGGGGGGTGTTCACCCTGCTCTGCCGAAGTGCATCCTCACAGGGGCCGCCAGGTGCCACCCACAGCACAGCCCCGGGGAAGAGGGCTGGCAGGGCCTCCAGCGCCTCAGGCTTCCTTCCGAAGCTCTAGGTAGAACTGAGGAGCGCGCCTTTCACCCCTTCTGTCTTCTGGAAAGAATCGCGAAGCCTGACCAAGGGCTTCCTCCAAGGCTGCGGAGCGTGTTGGGAGCAGGGGCCACAGTGGCCAAACCCCAGTCTCCCCCTCAGGAGACAGATCCCCTGTGTGTGTGTGTGTGTGTGTGTGTGTGTTTGTTTGGCTTGAGCTGGCCCCATAATGACCGGCCTCTTCAGATGTACGCTGCCGTGAAAGGGTTTAGCCCAGGGTTGGAAATAGCGCCCAATCCCACCCTTTCTTACCTTCCCTCTACTCTCTCAGGCTTCCGTAAGGAACTGTGGGTTTTGGATGAGAAAGACTCCGATCTGAGCAGGGACACACTTTAGATGCTCAGCTCCTCTTCAGTCCTAAACGACAGTTCATTTGTTGCCGAGGGGGATGAGGAGGGCAAGGAAGGGACCTTGTACCACAGCCCTCACGAAACCAGCTTCGATAGTCACCGCCTTCCTGTGAGAGGGGAGGAGGTAGCATCGTGTTTCAGGAGGAGACATGTCACCCCGAACGCTGCTCGTGATGAGAGATTGAAGCTCCCAACTTGGTGTGGAGAAGGAAACTATTTTGAAAACATTAGCAAGTGGGAAATGGAACCGAGGCACTCAAATAAGGGAGGCTGGAGTAGTGCTGGTGAGAACCGGCGAGGAACGGAAACTAGGAGGGGCCATCGGAAGGGACACGAAGGATCCCAGAAATGAACCGTGGGGTTCATGAGGAATTGAGGGCAGCCGACAGGGAGAAAACTAATCATAAGACACAATGGGGTGTGATAGTCGAATGCACCTGCGTACAGCAAAGGAAGGAGAACAAAGTCATAATCGTCGTGCAATAGGGAAACTGAGTCAGGCGGGGATGCCCTTGTCCCTCAGAGTTTTCTTATGACCCTCCTTTCTGGCACTCCTTCTCTCTAGGCGACCACTGGTCTATTTTATGTCGCTATAGATCCACCTGCATTTTTGAGAATTTTACATGAATGGCACGTTACAGTGGCAGTTCTAGTTGATCTTGTTTCTTCCGTTCAGCATAATTATTTAAAGGTTCAGCCGTGTTGTTTCATGTAATAGGTTATTTCTTTTTCCTGTTGTGTAGTATCCCATTGTATGGATATATACATATACCACAATTTGTTTGTTTATCCACCCGCTTGTTGACAGACATTTCCGTTAGGCTTCTCTAGAGAAAGAGAAGCAGTAGACTATATACATATCCACACACACAGATTTATTAGGAAATTTGCTCAGGCAGTTGTGGAGGCTGGCAAGTCTGAAGTTTGCAGGGTGGGCTGGAAGGCTGGAAATTCCAGCAGGGTTTGATGTGGCAGTCTTGAGCTGAAGGCAGAGTGGAGGCAGAATTCCTCCCTCTTTGAGGACCTCCATCTTTTTTCTTAAGGCCTTCAACTGATTGGAGGAGGCCCACCCACATTAAGGAGGCCAATCTGCTTTCCTCCAAGGCTACTGATCTAAATGTTAATCACATCTGAAAACATAACCCTCACGGCAACATTTAGACCAGTGTCTGACTAAACAACCGAGCCCCATATCCTACCTAGTTGGCATTTTAAATGAACCGTCACAGAGTGGTCCCTAAATTGTGGCCATTACAAGTAAAGCCGCTGTGAACATTTGCGTACAAGTCTTTGTATGGACATCTGCTGTCATTTCTCTTGAGGAAGTACCTGGGAGTGGAATCACTGAATCATATGGTCATGTAAGTCTAACCGAAAAATCTCTTCCAAGTGATTTTTTAAAAAGTGGTTGTACCCTTTCCCATCAGCAGTGGATGAGGGTTTCAGTCATTCTTGTTCTCACCTGTTTTCTTTGTTAATTGGTATGACCTGTCTCTTAGACATTAATTTTAGACATTTTAATAGGTACGTAGTAGTATCTAACTGTGGTTTAAAATTGTCTTTTACTAGTGAATAAGGATGTGGCAGATTTTAACATTAATGCCTCTTTACTTGCAGGTTATTTTGCTTTGCAGGTAGGAAAGGCAAGACTAAAATACAAAGTTATGCCTCCAGCAGTCTCTGGGTCACCAGAATTTGAGAGAATTTTTCGTGCACAGTAAGTAACACTTCTCTCACCTTCAGGGATCTGGGTCGGCCACGTACACACAATTCTGATTCGGGGAAGGTGTGCAGAGAGGAGATAACCTCTCCTCACACCCAAGACCCTTCTCGTGATCCTTGAAGCTTGATTCACCCAGTGTGTGAAGTCTCTACCCACCCAGATTCAGAGGGTACGGTTTTAGGAGGTACCTCTGCATCTCTGGGCATGGAAGTTTAGTCAGAGAGCCCCCTGAGAGGTCAGTAGCCTCAAGCTGGATTAGTTACGCTATCGATTTTCTATCTTTTCTATCTTTATTTCCTCCTCTCTACTTCAAAACAGAGGTGGGTTAGTATTATCGTCTGCCCATGACCGTTTCCTCAAATCAGAAACCTACAAGAACTTGAGAAAGCTTGCACTAAACATGTATTTGTAGTGTTTTTGATCATCTTGTTCTTCTTGCCTTTTCAGACCCACATAGAATGTTCCCCTATAACCACCGTGAATTTGCCCGCTGCAAGACACTTTCTATTTCATCTCCACAACAAAGTGCTTCTAAATGGTGACATGGCACATGTCACCATTTATACCCATCGCTCGGTTCTTTTGTTAACACTTTGGGATTTTTCCTCTGTGTTCATGAGTGAGGTTGGCCTATCATTTTCCTTTCTCCTAATGTCCTGTCTCATTTTGATGTCAAGATTATACTAGTGTCAAGAGCGAGTTGAGAATTATTTTCTCGGAGCGTTCAAATAAGATTGGGAGAGTGCAGTGTGTTCCTTCAAAGGAGGAAATTCCACATCTTCTCACTTTGTCTTTCATCATCTGAGGACTTCTTTCTTCATCTGGGCTTCCACCAGGCTAAATAAGTATAGGAACCTAATTTCCTTGTTAGAAGTGTTTTGTTTGTTTCGTTTGATTAATCATGGCAGGAGAGAGAGGGGTTAAAAAATAATGGCCCACAATTGGGGTGCGCAGGGTGATTCGGAGCCATAAAATACCTTTCAGGACACAGCGGCAGCTGTCCTGGGTTCCCTCAGAAAGATGAGTGGGGACGACCCTACGCCCCCTCCCGAAGTTCTGCTTAGATTGTCCACAGCACTAGCCCAGTGCTGGCCTTAGAGTCTAAGTTTAGGAAAACTCTGGCCAAATCAGATTAGATTCATTGCTGGTGAAGCTGTTTTGACTTTGAGGTAGGTAGGGCAGATCCCTGGATAACCATTTTATTCCGAAGCCCGCTTAGCTACCTATTCTGGCCTTCAAGAACAGGCTTCCTGGAGCTTGGCTGGTTCCTGAGAGAGAGAGAACGTGCTTTCTTCCCCGGCTCTCCGGGACCAAAGCACCGAGTCCCTTCAGCTTCCTGGTGGCCTTGACTGTAACAGAAATGCTGCCGCTTCCCTGCGCCTTTCTCCTGACTTCACCCTAAGCACAGCCAAGAAGCCTGATGTTATGGCGAATCCTGCCTTTAAGTGGAACTTGACATCTCATAGCGACCACCGCAGGGTCCCCTTGACGACACGATGTGCCTGTTTCCTGTCCGAGGGTCATCTCGTGCTGGTAATTCATCTGCCAAGCAGAGATGCTTGTTATAAAGCCTCACCTACCCGTTGCCAGCCCAGGGCTTCTCCAGAGTCCTCATTCAATTCTTCCTCCTTCCTACAGGGGGGTCCTTAGAGGGACTGTCCTAGAATTTTGCAGTCTTTTGCCAGAATATGTTTCTTTTTTTAATTGTGAAAATAGCAACTATAATTTCACCAAATGCTGTTCCTTCACGTTATCGCTCAGCTTAGAAACTTCTATCTAGTCTAATTTGAGCACCTTGATCCCTTTAGATTAAAGGCTTTCATAAATCTAGGAAGTAAATCCAAGTCATAAATTGATCTTGTTGCAATCTAAATAATTTCCTCTGATTCTATCCTCCCCAGAAGAGAAGAATAGCTACTGACCTCACTCTTCCTCATACCCTTGAGGGCCATCATTCAGTGTCTTTTATCCTCTGTATTTTGAGGCTAGGTAGCTCTAATGCTTTGGCTTTTTTTTCCTTTTTTCCAGCCATTAAAAATGTTTGGGTGTTATCTTTAGACTAAAAATTTTCATATTATTTCTAAACTTGGAACCTAGAAGTATGTGTAGTATTCCAACGGTGGTTTCATGGTTCTGGGTAAAGTAGAGGAAATGCCTCGTACTTCTTGTTAATGTGTTTCTCTTTGCTTGATGCTGGATTCTTCAGTTCCTGTTTCATGATCATGAATCTGGGGACTCTTTAGTAATAGCATCCTCTTCTTACTCTATAAAGTTCTGTAATATATTTTTGGGGGGCCCTTTCACTAGCTTTTTATAGTCATTTTGAATTTTAATTCTGAAATTTAGAAATTAAAACTAGTGACATTAATGCATATCTAAAAACTATGGAGAAAAGAAAAATTTACAAAGAGTACTTTTTCAAATATTCTTCAACACTAGGATTAGTACAAATGTATTCTTTATAAATATTGGCTAGTAAGTGCGGAAAAGTTACATGAAAGAAACGGCAGACACATATTTTTCTTTTAAGTGTACCCATCTTACATTCATTGAAAGCACAAGATGTACTTATCCACTGAGTTCTAAATAGTTGGGGAGGACTTTAAATGATGAGCTCTTTAAACTCCAGCATCCTGCTCCACCAACCATCTGTATTGGTCAGTTTGGGCTGCTGTAACAGAATACCCCAGATTACAGTCTGGAGGCTGCAAGTCTGGGATCAAGGTTTTGGCTGATTCGATTTCTGGGAAGAGCTTTCTTGGCTTGCAATGTCCTCACGTGGCCTTCCCCTTGTGCATGTGTGCATGGGGTGGTGGTGGGGGGTGAGTCTAATGGGTTTTAGAGAACTTCTTGCTGTTTCTTCTGACAAGACATCAATCCTATCAATCCCCACCCTTCTGCCCTCCTTTATCCTTAATTTCTTCCTTCCTCCAAATAGAGCCACTTTGGGTGTTCAGGCTTCAACATATAAATTTGGGGGAGGACGTAAACATTCAATTAGCGCCACCACCAGACAGCTTCTGTCACACAAGCTGCGTACTTTTCAGGTAGTCAGGAAGAGAGGCAGCTGGCACTTGGACGAGCTGCGAGCCTCACGCCCTCACCTGCTCATCCCGTTCCTTGTCAGAAGCACCACTGTGGAGTGCTGGTTAGAGCTGCGCCGCCTGCCACCGGCAGCTGCCTCCCTAAGGGTTACTTGACAAGGAGCAATTTAGACAGTTAGGAGTCTATAGAAAGATTAACTCCAGCACCTCTCATCCGTAAGACTTTTCTGAGCCTATTAACCTGTCGCTCTGACCCCCTTCCCCCCTCCCCGCCCCCCCAGCCAGTTTAATAATCCAGAAGAATTCCCTGGGCCCAAAGCCAGCAGACCGAGTCTGGGGCGTCTGTTAATAGGGCGAGTAGCTCATGGCACTGCGCAGCCCACTGCTTCAGAAAACAGTCACAAAACAGAAGGAGAAAAACAAGCAAACAGCTTGAAAGAGGAAAGCCTCCTTTAAGTTGCCTGGTCTGTTTTTGATTTCTAAACGATGTCTTTTTATGGGCATGGCACTGGAAATACTCTACGGCCGACTGGGTTTTCCTCATTGGCATGCAGTTCAGATTTTCTGTGAACAAGATCATTATAAACAAAGCTTCCTGTTGTACATTCACTAGCAATCCATGTGCCAAATGGCCACAATGTCCAGAAGCGTTTTAAGCCAGGGGCCGCACCAATGATATTCGCCCTGAGTGGGTGAACTACGTGATCTGCAGGCGGGGGCGGGGTGCAGAAAATACTGGAGCTGCTATTTATATCTCTTCTTAAATTTTCATCCTTCAATTTCCCTTTCGTGAACGTGGTATAATGTGTGCGGTATTCTTTGCCAGTCATTTGCATTCGCTGTGCTAGGAGGTCGACCCAATGTTCCCAGGGGTTGAACACAGTGGCAGCTGCCATCTTGCTCATGTGAAACCCACCTTGGGTGTCCCGTGTTGGGTGGGGCTTCTGCATGGTCATTTAGAGGCCTCTGTCTGCGGGGTCTGTCCCCAGCCAGGCCCTCAGAGTTGTCTCCTTCAGGCAGCGAGGCAGGAGGGGCCGGCACACCAGCCACCGCTCCGCGCCGGCTTCGCCCGTGAGCCGTCAGCTCACGCCTCTGCTCCAGCGGGCCCTGCATATATTTTTACGAGGGTTGTATAACCATTAGGGCCGTGCAGTCAAAGACTGGAGACCAGTGTTTGAGAAACTGTCAGAATTGAGACTTCCCACCCACAAATTGATTCTTTTTGTTTTTTCCAAAATGAGGTGAACTTTGCAGCACACTTAATGACTGAGACGGGGTCCTGATGGTGCCCAGTTCGGGGCCCCCCCACCGCCTGGGCTCCCCGGGAGCTGGGATGGGCGCCATCTCCACAGGCTCCATCAGACCCCCTCGTTCATGTTGTCTGGCCTCTCTCTCGGTTTTGGCGCTCGGAGTTCTGTGTCCCAGGAACACCCTCCTGTTCCAGGCCAGCCAGGACTACTTACCAGGGACTGTCCTGGTTTTAAAACGGGAAGTCCCATGTTCTGAGAAACTTCTCAGTCAAGGGCGAACGGACCAGGCGGGTCGGTCACCCTCCTCTCCTTCTCGCAGAGACTCTTAATGCCTGGCGTAGAATTTGAGACTCGTGGCATCTCCCCCTAATCTTTTTATGGGAAGCTTACATATCAGAAGAGAACTGGATTATTATGCAAAGAGGGCTCTAACCTCTAACCAGCAAGTGAGGAGACAGACTCGGTTTCCCTTGGTGTGGGCACGCGGGGACAGGGGGTCCACCAGGGGTCATGATCGATGGGGGCCCCTCCTCCCGTGGGAAAGGGAATCAGCACAGCTGCTGCCAGCTGTTTCCCGTCTGGAGATTTTCCCCGAGGATCTCCTATAATGACAAGGTATCTGCCGTCTGGTCCAAAAGAGACCACGAGTTATTCTCCTTTTGGTTTTCATGTAATGCCACTGTAATGGTCACCGATAGGTTTGTAAGGACACGTTTTCAGAGTCTGGTCCCCTCGAATCGGACGGTGTCTGTCGACGGCTGGCTCACTGCAGATGCGCTGCCCTGGGGCACATCCAGGCATGGATGACTCAGCCGTGGTGGTCGGAGGGCACAGTCGCCTGCCACAGGGGGTGGTGGAGGTCATGATGAGCAGGGAGGACGGGATTCTAGGTATTTTAAGGGCCAGCGATACCGGGGTTGTTCCCAGCGGGCAGCAGCAGAGAAGACGGTCGGCCAGGAGCAGCGCCCCCGGCCTGGCTGCCGGAGGGAGAGCTATTTTCAGTCTCTGAAAGATGAGAGCGAGGAATGGATGAAGCCTCATTTCGGAGGGCCTACGGCTTAAGGCGGTCAGCAAAAGCGGGGCCAGGAGCAAAGTACAGCGAGCACGGCTGGGACGGGGGGTCAGGATGAGACCAGCAGAGACTAATTGCTTGTAGGGGACGAAGGGACTCGTTTCTTCGGGGAGGAGGGCGCAGAGATGGGAGGCTAAATTGGCAAATACTCCAGGCTGCGCCCTCCGGAGCACGCACCTCCTTGCCTGCATCTCAACGGCGCCTTACAGCTCTTGCTCACCCAGGACCTTCCCGTCTGTCTCCTCCATCACTTCCTGAGCGCCAGGGGTATGTGCAGGGACCCAGCCTGGCAGCAGGCTGAGGGAGGGGCACGTGCCTTGCTGGAGTCCTCCCCTAAGCCTGGTGGGTCTCGGGGCTGTGCGCCCTGCTATCACTCAAACCTAGGTGTTTTGGGGGCCCAACCCTCGGGTGGAAGTCTTAAAAGTTGGGGTGCTTGATGTGTGGCCCTCGGAAAGAAGCTGGGTGTTGAGGGGTCCCTCGGATTGCATGGTGCTGTGCGGGGCTTGGTGTTAATGGCGAGAGCATGCCTGAGCTTTTTCTTACTAAAACAATACAGTGCGGGTCTTTTCTCTTTCACCCTATGTATAGGAATCACTCAGCTGGTTTCTGGATTTTCAGAAGGACTTGCTCTTCCCCGCGCCTCAGAGGAGGGGTGTTCAGGCACCCCCTGTCTCACCACCTTGGTTGCAAAAACAAAACAAAACAAAAACTTATTTTGACTAAGAAAACAAAAAATCACTCATCGTCTTCAAGAACCAGTATCAACTATTTCCGGGTCAGTTGCCCATAACCTTGAGTGCTCAAGCTCTCAGGCTTCTTTAAGGAAGCATGTGGGATCGGTGATACCCTGCACACTGGAGACCTTACAGATTACATCCAAGTTCTTTCTGGCTGTGATGCTGGCAGCAGAGAACGCAGCCAGCCTAGCTGAGATTGCTGTGTGGAGAAGCACAGGAAGGAGGAGGAATGTAATTCATCTTGTTTCCCTTTGCTAGGTGCTGATGCATTAATTATAGTTCCCAGAGAACTCTTCCCTTTTGCTTAAAATAGCATCGAATTTTCCGTCCAAGTCTTCCATGAATAGAGGCAATTCGAGTTGACATTAGCACAGAGCTTTGGGGTCTGGAGATGACACAGTCTGCCTTTGATTCTCGGCGAGGCTTTAGGCAACTGGGGCTCTCAGGCCTCAGTTTGTCCTCTGTAAAATGGGAATGAAACATGCTCATTCCTTTACTCTGGGAGGTTTTAGGGAAATGATTTAAAGATCATTTCTCAATGTGCTGAGTAGCTCAAGTGGAAGGCAACGGATGTGAGGGAATTTGCAGGGGAAATCCATTAATACGACTTGAGTTATTTTCTGGGTTCTTTGGATAAGATACAGAATAATTTTCAGGCTCAGAATTATGACCATCTCAAGGCCCATCTTCTGGAAAAAAAGCTACGATTCACTTCTACTCCTGGCAACTTGTATGTAGGAGAGTGATTCTTGGTCCTGCTCTGAGATCTAAACAATGCGTGAATCCCAACTCAAAAACCTCATTTTACATGTAAGGATCATTGACACTCTTTATGTAAATTATTATATTATTTTTGTAAGACGAGATTGGGCATTTTACCTCTAGATGAAAACTCAAACTTTGGAGTAGAGGTTTCTTATAAAATAACCATGTCTTTATTTTTTCCTGCAGACAAAACTGTGTGGAGTTTTACCCCATATTCCTGATTACATTGTGGATGGCTGGTTGGTATTTCAACCAAGGTAATTTTATTTTTGTTATTTATTTTATTTTATTTTTTATTTAATTTACACTGTAAAATTTATTTTTTTATGGTGCCATTGGTTAACGAAATCTGATGTTTTAGCTGTACATTTTAACGGTAAGGCATATATATATATTTACATTGTGTGTTCACCTCCCATAGTTAGATTGCTTTCTGTCACTACATATTTGACCCCTTTTACCCCATCTACCTTCCCCCTTCTCCCTCCCCCCTACACCCTGGTTCTACTAAGTTAATTTTAAAATGCAGCCAACTCTGTTCTAAAGAGGTCCGCGGTTCCGAAAACTAATAAGGAGCAGACAAGCGGCCACACATCTAGGATCCTGGAAATGGTTTTAAAATGACCAGTGTCTGTGTGCATCAAACAGCACTGTGCTACAGATAGGCTACCGTTGGCTTCGTTCTAATTTAATTCAGTAATTACTTTTAAAACTTGGAATAAGCTGTATGTTGGGCACTCCGGGATGAAAATGACACAAAATGTGTCCGCAGTAATAATCCTCTAAATTCTAATTTATCTGCAGACGAGCACACGGAACTAACAGTTCACCCTACTCATTGCAGCTCATGTTCACTGAGCGCTCACTACGTGTCAGGTCCTGTTTTTAAGTTTTACACATGTAATAACTCATGCACAGGGTTTAAAGGATTAAAAACCTTCCTTTGAGAAAGAATTAATTCCTGCTTTTCAGATGAAGAAACTGAAGTACAGGGAGGGTACGCAGTTTGTCCAACTTAGCATTCACCAGTGTAAGAGAAAATGAGCTTTCAAGGACAGAGCAGGGTCTATTGGCAATTTGACCCAACAAACCAGTCCCTTTCTTTCCTTGGGAGTTCCCAAGGGTATAGTGCTAGCGTATATAACACGCTACAAACATGCACTTTAAGCATTTTTTTCATTACAGTTGACATGAAATATCATTTTATATGTTCGTTTCAGGTGTACAGCACAGTGGTTAGATATTTGTGTAAATAATGAAGTGATCTCTCAATTAGTCTAGTACCCGCCTGGCACACTACACATAGTTATTACAATATTATCGACTGTATTCCCTGTGCTGCACTTTACATTCCTGTGACTGCTTTATAACTGCCATTTTGTACTTCTTAACCCTGTCCCCTTTTCCACCCCACACACACGTCCTTTCTGTACGGGCCCGGGGTACCTTTGCAGAGCTGAGGGCTTTACCTAAGCTCCCCTGCCGTTTTCACAGGGGGTCAGACCAGAGCCAGCTACCTTAGTTGGAGAAATTCGATCCCTTTGGCTTTCTGATAACTCTCATCTCCGCCTGGCCTCCTTTGGGTTTGACCTTGGATTACGAAGATTTAAATAAACCCAAATCCAGCTGCTTTCAAAGGCAGGCAGCCCTCCGATCTTTTTGTTGTAATTTTTACTATCACCTGAAGAATTTAAAATAAAAGGTCCTTTAGGGAGAGACGACTTAACTTTATTCCAGCTCACCTTTTTGTCCCTTACGGGCACAAATGAAGGATGTCGTTCCCTGTCAGGTGAGACCACAGTAACGACCAGTAGAAAAGTGCCTTTTGATCCTGGGACTCTGCCATCCCCCCTTGTGGCTTTCACTGTAACGGGCTGACTGCCTGTCAGGAAGGGATTCCTCAGGTATCTTCTTGTCATAATTCTCTCTTCTTTCTCATCCGAAGTGAGTTGCCTGTTAGCTGCCCCTGGATAGTTCTTGTTGGCCTGTGGGAGGAATTCATTAGATCAGGAGTTTCAAAACTGTAGCATGCTCAGTCAGAGTCTCTCCACTTCCCCGGGGTCAGGTGACCCTGCACCCCTTCTTCTCCAGCTCTGTGCTTGGCCACCCCCCCGCTCATCCTTAAGGTCCCCAAGCAAATGTCATCCGCTCCGAGGGGCCTCCGCTCCCCCTTTGTAAAGGCGCCTCTCCAGGTCCCATGGTCTCCTCCTCTTTATTTCCTTCACCACACGTTCTTTTTCTCCCGTTCTGAGGGTATTTTTCCTTGCTTTCTGTTTGTTTTAAACAAGAGGTTTCTTCTTTTTATTTTTCAATTACGGCTGCCATTCAGTATTAGTTCATATTCGTTTCCGGTACAGCGTAGTGGTCGGACATTTACATCAGTTACGAAGCAATCCTCCGATTAGTCTACCCCTGCTGGTACCATACACGGTCATTACAGTATTACCGCCCGTCCTGCCCATGCTGTGCTTTGCTAATGTCCTTCACTGCACTTTCGAGTCCGTAATTCTCTTCTCGTTTCTCTCTTTGTTCCTTGTCTGTTTTGCTGATAAACTTCATAGAGGCGGGCGGTCGTATCTGTTTTGCGGCTAACCTCAATCCTTCGAATAATACCTGGTATGCAGTAGAAACTAAAGAAAATGTTTGTCACCTAATAACGTAATGATTTAAATTCTATCCAGCATGTCAGAGCCCTCAGATAAGACTCCAAGTGTGGATTAAAGGGCTCTGGCCATTTGCATCCTTGAGGAAGAGAGAGTTTCCTCATGTAGGGAAGATATTGATATTTTCCTTTGGACAGGATGGCAGAACATCATGCCACACTTTACATCTCTTTTGGGTAAAACTTACTGTTAAAGAAATCCATAAATCTTAAGTGTACCATTCTTTGAGGTTGACAAGTGTATACACTGTGTGACCCAAATTTCTATGAAGATATAGAACATACCCTTCCCAGTCAACTGAGAAAATGCTCACCAAACACTGTTCTGATTTTTTCAGGGCAAACGCCGTTATGATTTTTGGGGGTCATAGTTTAGTTTTGCCGTTCTAGAACTTTCCATAGTTGGACTCATACAGAATGTACTCTTGTGTAGTGCTTCATGTGCTCAGCAAAATGTGTTTGAGGTTCACCATGTTGTTGTCAGTATCTGTTTCTTTTCCTTACCGAGTTGTTTTCCATTATATGATGGTCACACTTTGGTTATCCATTCTTCCAATTGATAGACTCTTGGGCTGTCTCCAGTTTTGGGCCAGGATAAGTAAAAGTGCAGTGAACATTCTGTACCAGCCTTTTTATGGCCACGTGCTTTCGTTTCTCTTGGGAAAATACATAGGCATGGAATTGCTGGGTCCAACGCATGTCTAGTTTTATAAGCAAGTACCAGAACGTTTCCCAAAGGGGCTGCGCTGTTCTGCATTCCCGCCAATAATATGTGAGGGTTCACTAACATTTTGTGTTGTCGGTCTGTTTTAAACTTTAGACATTTTGGTGTGCGCATGCTGTCATCTCACTGTGGTTTTAAATCATGGTTTGCTGCTAGTGGATGATGTCGAATAGTGTGGAAAAGGGTTCATGTGCTCATCGGTACATGCGTGTATCTTTCCTGTGTGAATTGTCTGTTCAAACACCTTTGCCCAGTTAAAAAATTAAGTTATTTATTTTCTTTTATTATTGAACTCTCAGAGTTCTCTACATTTTGGACACAAGTCTGCTAGATCTATATGTTTTGTGAGCATTTTCTCCGTTTTTAGACTACATTTTGGAGACTGCCGTCAGATTCTGTATCTTCTCTATTTTTTCTCTATAGTTTTAGCTACCTGTCTGGGTCTGGTGTATATCTATGAGCGTTACCAGTATTTCTGGGGATATTCAGAAGATGCTAAAAAAAGGTAAGGAGAACTCAAGAATTGCCTTTTTTGGCAAAAAGTAGCGGGATGGAGTCTGAGTTCGTTTCCTACTCCTGAAGCTATTAACGGCACCGATGGTCTTGATGACAAAAGTGATCCCTGTTGCCTTTTCCTGTCTCACGCCTCACCGTGCACGGACTTCGGGAGACTTGGCCTCAGGCAAGCATAAGAGTGCACTGAGCATGTGCGCTATGGCCATCGTGCTTGAAATCATTGCAAAAATTGCACTGTCTCCAAAACCTACCAAGGAAATACTCGTGCCCAGCCAATTAACCTCTGTGGCTGGCGTCCCCTTTAATCTATGTGATGAATCAACACTTTCAAGTGACAGAAACATGGACGTTCTGGGCCGTGCCAACAGCGAGCAGGTGGCTCACGGTGGCCTTTTCTCTCTTCTCCACCTCATACCCGCCCTGCAGGATGACTGGTTTCCGGTTGAGTCTGGGGATCTTGGCCTTGCTGGCTGTCCTAGGCTCCCTGGGGATTGCAAACAGCTTTCTGGATGAATACCTGGACCTCCACATTGCCAAGAAACTGAGGCACTTCTAGCTTCCCGCCTCCCTTTGCGCGAACGTTTGCAGAAGCTGTTTCAACGCTGAAGGTTAACGTATGGTGTAGCACTTGTTCACCTAAAAAGCAATAAATAAATAAAAGTCTGCATTTTGTGTTTCTGGAAATGGCTGTGTAGCGATACACACTTTAGAGGATGCGTTTCCTGTTCGTTTAAGAACTGAGTTTGCTCTGAGGGGGACAGGTCGCTATCATGCGTGGAAGCACGCTGAGCCGTGGTTTGAGATGTGCATGGCAAGGCCGTGGCTGCTTGTGCGGGGAGCAGGCAGCCTGGCCCGAGCGTGGGGCTTTCTGTGGACCACTGCCATCCCCTTCCTCTGAGACTGTTCTCTCTGGATGGAAAGTTCCAGGCAGAGGCTGATAAGGCCTCAGAGCCCACTTCACTGGTGGCAGGAAAGCCACAGTTGGCTGCACGTGGGGGAAGTTAGGCAGACACATAGAGTAAGTAGCCAGAGAAGAGAGGCATCCACTCGTAGCACAAACTGAATCCAGCTGCGGAATGGACTTTATCAAGACGAAAGGAGTAAGAAAAGCGTATCGTTTGCAAGGCACCGTGCAGAGACCCTGCTCAGTGGGTGTTCTTTCCCCTGGCAGGGAAGGAGGGTCATGGTCACTGCTGGGGGGCCTGGGCTGGGTTCTGATGCCCTTCCTGCGTCACCTGGGGTTTGGGGCCAGTGGCTGTTGTGACCCTACGTACAGTCACTGTCTGGCACAATTGCAAATTACCTTTCTTCACTTTATCTGTAAAATGGGAATGAGTCCACATCACCATCCTCAAGGACTTTAGAAAAATGGAATTACGAGCATGTAGAACCCATTCTAACATCATGAACACCGATGTCAGTTATTTTTTCAAATCAGTTGGCCAGCCTTGAATCAGGTGTGGACTACTCAAGGAGCTGTTCTGTGGATACAAAGGAAGTTACAAAGGCTACGAATAATGGACAAAGCAATAAGACCACCAGTGTCTCCAGAATAGGAGGGGAGAGTCACCACGGCCTCTTGCATCCCAGATACCAGTGCGAAGGATCCCAAGGCATGCCGAGGACACACTGGTCTGGGACGGGAGTATCTGCACACAAGCCCCATCCCCCGACTGTGGCTGTTAGTCTTTGGACGAGGCACCTCGTCCGCGGAGCCCGCGCCGTGGTGAAGGCCCCAGAGCCAGGCGACGCTAACTCTGCTCTCCTGCGTGCTGGCTGAGCTCCCACGGCACCCGTAGCTCTCTGCCTCGGTGTTCTCTAAGTAAAATGGGGCCAATCTTCAAAACCGCTAGGATTCTACGGTCTTTTAACTTCGTAGTGTTCTGATCGTTTTGGTGACTTGTGACATTTTAATCATTTTCTACACTGAAGACAAGCAAGTGAGAGTGAAAATTTTTGGTGCTAAAATGTTTGATGCTATAATTTTTGATGCTATAATCATATCCTTAGGAAGTGGGGGGAAAATCACAACTCTAAATCTTACATTTGAGCATTTTGAGACAATTTCTATTTGGTATCTAAATTGGAACTTTTTAAAGATGTGAACTGTAAACATACACGCAGACACACACACACACACACACACACACACACACACACACAGAGTTTGGTTAAACATGTGGAAAAGAAGATGGTTGTACCAGGATATCAAAGCTTTGTATTTTCAAACATCTGAACTGCAGAATTTATTTCCTTTGTTCCAATTCCATTGTCACCAAGGCAACCTCTTGATCATTTTAATTCCTGCAGATTTGGCTACAGAGAGCAAATATGCTGGCTGGAGGGACGTGAATTTCTAATCTGCGTTGGACAGTTACATACCCATTTCCTGTATTTAGGAAATTGCCTGATTTTATTTTTAGAGATCAAATTATTGCCTCAAAAAGTCAATGTTACAAAGACAGGAATGGAGAAGAACTTTCCTGGGTTAGGAGAGTCTTGGGAGGCACAAAAGTCAAATGGCAACGTGGGACCCCATCAAGCCCTGGTTAGGACGCAGCAGCCTCGGAAGACATCCAGGAGACAATTGGGACAATACGAATGAGGCGTGAGACTTAGATGACGTTAGGGAATTAATGCGAATTATGTTAGATGCAGTGACGGTACCATGGTTAGGGAAGAGAACGCCCTACATCTTTGGAGCTACAGACTGCGAGGTGGCTGGGTGGAGTGGCTGGAGGGTGCCTCTCTTACTCTGAGATAGTTCTGCAAAACATTTCTGTGAAGCGCACATGGCAAAATGTGAACAATTATTAATCGAGTTGACAAGTATGTATATAGTTTATTCATTGTACCATTTCCCCCCGCCCCTTATTTTTCTGATTGAGAATGTTCATAAAAACGTTTAAAAATCTAAGCGAAGCGAAAGCCTAAAATCAGGTTCTTGGTCGCCCTGAGGAGTGTTTATGTTGAGTGCTGTGTGCTTCATTCGGGGTCTGGGGCATCCGTACAGCCACAGCATGATTCCCGGACCCGCAGCTGTGCTGGGTGTGGCCGGGGACACTCGATCCCCAGTGTGTGAATGCCGCCAACGTCACCTCCGCCCGTCGCACGAAACGAGACAGGAGTCTAAGCGGCTGGACCAGGAGACACCAGCAGGAAATCTAACATCCTTAGAAGTGAAACAAAAACGAAGAGACTACGGAGCAAACTGGAGAGAGAAGCAGAGAGGAGCAGGTGAGAGAGCATGAAAGGATGAAGGCGTGATCGCACGAGCAAGCAGTCCTGCTCTCTTCCCAGGTATTTTTCCTCCGCGCTTTTTTTTTCCTTGTAGGGTTGGAGGAAGGTGCGGTGTGGCCAAAAAAAGTCATGAATGAGGAAAACTATCAGGTAATTTGTGTCTGTGTCTGGAGAAAAAAGGTGAGAAACAGTCTTCCTTGAATCACTGGCAGTAGAAACGGTGCATTTCATGCTTCTGGATGTTCCTTCATTTTTAGCAACGAAATACATTTTTCTTACTGGGGCAGATGCCTGCTGACTTCTTGGATAGATTTTATTCCTCCTTTTCTCACCACCCACTTACTGGGCTGGGGTTTTATAAAGGTCAATATGATTATATATATATATATAAGAAATTGCTTTAAAGGAGAAATGTTTTCCATTCATCCAGTGCAGAACGCATCTTCGTGTAAACAAAAATGTGTGGTTTAAATGAATTCGGACGAGGCGTACCCAGCTCTTCTCAGAGCTTCGTGTTTTTACTTCTGCTGCCCGTCATCCCACACCCCCCTCCAGAATCAGTTCACTTTTTGATTCATGTTACCTGAATCACTGGGACAAAGCTGAGTGTCACACGATGTTATCTGCCCGTCCGTCTGGGAACACAGCCCACCACGGGGAGGGCTGGTCTTGTCTTCCATGGTCAAGTTCATGCCGTCTCTTTGTTTGTGTATGTTAAAAGCAGTGTTTGTTTTGGGTCTATTTTCGACTCCCCTAAAATGGAAGTCTTAGGTCAGGTCTTCCAGAAGAGGAAGGGGTGGAGTCACGTGTGTGTGAATTGTTACCGAAGGCCCAAGGCCCCCAGGACTGGAAACAGAAAGGGAGCCAGGAACCAGGGTGGAGAAGGGCAAGCAGCCCAGCCTCCGCTCGATCTGGGGGGGCCCTGCACCAGAAATGCTCTCAGGGTGTGTCTAGGGGGTTCACTGCTGCACTAGAGAGGATGGAAGCTTCTAGGCACTTCAACTCTGTGGGTGGGAGTAGCCTAGCCAGGTTCTGCGCTGCTGGGCTGAGAAGTAAGGCAGACTCTGTGTGTGTGTGTGTGTGTGTGTGTGTGTGTGCACTGACAGTGTGCTGATAGTATACTATAGTGCAAGACCCCTTTGTCTTCTTCCCCTTAATATGTTCCTTGAATTTCCACTTTTTTTTTTTTAATAAAAATTTTGCTCTCAATTTTCCAAGTCCTTGGAATGAACCAGCTGGATTCGCCTGTTCCCGTGTTGAATCTACAGACGGACGTCAGCGTGTTCCTTTCAGAGCTGGCTTTCCTCTCTTCCCTCCGCCATGTCCCCAGCAGTACCAGGTCAGAACACTGTAGTTGTGTGGCTGAATTTAAAAAGGCTGTGATTGATTGATCTCTACTGTTGCATAAATGTTTAAATAACGATCTCAAAAATTTGAAACAACTGCAGTTAATCATTTAAAACCCAGGCATAACGTATCTGTTTAATTAAGGTGGGGATCCAGTGGCAGTCAAAAATAAACTAAGCTTTAGGTTGATTCAGATAACTTTTTATTATTTTTTTTCTTTAAAAGTGGTATGTCAACATCACTTCATTTCTACATTTCGGAGGTCTGTACATTTTTAAAAGGAAATAAGCAATGCTCAATGTACAAGGTAAAAACAGAAAACTAGAAAAATCTGAATAAAATGGAGCAAGTTGCCATAGGCCATACAGTACAAATTAGTAATTAGATGTCATCTGAAGTGCAATACCACTGCTGTGACGATGAGTTAAGGAATGAAATAAAAATACTCTATTTTGAACAAACAGTATATATATATTTATATGTATATATTTTTTTACAGATAGTAGACCCAGTGATATCTGCAGTATTGTAAAAACTTATTTACAAATAACTTTTTTAGACATTACATGTACATCAGCACCGTAGTAAAAACAGAAACGAAACAGAACGACCTTATTCAAATCTACCTCTCTATTTAGTTGGTCCCAGGCCCGGCATGTGGAGGAGCTTGGAGGATGATGGAGCCTCACCGCCACCAGCCTCCTCTGGCTTCTCATCATTGCTTATGTATTTCCTGTACCTCTCAGAAAAAGGTAATTATGGATTCTGTGTCTTCTCGTTTGCTTACTTGGTTTGTTGTTGTGGTTTTTTGGTTTTCATCTGCTTCCATGCAACAGCTTCCCACACAGGGGGTTCACTGTCCCCCGACACCACCTCTTCCCAGGGGGTGCGTGGCCCCTGGGCCCTTCCCCACCCACCTGGCCGCCTCTGTCTCCATCCTGCCCTTTGCTGAGGAGACCCATACCTTGGTGCCCGGTAAGCAAGTCAAGTGAAGTGTTGGCCTGCCTGCTGCCTCTTTACATCCTCTGCCCCCAGCTTTCTGGCTGAGCCCCCCTTCTCGAGACCTTCCTCCGGGTGCAGCCGGTCCAGCTGTCCATGGTGCCCAGCCCGGGCTCTGGTGGGGGAGCTGCTTCGACTGCACAGAAGGGAGCCAGCCCGGGTCGGACGTGGAGGAGGCGGGTGGGAGGAGAAAGCACCCACCCCTCTCACTCCGCTCAGGGCGGTGGTGATGCCCGGGGCTTCCAACAGGGGCGGATAAGTCCTTGTAAATAAGAGAGCAGCCTCGTGATCCCGGAGGTTGGAGATTCTGGATCCCTTCCGACAGACTGCAGTTAGGCCGAGTTCAGTGAATTACAAAGAAAGCAACTGTCCAGGTCTTTCGAAGTGGATTACTTTGCCCCTGTGAAAGGAACCATATCCTCCTCCTCCCTTTTATTATCCAAAGTAGAAGGTGGAGCCATTGATTTTGCCGCCTTGCCTCTCCAGGGGTTCAGATTTGTCTTTCTGGTGAGTAGGGATTAAGGGCAAGGCCAGAGTTTAGAGCATCACCCCTGGGACTGTCCCAAAGGGAGCCCAAGTCGGCAGCTCCAGGCCGGTCCTCCTTGGGCACACGGAAGTATCAGAGGCGGCACGGGTAAGTAAACCGCGCGGCTTGCGCCGGTCCAGGCGGAGACTGACCATTCACGCCACTCTGCGCGTGGGCAGAGGAGGAAAACGCCACTGTCCCCTTTGCTTTTCAGGCACTGTCTGAAGTCGTCTTGCATTTATTTGATGCTGCCCAGGCTCCCTGATGACGACAGCTTCGTTTCTTTTTGGATAGTCGGTGAGGAGCTGCGAGGGCGCCGGGTGAACACAAGGAAGGACGAGGGCAGGGGCTGGGAAGAAAGGCGGCCGCACTGGCCGGCACAGAGCCTCGCCAGGGTCTCCCCGCCCTGTGGCGGCGGAAGTCCATGGGAACTGCCTCGAGGTGTCACTATCCTACGGGTTCCCAGGAGGCTCGAGCCCAGCTCCCCGGAGTGCTGGCCACCGCGGTCACCAGCAGAGGGCTGCCCCCGGACGGGCCTTCCTCCCAGCTCGCCTGGCGCTCCCTGTGAGGCAGCCGAAAGCAAGCCTCTGAGATTTCTGAGGGTCAGCGAGGGGCGGGAGACCGGCCTGCAGGACCCGACGCAGTGTCCCTGTGACACGCTGCTGTTCTTCGTGCCTGCCCTCCACGCCTGGCGTCTCCTTCTGGCTGGAGCTCAGGGCATTTCCGACCTGCGCCCGCCCAGCAGCCTCTGTGGGGTCTCCCTGGCCCGCGGCTCTGCCTCTTGGGTCCCCAAAGCTGCACCTGGGGCCAGGCGGTCGCAGAGTGCGCCGCGCAGGGGACCCAGGCGTCTTCCCCACCTGCCTCTCGCCGTGTCTTCCTCTCTTGCAGCTGGGATCCGCGCCGGCGTCTCGTCTCGACTGCTGTGTGACACTCCGGTGCCCGCGGGGCCGTGGATCGGCACCTGGATCTTCCACCGTCGGCCAGCTGCGGTTCTGCTCAGTTTACGGTAGGTCAAAAAAAAAAAAACAAACGAGGATGGATCCGCATCCTGTTTCTTTCTCACGTTGTATGCGGTCACCACTAGCCGTGTGGCTCTCGGGGCCCCTCCTGACTAGGGGTTTCCGAACAATTCGTCAAGCTCCTGCATCCATTCATCCCCGGCCCACCTTTGATGATGGAGTCCACGAGGTCGGCACTGTCTGAGAGGCCAGGGAAGGAAGCCCCGGCCGCCTCGCCACTGTAACTGTACGACATGTCCTGAGGGGCGTTCCGCTCGTAGGCTTGGCTCTGGCCGCTCGGGGCAAAGCCGCCACTGGGCATCGGCTGCTGTGCCGGGGGCTGGCCGAAGGCAGGCAGACCGGGGACGCCCTGGCCGAGGCCGGACATGACCATCGGCCTGGCCTGGCTGGTCCCTTGCTGGCCCGGAAGGGGCGGCACCATCTGCCGACCCATGGCAGCCGGGTTGAGGGGTCTCACCGCGCCAGTGTTAGCGTCCACGACCTGGCTCAGTCCCTGTGGGAAGTGTTGCTTGGTCAGCCTCGGCTGGCCGGCTTGAAGTGGGTAGCCGGCGCCGTTGTTGAACGAACCCAGTTCTCCACTAGTCCTTCCGGGCATCGCCTGCAGGCTCCTCTGCTGCCAGCTCTGGGCTCCCTGCTGGACCGTGCCCATGATGCTCTGCAGCCTGGGCGGCCCTGGGGCCGCGGCAAGGCCTGGCCCACCGGCCCCTTCATGGGCTGATGCTGCTGGGTCATGGCCGCGTTCACCAGCATGCTCGGACCGAACCCGCTCGCCATCCCGACTCCTTGCCCGGAGGCGGGCTGCCTCGGCCCCGGGGCTGGGTTGTGTGTGATGCTCATGCCGCTTTGGTTTGGGTGCTGCAACATTTGGGTCATCCCTGTGCTCGTGTTATACATTCCAGGTTGGCTGGTCGGCGTGGTGCCGTACGGGGCCAGGCCCATCTCCGACTGCGCAGCGGCCGGGGCCATCGTCCCCGGGTTCTGCGAGGGTCCCATCCCCATCATGCCCGTGTTCTGCGCCATCAGCCGTGACGTCCGCATGTTCTGGAGGGTCACCTGGTTTCTGGCGGCCGCGATCTCCTGCGGAGAACCTGCGGGGAGAAAAGGACACACACGGCTCACTCCTCTCGGCCAGCGATGCCCTGGGACGAGGCGCTGGGGCCCTCCAAGTGAGTGGCAAAGTGCTTTTACGTGGGGGGCTCTACTCTGATCACAAATCCTCGATAAAAACCATTATTTTTGTTTCTGCTTGCAACACATGCTGATTGTGCCCTTCAGTAGCTTCCAAATTTTTCACAAAGATGAACGTTCGAGTCACCGAAGTTCCCACCCTCCAGAGATGACTCCTGCTAACTATTATTCACATATAAATAGATACACACACAAATAGGGATAATACGGTACACATGCTTTTGTAGTTGACTTTTTCAGTTGATTACCTGATATTTTTGTTGACATTTTGTTGGTACTATTTTGTTGACAGAAGCAAACTGAGGATAGCATCATAACGAGAAGAGTGAGAAACAATCAATTGGATAGCATTTCCCTCGGAGGTGAGAGGGAATTCACCTTCTGGGCTAAATGAAGAAGAAACGGCCATCACCGTGCATATTCTATTTGTGAAGGGGAACACGGCATAGTCGAGAATACGATCGGTAAGGACCATTACACTAATTTCCCCTAAGACTTGAGTAGGATTTGAGAGGTTAAAGGCCATTGCGTCTGCTAAGGAGCTATGTTGACAGATGTGGCATTTTCTGAACCTACCCTGTAGATCTCCACGTGCTCCAGCTCCTCTGAATCGTAACAGGTCAGTGCAAACTGGCCAGCTTCCTGAGCCAGAAAAAGAAATCACCCTGCGACTTGCTACCAGGCAGCGAACTTACGGATCTCTCCAGCAGAGGCCACTCCTCGAAACCGGCAATGACTATGTTTCTCAGCTGTTTAAAAGTTGGCCAGAGTATGAACGTGTCAAGTCACTCCACTCTCATTAGGCATGTGAGTGACTCCTTCTTTACGTGTTCTCGGGGAAAAATCTCTAAACCAGCCAGGAGAATAGAGATGTCACTCTGAGGACCCCAGCCACGGCTGTAAAGGACCGGGAGGGCCATGGAGTTTTCTATGTCCCTGCTAATGATTAACTCTGTGAGTCAAAGAAAAATAGTTCTTTTCCTGGACATTTAGAAAACATGCAGCACGGGAGCCAATCGATAGCATAAGCAAATCTGGTCCTCCCTGGAACCGAGATGAAAAACCAGATGAGAAGTGTGTAACCTTGTTAAGCCTGGCACCTTGGCAGGTAACCGAAGTGTGTTTTTGTCTTCCTGATGGGGGTATTGATTTCTGGGCAGCAAATATGTCTCCATCTATTATTTCTCTCTTTAAGAAAGAAAATTACGGGAATTTTGATTATGACTTAAGTTTTTGAGGCTTGAGATCAATATCGTGCTGCCCTGAAAAATGAAATGGTTACTGTGGGGGAAATCTGAAGCTCTGGGGTGAGCCCTGGAAACGGTCTCATTTTTTTCTGTTTTGTTTTAAGCTTAATTATATCTAAATGATTAAAAAAAAAACCCACTAAAGTTCATGATTAAATACTGGATGGCAGTATCTAGGGCAACTTGTGATCCTGTTATGAAGTTTTATGACCTTAATGACTAAATTTGTATTGACTGCATGGCCAATCTGATCAACCGTGCTGAAATGGGTTATTGAGTTGCTTATTTAAATATTTAAGGGGAAAATATTGCTGACTCAGAGACTGATCAGCTAGACCCACATTATACAAATAAGCTGTTGGATGGAAATGGATAAAAAGACTAATATTTTGGACATTTTTGTTGTGCTTAAAAAGGACACACTGAGGAACTGGATATTGTCTGAAGTAAGTTTTTGAATGAGAAACTGGCTTCTTTATTAAGACAGCAGAAATGCTGCCAGGCCTTTTAAGAGGTATTAAAAGATTAATCCAAGCCAACCTTTATTTTCACTTAGTGTAAATGTCGGCACTATCTAAGTGGAAATCTTATGAGAAGAAGAGGACATTTTAAAATCCACACTGTATTTTTAGCCTAAGAAAAACAAAAAAAGGTTTTATTAATTTAGTTTCATGCCTTCAGTAATTTTAAATATACAAAGGCAAAAAAATAATTCAAATGTGTCCAAAGAAATAACTTTTCTTTATCTGATATTCTATATGTTAAACAAGACTACTTTTTCTCCTTTTTTAAAATTGTTGTTTAAAACAGTATTATGAGGCACTGTAGTCAAACTAATTTTCTTGTCTACTGGTTAACATCACAATGTCAGAGAAAATCTTCCATGTTCAAATAGAGATGATAATATGCAATTTTTTTCCTAAAAGGTTCTATGTTCTGTCTTCATTCACAAAATGCCTCTGTGCATGGAAAATAAGCATTTCCTCATAGGCATGTAACATCACCCAGGGGCATGGAACTCAATAAAAGATGGTCACCGAAACCGCTGAGATGTGTAAGTTCTCATGCAAGTTATTCCTACCGGAATGTCTCTCCAAGGACAATATTCACTCTTTCTCCAATTGCTATTTCCCCAGATACATAAATTATGTTATCTAGGGCATTAGTAAATACATAAAATGCTGAAGATAGTAACAACAACAAAAACTATATATAATCTCAATCAGCTCAGGAACCCTAAAATGTCACTGGTTTGTTTAGCTTAAGTGTAGCTAAATGTTTAGGTGCATTATTTATGCTTTGGGTTTTTCGACAAGTTCAAAGAGTAAAACAAAAATTGGAACCAAAGCATTTAGAGTAATTCTTACTATACCGAGGAGTTATTAAATTTTGGTGGATCCCTTTATCCTCGCAGATATTAAATAAGTTATGAACCAGAAAACTCAAGGGACACTAAATTGGCTTGATCAGATTTCATGTTTTTCATCAGTTCATAATACAAAACACCAGTTCTCAAAGTGTGTTCCTCAGTAGCAGCAACCCCAACTCCTGGGAACTTGCTACAATATCAATTCTCAGGTCCCACACCAGACCTCCTGAGCGAGAAACTCTATTCCCAGAACACGTGTGACAAGGACTATTGTCCACCCATGACCAAGTAAGAAACATAATTCTTCAAAGACTATCGACACTAATTTAGTGGACAGCCCAATTCCTTTGTCCTTCTTTGTCCTTCCCCGTGGGAAGTCCGGAAGGGATGTGGAAGGGAGTGTTAGCTACTCAAGAGCCAGTGTTTTCAGAGGCCACCTTCAGTGAGTTCAGTGAACTTCCGTGGCTTTCAGACTGTTGAACCCACAACTCACAGCGCCTGATCCAGCACATACACACCGTGGGTTTGTAACGGAGCCAGAAGTTTCTCTTATCATGACACACTCTGTTTCTTTGGGTTGTAGTAACAGCAGGCAGTGGAAACAATTTAACAAGCCACAGCCAATATTTGAAACAGGAAATACAACACAAAGACTTAACAATGCCGCCCTGGATATCGAGGGAGTAACACTTGCAAAGTGATGTACAAAGTTTGTACATATCATTATTACGCATGCAAGGGGCTTTGCAGCTCCTGACAGAGTCTCAGAAGCTGCCATACATCCCTCTAGGCCCCGAGAAACAGGCGGGGGATCAGAATTAGGGTTCCCGCTGTTAGGTGACCCCTAGAGACAGAGCTCTGAGAACGCCTATGGGTGAGACTAGGCAGGGTCCTCGGGCCCATCCTCCACCCCATGCGAGACCCTCGGGGATCTCTCTATAGGAGATGGGTGGCCCGTCTACTTTACAAAGGAATGGCACCCTTCGGCGTGCGGTGCCCCCATGGCTCCTGGAGCCATGATTTGAGATTTCTGCAAAGGGGCAGCAGGACCAAGGTCGTCCCGCCACCCACAAGGCCTGATGTGTGTTCTATATTCAGGAGAGATCAGTGGTTGCTGCAAGCCAGCTTCTTCCACTTGGGAAGTTGGAAGTGGGGGTTTTGGCCAGCTGGCCTGCTGGGATTAATTAGCAAGGAAGATGCGGTACAGGATTGCTGCCCCCTCGTGGTCACTGCGATGATGACCGAGACGTAAACAAGGCCAACCCTGGGCCAAGAGGCCCTTTTGGGTTGTCGAACTCCTGAAACACTTCCGTACCTTTGGCAAAAAACGGCTGCCTCAGTCCCACCCCCCAGAGGCACTCTGACCCCTCCCTGGGCCCACCAAGACCTCTCCTAGACCCAGTGACCAAAAGGTCACTGTCTGGCACAGCAGGGGGCCTCCACGAGTGCATTCTGCTTGGATGGTGCCCTCGGTTCTTAAAGACCTTTACTACTACCCGACACGAACACAGCCCATCAGGCATCTGGCTACGTACGCATCCTACGCTTCGCCACGGAAGGTATACGACCGGAGAGGTGCGCGCGGGCCTCACCTTGAAACTGGCTGACCTGCTGCACTGGGTACGGGCTCCGCTGCGGCTGGAGGTGCTGTCGGGGTAAGTGTGACTGCTGCAGCTGCTGGAATGACAGAGGACAGGGCGGGGGTGAGATGCGGACAGAGCAGGGTGGGTTCCCCACCCCCACCAAAACGCAACTTCGTATCGAAGAACAACGTGCACACACGCAAGTAAGTGCTGGAGGCAGAAGCGTGTGGTGTGGTGGCTTTTCACAAGCCGACACCCCCCTGGTAACCAGCATCTCGCTCAGGACGCAGAAGGGCGGCGGGAGCCCCTCAGGCCCCTGGCTGTCGTCACCCTTCACCCGACTCAGGCAAACCGCCGTCACTAACCACACACGCCAGTTCCGTCTGCTCCTCCCCTTACATAAGGGGATTTATACGACGTGCTTGTGTCTGGCCTGGGTGTCTGGTTCCTCCTGTTCCTTACAGGAGAGAGATCCAGCCACAGCGATACACGCAGCTGTGGTCTGTTCATTAGCGCTACCGAGAAGCACTCCGGCCTATGGACAAGGACCATTCACTGGCCTGTTCTACCAGGGATGGTCACGTGGGGTGCTTCCATTCGGCGCTGCCCTCAGTGCCGCTGCCCTGAACACCCCAGTCCGCGCCTCGTGGCGAATGTCTCCATCACCTGGACGTGCTGGCTCACGAGGATCGTGTTCCGAGCCAGGCCCTTTTCCCTTTCCAGCCTGGGCCCCTGCAGGTTTTCCTTAGGGACAAGCATCTAATTTTAAATGACCTAAATAGATGCTATGGGTAAAGGATGATGGGATTCTCGGGGGCTTTGAAAAAGGCTAATCTTATTCCCACGAAGCCACATTGCCTGTAAAATCCACCTCCACACGTCATCCACCTCCACACGTACACCGACTTCATCCGGGAAACCATGCGGGATGCCACGTGGCCGGGCGGCCGCGTCTCAGCCTCCGTCCACCCGCGGGGACGCGGCACGGCCAGCGCCGTGGCCCATGGTCTGGGAAGCCTATGAGGATCACTATCACGCGCCGTGTGAAAAGGGAAGGAAACGAAACGTGAGGGTCTGAGTCCTCATCCTCCGGCAAGTGACCTTCGGCCTGTCATTTAACCTCCTCCCGCGGCTACTGAATATTCATTAAGCACCTTTCCCCTGCAGAGGCTACAACGAACAGACGAGCAGACGAGGCCCTGCTCTTTGGAGTGTTCATTATACAATAACACGCCACTTTGTAGCCTGTGTGTTTATTTCTATTTTTTTTCCCCGTTTTTGTTCTTGGGCAGCTCTATACTTTTCTTTCTCTTTTCTTTGTTCCCTCGACAAGGCTAGCCAAGAGTCTAGCAACCAGAGAAAGGAACAGCCTCTGCCCTGTGTACCCTGACCTGTGTTTGGCACAAACTGTCAAAATTAATTAATTGTGTAGACAAAGCGTAGACAAGAAACCGCGCGAATCCGTTAGGCCATGTTCTCAGGGTGTTCCTGGACGTCAGCTGAGCATCTGAAAGCGTCTCCTCAGCCACGGTTCTCACAGTGGCGAAGCCTTTAACTGTCTCACTTAGCTCTGGGAGTACCCTGTGGGGTGGGCCGTGGCAGGGTGGGCTGGGGTCCCTGGTCACCAGTCAGAGGCCCCGGCCGCAGGGCTGGCTTCCGCCCCTCTCTGACTGTGCGATAGCACGTCAATCTCATGGGCATCTGTGCTCGGTGTCCACGTGCGTAAAATGAAGGGACCCCATGATCTCGAATGTTCCTTTCAGCTTGAAAGTTCTAGGTTCTGTGGAACCTTTGTGACTAGATGAGAGGTGACATGCCCTGCGCTCTTTGAGAATAAAGCACTGAATGTCACTTCGCACCTGCTTTCGGCCTGCTCTGTTCTGATTTCTAAGTCCACCGAGGATCATTCTAAAGTGCCCAGGGAGAACGTCTCTGTTTTCCTTCACGCGTCCTTTTGGGAAACCCAAGCGTCTTGAATACGTTCTTACAAAATGGAAAGCGTCAGGACACTGTCCCTGCTGCTTCGGAGACCAGGAAAGCCAGCTTGACATGGACAGGGCAGTGGTCATTCTCAAAGCAGGACGGTGACGGCCCAGCACCTGCGGGCTCCCAGACCGTCCCCGGGCACAGGCACCATACTGCAGCGGCCTGAGCGTTTGCAGCTCAGCCTCCCGGTTTCACACCTGGGCTAGTCCCACAGGTGGCTGCAGCCCTTCTGTGACACCAGGGTCATGTGACAGACCCCTGTACACATTGGTGCCATTTCCAAAGAATATACACATCGCCCCACGTGATCCTTAGAACAGCTACGGGAGGAAGGCCGGGAAATGATCAACCCTCCCCTGGCGGGTGCGGAGGACGGTCACGTGGTTTGTCTGAAATCACACCACAGGCCGGAGACTGGACACATTCTGACCCCGGGGAAATTCAACCCTCAGTCCGTGATCACCTCTTGGCACACACGGTCGCTAAGGAATTATCTCTCTTTTTGTTTTTTTTGCAGTTTCTCTTTTTCATTCATCTTTTCCAAGGAGTCCCGCATCTCTCTCCGTCCTGGAGGAGGGGTCCCCCACTCTCCCATCTCCTAGTCTGTGGGTGTCTCCCTGCGGCAGCTCTTTTCCCGACGCGCCTGCCTCCTTCCCGTTCCCAGGGTTGGCCGGCCTCGCCGAGCGGCCACTCCCGGGCTGGCACCGCCGGGTTCTGCCCGGTCACCCCGCCTCCATGTTGTGTCCTGGGCCCAGCACACACACACACACATCAAAAGCCACCACTAAACGTATCGGGCACCCTGAGATTTCCTGGGACTGGCCGAGGAGAGGAGTTACAAAGCCCAGCTCCCCGTCAGCTTGGTTCCTTGTCACACACCTTAGGCCGGGTGAGGGGGATGGAGGTTAGTTTGTTCAAGAGCTGCCGGGCAGCTGACCGACCTTGGTATAAAGGGAGATCATGACACAGCTGTTCAGGGACAAAAGCAAAAAAGGGAGCGCAGGCGAGCTGCGCCGAGTGGTACAACTTTTCCTTTTGGGGGATGACGGCTGATGTTACTTTGAACTGCTGCTCTGGGTAGGGGGGACTCCGTGTGCCTGTGTCCCGCACAGTATCTGGTCGGTACATGGTGGAGGATGCTCGATACATCTTCAAAATTCTGATCCTCTTAGGAACATTCCAGAAGGGTAACTGTGGGGCGGAGCTCTGTTGGGCCTTGCGCCTGAGATGACAACCTCACACCTCCTACAGTAAAGGAGCAGGATGCCCCGTACGGAAGCCCATGGGAGCCATCCCGTGACTTCCTGCGGAAGGCCTCAGGCCTCTCCCAGGATCATGCTAAATGAGGCACGGGCATCTCGCAAAACAAGACAAAACAAGACACCCCAAAAGGAACCGGCTGAAACCGATAGCTGCCTGAAGGGAAGGCTTTCGTCCAAAGCTGGAGGAATTATACGGCAGGGGTGGACAAAGATGCCTCAGGTAAAGCTTTATATGTGTTAGGCCTTTCTTTAGCTTAAAGGTTTCCTGAGCTGTTTTAAAAGCTGTTGGGAATTTTCTTAAATTTTCCCCCTTTCTGTGACCCCAAGTTCAGGTTTCCAGGTAGTTCTGTGGGCCCTATTATTCTGCTATTGTTCCTGTCCCATTGTTCATGACCGATTCTGTAGAATTCTCCTCGGTCCTTGCCCGTGACACTTTCTTTCAAGAGACAAAGTTCTCTGAATTCTTTTCTTTTTTTTTTCTTCCCGCTAGAAATATTAGAGTTTATGAAGAATGTGAGCCGGCCCTCCCCAACCCCATGCCGATTGCCAGAAACCAGCAGAAAAGGAGTCAGGCTTGAATGGAAGACTTGTCTCTGGCACATGGGCCTTCAAACTGATGGCTGAAGCCTGTCTTTTAAGTACAAACTAATTTGGTCTAAGAAAAAAACCTCACTGAAAGGCCTAAATTCTGTAGGTTCTTTTCGATCCCGGGGAACTCCAAACCGTGACTGTCCTGAGGAAGGACATGAGCTGGACCCCCTCGCGGATGCCAGGCTCTGAGCAAACGCTTGCTCAGGACAAGGGATCACGCCACGGGCGCACATTACCTGCTCGGCCAGGATCTGCTGCTGTTGCTGTTGCTGCTGCTGCTGCTGCTGCTGCTGCCTTTGCTCCCGCAGGAACTGTTGCTTCTGCTGCTCCATCAGCTGGGCCCGCTGATCGATGAGCATCTGCTTCATGAGGGCTGCCTGGGGCTGGCTGCCCAGGAAGCCGGGACCCGCAGGACTGGAGCCAGAGACCATGCCGCCTGAGCCCGGGGGCACGGAGGGCTGCATGGGGCCGGTGGTGCGGGGAAGCCCGACTGGGTGCTGCTCCTGGAAGACAGAGGAGAAGAGAACGCATTGGCTCCACGTCGGACGGAAAGCGACTTCCGGAGAGTGGGGAGAGGCCCTGGCTGTGACCCGAGGGGTCCTGCGTGGCACGTGCTGGATGTCCATACGAACAAGGCAGTAGGCTTCAAACGTGGCCTTACCACAGTGGAATCAGAGAGGCTCCGCGGTGCCAGTCACAGAGCATGGCTCTGGGAGTCCGTGACCAAGGTCTGGGACTGGCGGAGGGACAAGGACAGGGTTTTCAACCAACATCTCGCGTTTCCCCAAAGGAAAGGCAATAAGCCCTTATCTGGCTGGGCTCACCTTAAGTCTGGAAGCGGAGAGCCGGGCCTTACCTCTTAATCCTCGCTTCCTACCTGCCCCAAACGGACTGGGGAGTAGGAGAGACGTTTACACAAGATTGCTCGAATTCTTAAATGGACAGATCTGCTACTGGATGACAGTCTAATTAGGGATGGCCTGTGTACAACGCGGGACCCCTGTGTGGTTGAAAACCTGCGCATAACTTTAGACCCCCCCAAACTTAACTACAGTCCTCCCTCAGTCTCCACGGGGAACGGGCTGCGGGGCCTCCCCCGGACAGACACCAACACCCGAGGATGCGCAAGTCCGGCAGGTGAACCGGTGGGGGATCGGTGAGCGCAGTCTGCCCGCCGAATCCGCGGATCCCCAGCTGCGGTTGGCTAGATCCACATATGTGGAACCGGATAGGTCCACCGGGGACCAAGCGCAGATTTATTGGGAAACAAACCCCGTGCATATAAGTGGCCCTGCACAGTTCAGATCCCTGTTGCTCAAGCGTCAGCTGGAATTGTGACATTCTGAACGCTCTGATCAATGTAAACCACAATCCTGCTGGTGGGAGTTGGTGCTGGGGAGAGGTGGGGATGGGCCCTGGCCCAAGGTACTCATCTCCCAACAGCTTCGAAAAATAGACCCGAGTCTCGAATGCCTGAGACAACTTAGATGTGTGTGTGTGTGGGGGTGTACCTGGGTCTCTGGATTCTATAATTATGAGCTGGAGAGTCAAATGATGGCGTCTTAAGGACTGGGCCTTAAGGAACGGGAGGGAAAGAGGTGGACACCTATTTACGCACAACCCACGTGACTACTAGAGCTTGTGCTCCGAGAGGCAGTGTGGAATGGCTGGACGGTGCAGATGACTAGGGGACATCGAGATTCCGTTTCGAGACACTTCCCTTCCCGCCCATTCTACCAAACACGCCGGGCGATGGCGAGCGTTGTCTGAACGTTCTGCAGAAATGTTCCTCTCAGTTCATTCAGGGTTCAAGTAATTAACCCCCTCTCCACCACCCAAACGAAACGGGCAAAACCACCCCCCACATGAAGCAGAAATCCATCACTCCTGTCGCCCTTGAAACGAGAGCCCTGGAGTTCTGGTTCATGAAGTAGCCCAGGTCACATGATAAAATGGAAGAACCAAAACCAGCCGAACGAGACACCGACCTTCAGTCTAAATTCGCGTCCCCCCACTCGCCGAGGCCTTTCCCCGGGCTCCGGGTCCACGGCGCCAAGTGGGCGCCTAAGAACTGCCCGGAGACCACATTTCTAGTCTGTCTCTCATAAACGTGCTATTTTTCAAATGTGTAATTGTTGAGGTTACCACCTTTTGTCTTTGCCTAATCATTGCGTGTTTTCCGAGAAAATACACGGAGAGCTATGCAATGTTTATGTTAAAAAAAGAGCTGATGCTCAAAAAGCCGGGAACCTTTATGTTGCCAGTTTACTTTTTGAATGACCTTTGGAGGGGTCAAGTATTTCAGTCTTTCCTTGGCCCCCAATTCTTGTTTTCGAAGCCCTTCCTATCAATGGGGAAAAAAAAAAAAACCCCTGTTTCTTGCCACTTTTAGAAAGAAATGGCTGAATGAGGTGACACTTTAACTAATTCACACCGAGGTGTAGCTAACCAATCAGCAAAAACACAGATAGACGGGCTTTCTTCCCGCTGTGTAGTTCGGTATGTTTAACTCCCAGTTTCGATAAGGAGGAGAGAGCTGGGAAGAACAGGAGCGCCAGGGGAAGATAACTTTTCTTCAGCCTGACTGTCGGACAGGGCTGGTTTGGGCTGGCCCCGTTCATTTTCGCACGCGTTGAGATATTCTTGTCCTGTGTGACCTGCCGGGGTAGCTGGGGCGCATGCTCACGAGTGGTGAGTAGTGACGTGTTGCTTTCCCAGCCTTATCTCCACCCCACGACCATGGCGACACATCCAGCCAACTTTTGGCCCCCCCCGTCTTCCTGAGGCAAGAAGAATACTTCAAAAGCACAGTGAGGGGAAATAAAAACCTTCTCAAGGAATAGTTAGGTTCTTTCTTCCCGGGATTATACATTCCCCAAATGATTCTCTCCCAGGGTTCTCACTGAAACAGCCGTGGATCTAGGCTGATGCTGCACCTTTAGGACTCTCCCAGACAGCCCTGCTGCGTTCAGCGGCGGGTGAGTGACACCCAGAGCCCCGCCGCAGGCGTGTATTCGAAGCTGAAGACGCACCAAGTGACTCACCCTCCTGCACTGAGCCGGAGGAGGCCATTAACCGCTTCGTATTACATGGTGGCTTTTAACCTCCAGTCTGAAAGGGCTTAATGAGCAACAGTCTGTCGAATTTCTGGATTTCAGGCCACCGCTCTTGTTCCTAAGGAGGACATACACTATGTGTGCAACTGGGGACAAGCAGGCTGAGCTTTCGTCATCAGACGCGCAAGGCCTTGAAGCCAAAGGATGCAGTATTTTTAGGTTTAATTACCGGCTTGTTCTCCACCCCGCCCCTTGCCCAGCGACCCCCCTTGCTTTCTACCAAGAATCCTCATTCGGTCTCTTCCCGTCAGAACCCCAAATGGCCGCATGGATCTTATTACTCTCCAAACCTCTCACCCTTCAGTAAAATAAAGGGAGGAGAAAAAAAGAAAAAATCAAAACCAATGAGCGTATTTTACTTATCTTCTCCAGGGAGAAGATCTTAGCAATTTTCTAAGGGCTGGAGAGAGGTGGGAGGGGTAAAAAACACCCCACCTCCCCCCAGAGAGGCCGTTTCCGACTTCAAAAAAACAGCGGTGGTAAAAATATCTCCCAAGAGCAGCCAGCTGTTTATTTAGAAATCCGTGCGCAGGGAAGCTTTATTCCTCTTAAGTGTTTTCAAGAACATGCCTCGTGTTTGGGTGAGAGGGGCCGGCGTCGCTGGCGGCGAGCCAAAGATTGCTGGGCTCCTTGGCGGGATCGCAGAAGCCTGAGACCGGGGCAGACCGGGCCTTGGTGGCAAGCTGTCCTGAGCACGGACGGACGGACGCCCCCGCCTTCATTCAGCCTTTTTCAGGCAGCCCTCGGCCTGGCACCGAGGAGCAGCTGCTGTTCTCCCTCTGGCCCAGCAGGTGGCGGTGTCCGCCCGGGGCTCAGGCTCCCGCCGCCCGCGCGCCCCCGCCCACGCCCGCAGATGGCTTAATCATGACTCGCGCGCCTCCCCCGGCCCGGCCCCCGCCCCGCGCGTCGGGGCGGCGCTGCAACGTGGAGCCAGGCAGGCAAGTGTTACTGCGTACAGCAGGTAGCCTGGCAACTGAGAGCATAATACCGAGCAGATGGTGTTCGCACGGCGTGATGGACATCACACACGACAGCCTGAGACAATCCAGGAATTCCCTGGTGGCTCGAGGCCCTCTTTACACAAAATGAGTTCTCTCTCCATGCCGTGCATCTCTGGGGTGATCTCCCCCCACCCCTCCTCTCTCCCACTGACACTGAACTGGTTTCTTATTACCGACGTTTCTTCCAGGCCGAGCTGGAGGGAGGTGGTGGCGGGGTGGGTCGGGGTGGGGGACGCGGTGGGAGGAAACGGAAGGGCTGGGAGCGGGAGGAGACGGTGCGGGGAGGTGGGGATTGGGGGTGGCGGCGGAGAGGGGAGTGGTGCCCACCCCGGTCCCCGAGGACGGTCCGAAAGGACAGGGCGCCCCGCGGCCCCGGCCGCACAAAGCCGGCGCGGAGGGGCGCGCCGCCGCTGGCTTTACAATGGCTTGGCCCACGAACCGCCTCAATGAAATTTAGGATTTTACTTAAAAAGTCCCCGGGGGCGTAATTTAGCCTCTCTACTCGAGCCTATATGCTTACAAGTCCTTGGGGGACTCTGAGAAGGCAGGACGCGGGCGCGTGCGATCCCGGGAGGCTGCAAAACGCCTGTGCGCGCGGGCGTCCCTAACAAAGGACCCGCCGAGGGGGCCCCGGGCGGGTCGCCGGGGGGCCCCCCCGAGATCCGCGACCCGCGGGCGCCCAGAGGGCGCCTTCCCCGCCAGCGCCAAGCGCGGGTGCCGGTGGCTGGGAAGGAAATGGGAATGGAAGGAAGGCATGGTGGTGGGGGGGGGGGGGAAGAAATGGTTGTTCCTGGTAGGAAAGGTAGTAATAAATCAATACATAAAGAAAAAGGATGTCCGAGAAGAAAAACATCCGCGCTTTTACACCCCCTGAACTGGATCAAGTAATTAAATAAGCAATGACATCGATTTCAGCCCAAATGGAATCTTGCCTAGATTCCATACGCCAAGAGATTTCTATGTCCGACCTCACCAGTGTCCAGAGGCTCCCCCCCTCCCACCCCACAAAGGTACTATTCAAGTTTTAAGTTCCCGAAGGCCTTAGAAGTCTTGGAAGCCAGCGTTTCACGCAGAACATCATCACATTTGCTGGGAGGGAGCTTAGCAGTTTCCTGTCCTCGGGTGGCCCCAGGGCTGTGGCTCCGGGCGGGATGCCCTCTGATCTCTCGGTCTCAGTCCCCACGCCCGCAAATACAAATCATATTCCTAAGACGACTTCTTGACAGTGGAAACTTTGGCGGCGAGAGAGTTAATGAAGGCCCGTAGAAAGGAAATGACCGAGGAGAGGCTAAATAAAACCTCACCCACTTCCAGTACCGCAGTCGGCAACAATAATGGGCTAAATGAGGGTTTCTCAAAGTGTGGTTCCAGGATCAGCAGCGTTAGCATCGCCTGCAAGGTTGGTAGAAGTGCAAATCTTGGGGCTCCACCCCAGGCCTACTGAACCAGATCCTCTGGGGTGTTTTAACGAGCCCCCAGGTAATCACCAGGTCCCACCATTTGAGAATCACGGGGGCAAATAATCCTGGTTTATGGGCAATGACTGCAGGTAGGGCTTCCTGATGACATAGCAAACTCTGCCTTTTCCCTAGCAAGTCAGAGCGCTCAGTTGCTCAGGTTTCTATTGCAGGTTCTTTTGCACTTGGAACAAAATTCTCAAATTTTCAGGGGGCTGCTCAGGCCATGCAAACCCGAGACTTCTGAAAGGACCCATGGCCATAATCCTTTCAGGAAGCTCCGCACTCCTGCAGCTCTGAGGTGAGGCTGAGAAGCAGCCAAGACTGAGGAAGGGAGAGGCCAGTAGTGTGCACTGAGGAAGCATCAAACGTCATTAGACTTCCCGGCCTGACAGAAGGTAGAGCTATGGAGCACTATGATGGGAGGCAAGTGCCCTCTGGTTGGACACGTTTCTTCAAACATGCAGGGAGCAGAGGCAACATTGGAAGAAGACAAGGAAACACCTATTAGCAAAGCACTCCGCTAGGTGCGTTCACCTCCATCGTTAAACGCATTTTACGGACTTAAAATAACCCCGCGTCTCTGAGAGTTTAAGTAACATGTCTGATGTCCCACAGCTGGTGGTGGTGTCTTTGGGATTCCGACTTTCCCACTGACCATAACATGCATCTGGTCTAAATTGAGCGAGACCACCCAAGAGGACTCAAGTAAGAAGAAATAGGAAGGGAGGTGTGGGGGGGGGGAGGAATAAGCATAGAATAAAAAAGTAGAAACTGTTGAGATCAAAGGATGAAACTGAAAGAGCTCAAAAATACACATCGTTTTTTACATGTGGCCCAATACCCTAAATTAGGATGCCTTTGTGGTATATACTTCGATTTAGAGAAAGGGCATAAGATTGGCCCATTCGACCGTAAATGGAAGGAACAAAATAAAATCTCTGAATTCCCTTTGAAGTTGATCAAGTATCAGGGCAGAAACTTGGTCTCAGGACGGTGGTGTCTTTTACAGAATTTCTTCGTGCAGAACAATTTTTCACTACGGGTTTGGAGAGTTAGGTGCTTACAGTAAATTCATAGCAGGGCCGCACGAACGGAGCCTGCTCCATACAAACCCTCTGTTCCAGCAGATGATATTCAAGAATTTTGGATGAAAAGATCTGCTTTTATGATGTGTGGTACTTGTGTCCCAAAGATGATTGAGTTTTGAGACAGTTTATCAATTTAGGAACCTAATCACCGAAAAGGCAGAAGAAGCTTGAGGCCCAGGGCTAAGCCTGCTAAATGTGTTCAGCAAGTTCTTTGTTCAACCTCTAAGAAGGAGCTGTTTACATTGGGGGAACCAAACAGGCCTAGGTAGAAACTCAGCTTCATCAAGGGCCCAGGGACTGGCCCACCCCAACCTTGTAACAAATGGCTTTGTTATGACTGTTGTTGCTATGGCCTCTTGAACACGCAGCTCTGGAAATTCAGGGTGAGGGAAGTGCTGTCTCTGGTTCTAGCTCAGCTCCGAAGACACTAAGGACTAAGACTTTAAAGTTGGTTTTCTTTCTAGGCTTTCAATGAGCAGAATGGAGCTCTTATCTAGACATTGGACTATTTAAAGAAATTATGTTTTGCTTACTCCCCCCACCGCCCACCCACCCCAGTCATTGGAAAAATTGGAAAACATTGCATGAAAATATAAAGAAAGAAAAGGCAATATTCATTTTTAACACTCAAAGGCAACTATGTTAATTTTTGATGTGCTTTTGTGTTTATTCCCAGCCCACGCCCCCCCATGCAATAATATATTTTCCATGTTCATGATTAAGGTATAGACATAATTTTACTACTGTTTCTTACTAGGTAACATAGAAGAGGTAGAAAGTTCCAACTTTCCAGATGCTTACAAGTTCTAATTTCCTGGTAGGACAGTCCTTGCAAGGTCTGGAGAGAGAGAGAGAGAGAGAGAGAGAGAGAGAGAGAGAGAGAGAGAGAGAGAGAGAGAGAGTGTGAGTGTGTGTGTGTGTGTGTGTTTTAATGTCTCCTAATGTCTAGCACAGAGCTAGGTTCACAACTGCAACTGAGCTAACTGGCTATGATGAATTCTAGCATCAACCAGTATCATGTGTGACTGGGGAGGAGGAACCTAGGTGGCCCTACAATGGACTGCTGCTCCCAGAGAGTCTCTGCTGAAGAAGACAGAAAGGGTTAAAGCTGGCAGTCCAGTGCAAGATGTGAGAACACCACCAGCCACACGAAGGTCAGGCTCTCAAGGACTTTCTTGGGGGTAAAAACAACAAAAATACCATTTGTCCTTATCTGTGCTTTGAAAGTAGTTGTCATAGGCCCCTCCAGTGGCAACCCGACTTTGGGAGTTATGCTTTTCCTCTGTCTTTGATGTAAATTACAGAGTCCTTTTGATCCCTTTGTTGTGATTAATTCCACCACCAAAGCAACTCTAAATTGGTTAAAAGTTCATTAGTGTGCAACAATAGGAGCTTGATTAAATAAATTATGGTACATCCATACCATGAATTCTCGGCAGCCAATAAAAATCACGCCCTCTCGGACTTTCTAATCACATAGGAAAAAAACCTTCCACTATATAGTTAAGAGGAGAAAAAGCAGCAGTTTCTAAATCAATAGTCACAGAATAATCATGTTAGGTAAGGACTATAAGTGATATTAATTTTTATACTCTTTCCGATTTTCTATTTTGAACGTATTACTTCAAGTAAATACATTTAAAATTTGGGCTCTAAAAATAAAGTCTTTAAATGGTCAGAAAAAGATTTCAAGGACTCCGAAATGCTGATGAGGGGCGAGGCTCCCCTAGTTCCTGAGCAGGCTGATGGCTCTTGGGCCATTTACAAGGAGACGGCAGAAAGCGGGGACCCAGCCGTGAAAGCACCTGACTGTGCCCGGGGAGGACCCGAAGGCTTCCGGAGGAAGTGAGGTTTCAGAATGGCTCAGGGGGACATGAGGGGACCTGGGGGACAGACCCCAATACATCGCACCTCGAAATTCCATTTCTAAGGATTCGCCTCATGAAAACATTCACGGTTCGTGTAAAGATTTATCTTGAATCGCTTGAATGACTTAGAGTAGCACAAATTAAAAACAACCTAAATGGCTAACATTTAGAGGATTATTTATTAAACGATAATTGCAACCTCAACTCTACCCAAAGAAACACACCTAATTAAGAACAGTCTAAGCAGACATGGACTGGAACGTGGCGCATTTAGGAGGGGCCCTGGTCGTGTCTGGGACCAGGCCTGCTTCCCCTGAGCCCCCTGACGCTCCGGGGTATGCAGGGGTCATCCCTAGGTGGCACTTCTCGGGAGGTTTCGAGAGCTGGACGTGGGAGGAACACACTGGGTTTGGCTACCGTTTCGGCAGCGAAGTCAGCGCTTCACTGCTTGGACCAACGGCTCCCAAGCCCCGGAGACGGCTCTGCGGGGCACTGACCGTCTCCCAGGACGCTGGGAGCCACCCGGACAAGCGTCCCTTTGTGGCACCGCCCCTCTCCCTGCGGGTTTTTCTCCCGTCTAGGCTTGAAACCACAGAGCACAGCCAGAACCCGCCCATCTTGAGAGTTTAAGAACTAACTCGAGAGATGGGTTGAAAACTGTCATGTGCCACCACAGGTTGTCTACGCCGAGGGGCTGTGAGAAAGACCCCAGCCCCAGGGGCTGTGAGACCTGCCCCACAGAGGTGCGGACGGCGTCTGCGCGCATCCGAGTGGCCGCTGTCAGGACACGGGAGCTGCAAGTGGTTTGTCAGCTGCTCCCGGAATTCGGATTTCACCCATATGCTCGCTGCCTTCTCGGTTCTCCATGCAAAAACAGGGAGGGGGAGGCAGGAGTCTCAGCTGCCTCCAGCTTCGCTGCCGGGAGGAATTTTGCTCCTGAGCCACCATTCCCCCAAGTCGTGCTGGTCTCTTGGATCGGCTCCCCCCCTCTCTGATGACGTCATCACAGCGCAGATTACATAACCGATGCACAGAGGCCGCGCTTGTGTTACACTGGGAGCCGGGCCAGCATTGCCATTTATAGACAGAGCAGCACCACGCTGCCAAACGCAGCTCTCTGCTGCAGCCAGCACGAGACAGGAGGAAGGGAAGCAGAGCGCGGAGCTCGGGGGCATGCTGTGAGGCGAGGGCACCTGCGGGCCCTCCCTCCGTCATCGCCCGTCCTCGCCGGAGCCTGGGCAGGGCGGCCGAGGGACGCCCGCTCTGACGGGTCGGGAAGATCCCCTTCTAGAAGCTGCTGCTCATGGCCCCCTGCTCTCCCCTCTCAGCAGAAGATGTTGCCAGCCTGCTCACTGCTTTCCCGACGGCTGAACCCACCTGTCTGTGGGCCGACCAGGGGTGATCACGCCCAGGCCCTGCGAGGAAGGTGGCCCTCTGCACACTCCTGAGAGCAGACGCCGGGGCCAGCAGTGATGGGGTTTGAGGAGGCCAGGACTCAGGGGAGGGCATGAGAAAGTAGGAGGAGAAAGGAGGAACATTTTTATGTATTTAGAGATTTTGGCCGAGAACCAGGTTCTTAGAGGAAATGAGTCTAGGAGAGGGGCTGCACAGGGTCGGGCAGGGCCTCTGGGTGGGGCGCGATGGGGGAGGGGGTCCATCGGACCCTGGGTCTTAGTCCAGAAAAGTCCTTGAATTTAAATTTTTAGACACATTCTTCAAATAAGGTTTTGCATAGCGTCACTGAGAAACCCTGATAAGACCAAAAGATACCTCTATTTCATGGCTCTAAGCTGTGCCCTGTTACTAGGTCTGACTGTCCATGTCACCTGCAAGTCCATTACTGACTGACGTTCTTTGCAAGTCCCGTGTTTATCTTGTGAGTGGCACAATTGCACTGCACTGTTTAAAAAAAAAAAACCCCAAACCAAAAAACCGTTACATTCTTTTCCTTTTTTGTTGGCATTTGCTCATTTTGTCAATATACCTGGGAACGCTGAAAAAACAGAAGCGGCTCAGGTCTTTTGTTAACCTTGAGAAGATCCGGGGATAAACTGGGATAAAAATGGCCTTAAAAGAAATAAGGACCTCAAAGAGAGCCCCTCGACTGTGCCGGTAATGCAGTGAACCCAGCTCCCGACTCCACACCACACAACCCACCGTGACCTGGAGGGCAGGGTCAGGAAACCATCAGAAGTCACCTCCACGGGTCTGTCACTTGTCACTCCTTTATCAGAACTTCTCTCGGGTGGCATGGCTCGGGGGTGCTTGGCATATAGCAAGTGCCCGTACGTGTTGGCTCTCATATCATCAACATTAACGCTAATGAGGAAATGCGAATCTTTACACAGCACCTATATTTTCAGCTCCTATTTTATTCTCTCTTAATGGTCAAATCCGTTCCTTGGCCTTACGAGAGAAGATATCCCCGTTCACAGGCGACTGCCTTCTGTTTAGGATGAAAATTAGGCTGACACAGCTGGATGTGAAACTAGACCCTAGAATGAAGGTGAAATTGATGTGCAACTTTCATTTCAGTGAGGACTAAATCTACTCCAGCTGACAACGGCGATGCTGGCCAAAGTTGGGGTGATGTGCCAAAGACAGTTTGCCACCGCCGAGCCCATCTAAAAGCATAAGTATTTTTGCTTGAATACCTGGGCCGTATCACCAGGCTCCTGTTCTCTCTACCAGAAGTGAAAGCCAAGTCTGCCCTCCTATAATGCCACGTCAAACGCCCACCTCCCCCGCCTCCACTTCCTCTACAAGTTTTCGTGCCGATCCTTCCTCTAGCTCCTTGCTACTCCCCGTCTCCCTGCTTCCTGGGCGCAGGTGAGCTGCTTGACAAGGGAGCTGTGATTCGCCCTCTGCCCCGAACACACACCTCTTTTGAGAGCGTTCGCAACCACCGCGTCTCTCAAACTTGACTGCTCACAGGAGGTTACGGTCAGAGCAGGAGGGTTGGGCTGACGGACGCTGAGGCGGCCCAGGGAGGTCTCGCCTGCTGCTCAGGGTGTTTATCACCCCGAGGATCCGTCCCTAGCACTAAGGACCATGGCGCTGGTCGTCCTTACCTTTCGGCTGCTTCTCTAATGGACACACTTAGCGTCTTTTGCCTTTGCCCAACTCGTTACTTTGCTTTTGCCCTTGTGTTTCTTCTCTTCTTTATCCTCCCCTATCTTAAGAGTAGACAGTTTCTCAATCAGCGTGGATAAAATCCTTCCCAAGCCAACCAGACCTTTAATGGCATTTTCAGTTTCAGTTTCAAGGTCTTAGAGTTGATTTTTCTTAGAAAATATTTGGCCACAGCTAAAACAAACAAACGAAACAAACAAGCAAACAGCTGACTTGCTTAATAGAATGCGAAAATCCATGACTATGGGTTGTGTTTACAACTTTGCTTTGATATTACGAGCGGTAAGATACTATCACTCCACGGCCGAGATGCATCTATCACCAGAAAACGAGCATACACCACAACCCTCCACCTGACATCTGAGCACTAGAATGGTATGTGCAAAATACGGATAATTTGCTGCTAAAGCTTTCTTTCAATTCATGCATGCACCCCACTTTTTCAAAAGTTTTGGGTGCTCAGGGCATCCCCACGGGCCTCCAGCACCCAGCATGCTGGCAGGTGTGGTTGGAGTCTTAGAGAATGGGAGCCACGGTCTCCTGGTCCTGTGGGGATATTTACTCCGGGGAGGCACAAGGCTTCTCTTCACTGAGAAGCTGGACAGATGCGTCCAGCCTGCCAAGGACAAGACTATGTGCTCTGGTTGCACAGGATTTCCATAAAGCCAGCCGGCTCGGCCCGGGGGCGCGCAGAGCCACGTAGCAGAAAGGGGGTAGTGTGAGGGGTTCTAGGGATCTCTATGACCTGGGGCAAGCCGCGGAACACCTCTGAGCTTCAGTATTCTTCATAGAATGCAGACGCCCGCCCAGGTGCTCTCTGAGGCGCCTATCAGCCCTAAAATTCTCTAGTTCTTCTCGGGAAGAGCTTCAGGGTAAGGGGGCAGCCTCGAGGGAAGTGTAGATTTGGGTTTGAGCGAGCAGAGGAGGAGGAGGCAGGAGCAGCCACCTGCAAGTTGGGAGGTGGTGACTACAAGGCCCTGAACTCAGTGGTTCCGAGGACCTAAACTTCAGGGTGCTGGGGTCTGTGGGGGGAAAGCTGTGTGGGGCGGGTCTGGCCACGGACAGGTCTGAAGGCAGGCACAGACGTCTGACCTAACCGACAGACAGGGAAGGCTCGTGAAGGGAATGAAACGATAAAAGCATTACTTTAATACGATTAAGCTGGTGTCCGGTAGAGATTAGAACGGGGTCCATCGGGAGGGGAGTGGGAAGGCGGGGTGGAGAGGCAGTGTGGGGTGACCCGGCCAGCACGGGAAGACGTGGCTCCCGACTATGGGAACTTAGGCGTCAAGAGTCAAATGTAACCGCAAGGTGTATCTGGGGGAGGACCAGAATTCACACGCTTCCTCCCGCATGTGGCACGTGACGTCACACGCCTGTCCCAGGGCCCCACCGTCCGCTCCCTTCTCGTCCCTGTCCTCCCCACGAAGCCCTCACGTGGCTGCCGAGGGTCTGGCGGAGAGCGCGAGCCCGCTTCAAAATCGCCAGGAGTCATTTCGGTTGTCATTGCTCTGCCTACTGTTTAAAACTTGAATTCACTGAATGTGAATTTAGGGTACAGTCGTATACTGAATAAGGAGCACAGTAGGGGTATATAGTGAATGTTTTCAAAGCCCTAAGGATAATATCCTGGGATGAAGAGACGATAGCGGCGAAGGACAGGAACTGTGACCAAAACTACTCGGAGAAGAAGCAGCCTTTGCCTTTTCGTGATACCCCATCTTGCCCCCCAACGTTCTACTTCCTCCGAAGTGTTTCATGTAAGTTTTTTTTTTTTTTCCAAGAAGGCCCGAGACAGAGTGATGCAAGTTAGGTGGGGCCCAGGTCAAGGGTTTTAACGACAAGTAGAATTCACAACAAATGTGATCACTAAGTATTTCCGAGGCTTCACGAGTGGGTTTACGCGCTCTTGGATTTTTCAGAAAGTCAGAAAAACCACTCTTGGTCTTAATGTGACGTCTTCTTTGCAACAGAAACGGGGTGGTGTTTTCATAAGGCTGCCTTTATTCCGTCGATCTTTTAAAACTAGAGACGGAAGGAAAAAGAATTTCTAACAAGCAGTTCATCCCTAATGCAGCCAGCCAGGCCGCTGAAACTCCAGGATTGAAGAATACGCTGGTGGTTGCAAGTGAAAACATGCTTTGTATCAGTAGCTTGGAGACTGGGTGTCTTCCCGAATAAACGAAAAATCCTCCCGCCCTTGCTGAGACAAGGCCGAGGAGGAGCGGATACTCTGGTCTACGGCACACTGGAATGAATGACCACTGGGCTCTGGAAATGGATGGCTTCCCTACTTGTTCTGCCTTTTCATCTGTCACCCCCGCTCTCTGGGCCCCGCTGCTACGGGTTTTCCCACCGTGGCTGGGGGAACACGACTGCTCTGATGTCTGACACTGGACCTCTGCAGGCAGCCGATGGGTTTTCCTTTCGCCCCCCCCCCCCCTCTCTCTCCCTTTCTGATATATAAGACATTCTCTCTGTGCGTCCACCAAAAGTAATGTGTCAAACTACGATTATGTTTTCTTTTCTTAAACAAGTAGAAGGGAGACAGACCAAGGAAAGGTACTAACTAACAGGCCCAGGGACAGCAGGGGTGGGGGCCTGTGGACAGCTGCTGTCCTGGGCCAGGCCGGCTCTTGCCGGCGGGTCATCTGAAGGAATTCTGGGCCACCCGTTCGGCTTTGACTCAGCGGCCAAAGGCCGGCAGCCTCTCACCAGCTCTGCATCTGCAGTGGCTGAGCCTGTGCGGCCCTCAGCCATGTTAGCGTGGGTTCTGGGGAGAAGCCAGGCGGGGGTGGGCGGGAGGGGGCCCTGCCCTTGAAAGGTGCAGGGAAATCAGTGCCTAAAGATCGTGTCTTCTAGATTCCAGACAATCTGAGGGAAGCCAGTAGGTTCCAAAAAAAAAAAAAAAAAAAAAAAAAAAAAAAAAAAAAAGGAATTGATTTAAACCCTTAAAATGTAATCTACATTATCTGTACCTCTCAGAAAGGAAAGGTGACTGACTTGGGAGTTTGGGGGAGGGTGTGAAGGAGGGTACAGAGCACCAGGCAAACTCTTGGCTCTTTTAGGGAGTTTTCCTTTGAGCAACTGTCTGTATTCCTTTAGTTAGAGAATACATTTTGGGGGGAAGAACTTTTAAAACTTTTAAAACTTTTGCTTAAATACCTGGGCCGTATCACCAGGCTCCTATTCTTTTCTACCAGAAGTGAAAGCCAAGTCTGCCCTCCTGTGCAGGGCATTCACTCCATGCACACGCGATTATGTGTCTGACACCGATCAGTTGCACCAGGAATGCACAGGCAGAGGTGGTGGGCCTCTGAGGAGGGGCTGGGAGAAGCCACTCACAGTGACACTGGCCTACGTGCCACAGGCTGTGCACAAGAGTGCCTCTGTCCCTTGAAACTCCGGGGGTTAATCGAGAAGAGAGGCCTTGGATTCTTAGGGTACTCGGGCCACAAGAAGACACCCTTTCTAGTGGGAGTTACCAGGGCTGGTTGCCATGAGTCTCACTGCCTGTCACTTTCCTCTCGGGGCTCTGGAGAAATAGGCCCACCCCTCAGAAGAGAGGCATTCAGGACCTGAATGCCAGGATGAGGGGCTGGAAACTGAGGAAGGAAAGTGGGGTGAAGAGCCCCCTGGATAAAGGCCGTCTGGCACTGAACGGCAGACACAGACCGCAGTGGGGAAGGAAAAGGACAGAATGACTGAAACTGAGGGACGGGATGACGCCAGGGAAGACCCGGGCTGGGAACAGCCCCACAACAGACCCCGGCGGGCGGACACCCACCCCCACCCCGCGAAGCGCAGTGTGGTCTGGCTTGGGACGTCCTTATCCTAAGCTGTGCTTTCTGCTGGCTGTACATATTTTTTATGGGGGGGGGCATGGTGAATGTGGTAAAGAACAAAAGCACTATCGGGGGGAAATTGGTTTTTTTTTGTAAATTTTTTCATTTACAGTCGACATACAATATTATATTAGTTTCAGGCATACCACATCATAATTAGACATACCTTCATGTTATATATATTCATGTGATATACCTTTATATACCTTCAGGGCATCACCTGAAACTTACTGGATTTTGTTAACCAATGTCACCACAATAAACAAACAAATAATTAAAAACAACTTAAAAGATAAAAAAAAAAAGCCAATAGAAAAAAAAGTGACAGGGTGAAATTCTTCTTTTTTTTCAGTCCGAACGCAACTAGTTTTGGAAAGCTCAGCCATTTCACGAGACCGCTCCCAGAGTTCGGAGTAGTGGACGGGCGGGGGGAACAGGAGGGTCTCGGCCTGACCCGGTGTCTGTCAGCAGCCATCTGCAAGGCCTGCAGACTCCCCCGGGTTTGTTTTGCAGGCCTCAGAACAGAGCCCCTTGTGGGCAGGGGCACCTCTGATCCTGCCAACAGAGTGCGGGCAAGAGTCTCCCCACCTGGGCCCCCGAACGGCCAAGAAAAACAAACCAACAGGACAAAACAAAACTCAAATGCAACACGTATTTTCCTCCTCAGGAAAGATGAAGAACTTTCTTCCAACTTGGGGAAAAACAAGGATGGTTTATTCATGTATAGTGACTATAGTTATGAAGATATTATACACCCTGATTATAGACAATAAGGGCAAAGTTCACATCTTACTTAATGCTTTCGCTTTTCAGAGGCTTTTTATTTTTTTGCATGAATGCAGATTGTTAAAACACGAGACATACATTAATGCTGAAATGCAAAAAAAAAAACCAAAACAGTTTTCACTGAGAGACACGGTTATAGGTTCATTGGCATGAACGCAAGCCTTTGCAGACAACCCTTCCGACTCTGCGTTCGCACAGATCCAAGCGAAAATCTGACTGTTTTTTTGGGGCCAACCCCGGCCACAGGAACAGCTCGTAAACCTCGCCACAGACTGAGTGAGTACTCACGGCACTGGGAGCCGTTTCCTTCGGCTTCTGAGCTCTGACAACGGTCAGGAGGGCCCCCCCCTCCGCCCCCGGATCAGAGAAATCTGGAAGGCCCCCCCCCCCGAGTCTGTCAGAACGCGGGAAGAGACGCGGCCTGGAGGCCACATTCGTGTTGCGCGATGTGCGTGATGCGCTTTTTTGGACCAATTCCCAGTATTTTTCCCACACGATGCCCGGACCCGCAGTGGCAGTGCTAACCGGGGGTGGGGGGGGGTGGGGGGGCCGCCACAAGTGTGGTACCGAACCGGGGCGCTCGGCACGCACGGAGTCGGAGCCACGCGGTCGTCATTTCGGGATTCTGCACCACCGCAGTTCCACGATCTCTCTGTCCTCCCCCACAATGGAGTTGGGTTAAGACAATCGCCGGCCCCCCACTGCCAAAGTGAGGGTCGCGTTATCTGCGATCGGCTTGAGAACAGGAAAAGAGACTGCCAGGGCCAGCTATCATTCCACTGATATGAACAGATCAGGCGTGTCACCGGAGGGACGGAGGATTTGATTGTGCCCTAAAGCGCCAGGAGGATGCCAAACACAGCCCCCAGAAGCACAAGGACCTCCGAATGGCAGGATGCTTTGGGACATGCAAGAGTCCAGTCCCCCGAGATGAGGCAGCACACTGCTCACCTGCCACGTCAATGCTCGGGGGAGGAGGCGAGACGGTTGAGAGATGCCGGTGCCTCTGTAGCTACGGGCTAAAGGGAAGGAGGGTGACAGTTCCCCAGCCCCTGCCTAGGTGGCATGAGAAGCTTTAGAAACATAACATGGGTGCGCTCAGGTGGGTCACTCGCCACGTCCAATAAAATCGACTGATTCGGAGGGAATTAGAGAGAGCGGCTTTGCGGGCCGTGGGTGGCCAGTCCTCCTGCGGACCGTCCAGCGTTGGCTGCCTCTGCCCTAAGTGCAAACCAGGCGGACTCCTGAAATGTCCTTTGGCGCAGTTTGGGGTTTTTTCCCCCCCCCTCCTTTGTTCTTTGGAAATATTAAGCCTCAAATCCTCTTTGAAGCTGAGTTACCGACGGAGCCGTATCTAAGCCACACCGTATCACGTGACGAAACCTGACCCACTGGAATTCACTCCTCCCTTGTTCACTGTCTGACCTCAACGCCGAAGTCCACCGGCGGCTGCCCAGGAAGAACACGCTTACAGCGGTAGTTAGGCTCTCTCTAGGCTCTGTTAACTTCTTTTTATGTTTTACCTAAAAACGGTTTCTTCAAGACCCCTGTATTCTGCATTTCCAAGCCAGCAAATCCATTTTCATCCCAGCATTTCCCATCTGCAAGCCTCATCACCCTCCCCGCACCCCCTCTCCCTCCCCACCCCCCGCCCCATTTTAAACATGAAGTGAGGGGAGGTTTGGGAAGAAGGGTTTTTGTTTTGCTTTCGCCCTTTTGACTTCGGCCTCGGTTAAAAAATGATCACTCCTTTATAGGCAGCGGGAGTGGAGGGGGCCACTTCCGTTTGGGACAGCTGGCGAGTTGTCTCCTGCGACCCAAACACTCCTTTCCCCCATGCTAGAGACTTTCAGACCTGCAAATCAGCCCCCAACCCTCAGGCGCTGATGCTTACGAAATGGTACAGGCCTCTACCTTCAGGTTCTCCCTGACATACCCTATTTTCATCGACTCTAAGACCCATACATCACTCTTGATTCCAGAGATGTAAGATTGTGTGTCCCAGGCTCGGTGGGACATGGTACTTAGGTTCCCGTACAGCCAGCAGGACCACGGCGGCACTCCGCCCTCTGCCCGTGGGCGGTATCCCCCCCCCACCCCCAGACCTAGCCACACTCTCTCTGTGCCCACGGCTCCCCCGTGAAAGGGGTGAGTGAAAGGTGATGGGCACTCTTTCCCTTCTTTTCTGGGTATGAGCTGAGGACGGCTGGGGTCCAGGGAAGTCTGGGAGGCCAGGGTTCCTCTCTCAAGCCTTCATTCCGAGCCGGACCCGGCACAAGGACCTGCTGTATTTTTCTAAATGAAGGTTAAAACGCAATCTTGACCACCCAGCATCGCAGGTATTCCTTCCAAGGGAGCGTGTGCACGGATAAGTAACGTGGCCACGCACGTAAACAGTCCGAGTGCTGAAATGACTTCAGTATGATTCTAGAAGGAAAAAAAGCAAGCCAGGCGCAGGCAGTCATTTTTAAGGAAAGAAAAACGACCCTCTGCCTTTACAGCCATAGTTCTGGCTGTTACTGCTCATGGCCATCACCGGAAGAGCTAAGAGGAAGAGGGAAAGCGGGGTGGCAATGTTTCTGCAGGTTGGGGTGAGTTTTTTGGGACCTATCTGCTAGGTCAAGATAATCGAATACAACACGAACCTGCCTGCAAAAAGGCTTCCTGCAGTCTCGAGTCTTGTTCCAGAAAGGGCTCAGCTACTAAAAACCAGATTTATAGAAAGACTGGACACGACATGACAATTCCCATGTCCCTCCCTTTCCTCTTTCTCCCTCCTTCCCTCCCTCTTTCCCCTTCCTTCCTTCCTTCCTTCCTTCCTTCCTTCCTTCCTTCCTTCCTTCCTTCCTTCCTTCCTTCCTTCCTTCCTGTGGTGAAATTACACGACGTTTATCATTTTAATCATTTAAAAGGTCTAATTCAGTGGCTTTACACACGTCCACGAGGTCGTGGGCCAGCACTGACGTGTCCGGCACGTTTTCATCATCCCGAGCAGAAACGCTCACCCACGAAGCAGCCTGCCTTTCTTCTTCTATTTACTGGTTTTGCTGAGAACATTTTAACTGGTGTGATGGGTATTGAGACAAATTTGGAAATGCATAATGGGAAAAATCACGACCAAAAAGCCGAAGATGGGTTTTAGAAGCTGGTGTGAGAACTTTCATGAAGAGGCCTTTAGAACCCAGGGTCGAAAACTCACCGTCAAAGGAAAATGTGATTTTACGAAATGAGCAGAGGGGGACAAGGCTGGCATGAGGGCAACTGCCAACCTTTTACGCCCCTTACCCACACACGTCCTTGAGGCTGAGGTCGGAACGAGTGAGTTCGGGGGCTATTCGAGCCAAATCGATATTAAACCCTCCCTCTTTCTGTCTGACCATCGTTCCGTCCCTCCTTCCTTCCGGCATCCACCTTGACTGAGCAAGTGTTACGTACGTGCCAGGCACATACGTGTCACACTGTGGTGACAAGGATACACGGGGTCAGCTCGCCCACGGGTACCTTCTACCTCAGGAGGGAGGCGAGTAACACATTGGGCAAAATGCAGATGAGGGAAGGGTTAAATCTGACCAGATCTGGGGCTGGAGTTCACGAAAACCCTCTTCACCCACGGCCAACTTAATAGTACCTACTGCATGACTGTACATTAACAATGTTGTAATGTGATAAAGTTATGAATGTGATATTATAGACTATGTATGATATAGAACTATGATGTGAGTGAAAACCAGAAAATTAAAACCGGGGTGGCAACTGCGTAAACCTTAACTGTATAGTGAAAAATATAAACAAGCAAAACAAAACGGGTTGGTGAATTACGGGTGGTTTTTAAATTTAGAAATGTAAACATGTTCTTCTAGTTCCTTAACATTTTTTTTCTTCTTGACTGTAAGTTTATCCACTATTGAAAACTGGGACGAGACAGAAAAATAGAAAACAGAAAAGCAGTTATCTCTGGTGATCATGACCACAAAATGGTGATCATTGGCAAAATTCCTCCTCACGTCTTCGGTCAAATAAAATAAGGGTCATATCACTCCATTGTATGGGGGGGGGTTTCATTTATTCAATCAATCGTCTATTGTTGGGATATTTAAGTCCTTTTCAGTTTTTCACCATTTTAATCCATGCTACACCGAGCACTCTTTTACATAGACCTTTGTCCTCATTCTAACTATTTCCTTGGGATAACTTCCTAGAAGTAGAAGTTCAGTGTCAAAAAGCATGACTATTTTTGAGGCTCCTGTTTTGGAACCTATTCCCAAATTGCCTTCTGGAAAGATTTAACCCATGTGCACTCCCATCAGGGATGCACGAGGGTCTCTGTATTCCACGTCAGATTCAACTTTTAAAAAACCACCGATCGCCCCAGCGCAGTTATGACTCTGCGCGTTTCCTTCCTAAGGAGCACAGCAGAAGCTGCTGCGGCTAAGGCTGATGTTGAGCGTGTGGTCGTCCGAGCGCTCCCCTCGGCTTCCTGTCCTCCGTCTGAAGGCCAGGGGGTAGCCGTGGTCAGTCTTCGCGTTCCTTAAGCAGCAGGCTGGTGAATGCCCGAAGGCCACAAACCTTATTTCCAAGGGCTGTCACCTGAGACGCTTCATCTGCCTGCCGAGAGGCCAGGACCCATGCGCCACAGCGAAAAGGCGCGTTCTTCCCCCTGCGGTGGGCCTGGCCAGCTGGCCAGCACAGTTCTTGTGAACGACGGCTGGTTTGCTGTGGCATATTGCAGCAGCCGTAAGCCGAGATAACACCTGTAGGTTCTGGGAAGGAGAAGGCTCTGGACCGCACTGGGCAAGGCCTGCTTTTGCTATGTGGCTTGGACCCACAGTCCCCGAGCATCTTGGATCAAAGATAACTATGCCAGCCATGAGGGCAAACAAGGTAGAATCTATTGCTCGGTTACAAGTGCAATGGATCTGATTCAGGTTTCAAAGGACTTTTTTTGGTCCCCATTATATGGTTTACTACAATAGCAAAAAAAAAGAGAGCTTTTGCGTGTCACAATTAGATGAAAATCGATGCATGTGACAAAGAGGTACTGGGTAGCTTTGCTGATGAAACTACTGGAGGCTAGGAAGGCCTGTGACATTCCTGGTGGTCTGAATTGTAGGCAGGTCATCAGAATATGGAAATAGTTAAAATAGGAAAAAACAAACAAACAAACAAACCCTCCAAAACTCGAACTCCATAATTTCTAATTCAATTCACTTAATGAACACTGGGGAGTCCAGAGCCTGAGAACAGGTTTTGCAAGTCTGACATTAAATTTCTAGTTCTGTAGAACTTAGAATGCTCTCTGTGATCTGAGGAGCTAGATCTAAGGGGGAGAATGGCAAACGGAAAGCTAACTTGAAAGTTATTCGCTCATCGACGTAATTCATTAAAATAGCCGTAGGCAGTAGAAGAAAAGCAGCCACTTTCTGCGGGCTATTGAAGCATGTAGGTTGCCTGCTCCTCTGAACCTTCTAATCCCCACTTATTCATTGGTTAGTAGGTTTTAAAAGTCACACTCCTCTCATGAAGAATGTCCATGGTTTTGAAAAGTATGACGTGCACTGATAAGCGGTTATTCACGTTTAAAATCCACCATGGTGTCGAGTGAAATGGATCTCTAATTTTTAAAAAATAATTTTTATTCCATTTATTTAAACTAAAAAAGAAACACTTCGCCCATCTCTCCCACGCCCTGCCCTTTGCAACGACCGATCTGTTCTCTGTACCCGTGAGCTTGTTTTTTTTCTTCTTAGATTCTACATGTAAGAGAGATCATGCGATATTTGTCTTCACTGTCTGACTTATTTCACTTAGTGGAATACCCTTGAGGTCCATCCATGGTATTGTAAATGGCAAGATTTTATTTTTTTTATACAGACACACGTCACAATTTCTTTATCCGCTCATCCATCGATGGGCACTTAGGTTGTTTCTGTATCTTGGCTGTTGTAAATGATGCTGCAGTAAACGTGGGGGTGCACCTATCTTTTCAAATTAGTGCTTTTGTTTTCTTCAGATAAGTCCATGGTAGTGGAATTGCCGGGTCATGTGGTACTTCTATTTTTATCGTTTTCAGGAATCACCATACTGTTTTCCATTGTGTTTGCATCAATGTACAGTCCCACTGACAGTGCACAAGGCTTCCCTTTCTTTATATCCTCACCAACACCTGTTATTTCTAGTCTTTTTGAGAATCGCCATCCTAACAGGTGTGATAGCTCACTGTGGTTTTAACTTGCATTTGCCTGATGATTAGTGATGTTGAGCATCTTTCCAACTGTAGGCCTTCTTTGGAAACATGTCTATTTGGTTCTGCCTATTTTTAAATCAGATTGTGTGGGTTTTTTTTTTTTTTGCCACTGAATTGTATGAGTTCTTTGTGTATTATGGATATTAGTCTCTTATCATAAATGTATGATTTTCAATTATTTTCTCCCATTCGGTAGGTTGTCTTTTCATTTTGTTGATATGGTTCCCCACATTGTGCAGAAGCTTTTAGTTTGATGGAGTCCCACTCATTTTTGCTTTTGTTGCTTTTGCTTTTGATGTTCAATTTAAAAAAATCATCACCAAGACCCATGTCGAGGAGCTTACCACTTATGTTTTCTTCTAGGAGTTTTATAGTTTCAAGTCTTATGTTCAAGCTTTTAATCCACTTTGAATTAATTTTTGGGTGTGGTGTAAGTTAGTGGTCCAGCTTCAGTCTTTTGCATGAAGCTGTCCAATTTTCCCAACACCATTAATTGCCTTGTATTTTCCCCACTGTATATTCTCAGCTCCTTTGTCATAAATTAATTGACCATATATACATGGGTTTTTTTCTAGGCTGTCTATTCTGTTTCATTGGTTTATGTGTCTGTTTTATGCCAAACCACACTGTTTTAATTACTACAGCTTTGTAATATAGTTTGAAATCAGGAAGTACGATGCCTCCTGTCTCTCATTTTGAAAAAGATTTTTACTGTGTCCTGAAGACATGCAAACAAAAGTCAGAAATATGATGGTCTACGTAACAGAATCACATATGGCTGAAGAGAGAAAGATGGCCTTAAAAAGTCATCCCTCAACATTCTCATAGAATATCCCAAGAACCATATCTGGGAGTAAAGCACTCACAGCCTAAACCATGACTGGACCCTGATGCTCCAGCTAACTGTGACCTCATAGGGGACTCTGCCTTGGAGAAGTTGGTAATAAAATATTTCTGAAAATGACCTGGATGTGTCTGAGCACTTAGGCTGTGCTAAGTTGATTTAGGTTCCTACCAGCACGAACAGCTCTTTGCTCATTGCACACTTCTCCCTCCCCTCCCCCACCTGCAACTTTTTGCTCTGGAGTGGGTCAATGTCTGACAGCTTGGCACCCGTGAAACAGTTGTTACTATGAATATCAGCACGCGATATTCTTGAGAACCAAAGTAAGAATAATTCCCCAAGGAAACATCCAGGTTTTGCAAAGCCAAAATCCCCAGCCTTTCTCCCTGGGATTTTTTTTTCAGTAACGGGCTCTCTGGCTTTGCAGGACCTGATATGAATGCATGACTAAGTCTCACACCAGCACAGCTCCCCAGATCAGCAGCGTGGAAGCACATTCTCACGGCACATAGAGAGAGGCTCACAGTGGAACCCGAATGAAATCAGCTACCCTACGTCACCCTCACCCCTGCACTTCAGCCTCGAACGCATGCCTCTGAAGATGGTGTGGCCATCTTGCTGGCCTGATGTCTGAGCCAGGCGGTCGTACCAGACTCTTCCTTCCCCACTCATTCTTCAGGTCTAATCCATTAGAGAATCTGGTAGCTGTTACCTCCTTAATGTCATCCTAGCTCGTATTTCATCGGCCCAGGTCATCAACGCTTCCCTTGGATGACTCCGTGAGCCTCCTCACTGGTTTTCCATTTTCCTCTCTTGCTGTCCTCCAATACACCCTTCAGCCACCCACCCGGTCATGAGACTGATAATGCTTACACTCTTCAACCTACTGCCCCCTCGACTACACGCAGGGTGAAAGTCATTCTCCTTAGCATAGCACCCTTCATGACCCGGCTCTCCAGTCCCGTCTGTTGACTGTCCTCACTCCAGCCTCCATGCTAACTCCGGCTTTCCCCCATTACTTACATTTGGCTAAAGGTGGCTTGCTCATGCCTGCTTCCTCTGCTGCCAACCCTTCTCCCCACCTTCCTTCTGCACCTGGCTAACTCCTACTGCTGACCTCTAATGTCACACCCAAGAAGTGGCCACTGTCACCAGCTCAGCTGCTTGCTTCTTTGAGCATCTGAAGCACCCTTTGCTGTTTCTCCGCTGGCCTTCTGATTGTTTTACAATTGTGTCCTAGCTCACTAGTCCGTCTCTCCTGTTAGGCTGAGTCCCTTGCTAGCCTTCCTTTCTGTACTCACTTGCCTCTTGCAGTGCCTGTCACACAGGAGGGACATGAACAAGTGACAGAAAATAGGCCTATAGTTAGCTGCTTCGAATAGCCTTCCTAAATCCTACCTGATAGCCACCACAGGTCTTTTTTTTCTTGGTCTAATGAGAGAGCCATCTGTTTTCCTGGAGGCTCCTATCTAAATTACAGTTCCCAGTAGCCACGGGATGGAGGCTGGGTCTTCTTACTTTGCAGATGTGGCCCGTGTACACACTGCATATTAAAGAACTGAGGAGTCACTGTAGAATCTGAGTATATCTTAAAATTTTTTTGATAATATTTTAAAACGTGGCTACTACAGCTGATTATTACGTATCTATGTATGTATGCAGAGGGGGCTAGAAAGACTGATGAACATCCACGTGTTCATTTGACGTCAGACACAATTTGGTCTGTCTGAAACCTCTACCTGCATTGCCTATTGTTGTTGCCTTTTGAGGTCAGGTTCTGACATAACGGTTACTGCAGTGTTCCCTTATCCCTTCCTGCCACGTCCAACCGCAGGATTCGGAGCTGTAATGCTATCGAACACTTCTTCTGGTCCCCTCTCTTGATCCTCTCCTTTATTTTCCACCCACAAATTTCCCAGAATGGGCTTTTCCACATTCCTGCCTGTTCCGTCTTATGACCAGCTTGCCTCTTCCCCAGGTTTGTCTATACAATTCGCATCTTCCTCAAGGCTGTCCCTGGACTCTACTGAAGTTTCTCGAAGATCCTCTGCCACCAACAAAGATACCAAGTGATATCTCTGTTTCCAAAAGATCAATCACACACTCAAACGACCACTGACCTGGAAGGGACCTCTGGGCAGCCCTGTACCTGAACTTCTCTCGATAAGAATTTACAAGACATTTTGTTAAGATGTTTGTCCATCCATCCATCCATCTGTGAATAATCACGGTGATTGATTGAAAGATTGGTTCTAAAATGAACATAATGTGTTTGGAGACAGATGTCCAACATATCACAGTCACCCAGAGGGAACCTTGTCACCCATATGATTCTTCTTCTAATCCCCGAGGTTCAAACTGACATTTGAGGGGAAGAGAGAAATGTGTTCAGATGAAACTCTCAAGCTGGATAGTATGCGGCCCAACAGCCATGACAGAAAGAGAAAAACCCCACAGCATGGAACTTAAAGGCAAGTTGCTTGGAAGCTGATGGAAGTTCGGGGGCTACTGGTGCCCAGGGGTGTCAACCTGGAAGGAGTTCTCTGGCGGGGAGCTCTCAGGCACTGCTGCTGATCTGGATGAAGGCAGCGGGCGTGATGATCTGAACCTGAAAAGATGAACTACGACCTCGGCCTCCGGAGTTTCCGAGATGCTGGAAAGTCGAGCAGAAACTCAGATCAAACTTAGCGATCATTCCAGTATTTGGGTGAAAAATGCAGCTGCACACGTTCAGGACAGTAAGTAGGGCAGTGGGTTAAACAGAATGTGGGTTTGTAGTTGGACAGTCTGCTGGGTTCAAATCTCAGCTCTTTGGGCAAATTACTCAACCTCACCCAGCCTCGGCGTAGACGGGAGAACTAAGAAAGGTGCTGATGGTACAAGGAGCGGCACAGTGTCGGCTCGTGGGCGCAGGGGTGCTCAATCGGTACCACCTGCTGTTACGTCACTATTATTAAATGTGGTCCGACAAGGAGTTTGTCGTATGCAGAACACTGAGCAGCTTCACCGCCCATAAGAGCGGTAAGAATTGACAGAGTGACGAGGCTGCGAAACAAGTGAATGTGAACGCAACTGTAGGTTCAGGAAAGAAATTGTACCGTTGCAGTCCATACGATCAGAAACCTTCCGGAATATTGTTCAGCTCAGAACGCGACGTCTTAAAGGGCACATCGAGGGGCTGGAGGGTGTCCAGCGTGACATGCTGGGGAAACAGCTGGAGGAGCTGGAATTATTCGGTAAGGAAGGATGAACTAACATGGGTCACGACGATGCCCTTCGGATACCAGATGGGCGACAATGGAGGAGAGTCCAATTATTCTGCTGTTCTGGGGACAAACTTCTCAAAGCCTGCAGCCGAGTCTGCTAACGAAAGGGCGGACTTTTCAACAGAGGTGACAGAGGAACAGACTGCTCGACGGAGCAGTGAGTTCTCAGTCACTGCCACTGTTCAGAGAGCCTGGTGGCTGTCCCTTAGGGGACTTGGAGGGGCCTGTGCCACAACGCTCCCCTCCTCCCGGTCCTTCCTCTGGCAGTAACAGCCTCCATTGTCCCCCGCCAGGCTCCCTCTGTTCTATTAAGTGCTGTTGGGTAAAATGGAGAGTCTCCTGACTCCTAACTTCTTCCACTAGGGCCGAGAAGGCTCGTGCTCATGCACAGAGGCATGTTCATCCCATGAGCATTCATTCATGGCAGTCTGCAGAGGTCTGGACCTGTGCTGTTTGACGGGGCGACAGAGATGGCCTGGCGTGAGCCCAGCAGCCCCCAGGCCGGTGAGAAGACAGACCCCTAAACACCTCCCAACAAAGTGCAGTGATGGAGACCAGCCCTAAGGACTGGAAGGAACAAAGGAAGCTCAACTAACCCAGCCGGACTGGGCAAGGAGGGCCAGGGAGGCTGTTCTGGGGGACGGGGTTCTGGAAGTCACAGGGACTGCACAGGAAAGCATTGGAGGCGGCAGGACGATATGAGGAGGAAGGTAGGAGACAGCCCTGTGGACGGCCTCACGTGTGTCTACTCTGAAGCACGCTGGAGAGACGAGAGCCCAGAGAGCCCCATGTGGGTTTCTAAAAGTTTGCAGGCCACTCGCACAGATGCATACGGTGAGGGACTCTGGCTCAAGCTGGTCCCTGCCCTCTGGGAATTATTTGTGCAATCGTCTTCTTCATTACTGTATGTCTGCTCTGCTCCATGAGGGCAGAGACCTAGTCTAGCTCACTCATTGCTCTATCTCCATTGCCCAGCCCAGTGCCTGGCACGTAGTAGTGTCCAATAAACACTGTATGTCTCCACAGAAAGAAAGACCATGAACAGAAAGGATGCAACCTCACAGGCCTGTTGTGAGGGTTCTCCACGTTACCATGCATATCTGGTTTAGAATAGCGCCCAGCCCTAGTAAACACGAATAAGGAGCTATTGTTATTATCACTCATGTGCATTTCTTGTTCTTCTGTCTTGTTGGTTTTACCAGTCGATTGCTTAGTACTTTTGCTTTTGTGGCTGCCGCTGCTCAAGAAATTCTGATGAGCAACGGCGTTTGCCAAACAATAACCACCCCCAAAGAAATCCTTAAGGTACAGAGCATTATAGACATACTCAGTATCATAAACCACAAAGTGACATGCGAAGGAGAGAGCCGAGAGACTGGTTTCCCCGATGGGAGACCTCAGGCTCATCCCTGAGGGCCTCCTGGAAGAGCAGGCAAGTGTCATGTAAGGCTCCATGGCTAGGCCGATGGCCAAAACTTACGTCCTCAAAGTGAACCTTGAATAAGAGGCAGGTGAAAAACTGGAGGGGATAAACGGTCGTTTGTAGACCCCACTCATCCCAACACAACCACCTTCTGAGGAAAGTTTAATGTGGTGGGCCGAGGTCAGGAATATAATCCCATGGCCTTCCACGGAGGGCAGGAGTGGGGCTGCATATTCCGTGGTCAAGGGCAAAAGCCAGGCCTGCTCATGTTGCTTTCTGGGACGTCTCTCTGCGTGGTGACTTCCGGCCTGTGCACGGCCTGGGGCTGGCTGGTCTTGGTTACAGAGAAAGTGCCTAGCGGCAGTCAGTGCATACTAATGGATCTGAAAATTCAAGGGGAATAGAACTTTCTCTGAGAACCAAGGCCTTCCCAGGAAGAGCAATTTAACTTTTTCAGGTCTGGCAAAAAGGTCAATGCATCCCTTGTGGATGAGAATTTAACTGCAGAGAGATTTCTCCTACGACAGGCCTTCTACCAGGCCTGGAAGGAACTCAACAGCAAACAGAACTTCACGATTGCCAAAATAAATGATCCTGCCTAATTCATCTCACTGAAAAAATCTTCTTCTTCTTTGTCAAGTCCCCAACGGATCTATTTCTTCAGAACAAAATCCTGTCATCTCTTTCCTCCCCCGACCGCCTAAGGCTCTGTACGAAGTTGAGGAAGGCTGGATTCTGTGAGAACCGGGGAGGCCCTGCCCTGAGCCAGCTGACGCGGCCCTCTGCTAACCTGAGGGGAGCACAGGGCTAAGAGGCGCGGGGATTAAGACATACCTGGTACAGGGCCCTGTACCTGGGCTTCTGGTTGGACCTTGAATCAGGAGAGAAAACGAAGCTCTTAGGTGTTGAAAGCTCAGGGGACAGTGAAAGGACTTCGACTGCCAACATAAACAATATTGCCTAACTCACCTAGCTGAAAAAACCCGTTCGAGCACTGGATGAAACAAATCCAGCCCCCTGTTTATTTGGCGGGGCGCTGGACGGGGAAAGTATATTTTAGCCTCAGTGTGCCTGCCGGACCGCATCGCGCAGCTCCGCGGGAACTCTCTGGAGTCACGGCTAAAGATGCCTCCGCAGGTTCAGAAATTTACGAGCGGCTATAAAAGTGCAGCTATGGCGGCAGAGGGTGGGAACAGGCTCCTTTTCAAATGAGAGAGGCCGCTGAATTAAACACTTGAATATCCCAAGTTCATGGCAGGCAGAGTGCACCTGACACGCTAAAAATAGCCCAGTGGAAGCCGCTGCCGTTGCTAAAATAATACGAACCGATACACTCCTTTTCTAAGCCGACAAAGAAATGGAGGAGGGTGGAGGGATTCCAGAACGTGTGTTAGAAAGCGCGTCTCAGCGAAGGAAGTCGTTTCCTACCTTTGCCACGTCTCAAAAATAGCTTCCCCCCCTACCTCCCAGTAAACGGAGCTAGTAGTAATCAATATATTATTTTTTAATAACACGGGACAGACATGGTAGCACCAAAAGACAGGGCAAACCTGGGTCCGTGGTCCTGCTGATGGGCAAGGCTGCTGACGAAGCGAACCTTTCCCATCTTGGTCAGGAACCATTTCTTTTTAAGCATTTTGCCAGACATCCTCATCCGCCACCCCACGACCTGCTTGCTCACTAATGCCCGCCGGGTAAAGTCCCTACCTACCCCTGTCACCTGCCTGGCAAGCCCGGGCCTGAGTACGGACACGGGAGGGCGTGTGTGGCTGCATGTCTCCGGCCAGAGCAGGCCACTATCCCTTCCAGAACGGCCCGCGGCTCAAGGCCAACGTCACCTTCCTTCTGTGACCTAGGACACCGCCTCATCTTTCCAAGTCCCGACCGCCCTTTGTGTCACATGGAGCTGCTCACGGGTGCCTCCTAAGGTGCTGTGGAGACACGACGGGCTAAACACACGCAAAAGCCCTTCTGCGACCTTGTAAGGCCTGACCACACCCCAAGGGGTGGCGGTGGGAAGCGCGGCCGCTCCCCGCGATGGAAGTGCTGTGCTCACAGGCCGCCCCACGGGGATGGCGGCGCCTGGAGCAGGTGGCAGCAGCGCCCACGCCCCACAGCACAGCAGCAGGGGCTACAGGCTGGGCTCATCGCCGTCACCGCAGGCTGGACTGCTGCTTGCGGCTGCCCCTTTCCGCGGACCCACCCGAATCTCTGGGACGCGGAGGCGGACGTGGGCCCAGCCGGGCCGCGAATGGTTGCTAGGTTACCACCAGCGCCCACCCTGGGGCTGGTCCCCCAGGCTGCTTAGCTCTAGCTGGGAGGACGGCAGATGCCATCTTTTCCTCTCCGGCCTCCATGAACGGCGGCTGTTTCGGCCGTCATTTAACTGAGGTGATTATTAATTCTTTTCTTTGGTTCTTCTCGTCTCCCTCTCTCCTGTCTTATCTTGGGTCTAAATCTGAATAAAAGTTACATGCTCACCATGATAACTGTGAGACACGTGGAAAAAAATACGCAACCATATTGTCTAAATCCGGAAGGGGATATTAAAAAACATGAAATGACTTGTTTTTATTTATTTTTATTTTTTTAGGATGGTGGGATTATGAATGCTTCCCTTGCCTCCCTCTCTTCCGCACTGTCTATAATGCTCTTATGTAGTCTTTAAAATAAAAAAGGGAAGGACCTGTAATCGGAGTTTAACGTTTTATAAAGTGGCAGCCAGTTACCTTGATTTTGGCTTTACTGGGCTTAAAAGTGCAAAGTTAAAGAAATGCCACAAAGGCTTAACGTGTTTCAATGTAATAATTATATTTTCAGCCTCTAAAATATTTCAAAGGTGGCCTCCTTCATGTCAAGGTATTTTTTTTTTTTTTGGCGTATACGTATACGGCAAACGGAGTGAGATGTTTAAAAATTGGAAAATATCATACATAGCTTTTTTATTTGGAAAACGCTGAGAAGTCTATAATCTTTTCGATCAACAAAGAATTAGATATTTTTTGAGCGCGTACTATGTGCTGAACAGGGCAAGGTGTTGTGCATCCCCCCTTAATTCTTCCTTTTTCCTATTCTCTTCCCACAAAGTGAGTATCACTGGTTGTTCTGGAAAGCACTGGATCGTCAACTTGCTTCAAGCGTAATTATTATTTGCTAAGCAGTAGGTGCCAAGAGAGTGGCAGTGAGGAGAACTTCTCATAACTTGCGGTTCCTCGACTGAACCACCATAAACCATTACAAATCAGGTTTGGCACCCAGGGCAGCCAGCTGCACCCAGCTGCACCCAGCTGATTCTTCAGGGTGCAACAACAGGACTGGTGACTGCTCAGACACTCTCATTTTTTTTTTTTTCCTCCAACCAACTCCAAGCTCACCATTTCCTCTAACTAGATTCCAAAAATCATTCTATTGGACAGGGAGGTAAATGAAAACAAAGCGAGGTGAAGGTTCTGGCTTCAGGGCCCCCGGCAGACGAAGACCGGAGCCGAGGCCAGTCCCAAGGTTTGCTATCGCACTGTCCCCCTCACACTGGCTCCGTGACCAAGGTCGTGACAAGCTATTGAACTTCTTTACATGTGCGGTTGAGCTATTTATTTACAATCCATACTTCAGAAGATATACATGAAAGATTGGAGGCCATGATATATGCTCCCCCTTTACCTCACAAAAATGTCTGTGTACATGTAATAAGTGTCCCTCTCACTATTATTGCCCATTTCATTATCACCCATTTGGTCACTTCTATAAATCGATTTATGTCCCTTTGCCTCCCCAAGAAACAAACGCACAAAATAGAACCTCCACCCAAACAACTTTCCAGCCGGCACAAGTGATCGATTCTAAACTAAGAACGCCCACTGGGTTTGACCGCCATCCATCCATTCAGCTCAGCACTGAATCTTTTTGGTGGCACCAAGGGACATGTTCAGGGACACGGTGGGCAAGATGGCTATCTCTGCTGATGTCAAGCTCAGATGGTTAGGCCACACACCAACCCATTGTATTCTCTCTAACATCTCGCATCATAGACTTATCATCCATGAAATTGGTTTAAGCCACTTTAAAAGCTATTTATAGCATTGGCCTTACCATATCTTAAGTTAATGAAATTCCATAAGCTCATGAAACCAGCCAGGGAAATCAACGATGCTTTTTTTTTTTTTTTTTGAATTTGCCTCTTTCAAACTTCAGGGTGGGTCTCCTGACTCTATCTTATCATGTTCATGTTCGCACTGACCACACACTTGGTGATTAAAAAAAAATCCAATTATACACAGCTTCGTTTAGTCGTTATATATTCAGACAGAAGAGTTCCAACTTTCAAACTTATTCTTGCAACTGTTTCTTACTGTGCACTTGACTTCTGAAACCGTTTTTGAGCCCCGGAATCCAAAACAAATGGTGAGGAATGGAAGCAAGCTGCTCCTGGCCACCCTAGCACTGTGGTGGCACAGAGAAGAAGTTTAAAAGAACATTTGTCACAACATCTATGGTGCTCAAAAGATGAAGGAAGGAGTGAACAAATGGATGGATGGATGAATGAATGAATGAATGGAGAGACAACAGAAGACTCTAAAAGTAATTAGGGCTCAATCCTGTCTCAGTGTGACAGCTTCTTAGTATGTTTGCTTCAGAGACGGCTAGGTATCATTTGTGAGGTATGAACTGGATTTACAATTCTGTTACTCGTTAATGATCAAGACAGAAGACCCCTTTACGAAGGGAAAAAAGTCAAGGAGGGGAGGACAGCGGGAGAAATTCACGTTTAAGAACTAATGCAAGATTTAGGGTAGTCACTTTTTAACCTTGGACATGGCTGATCTAGACCATGATAACTGATTTCAGTGCAAATGGCAGTTGTAAAGTGGCCTGGATTGCTATGATATTTTATTAAGTCTTCACACTGCAAATTGGTGGAAATTAAGCTGTTTGTAACTTCAGAGGAAAGAGAAATAAATGCGCGTGTAAACGTTAACCGTGCCGGTGACCTGTCTTTGGGTGCAATGATTTAACTCTACCTGGGATACGAGCCAAACTCTCTTTTGGGGAGGACTTAAACTTTTAGAATACCAGCAGTCCCCAGGTCCCTAATGGTGAATTCCACGGGTCTGAGAATAAGAGTAAAAGTCACCATGACTAGAATGAAAGGATGATGCCGGGTCCCGGGGCTTCTCCTGGCTGCGCGGTCCCTGATTCTCTGGGTTTTATACCGCTCCTTCCTCAGCCCTCAGGACTCTTAATCCCATTTTCATCGCCCTAGGTAAACTGGGAAATATTTTCTCCTCCTCCACTGCAGTTACTCACACAATAAACAGGTAATAAACATTTTACTGCTCTAAGCAGCCTCCTGCTAGGCAGGCAGTCAGAAGAGAGAGGATGTGCATAGAGTGACCCCCTAAGGGAGAAAGAGCAGGGGACAAAGGACAGGGATAACTCTTGAACAGGGCGCAGCCTCTCTGGGCTCCCCGGAGAGTGACTAGGGGTTCCTGGGGCGCAGCCTCTCGCCCTCCTGGTCTGGACCCTCTCTGCTTGGACTGGCAGTGAAGATTTGATTTCACCAAACTTAGGTAATTTAGTCGCCATTCCCAAGTTCTGACTAGCTAAATGAAGATGAGGTGTGAAACGGGGGTCCACGGTCTCCCAGGTTATAAAGCTGGGGCTACGAGCCTGGAAAGCAAAGCAGGGACAGTCCAGCAGCAGCCTGACCCGGTTCTGGGCAGAGAGTCATTCCGTTTGATTTCTGTCTGATCTCAGGCTTGCATTTGATTTTCCAGCACATTCCGGTTCCCTTGTTATCGTTTCTGTCTTCCCCATACATCACGTCAAATAGTTGTTCTCATCTGTTGACTATATTTTCCCACCGGACTCAGGGTTCCCTCAAAAGCCTGTTACCTTCAGCTTCGTTTAAAGCATTTTATGGTTCCAACCGCTTAGGAAATATTTCAGTTTTCTTTCATGCCGAAGGTACTTCTTGCAGCTGTGAGAAGGCTCTGTACCTCCCCCCATCTCGGGGAACTAAGGGAAGAGCCAAATATAATATGATAAGCTCTGCTCTACCTCTGCCATTTAAGTTATTTATGGGAAATAAAAATCTTACATAAATATTTTCCACCCAATAGCATGCCAAATCCGAATGTATTAACCCAAGGCAAACGATAAATGCATCTGCATAAACAATTTTCCAATTCACATAGGTTGAAAAAAATGATTATTTTTGTAAATCAACAGGTCTGTGGTATCAGCTGCAGTTAATTTATGGTATTTTGCTCAAAGTTTATTGTGGAATATTAATTTTGGCTGCGTTTTGTTGCAGAAGTGTTGTGATTGTCTAGCAAGAACTATAACGTGTTGTTGACAAGTGCCAAGAGAGATACCTGAGATCTAATCATGTCCAAAGTGGCCGCTCTCTTGATTTGGGCCCTGGAAAACCCACGTACCCCATTCCTGGTTTTGTTTCTTTTCTTGAACCCTTCTTGGAAGGGTTAAGAAAGTGATTTTGCAGTAACACGATAACTGATTAGAAAGGAGTCTGAAGATGTGCACTGATAGCTAAGCGGAAAACAACGCAGCTGCGGGCTGCAGTGGGTCTGGCTGCCAAGTGCAGCCAGACTCGCCCTAGACTGTCTTTGGATGATTCCTACAAAGCCAGGGTGGAAACACGCCCAAAGCAGACACTTGCAGAGTGGAGCACTTAATCCCCCAAACAAAAGGCATACACAGTGGATGGTAAGACATGGGCAAAGAAAGAAGTGAAGGGGTAGAGATCGCAGGTTGGACCAAGCATCACTAGTCAGGGCATCTGTGGAAAGAAGGGGCTCTCTCCATCCTGGGATGGTTAAACAAGTGACATTCGAAGGGCAGGAAGGACTCCTTTTGTTTTATCAGCATTAGACCTTTCGTAGACTTCTGGGTCCTCCCTTGGTTCTGGCCATTTATAAAATGACATCTAGAAAACTGGTGAGGACCCAGGGGCTAGCAACAGCCATGACTAAAGGGATAGAAAAAAAGTCCTCCAAAGTGAGATGAAAGGAATTGGGCTGTTAATCCTGCAGGAAATAAGGTTAAGGGTGACAGTGACTATTCAAGTGCAGGGAGGGTTTTGGAGGGGCACCGATCGACTCTTCTCCAGGGTGACAGTGACTATTCAAGTGCAGGAAGGGTTTTGGAGGGCACCGATCGACTCTTCTCCACGTGCGGGGAGACTGACTAGAAATGACAGGCTTTGATAAAGAGCTGGAGAGCGTTCAGTTGGCTAGACGGGAGGACTTATGGTAAAGCGAGATTATCAAAACGGTAGGCAGGCTAATATGGATCTCAGATGTGAAAAGAATTTCTGGTTCTTTCTTCCCCACTCCTGACACCCCTGAAGCCTTCCCTATTTCAGGAAGGGATATCAACAAGTAAAAAGGCCAAGTAAAAAGTCATAGGGATCATTACCATTCCCTTCTTCTCCCTACCTGCCCTCAATCCAGCCCTTCAGTCGATCTTGTCAACTCTGTGTTCAGAACAAAGCCCGAATTTGGCCACTTTTCAATCTCCATGACCAACCTTCCCAGTCCAAGCCACTGGCACCAGGTGCTCAGACTCAAGCCAGGAGGATCCTTACATTCTCCTTCAATCCATTCTCTCTGCACAGCTGCTTTTTCAGAGCATAAATTAGACCACGTCACGCCCCTGCTCACCGCCAACCAGAGACTTCCCGTCATGTTTAAAATAAGATTCACACACTTGAAGGTCACACCATGACCTTCAAAACCCGGCACCATCTGGCTCCGTCCCACCACGGAGTCCTCGTTGCATACATCCCTCTCTCCCACTGCTCGCTTTAGCCACATGGACATCCTTTGCTGATCCCGAACAGGCCAGCTTTGTTCCATCTCCGCACCAGCTGCTCCTTCGTCCCGAAACACTCTTGTCCTAGCTCTTCATTTGGCTGGCTCCTTCCTGTCCTTCTGGTCTCAGCTCAAGTGTTAACCTCCACAGGCCTTCTCCAGCCACTAGAAATGCACACCCTGAGAGTGGGCACTCTACCTGGCATGTTCATGACGGTGTCCTCCAGCCTCAGACAGGTACCGGATACACTGGCGTAATGCAATTAATACTGGCTGGATAAAGAATAGGATGATGACAAAAGCAGGTGCTATTTGCTATCCCTAGAGAGCTGGAGCTGAGAAACAGGAACGATTGTGAGTGGACTAGATGATCGTTTGATCAGAGATTCGAGGGGGTGTGTCCCTTTGTAGCGAGGGACCTTGCCCACTACACTGAGGTTCCAGAGAAGAGTTAAACCCAGTGAGGCATCCTCTTTACTAGAGTCAGGGAATTGTAGGGGAGTTTTTCTGAGCAAGACAAAAAAGCATGGGGCCTGACCTTTCCCCTTAGAGGACCGTCACAGTGGAAGGAGAAGAGAAAGGGGATGTAAGACTCACTACCCTACGCAAAAACCACTGAATTGGATCAACCGTTAGGATGAATTGAGGTTTCTATTTTCTTCAAAAACAGGCATGAGAGGCTGAGCTGCTCCCTTACTCTTCCTGAAAGCGAATCGCTAGTTCTACCTCCATCATATTTATAAGGCCCTCGTGGTTTTCAGTTCCCACAGGAAATGCTGCGAGTCACTCTAAATGTACCTTCACATGGCTTATTTTGATTCAGACTTGGACTAAGGAGGGAGGGAAAGCACCCCTGGAAGACGCGAGTGTAAGGTTTCTGTAGGCCTTGCCTGCAATGGCTAACCATCACCCCAGCCAGTTAACCAAGGCCGTAAGATTAAGGTCAATGGCTTTCATTTTATCTTTTGTCCTTAATTTCCCCAAAGAGCTGAGGGTGGTCTTTGACTGAGGGTTCTGTAAATGTTCATGACTGATTGGCTCGTAGACTTCACAGAGTGCATAACTCTAACCAGTGTTCTAGTAGGCGCTGTTGACTTTCCCTTCAAAATCTCCAAGTGTTACCACTGGGCGGCTGATAGAAATTAAAGATAACTGAAATAAATTTAGAAACTCACCTTTAAAAATAAGTTACGACCTCCAGCCTCCTGCCCCCACCCCCCATAAAACCTCTAAGTGGTCACAATTTTACTTGTGTTCCTTAAGGCTTCTATAGCCTTGATTTTGACGTTTAATGTTGTTTCTAAAATGTTTGAGAAAGGCCAGTCAGATCTCCTCACATTTAGAAATGCAAGTTAATATTTGCTGCCCATGTCAAGAAGTATTTCTTGGACGGTATCTGTATCCTGGGATTTGCCAGCAATATGTATGACCATAGGATACGATGACAGGCTGCAACACGGACTGGATCCTTTACAAATCAATAATTGGAGGAGGGCTGAGGGACTGACCGCTTTGGCGATTTCATTTTCGGCCACAGCTGGCCAGATAGCTTATTGGAAAATAAAAGTCATGGCAAATTGAGCTTGACAATAACCAGGCTTGACTCCATAGGCCCCTTCTCTACACTCTGCAATTAGAATGAGTAGAGGAGGGAGGCCAACAGGGAAAGACTTTTCTCCTCCCCGATCACAGATCAGTCTGAGTTTATTTAGTGCGGCACAAGACATATGTCACGCTGTTAAGTGCTGGTCTCTGTCAACTTGTGCACTGCACTGCTGTTCTTATTCTTCCAGGCCAGCTGAGGTGCTACTGTGTCTGCCTTCCGGGCTCCTTCAGAAGTCCATGAAAACTGAGAGGCAGGTTGTCCAACGCAGCCCCACTATTTACGTTTAAACTAAATTAAACTAAAAACGCAGCCCATCCGTCACGTGAGCCAGTTTTCAAGTGTCCATAGCCACGTGGGGCTTGTGGCTACTGTATTGGACAATGCGCATACAGAACAGCGCTCTTCTTCCGGAAAGTTCTATCGGGCAGCCTTGATCCAGAAAACTCGTTCAGCAGCACGAGGTCCTGGTTGGGCTGGTTCACAGACCCTGAGATCACGGCTGCCTTCACGGTGTGGAAGAGAGAGAACTGGGTCTGTCAGAACCGGGAATCCTCTGGGTTCTGGGCAGCCGGCCGCCTGTGACTCAGGACACAGCTGAAGGAACCTCGAACCAAGGACAGATTCGCAACTCACCTCCTAGTTTTCAGTGGGAGCGTAAACTGTGTGCTCACTAAACTTCAAAAGGCGCGGGGAAAGCTTTGCCCTGTGTTTGTGACGTCTGCCTTGGTACCCGTGAGTGGTCTTTGACAAAACTACTCTTCGCCTTCTTGTGTGGCTATGCACGTGTCTCTGTCTCTGCTGACCAAGAAGCACAAAGGCCCTGGGAATTCACCTTTGCTCACAGGACAGTCGCCGAGATCATGACTTTGATGCCTGACACCTGCTGTCCGCAAGTCCAGACTGGCACCGCTCGTGTCTTACCCCAAATGCATCAGTCCCTGGACATTGCCTGCATTGTACCTTACGAGTTCTTACGTTCCTGACTTTTCTACTACCCTCAAAGGCGATGTCTATTGCCATCGAAAAAAAAGCGGCCGAAGAAAACCCAGAAACGCTCTAGAACGTGCAACAATATAACCCGCACTTTCCTATGTGGATCCGTATTTACGCCGTACGACTCAAGTGCTGAGGACCTGGGGCACGAACAATGGAAGGGACAACCAGTCACACTCACAGACTGATACGAAATTTGGCTTTAGGCTGCCTAATTTCAGTGTCTGGGAACCGCAAGGAGGGAGTAATGCATACAACCTCCAGCTAATACGGATCCTTCCCCAGGGCTCGGCATTTAGCTGCAGCTCCATCAGGCATTTTGAAGAAAGAAAACAACAAAAAAAAAGGCTTATGCGGCTTCTCTAAGTAGAGGGACCTTAAAGAAAACATGGTCCTTATAAGCTGTTCAGTGCTGTCTAGCTGTAGCACCGGACCATAAAAAATGGATACAGGTTGCCGGTTGTTCCTATGTAAGTGCCACCTCGAGGCTACGGTCTTCGCCGGGCAGATGGCTAACTTCTCTGCTCTGAGCCGCGTTTCTCCAGCGTTCCTGTGTTCGGGCGACGTCCTGCCCCTGGAGTCAGGTCCTAATGGCTGTCAAACGTTCCGAGACAGACGTGGCGTCCACACATCACTCACGCGAGGGCTGCGACTGGCTGTCAACCGTGGCGATGGCAGCGCCGGCCAGCGCCGGGCGGCTCAGGGCTGGCTGTTCTGCTTCCAGGTGTCAAGCTGAACACGTCGCTCTGGTACTGCTCGCTGCCCCCGGACGCCACCGTGTCCCCCTGCTGCGATCGGCAGCCACTCCCTTAGCTGCGCCTCTAGTTCCGACTCCTTCTTGGCATCAGTCTGACTATGCAAATTTGGGCAGGGCCAAGAGAGGTCCATTTGTCTCGTCACAGATTTCAGGGGCGGGGGGGGGGAGGGGCGCTGGTTCACATGTGGCCCCTCAGAAGCCCCGCTGTCGTGGAGCAGACAGGTAATCCTAACGGCCAGGACCCTGCCAGGCAGCGACCGGCCGTCAGGCTGGGTGCACATTCATCTTCAGATTATGTTGTGTGACAGCCTGGGCTGCTGAACACCGTTTTAACATGCAGATTGACTCCTCGGAGGCTCTTCATTATGCATTTAGCGGTCTGTTTTCAGACTAACCAGCATGTCAGAGAGGCTCGCTATCCTTTTTCCACCTGGGTGGAGGAGACAGCTCACTGACTGCGGGAGCCACAGGCATTCAAATGCGTGTGTTTACTTTCCCGAGCATCCGCACACAACAGCTTTCCCTCATGCAAGAGAGGAAGAAGAACAGACCCTTGGTCCTGACCTGGAAGGAAAAGGCTACGCAGAACCAGCACGCCTTTGTTGGAGAGAGGAGTCGGGAGGCAGGGCCGGCCCGATGGCCGCCTGGGTGCGTCCACACAGGCCCCCTTCTTATCGGTACACAGACGCTGCCTTTCTCTCCCTCCCTCTCTCTCTCTCTCCCTCCCTCTCTCTCTCTCTCTCTCTCTCTCTCTCACAGGCTGAAGTATTTTATATTTTAGGCAGAACACTTCCAATTTCCTGTTTCTAAAACTGTCTTGCATCTCCGATGGCATTCCAAGCGAGCCTGGCGAGTGACAGGACAAGCCCACTCGGAGTGAGCGGGTGTGGCCTGCTGAGGCCGTTGTGGGGTTACCTTTGGGGGCTCTGGGCCCTCTTTCCACCCGTTCCCTCTTCTCTCCTCAGTGCGATTTCCTTCCACGCGTTAAGGACATCTCTGTCTGGCCTTGGGCCACTATGGGCAGGAAGACTGCCGTTCTCCCGGGTGGGCAGGCGTGTGAGTGTCTCTCTCTCTCCCTGCCTTAAAAAGGAACCATATTTGCATTGCTTTTTAAAACTTCCACCTCTTCCCATGTAGTCCGCAGATACAGTATTTTCTCTCTTCATCCTAAAGGCCAACAAAACCCCAAGGGCGCTCAGTTCCTGGACCTTCGCTTCGGGTTTGTACTGCGGCTAAGGCAGCAGCCCTTCTTCTGACCTCTGATTATGGGATGCTCCTTACTTTGGGGGCTGGGGTGGGCTCTGCGGCTTAATTTCTTTGCTACCACCAGTGAACAATCCCAGACAGGTTGAGCAGGCCAGCTTGGACACAGAAGCTGATGGGCCAGGGCCAATACCTGGATTCCTAACCCTGTCACATGCTTCCTAGGGGCCCGCTGCCCGAACCGGAGGCTGCCCCTCGGCCTTGGGCCCTTCCCAGACACTGCTGGGCCCTGATGTCAAGAGCATGGATGGAGTTTGATAGCTACATGTTTCAAACATTGAAACAGCAGAATTCATTTTAGCAGGGCTCTGGGCAGAAAATAAAACCGACAGCAGCGCTGTATTCCTAATTCCGGTGGAAAGGCTGTGAGGAGGGATAAAACGGTTACCAGTGCTCGCTCTGGGATCAGAGCGCTCCCGAAGAGTGACTTGGGCAGTAAGCGCAGCATTTTATTTTTGTCTGCAATATGGTGATCCCCACTGACAGGAACAGGTTGCGTGTGGCTGCTGGGCTGAGGCTCGCTGGTGTCGCACTGTGGAGCATTGTTTGGCAAGACATCACCCAGCAAGAACAATATGGCTACCCGGCGCCCGAGGCCATGCATGGAGAGATCTGTCCCCTCATTCACATATCTCCTTGCTCTTTGTTTTGTTTTGTTTTTTTTTCCCTGTGATAAAACACATAGATTTCCTGAATTTAAAATGCTACTGAGGGTTTTTGGTCCTAGAAAGGTCCTTGACTGACAAGTGAGCTGGGAGCAGCTTGTGGTTTACAAGCTGGTCATACGTGAGGGTAACGGGACTGTGGATTTCAATTCCGACCCCAATTGTTACTTATCACACGGGCCAGGGAGAGTCACTAAATCCTGAGTTTTAATTTAAGTTTACGGTGGTACAACGGGATGCACTGTGTCCCCCACCAATTCATATGTTGAAGTCCTAACCCCCAGGACCGCAGAATGGAACTGTAGTTGGAGACTGGGTCTTTAAGAGGTAATTAAGGGTACACGAGTTCATTAGGGGAGGCCCTAATCCAATCTGACTGGTACCCTTACGAAAAGGAGAAATTAGGACAAGACACACCCAGAGGGAAGATCACGCGAAGACGCCCGAAGGAGACAGCCATCTCCAAGCCAAGGAGAGAAGCTCTCAACCCTGCCAGCACCTTGATCTGGGACTTCCAGCCGCAGAACTATGAGGAAATAAATCCCTGTTGTTCAAGCCGCCCAGTGTGGGGCACAGTGTGAAGGTGGCCCCAGTACACTGGTACAGGGTCATTGTCTTAACACGCTTAGGGTGTGAGAGACAGTGGGGGCATAGAGGACCCTATTCCACAGTATTTGGGGGATTTCAGGAATCGTGGTTGATGTATCTTAAGAAGGGTGGATTCCTGAAATCTCAGCCCAGATGCTAATTGCATAGAGACTAGGTGGAAACGGGGTTGTTAATCCATGGGCAAAATTTTCCCCGTGGAAGTGCAGCGGCTCTTAGCTTCCTGCTCTTAGGGCAGAACTGACATCTTGAACTGAGAAAATGCTGGGAAGGACCTATCTGGCCCTTCACATAAATCTCCAGATTTTCATCTGAGCCAATCAATCGGTTCTCCAAGGTATCAGCTGGTAACAGACGTATCTGTCAATACAACGGCAGGGCCGTCACCAGGCAGGTTGTGTTCCCAGCAGGAGGCACGCTCAGCCGTTACTGATGTTGGGAAAACAGATAACCCGGGATTATGCGTTTCAGGAGGTGAGGTTAAAGTGGGGTCAAGGGCCAGGTTAATGCTGGTACCGTTTCCACTGGAGCAGGCGAGCACGCCGTATCGATTTCAGGGAACTGATATGTGTTTCTAGCCTCGCTTCCTAACCCTGGTCCTCGGCTGTCCAGGGACGTCCTTTAGCAGAGCCTAACATCCTCTGCCTTTCAGAGGCACCCCTGCCAAGTGCTGCTGTAGGAAATGCTCCATCATGAGAGCATAGTTGGAGGAAAACTAAATATTCTGTGATAGCAGAAGCATGGACATGACTCAGTTGGGTTTGGCCGCCCAGCCTTTTAGTTCGGTTTCCTCTCTCATCAGCAGCAAGCAGTGCTCAGCCGAGCCTTCCCCATCTGGTACCCCCACTTGGTCTGGTGACCCATGGGGAATCTCCTTACACTCCGCTTATCCATTCTCAGCTGAAGTGACACAAATATTAATGTAATTATGGGCTCCTTAATCTAATACACAAATCCTCTCCTGGATTAGGGAATCAACTCGGAGGAACACTGGTTAGAGATCATCCTATCCGGTCAGTTCTCCATATCCACGGGTTCCATATCTGTGGGTCCCACATCCACGGATTTGACCAACCGTAGGCCAAAACAATTATTTATAAACTTACGTTGTTGCTGACCTGAACTACAAAGTTTGGCCTACAATGGCTGCATCTGTACTAAACGGTACAGGCTGTTTTTGTCCTGATTCCCTAAACAATTCAGTATAACACCTATTTACACAGCATTACACTGTCTTAGGTATTAAAAGTAACCTAGAGATGATTTAAACTATATGGGAGAATGTGCACAGGTTCTGTGCAAATAATAAGCCATTTTATATAAGGGACTTGAGCAGCCTTCGATTCTGGTATCCCAGGGAGGTCCTGGAACTAACCTCCACCGATACGAAGGGACAGTGTATCTTTGTCTGATTTTCTTTTCTGTCGAATTCACTGCGTCTTGCCTTTTCCCATCACAGGACACTGGAACCAGTGTGACAGGTCCCCTTTCTAAATCGCCGTTCCTGTCCTCTGCATTACACACCTCCTTCTCTTTCTTCCAAAATGCCATTTTCCAAGTCAGCAAGCTTACACAGCTCTCAAGCCGCACTACTTTTTAAAAACTATTTTCAAGTCCCTTCGCTGGGATTTAATATCTCCTACGACAACCCAAACTGGACACAGAATAGCACTAATGTTTTGTAGGCTATCTTAAATTTTCTACATTATTTTTCTTCTAACCCCCCCAGCATCCTGTTGGCGTTTTAAATTGCTGCACACCAGACAGATATTTTCCCCACGTTATCAGCCCTGATGCTTAAATGATTGTCCTATGAGTTCGGAGCCTATCAGAGATTATGAGAAGTTTAGGTTATTTTTTCCAAAGTGCATTATTTTACACTTAACCAAATTAAATTTCATCTGCGTTCACACTGCCAATCCCCAAGTTTGTTCTGCTTTGCCTAGAGAGTCTCACAGCAATCCTTAATTTCGTATTAGCCGTGCCGATTCGAAGCTCCCTACTCAACTCTCTGCTTCAGAGCGTTTGCCCTCCACCCTCTCCGAACTCTTGGAAATTCGTGGGTTTCAGAAAAAGTGTGGAAGGGAGCACTGCTAGGTAAAATGCCATGCTAAGTGGCGTGTACAAGCGTCCAAGAAGTTAGTGAGAAGCCTCCAGGAGGGGAGGCACCAGGGTCAAATTCAACCCCAAGAAGCTCCTTCACGCCTGTGCTGAGGATAAATGATCCTCAAACGTTTCCCGTTTCTTCTTCAGAGAGGACATGAAAAACTCAGACAGGCATCCTAGCAGATCGCGAATTTCCTGTGGCGTCACCCTCTCTTCGGGCTTCCTTTGCCAGACTCCTGCCCTCCCCTCCCTGCCTCGTCTTCACAGTGGTTTTCCTTTGGACTAGAAACTAGCGCGGTGAGTTCGCACGCAGATGCTTTCCCATGGTTAGTTCCTGGTTTCTTTGCTCAGATACCAAGAGAAACATGTTGCATCTTATCCCAAGTTCTTTGCTCTTAGCTGTCTCCCAATCCTGGAAGAGGAGACTGGACCTAACGGAATGAAATCCTCCCCATTTTAAAAGTGCCATTAAGAATGCGGCTAAGACTGCTGGGCGCCGACCAAGTATACTTTTCCCCATTTTTCCCTGGGCCCATTGCTATCTAGTTAGAAGGCAATTATCCCCAACTCCTTTTGCAGACAGGGAGGCCAAGAAGCGAAGTCGGGGCCTATGAGATAGAAATGACAGTCTGGGTGGTCTTCTTGGGAAGTTCATTCAAAGAGGGCATGCCTTTTCCTTAGAAAAGAAGTTCTGCCTGGAACTCATATGTGATGGCTGGATCTCCAGAAGCCATTACAGACCAGGAGGGTCACAACCCAGCGATGGCAGAGTAGAGAGCTGGAAGAAGCCTGAGTTCTTGGTGGCTCTGTGGAGCTGCCATTAGTGCCGGACCTCACACTACGCTGTTTAAGCCACTATTGTGGGGGTGGGGAGGCAAAGTGGGGGTGTAAGGGGGTGGGAACCTCTGTTATTTGCAGTTGTATCTAATTTTTACAGATACAGAATTATGTGGCTTAGGTTTATTTCATATCACCAAGACCTTTTAATGGTAGAGAGTGACCTTACCGGTCATTAAGTACAAGCCTTTTAAATACAGTCCAATTTGTCCCATCTGTTGAACAAAAGGCTGTGAAATATTGTTGTTCCCTTAGAGGAGCTTTAGTCACATAACTGAACATAATATAAGGCAGGTGCTATCAAACACCATAAGGGAGGATTCACAGGGTGCTGCAGAAACAAGGGGGAGGGGATTACAATTGATTAAGGGGCCGGGCGAGGTGGCCTGGACCAGGGAAGGCTTCACCAAGGATGTTTGCACGACCTTGAAAGAAGACTAGCATTTCACAGCAAGGGTGGCGGAGGGAAATGCAGTCTAGACAGAGGGAGCCTCGCGGGCTAAGAGAGGTGAAGAACAGGTTGGTCCTGTCTGTGCTGGGGGCTGCAGGCTGTCCCCACAGTGACCAGATGCACGGGGGTGTGAATGAGGCAGGGCGAGGCCTGGAGAGAGCTTGGAATCTGTGTCTGTGGGGTTCTGAATGTCATGCAAGGAGTTTTCAGTTCTGTCTGTAAGTACTGGGGAGCCACTGATGTTTTCTGACCAAGGGAGTGATATATAATCAGACTTTTTAGGGAGTCTTGGATAATAGAAAATATTAGAGGTTAGAGAGGACAACGAGGAGGATAATCCAAAGGATTTTTACAACCTCAACCAGGGCGATGTGTGTGAGCTCAAAAAGGCAGGGGTGACGCAGAAGCCACGGAAGGGTCTGGACACGGGGACTGAACCCACTGAACGGGTGACTGGGGGAGCCTGTGAAGCTCTTAACCTGATTTCAAATGTACCGGGCTTGAGGCTCCAGAGTGATATTCTCAGGAGTCTAGCCGACTGTGGGAACAGAGCTTTGGCACACGGGACATTCAGATCTTGTTTGGAACCTCAAGTGGAAAACTGTAATTATTCAGGCCCTCTCAACTAAGCACTCCCTGAGGATGCTGGTCAAACAATCCTCTCTGAGGACGCTGGAAGCAGGCAGGGAGCAGGGAGGGGCTGAAGGGGCCACTCGCCCAGCCTGTGCGATCAGCCGACTCTACCTTAGCGACCACTAGTGAGAGACAACGTCCACATCTGGATGGAGTGGAGGGGTCGGGGTACAGAAGTAAACCCTGAGGGCTAGGAAACTGAACTCGCATGTCAGCAGGGGAGGGAAGAAAAAGAAATCACACGTCGATCTCTGGTGAACTCACCATTTCATTTAAGGTCTATTCAAAAGGTAGCTTGGGGAGGAAAGGTCAATGATGAAGACGAAGAACTAGCAACCGGAGCAGCAGGGAGAGAATGAGGAATGAATGCTGTGGATACCGAGGGACGGGGAGTTTCAAGAAGGAAGCAGACTTTCTTATGGAGACAGGTGGGGTGTTAGAGGTGGGTCTGGCCACGCACTCGGGGGAGCGTGCTGTGGGTCCTGGCTCCACTGTCTTGTTTCTGGGCGACCTTGGGAAAGTTAGGCGAACTCTGGAAATCCCAGCTTTATCGTGTGTAAAACTGGGGCACATAACAATACTAACTTCTTGAGGTATGACAAGAATTATGAAAAGCTTAGGAGGAGACCTGGTCAACAGTAAGCACTCAAGGAATACAAGTCAAATGAACGAAGAATAACAAAGCAAACCCCAACTATGTATTATTTTCTACAAGCTCCTCCTCCTTTAATTGCCTGTCCTTTTTTATGTTCTTTGATGTATAGAAAAAATACTTCTTTATTGTGGAAAATACACATTCAATTGATCATTTTAACCAGTGGCATTAGCACAGTCACAATGTCGCACGACCCTCACACTCCCACGTCTGGAAGCTTTTCGGCACCGCAAACAGAAACTCTGTACCCGTGAAACAATAACTCCCCCTCGCCCCTGGCAACCAGGAGTCTGCTTTCTTTGTCTCATCACGTACGTTCTGCCTAGCCTAGACACCTCTTTATAATGGAATTTCTCTACATTGTTTTGTTCTTTCGTGGTTCTGGCTTATTTCATCCTATGGATGTTTTCTGGTTCATCATGTTTGACCTATATAAGGATTTCATTCTTTTTTTTAAGGCTGAATAATATTCCACGGTATGACTATACCCCTTTTGGATTATTCCCTCATCTGTATTTGGGTTGACACCATCTTTGGGCTCTTGTGTATAACGCTGTGCTCGAGTCATCCTACATTTAAAACCTCCAGCTCTTGACGAAGTTCCCACAGCAATAAGGAGAAACTTGAACATTTTGATAGTGCCCCCTCTCTTTCATTCTGAGAGTTTTGCAGAGAAGGTTTATCATTTGAAAAGACTGTATTAACAAAAATGAAACGGAATTCTTGACTAAAAACTTAAACTCATATCATGACATTAAATCAAGCTGCTGGAAAAATTTAGATAGATAGAAATTTTGTTTAAATATCTCTTGAACTCTTAATAGGTACTGAATTTCAAAAATTTTTATGATAATAGAATGTTATCCTCATATAAATCCTTCAAGTTTATAAAGTTTATTTTCATTCAATTGTCTTTGAAGAAAACAAGGTATCTTTTATCCAAATAGACTATGTCATTGACTTATAAAGTTATAAAATAAATTCCTCTGATATGTAATAAAAAGAAGCTTCATAATATCTGTAAGTGTTCCCTTCAGTGCATTTATTTTTCTTTTAACATTCTTAATTTCAAGATGAGAGTCGGGGCAGCTTTACTCATAATACAGGGAAATGCCTCTCCTACAAGTTAACTATTGAGTTATTTGGCCACAGGGCACATGGTTCCCAAACCAGTATTATTCCAGAACCCCGATCGTATTTCACAGCATTGCCAGCCCATCGTGTTCCGGCCACATGTTCCGCATCGCTTCCTCCCCACATAAGCCACAGTCCACAGCCAGCTCCCGGCATGGTCACGGGGGAAGGCGTTCCCTCTCAGAGCGGCCGCTGGGGACAGACGGACAGGGCAGGAATGGGGGCTCTGCCTGCAGGGAGTGCCGGGTACCCTGGACTCTCTGGACGCGGCGCTTTCCGATACTTGGGCCGGCGCGTGTTGCTGGCGAGACAAGCCGGGACGCAGACGGTGTCCCCTACGTTTTGGCTGCGTTGGGCAAGTCAGTTTGGCTCCATCATTTATTAAGCACTTGCTCTCAGGCACCGTGCCAGGGGCCAAGCACGCGCTTCTGCTCATGGAGCTACGAACACTGTCACTGCCACATACAACGGGAAGAGACACAGGTTTGTGGGATATGAAATCTGTAAGAGCGACCTGGGGGGGTCGTCAGCTCCGATCCCTTCCTCAGCAGTGAGCACACGATATCCTGTACAAGGAACACATTTGAAATAGGATAGATGGTTCTGGAACAGAGAATGAAGCAGATGTCTTAAAACCATGTCAGGTTTAAAGTGTTTAAGAAAGAAAATTTTTTTGACATTGATTTACTCAGATTCCTCATCAATCGATGTGCTCCGAATTACAAACGTTCTACAATAATATCATCTCACAACTACAGAGGTTAAGTGAATAAACCAAGATCACACGGCTCTTCTGCTCCAGGCTATATTTTCAGATATACTGCATTGAGAATGTCATGCTTTTTATAGGCTACCCAGATAGCAATAAGATTAACGCAATGTATTCAGCGCCAGACTATGCCAAAAGTCCCTCTTTTTCTGTTTGTTACTCAGTTTTTAAAAGCTATGATTACTACGAACATTGCATTGGATGGCAGAATTATAACTCGGATAGAAGTGGTCTTAAGAAAACTATAAAGATGGGCAGGCACTACCTCACCAGGAGATCCATTCTTGCTTATCTACGGAAAAAATCTGCCTTTTTCTCATATCAGAGCTATCTGTTAAGCTGTATATGCTCTTGACTCATCCCCCCCTTTCTGTCCCTCTGGCCTAAACTGAAGAGTTACAGACGCCTGGAAAAAGCACCAACCCACCTGCTCACAGGAGACACGTGAACATGAAGACTCAGAGTGGCTGTGGGGTACTGGCCCCCAATTTCCTCTTGAGGAGCCATCTCACACGGCCTCTACGGAACTGTCAGGCCAGGCGCCCAGGAGGGTGCGTGTGATCCACTGGCCACGTGGATACTCTCCCCTGGGTCTTCACGTCTCAAGCTGATGGATGCTGGATGGAAAACGCTCAGAGCTGACTCATTCTGGTGGTGGCACCGAGAGCCTAAGTACTGGTTCCCACCGAAAGAGCCCCAGAGTTGCCAGGACTGTTCTAGAATCTGCGGGCTATTTTGCAATTTTTTTTTTTTTTTTTTTTTTGCTGAGGTTTACCTGAGTTGATTTCTACTGCTGTCTACCAAAGAGGCCAACTTAAACACTACCCGAGTCCTGAAATGCAGATCTTCTGTTCCAAAGGGTATTATGCACATTCTTCTAGAGAGTGTTCGTGTGTTGTTAGCAAGTGCCTACATGGCCATGTGAATGTCCCACCTATAGTGTCTCCTGGTGGGAGGAACTCTAGAAGAACCCGACTATTGGTGTGCCGGAGAGTCCATGGCTGTTCTAATTAGACTTTGGCTACGCACCTCGTCACATTTGCTAACTCCTTGTCCGGAAGTACTCACATACCTCGGAGGCAGTCTGACACGGGTAACTGATGTTCCTGCCTCCGACCCTCTGGTCCTGTTACGATCCCATTATCACGACAGACTGCCTCGTACTTACTTCATTTTAATACATTTAAAGGAAATTTATAATGTTCACGTTCGGCATTCTAGTTACTCTAAGGAAATGAACCAGAACACCGTATTTCCTCGGAAGGCCAGGTAACGGACAAAGTCATCTCACAGCCTTGATGGGCAACCTGGGAAGGCTCTCTTTGCCTCCGACCAGGAGTGCTGCTCCAGGGGGGGACACATGTAGAATGGTGAGAGGGAGGCCAGACACCAACGAGTGGGTTAAGTCCGCAAAATCAACCCAGGCAAATGGGGGGGGGGGGGACCCAGCGTCCTTGCACCCGAGCTGCCTGTGCACTAACGGCCCTACTTATCTCACTCTGTTCCTGGCCTGGCCTAAATGCCTACTCCGGAGGTCCTGCTTAAGCATACTGTTATTCCAACCGCCTCCATCTCTACCTTTCCCGTTCCTTGGCTCTCTAACGCAAACCCCTATACGTTACTGAGATGGCCTCCGAATTTGAGCTTCCAGTTTTCTAAACAACTTCCTGTTGGAAGAATGCCAGCCTGTCTGCTCCCAGTTTTGTGGCTAAAAATGTAGCTTGAGGGAGCACATCTGTATTCGACTCTTATGGCTGGCACTGCCAACTGTCTTTGCTTCTCGACGGAGCTGGACGAGTCTGCTCCTGTTTTCCTGTGTCTTTCTGCTGCTTAATAGACTGGGGTCAGGTGCCAAGGGGCTGCCTGCCCTGAAGCCTTCTTTCTGAAAGAAGGTAAAAATTGGTAGCAATGACACCTCGAAACTCCCAAATAGCTGAAGGTTTCAAGGAAAAAAAAAATGATTCTGCCTCACCAATACAGTGATCTCTCCTAGAAAGTCACTGAGACTAAAGTTATATTGCTTCTTCCTCGGGGCTCAGAAGGGCAGCCGCACAAAGTTAGGTGAGAAGGCACAGGCGAAGTGACGGAAGATTTGCATCACACCTGTCAGGTATGTCAATTATCCATCCTGAAATTCCGGAAAGCCGGAAAAACTGTCTAACTTGAAATTTCATTAATAATAGTAATAAAAAAAAAGACTAAGCCCAAAACAACCCTAACATGATGCTGAATTTCACAGACAGTTTAATGTAGAGAAAAAAGCAAGTAAATTTGGAAGCCCCTTAAAATGTAGACGTCTGGCGGGTTTTTTTTTTTTTTTTTAAACAAAAGTATAAGGATGTCAACCAAATTAGAATTCAGTTGAATGGGTCATGCTTTATGTGTCATGCTGGTTCTACATGAATGTTTTTTGAAGGCGTTTTAGTGAGTGTTAAGGGTGAAATTAGAATGGTTTAAAAATCGGAGGCAATTTCCTGTTAAATTGTCAAAGCTATTCTGTTCTAGGAGCTTCTGGGGGATGTTTAAAGCACCGCAGTTCTTGGGTTCTCTTTCGGAAGAAACCGAAAAAGTGGAAGAGACATTCAAAGTCCTATTTCCCAGTCAGGAATGGACTCCGTTCTTTTCTCCATCGCAGACAGACATTCTTGGTATCCAGGTGACAGACCTCCCCGCCACAGAGACGTAGTGTCCCGAAAGCCGCAAGCCAGAAGGAAGCTCCTGCCTTTTTAGAGACCTCTGAATGAGGTTTCGAGCTGACCCCGCTTACAACACACTGCAGTCCCGCCGTTGGGATGTAACTCCCCAAGGATTCTCACTTACTCTAGGAGAAGGCGGTCATGCCTGTAGAACAGAATAGCAATGCACCCACTGATACAAACACTCGGGCAGACACCCACACTGCGCGCGGCCACCCCAACCCCCAACGTTAAGTATAACTAGCTTCTTCGGGACGGGCGTCTCACAGTGCTGGCATGTGGGTCGGTTAAGTTTGCGGTAGCATGTGCAAACCTGTTCTCTGAGGTTAGAAAATTAGTTTCTCTTCGGCAGGCAATTTGAGGTGAGATTTCAACAGACGTGGAAACGTGGGGGCTTTCATTTTTATCCTAGAATGTTTTCTCCGTCACTTTTTATAAACAAAGGAGAAGATCCGTCTGTGACATTGAACCAGATTCGTTACGCATTATAATCCTTGGCTTACAGACTTGATGGACTATATTATGAGGCTTCAGGAACTGCTGATATCTGCTAGGGCTTTAGAAGGAGAAAAAACTTTGAAATAAGAAGATATTTTACGCTTCACGTGTCTGACAAGGGTGTGTGGGGCCAATTTACAGCAGGGGCTTAATATATTTTTGATGAAAATTGCTGCAATGTGGCACACAGATTAAAGAGAAAACAGCTATTTTGTAATGACAGTGGTAGATTTTGAAATGAAGCCCAGCTGGTACAAAGATCCTGCATGGATTTTCAGAGACGCTACCCTCTTCTCAGGCTTTTGGTGGCAGTTAAAATCCTCTAGGCTGAAGTGCTCTATCGGGGTTCCCCGTAGGTGTGAACTCCATGGCTCCAGCCTCTAAAGAAACGGGTCCAGTATAACGGAAAATTTAGTTTTATGAATGTGTTAAAAAACAAACCGACCGACATGGATTTGGACAGGCCATGGTTTAGCTCATCCTTCCAGAAACTCTAGCAAACACCTAATATTAGATCGTGAGTCATAAGGCAGAGGCTAGCTCTCTCTCTCCACACTAGCAATTATAAAATGGTTACTAAATATGCTTTAAAAGTGATCACAAATCAAAAGAGGAAGGACATTCACCAAAGTCAAGCATAATGCCTGGGACAGAGCAAGCGTGCGTGAATGAATGAATGAATGAATGAATGAATGATGATCGGCACAAACACGCGGTAGTTAGGCTTTCCAGATCTGGACCTGGATCCAGAGGGCCTTAGGCAGATTATTTAATTCCCCTTAAACTCAATTTCCTCATCTGTACAATAGGGCTGATAGTTCACAGGATTGTTGTGACGCCTGAAAGTTACAATGTCAGCGTGTGTGGCTCAGTGAAGGTGTCCCATGGGGGACTGCTCATCGAAACCGCAGCTTGTGATTTGTTCTTATAATTGAAGACAGTAATATCTATGTCATGGGAAACCTCACAGTTTTATAGTTTTCCTCCGGTAAAGTTAGCATTATTTTAAAGAAATAAAACACGTAGTGGATACATTCACACACACACACACACACGATGATATTTAACTAATCAGAGTCCAGTGCAGGGGTGGTCGCGGCCACCTGAGTGATGAGCATGTCAGTAATTCATGCCGTGGGACACGGTGTGGGCTACTTGCCATAGGGTCAGCAGAGCTGGTAAGAGGCCATGGTCAGGGTCACTTACGAGCTCACAACATCATGTGGCACCGAAGAGCTAAACCTAGACTGTGACCCTGGACAACGGACCTGGTTTCTTCAACAGGTCAAGGGCGTGTCATAAAAAGGAGGAGGAGGGGATGTACTGCTCCAGATTAAAAGTCTTAACTGAAGCACCACGTTCTTGGTGGAAGGGGCAATCTCCCATTTTCGGCAGTGAGGTCACTGCTGGCTGGCCGGTGACCACAGAAAGAGGCAGAGATCACATTCAAGTAAGTGGAATCTGCTGTAAAAATACGTCAGCAAGTGGGAAAAAATAAATGAATAAATGTGCTCTTTCCATGAAAAAGAGGACTTAAAGATATAACACTCGAATGCAATAGATGGACTTCTTTAATTGTTTTTTTGTTGTTGTTGTTGGTCATGATCCAAAAAAGACATTTTTTGAGACCATGTTAATGTAGACAAAGCAATTACTAATAATTTTAGGTGCGATAATGATATTGTGGTTACATAAGAAAATATTCCTCGGAAGCTAAGCGGGTCGGGCCTGGTCAGTACTAGGATGGGAGACCACCTAGGAAGACCAGGTGCTGTAGGTGTAAAAAATAAAAAACAAGGGACTGTAAGCTGAGAAGGTCCTTGCAATTTCTGAGGTCAACCAAGGGTTGCTTTGCTTAAAAAAAAGAAAAAGAAGAAAATATCAATATTTTAGAAGTGAATACAATGTAAAGGCAAAGTGACCGAGGTCTAGAATTTGCTTTAAAATATTTCAGCCAAAAAAAAAAAAAAAAAAAAAAAGCAGGGAAGGATTGATCAAGGAGGTGAGGCAATATCTTGATGATTGAATTTGGGTCAGGTATATGAGAATTCGCTGTAGGGGTCCCTCACAACACTTGTTTTGTTTAGATTTTTTATAATAAAATAAGAAAAAAAAATCATTGACTCTTTCTGAGATTTGGTGCCAAATATTTAAAATGGGTGGTATGCATTAGGTTGAGCCATAGGAAATCACCATTTCTATAGATCTAAAATAGTTGAATGTTAGCAACTTTATTTGGTTCAACCAACCCAACTTACCCCAAAGCCCCTCAAATTGCCTTTTAATCTCTATCCATTATCCTAGACTGAGCTAAACTCAGCTCAATACCCGACAGTACTCTAAAGAGATGGGCACAAAAAATCAGATAGTTGGTTAGCCACCTTCAGTAGCTGCTTCTATTATAACTGTATTGCAGTTTTTAGTATCAAAAGACAATGGGCCCCACTAGATCTAGAACAAAGCTTTAGCATTTTCCTCAGTTTATGCCACACAGAAAGTACGTAACCATCTCCAGAGCCTCTGCATCTATCTTTAAGACGAAGAGGACGATGCTACTTTTCTCACAATTAGTTCCAGCTATAAAGAATTTTGTAAAGGGGTCAGTTCTAAAACTTTCTTTTGAACCTCTCTGAAATATTAAATGTGGGTGTGAAACGTAAGTAAAAAACCCAAAATGCCTAGCTATCTGTAGCCCATATCTAACTTATTGAAAGTACAATGGACAGATAAAGTCAATGAAAAGGCCATGGCTGTTACCTGTCTTGGCTTTTTATGGTCAAGCCTACCGATCACTGGTCACGACGGCTTTCCTCATGCTATTTGCCCCGGGAACATCGCTAAGACAAGAATCGCATGGCTCAGAGTCTGTGAGGTGAAGCAGACCGGGCTGATCCCACAAAAACCTGCTTCTTTCAAAGTGGAGAAAGTAGAGGCCCTCAAGAGGCTCACATTCTGCCAATTTCTAAATTTAGTCTGGGCCTCGCCTCCAAAATTTAAGAAAATAACAAAATGTTTTTTGGTATTATACTTTAAAATTGGGAAAGTTATCTACTTTAGTAAGGCTATATAAACATTTCCTTTAAAATGCTGATCCTCTACCAGTTGTGATATCACCCATTACATTCTGTACTTTTAAATAAGGCAGAGGCTAGCTCTCTCTCTCAGATAAGTTTATCTCTTTATCTGAACTGGGCAGATATAAGCAGCTGAATCTCTCAGTCTATGAGTTTGGGCAGTTAAAGGAGCCTAAACTCATGGGTAAGGTTTTGAGTTTCTTTCTCAAGCTTTCTTGTCTGTTCCATGGTTAATAAGGGCATTTTAACCTCCGCCCACCTTACTTACACCCCAGCTTTCCTAGTTTCAAAGACTGGGAGAGAACGTTCAAAAGTCTGATCTTTATTGTTTGTACGTGGGTAGGACCATTTTTGTGTGTGTGTGAGGTAGTACACATAATTAAATGACCGACTTCTTCTAAAGCCAATCACTTCCACAAGTTATGACCATTTCTATTTGTTTGGGATCAACGTCCTTCAAGTGATTCTGGCAAGGAAAAACATCCCAACACTATACATCAACCTAACATGACAAATTATCTAGTAATAAAGGTAGTTATTCTACTTTTAAGGTTGAAGCAACTGAACTCAGAAAGTAACTAGACAAATGTTCACAGTTAGGGTGTGCACACGCACATGTGTGCGTTTTAAGGAGAAAATAGATGGTTAATTTAACCCTACACAGCAGGAAGGAAACTTGAAAATCCAAGGTAGGCACTGAACTAAACTTTCCTCATAAGACAGTGCATTATCAGGTTCATGTAAGGAGACTAGAAACTGAACTTACAAACGAGAGACAGGACGAGACTGGGCGGGCAGGGAAGGAGGTAGGAGGGAGTGTGAATCTCACTTTCCGTCCAGGTTAAAGTGGTCCGTGGACTTCTGAATCAAGCGCTTCCCTGCTACATCACGTGATAACAACGCACGACAGCAGATAATTTCAGTTGTGGGATGTTATAATTATTTTCCAGAGGGAGGGCTCCCTGTAAGCCCAGTGGCTCAGATTTAAACAGAAGCAAATGCGTTTTACTATTTACCCTCTCTCAAGTTTCAAAGGAAGTAAGGGAAATAGGAGAAAAAGGGGAATATGAGAACAAATATGAATAATATCAAGAAAATAGTGTAAATCTTTGTATAAAAATACAACTGCACAGCAAAAAGGACTGTATTTTATTTCTTCCGTCACACTAAGGAATAGATAGGTCTATTATTATAATATTAAATCTATGACAAACATTATTTTCCTTTGGAAAAGAGTAACCGGGCTATTTTTTTCAGATCTTAACAGCTCATACTTTTTTTTTTTTAATGTTACACGTACCACCCAAAGCAAACATTCTTAAACGTTTCCCAGTGAAGGCTGAGGAGTGCGATGCTATAGGGGGAGACAGAACCGGAAGAGGGCCATTTCTGTGTCTAGATTTGCTTAGTGATTATCTGTCCCATCTTCCCTGAGATGGCAGGAGAGACGCACAGAAGCCTACGTGTGGGGTCTCGGCAAAGACAAATTTATAAAGAGATGCCTTGCCAAGATATAAACTCCTGTGTATGGGGCTGCCGCGAATATCTGTGCAGTTAGTATTTGATTTGATGATGAGAATAAGATGAGAGCAAATACATAACTCACTGCAAATGACAAAGTTCCTGTTCTATAGCTCAGAGAGAGATTTAAAATAGGAGAGGGAAGAAAAAAAAAAAAAAGCATGGACTTCTTCACCTGTCAGTTGGACCTTAGCAAGGAAGGAGGCCTTCTTCCCTGGAAGACTGCACACACAAGACAAAACAGAAAGAATCAGACAGGCCTCTGATTTGTTTTCATTTTAAAATTCAAAGTCAGCTTTAATTTTTGAAAGGAATGGAAGATAAGGACTCAAAACATGGCAGACTAGTTTTACAAACAGCCATTTGCCCAAAATGAATAATAATTTTGGATGATGAGTTGTAAACAAGACTGATTTCATTTATTTTGCAACCAGCAATCCTGTTGAGAAGAGACAGGGTTGGCAAATTGTTTGAGTTATCTGCAATGTTTTTGGCCCTTATTTGGAAAATTGGAAGAAATCCTGGCAGAGAGAAAAATAAAGTGACATTTGATGTTTGTAAAGAGCTATATCCAGGTAGGAAGATTTTTTAGGGGTCTAGTCTGGTGCTTGCTGGGCTTCAGAGGGGCCTGAGCTTGACTGACAGATCAAGTAGCAATGTGCTTAGTTCTTAGAAATAACCAGGCTTCTAAGGGAGCCCACCATGGGACAGGCCAGTTTCAATGGCAATGACCACCTTTAGGTCAGGGCTATGACCGCCACCAGACCTCCTCCTGAGAGGGCACTGAGCACTCTCCCAAAGAGGCATGGCTTCCTGGAGAGTTGCCAGATAACATATAGGACACCTCCTTAAATCTGAATTTCAGATAAACAACTTGAACTAATACATACATATACTTAAATTTTTTGTTGTCATCTGAAATTCAGATTTAACGGAGCTTCCTGTTTTTGTTTGTTTTCTAAATCTGGCAACCCTGATCCCAAGACAAGGTAACTTACCACTGGGCAGCGTTCCCCTGCTCTGCTGCTGGGAGTGAAGAAGCACCTGGCCCCCCACGCCCACCCCACCAGTTTCCCACAAGAACGGGGGCAGGGAGGGGAAGAGGAGGAGCATACCTCGGGCTCAACAGTGGACTTTTTCCCACCAAAAGTAAGGCCATTGCAGATAAGTCCCAGGGAAGATGGCAAAGCTGAGGCCGGGTTTTAGACTTGGGTCAGCATCCAAGCAAGCAGGAAGAGGGGTGTGTGTGCGCGTGCGCGCACACAGGCCCGCTCGCGTCTGCACCTTTGGAAATTCCAGGCAACGATAAGGCTCAGAATCTGGAGCAGAGCAAATAACTCAAGTGGGAAAGTTGTTCACTGAGTAGAAAAGATGTGACATGGGGGTACAGTCTTGTAAAGAGTGAATTCCCAAGTACAGGGCAGATGGCTGCAGGTCGTGGCTCCCCAGCTGACAAGTGATCTGGGCAGAAGTGGGCAGATGGACAGACAGACTGCCCCCCCTCAGAAGGAGGCTGGGTGTGTGGTTCGTGGCGCTGCAGTCTGCTTATATCTAAATGCCAAGGTTCTCATTTGCCATGGAGTTACAATCCTAGGGCTCACATCAGCATCGGGCTGCTTCCAAAATCCAGTTCTTAGTGATGGGCACAGCTCCAACTCTCCAGCCCCACCAGGATCCAGCTGTCCTGGGTGAGGTAGGTAGAGTGCAGGATGGGTAGCCTGATGCTGTCTCTAACTGGGGGCATTTGGAATGAGCTGGTTGGTTCTTAAGCTAACTAGAACCTCCTCTAGAAGATAACGTATACCCCCTAATGTGCGTCTCCAGTGCCTGGGAACATGCCTGTCACTGTGTTCTTTCCTCTCTCTCTTTGATTCTCTATCTCTCTTATCTAGAGGCTGCTGCTGGGTGTGTTCGCTGTTTTCCCAGGAACAGCTCACTTCTTCGTCCTATTACCTTAGCTCTGGCCTACTGTTTTTCCTTTTGTTCATTCATTCTCTGAATACTTCTCTTTATTTTTCTCTACCCAGTGCTTTAGAATGATACGAATTGCAAAAGAAAAGAACAATCATTGTATTATTTATTTTTCTTTTAAAAAGCAAATGAACTGAGTATCATTGCTCGTTACTGGACCACAGTCTAGCCCTTGGGAGATGATGGACCCAACCCCGCTGAGGGTTAAGTGTGGGCCTACAGCCAGCCAACCTCTGTTCCTCCACTTAAAAAATGAGGCTAATCATTCCTTCTTAACAGGGCTGTTGAGAAGGTTAAATGAAATGTGTATTTATAATTGAACGTAATGTTGTAAAAATGCTTTGGAAACTTAATAGCACTTTTCAAATATAAGGCATTATTACCTAAATGACAAAAACGTATTATGCCTAATTGTACTCCATAGCAAATAGTGTTAAATGAACATATATTACGGAGCTTAGAAATTCTACAACTACTCCTCTTCATAAATATTCCTTTCTCAAATACCCAGATTCATGGCTCTTCCAAGATTAATAAATATGAACTAGTGAATTCTTCATTAAGCGTTTGGACCAACCAAAATTCAGTGCTGCCAGATATAAGTTTTTAAAAAATATTTTTCGAAACCATAGTTTACCATAATCTTCCAAATGTTACAGCTTAACCATTTTTGGGGGTGGGGTGGAGGGGGGAGGAAATTAAGGTTTTATAAAGCAAAATGAAGCAGAAACAGAACCACCATTATGAAGGTCTAAGAGTTACATGTTCTTTCTCCTAGGCATGTCATCGCAGAGATAATTTTTGTCAGCAGGTGTCTCAGAGACGTGTCAGTTAATGGCCATGTTTGCTGTCAAAGCGGTGGAGAGGGCTCATTAGCACAGGGAGGCTGGCTCTGGCGGAGGCCGAGGTGTTTGGTATATACAAGGTGGCGGGTGAAAGCCACTAAGGCTACCACATACCAACACTGTGCTTCCCTTACCACAATTCCCTCAGAGCCATGATGAAAATAATAACTGTCAATTCCTAGCACTTAATAGTTCATAAAGTACCGAGGTATGTACAGTAGCCCCCCCGCCCCATCCCACCCTTTATCCACGGTCTGGCTCTCTATGGTTTTAGTTACCCATGGTCAACCATGGTTCAAAAATATTAAATGAAAATTTCCAGAAAGAAACAATTCACAAGTTTTAAAGTGAGCACCGTTCTGTGCAGTGTGATGAAATCTCTCATTGTACCCCCTCTGTCCCACCCAGGACATGAATCATTCCTTTGTCCCCTGAATCCATGCTGGATGTGCTACCTGCCCGTTAGTCACTTGGTAGCCCTCTTGGTTATCCAATTGACCGTCATGGTATCACAGTGGTTGCATTTAAATGACCTTTGTTTTACTTAATAATGACTCCCAAACATAAGAGTAGAAATGCTGACAATTTGGATATGCCAAATAGAGGCTGTAAAGTGATTCCTTTAAGTGAAAAGGTGAAAGCTCTCAACTTTATAAAGAAAGAAAAAAATGCACAGGCTGAGTTTGCTTAGATCTGTGGGTAAGAACGAATCTTCTATTAGTGAAATTGCCTAATTTAGAAATTAAACTTTATCGTAGGTATTCAGTATAGAAAAATCATAGTATATATAGGATTGGGTATTATCTGAGGTTTCAGGCATCCACTGGGGGTCTTGGGATATATCCCTCAAGGGTAAGAGGGGACTATTGTATGTATATACACACACCTCCTTATAGCCTCTTTCAAACACTGTGAGATGGGTCTTTTTTCTGCAGCTCACTTCATTGAAGAGGAAATTGAGGCCAGAACTGAATACCTTGCCATGGCTCACACAGCTGGTGAGTCCGCAGCCAAATCTCGATTTGAGGTCTCGCCTCCAAAACCCATAGTTCCACATGATGCAGGCACACCAGCCACGAGGACTGACGAGAGCCCCTTCACGTGTGCAGACAGGCGCTGCAGGAAAAGCTGGGGATCGGGAGACCCGCCTCCCTGCCCGCGTGCCCAGGGGTGTGTCTCCGCACAGTGGGGCCTCTGTTTCCCCGTCCGATGACTGACAGGCATAGGGTAGCCCAGTCATTCTCAACTGTTTTAGGGCCATCGACAGTTGGAAAGCTCATAAAATCCAGCTACAGACTTTCTCAGAAAAGTGGAATATAAAGATACACACACACACACACACACACACACACACATAATCTTACGTATAATTTTACGTCATTTATGGATCCCATAAGGCTAGATTGTTGTGGCTAGTTTTTAAGGTCTGTTTATACTCGCAAACTCTTACAACGCTACAATACTTAATTTGTATATGGATAGAGTCTCATCTGTCTGTGTAAATTTGAGTGCCACTACACTGAAATGCTTCCTTTTGTATTGGGAAAATGTGTGCTCTTGGAACTCAAAAGAAAAGTTTCACTGCGGTAAGTACGCTCTGAGGCTTGACTCAGGAGCGAACTGTGACTTTAGAAGTAGGGAATAATGCGTCGAGAACACTGCCACGTAGTCATGACAAGTAGCAATGTGTTGAAAAATGAATTGATTATAGGCATGAAGTTCATTTCTTCCTCACTTACTCATTGATTAAGAGTGGTATATTATTAGGGATAGCTGCTGATGGCAAAGTAAGAATAGCAGTTGGATATTTCTTGTCTGAGAAATAATACCTTGAAATAGGTTCATTTAATCCAATTAGTTTTCAGTTGGAAACTATTTAATCACTAATGACTTCTAGCCTGTCAGGTTCTGTTGGGGTTTCTCACAGTCTAACCCCAATTTAGCTAACCAGGACCCTCCTTTTAAAAATGCCACTTTACAATGGTTTCTGAAACAGAAAAATAATTAAACACTTCAGTTACCTAGGAATAACCTGAATAAGAAATGAATAGGAACTATCTGAAGAAAATCAGAGAATTATAAAAGCAGACGTGAATGTAAATAAAGTTCATATCTTGGAAAAATAAACTTAGAGGAGCTTAAAGCAGCTAAAGACGATCAAGGGGAGACATCAAAACCTACTATGAAACCAGAAAATCGAAAATTATGCTGTTAGTGTAGGAATTTATGGGGCAATGAGAGAAATGATCATTCAAAAACAGATCTTAAGAATTCGTTACATGTTAAAAATATGGGGAAAAGAAGGATTATCAAATAGACAAGAGTTGGGAGAAGATCTGAAGGTCAGTCTGCAGCCTGCAGCTAACCCCAAATACATTTTCTGAGATGCATATAATTAACTGCAAAAAGTGAACTCCAAAAAATGTTTAAAAAGTCAATATTTAATGATTTTAGAATAAAGTTTTTCTAAATATAAAATAACCAGAAGTTACATAAGGTGTCAATAGTTTTCAGTACATAGAACTTGTAAAAACGCACACAAAAAAATCCTTAGGACTTAAGAGGCAGATTCAAAATGGGATAAAATATTTGCAAAGAACGGAAATTTAATATGTAAGTTTTTAAAAACAAGAAATATCTCATTCTAAAAATAGGGAACAGGCATGAATAGAAGGCAGTTTGTGAACGAGAAATACAGTTTAGCCAATAATTCTTAACAAAATGTTCAGTCTCACTAATGATCATACAAATGCAAATTAAAATATTAAAATATATTTTTATTATTATGTTGTGAAAACATAATAATAATATGAGGTGTTTTTTTTTCTTAAACTCATGATTCTTAAAGTTGGAAAGGTTGCAGACAGGGCTCATTCAGATGGCTAGTATGAATTGTTAAGACCTTTTTGAAAAGCAATTATATGACGCATGTCAAGATCCTAAAAAGCTGTTAAGATAGTAACTTCTAACCCAGCAATTCCTCTCATAGGAATCTGTACCATAAACATAATTGGAAATTCCACTGAAGATTTGTTTACAAGGATGTTCGTAAACAAAAAAGGTAAATAACTAAAATGTTCAACAATTGAGGACAGATTAAATTGTAAATAATTTATGGGATAGATCAGGGGAAATTATAAAGGCATTAAAAATCATGTTTTATAAATAATGTTTAATGACAAAAAAATTCTCAGTGAACTAAGAGAAAAGAGTAAGCTATAAAAACAAATGCTGCATGATTTAATGCCATGTAGGTCAAAGCCTTCTTTAGTCATATGTGCATGGAAGAGACTAGAATGAATGCTTCAAATGATATTGGAGAGATCGTCTTGGATGGTACACTTATGCATGATTCAAAAAACATGTGTAGATGTTTTCTAAATTTCTAAAATAAACATTCCTGATCACTGAGAGATAATATAAAAAATAATTTGCTCAATGTACCACAATAATTTAGGGACACGATATATGCTCAATAGCAAATAAGACTAGATGTCTTCTCACCTGGCTTCCATACCTGTTTCTACAACTTAATTTCTCTGTGACCCTTAATGAGTCTCTCTGAGTTTTGGTTCCTTCAGCTTAAAAATAGCAGCAAACAAGACCTGCCATATGGAAAGCCGCTTGGCAAACGGTAAACTATCATACAAGTCTAAACTATTATTATTAGTTTCGTATGCGTGTAGCGGAATTTAGAGCTCCAACCTAAACAACCTGGAAATTAAAGCAAAAATTTTCTAACCTATATCCAAGAAGCCTCTATCCTGAAAATCTTAAAATGTATCTATACTGTTTCATCATACACAGGAGCCATCTTTGGTCCAGTGTACAAACACATGCTGATCTGTAACGAGCGGCCTGGTAGCCAAGAGAGGAATGACTTAATGACTTCTGGGGTTATGGGTGGCGTAGACGAGCAAAAGACCCACTCAGGATGAGCTGGACCTGGACTCTACAGGATACCCGAGCAAGCACACATGGTCCCTAAACACCCCTCACCTTTGTGGCAGAAGTGACCGGGGTGGAACACAGCTCGTTCCGTGCCTGGGGTACACCAGGCGGAACACAGTTCTTTGCCAGCACTCTGCTTTCCTTCTGAGGTAAGAGAGTTGGCGGCAAAAAAATTGAAAAGTAAATAAAGAAGGTCAATTTTATTATTAGTCGACGAAGGTGAAATAGACTCTGGACATTACCGCACATACACAATGGGTTCCAAGTTTGGTATTTTTTCTTATCAAGCAAAACAACAACAAAAAAACACGACCAGGAATTTGAGCTTAGCACATTCCATGTTTGTGGCGAGGAGGAACGGCTCTGATTCGCACTAGTTGCCAGGGCGGAAGGGCGGTGTGGGGAAATGTACGCTTCTCCACTCACGGCTAGGCCTTCCCTCTCCTCACAGCCTCCTCCAGCCATGGGCACGATGCTGAGGAAAGTTATAACTTACAGTGCGTGGAGAGGGCCAGGGCGCTCATCTGCCACAGCGCTGCAATTTTCCTGGCTTTTTTAGCTGTGTTGATAACGCAACACTGAACCCTACTCATCCATCATTCATTCATCCCTCTGCCCATTCATGTATTCATTCATCCATCCATTCATTCTTCAAACAGCTGTGTGTGCCTGGAGGAGCTCCCCGCCCTCACCCCCCAATCTCTGGTGGCCTCAATATTTTCAATGAACATACATCAGGGCACAAGTGAAGGGTGTATATCACCGGCCTGTGGCCAACCGCTGCAGGCACCATACCACTTCTAAGCCGTGTTATTTGATTATCGCCATCTTTATTGGCCACAGAGGGGAAGGGATATTACAGCTTTGTGGCTTCCGAGAGTCTGGTCCTTAGTGAACTGCCAAGCCTCAGCGGCAGCTCCCAGATCACGCTGTGGTGGGGGGGTTTATGACCACATCTCAGTTCTTACCAGAAAAGGCAAAAAAGGAGGAAGCATCCTAGAGCACACAGTGACGGCTAAGCCCCACGAAGCCAACTCATACCTCCCCCCTCTCACCTTTGTGTTCTCTCCCTCCTACTTTTCCCGACAGCCCTCCCAAACTGTACTCCGCAAGATTTAAATTGGCTCGAGCTCAAAGAGAAGGACACGTAAAACCGACTGTTCATTAGATGTTGTGCCATCATGAGCTTGTTGTTTTCAATATGGCTGGTGGAGCCTCTCCGCCCCCCCCCGCCCCCCCAGGGCAAGCAACTCTTGAAAAAAGGGGTGTGCATGCGGGTGCACGTGCCTGTGTGTGGGACGAACCGGAGGCGACGGCACAGCATGCATGCGAGTGTGTGCGTGTGCGTGTGCGTGTGTGGGGGGGCAGAGAACGAGAGTGCTGGCGTGTGAGCCCCCCCCCCCTTTCTAACTGTGCAGCCCGAGAGGCATCCTCTCTCGGAGCAATTACGACAAATGATTTATGTGGCCAGTCAAGGGGGCCTGCCAGGGTTCTTATTTCATTTCCAGAAAAAGGAACTCTGCTGGAATGTTATCAGGGAGCTTGGGATTAAACTGACAGCTGCCTTTTGTTTCCCCTGTGACGGAGCTTCTCCTTTGGACTGTGGCATTTGGTTTCGACACAGCCAGCCAGAACTCCATGCCGGCCAAGACCAGCTACGAAAGGGCCACAGGGAAGGACAACGGGTTTTGAACGGGAGAGGGTTTCTTTCTTTGCTTCTGTGTTTATCTCTGGTTTGAGGAGGCTGCCTGGCTCAGGCGGGGCTGGAATCGCGTTTCTTTTTTCCACCGTCCAGGACCAAACACGGCACCAGACCCTTCCCCTCTGTCGTTACCAGTGCTCGCTTAGCGGGAGGTCCCTTCCAATTAGGCTGTTAAATGTGACCCCGGTCCCTGTCCTCTGCTAGCTTCTGTGCTCTGGCACAGGTCAGGTCACAGGGCATGGGGTACGGAACAAGGCAGGACGCGAAGCCCTCCATCGTCCGTACAGGCAGCAAAATGCCATGGACATAAAAACACGGACACCATAGTGTTCTCATCCTCTGACGCCCCGACTCTAACAGGCCATTGCGGTTTTCATAAATCCTCAGTTGTGGCTCGCCTGGCCTCAGCCCTCCCCTCCCATCAGCTTCCCACCTCCTTGACCCCACCTGGGCTGCAAGGTCTTCACACAGCAAAGGGGCAGTCAGTTACTGAGGCTGATTAAACACACACACATGCACGCACGCGCACACACAAGCACGCACACGCGTGATGATGGCTGCATGATAAAGCTTTATAGACAAATAATAGCAAATACAATTAAAGGAACCTCTCAAGAGATCAAGGGACGAGCGTGCTAAAAAGAGGGTGGGCTAGCAATACGGGGAAAAGACAGAAAGGAAGATTAAGGATGATCATAAAAGACACAGGCTGTAAAATCATCGTCGCAGTCTCAGATTCTTTGTGTCTACATTCAAACATGACATGCGAAAAACACGTCTTTGACTTGTGATTCCCAAATCTAATTTCTACTAACGCTCTGCCAACAGGTGTTGTGCAATGCTCAAAACAAACTTAAGTTTTACCCAATAATACACATCTGTAGGTCTTCCTGGCGTAAACTGATGGCATGGTTTGTTCAGAAGCCAGACTCATATCAGGGATCACCAAAATAACATTTAGGGAGGGCATGTTATAGATCTGGTACGGCGCTCTGAGTATGATAAACATTTTCTGCTTTACTTCTCACTGCAACTCTATGGGGTAGGTATTCTTATTCTCACGCTCCAGAGAAGGATATAAATGCCAAGTGAGATCAGATCACTTGCTCAAGAATGTTCATGTTGTGTGGCAGACACATCACTTGCTGCCTAGCTAGCACTCCTTTCCTTTCTTCATTAGAATCCTGACTGTATTTGAGGTGGGAATTTCCCAGCCTCCCTTGCAGCTAGGGGTGGTCACGTAACACAGTGCTGGCCAATGAGATGCATGTAAAGTACGCTGGGAGTTTGTGGCTGGCCCCACCCCCCTTCTCCTTGTCCCTTTCTTCTTCTTCCTCAGGCCTGAGATCAGACTGGCAGTGGAGATGTCATTTTGTGTCCCTGAGATAACAAGTACGAGAATGAAAGCAACAGACTGGGGTAGAAAGAAAGAAAGAGGTAGGAATATCTGACATCAAGGGTCAGCTGCATTTCTTCTCATCTGGCTTCTTATCACAGAAGGAAAATGAAATATCTTTTTTATTAATCTAGCGCTTCTCATATATAGAAAACGGAATCTGAACTGAGAGGCAGGGCTGAAGCTGGACCCTAAATTGAATCTACATAAGGACCTCGGCCATACTATGATACAATGATATACCATCCTATTATGATAGACTGTTTTTTCAGAGTGACAGCACTCTAGCAAAGCCCTGGACAAACTGGGGGGTATGGGATGATTTCTTCAGCTCCTACAGAAACACATAGCTTAGGTAGTTCTAGTTTCTTAGGCTGTTCTGGAGTGTGGGCCTGGATTTGAGTCCAGAGTCCAGGAAATTTGTTGGCTCTGATCTTCTGTGCTAAGACTACTTACTGGTGAGCCAGGGAAATCTGTCTTATGTTACCTGGGAGAGTCTAGATAGCATCGCATTTCTTGAGAGTATTCTTCTGATGCAGACTGACATCACTATGGCAGCCCAAGGAGAAATATTCTGGGAGGAGGGACTTGCCAAGTATCCCAGACAGCTTTATTTTGATGCGCACGGAGACAGTATGTCCCTTAGAAACAAACCATCGGCTCGTAAATTGCAGTTAGGCACGGCAGATCGAATACGTGTCTATCTCCAGTCTTCTACCTGACTCCCTACCCGCCACAAAAAAAACAGATTAAAAAAATTAAAAACTCTACATAGAGAGGATAGGAAAGGAGCCCAAAGCAGACATGAGATGACAACATAATTTTGGAAACGAGAAAGCAGATGATGAATGAGGGGTAACTTAATTTAGCAGAGCAGGAAAAGCTGAAATCTAAACTTCCAACGGTGGAAAGCCAAAGAGAAGGAAACCAATGTATGTTAAGAATATTCAAAAGCTCAGGAATTAGAGGTACCTCTGATGATGGGGTGTAGATGGGAATAAAAAAAAGAAAACCAGGAGGGCTGGTTGAAAGTCTATACGAGAAGCATTAGACTATGAGACCCTTCTCCTGTGCACGGCCATGCAACTATCTGTCCTCTAGCCAGAAAGGGGTGGTGGTTTCCTCTTTGAAGAAGTGGAAGCACAGCTGAAGGTGGGGTGCTGTACTGAAAGCGGGGGCGCTGAGTGGAAGTCTACGCGTCCCTGGTGAGATCACCTCACCCCACTCCAACCCTTTCCACTTGGCTTCAGGAACGCCAGTGGCCAGTCATCCATCTCCAGACAGAAGATCAGTCGATTCCTCTCTGGGGAATTAACCAGCCATGAGAAATAACTAATAGACCTCGGATGCCCCATGGCTGGGTTCCAGACCAATGACCACCACTTGAACGTCCTCACATAGAAACACAGGGCTCCCAGCTAGATTCATAAAACCTTCCTCTTCACAAGAAATATGGGCAAGAATGACCACACATTTGAGGAAAGTCTTTAACACAACATGCAGAGTCCAAATAGACAAATGGAAAAGAAAAAAAAAAAAGAGAGAAAATAAAAGCAACAGGAGACCATTCAAAAAATCATTAACATAGTCTCAGAAAAAAATTTGTTGAATCTACACATTAAGAATAGCATAAACATTTAGAAAATTAAAAGAAAACCTTTATAAATTAAAAATATGGCAGCAGAAATAACATCAAACTAAAGGGTGAGAAAAGAAAGTTAAGAAATCTTTTGAAAAGTAGAACAAAAGTGAAAAAGATGAAAAATAGAAGAGAAAAGATAAGAATATAGGAAATCAGTCCAGAAGGTCTAACATACAAATAATAGGAGTTCCAGAAAAAGAAAAAACAGAATGGAGAAATTATCAATAATATCACACAAGGAAATTTCCCAGAATTGAAGGACATGAGCATCCTCATTGAAAGAGTCTAGAAAATTCCCTGAACAATGAACATATAAAGGGCCACACCAGGGTTCATCACTGTAAAATTTCAGATAGCCAGGAATTAAAAAAAAAGTTTCCAAGAGATAGGAATTAGAATGGCAATGGGTGCTTTGATAGTGACTCTGGAAGCCAGAAGAAAAGGCACTAAGTGCTTCGAAATTTTCCTGAGAGCTATTTACAGCCTAGAAGCCTACAGCCAGCCAAGGTACGAGAGAAAAAGCTATTCCACACACACAAAGCCTCAAAAATCTACCTTTCATGCGAATTCATGAGTTCTTTGGCAGTTATCGGAGGATACGTTCCACTCGAACAAGGACTAACCTAAGCTAGATAGACTCGGGACCCAGGGACCAGGGACTTGACACTGGAGCAACGTGAACCCAAGGCTCAGGATGCCAGCTCTGCAGCAGACTCAGCCCCAATCCAGGTGGGAGCAGAATAAGGAGGCAGCCCTCCAGGAGCAAGAGCGACACGAAGAGACAGACTGATTCCCTGACGCCTGCCAGTGTGTGGCGAGGAGCCTCACGCTGCTGATGGAGATTCTGCGCATGACGTGTAGGGACAGGAACATGAAAACGAAGCAAGCGAACAGAGCAACGTAGCCAACGGCCGCAGAGCAAAAGATGTACAGGACAGAGACGAAATCAAAGTTCCCTCACGTGGCTCCAGCGGTGAACAACATCTATGTAGCCTTCACACACACACACACACACACACACACACACACACACACACACACACACACACACCATCTGATTTCACCAAAACCTGTGCTATAACAATAATTGGGACGATGGAGGAAAAGGAGGCATATCTGAGAGGGTTAGAGAATGGAATGGGTAAGTGAGCTAAATCCATATTTTGCCTGGTAAGGAATCAATAAATAATGTCTAAAACAATATCTAATCAAGAGATAACCGTAGAAACGTGTTGTTTAAGAATAATGAGGTCCATGCCAGAAAAAGCGGCTAACATTCTTTAAAGCTTTGGCGGAACAGAAATCAGGAAGGAAAGAGGGGCAGGGGCGGCACTGCTGCTTTTCATCAACTTGTGAGACCATATTACTCGGATACAGATACTGACTGGAAAACAAGAGCCAATTAGTTATCACTGACCACCTAAATAGGCAAAGGTGCGTGGGTGCGTCGAAGCCCCCCCAGCCTTCAGAAGCCATCCTGAGGGTGCTTCCTGTCACAGGGGGACATTTCCATGCCAGTAGGATTGCTCCCCACAGACCTGTGCCTAATCCTCTCTGAGTCCTGATTTGTGGCCGTTGCTAGATATGACCAATTGCAAGAACTCGAGTCTGTCAGGTCCCAGTGGTAATGTCGTTTCCGGGCTCGCAGAGTTGCTGGGGGTTTCTGAATCTTCTGGATCCCTCTTGCACTTGAGTTCTCTGACCCATCAGTCACAGTCCAGCAACTTGCCTTCCTCCCTCCATTGGTATGGTGAGGAGGGCTGGAAGCGAGGGAGGGACCCAGGAGCAGGAAGACAAAGGAGAAACTTCTACAGAGAGTCTCATATGTGATATCCGTGGCGGAATTACAGAAATGAAAGAGTATCATTAGGGTTTAGAGTCTAATGAGGCAGCATTAGATAAGCCAAGGGAAAGTCACTGTATGTAAAATATAATTACTTGGAGAAGAAGAAGTAAATGCACTTGGATTCAGACCACATGAGAACCAAAACCTCATTTTGATAGAATGAGACTAAAATTCTGGCTACGTGAAAGGCAGATTGGAAAGTGCGAAAGCTCTACTTTCGAATGAAAGACAGAGAGGTCTACTATGCAATTTACTGTCCATTTACGTGTCCATAAAATAGACAGCGTGTCAATCCAGAAATAGGGAAAGGTAAAATCCTGAGGTGTATTGTGTCCTCTTTGGAGGACTGAATTATTTCTCTAAAAACATGTAAATATTGCCTGTGGAATAATAATAGCCAACACGTATTGAGAGCTTATGTAACTAGGTACTGTGTTTAAGCACTTTATAAAATTAACTTACTCAAAACAATTCTACAAGATATGTCTTATGATGTACGTATGAGAAGAAAAAGTTTCTATTTTACATAGGAAAAATTAAAACACAAAGAAATCAGTAAGGCGCCCAAGATTACAGCTAATAAGTGGCAGAGTGGAATTCAAATCTCGAGTCTAAAACCACAGACTCTTAATCGATATCTCTCAATCTAAATTTTAAAATGAAAATAATTATTAGCATGCAGTGGCCTAGCTAGAAAAATGTATTTTGCATCCATGGTACATTTTTTACAGGTAATATTCTGCTCAGGTTGCCGGAATCCAATGGGACAAAGTTAAAAAAGTTGAGTTCAAAATTGAAGTTTTCTCTGAAGATGAGCTTCAGAAATCAGATCAGGGCTCCCTCCCTTGCCTACCATTTGTCTCAGACCTCGGGAGACAAACAGCAGCTGGAGCCGTAACATAGCAACAATACGGATGACGGTGAGCATAATAAATAATACTTACAACGTTTGAACCCTTGTGCCACCAGGAAAAAAAAAAAAATAGAAAGCACTCATACTGAATGGTAGAAATATCACATCTGTGCATATCAGCCCCGATACAATTCTTTGAAGACTGCCAAGCTTTGAGACCTAGAAATGGTGAGTCAGTCGGGAGGGGAGAAAAGGGTGGGCGAAGCAAAGTTAAAAATAAAGATGTTGATTGCATTGTTTAGTTCCAACGGCCCCGGGCCTGGCGAGTCAACAGCGGTGACAAGAAGACGCCAGAAATAAAGAAGCTCGGTGACAGAAGACGCCAGAAATAAAGAAGCTCGATGCTCGATGCTCGGGAGGCAGAGGGACGGCGGCCGCATCAGTAACTTCATGCCAAACCTGGACCAGCAGCACCGAGCTGTGGTGTGAGCTCAAAAACAAACACGGGGCAAGTGCGGAGGGACAGCACGGGCTCAGACCAAGGAGCAGGACCGCCCCGAAGCTCCTCGGACAGAAAGCTGCCGGTTCTAAGACCCTCCTGGCGGTGGGGGGTGGGACCCGCAGACTGCGCGTGGAAGAGGCCAACTTACCCTGTTCAAACAGAGTATTGTCTTCTCTGGGGTATGAGGCTTCCTGCGATTCCGGGCATGTCGCCATGGCAGCGGTGGGGGAACAGATGGGGGCACCAAGGCCCCAATTCTCAGGCAGGGGCCCCCACCGCTCTCCCCGTGGCCCTGGGTTCAGCGTCCGGCTGTGTCTCCGCTCACTATTTCACTGACGTCAATCCAATTCGATTTAATAGATCTTTCTGAGTGCCTACTATCTGTGGGTCTTTCACTTCGAATTGACATTAGCTTCTGTTCAAATGCCCTCCCTCTGCATGGTTATGGAGGACTGAAAAGGAAAAAAAGGCCTAGTTTCCATACGCTCGAATTTATCTTTTCTTTTTCCCAAATCTATATGGAGAGACAGGCTAGAGATACACAGCCATATGTGTGGAATATAACGAGTGAATGGGTAGGAATCTGTCATCCCCAAATGCTAACCTTCCATTAGAAAGAATGAGGTGGTCCTTTAGCACCCTTAGAGTTCCTGTTGTGCTCTTCCCCGCTCCTAGTTTCTTGCCTGCCTATAACACTGCCAGGTCGATCTTCCCAAGACAGACCTCCACCATGATGTCCAAGTTCTTAGCTTGGAATTCGAGATCTGCTATAGCGGGCCCTTGTGCCACCTAGTAATCTTCTTCTCCTATCCTTCAAATATCTCCATGTTCTTGGCAGGGCATAATAGGGAGAATGAATTAATAAATGAATGACTGAATACATAAACGAATGGTAAAACGGGCAGACAAATATGAAAAAACTCATTTCCACCTCCATCCTTTGGCTCCTGCAGTTATCATAGCTCTTCCTCAGGAATTATGTTCCCCCCCACCCCCGGCTTTTACTCATTCCAATTTTGACTAAAGTCTAGTTCATATCTCAAAGGTTCCTCAAACTCGATATGGTCCAAATGAAACGTATGATCTCCACCCTCTGATAAGGAAAAGGTCTGTCAGCCACTTGACCAATCCGATGATTCTGGCAATGAAGCAACGGTTATATGAATGGCACAGAGACCTCGGCTTTTCTTCGAAAGAGGCTGTTTTTGAAGCAACACAAGCTTTCAGAAATGTCAGCTTATATCAGAATAGAACTTTGGGTTCAGTGTGTTTGAAGGAGCAGACTGAAGGTAAAGAGAGATGTGAAGCAGTTTCAAGCCCAATGTTGAGCTATCCTATCCCTTAGGAAACTTAGGCTGATGAGAGAAAGTATTTCTTTAGTTGTCACAATTAACTCTGGATTATTTCTTAAAAGCTTTACCCCAGATAAAGCTATGGAAAAAATACTCATCCTTCGTTTCACCAAACCCAAACTCCAATCTCAAGGTGTTTATGTTCTCATTCCTCTTAAGCTATTGGGATCATATGTAGTGTTATTTTCCGCCTTTTCCCACTTATTATGTCATGGGCCATTCCCCACGTCATGAAACACTTTGAAAATACTTTCATAGTTTTGAGATGTTCTTTCATTTGAATGTACCGTAATTAATTTAACCAGTCCCCTACATTTGGTTATACAGTTCTTTTCTTTTTTTTTTTCTTCAATTTTTTACCACCATAAATAATGCTGCAGTAAACATCCTTATCCACAGATTTTTTGATCACATCTCTGATCATGTTCTTAGGATAAATTTCTATAAGTAGAACCACTGAGCCAGAGAGGGCATAGGAATACTTCTGACGGCTTCTCTACACATTGCTAAATTGTTCTATGTCCATTTCCCATGCGTAAAACATTTGGTGACAGTGCATGAAGGTTCCTATGAGAAAACCCACTGTCGAATTGATTGGAAGCAGCAACTTCTGTTATCCGAGCAAATCTATTGTTGTTATTATAGGAATGGATTCTTTTGCCTTCCTGAATGGAGCTGATCACTGAATTTCAGTTCAAGCCCATTCGATTGTATAGGTTGTGAAATGCATGTACTTGGCAACGAGCAAGGCCCTGCCATAAGGCATGTCACCCTGTCGCTCCCCACCTCCTATGCCCCCTTCACCTCCCTGGTACCCCCAGGAGAACGGAAGAGGCTGAGAGCAGAAGAAGAGCCAATGAACTGGGCCCAGCCCTTAGATCCTGACATTTCTGAGTTCAAAGCCTGACCCTGCACCTTGGTAGCCGGATAACAGTGCCTAATTCAAAAGATGTGTGGGAAATAAATGGGATAAAATACTTATCACAGTACCAGTTGAGTTGTAAGTATCCAGGAAGTACTACTGTTTGAAAATTATTAATCCCATGCTCACAATTACATATAAAACTTCAATATTTGGGGAATAGATGAAACCAGAAATAAACCATCTATTTGAAACCAGAAGTTTCTAAAGTTCACGCAGTGTTCTTAGCCCTTTTTGTTGGTAAGGTTATGGAAAGTCAGACGCATTATCATCATCATCATCGTCATCATCAATCATTATCATCATCATCATCATCATCACCATCACCATCATCATCATCACCATTATCATCACCATCATCATCATCACCATCATCATCATCATCATCATCATCATCACTATCATCACCATCATCATCATCACCATCATCATCATCATCATCATCATCACTATCATCACCATCATCATCATCACCATCATCATCATCATCATCATCACCACTATCATCAATCATCATCATCACCATCATCAGCATCATCACCATCATCATCATCACCATCATCATCATCATCATCATCATCATCATTATCATCATGGTGGCAAACAAGAGAGTAGGGACCCTGGAGACAAGGGCTCGGTGACCGAAATGGCTGCTGCTAGGATGTGTTTCTAGTGAGAGTTTCTGGGTTCCATGTCTCCTGATGGCCCCACTCTGCCTCTCTGGGCACTAGGTTTGCTGGAGGAAGAAACAGATGTCATGCCTTTGAATCCTAGGAGTCCCCTTACTGGCTCTAGACACACGGCAAGGCGTTTCTGCCAGGGTGTGCGCCACACGTAAGCGCAGCATCTGCTCCATCAGAAATAGGGCTTTCTTGGACTCCATCCCTTCCCTTTGCGGACCACAAACAAACAGAAAGCAGCTGAAGTAGACACAGACATCAGGATTTCAGCAGGATGGCAGCCCACTTCAGTGATCTGTTCCACGTCTCAAACCCTAATCGAGCAGGAAGCCAGGAACCCTAATTTTAGCCCCAGTTAAGGAAGGGGAAAGAATAATCATAATCTGCTTTGCTTTCAACCAAATTGATGTCATCATCTTTATGGCGATGCCGAGAGCACTGCCCTGGCCCTGGAGAGCAGAAGAAAAGGTTGTTTACAGTGTTTCTCCTCAAAGCGCCCTACACCAGGCAGGGGCTGGGAGTGGGGTGTTTGCCTCGACCCGTCCTATTTAGCTCCAGGTGTAGAACACATGCAGGGAGAGAAAAGCATAGTTCTTAAATGAATAAAATAGACCCAAAATAGGGGAAGCTTGGACATGTCATAGCTGGGCCTTTGGGACGTCACCAGGGGTTAAGGAGCTCATTATGCTGGCTTAGTCTTTCGAACGTCAGTAAATGATTCCTCGTCATCCAAGCCAGCCAAATGTTAAGAGCTGTACCTTGTGATTCTACGAACATGACGCTTGTCAGGAAAAGGTAAGTTTCCCACTGCAGGGTACATGATGAACCATGGAAAAAGCAGAAAAGGAACCCAGAAAGTCTGGCTGGGAACCCTGAACTGAACTGGGACTGCTGAGGTCAGCCCTCCACTCCAAAGGGAGGGCCTTAATCACTGTCCGCCCTCCTTCCAACCCCACACTCTCACAGACAGACACACACACACACACACACACACACACACACACACACACACACACACTACCGATGACCGTGGCACAGATGACGCACCGTGGCCAGTGCTGCACCTGCCACACCTCTCATGGGTCTGCAGCTTCATGGCTCTCCATGTGAGTGTGAGCCTTCCCTGTCCTTGGTGGTCTGTGGGTGGGCTTTGCGCCGGTGGGAGGCGGTCCTGCAGGGCTGGGATTTAACACCAGCAGCTCATAAACCTAGTGCCCAGGCAAGACCTTCACTCTAGCCTCTGTTCAATGAAACAAGGAGGCCATTAGACTAGGTGGCTCTAATACTCTAGCAGCCTACATCTACAAACCAAGACTGAAGCCTGTAAATGCCTCAAGATTAAGAAGTCAAAACCTAGGGACAGCCAGTCATAAACGGCCACTCCGGCTTTGCCAAATGAGGCAGCCGTGTAAGCTACAGCCAATCAAATCACTTCCTTGCTTGGCTTCAGCCTTTTCGCTATACAAGTCTTCCCCTTAGCTCCTTCCACTCACAGTTTGGCATGCCTCGATTTGAATCAATTTTTGCTCAAATGAACTCTTAAAATTTTTAATGTTTCAGTTTTAACACCTTTTAATACCTCCTGCACCCGGCTCTACTTTTTCTTTTTTCCATAGCCTTTACGATTGCCTAACACACTCTAGAATTGACACTCATTTATTATGTCTAATGTCTGCTAGAACAAAAGCTCTAGAAGCCAGGAGTCTTTACCTTTTCCTTATTACACACGGATATATTTTAAGCACCTAGAAGAGTGGCTGGCACACAACAGGTACTCAATACGTATTTGTTTAATGAATGCATGCTCATTAGCCATTCTAATGTAGCTTCTGGTTAAGCAAATGGTAAGTCCACAGGCGAAGACCTGTTCATCTATTTGAAATATTTACTCCCACCTTCCACCCCTCAGGCTCAAAGCTGCTCCTGGCGTCCACAAAGCAGTTAGCTCTGACATCGCCAAACAATCACTGTCACTTGGTAAAATTGAGGAGGAAGTAAAATATTTACTGAAGCAGAAACTCTGGGGGGCAGTAACATGCGTGGTTTTCACTTAACTAATGATGCCCACTGACATCCTGCCCACACCTAGGTATTTATTTCAGAAGCAAAACAAGCCAGGGTACGAATTTGAACTCGGATTCAGGAATATTCAAGATTTTTGTTCAATCTGCAAATTGCTTCTATTGCCACTAACTAAAATGAGACAAGATCCTTGCTTAAATGGCTTGCCATCCTCAGAATGCCCTGAATATTTGTTTTCGGTAAATGTTTGAGAATGATCTTGAAAGCATGCAAGAGAATAGAGAATGAAAATAAAATCATACTGAAGCTGGGTATCTTTCAGCGTCTCCCAGTTGCTGAGAGGTATAATTAGGGCAAATATATAATTTTTTGCTCAACCCAGGACAAGTGGCATAAACTGGGTCTTCTTGGGCAGATGCTACACATGGTTGTCTTAGGTATAATCAGCTTCTATCGCATTAGGAGATGGGAAAAGGCCAGCAAAGATGAGTGCATGTAAAAATGTCAAAAGCTCTGTGGTTTGCATCCTACTCAGATTGAATTCAAGGGTCACAGATGTTGATCAAAATATTCATATTGCCAATTTACACTAATTTCACTAGTTTGTAAGTATCAGGCAAGGCTGTTCAATAAATGACCTGGCAAATTAATCTATTTCCCCCCATTAGTTTCCTACTCTTTAGCATGACAATATCAGATACCCTGTTAAAGCAAAGGACAGGCAAGCTGTGTAACTGACACATTGGGATTCCTCCTTGGAGACGAGTCTGTCTGCTTGCCGCCGCCCCCAGCCCCCCAGCCCCCCGCCGCCGCTCCGATCCAGCCAGGCCCTGGATTTTCAGTTCTTACAGTGTAATCAGAATAAGTGTAAGAGGACTCTGATTTTCCAGAGGGACCAGGCAGTCTGAAAAGGTACGTCTTCAACATCATTAGCAGTTCATCTTCTAAAACCTCAGGGCAGCCCCCAGGCAGCCCCTCCTGCGCTCCCCGCTCCCCGCTCCTCGCCTGCCACCCCTCTCCTCTTCGGTGTCGGCTTATCAAATTAATGAAGCCTATCTAGACGGGAGGAAGTCGGGGTAGAAGACAGTGGCTTAAGAGCAATTCGAGGCAAACCCCTCCTCCCTTCTTTAAAAAAAAAGTAGGACTGATGTGTGTGTGTGGGGGGGGGTGGATCGGAATATTTTCCTCTTAGAAAGGGAAGAGGAAGGGGAAATGGGGCGGGGGTGGGGGCTGCCGAGCTTGGCTCTGGGCTCCCTGAAGGAGGGGATGTCTGTTTACTTTCTCTGCCTGAGCATTTGCATGTTAAAAAGGCACAGTTCCTTTGTGGGCAGGATTTATCTGGGCCGTATTTTCTACTTGACAGAGCAGAATGCGGGGTGAGGACCCCAGGTAAAGGATAAAGAACTTCCTGCGACCTTCCCTCTCACCTTTGTATCAGAGTGACGCCCCCCCCCGCCCCCCTCAACACACACACACAGGGAGGCCAGGCCAGGGTGGGGTTTCCGTGACACTGTGCAGCGTGGCGGGGGGGGGGGGTGGCAGGGGGCAGATCCCACCCTCCAGCCGTGGGCAGCATGGGCTGCTCAGCACAGGAGCTCAAGGCAGTGCCATGAGAGCCTCTCCATCCCCGTATCCGGGAGAGACAATTTTCAGCGCGAGGTACAAAACACATCAATATCTCTCATCACGTCACTGACCTAAATATAGACAATGGCTTCAAGGGGGAAAAAAAAAAAGTTGCACATTCTTTTCTACCTGCAAATGCTGCAGAGTGCTTCCCACAAGCGCAGCAACGAGGAACAATAGCTGACCCGTCAGATGAGGCGGAATCGGGGAGAAGGGCGCTCTGGGCAGGCTGCTGTGACCAGGCCGCCACGGCCAATCCTCCTTTGTAACCCTGGGTCCCCACGGCGCTTTGGGAGTGGTTTTGGGTCCCTTGCCAGCTTTTCCAGGGGGAGCCCTGCGGGAGAGGGGGCGCATGCCATGGGTCTCTTCCTGGCTCAGCCAAGCTGGGTCTTCACTGGGCAGGGCAGGTCTCTGATCCACAGAGAGGGGACGCCTGAGGGAGCTGTCAGTGTCTTTGTGGCCCCTGAGTGGCCGTCCCAGCAGCCACTTCTAGCCACCCCCGCACACCAGCCCTCCACTCTCGTCCGTGCCTCCTCCTGCAGATTTTAGGCCAAACCTTCCTAAGGACTCAGGAAAGCTGCCATGGGCTGGCTCACTTGCTTACGCCACAGAGGGTGTCAGGAAACGTTACTTGTTCCTCACAGTACCAACCTGCGGTTGGGCAGAGAGCCTCCTGAGGCTCTGTTCATGAGTGCGTGCCTTTTTATTAACGTGGGGATTACTCACCTGCTGGGTGAACAGAAAGGATATCTTAGGAGCTTTTTTGAACACGAATGCTGTCACCAGGGACCCTGGGAAAGGTACCCGGACAAAACATTAAGTATGGACAGAACGTGTCCTCAGCGACAGGATGCCATTGTCGGCCCTCCATCGTGGAGGAGGAGTCACATGTCCCTCGCATATTTCTACTGCTCTTCCTGTTCGCTCAGGCAACTATCTGCATAAGAACAGCCTGTGTGGAGGCTCCCAGAGTGGGGCATAATTGCCTGCCCTTAGGGAACCAGCAAGCACTTCAGGCTTAAGCTGTCCACAACTCTTTCTACTGAGGCCCAAACACAAACTCGTGCTCTTTTGTGTTGGCCAAGCATCCACCTGTGCTGCCATCAGTTTGTTTCTTCAGAGGACATATACACATCCTTGCAAGAACACATTACACCGTCACGCAAAGAGTCCGTGGGGGAAAAAAAAAATTGGGGAAAATAAAAGAAAGAACATATGTTGCACCAGATAATATAAGGAAGCTAAGGCACCACTGCAAATGAAATAAAATAAAAAACAATGGAAGAACACCAACGAGAGTTTAGGACGGAAAGAAAGTAAACTAGAAGCTCTGGTGAAAAACGACCACGGAGAGAGGTTTTTGCTAAAGCAAGACCAGCATCTGCCACAGGTCAGTAACACTTCTGGGCATGACCGTCTGGGTAGGGGCTTCCCAGATGCTCACTGCCCTTCCAAAAAGTGAGGCTGAACCAGAGCACAGAAAAGGGGGAGCTACATTTCCTCACAACTGAAGACTGAAAGGGTGGCTCTGGATTTCAAATACCGGTTCTCAGTTACCACGACTAGAAAGGGCATCGAGTCGCTCTATGCCGTGCCCTTCATCAGCAGACTAACTGCTGGTGGCTTCTCAAATGGATCCGGGAGTGGGGTGTGGGTGTGGGAGCTGGGACGTCCTGACACAGTAACCCGAAGTCTTTCCAGAAAGTTTGTTTGCATTGGTTTCCGCTTCCCTAACAGACCCTTCGAAATACACTCTCTGGGATAAGGTGCATGCAATGAAAAATTACCGAGGACTAAAGAGAAAAAAATAGACAATAATTTATTTGGTCAAGAAGAAATATGCCCAGAGTCATTTTTTCCAACCCAATATCTTGGTTAATTAAGCATTTTCCAACCTATGCCGAGAATACTAATAGTAATCTAATACTATACTACTCATTACTAATAAAACATATTTATGAAATGGAAATATAATGTGTATTTCCAAAATGTGGTTATAAATGACTTACTCGAAGACACAATTTAAAATGGTTTGAGAAATGAGTCTTTAATAAAGAATTGATGAGGATGATGACTGCTGATAATAATTCTATTTGGTGAGATTATGTGGTTTGCTGTGGCAATTTGAGCCGAGGTGATTGCCTCAAAAATTACTGCAAGTAACTAATATAGGGAAATTTAATTGATGATAAATACAGTGGTGGTATGTCAACTCTTGAAAAAGTGATCATGTAATTGAAGGATCCAGCATGGTCTAGTGTGCTGATTATACTCTGTCCAGTATTATCAGCGTGCTATTTGTCTGACATATCTGCACATAGTAGGGATTTAAGAGGTGAGTGAATAAGTACCTATAATTATTCTTCAATGTGCGTTCCTATATGCAATTATAGTTCATCACAAATCCATTAACATTTAGAAAGAAATATATGATGTGGCTTAGGATAGAGACTCCATGGTATTTATAATGGTTAAGTGGATGCTCAGCACAGTCACAAAGCCTTGACATTAGGGCACTGGGATGTAGCCTGAGCTTTGTAAAAGGGGTAAAAATAAAGAAACAAACCACAGAAGCTCGCTTTTTTTGATGGTACCACTATACTCATAGGTCAGGGTATCCTGACTTGAGCAAAGCATTTGCCATACTTCTTTTGCTACCCTTTTGAACAAAGAGTTTTCAGCGTACTACTAGACCTGTAGAGATATCTCACTAAATACTAGGCACCATGTCCTCGACAGGAGACCATCAAAGAAAAAAACAAAACCCTGACCATCAAGGAACTAAAAGTCTAGGGAGGCTAAACAAATGAACGGAAGAAAAATGCAGCATAATAAATGACAAATGTTGCAACGAGTGTGTGGGGCAGGTGCCTCCAGGAGATAAAGGTTGAAAGTGGGCCAGAGAAGGCTCTGCGGAAGAGGCAAGTCTCTCTCTTTTTCTAAAAGTATGTTTTAATTGCTGATGAATTGTGGTCCTTACAACGCAAACACAAAAGTGCACATGGATCATTGGCTTCCAGGGCTGGTTGTGGGGTGCAAACCCTCGGGGGTGCTTCTCCCTCACGAGCCTGACACCTTTAACGGGTGATCCTTTTTTTTTCTCTCCCAGAAATACCTTTTGTTTTCACTCTTCTTGACTCTGTCCATTTATCCATGCATTTCTCTCCTGCCTCTCCCCAATTGTATTGAGAGATCACTGACATAGAGCACTACAGCATGTAGAAGATTAAGGCACACAGCATAATGATTTGACTTACATGTACCGTGAAATGATTACCCTGATAATTTTAGTTAACATCCATTACCTCACATACATACAAAAAGAGAAAAAAGTTTTTTTTTGCTTGTCATGAAACTCTGGGGATAGACTCTCTCGGCGACTTTCAAACGTCCCATCCAGGAGCGTAAACTGTAGTCACCGCACGGGCGCATCTCGCCCCTAGTACTTATTTATCTTGTAACTGCAAGTTTGTACCTCTTGACAGCCCTCCACACCTCCGCTGCCCTCCCCAGAAACACAAATCTGATCGAAGAAGTGATTCTTGCATTAAGCCTTAAAGGAGCAACAGACGTTTCTAAGGCAGGTTAAGTGTTCCCAAAGACTTTGAGGCAGAGAAACAGCCTGTGATGACATGAAGAGCGTGGTCTAGTGGAGGGACTGCTGTGGCAGGTCCCAGAGGATGCGCGAGGGAGGGAAAGGAGATGAGCCTGCGAAGGTTGACAGGGGGCAGATGATGAAGTTGGATGACATACCAAGGATCTGGATTCTACTCGGCAGTGATGGACATGCCCTGAAGGAATTCTGCTCTGTTTGTATTAGTGATTTGTATACTGCCCTAGAAAGCAAGAAGAATGACAATTGGAAGAAAAAGAAATCTTACCAGGCCAGCAAAGGTAAGTATTAATACTCGAATACACAGATTCACAAACACTAAGTCGCTCTTGCACTGTGCGAGGTAAATTTTCTCCAACTGTGGTCTAGGTTAAAAGGTTTGAGGTCTTTAAATGATGCGAGCACCTTTAGGCTGCAGGTGAAGTGGGGTCATTTTTACTGAACTCTGCATTGGTCAAATGACACCTGGGATTTTATATATAGATCTGAGCAGCTCATTTTTAAAGAAGATATCAGAGATTATGAGATATATTTCTGATATTATCACGTCAGAAAGAGGACCACCTTTGCGACAAAGGGTCAGATAACTATGCTAATGTAAGGAATAGTGGCAGGCTCGGGGGAATGTCTAAGTTGGGAAAGAGAAGGTAGAGAAATAGGAAAGCTTTTTGTTAGTTCTCGAAAGGTTGCACGTGAAAAGAGGGGTGGATTTACCTCGTGTCACAGCATAAGAACAAGGTGGAGGTTAAATAGAGATTGATTTCAGCCGATGCAAGGAAGGACTTTCAAATCATTCCATGTCCAAAAAAGGAAACTGAATGATAAGCGAGCACTCGACAGCCATTCTGACAAAGAGTTGTGGAGGAGATGTCTGCTCTTGGCAAGAGGTAGATCGGGATGACCTTGACAATCCTCTTTCGACCCACAGATTCTCTAAAATGTCAATATATCCTGGCTACATCAGCTAGCTATAATTTCAGAAGCACCAACGATCCCATATAATTTACATGTCTGGAAATCTAGTTTCTGTTAAAATAATCACCAACTGGTTTTTTGCACACTGCCAGTTTCCGAGGAGGATGAAACAATGAGCCATCAACTATCGCCTCTCTGTTCCTCAGGGAGGCACACAACGTAATCCCGTGGGTGATCGCTGAGTTTTCATGAAATTTGGGGATTAATCCCGCTTTGGCATTCATTAGGAGGCAGAAACCAGAAATAGTTATATTAACAATGGAATGTATAATGTATGCTGAGGTTACAAATGATTCCTTTGAGTTACGAAACCAAAAACGATAAAATTGATATTGACAGCATGCTCAGAACATAATGTGTAGTCCACATTCTGGCGGCCGGGCTCTCAGGAGATTAGCGAAAAATTGAGAAGTTTTCTTTTCCAAATTTGTACCAATGGCACCACCATGATCACCCAAATCCCTCAGAGAACAGGGGAGGTTTCAACTTTCATAAGCAAGGGACAATCAAAGAGGTCATGGTGAGGAGGTATCCAATTACTTGTTGCTAAACCAGGAGAAGTATCAATTTCACACACCAGAGATCTATTTCCACCTATTATTTATTATAAAATCCTCGGGGTAAAAATTAACTTGAGACTGCCGTTTTAAATTTTTAATGATTTTTTAAGAGCTCGGATGAAGGTCTTGGAGTCTGTTTTGGGAGAAATAATCAACACTCAAAACCTTAAAACAAAAAATCTGAATGAGCCAAATATTTTCAGATTCACTGCCACAAACCCAAACCCAAACACCCGGACCCTGTGGAGAACCTTCAGAGTGAGACGCCCCTGTCTCACTGAGGTCAGTTTCCCCAGATGATCAATACACGGCTCCCTGCTTATTGATAAAGTCATCTTACGTACCCACATCTATCACTGACCAAGAGGATGGGGGACTTGCTGATCTGAGTGACCACGTGGGAACCAGAAGAGCACTTCTCACCTGACAAAGGGACCAAATATATGTACACACTTGAGCGTGACCTCAGATCCGAACGGGGGAGGCCTCCTTCTCCTGTGTGTGGCCAGACTGAGATGCTGAGCATGTGGCCAGGAGGAAAAAAAAAATCAATCAAACCAAACATGAGAGCCTGAGGAACAAAGGCCACACCGTGCCCGGAGTTGATCTCCACACATTTTAGTACGGATTGTTTCGAATGCGCGGGAGGAGCTGGCTGTAGCTGCTGCCTGTACCTCGCATCTCCCGGAGAGAGAAGAATCAGTAAATACAGCAGGAATATGGCCGGTGTCTTCTTACTAACCCTTCAGCCTCAAAAAGTAAGAATGTACAAAAGTCATTACTTAAAAAAAATTTTTTTTAAAGAGGAGACCTTCATCTTAAAGTGAAACGTGGAAAAGCAGACGTCCATGTCATTGCATAAGCTGGGTAAACAAGTGATCTTAAAGATCCTTTGGCCGTAAGTTTAAGTATCTGATACTCCTGAAACATCCTTCTGTGACCACCATGGGCTCCTCTTAAATGTTAAGTGCCAGCCTTGAAAGAAGGGGGATGCAGGTCCTTTATTTCTAGCTAAGAAAAACAACAACAGGCCAGAGAGCATAACAGTCATTTATGATTTTGCGGGGGTATTATCATCCAGTAATAAGTGCAACTTGAAACCGCCAATTATCTCATAAGAGGGGTATCACCTTTCCTGTTGTAAATGACTGTGTCGGTAAGTGAAGGCTCGGCTCACACACCCTTCGTCATGTCATCAGTAGCTTTCGAGCAGCAGAAATGAGCCGGGGCAGCACAGAGGAAACAAACAAAAACGGTCGAGGCCCAAACACTCAAGTTGCTCAGGGACCCAGAGATGGGCCGGAGGAGGAGGACGGAGAGAGGAGGAGGGCGGGGGGGGGGGAGCAGCGTGGAGCCGCCTGGAGCAGTCAGTAGGTCACACACACGCGGTGCTTGGCAGCAAACTCAGTTTACAAAGAGACATCTGTTCCATTACTCCAATGCATTGTGGCTAATTACATCCTGGCCCGTCTGTGAAATGACAGCCACTTATTCTCCAGTGAACCGTAAAATCTGTACATGTTCGATTTGGGGAGTGGGGGAGCAGAGGAGTGGAGGCTGGGGCGGGAGGTAAGGGGAGCCGCCACGGGGAAGGAGAAAAGACAGGCGAAAACCCAAGAAATAACGCTTTCTAGCACGTCGGTGGCGGTGCGGTCCGCGTGGAGGGAATAGGGTGAAAAATAGCGTTTGGATGCTGAGTTCAGAGGCCGCAAGTTTAAGATGAAAGAACCGGTTCTCACAGCTGTTGCTTTTCCTTCCTAGCGAAGGGCTGCAGAGAGCCAAGGCTTGCTCGCTTACCGTTCTCCATCATCATTATCCCGGGGCTGTGGCTTGGGGACAGACAGACTCGCCCATTTGCTGCAGTCTCTGGGGCCTTGTAAAAAAGAGGCAGCTGGTCAGAACCAGGGTGAGGCTGGTGGTGGGGGCGGGGAAGGGGCTCTCCCGTAAGCCCTTGAGAGCAAGTAAAGCGCTGTTTCCACGCTCACACAGGCACCCTGCGTTAGACAGGAGCGCCTGGGATGGGCTGCGGGTGGGGGTGGGCTTCCGGCAGAGTGGGGAGAGATCTACGTCCAGGGTTTTTAAGAGGAAAAAAATCAGTGAAAGAAGCCGAGGGCGGGGGGGGGGGGTCATGGAAGATGCTCCTCCTGCCTTCAGCTGACATTAAAACTTATCCTAACCAAAATCCGAAATCACTTATGTACTTGGTGACAAGTACAAGGAAAACAGAAATGGGAAACGCGGCACACTGCCATTTTGAAGTTAGATTCAATCCACTGTGGGGTTTAATAGGAAACTTATCTTCATTCCTACACAAAGGCTTTCTGCCAGAGGATTTACGCTGCTCTTGGAGTCTGTATTAAACAACTGATGACATTATGGGTTCCCAGGGTGGGTAAACATCGATCTTTCTTCCCCCTTGAACAATACTATCTTCCATGGATCACACCTGCTGGCTTGAAAGATCTGGCAGCTCTGTGGAGGGGAGGGTCACCCCATAGCTTCTACTCACTGCCGCCACCGGACACTGCCTGATTCTATTCTCTTTGCCACCCTGCACAATGCCTGGGGGCCCCCACGACCAGCTAGTGCTGTGAAACGGGGCTTTTCAGACTTGAAGGTGCATGATAGTCACTGGGACTGTGGTAAATGCAGACTCTGGTTCAGGAGGTCCTGGGTGGGGACTGAGCTCCTGCGTTTCTAGCAAGTTCCAAAGTGAAGCTGGCTCTGCAGAGAACAGCAAAGCTCTTAAACACACTCCCCCCCCCCCCAACTTCTAGAACGGGCTGGAATAAAGCAGAGTACTTGAACGTGAAGCACTGCACATAATAGCTCTGGGAATGTTACTACTTTTGAGCCAAAGTAATTTTAACAAGTCCATTGACCACAGAGATCATCAAAGGGTGACTGCCCCTTTCTGGGGGAGGCAGAGGGGTGTGAAGTAGTTAGAGAGACGGTGTGAAGCTTGAAATAGGCCCCCCGATTTTATGTTTACTCTAAGAAGTTAATATCCTTCGGTTCACAAAGGAAACAGAATCTTTAAGGAGGCCCGGCCTTCCGGTTGGGCAGGGAAGCAAACAGTTCTGGCACCGGTCCCAGGGACAGGGACGGGGGAGTAAAACCAGAGGGTCCCCTTCTTCCGATGCATGTCCTCGCATAGTAATTTGGATTGAACGAAAGTTAACTAAAGTTTAACTAAAGCAAAAGTTCGCACTTAGAGCAGGGGCTGAAGGAGAGAGCTGACCCCTTCGTCCCAGCTCAGAGATGACCCCATGTGTCGCCAGCATGCACGAGCAGCCTTGGTTGCCCGTATGTGCACGTTTCTGTCCTGCATGGGGAGAGAGTGAGTTTTAGCTTATGCTGCAGGGCGCCTGGTATTACGCCACAGGTACTAAGTGTTCAATGAACGCGGCCGACTGACCACAGATCCTACAGATCCGTAAGGTCAGCTTTCATTCATTATCTGAGGTGCCCTAAGACTGGTTTTGCTTTGGCCCTTGTATTCCTTCCAGACTCGGAGTCTATGGGTTTCTACAGAAAACAATGGCTAGCCTGGGACCGGGTTTGCAAGTCCCCCCGCAGTGGAGAGCATCACGCAGACCCCTAGGTAACTGGACACGTTCACAGCCTGGGAAACCAGATTGAAGGCTGAGGGGAGTCTAGAAATGGCCTAATATGACCCCCCAGTTTACCAGTGGGGACCACAGCCGCTTTTACTCACTGTCCTCACTGAGGCAAAATGAGTAACGGAAGCATCAGCTCCTTGACTTAAACCCCGTTTTCCCAACTATCATTCGGGAGTTTTCCTATCACGTCCTGCCTACTGTCTCTCCCCCTAAAGTTTAATATAACTACTCCTTCATTCAATAATAGAAGAGTCGAATATTATTTCGATGAAGAAGGAATTTATTGTGGTTCCAAGAAGCGAATCTAGATGCAAAGATTCTAAGAAGAATTCCACCTATGTAATGGAAAAGAGAATAACCTTATAATTCGGGGAGCCTATATATTCAGGAACACTTTTTAAAGCTTACCCGTGAAGGTAAAGGAGCAGGGGTGCCCAAGGGTATTATTGGGGTTCTGCAAGAGACAGCAGATTACACGGAAACTTATCAGGATGGCCGGCCAAGGTGGCACGTCACAGTGGCCCTTGGCTCTCTAGGTCTGAAATGCGAGGAGACTCACAGTTCTTCTGTCTCCTTACTTCCGTAGAAGTTTCTAGAGATCAACCACATTATAAAATGCGCCAAAATAATAGATAGCTAAACAGGTAAACAGATATAGAGGAAAGGTGTCACAGGGACTAGATGAGACAGACATCTACATAGCAACCGCTCAACAATTTGCCTGCTTTACACTCCTACCGCCTTCCAACTCATCAGTCAAAGAAAAAAAATCTACCAAGGGCGGTTGGGAGAAATGCATCGATACAATAACATCACAGACCGATACAGTATAAGATTACATCAGCACGAGTCAGCCGGTGACAGGAAATACCCTCAGAGGGTTGTTATGAGAACTATTTCCAATTCAAAACAACAATGGCGCTCAACTTTATTCCATTACCGACTTCTGCTGTCTTAATGTCGTATTCAGGGGTGCTCAGATTACCAATTAAAGGTGGAATACCGCGGGTCCAGCAGGCCAGCCCTGAGAGGGCCCTGCTCAGCATCCTGGCACCTGGGTGTGTCTCCAAGGGCCCAGGAATGCTGGAGCGGACTAACTTTATTCTTGCTGGAATATGTCATTACTCTCACCTGTAAAACAACACTGCTTTTATTATGATTCAGCTATTTCTCCAAGCAGGTACGAGGTGCTGACAGACCTTTAATTTGCGGAAGAGTTACTAACCTCAATACTCACCCCGATACCATCCCTAAGGCAATCTCTTTCCTCTCAAGAGCACAGTTCATCTCTCTCAGGTGGGGTAAGAGAAGCCATTTTCTCCTGCACCACACTTAGGATTATTTTATAATGCTATTAATTGTAATCGTCATAAAAACTTTTTTTTTTTTTGGCTGAATAAACACCATGCTATTCTGTCTGCATTAGATGAAAAGGACGGAGGGTAAGCTGGCGGAGACATCTGTCCATATTAGATTATATTCCCACCAGAGAACAGTCTGGCTGGGCAAAGACGGGGCCTGTGGTACATGTTCCTAGATCATCATTACTGGAGGCTGCCCTGCAGGCCTCTCGAGCAAGCCCCCCTCCGTTTGGCTCCAAGCTACTCTTAATAGTGCTATTAACATGTGTGTGAATCTATTATTAATTTCCAACTAGATACCAGAGTTTTAACTTTCTTTGTTGGGTCATTTTTGCAAAAATACTGCGTTTCACAGTATTTCACTACCTCACAAATATTTACCTCCCCTACAGATGGTCTCTCCTGGCTAGCATCATTCTGAGTATTTTTGGGGAGGACAGTATCCATTAGATATCGTTTAATCCTTTTTCTTCGCCCTGAGCACCCCTGCTTTGTCCACTGACTAGTTTGGGAAAAGCAGAATATCCTTCTTAGAAAATGGAATCCTAAGCTTAGCAAAACGCATTTCTGAGAAAAGGAAATTCTGCAAGTGCTGCTGGTCAGGTCCCCGAGTCAAAAAATGTTAATCTTGGCTCTTCTACTCATTTGTTTTGTCCGTTCCTTCTCTTGCGAAATGGGTGTACTGTCTAAAGTTTCTGTAGGAAAAATGGTGTTCTGTTATATTTAGGATAAGATACTGTTTTGCATGTTCTCCTTCCTTTTACTCTCGAACACGAGAACTATTATTATTATTATTATTATTATTATTTTATTATTATTAAACATGAATTGTCACTTTCGAAGCATCCCCATAGAAGCAAGATGTGCATGAGCCTGTCTTCCTCAGCGCGTTGGTGGTGAGGTTAGTGACGGTGACATGGCTTGCCTGGCCACCTGACAGCAGCGTCGGTGACAGAGATCCACACAGAAACCTGAGGTCTTTGCTTCTGACCGGGGCCCAAGTCACTCGACAACTTTCACCCGAGAATATTCAGGTGGGCTAAGTGCCACGCCTCAGCCAGAGTCTCCATAGACTGGAACGTCTTTTAGGACAGCAGATACCTGTCTGGAAGCCAGGTGGCGTGCACACCTGCAAGTCCGGCTCGAGGACGCCCTTTGCCAGCAAGAACCTGCTGGCGCGGCTCCTCGTCAGAGCAGCCTGCGACCCCCTCGCGCGCCCCTCCACACCCCTCACAGGCGCGAGGTCCGCTTGAAGAGGAGCAGACAGAAGCATCTGATTCGCAGCTGGCACAGAAAGGTCACTGCCGTCCACAGTCACACAAATCAGGTCCTACGAGAGCAGGGGGGCCAGGGGCGGAAGCACTCCGGGGACACTTTCTTTACCAGAACGGGGGCTGAGGATCAATGGCTTTTGGCACGTGGCCCACGCTTTTCCAAACACGAGCGACCGCCAACCAGCTCGTCTTCCGCTCCGCGGCACCCCGTCCTAGGCCCACGGCTCTGTCCTTCTTTAAAACGGAGGGCGCTGTGGCTCGCATCCCTTCGACGCCTCCCTCGAGAGGAGCCGCGCTCGGGGGCAGACACGCAGCGAGTGTGTACGCCCAGCATGCGCCTTCTCGTTTCCCACCCGACATTGTTTGTTGAAATAAATATGGAAATAAGGCTGAGCAAGACAGCCCAGCCAGCCAAACTGAAATAAATTCATCACTCATGGGCTCTCAAGGGAAGGAGACTGTGCATTTTTTCCTAAATGATGATTTCTGAAGCAGTGAAGGAATGGCTATATCACTAATGAGGCCTGTACGCCATGACTGCTGATTATAAATGACCTGCAAAGAGACCAGGAGATGGTGGCCAGGAAGGGGAGCGGAGGGGAGGGGCCGGGGGAGGCGCTGCAGGGGGAGGCTGCGGCTGCTGGTGGCAGGCGGTGGAGACCCGTACCCAGAACCAACTCCCTCCGCTTCTCTGACCTGGCACTCGACCCCGGAAGAGCACGCGACTAATTCTGCGTAAATTCAGGTGAGTGGAGCGGTGTCAAAGGCTTCCCTAAGGATGGAACAGCATCTTGTCCACAAGTACACGGGCTACCAAGAACATCTTCCTCCTGTGCCTGGAAGCTCCTGGCAGCATCCCAGGACCTAGGAAACACCTGGATGGAGACAGCAATGACAGGAAACCATACCGAGCCACCGGAAGGCACCAAGGCTCCCGGTCCCTTGATGGCTGTGTGCTGGGCACACAGGAGAAGGAGGTGCAAATACAAACACAGCTCAAGGGTGGGATGTGTCCCCAGAGCAGCCGGTGAATTCAGGCCAGGCCGACCCGACGCCAGAGATGCAGACCGGGTGCCACAACGCTAGATCCTGCTGATGAAAGTTCTCCGAGCGGTGTGATCGGCGGCACTCTTGTGTAGTACGATGTGCTTTAGGAAAACGCCCACATGCGTCCTGGCATGACCCAGTAAGAATCCTTCAGACAGAACAACCCACTGTAGAATGTTCCCGGCGGCAGCCAGGAAAAGGCCTGACAAGGGGCAGACTTGACAAACAAAGCGATCCAGTCTCCGAGGGCCGGGGCAGAACGGTGTGGTAGCTGCTTTTCAAAACAAGTGCATCATTGAACCCCAGGAAGGGCACTAATCACCCTTACACCCTCGTGGAGAGGCTGAGGTGGGAAGGACCCTCCGCAGCCTGTTAAACGAAGAAGCTGCGACGGGGCGCGAGACCCGTTAGCGATGCGTAGAGGTGCCGGGGGTCCCCCAGCTTCCGAAGACGGCTGCTCCGTCTGGCCTTTGCAGCCGGCGTGTTTCCCACAGCGTCCGGCAGGGCCTCTCGTCTGCCACGTGCGTTCCTGTGCACGTGGACCCGTGGCTGGATGGAGAGTCGTGTGTTGCGCGAGACCGAAGGCCAGGGCTCTGGCTCTGGATGTGATGAGCACGCTGGCTGTCCTAGGTCGTCAGCAACTCGTCTGGTCACAATGACTGCAAAGCGAACCCCGGGTCCGAGGACAGTACGCTCCATTTACCCATCGTCCAGAGAGCTAACAACACTAGAACCAAAAGACGTGTGGCGTAAAGGTGGTCTCGTCACCAACTTGGCCAAGGCCATCCCACAACACAGGGAGGAAAAGGCAGGAAACGCGTGCATTCTCACTTCAGCTCCACGGCCCTCTTGGGCAACAAAGAGACACACGTTAGTAGAGAGAGCAGCACACAGAGCCGGCCCTGACATTCCTCCTCTTCTTCACTGGGGTGCATGCGATTGCCAGGCCTTTCTTTCCCTCTCTTCTTTTCCGTGTATGGTCAAAAGATAAACGGGGGTTCTCGACTACTGACAACAAAGAAAAGAACTAAAAGTCACCCGTTCCAGGATGCGAGCTTCTTGCCTGGCTGCTTCCCACGGGGATGCAGAGAGAGAATCCCACCAGACAGATGCCGCCTCCCCATGGGGCTGACGTGACGCTCCCTAATGAATCTGACCCCCGGCTGCAGCTCTGAAAGGGGGCAGCCGCGTGTCAGCGTAAACAGCTAAACCTAGTGTCATGTCAAGTGGTAACAAGGCCACTGCTGGTTTTTTACAAGCACTGTGCACTTAGCAGATAAAAACGAGCACCCTATCGCTGGCCTCTGCAAGTCACACTTATCAACAGTGAGAAGAAACAATGCTTTGTTTGATAGGTGTTGCTTGGCGCCAGTGATAGGAAGCTGAATTTCTTACAGGCTGTCCATTAGCGTGATGGAGAGGTAACAGCTGCATTAACAAAACCGTGTGCATGTGTCCCCTGGTAAGCCAGTTCAGGGCTTCCGGATGTTCCCTCCAGGAGAGAGCTAATTACCTTCCACGGTGCCACCTGGGCTTGGGACAACCAGTGTCAGGAAAGGGCTTTGACAAACACATTTATTTGTCCAGGACCAAGTCCAGGGCCAGCCACCTCCCTTCGTCCTGGTATCACAGCAGAGACAGATGCATACGAGATCAATGAAAGGTCCCGGGTTCACTGCAGGCTGGGGGCACACCTGCAGACAGGGCGTCCCCGGGGAGGACGGTGCAGTCACAGCCCACACCGCTCAGCCTGGCTCGTGCGCTGTGACTGGACACTACTAGGTCGCTGTCCTTGTTTGAAGAGAGCTGAAATGTGTGAAAGATGGCAGACCAGGAAGGGGCGTTGCAAAGGAGGAGGGTGGTTTTATTGATGCGAAAAGTACTTGCTTTTGAATACGGGCACAGGTTAAGTATTTGGTGATACTATTATTCCTCATGTTTTCTACAAGGACACTTAAGGACAGAAGAGATAAGTGTCACGCATCTGAGAAATGGAGGAGGACCTGCATTACCGAGCGCCTACACCTACTGTGTGTCAGTCATTTTCATCTACATTGTCTATTTAATCATTTCCATGGTCCTAGGAGGTAGGGCTGTCCACACACACACACACACACCCACCCACCCTCGGCCGAGGAAAGTGAGGTTTAAGGAGATCAATCCACTTGCTCAAACACCCCCTGCTGGAACTGGAGCCACACCGCGAACCACCTGACTTCTAAGGTCCTTGCTCAGTCTCTCGGCGCCATTGCAAGCACTGAGCCCGCGCAAGACGCCAGGGAACCTGGTTATTTTGGGGGGTGAGTGCAGTGCTTCCCACAGCTGCTGGGGCCCTTAGGAAGCTTTCAGACTGCCTGTGTCCTGGAAACGAGCGAGAGCCTTTTGCGAGTCGAGGATGCTTTCTTTGACTCCTCCCTCTAAAGAAAAGGCAGGCTAGTACTATGAATAACGACATCCGTTCTTCCTCAGAGCTCTAAGTGTATCCGGTGATAACGGGGGCTCCCGCAATTACCTTATTCCCGCAACCCAGCCCCTCGGTCTACCGTAGAACTCAGCATGCGACAGGAAGAAAGTGCCTGTCTTTTGCCCAGAGGTGAGTCTGTTACCAAGACACGTCACCTTTCTGGGTGTGTGTCCTCACGTTTAAAAAACACACCAGACAATAATCCGATGTACCACCGTTTGGATTTACTACCCAGGCCCAGTACAGGGAAGCGGAGTGTTTCAAAAGCTAGGAACTAAAACGCCACCTCGCCCTCAGGCCTGAAACACCCAGGTTTAAAGACAACGCGAACCGAAAAAACAAAAACTGGTTCCGTTGACAGTCACGATAATTTAATCTAGCCCATGTTTTTAGCTTCCCGGCTCATCTAATCTTTCATTGGGAAGAAATTCGTGGCCTGCTTAGTCATACATATAGGAAATTATATAACAGTTTGGGGTTTTTCTAGAAACATTACTCCTAAACTTAAGTACCTTAGTTCCTTTGTGTCTTCTACACACACCGAGCTTAATAGCCAAAACCCTCCTGCGTGGTCTGGTCCGTCCCCGTCTGGAGCCTGGCTGCCTCGGCTGGACTGCCTGTGCTTCTCGAGCCCTCCCTCAGAGGACCAGGGGAGGCGCCCGCCCGTGGGTGGCATTCTGGCCACGGAGCAAAAGCCCCACCCACCAAAGCGAAAAGCTCTGCCCACAGGGGCCCCCGGGAGGTGCCATTTCGTCCTGCTTTACGCCGGCTCTGACATTTTTTACATTATAATGACTCCATATCCCAAATGAGTCCTACACAGAACATCTCTGAGTCAGCTAATTAATAAATCCAATTTGCTCTTCAGCACATGGCATTTATCGAGTTCACACACTAACCGCAGGGAAGGTGAGAGTGGGCGTCCCGGGTGCCGCCTCGCCGGCCCTCGCGGGGGCCCGCGTGTGGGGGACCCAGCCTTTCCCCAAACGGTCCGCCACGCGCTGGGCTGGACGAAGAAGCACCTTCGAGAACCCGTGCCGCCTGTCCGAGTCCACCGGGACGCCGCCCTCCTCCGCAGAGACGACAACTCCCAGAACAACGACCTCTTGCTTGGAGGAGGGAAACGGGAGCGAGCCTGCTCCTCGGGCACTGGTGTCCCGCACGGCGGTCATCACTGAAACAGCCTTCCGGCCACACCGTCGAACTAAGGTGAAAATCAATTAGGTGCCACCGTTTCAATGTGTCGGTGGCATTCTGGTGTCTTTATCCCGTTCATGAGGCAGAGATATGATGTGGGGGTGACAACGCCGGACTGGGCAGCCCCTTCACAGAGCCCGTCCACTGCGCGGACCTTTCAAAATCTCGTAAGAACCGCCACTTTGCCCACAGGCTCCAGAATCACCGCCGGCGCATTCGGAATCGGCCACGACAATCAGGCTGCGAGAGCAGTGTGCCCGGCTCTCGATCGTCGTACTCGGTGCCTTGGCAACGCTCCGTCTCTCCATCGCGGCAGCCGGTTACTCTTCAGATGCTAAGGGGGTGGGGGGAGGGCGGCTGGCATCGGCAGCGTGGGTGAGATGGAGGAGCTGCGGAAAAACCACCCAAGGGTGCGGCCATCGATGGTGGAATGACATAAAAGTGGACGAGAGACTCGGGCAGAGAGTCACTGCGGACGTGGTGAGCAGACAGGCAGAGAGCCGCTGCTCTGGCCCAAACGATTATGCGCCCACTTTCCTTCTTTAGAGCGTTGACAGGGTTTTTCTCCTGATTTTTTTTTTTTAAGAAGAGATAATGGCTGTTGACTTCTCAGTTAAATAGTTGCTCAAGCCAAATGGCTCCCAGAAGCTAATCCTGAGGGCAGATACCCAGGAGAGAGGGTGTGTGGGGGAGACAGGAATGGCACCGTGTCCACCAGAGAAGGAAGAAGATGAATGGGAGAAACGGGACGGGCGACCGAGCGCGGGGAAGAATCAGACGTATGGCTGTACTGGGCAGAGCGCTGGAGGGTGCGCAGACACAGAAATGGGGAAGGACTTACAAATGTCTTAAGGATGAAAACAGAAAAGAGTGTTTTTATCCAAGGTCAGGGCGTCAGGTCAACTTGGCCGAGGTAGCCAGCTAGGAACTAACGTCAGAAAACCTAGATTTGTGCAAGGAAGAATTCTGCTGTGTGACAAGTTCATTTCTGAACACGGACACGTCAGTTTCAGCTAATGTCCTGTTCTTTCCATGACAGCACCAAGATCGCACGCGGTGAGTGACGTCAGGGATTCGACGGGCTTGAGACCAAGACAAAGCCGGAAACTATGTCGAATGCAATTTTACTCATCTGTCTTTGGATTGGAAACAGATGCTCACCGGGACAAAAGCATTTATGGATGTGATTTCGTATTCTCTTTTTAAGTCTCATTCCTAGATCTATGGTGAGTAGCGTTAGAAGAGTTTCACTGGCACCACCATCTCTTTATGTTCAATACTTTGATAATTTTGAAATACAAACTAAATAAACACACAGGTAGATCATTTTCAAAATGATTTTTATTTGCCCAACAGATTGAGTTTGCGCACTCGTAAAATTACAGTTGGCTAAGTAAATCTTGAGTCAGAGTAAGGTTTATCGGCGTCATGTTGATCCTTACTCTTTTAGTCTAGAATATAGTTTTAGGAGCAGAAGGAAACCTCAACAATCATATAAACAGAGAATTCAGAGTTGGAAATGCCTCAAGCAGACTCTCTTACGGTTATTTGTGACAGCTTGACAATGACAAAAAAAGTCAGCTGACTTTTTATACAGTCCTTGGCAGGCAACCTTGTGCCTTAATTTCCCTTCCTGCAAATTGCCGGAAGCCCTGTCGACCAAACTCTAGATTATAACAAGCTAGCACTGCACCTTATGTTTATTTAGCCATATTCTCTCACCAGACTAAGCTTTTTTTTTTTTTTTTGGCTGTCAGAGGAAAAGTTTAAGAAATAAATGGTCTCTTAATAATCGTTTAAATATTATTTTATATTTGAAGATGTAGTTTAAGATCGTCATTAGTTTGTGACTTTTGGTGGCAGATAAGAGCTTTTCTCTACAGTTATAGTCCTTCAGACAGAGCTCCATTTAAACCTTTACGTTTTTCCTCTCCACTTAAAAATACTTATCGCACGGCTTTATTGGGATACTCCGTAATTCAGGAAATCGAGGTGATTCGTTTTGATATGTCGGAGGAAAATTGTGGGGTTTTCCCTGTGAAGCTGCTGGCCCATGTCACAGCTCTTTGACAGCAAAAAGGTGGTGGGGCTGGGGGCGCAGGGAAGAGGGACTCAAACCAGTATAATGAGACTGTATGGAGCTGCTTTTTCTCACATCATACAATTAGATTCTCACAGTTCACACATAGGATTTTCTGAATTGAGGCAGGACAGAGATGGGGTAATGGAACTGAGCTCTAAGCGACCAGCAAATGGGTACAAATTTACTTAACAAATCTTCCTGCTACCTTCCTTCTTCCCCTCTCTCTTTCTCCCATTTCTTCCCTCCTTCCTCCATCATTCAGGCTGTGTGAAATTAGAACATTAAAAAGACACATACACTGTTCTTTTCTCCTGTGGTAGTTAGTATACATCCCTATTAGTCCAGGGCGGTGTGGGAAGCGGGTTCTGAGGGCAGAGTTGAAGAACAAGATCACTCACTGATTCAAAATGTTGGGCAAGTCATAGAAACATTTTAAAGTGGTCCCTACAAGAGTCGTAAGTAAGGGATTACATGACACTTGTTTTAAACATGTTTTTATGCGTACCTGAGGCTGCCATGCTCTTTCAGGGACTTCTGATAGCTCGGGTTATGAGGAAGTGTTAGGTAAGCTGGAACACCTTTTCTGGGCCTCTGTACAGAGCCCTTTGAGTGTGATTTACAGGGTTGGGAATGATTAAGAGACTAAGTGCTGTGGCTAGCGCTAGGAAGCTGATTGTACCGGTGAACTGATCAAATTAAGACAAAAAATAGAATCTTCAAAAATAGTTTCCAACTTTGCCTCTGCTGATCATCAAACTCCCGGTAATGAAGGGAAACAGGCTTCACCTGATTACTTAACAAAAGAAAGCAGGGAGGCTTCTATTATTATTGTGAAAGGCTGGCTTGAAAAGGGAAGTTTATCTGCAGGAATGAATGCCTGGAGGGCCAGACCGAGGGCAGGAAGCACAGGGCCCTTGTAACCAGAGACCTCTGTGTGCGTGGGACTTGGCGAGCAAACAGAATTGGGGATATTTTGTTTGTTTGTTTATTCGGCAGCGTGTCTGATCTGGGCAGGAGACTATTTCGGGGGATCTTCAATCTCACCCGTTTGATCTATTTTTCTCTTAAGCATGCGTGCTTAGTAAATCATATATTGTGAGTGACCCTGGGGTGTGCAATCTCATCTCTTTTAATACACTCTTCCATTCTGACAAGGAGCTTCAGTGGCTTGGAATGATCCTCTTCAATTGACAAAAGCAGCCCCTGATTCCTAAGGTTTTAAACCATTAGTGGCTGATCCGTCGCAGCAATATGCTGCCGCTGCTGCACCTAAGGATGGAATGTTAAATGTTCATGACGGATGGGTGTCCGTGCGCGCGCACAGACACGACAGCGTCCACGGCTGCTTCGCGCCGGGGCGCCGTGAACACCGAGCGGAAGGAAGCTGCACATGTCAGATGTTTTCTGGTTAAATCTTCCAGCCATTAAAAGCATGATTCTATCATACAGACCCGGCAGTATTAACGCGTGCGATACGTGCATCCCCAAAGACAGCACGTCGAAATGGGCAGGACCCCGTCCCTCAAAAATGGCCCTTTCGTCACTCAAAAAACCCCAAACAAACAAAAAAAACCACTGACGACACCAGCAATTTGGATAGCAGGTATTAGGGGGTTACTGTGGTTTTGTAATTGTAATTTTCTTATGTTTGCTTATCTGTATTTTCAAAACCATTTTCTGTAGTAAACACTTATTGTTTTTGTACCAAGACAGAAATTAACTTTAAAAAGTCCACTCTGAGCAAAATAACAATATGAAAATTCTGACCAATTAAAGAAATGTTTACTGTATTAATAGCTTATAAATGCAAAAGAAGAGAGTAAGGTTTGTCTAAGTTTGAGGTATAAAATAAGTGGGAAATAAGACCAATTTTCTCTGTGAAACTAGGAGGAAATTCAACAGAGAGGATATAGTGATCAGAAAAGGGATATGCTTGATGCAATAAAATGACGCCAAATGTATTCTTTGTCCAGTATTTATGTCTGAAATTATAAACTAGTTGAGAAAAATGAGTCAAATCGAAGAACGCCCCTGGTTTCAAACTGTCAAGATAAGCTCTGTCCAACCCCCCACCATTTCTCTATCCTTTCTGCTTAGCAATATCAATATTCCTTTTTTACATCTTTTCTGCAGATGTTCTGCCTGACACACATATGTAAACACTATTCAATCTCACTGTTTCTTGCACTGTACATGCATGTTGTCTTTTTTCAAATGTATACATTTTTAAGAGGACATATGACTATGCTGATCACAGGAAAAGGGAAACAAAAAATCATGAATAAAAACGTGGGTGTCGCAGAGAGCAAAACCAGGTGACCTTGAACTGCTCCGTGTGTGAGAGCAAACACTTCAGTCTGTCATTCTGTAACGGGATCCCGTTAGTTCTCCAGACCAGTGACTAAGTGGTTAAAAGGAACAGTGCATGAACGGTGCAACTCTGATTGGTCCCTGGAAAAGGCTTAGAGCAAATACGCTGAAAGGAGGGCCCAAGTTCTTGTCCACAAGAGACACAGGGGAAAATAAGACAAGGTCTGACCTCACGGCTGATAAACGGGTTAAATAAACTGTACATCAGGGCTTGGCTAGGTTAGATGGTGAGTCTGTTCAGAAGGAGAAAAAGCAGGAACGGGAAATGGTGAAGGTGAAAGGGTCCTCACTGGAAAGAATAGGTTTAAATTTTGAGTCTGCGAATCCCTGAGCCTGGTGGCCACAAAATCCTCGAGCACAGGCTCGTTAACCCAAACGAGATCCACTGTAACTTAACCGCTCAGCTTTTAATTTATCACGTTTGCCGGATCCTACCAAAATATCCCTTTATGGTTCATTTCTGAAAAGGCCATTTTTTCTATCATTATTACATTTTAAATGGCACTTGGTATTTAGAGACATTATACAGAACACTATCTTCAAAGCATGGCGCAGCAGCTTACTAGAAACAAAATTACATATGGGCACTTACACTATATAAAAGAACACTGTGTTTCATGACTTATGTGAAATTTATAGACGAAGAGAACTACTGGCATTATGGGCCATCTTTTTAGTTTGCTTAAAAGTCTCACTTGCTTAAAACCCAATTTTATTCAGAGTCAGTGGTTAGTTGTTTTTCTTTTTTTCCTTCTAGAAGGAATTTGTCGCTAGTTGCCCTATAGCTTACATCAGGACAAAAGAAAAAAAAAAGTGAGAGTACGTTTTGAAAGCTAGGTCTTTTGATTCTGTGTAAAAGAGAAGTGAACATTTAAACAATGACAAACCACAATCTGAAAACACATAGTGCCACGTCATTCTTATTCTCTTAGCACTCTCTGCGCACGCGGTCAATTTCACTGTGCATAATAAGATGGCCACACACCCGGATTTGCTGAGGACCTTTCTGGCTTACAGTGGTTACCCTGGTGACCTGTTTCGTTAGTATCCCTTCTCACCCGCAGACGTGTCCTGGGTTGGATGATAAGTTAGATGGAATTGTCTGAAGTTTTCCATGAGCCCATAAGATAAGCAGGTTGCACTGTCCACATCTAGCACTGGCACGAACCTGAACCTCATATTTTCTTTGCTTCCAAGAGACCGAGAATAAAAAGCATTTGCTGTACAGATATACCCATGTGAAGGGAGAGAGGACTCTCGGCAAGATGAAAGAAAGAAGAGACCAACTCTACAAGAAAGTAGAATACGGTCGACCCTGGAAGATCACCCATATTTTCAGAGCCTCTTTATATAGCAAAGTGAGAAACTATGGTAGTTTTAGATGGAATTTCTTGGGATTTTTAACGTTCGCTCCTTTGGCAATCTGGGTTCCAGAGCTTTTTCCAGTTACGCTCTCTTGTCAAATTCTTCCTTCTAAAGGTACCAATGGCTCCATAATCTTGCGGATGCCTCACTGAGGCTCCCGGAACTGATCAAGACCAGGAACTGAAGGCCAGCCTCTCCTCAGGTACAGAGCATCGAATCACGGTTATGACACCCTGCTTCTTTTGGGGTGCCGTTCACCTCTCGCCTAGGTCTGTCACTGCCTGGTATGCTTGGCATCACAGACTTAAAATGCCACCTGGACTACTTTCCTCTTCTTCAGGGCTTTTTGGAGACTTTTCTAAGGCAGGCCAGCTTCCTTTTAGTCTGAAAATCCAATTTATAGTGCCAATACCCGAGGCCGTAAACATTGCAGCTTGGAGGGAAATAAGGGAGAAAAAGAAGAAAAAGAGCAAGAAAGAGCAACCACATTATTTTAGAATATAGAATGTCTTCAGGCTTTTTCTCTTCTCAAACACTGACAGCCAACATATAAATAGTTCATTATTTTCATTTTCCAAACAGAAGGTCCATGTCACACTTGGCAATCTGAGGCTAACGTAAAGAACAAGTGAAACAGATTGGGCGGCCACACTGTCTCCAGCCCTTACGCAGGAAGTGGATCTTGCGTGCACGGCTTCAGGAATCCTCTCGAGATTGCAAAGGAGATAGGAAAGCATGGTTAGTGTTGCAGACCGTGGTCATTTCTTCTTGGAGACAGATGATCTCCCATTAGAACAATGGCCACGTGTGAGGAGCTGTTCATTCAAGGCAGGTGAAGGGCCATTCCTGTATGAAACTGACCATAGAGACTCCTTATGTGACTAGCTGAGGAATCACGGACAGGACCCAGAGAGGTGAAAGCTGCCCTTCTAAGTCTGCCCTTGGTCTCTCTCAGACAACGTAGGGGATGCAAGACCCTGATTACCTTGAGGCTTGCCGCTAACTGCAATCTGAGTTAGACTGGCGACACAGAGATCTTCGCTGTGGCCCCACGAGCTATGTGACAGCCTATGCGAACCATGCCGAGTAATGCACACTCACAGGTTCACCCCCTAATGGAATCGGGCTCAAAGGAAGTATAAATTTGGGAAATATTGAAAACATTTCAGAACACTTGTTCTATTTTGCTAAAAATCGATTCATCAGTATATCATTACCATGCTAACTGAACAGAGCTGGATGAAAATTTTGCAAGGCTTACTACGTTAAGGGGTGAGTTTTACAGCTTTTTCTAACCTCGCTGCGAAACTCAACTTATGCCCACCTCCTGGTCACAGAGTAAAATGTAAAGGACGTAGCAAGTGCCACAGGTCCGAAGACGACGTGCGAAACCCATCACCGATAGCTTAAATTTTATTTCCGTGTTCGGAAAGACTCAGAGGACCGTGTGTCTTTAGTGGCATGGTACTGTTCCCGTTTCCAGACTGTCAGTAATCCATTCCAGGAGCCTCACATTTGCCAAAGTGCATAAGAAGCATTCTGGTTAATTATCCCTGCCTTCCTCACAGCCTCAGCTATCATGAAAAGACAAGAGCACAGGGGGTTTGTCTCCTGGCTCTGCCCCTTTATTTGTTGGGTGATCTTGGCCAACTCTTGTATCCTCTCTGGGCCTCAGTTTGCTTACTTATAAACGACGTGCACTGTCAGGTGAGAATTAAAATGAGCAATGCATGTACAAATGACCCGTACATGGGAATGCACGGTACACAAGTTATTGCTATCCTCTCGTGTCACAGATGACGACCTGATGACATAGACAGGCGAAGACGACTTAGCCACCAGAATCATGACGCGATTCCTTTCCTGCCCTGCGATCAGAGAGCACCTGCCCGGCCAGGGAACTGCTCGCCTTCTCATTTCTGCGTCTGCTCGTACACGCAGACTCAGGACCGGCTTCTAATCCACGGAAGGTTTCCTCAGTTTCAAATGGTACGATCAACACAAATTGCTTCTTTCTTGAAAAGAGTACGATCCCCTTTGAAAAATGGTAAAAACCAAGCTTCCGAACCTTACTGAGGATGCATGTGTATTCCAGGTACCGAATATACAGTCCTTAGGTTCTCCAGTGAACAAAGCGCAAGAGGCACAGGTAAAGGCCTGCAGGTGTACTGCTTGTGTGATGAGGCAGCAAAGCTGGAAGGATGCTTTGAGGATTATGGGGAGGGCCTGGAGGTCCCCAGGGAGCGGGTTGTTAGAGGCTGGGGGTAACACACCAACGACTCTTCAGGAGGCAAATGACCTCTGATCTCCCTGTGCTGAGGTCTTGCCTTGCTGAGGTCTTTGGGTGCCTCAGTCAGAAAGCCGGAGGATATTAAGGAAGAAACTGCAGTACCCACCCCCACCCCCCGCACCAAGTTTAAGGGAGCTGGATGGGGTTCAATACCAGCTCCACCTGTTACCAGACCTTGGGGGACACTCCTTATCCTTTCTATTCTGTCCTGTCATCTGAAAACGAAGGAGAATAACCTCACAGGCTGTTTGAGAATGAAGTCTGATGTCTACAAAGCTTTCATCCCAGTGCCTGGCAAAGACACAGTAACGGTTCAAGAAATGTCCACTGTTTTTAATACTAATTCAGCTTCCTCAATTCCTATGAGAACGCCGAGGGCCAGAGAGGGATAGCGGCTAGCAAATCCACAAGGCTCAGACTGGCGGGAAAATACGGACGACACACTTAATCATATCACCACTGTTACGATACGTTTTCTCCAGACTCTATGCTGATTCTGCTGCCTAGGGATGGTCACCTGTTGAATGGAACGAATGGATTCTGAGGGCCCTTCTATGGAATCAATGATGTCACAGAGCAGTGTAACACGTACAACCATTTCTCAATGTTTTATGTTGACGGTGGGGAATATTTTCATGGATTAGCCCGAGCTGCAGAAGATCCACTCGATGTTGGTTTAGGCCTGGTAGCATCAGCAGAGAGTACGGTCTCGGCCCAGGGGATCGCTGTCCACCCCACGCTTAAGATTCTGCATCAGAGCTGAATGCCGGTGAGGGAGTCAAGCCAGCCCCTGGCTGCAGAACAAGACGCTGGGTGCCTTGTCACCCTGGGCTCTCTCCAGCAGCATGGCAGCTGTCAGAACACTCCACTGGCAGAAATGTCCTGCTCTGCCGATGGCCCCGGCCTGGCTGTGGATCTGAGCCTCACTGTGATCTTTTCCCGTCTCCCTCACGGCGGCCCCTCTAGTCTACGTAATGTCACCCAGGGGAAGGGAAAAATCGAGCCTGTTGAATGACTAACCTCCGTCTCCTTTCAGTTCTAAGGCACTGGGCTTGGTCCTGGCGGTGGCATGTGGGGCTCTGTCCCTTACCGCTGGCGGTGGGTATGTTTAGATAGATGTCTGAGGTTCCTAGCAGACTCCCCAGAGGATGACATGGGGTGTAGCTGGAGCAGGTGTCATCTGGTAAGCAATCCCGTCCTCACCCTATCTGAATCTGAACTTCGCCCTGTGCTACACGCGGGTGCATAACAAATCTCAGGGGATGACATCTTTGGAGGGCTGAGGGAGGGAATGGAGCGGCTGCAAGAGAGAGAGCATGTCATGCAAAGAGTGAGCCAATGTCGGAATAAAATGTTTGTCGATGTCTATATTAGAGAAAAGAAATTTGTCCAAATAAAATAACATCGGGGCTGGTTTACAGTTAAAGTAGGTTTTTTTTTTAATAAAGCGCCCTCTACCTCCCATCTATTTTTCTACCCGTTTTCCCACACATGGAGGAGATTTATTATCCTAGCGGCATAGCCGCGTGCGTTGCTTCATATTTCCAAGGGATGTCTGTTCTTCAGGTTTAAAATCACCAGGGAATTTATAAGGAGTGAACATACTCCAGAAAGGTTGTTGGATAGTCCAAAGCCTAAAACCTCACATGTGGATGGCTCCCTTCGCTTTACACACATCATTTCGCGTTTATCACGGACGCCGAAGGCTGGCGATCGTTTGGAGAGCACGAGACTAGTCCAGGTCCCTGAACGTTGTGTCTAAGTGTTCATTTCACAGGGCAGCAAAAAACTCCCGGAGTCTACAGGAAACCAAAATGAACTCACCAGGAGGCTAACGCTGCATGCTCCCTTAGGAAGATCCCTCATAGACACTGCCTGTTCCAGACGGCGCTCTGAAAAACACGCACCGCCCAGGTCTCGCTTCGTCGGGGGCCTCCCCCCAACGGCGACTCCTGCCCATCGTCGGAACCGCGCACCCCTCCTCGGGACTCCGAGAGCACAGGTGTTTGCCAGCATTCCAGCTCCTTCTGCACGGCAATGCAACTCTCTACCTCCCCTCCGGACTAGAAGCAACTGGGGGCTATGCTAACGCTTTGCTTTGGTCTCCCCTGTCCTTACCCAGCACAGTACGAGGCACTGGTGAAGGCTTCGGTTTATGTAGAATGAATGAAAAGAAAAACCCATAGGAAATAGGGACCTTATGGAAAAGGTGCCTTACGTAGTGAGAGAGCTGGGTGCCTTCCAGGGTAGTCAGAGAAAATGCGTACGCAATAAGATGGATAAAGTTTTTACCACTTATAAAGTCAAAGTCAAATGGGGCAGACAAGTGGAGTTAGGAGAAGGATCCTCTGTCTGTAAAAGGACAATTGCAAGGACCTGCAAAGTAGGGAACCTGGATGGACGTAAGTGCCACTGACATTAACTCTCTTCCGGCCAATAGCAGTTCTCCAGACAGAAACCCACAGGAGAAGCAGAATGAGCAGGCGGTGATCAGGGAGCACGTGAATGGCTTTGTCCTGATGCATTACACCGAGGCAGTCAGAGGCTGGAGCAAAGTGCCTCTTGTCCACGGTCTTGGGAAACGTGACGTGCTGAGTTGGAGCTAAGGCTACGAGAAGCTAGGAAAAGCCTGTACCTTTAAGAAAGGTGGCCATCTTTCACCTCCAAACTTTGTGCTTCTGTGAGGAGCACTGGAGGTTTCCCCATCCCAGCCACCAAAAAAAGAGGGACATCAACAAGGGTAATCTTTTGCTATTACTGAACAATATAATTTGCAACTAAAAAACCGTATCTATATGCGGTTTTGTAATACTAACAGATGCGTAAGGTCACCATAAGTGGGAACACAGAAAGGGGAGGCAAAACGGTATATGAGTGTCTATGCGGTTCCAAATTTCAAATTCTAGTAGTGAAAAAAAAAAAATGAAGGAAAATCCTAATAAGAAAAAGTCAGGAAAACACAACATAAAAGAGGATAATTAGCATAGGCATAATGAAGTTTTGTCATTTTAAACAATAAAGAGAACCCAAAGCAAACAGGAAACACAAATATCAGTGACATTAAACACCAAAAAAGAAAGAGGAGTGGGAGTCAGCTTAACCTCTGTAAAGGGTTTACTGCTGGCTGAGGCAGAAAGAGGTTTAAAGGAGATTAAGAAAGATAAACAGTAGGCAGTCTGTTGAGCCACTCTTTATTTGGCCGCATACATCCAGCCAAGTAGAAGGTCTGTTGTTGAGCTCCTGGGCTCACACACACCCAACAAAGCCAGGAGGACAGGTGGCAAGGGAGCGCTGCCCCTAAGCACGATGGAGGCCCCCCGCCCATTACACCATCCCCTCAGCGAACCTGCAGGGAAAAACGCCATCACCAGGGTCTGGTGGTCTTGCGACTTCTTTCTTGGTGTATGACAAAACGATGTATTGATCCTAAGCTTTTCTTGCCTATCGTCTTGATCGAAACCGACATTTTTATTCTCAGAATCACAGAATTTCAGAGACTGTACTTATCGGGTCAATGAGTCTACCCTTGAATTTATCAAGTGGCCATTTGGCCTATGGGCACCTCCAGGGACAAGGACCTCATTGCTTCCTGAAGCATTCGTTACCATCCTCGAGCAGCTCTGAATATTAGCGAATCCTTCCTTAGTCAGAGCCAAAAATTTGTCTTTCTAAAATATCCACCTTTGGCCCCCAGGTAGAGTATAAATCTAAACCATCTATAATATGAGAACCTTTCAAGTATTAGAAAAATGCTATTATGTACGACCTGAGTTTTCTACACCTCAGGCTAAATATACTCGGTTCTTTGAACTTTTCATCATATGATTTTAGGCTTTCTCACCAACGTGACTACTTTCCTCTGAACTCAATCCATCTCTGTTTCTCTCCCTTTTAAAGTGTGCCGTTTGCTGGACATGTGGTACATCACGTGGCCGGTCAAGCACTGGTCGTGTGAAGCATCCCTCCCTCTTTAGGTGACTATATAGTTCCATCAGGCAACTGTTCCCCCAAAGAAGCACTTGCTACACTTACTGAGCATCTTCAATGTGGCAAGCGAGGCAAACACTTTACACACATCGAGTTCAAGACCGAGAGCCCGGCTGTGTGCAGGGGCTGCCTTGATTCCTATTGGATACCTAAGGGCCCAAAGACACAGAACAGTAAAGTAACTTGTTTAAAGTCCCACAGTCACTGGCAAGCCTTACTATAGTTCCTGATACATTTTGATAGACTCTGCCCGGTATTTCAACTTGGAAAGATCTTTTCAGATCTCCAGGTCTTCCTTCAATGCATTGCATTCATTATTCTTCCCAGCCCTGCGTCATGGCCAACTTGATAAACATGCTCTTTATAATTTTTCCAAGTCATCCATAAAAGGTTTGACCAGGATAAAACTATGGCAAGACAGAACAAATGACTCCTGGCTCTTTTTTTTTTTTTTTTTTTTGCAATACCAGTGGAAATTATTTCGCTTGGTCAAATTATGAGCTTCATTCATTCATTGTAAGGTCCTTGAGTGCTTGTCACATGCTACTTTGCACCCCACACAGCTAGTTAATACTCAGTAAAAATCGAAAGCAGTACTGTGATCTGAAAGGCAGGCCCGCGGTTTTAGGGTTGCGTGCAGACTGCGTCTCCATGCCCGACTGTCCCGTCACCATTCCCAGTGCCTCTCGGTCCACACAGGCTATTCCGCGCTTTCTGTGTGTCCGTGACACTGGGGAACAAATCCAGGAGGCAACGTGAGGATGCAGCCAGGAGGCAGGCTGCGGATCTAACCGGTCCCCGAGAAATTTAGAAAACGAATCACATGCAAGACTGAATTGATCGTCTGGGATCGGGAGTCAGGTCATCTGTGATGAAGTCGGGACAAGGCGCACCTGTCCGCCATGAGGAGACTGGAGGCCAGAAGTTGGAGTAAAAATACGGAGGCGCTCGGAGTGCGGCTCTCCCCTCTGGAGATGCCATCATGCTTCGTTACTACCCCGGCTCTCCCACGTAATTCCCACCACAGGTGTCAACGACACCCGCTACTGTAGTAATATCAGATGCGGACTTGATGAAATTTGTAAACTGGCCATGCATAATAACCAACTCCTATTCCATGAGCATTACTTCCAGGTGGACAGCAGGCAGCACAAGAGCAACCCAAAGTTATGTCCTGCTCTTCTCTCCAAAAAGCTTACTCATGACTTATTGAACAACTTCCCAAATCACTTAAATATTTTATTCATAAAACAAAAAAAATTGTGAAATGAAAATAAATTAAAATGTTGAAATATCATTAGAAGTTCCTTCAATTCTACCAAGTATGTTTATGCAGAGATTTTAAATCTTTTCCTCTTTATTTCTGCAAATAGTGTAATTTCAAATACAGCAACTAGCCTCTTTGTCTAGCGAAACATTCAATACTTATATCCAATATTCTACATAAGTAATTTCTCAATAGTCAATATTCTAAGAAGTAATTTTTTCTCTCTCGGGGAATCAGAAGGAACCTTCAATTTTGTTCTCTTCTAGGGGAAAATAATAAGGCAGAATGGCCCCTCCTCAACAGGTTCACGGGGCGAGCACCGGCAGGCTGATAAGACAGGTGCAGAAAGGAGATGCGGCCAGGTGGCCGTGGGGAGCAGTCACTCCCAGTCCCTGCTTTTCGCTCCAAAACCATCATTCTTTCGCCTTTCATGCCCCTTAGCAGTGAATTATAGAGCCCTTTGCCTTCTACAACAGCAGTTTACCCTCCCCCATTCTCTAACACAATCATAAATGAAGAGTCTCCATCTCTGTGGGTGGGGCAGGTTCGCCCTTCTCCCTTCTTTAGATGGGCCTCTCTTCCACCCTGTCAGCTCCTCCCAACTTACACGCCCTCAACTGAGCAGTCCTAATGACTTTGCTTTAATCTCCTCCCTATGTCTTCCTCCTTCTCTTGGTTATGCCCTTAACACAGGCACTGAGGGGTCCTGGTCCTGGCCCCCCGCTTTAGAGGGTCTGATTGGGGCCTTCCTCTGGCCACGTCTCTCCCTACCTGGGCAAGTAGTCTGCAGGGCCCAGGTGAGAGCTCATGTTCTCCCTTTTAGAATGTGTTCTGGATACCTGGAACCCCAAAAGGCCTCACGTCTGCTCCCCCAGGTCTTTCCTCGGGAAGGTGGACACACGCTGTGTGCATTTCTAAGCCCAAAGTGTGGCCGAGGCGAGGTGCAGAGTGTGGACCCTGGAGGTGTGAGCTGGAGCTTCGTACACAGCAAGAAGCCTCTGGAGTAAAGCACAGAGCCAGGGGTGGGAAGAGGGTTCGATGGCCTAGGTCACCCACACTGCATAAGCCCAAAGAGGCAAAGAGTCTGCATTCAGACTGGCTTCCCCCTCAGCCTTCCCAATACCCAGGTTAAAGTTATCAAGGTCAGATGATAGAACATATTTCTCTTAAGGACGAGCTTGATGTCTAACAAGTAAATATGAAGCCTACGGTACGCAGGCCCGTGTGTGTGCTCCCGTCGTGGGCCTCTGAGTGTTCCGGGCAGGCCTGTTTCTCCTCGCCCCATGATATTCCCGTCAATCTTCTCCTGGGCTATGAGTCCCATGCTGTTCTGGTGTAAGTACCGAATGACGTTCTGAATTCCCCTCCTATCATCCAGGCCTTCTTCTTCGCATCGTTCCTTTCTCTCTGCAGAATCCAGTCGCTGAACACGAGGCCTCGCAGCTGATTTGTAAACAGGGAAGAGCCGCTGTCCTGTGTCCCACAGGCTTTCACGAAGCATGGGGGCTCCCGGGCCAGACTCCGTCTGCTGTGGACTCTGTCGGCAGTGGTAACCACAGAGCGACGGTGACCTCTTTGTTCCTTCGTAATGTTTCTCTTTTCCTCAGTGCATGATTTCACCCCATCTTCTCTAAAGTGTGTTCCAGACACAGAGGGAGAGGCTGGGATGGAAGTCGGCCAAGCGGAGACGAGGGATGGGGGAGCAGTCGGCAATTCCGGTTTGACGCTAATGATTTGTGTACAATTCAAGGTCAGCGAATGATATGTGAGGCTTGTGCGCCCACCCACGCAAGCATACACAATTTAGTACTTGATTCTATCAGCATATAGCGCTAATACATCGAATGCCGTCTTGTTCACTTGTCTCTCCAATTAGAAAGAAAAGACGGAGGGCAGGGACCACATGTTAAGCTTCTTTTGTTTCCTATAACACCCACCACCTTATTAGGCACATAATAGGCATTTGATAAATATGCCTTGTTAGAAGAGGCTTGCCTCTGTTAATGAAAAAAATGTGTTTGTGCAATATTCTGAATAAAATGAGTTTTTTTTTTTTTTTTTATTCTGTAAATGGAATTCTATTTTAACGGCTCTGGGAGAGTTGTGATGGAATACCACGGTAAGCCCTTTTACTACGGAAGAATCATTCCATTTGGATTGACATATTTTTCGCCCTCTGGGGCTTCTTTTGTCTTGGAGAGGGTGCCTGTGAATCCCTTACAAGGGTACCCAAGTTTGTTTTGGGAATGTATGTTTTTATGGTGATATTGCTGTAGCTTTCACGGTCCTCTCAAAGGGATGTGCTACTTAAAAAAGAAAAAAAAAAGTAAAACCCATAGGCCTAGAGGGTACTAAGGAAGTTGGCCTAAGTTTCCAGAAAACCCATTCACCAGCTTTGGCAAGTGGGGCATAAAAACCGGAGCTGAGATTTGGGGAGCGTCTGGCACACACGAGACTCCTGACAGCCCCCGGGTTGAATCTTCCCTGGAAGGTGAGCGTCATTGTCTCATTTTTCAAGTAAAGAAACTGAAGAGACTTGTGCCAGGCACAGAGTTATTACAGATCAAATGTGAGATTTGAACCAGGATCCCTTAGATTCCAAATTAGAAAGCTTTTACGAAAATTGTTTCTGTCTCTCTCTGATGCCCTTACCAATGATGATGATGATGATGATGATGATGATGATAATAATGGTAATAAAAAATAATAAATACACTTTTAGTATAGCATTATGCCTATTTCACAGATGGGAAGACTGAAGTTAAGAAACAGATGTGAAATTCAAGTATTGATAACAACTTGCAGAAGCCCCCGCGGTTGGTAGGTGAAGGAGCCTGTATTCAGGCTGAGGTCTGTCCACTCCCTGGGCTCACTGCTCCCAACAGCCCTTCACGGCCCCAGTGTGATGGCTTGGCTTCTCCCTGACTCTGACACAAAAATCAGTGCACTTGTCTCTGCTTTCGGTCTACCATAGTTATTCTTCCAGAATTCAATTGTTTTTCTTTCCATTTTCTAGAGATGAGTCCAAGCCTTCTACATTTATCAAGCACTTCTTTTGTACCTAGGGCCGTGTTAGGTACTGCGGGAAATGGGGAAACATATCTGTGTGTGTGTGTGTGTGTGTGTGTGTGTAAAGCAATCATATTTTTAGAGCAAAATTATGGAGACTGATGCTTGCACTTGGGGTTTGAGAAAAATGGTGACTGTGCGCTCAGGTGTGCAGTCTTAACACCCCCTCTTTGATCCTCAAGGAGCGCTACCTACAGATTCAGAAGGAATTCAGGCGGTACTGTTGACGTGAGACGTATATGGAAGATTGGCAGAGGCTCATTCGAGATTCACTGGGTATGAGGAATTCATTGCCTTTAGCTACTCAGCTGATAATATGAGTGAATTAATATGCAGAAGTGTTATTAGCTCTTTGGATGAAAATAATATTGAAGTTCAGGTTAAATATATAACCTGGTCTATGGCCATGTTACCCTGAACGAGCCTGATCCCGTCTGATCTCGGAAGCTAAGCAGGGTCGGGCCTGGTTAGTGCTTGGATGGGAGACCACCGAGGAAGACCAGGTGCTGTAGGTGTAAAAAATAAAATAAAAAATAAAGGATCGTAAGCTGACAAGGTCCTTGCAATCTGTGAGGTCCACCAAGGGTTGCCTAACCTAAAAAATTAAAAAAAAATTATATGTATGTATGTATGTATGTGTGTGTGTGTGTGTGTGTGTATGTATGCATATATATATATATATATATATATATATACCTGGAAGGCAGTTTTCCACAGAAGTGAAGCAAAACCAGGGCTCTGACTTCAAAGAGACCTGAGTTCAAATAGGATGAGCAGAAATAGTGAACTTATAAAATTTCTCTTCAAAAATCAAAACAGGATAAAGGATAAAAATGTTGAATAGAAACTCAATCCTGACAATAAAAGCTCACAGGAAAAGAAATTCGAAAATCAGTCTTTTCCTGCGCAAGATTTGTCCAAATTTCCTTCCTAATTCTATCTATCGCGACTGAGAGTTTCTGATGTAAAATAACCTTGTGCATGGGGGCTGCAGAGGCGGGGACCTCTGAACCGTGCCGTGGTCTTTCTGAACAGGTCGATGTGAGAAGGAACTATTTCCATCCCAAGTTGGTGTGGGAAAGAGAAGACAGATGGAAGAGCCTGACAGGCACTTTCCCATTCTTGCTTCCATAGTAATTTAGTGCATGTAAGGCACGATTCTTTTAAAATCCTAATTTTCCTTCAGAAAAGAAGGGGTGGGTGGGGGCAGCAGCACACACCGGTGGGGACTCTCCTCTTCCCTCTCCGGTGGCAAGCACGCCAGTTAGATCCACCGAGTCGCTCGCTGATCAATGCTTTCAAGGACCCAAGGAAGTCGGCTTTCTAAAAGCAATACAGCTTTTGGTTTTAATACCAGTGTCCTTCAGTGAAAATGACAAGGCGGTCGAGGTAACTTTAGAGTGCTAGAGGCCAGAACTCTTTAGCCAGAGTTAAAGGTGGAGAGACCAGGGAGCTGGATAAGAACAACGTAGAAGTGTATGCTTGCCTTCTCGCCAGTGTGCTAAAATGATGCTCTAAAGTGGGAATTCTCAGCCATTTGCAGATTGCTTCCCCGTGACCAAAAGCCTTGCAGACCAGAAATATATCAGCTCCCATTTGCACAATCAACCAAATACCACGTCCCACCCCCGATTCCAACAGCACCTGATATTCATTAAAAAAAATAAACATCTATCCGAAAGATGGGTCTGGAGGGAGAGATAAAGAGGAAGAGACATAGAAAAGTGTTAAAATTTGTTTTTACAGTTATTACATTCTAGGAGAGTAAAAGCGTTCGGAAGCCCTGCCTTGGCAAGGGTAGAAAAAAAAATGACACCAGGTCAGATGTGACTTTCAGGTAGCTTTCCTGTTCCCATTTCACTGTGAGTGTTAAGATGGAGGCGAAACTGCATCATGTTTAAGAGCTCAGGTTTGGATGCAAACAGACTTTGCTTTGGCTCCCGGTTCCGGCGCTGAATCCCGTGTGACCCGAACAGGCTGCTTCACTTCGTATGCCCGAGTTTCAAGATCATTTGACGACGAAACGATTCATGTCAAGTGTTTAGCACAGAGCGTGGCACCCGAAGCAGTCCATGGCTGGCAGCCACGACACCCACCTGCCTTTGGATCGGGGTTTCTCATCCTCGGTGCTACTGACACTCTAACTGGATAACCCTGTGTGTGGGGGCCTGTCCTGTGCATTGCAGAGGGTTTAGCAGCATCTCTGGTCTCTACTCACCGGAGGCCAGGAGCAGCCCTCCCCTCTCCCAGCTGTGACAACCAAAAATGTTTCCAGATGCTGCCAACCACTGGGGATGGGAGACCAACCATCCCCAGTGGAGAGCCGCTGCTTTGGATCGATCCAAGTTCTGAAAGATGAGGCTAATTCTATTCTCCTCCTCGACAGGCAGAGCCTCAGCTTTAGAAAATCCTACTCTTGTTTTGGAGGCCTAGTCACAATCACAGAGCTGTCATGGTCTCACTGTCCCCACCTTGAGACCATTATTTTAAGGTTCCCTCTTATTCTGACTGTGAAAATTCTACTCCTTCATTACACTCAGGTTTTTGTTTGTTTTTAGGCGACAACCCTTGGTGGACCTCACAGATTGCAAGGACCTTGTCAGCTTACAATCCTTTTTTTTTTAATTTTCACACCAATAGCACCTGGTCTTCCTAGGTGGTCTCCCATCCAAGTACTAACCAGGCCCGACCCTGCTTAGCTTCCGAGAGCAGATGGGATTGGGCTTGTTCAGGGTGGCATTGGCCGTAGACTACACCCAGGTTTTAAAAATGATTTCTTCTCTATGAGGAAACTTATACAAGCAACATATGTTCGACCAGGAAAATACAGAAATGCAGATAAGCAAAAGAGAAAGAAGGAAAAAGGAATATCATTTATAATTCTAGCAGGTAGAACTTGCTAGGTTTTATTCTAATGAATGGGTTTTCAGATGTTTTCCAGATAGATATATGTGTATATATGCAGAAACACATGTACATACACACTCACGTGCACAAATATTTCTTGTATGCTTGTCATTTTCCCCAGGTATTAATTTTAGCAATCCCCAGACTTAGTGCTAGATGCTGTATGTTTTTTTCTCATGCACAACTTCTCTCAAAAACTGATTCATCCGCTCATGTTTTTCACTGGACGTGGACGAACCTGAAACCTTAGGAGTCCTTTATTTCTACACGGAAAGACTTCTTTAATGGAGCGCCCAACTGACAATTAAGCCAAAGTGTGCAAGCTAGCACCTTGGGCCAACACGTCCTTTACTGACAACCGATGGCTAGCCTCGGCGTTTTTAAGTTACCGGTTTAAGAGTCAAGCTGATCCCTCTTTTCCTTCCACGTCCATGGTCCCCCCACCCATCTCTTTCTTTCACTTTGGGTCTACTGCCAGGGTCATGTCAGCCGGGTCCCATTATCTTGTCCCAGGTGTGCCATGTCCTAGCCTCCCGCATGCCAATCACTTCGCTCAAGATAGTTCTCGCCTCTTTTCAGATGCCCACGGCCACTGCCTGCTGCGCCTGGTACCACAGGGCCGATCTTAACGGCAGGCTCCGAGCGGCATCCTCCCCGCCTTCGCTTCTCCCCCAACGCCCCGTCTCCTGCGGCCCCTCAGCTTGCACGTCTTATTCCTCATCAACTCTTCACCGCCCGCAATTCCCCGACTCCCTCTTCTGAACAACGACAGTCCATTAAAAGGAAAGGAAATCAAAGGGCCGGGCTGATGTCTTCCACACAAGACAAACTAGAACACAAATAAGTCATTCTTCTGCTTAGATGGCAATTACCAGTGGTAGCTAATTACTTATTATATTAATGGGGTGTATCATTTTTACCGATTATTAATAAATGCTTTATTTCTTTTGGTTGTAAACACATTTGAATTTCCACCAGTTCGGTGAAACGTGTTTATAACATTAGGACGTCAACCTCAAGAAATGATTTTTTGTAGCAGTATTTCTCATCGAGGTACATGCATTTAGTTAATCCAAAAGATAGCTAGTTTTCGCAATTAAAAGGTATACAAAAGACTAACCCCTGAATTTGATTATTGTACCCTGGACAACATGTCATTCTGTTGAACATAAATGGGAGTCCGTGTGGTTATTATTTTAAAAAATTTTAAAAATCCAGCTTTTCCTAGAGGATAAACTTTCTAAGGGTGGGGACCGCCTTTTTCGTCTTTTGTGATACTCACAGCAAAGAGACTACAGCCTTCTGTGCACGTGGTCCTCAAAATGTTGCTAGGCGATTCGTATTTGAGGGGGAAACGGAAAGAAAAGCCCGAAGGACGTAAAGGATTTGCGTGCGTGCATCTTGCTGTGCGTAATGCGAGTGTGGAGAGATGCCTACGTGGGCGGCACGGGGCACGGAGGGCGTCGGCCCCTGAAATAGTCACAGGAAGTTGGAGTGTGGCTGACGGCGGCGCCCGGGCTGGGAGATGGAGAACGCAAGACCAGGGAGACGTGCGGGCGGAGCATCGCGCGTGCCACCCCGTCGGGGGGAACCACTTCCACAGGAGAGCCGGCATGGAGGACCCAGGGAAGGAGAGAAACCACAGGCTGGACACAAGAAATGCCGTCACGGGAAAAGGGCAGGGAAAGACTTCTAAGGCAGAAGTGGAAAGTCAGGGAACCAGCAAGGCTGGGTGTAGTGTAAACAGGTAATACATAGCCCAGATGCGAGGTCCTCTAAAATTTTATCTCCTGCTTCAAATGAAAGCAAAGGCTTCTCTACATTTGACCGCAGAATTCTGTATGAATGCTCTGCCAAGAGGCACAGCTCTGATATCAGGTCTGGGGCTGCAAAGGGAGAAGAAACAAATTTCTGGTGCATGTGGAGTCTGTGGCTTCCTGCTCTGTCCCCTGTCCCCTACGCGGGCACGACGCCCCGATGCACATCATCCCCAGCTGGTTCTGCTCGTCGTTGCCAGCTCGGTCCTTCCCATCCTAAGCTTCTCTGTGCCAATACCACTTAAGCACTTGATGAAATGTCAAAAGCCTTTCCTGGTAATTATGGTGTCCACGAACAGGTCCAGAGAGCCTTTCAGAGGACAGAACTGATTCCCCCCCCAGGGCATGACTGGACTTAATGATTTGCTTCAAGTGAATAGAATAAGGAAGAAGAGAGGGTGTGTGACTTCAAGTCATAACAGGCATGGCGGCTTGGCTCCTTCCTTGCTCTATCGTGAATCGCTCTCTCCGGGCAAGCCAGCTGCCATGTTTTGAGAACGCTCAAGCAGCCGTATGGAAAGACCCCTGAGGCGAGGAAGTGGGGTGCCATGGGAAGGAGCCCCTGGGAAACAGTCTCCAACCCAGTCTTGCCTCACGACTTGACGGCGAGGGAGGGAACTGAACCGGAACTCCCCAGCAGAGCTGCTCCTGGATTTCCTCAGAGCTGCGTGGCACAATAACACTTCTCATTTCAAGCTGTTAAGTTTGGGGTGTGATTTGTTACACAGCAGCAGATAACTAATACAATAGATTTTCCAACAGAGCTCTTGTTTATTTGGGAGTTAAGTTTGAAAAGTCTGGCTGAAATACCTGTTTTAATCTTAAGTAACCCCTCAAAAGAAAAAAAAAAGCAGTTTAAAGTAATAATAGTTTTCATTATTTTGGGAATACTTATTTACCTGTTCCTAATACATAAAAGGGACAGATGTTGTAAGTGCTCAGCTGAATTAAATGCCACCTTCATGTTTAGCTCCTGATTAACCAAGGCAAAGACAAATGATTTCTCTCATATATAAGGTTCCAGAGACAACTAGAGCACTAGAAAGCACTAGAAATCACTAGAAAGCACCAGAAAGTTTCTAGGAGTGTGAGAGGTGGGATTGTGGATGATTTTTTTTTCTTGAGGTTAAGATCATTTAACTCACATGAACAAAAAATGTGCCATTTTTATATTATATGTTAAAATATTACTTTAATAAGTAATTCTTATTTTAAACAGGTATATACAGAAGGGAACAATCTTCTCATAGCCAGATGAAAGAAAACTTTACGATTATTTAATAGTTGCTAACAGTTGGTTTTGGAAGGTAAATTAATATACTTTTACCACTTTGTTTGCAGTCCCTGTCCATGTAATTTCACGCATATGTGATAAAATGTTTCTCCCAGAATCTTTGCATCTTTGTATGCCCAATGTCTAGACATTTCAGGTATGTAATAAATGTCTGTTGAGTGAATGAACGAATGTATGAATGAATGTGCATGAATGAAGCTGGCTTAGAGGAAAACTGAAGCATAGTCTCACTTGCCTAGAGGATTAAAAGGATGTGAATAGTATATGATGTTTAATGTTCTAAAATTTAAAAATGCACGCTGTACGGACTATGGGTCGGATCGTGTGCTAAATGCTTTGCATAAATTAGGACACGGCTTTGCCATGATAACCCTGTCATTACCATTCCCGTTTGCTAGATGGAAACCCCAAAGCTCAGAGAGGTCAGGTAAGCTGCCTGAGGTCCTGCCACACTAAGCAAGCGGTCAAGTCAGGATCTGAACGTCTGTCCTAGCTTCAGAGTCAGCTCCCGGCCGCTGCACTCCGCCACCTCCCTACCCAGGTGCTTCCCTAACCGATCTCATGAGCCCTCTGCGCCCCCCGGAGACCAAGGTGGGAGTGTGTGTGTTTGGGGGGGGACCCGTCCCGCCCAGGCCGAGAGCACGGGGCCGCTCTGCTCTGCGGTGTTCCGGGGAACTGTGTTTATTCACGCCTTCCTCTCCCAGGCCGCCGATTCACCACGCTGCCAGCTGTCTGATGCCTCGCGTCCGCACAGAGCTAAGCGTGTTCTTCTCTAGCCGTGCGCCTTCCCGCCCCCTCCCCCCCATATAATTAACGAAGCTCGTCAAGACCCCGGAAAACGAGCCCAGAGCACCAGCCTCTCTCACCGACATGGTGAGAGCCCAGAGCTCCCTACCTGCGGCCACAGGATGTGTGTGTGGCCCCAAGGCCACCGCCAACACTCCGCGTCCACAACGGGGCCGGCACGACGAGGCGCGACTGAGCTCTTGTCCCAAAAAGCAGCCGCACACGCAAATGGCAGCAGGCCACACGGGGCAGGTGACTGCTAACGACAAGGGCACGAATGGGCCGGGGGCGTTGTCCAGAGGGACGGCTCAGGGCCACTCCGAAGCGGTCCCCCGACCAGGCAGAGGGCCACGGGAGCTCTCGCCTGTTCTGTCCAGTGTAGGGTTACACTGCTTTTAAAAGCGACACGAAGCGTCAGCGGCTCTGTTCATTTTGCTCCACCTCTGGTCCTGCCGATTGCCTTTCTGGCCACAGAGAAGATATTTTTTTTTGGTTGTGCTAGACCGGTCCGGTCAAACCCCATGGGACTGCGAGCCCTTCCCACGCGACTGGTCCAGCGGAGCTGCGCCGTGAGCGTGAAAGACCCATCAGCTTACAAAGCCTTGGCATGAAAAAGAGGAGGCAAAGCATCTCAGTAATTCTTCCGTTGATCGCATGGCAGGTAATAATCTTTCAATACAGTGGGTTAAGCAAATCGGTTTCACCTGTTTCTTTTTGCCTTTTGCAATGGAAAATTTTACTTCTAACCCCACAGTTCGCCGTATATTTCCGCTGGATGCTGCCGCTCTGGAGTTTGGCACAGGGAACCTGTCAGTGCTCTGGGAGGAGCACAAGGGCCACTTGATCTTCAAGGCATTTTCTCTAGGCTTTTCTGCCACACGAATGAAGGTCCTACTACAGCTGATCTCGAGACCAGCAGCATCCACCGTGAAGGCTGCTTCCCAGTCAGCATGAACCACCTGCATTTCGGGGCCTTCGGTCAGCCTTAGGCCCCATGGCTTTACCCTATGGTCATGAACGGCCAGATCACGAGCACACCACGGCGCCGGGCGGCACGCGTAACTCAGACTCTTATTTCTCTGACCTGAGACGCTGACTCTCTACTCTGCATTTAGCAGCACGTCGTGAACGAGCAGGGGGCCCAGAGCCCCACCTATGGCTGTGCAGCTTGTGGAGGGTATCAGGTGGAGGGTGCGGGGGGCGGGGCTGCCGTCACACCTGGGGTGCCCGTGGGGCAAGTGGCTTTCATCTGCTCGGAGGAGGTGCCTTTTTCCTGATTCTCACCAAGGCCAGAAAGACGAGCGGTGGACGACTCCTACACCCAGGTGGACGACTCCTACACCCAGAAATGACCTTTTTTCCTTGCAGCATGGACGAACGCCAGCTTAGTATCGAAAGTGCTCTCGGCCTAACAAGCTGATTAAAACGTCCTCTGTAGGAACTGGCCAGAGCCCAGTGCCGAAAAGGAGCCCAAACAAATTTTCGAATGTCTCGGATGCAAAAGCAATTACAGAATGTAGCCACGGTTACAAAAACCTCTCCTAGGAAATCATAATATTAATAAATGGGAGTTATCAGTTTGGATATCATTTGGGGTCGATACATACTGCTCAGTAAATAAAAATGTACAGGTAACCCACATGACCTCATGGATTGTATTAACTAATCATGACAATGTATTGGAAATCTAACTAACATGAGAGGTATTTTGCTTCTTTATGCACTGGGTCAGATATAAACCATTCGGTGTCGTAAAGATTAATTCCAGAAAAACTTGCTCAGGAACCAAGATATCATAGACTACCTTTGTACAGGACAATAATTTTTCCCCCCCAAAAGAGCTTTGCAACCTCTAGAAAAGCCCAAAGTTGCTATGAATAGCTAGTGAATGATGTCATAATACATTTTAAAGCCTGGAACTCTGTTCTTTCCATATATTTGCATAATGACCATCTTTAAAGAACGCTCTCTTAAAGTATGTAAGATGGGACCAAGAAAATCCTCATAATGGAAATATGAAGCAAAAAGAACATATAATGGTCTGTTACTACTCTGACTGGTGAAAAGAACCATTTTTATAATAATATGAATTTACTGAAAAATAAACACATGTAAAAACAAAAAGCTCAACTATGAAACACTGGAGTCGCTGTTTGTGGCTCCATTTAACAAAACTTTAAAAATAATTGATGCGCACCGGCTTCATACCCTCTGCTGAGTGGGGAAGAAGTACCTTAACAAATGGGAAATGTGAATCAGAAGAATACGATAAATCATAACAAGTGTTTGAAGTGTTTTTAAATATTTGGACTTAGGCATGCCACAACCATCGTCTTTCAGAAACCATTATGCCACCCTCATACTTAACCTCACGATCACAAACATCCAATTCTTTTCCCTTTCGTCTTATCGCACAGTCAGTCATCAAGCTCTCTTCTTTCTTTCCTTTAAATGCTGCTATACTGGTTTTCCCTTAAATTTTAAATGCCCCAGCCAGAGAGAGACTCTTATTGTCTCACACTTTAAATAGTAGAAAGTCCCTAACCGGTCTCTCAAATTAGTCTCCAAGTTACTGTTCTCCAACAGGAAACCTCCCCGCCAGCCTGGCTATCATAGGCACTGACTCCTTCAAGAACAGCCTTTGGCCCATGCACCCTCCATCCCCCTAAATCCCATCGCCCTCAAAGCTTATCTCCCTTTCGGTGCCTGCTCTGCTCCACTCCAAGCTGGGCCGGCCCTCGCCGTCTCTCTGCCCACGGTTCTTATCGGAATTAATAAGGTGGCACTTAACCACTTGCCGCCTTGTGTCGATCTAAGGTACGTGCTCCTCATCTCCCCAGGTAAACTGCACATCGCCAGACACCGTAGAGGGTGTCATTCCGGGATCTCTTTCTCGTCCATGATATTTAGAACTTTAGGAGCGCCTGCACACGGGGAGGGTGTGCCAGGTCAAGTTCCGCAATTAGGCTCTAGGCTCCTGCCGAGAGAAAATGAAGCTGATCTACCGTCTTCCATTTGAAGGCACTGGATATCCACCCACTGGGGGCCGCAGGCAGGGGCCCAGGACGCAGTGAATGAATGACCTTGAAAGGAAGGGAATCCACAGCTGGGGGAGCAGAATGAAAGCGGGCATCTGGCGGAGGCAACACTTCTCCAAGCCCAGGAGCCCGGACGCCAGCCTTGATGCAACCATGTCAGAGCATGGAACACCGGATGCCTCCCTAGTGACTGACATGCCTGGGAGCAGTCCTGCCCCGAGGCAGACACCCCAAAAGAGGGCCGGAGCGAGGAAGCCTTGCACTTCCTTTAACGTGTGCACCACCCCCATTCCACGGCGGTCTCTCTTCCCGGGACACTGAGGAGGGCAGCGTGCACACACAGACCATGCCCGCCATCAGGAGGTCTTGATACCAAGGCCGAGGGATGAATGAACGACCAGCAGCTCTCTCGGGGAGACAAAGGGGAGTTCTCCCTCCACAGGTGGTGGAGGAGGCGCTGCTTGGCCCTATTAAAAAAATCAACAGGAGGAATTCTATGATTTACAAAACACGGCTAATATCCACAAGATTTGATCTCTTAAAAACATTCATATTCTCTAAAAAAAAAAAGAGAGAGAAAGAAATCCATTAAGCACAGAGTAACCTAATTTTTCTATACAAGCCTTGGACCTTATAGGATTGATAGTTCCACAGACAATAGCTGCCACATTTGAGCATATACAAATATTGAGCAATGACATAAACACAGGGTGGGCATAGCTGAAGTTTCAGAGTTATCTCATGTGCTGTTTCTCCACTGGAAAACGGTGGTGGTGAGTGGCGGATTAAAATGCATCCTCCCGGGGCTCAGACCTACTGATTCTGAATCCTTGGCAGTGGAATCCGATTACCTGCATCTATCTGGACAGTCTCCCCAGGTGAGTCTTAGGCTCACAAGCTTCAGAATCACCGTTTGATAGGTGGTAAGCTCTCTCAGTAAATAAGAATATGTCTGTCTTACAAAACCTTTAAAGAGTAGTCTGCCAGGGGCTAATTAAAACCTCTTTCCTTCTACAATACTATTTATTATAAGATGAATCCCTTCGGTAAAACTTTTCCTTTTTTTACTTTTCATTCTTAGCCCATATTTCTAGGGCTCTGAAGAATGTCAATCAGGATTTTCAAAATATGTCGGTGTGTGTACGGAAACGATGATTATACCCATCAGCAGGAACATTTCATTTAGTATCTGCGTTTCTGTAGCAGTTCTGCCCACTGGCGTCCACCCAGCTGGGGGGCCCTGGGTTCAGGCAGTGATTGATGAGCGTTCTGTCAATATTTTACCTTGCCTCCGAGTTGCCAGGTACTATTGGCTTAGTCAGGGTCATGGAACCTAAATTGTTTTTATAGCCCTTGAAGTCAGTCAATATTTTCGAGACTCTAAAAACTACGCAGTGATTCTAGTCACAAGGCCTCATGCTGAAACAGTGGGCTGATCACGTGGACGCTGCGGGCCTTGTGAGTGCATGTGTTTGATGTCTGTACATTCCGGGTTAAGAAAGCACTTTAGGTTTTATGAAACCGGCTCTCTTAACGCCCAAAATATTAGGCGTGTGATGTGAAATTTGCTGTGAAATATAAATTCCGATACTGGATAGTATTTGATATTTAGATCGATACTGAAAAGCCCCTGGCAGATTGCACACCTACCTTCAGCGTGGCTTTCTACCATGCCCCAGTACGATGACAATAAAGGAATAAAAATGACATAAATATTCGAGAACAAAGAGGATGGGAGATGGAAATAGCCATCGAGGGATGTCAACCAAATTCTGGAAGATGAAAATCAGATGGCTGAATGGGAAACGACTTAGCGGCTTAGAGAAAGCTAAATCTAATCCTGCAGGAGGGAGAGCCAGAAATAAAGCAGGATGGTTCAAGCAAAAGGATGCAATGAAGTCTCAGGAACCAGAAGCACCTCTGAAAGCCAGGGTGGGGGTGCACAGGCAAGGAAAACTGGCTGAAGTCCTGTTTAATTAAGAGGTGCATCGGGCACCCTGCCCCAGACCAGAAGGAAGAAGGTGTGTTATTCTCTGGAGAGACTAAGCCACAAGGCTCAGAAATCCAGGATCCCAGCCCCAGCCGAGGGTGGGCCGAGGAGCCAGACGACAACAGGGAGGTTAAATGAAAGTCTACGTAGTATTTAGCGACACACCCTCACCATCACCGCCACCTTTGACTCCATTCTCTGCTCAGCGCCAGAAAGCCAGACTCCAGATTTACCAAGCTCAGTAATGAGATTGAAGGCGTCTTTTCTGATTGGCCTTCAGGGGGCAAAAAAAAAAAAAAAAAAAAAAAAATTCTACAGACATCGATCACTGTTTGACTTTCTGAGCTACGTCATGTATTATTTGGATAAAATAAACTGCACATTTTAAGAAAACTAAGCAAAGGGACGTCAAGTTTTTGAAGTTAAGAAAAATGTACCTTCGAAGAAATGTCCATGATGACTGTTAACACTGGAGCTCTGCTCTTTCTGAGTAGATTTTTACAGCTAAAAACCTTATGACGATATACCCCACACATGTTGGTAAAATAAAATGGGAAGGGGAAAACATTCTTTAAAACACAAGCACATTTGTACTCATTCTGATACACACGGCCACACGCACCGAACACGCGTGTAAAATATTAAAGTATAAAGTAGCAGAGTCGTCCGTGATTTATCTAGTCCTAGGAATGCAACCACTAAAAATTCACATCATATTTGGGAAACTATTCGCCTTCCCCCATCCCATGTAAGTTATTCTTGGGCTCTAGGTACCCCCCATAACCTCCCTTGACCACCCAGCGGACGTTTGCTTGGTTCACGCCTCTCATAGTTGCTTCGTTGTGCTCTTTCTGTTTGTCAGACAGAGACTGAGTGTGCCTTCCCCACAATCTCATTGTCGTTCCACTGGTTCAAGATAACCACCCCTATCAAAGGATTTTTTCTAAGACTTGTCTTTCCAGTTCTTCCGTTTGATCTCAAAAGCAGCTCTGTGTTACTAGTGCTAATGCTCCCTTCATTGGAGCTGAGAATCCACGGTAGACATGTTTTTGGCCCAAACTTTGATAATCGCCATGTTTAATGATTTATTAAACATCCTTATGTTTAAGACACCATGTTAGAGAGAGAGAGAGAGAATCTTGTCCTTGAGAAACAACGAAATTAGGAGAAGATATACTAGATTGACATGACCAAAGTAAGTTTAGTTATTTCATCACAGAAACACGTATTTTAAAAATCAGAACACAATCTAGAAGGTCCAATATATGATAAACAGAAGTTCCAGAGAGTAAAAAAGAGAAAAGAGAAAGAAGTGATCAAAGAAGTAACATAGGAACATAACCCAGAGAAGACCGAAAGCTTATGATAGAAGTTTTACTGATGCTTTCATTGTCACTATTTGAGCTCAAGTTTTATTGGAAGTAAGAGAAGATGAGAAGGAGTGAAAAGAGGAGGTGGAGAGAAAAAGGATAAGAGAGTGACTGTGGGGAGAAGGGTTTGGAACTATCTTCTAAGGCAGGGATTTACAACTAATACTATATAAACGGAAAGGAAATAATGCTATCACCTCAGTCCAACCTAAGTACCTTTAAGATTCATGTTCCAGCAAACTGGATAAATAAGAATTTTCTTTTAAGGAATTACCAAAGTATAAACTTTCTTAAAATAGGGGATTTCCTTTCCTTAAAAAGTATTTTTTTCTGATGGTAGAATTAACATACAGGTGTGATAGAAAATTTAGAAAATCCAGTAAAGTATAGAGAGGAAAACAGTAATCACTCATAATTTTATCACCCAGATATACCATTCCAAATATTTTAGTTATACATTTTTTTCTATATGTATTAAAAAAACACTATCTAGATTATAACACACAAGCTGTTGTATGGTCTGCTTATTTCACCCACCCTATGTGCATTTCCATGCGATACATCACTAAATTGACTTTTAATGGGCATGATTTTCCTGTCCACGATTTTCCCAAAATACTTGTTTAGGTTCCAATTTTTCACTATCATAAGTAACACTACGAGCATAATCTTTGTATATAAACCTTTAATTCTTTAATTATAAGGAATACTACATAAATTCTGAGAAGTAAAATTTCTAGATAAAATATATTCAAAATGTTAAAATAAGGGCTTTTTCTTTGTTGTTTCTTTCTATTTTTGGTCCCTTTTTTTTTGAAATATCCAGGAACTAAGTGAATTTCTATTCATTTCCGAGAGAAATGGCATTTTATGCAAATATCCCAATAAGTAAATATCTGCATACAATAATTATCTTGAAATAAATGTTCTAGTGTTACTGATGCTGGTCAAGTCATTCATTAAAACTAAATGTTGATCATGGCCCTCGTGACCAACAAAGAATGAAGTGAATTTTCACTGGCAACAGCAGAAAACAAACTTGAACTACACCTCTGCATAATTGTGTTTTCTGTCTCGCCTGTAATTTGTGCACGTATTTGTGCAAGGTACTCACATATAGGGTAATTAACTATTCTGAGAGCTAGGTAAATACTGCTCCACAATCAGGTCAAAGCATGCAATAAATGGTATGTTTGCAGAACGATATTCACATGTTTATGATGTGCGGTTTGAGCTTGTTTCAAACAGCGGTGAGTTAATGTTTCATTAACTTACTTGCTTTTGCTCAGTGGTCCTTTATGGCGAGGAAGTCATTATTCTCACGAGGCCTCAAGAGGGAAGAGTCTGCCCACCTGAAAGGACCTCGTGAGAGGAACAGGACAGACGAGACGCCCACAAGTTTAATCCAGAAAACCATCACTTTCCATTTCTTCACCTGACTGAGCCCTTTCAAAGCAGGACCTCTGCAGCCCAAGGCTTCAGCGACTCACAGGCACGCCTCAGGACCTGAAATAAGTACCTTTAAGGTGCACGTTTCAGCAGAGACAAGGACTGCATCCCAAGTGAGCAAATTCCGAAAGCCAGTTAGTGCGGGTGGGGCGCGAGGATGGAGTCACATCGTACCCCCACGTCCGCAGAGCCTGTGAGTTGGCATTAACCATCTTTGGTCTGGCTCAGAAGAAATTCTTTACTGCAGCCGGCGGGAAAACGGCGAATGTAGAAGTACAATTTGTATCAAGATTAACCACAGACCATTCGGATGGCTTGCGATCTCATAAAGCTTGAACACATCTGGGCTACCACAAACACCCCCGTGCACTGCCTATATTTTTGTCTGCTTCGGAACTTAATATCGAGGTGTAAAAAATGTTCCATTTTTCCAAGGGTATATACTTCTTAATGAAACCACGCTAAAACATAAAAGTTCACATTTCAATGATGTTTTTCTACCAGCTCCTGATTGCAGTTGATGTAAACCAAGCTATATTTTTATCTCTCCAGACAGAATTTTTTTTAGAGCTAGTCGGCATGTGCAGACAAGAAACCACTGTGAGGTTTTGGGGTTGGAAGTCTGCGAAGGACAAGCATCAAGCCACAGAGCTCAGGCCTGTCTCTGCAGGCCAGCACCACCTCCAGCTCTGCAGCCTCCATCAAGTTCAGGGGGGTTGGGTAGATGTGGGGGGGCACACGACAGGAGATACAAGATGCACACAGCCTCCCTAGTGATGCAAGATCCGTCCGCATTACTTCCCAGTGCCTCTGAAGTATCCAATTGCAGACGCATATCAGACACATATCCAAGCACTAGTTAGAACCCATTTGCACGTGCGGGCCCCTAAAGCCAAGACTGTTCTACAAAACCTCCAACTACAATGCAAATGTCAGCATCTCCCACAGGACCAGGGAACAAAACAGAAATTGGCAGGAAGAGATGGCTCATGAACTCAGCCATGTGTGAAGAAGGTCAGTAGAAGCCTGCCTTTCCCACTCCCCCTTCCATTCAAGGTGGAGAAAGAGTTAAATTAAAGGAGCTTTGGCTGCTCGCCACCCTGGTCAGGACAAGGAGAGCAAATGCTTGTCGGTGAGTATTCACTCTCCAATCGGTTGCCACTCACTTTTACCACGGGTCACCGAGAGCCCTACACCCCTGTACCGGGATGTCGTGAAGTGGGAAAGAGGAGCTTTACTTTGAGACAGCACCGAGATATATTCGCCATCAAACTTCCCTGAATTCGACCTGAATACATGAGAGAGGCTGTACTGTGCTCCCAAGCCACGGGGTTGAAACAGCTTCTAATTGCGTTAGTTCAGCAACAAACCTCTAAATGTTGAGTGGTCCCACAAAAACCTATCCTCCAGTTCGCTCTGAAAATATAGGACACTCTCCCACATTTGAACATCGAGAATCCAAATTTCCGTGATTCATAATTCAGTAAGACAGGTGAAGGTTGTTCAGAGCCTTAACAAACCTATAGGGATCCCAAAGCGTCTGGCCTTCCCACCACCCCAGTCTAGGACTGAATTCAGGAGCTCCAGGTTTGACCCTGTGACCTCTACAGCACCGTCTCCCGCCCATGAGAACTTTCTGTAATTTACCATTTCTTATCTGCTTGTCGGAAATCAAAGAAGTTTGATTCCTGGGGGATCGAATACAGGAAAGTTAACTGTGTCACCCTTTTCCATCTCTTAGAAGAAAGGAGAAAGAAAGAGAAGATAAAAGCCAAGCCTGGCAACACGTGAGGATGCGCGGGAAGGATTTCCGCAGGTAAGCACACCCCGCGAGCATCCCACGCCGACGACGGTCGGTCTGACGCGCACCACCGGCAGAACGACGCAAAGTGGGGCTCAGCGTCACACTCACCTGCCCGTGGGACGGAAGTGCAGCGTATGCCAGGGGCTGGTGCATCGCCCCTTTCTGCTTCATGAGCAGCATGCGTTTCTGGTCCTCGCTCAGGTGCGCCCTGGGAGCCTGGAGCTGGGGCGGCTGCTGCGGCGGGGGCGGCGGCGGCGGCTGCTGGATGTAGGGCATCAAGGGGGTTTTGTTGGGGTTGGCCATGGGTGGCGTCATTCTCTGACTCAGGTCTGCACTGAAGTGCGTCAGAGGCTTGGTGTTGCCGTAGGTGAGAATATTGTGCTGTTTGTTCAGGGAGTTGGTGCCCAGGTTATTTGGCTGCTGACTGATCATGTTCATGTGATTCTGAGGGAGGTAGTTATTCATGGTCGTCTTCTGCAGGTTGTTTGCCATTGGAGGCACTATAGGGTTTTGGTTGTTAAAGGCTTGGGGGTACATCATGGGGCTATTTGGTTTCTCTGCGGTGAAAGCTGCGCCATATGGACTGGACGGAGGCCCTAGAGGAGACCAGCTGGAAGTCTGATTCGAGTGTTGCTGCTGCTGCTGCTGCTGCTGCTTCTGCTGCATGAGTTTGGCCCTTTGCTGCTGCTGTGCGGCCATCTGTTTCAGCTGCTCCGCTGGGGACATGTCGGAGCTGGGCACAGCCACGGGGCCCGACCCCGAACCAGCCACTGTCACCGCCGCCGGGTTGAGGAGATAACCGTTTCCGGGCCGGGGGGGAGCCTGGCCGGGAGTGTGGGCTTGGTTCGGAGTCTGTGGGGACTGGACAGCACAGTTTGCTGGTGAGCCGGTGGCGTTTGGCGCGGCGGGTGTGCTGGCCGCGGAGGGTAAGCTAGTGGCCGTGGAGATGGTAGAAAAGGGAGGGCCGGAGGAGGAAGGCCTCGCCTGGGGAGACCCCATGGGGACGTGTGCGAAAGGAGAGTGAGAGGGGTCGCTCTTCACGCTCACGCTCTCCTGGGAGAGCGGGGTCTCGGCCGCGGGCTGCGAGAATTCTGACTCCTTCTTCTCCTCGAAGTCTTCGTTGAACAGGTCCTGTATGTCGTCTTCAGGAACCGTGTTGGCCAGTTCGTCTATTAATTCTTGCCACTCCTGGTCATTGAGGTTGATGTCCGAGAACAGCTTGTTCTGATTGGAGAGAGATGTTTCTGAGGTGTCTATGCAAGCGGGGTCATCTAGCGGCTCCTGTTTGAGGTCCTTGCTCTGCAAGATGGTGAAGCTGTCCTCCAGGTCACTGCACCCGTTGACAGGAAGCTTAATCTCGGGGAGCCTACCGTTCTTACTCAGATCTTCCAGAAGTCCGGGAGTGTGAGTGCCGCTGTTCTGCAAGGGCACAGAAGGCTTCAGGTCCAGTTGGTGAAGAGGAGAAGCCGAAGGGAGTGGCATGTTGCTGATGGCCTCCAGCCCGGTGGCAATGTCCTTTCGTATTCGCTTGCTAGTTGGAGAAAAACTCCCATCGCAAGCACCATTCTGCTGGTCTCCATTAAGAGGTGATCGGGCTCCTTCCAACTTCCTTTTCACAGTCTCCTGGAGCTGGAAAAGAAGCAAGAAAGAGGACGACTCAATCTCGAGCTGATACTCTTTAAGCATAGTGATAGGCACCGCTATCATCTAACTTTGAAATGGTTTACGACACACCGTAAAGGGGCTATACTTCTAATTTCGAAGTTGGCCAGGCTTCAGTTCAGATCCTATGGGAAAAGGTTTTATCCAAAAGCAGAGCTCACAACGCCAAGAGAAAGAAAACAAGCCAAAAATTGGGGAAGAGAGGCCATCAAAGGCAGAACTTCTCTCATACGGAAGAATCATCTATTATTATTTTCCAAAGGAATGCTAAATGTGAAACTTGGACCAAAATGTGTCATATGCAAGAGAGATGTTAATACTTATCTTAGATTCTTATCACGTCTTAATTGAGAACATCAAGGAATTAAGTCAACAACATTTTAAAGAACACTAAAATCCTCTGAGAACACAGAATTTAATACACGTACTAAATGGCATAGAAATGAAGACTGGTGGTTAACGTAACCCCAAACTCCCTTTCAGTTCTGGTTTTACTTGACCTCCCACCACCTTGTGACACAGTAGGTGTTCTCGAAGCACGTCTTTTGCGACAACATGGATGGACCTCGAGATAATCACGCTAAGCGAAACAAGCCAGACAGAAAAAGTTGAAAAGCACATGATATCACTTATATGTGGGATATAAACCTAAAAGCAACAAACGAACAGGACAAACAGAGACTCAGGGACATGGACAATAGACAAGTGGTTACCAAAGGGGAGGGGGTGAGGGGAGGAGGGAGGTAGACGGGGTAAAATGGTCAAATATGTGGTGACAAAAAGAAATCTAACTATGGGAGGTGAACACACACTGCAATATACCTTACTGTTGAATTGTACACCTGAAACTTACTGGATTTCGTTAACCAATGTCACCAAGAAATAAATACCAGTAACAATAAATATACATAAAAGCACGTCTTCATTGGTTTCCAGGATATCACACGTCCCTGGATTTCTTTCTTTTTCTCTGTCTGCTCTTTCTCTCACGTATTCTTCCTTCTTTCTCTTAAACGATGAGATTCTTCATTGTTTGGTCTTAAGCTTATCATTATTATTTTTTGCGCCCTCTACATGGTGCCTGGATGACTTCGCCCATCACAACAGCTTCGACTCTCTTCTGTAGACTGATGGTGCGGTGATGACAGACCCCGCCCAGCCTTCCCTGCTGAGCTCCCCACTCACTCACCGCTCTCTTCCTCGATGTTTCATGGGCACCTAAAACTCAATGTGTCCCAGCACTGGGCTGATGATCTTTTGTTGCTCGAACATGATCCTCACCACTGTTCCTAGCTCGGTATCTGCCCTGTTACCCAAATTGGAAACCTGAGTGTTCTTCTTAAAACGTCTCCCATCATCAATCGCCAGGTCCTATGGATTCTGCATCCAAAATACCACGGTAATACGCCCACTCACCTCCAACCTCACTGCTACTGTCCTAGGCCACGATGCCATTATCTCTTGCTAGTCTGCTGCAACGGTCCCTTGTCTTGCCTCGGCTCACCATCCATTCGCTCTTTCGTCTGTTCTTTTATTCATGGTTTTGCTCTCTGCATCAACCTATTCTCTATACTGTCACGTCTTTCAAAAAAATCACCCTTCCTGATTGTAACCCTGCAAATGATTTCCATTGTCTGTAGCTTAAAACCCAAACCAAGCCTGCTTCTCCCGGCTCTTGCTCATTATGCTGGGCTCATCTTCTTGCTTCTCGGCTTGGCGTCACCTGCCCATCTTGTGCCAAACACTTTCTATCCACCGTCCTGAACCTCTTTCAGTTTCTTAAATGTGCCAAGCTTCCTTCTGCCTGCAGGACTTTTTGTAAATACTGTTTTTTTTTGGAACTTACTCCCCCAACCCTCTCGCCTTCGCCAGGTGAATAGCCACCCAACTCGGTTTGTATCTTAGATTTCATTTCCTCTAGGAAATCTTCTCTTCCATCCCTTCCTCACCCCAACTCCATCAGGCACCTTCTTTGCCCAACCTATACTGGTTGGATATCCTGGGATACATTTTTCCAAGCAACTTCCACTTCCACATTGTAGCTTCTCCCATACTTTGGGGCAATTGCTAAGTGTCTGTTTAATGAGCTCCAAGAAGGTAGGGATCCCCACTACCTATCAACCACGATTATGAACTTGAATACTACGTCCCAGGGGTATACCTAGGATTCAAGTTCATTGTCGCGGTTAATAGATAATGACAGCCTGACTGAATAAGTCTATTGTGCAATTCATGGGGGCTAAAAGAGGTGAGTTCGAATCAGCAAGAGGCAGCCCCACTGACCATAAGGACGCCTGACTCAGAGTCTAACGTTACTGATTCCTGGTCACGGAACCTCCCACTCTGGAGAGTACGGTGTCCACTTAACTGGACTCGTTTAAGAAGTCCAGTTAAGGAAAGTCTCGCTCACTGTACGACTTCATAAACCATAAACCTACTTCGTCTGTCCGTCCCGTTCCTTTCTGCCAGGAAGGGTCAGTGTGCGAGACGCCGGTGAAAGAGCTTGGCAGAGAATAAGTACCAGCAAAATGCTCGCTGCAAGACAGGAGGAAGCAGACTAGCTTGGGTGGGAAGGGGATTTAGTAACTTCGCAGAGTTGAAGGCAGAAGGGAGAGTGGCGTGGGGGGTGGGGGCGGCGGGAGGGGCAGCTCTCCATTCGGGCGCTCTCCTACGCTGGGCACGGTGCTGTGTATTGTGAAAGCAAGAGAAGAGAGGGGTGGGGTTACCGCTGACCCCACACTGTGGCCTGTGGAACTGACGAGGCGATCGAGGAGCCCCGTGTGAAATAAACCCGATCTGGAGGACCTACGAAGTGCCACTTTGTTGCTAGTCTCTCTCATAAGCAGAGAGTTCCATTTCCAAGGTAAACAGAAAAGGTCCTTGAGTCAAAATCCAGGCTAGCCTTTGTTCCTACATCTTCTATTTTTAATCACAACACCAAATGCCGTCTGCAGTCGCTTGGTAGAAGACCCTGAATTGCGGATAACAAGGTCCTAACTGGCACACACTGAACTTTAACTTCAAAAAGACACCGGTTCAATCCATCACAGTAGGCAGACACGGCCAGGAGGTCATGTTATTTATTAAACAAACCAGGAAAACGGGGTTCTGATCACAGGTATGGCAGATACTCGAATGTAGCTCCAACCCATAGCATTACGTTCAAATAGCGCAGCTTCGGAGCCTAAAGGCGACGCGGCTTGCGGCCGTCCGCACCTCCTGAAGCTATGCAAACTTTAAAAAAATAAGCCCTTGTCTTAAAAACGAGCCTGCCTTTATTTTAGGAAGTCCAGGGCCACGGTTCTGTTCTAGAGCCATGAAAGGAAGGGGGCAGGACGGAGAAATAAAGACTCATGATGGACAGAGAGGCCGGGCTGGCCACCCCGAGTTCCACCTCTGGTCAGCGGTGCGGGCCTCGCTGCGGGGAGCAGTAGAGGGTAGTCGTACGAGAAAAGGAGCATTGGCCGTGCAGTCAGGACGCCTGGGTTCAAACCCAAGGCCACTCACCCGAGAGTCAAAACATATAAATGTTGCCTGGAACCTAATCCATGTTGCCGTGATACCCTCCACTAGATGGTGGGTTATATGAAGGCGTGGATTTTTCTGAGTTGCTCACTCTTGGGTCCCCGGTAGCTCACAGTAGCCACTTGAAAAATACACGTTGAATGAATGAGTCCCGGAAAACTTCTTTAACCGCTCTTAAGTCTTGGTTGCCTTATCTGCAAAATGGGTCAATAATATCTAGCTCGCAGAGTTACTGTGAGGATGGACTTAAGTGAAATAATATATAAAGCACGTAACTTCATGCCTGGCATCCAGTAAGCGCCCACTCGGCCTTCCCTAGTACCACGGTTAAAATTCAGTGATACCCATCGTCACAACTGAGATGGATGACTCTCTGGCTCTCCAAAGCAAATCGGTAGAAGGACGATATTTCTGTGTGCTAGCCTGCAAACCCCTAACGTTTTCCAGGCATCTGGTGAACCTTTATTCAATGTGAACAACAGAAATCAAACTTGCAATTCAAGCCCAAGTCCAAGTGCTAATGCATCCGCGTCCTAGATTGTAAAGACTCACTAGATCGCGGGGGCTCGAAGCGAATGCGCTCCCAGCAGGCGACCTGAATGCGGCTGCCGAGCAGTTCCTTTTCCTTGCGGGCCTACAGGTCTCTATGCTGGCCCTTTTAACCCAAATCTTGACAGATTTTCATGCATCGGCATTAGGGAATATAAGAGAGACATCACTGAGGACAGTGAAGCTATGTTACGATTTTTATGTCTTTGTTCAGTTGTGCCCAAAATAGCAGAGCGATGCCAGCACCCCACTATCTGTCTCATGACCCCCTGCTGTATGGAAAGGTGGCCTGCGAGCCTCATTCTCTCCTGAGGGCCCTCTTGGGAGGTAGAAGGAGAGTGGGCAGGAAGAGATACAACCCGTGTGCCCAGAGAAGGCTGAGCGACTCACAGGCACGCTGTTCAGCGAGCACAAGAATGGCTGACTGCATGGGGTAATGACCTTGTGAGCGCCTCCCCCAGCCCCAAGGACTCGGGTCTCAGTCTCATCCCAAACAGCCTTATCGTAAGAAGTCCCTGGCCCTTCTGCCTTGCAGAGCTGGAAGCCTCGAAGCAGGATTTGTGCCTGCATGGAAGACGCATACACTCTTCACCGGGCATCAGCTCCCTTGCTCCCGCGTTACCATTATTATGAATGTTTTCTCCCAGGAAGGGAAGCTGCGGTGCCGGGAGCTGAATTGAAGTGTGCCGTCCGTGCAACGCCTGTGACCCCAAGGGTTGCTGCCACGTGTCAGTTACTCTGAGGGAAACGATTCCTCATGCATGCTGGCTCCAACACCAGGGTCTTGTCCACGGTGAGGCTCCACAGCTTGTGCTTCTGTGAGACTGTGTGTGTGTGTGTGTGTGTGTGTGTGTGTGTGTGTGTGTGTGTGAGAGAGAGAGAGAGAGAGAGAGAGAGAGAGAGAGAGAGAGAGAGAGACAGAGAGACTGAGAAACTGAGAGATTGAGGGAGAAAGAACAGTGTGGGAGGGTGACGGGACACCCAGGCCAGCAGCAATAAGAATGGCTATATTTGGGGTTTAAAGTGTTTTCACGCAGGGCCATATTGCATCCTCATGGCAAACCTCTGGGGCACCTCTGACCTGCTTTGGAGGAGGAATGGGGTGGGCTGTGTGACACCCGCAGCACGGAGGAACAGGACTAAGGTGACCAGGCCTCTGCTGACATAGAAGGACCCCATTCCCAGCAGATTCTTAGGGGTCCCCTGGACTAGTATGTCCATGGAGAAGAGATTCTTTCTTCCTTTAGGCTTTTAGCAGTGCCAGTCAGTTAAAAACACAAACAACTGCCCCCAAAAAAACCAAACCCAACCCAACCCCGCCTCTTATCGCCTTGCCCCTGATTTTGCATGCAATGGGGCAGCGTCACGAGGTGGGAATAAAGACGACGATGCTACTGATGACGACTTGAGGCTGAAGACAGCGGGGTGAACACGGGGTGATGCTCCTCAGACCGCGGTCAGCGATCCCCCCTGATTCCACGGTCTCCCCACCACCCACACCCAATTAAACCTCAAGAGCGATCTGTTCTCCTCATTGATGAATTTTCAGTCTTATCTCCAACCCCCAATACACTACTTCGGTTCAGATCATCGACACTTCTCTCATGGCTTCTGCAGTAGCTGCTTGCTGACTGGTCTCCCTGCCCTGCGCCCCCCGCCCGGCTTGCCTCCCCAACAACCCTTTCTCTGCATGTGGCTGTGGTTCTCCTTATAAACGTGAGCCTGGTCACGCCCATTCCCCACGTGCAACTCCTCTAGAGCTGTCTAGTGTCTTCAGCATCATCTAAGGCCAGCATGCGGGCCCCCCCCCAACAGCTTGATCCCTCCCTGCTTCCCTCTCCGAGTCTTAGCCATCACCTCTAACCTTCTTACCCTCGCCGCCCTCCAACACCTCAGCGGTTCTCAGGCCATAAGGCGTTTACCCTCTGTCTCGCTCTCTCTGAGCCTTCACATGTGTTATGCTCTCATCCTACTTTTTCATCCGACCCATTCTATTTGTCATTCACGAGTCAGCTTAGACTTTACCTTCTCTACTGCCTCCCTTGACAGCCCCTCCCCACAACTCCTGATCTCGGAGACCCTCCATGTGCCCCAGGGCACCCTAATACGCATCACACTATAACTGCTTTGCTTCGCCTTCACGGGATTATACGGATGGATGAATGCTAGAAAGAGCTCTCAAATAACCACACTGAGGTAATGTAACTGATCCCCAAAGCAGGTCCTTGAAAATATTGACCTGTATAGTGTTTTAAGACAACGGAGTAAATTCATATTTTATTTTGGTTATTTAAAAATGTTAGAAATGGCTTGTGGACTGTCCCCTCCTTATTAATTTTGAATAAGGATCCAGGGCATCTATGTTGAAAACAATGAGAGCCTATGAAGGGAAACACGGCAAGGAAGACCGAAACTGAGACCCAGAACCTGTATGTGACATTACCGAGGTCGCACGTTTTGACACTGAGGTGAACTCCAAATGCTAGATATTTTCAGAGTCGAATTTTAAATTTCCACACAATGGCTTCCACGGCTTTTTACCCACCAAGGCACCCCCTCCAATCAAAAATGTAGGTGAACTTTCACCGACGATTAGAGACACAGCTCCTTCCCAAGATTTGAAGACGAGTTGGAATCTCAGCTTGCAGATGCTATAACAAATTCAGAGGCTCAAAGAGAACATTTTTGTCATTTTGATCTGTTCTGGTCAAACGAGAAGATGAGTCGCTGAATCGATTTGCGTATGGTTATTGTCTTCTCACTCCTCTGCAGCAGATAATAAGCATACGAACACATGGATAAATTCGACTTGCTTATTTAATGTATTTGATGAGTGACCCAGAATATTCATGTGTTAGATATTTTAATTAGGAGAAGAGGAATAGTGTGCAAAACACTTTCAGAACTGTCTTCTACATTTAAGCACCCTCGGAAAGGATCTTTTGAGGTTTATTTAGAGGTTTAATTTTCTAAACTAGTGATGATCCCATATTAAAGTGACATGGGAAGCTGTTAGAAATGCAGATTTCTTGGTCCCACTTTCTGATTTAGCAGCTCAAGGCGGGCCTCAGATTTGGACACGGGTTGGAGGTACAGCTATCTAGAGAAATTTACCAGATTTGGTCCAGGATCCTCTGAGGTAGCTGGTCCAAGATGCCTAGTTTTCAGAAATTCCAATCTAGTCTAATAATTCTGCTGAAGTTCTAATATTCTGAATTTGTTGGTTTGGATTTTTTAAAAATACACCCCCACACAACCCCACACAATATGCAACATTCCTGGGTTAATCGGTGATGCTCTTGGATAGCTCATAAACAGGAATACGAAACAGTGCTCTAGATGGAGATATTTCAAACCTCAGAGGATCTTGAATTCTGCAGAAGCTTGCTGGACTTCTGCAGACTTTTCATGACAACGTTCAGCTTTTATATTTGAGGGTTCTCTGAGCACAGGAATATCCTAGATTGCTTTCTCCCTCCATGTTAAATACTTATCTTCATTTTCAATCAGAGAACGAAGGGCGTGCTCAGGGTGGACTCATTCCCAAGATCAAAGACCACACCAGAAAGTGAACGCGTGTCAGGCATGTGTTCGAGTGAGTATGTTTGTTTTAAGGAGCTCTACGTGAAGGGTAGAGCGGCAAGAAAAGAGAAATCTTCCCTCAGCTCCTGAAGTCTCCCTTGTCAGCCTTATACACTCCTAACAGCATTTTACAGAGAAAACGACTTTACTACATAAAGTCACATGAATAAACACGCACACCCACACAATTTCCCTGAGAGCCATGGGTTCGAGACCTCAACTCACACCCATCACAGAATGCAGCTTCTCTGGACCTGGTCAACGGGTAAGGCTGGGTCACTGGAGGGGACGTCTGTCAGCCCTGAGCAGTTAAAAAGTTCCACTCTGAAATGCTCCAGGAAGAAAAAGATCATCTTCAAAAGGTCCTCACCTCTTAGTGGGCATCCGAAACCTTAGTGACGGATGGGCCCCCAGGCCAAGGGGACAGGACCATCCAGAACATTTGGGGCGACTTCAAAGTGATTTTCAGAAGTGGCCATTATCCGTTTCCTTTCTACCGTGAGTCAAGTTTAACACTTTATCCCCAAGAAGCCTTAGGTTCCCAAGGGTGGTCGTTAACTCCTTTATGGATGCTCACCCAACTCTAGCTCTGAGGGGCCAGAATAAGGTCATCTTTAAAAGGACTTTAAATCTATGTGCGTGGGCCTCGCTTCTTTTAGGTATGCTAAATGTTTACTCAATATCAACTGAGTGTACAACATCTTGAGAATGAACCCAGGAGTGGCAGTCAAGGCCTGTGATATTTAGAAAAGATGTGTCCCAAGATCTTAATTCTCCATGTTTCCAAATACCTAAGTGTTGGTCCAGGCTTGGCTTTCTCTCAGTTGAATAAATAAATTATATTTTCACTACAGGTAACATGAATCCTGTGTACTCTTTGCACTTGAAGTTATAAAGTCCTTCACAAGCTCCACACCTGGACTTCAAATTGGTTCTTCAACAAAATTATCAACGGCTCATTAAAACTGACACTGTCCTCTCTGCCAAGGCTTATATGATTTTCAAACCTCCTCGCACAGTTGTCAGTAGAAAGCTCTACACTTCCGAGTTTTTATCAGAGAAGCTAACTCATGGCTCATTAAGTATTTTGAGGTATTAGTGTCATTAAATATTCTAACTGGCCGAGAGCTTACCATGTACCAGGCATCAAGCCGAATGCTTTACGTACATGACCTCGATCACGCCTCACCGTAACCCGGAGGGGTTATGGGCTCAGAGAGGGTGGTGCTTTGTGCAGGACACACAGCAGAGCACTCCGTAGTCCCACCTGCCTCTCAATTCTGTGTTCCCACCCACTCTGCTATTCCGTGCCTGACGACTCCTGCCCTGATCAAACCTCGCTCAGAAATTCTGGGGGCGTGTTTTAGGCACCTGAGTCGTGACGGTCTCAGGAATGCTCACGTCTCTGAGTCAGAGCGGCCTGATTCACAGAAAAGCGTGCCTCTCTGTGAAGAAACTTAGCGTGTGCTTGAGAAGTGAGGATGCCTGCAGCACCGAGCGCAGGAGCAGATGTGTGCATCCCAGCGGCGGCTTGCTCCGCCAGGTAGCTTTCTGGGGGAAAAAGCTCTACTGAGCCCTGCAGCTGCCGTGAGCCTCTCCCAGCTGAACCCTGAACTGCTCTGTCTGTTCATAGACATAAACACACACACACACACACACACACACACACACACACACCACACACACTACATTCCACTTATTTTTAAGGACAAGAAACAATTTCCTTAGGAATAGCTCCCGACGTCTCTTGCTGGAAGTCATGCATACATTATCTATTCAAACACGCCTGTATGCGTGACCTTGTATTACAATCTGAAATTCCTAATGGGATTTTATTTAGAGCTGTAAAGAAATGATGGTAAAGGGGTTGGTGAGGAAGAAGGGAAAACCATAGGGAGGAAGAGGGCAAATGAAAAGATCAGATCTTATCTGCATCATTCACAGCTGGAGACTTACACCAGCAACACACGCCAAAGAACAGGCATGTCAGAACTAAGCATGAGATTTTGATTTGTTTATTTTCTGGGAGGAGGGCGTTGGGAAGAAGAAACACTTCAGGGAGGCTGAGTACTTTCCTCTCCCTTGGGCAGGAATCAAGAATATTTTAATTTCACCGTTCACTCAAAATGTCCCTTATTTTCAAGGAGAAATTCTGATTTTCGTGAGAAGCCGCTTTCAGGAGGGTCTCAGTGGCCCTGGAGTCCCGCAGCAGCTTAGGGAGGCCGACAGCCCACACAGCCCACAGTGCCCAGACCCGGCCCTGATGTTGAATAACATCCGCACGTGTTTATCTCCCTTTGGAAAACAAAAGTATTGAAGTAACATCTCCTAGTTATATAAAAGCCTCGTTCCCCTCAGAGGGGTCAGACATTGCTCCTCCTTGTGAGTGTGGTTTGCATGAAGTAAGCTAAGAGCTGCCTCCTGGAAAAGGAAGTTCTCTCTCTCTCTCTCTCTCCTCTCTCTCTCTCTCTCTCTCTCTCTCTCTCTCTCACACTCACTCACACACACACACACACAGCCCTAAGAGAGCGAGCGACAGGACACAGGAGCCCATATTTCTAGAAGGCGTCTGACACCCAGACTTGCATTTCACAGTAGCAGGTTTCCGCATCAAAACTGGAAGATACGGGACCAGCCGTCGTTACCAGCAAGAAGGGGGTCACCCTTATTTACATGTCTTTGGAGGAACTTTGTTCACAAACGGGAGACAAGGCAGAACTGGAGGATTTTCCTCTCCAGGATGAATTGCCGCTGGGCGAGGCCGTCCACAGGCGGACAGGAGCGTTCTCACATTCAGACAAACACGGGCGCGATTTCACCGGCTCTGAATGTTTTCAGCCAGGCAGCAGCGTGCACAGCTCCACACACACACTCAGTCCATAAACAGCAGTGCTCTGGAGGCGGTCAGCTGTGGGGGGAAGCTGCCCGGCTCCATCCCACCAGCTGAAATTCATTTTTCAAAAGAAATTAGACCAAGGTACTGTTGTTATAGCAACAGTCAGAGTCACTTACGCAGCCTCTTCCCTGCAACCTCGCTCTGACTTCTGTGGGCAGTGATTTCAATTATGTACAGGGAGTGACCATGTCTGAGCCTGGGTGGACCCTTTCTTGGCCTTTGAAGGAGTGGAAGTCTAAATCCCCTCTGTCTAATCTGAAGGTAAAAGCAAGACTTGACCATGATCCACAGAGGTCTCCCAGTCCTGAGCTGTGAGGATGTTTCCATCCTGTGGAGGGGAACCGGGCACGTGACCCCGAAATTTTGGGGGGTTAACCAAGTACGGGCCATTTCAGAACGGGAATTTCCAGCGAGAACAGCAATGCTGGCAATCACCATACGTTCCAAGGTGTTTTCATTCCTTTCGTCCTCTGGTCCTTTATTCTCGGCAATGCGAAGTTCCCAGCATAATAGCCCACGCCAACCGCTGAACACAACTAACAATTCCAAAACGTCCCTTCTGACGAAGATGTGCATCAGTACTGAACCTTTATGGCAAGCAACATCCCAGAGGCATCAGCAAAGCAGCAGTCTACATTCGCCCCAAAGACGGGCCGAGGCGGTAAAAGTCTACGAAGCCAGTGCTCGCGACTAATGTCATAGGCTGAATCGTGTCCTCCCCAAACTCTTATGTTGAAGTCCCAACCCCCAGGACCTCAGAACGGGACTGCATTTGGAGGTTGGGTCTTTAAAGAGGTGGTTAAGAGAAAAGGAGGTCATATGGGTGGGCCCTCATCCATTCTGACTGGTGTCCTTGTAAGAAGAGGAAATTAAGACACAGAAGGAAGACCCTGCAAGATACAGGGAGAAGCCAGCCGTCTACAAGCCAAGGACAAAGGTCCCAGAAAAGGGCAACCCTGCTGACACCATGGTCTTGGCTTTCTGGGCCCCAGAACTGTGAGGAAGCACACCTCTGTTGTTTAAGCCACCCCGTCTGTATACTACTTCGTTATGGTGGCCCTAGCAAACGAACGTAACTAATCGTCTCCTTGAAAGGTGTCTGTTCTCTGAGGGTCTCACACTGGTGAGGCACTCGTAACTATTTTAAAGGGACATCCTGCACAAATTTGTTCATGCTGTGATTCGACTAACGACACCTACTGTGTGCCAGGCCCTATATCCAGCACCAGGGACGCCCTGGTGAACAAGATGCAGCCTCCGACCTCAGGAGCCTTCAGAGTGGAGGGGAAAGAAGCAGGTGAGCAAGGACGAGGTAGCGTGAATCGGCACCTGCGCTGGGGAATCACGAAGGAGGGGCGCACCACGGACCAGACGAGGTGAGGCCTCCTGGAGGCACGCGAATGTGAGCCGAGACTCCGGGGATTCATAGCGAGGCGGAGCTGCCAGAGGTGGAGAAACCATGGCTTCTAAGCGCGACTTCAAGCAGTTGTTCCTGCGCTTTGAGCCAGGTGGAAGGGGGAAGTGCTGGGAGACGAGGCTGGAGAAGCAAGAGCTACAACGATCACGAAGGGCTTGTTCGCTGTGTTAAGAAGTTTAGACCTTATCCAGAGGCCCTGGGAGACACCGAAGGAAAGACGGTCACTCGTAGCGCTAACTTCTGATTTCACGGTGACAGACGTGGGTTCCACAAGGTAAACTATTTGAAGTAATCTGTATTATTCTGCTCAGGCTGCCATAACAAAACACCACAGACATTGACTTTCTCACAGTTCTGGAGGCTGGAAGTCCAAGGTCAAGGTGTCTGCAGGGCTGGTTTCTTGGTTTCCTCTTGAGGCCTCTTTCCTTGGCTTGCAGACGGCCACCTTCTCGCATGGCTTTTCCTCTGTGTGCATGCCTCCCTGGTGTGTGTCTGTGTGTCCAGATTTTCTCTTCTTATAATGACACCCATCAGATCAGATTCAGGCCCCCCCTAACGATCTCATTTTAACTTAATCGCCTCTTACAATGCCCTATCTCCAAATACAGTCAGGTTGTGAAGTAAGTGTGGCTTAGAGCTTCGACACAGACATTGGTGGGAGGTCACGATTCAGCCCATAACGTGATCCAATATCATTCCTACATGACTGATCAAGCAAATGAGTACAGCCATCCTCAACTGATAAATCAATACGGCACAGACTTGGTCTCGAGGCAAGTAGTTCAACAAATGCTATTTGGTCCTGAGCTTAACAACAACAACAAAAACCCTCTTTTTTCAAAAAAGTGTTTGTCTCCATACTTTAGTCCTAAGTTCAAAATACAACTCACATTCACCCCTTAACAATCAGTGAGGAAGTATAGTTGGAGATGACTCTGAGCAAAGTAAAGAGTGGGCAGAAGGGCCCATCATGATGGCTCTGAATAATGACTTTGTTCCCCAAGACTTAGTCCCTGTTACTTTACATGCATCGTCCACCTGACCGCAGAGAAATGCGCAGAGAGCCCAGGGTCACCAGGCGGTTCTGATGCCCCCTGCAATAGATCGCTTTGCCCGTATCTGGTTCAGAGTTTGGCAACTTTCTGTTCAAATTGTGGTGTGCTGTAAATGACCAGTACCAGTGCAGAGTCAAAGGTATGTATTTCAGGGGGTTCATCTTTCTTACCTAGCCATCCAGATATTATTTATGCAGTTTCTGTTATACTGCCATAGTTAAGTTTGCATAGTGTCTTGTGTAACTACCTACTTTTGCATGGTTATGGCTCTCTAAAACTCCCTTAGGACAGATTTTTTTTTTTTATGTTGGTCTCAGTTTTAAAGTAAATTTTTTTTTTTTTTGGTAAAACAAATGATACTTTCGGAATTTTTTTTTGAAGTATACGAATGTAAAAAAAAAAAAAAGGAGAATTTTTACTGCAGTGAATATTTTGTTACCTTTTGTCCAATCAAACACCACAAATCAAAAGAGCTGAATGTAGATGCATCAAGCAAAGCAATGTAATAGATTTCACTGAAGACTGCCCACACTGCCAGGTTTAACTAAATGAGGTTTATATTCACAAGCTTATCAGTATTTAAAAATACTCTGAGTGTACACAATAGAAAATGTCAGGAACTTGAAAAGCAAAAATATGCATGTGGCGTTTAAAGCACAGCAACTAAACAAACTTAATTATGTGACGGGCAGCAGTTACTTAACCTCTCTGGACCCCGTTTCCTCAATTATAAAATGAGAGGGCTGGACTACGTGATTTCCGAGGCTTGTTCCAGCTCTCACCGAGTCTCCATTTGACTCTGGGTTCAAACCAATGACTCACTTTCGAGACCACCCTGGAAGGCACTATTAACTCAGATGGACAGCTGACCTTGGCAGGTCGTTACTGAGTTACTAAGATCCTCGTTTTAAGTCAGCGAAGCAAGAATTCATTACACTCTTCTGCAGAGGTTTCTTGTCTTTACTTAAGTCTGGAAGAAAAATTATACTTAAATCCTAATCACGAGCATCTCTGAAAAAACCCAGAAACCCAAGTGTGTAAGTGACACGGTTCATTTAAGAGACTTTTTCACTGTATGGTAGTCTACTTTTTGTCAGGTGTGGAGCTGGGTGCAGAGGGTGTGGCAGATGCACAAGACCCCTCCTTTCAAAGAAGTTCAAAGCCTGTTGCATGTCTTCATTTTGCTCCTAAGCGTCTATGGGAAAACATTCCCGTTTTGCATGACACGAGTCAGACGTTGACGATGGTGATGTTTCCACCCAGCCAACTTGACTGACTTCCAGAACGGTGATGGTTCTCATCTCTCCGCCACGAGTGATTTGCTTAAATGGCCTTAGTTACACGAAGGGACTGGAATGTGTCAGTTTGGGTGATTAGATACTGGACCAGGAGCTGTCCACCTTTTCTGGGTGTCCCCTACGGCACATCTGACCTAGAAGAGGCTGATGGGCGTGGGCTGAATCCCAGGCTGAGAGCCAGAGGCCCTGGGTCCTGGGCTCACTCCTCTCATGACCACCTGGGAGTTCTGTGAAAATCAGTCAACTATTCTCTATTTTTGCCCGGACAAAATAATCTCTAACATCCCTTACAGATCTAACAGCCTAGAGTTTTATGATCGCTCTAGGTTAATTTAGATAGAGTTAGTTAGAAGACAAATCAACTGACATTTTATATTTCCTCTTATGTTTCTGGTTCTTTTCTAAAATGTGTTAACATTCTTAAATTTGAAAGAATGGAAAAGTTTGTATCTATTGCTGTTTCTATGCATTGTGTAGTAAAACCTGATTAATTCAATTCCTGCTAATTTCGCCTTTAGCTGTAACTTGGCTAAGGGCCAACCTGCTATTTATCCTTATGTACCAAAAAAAGAGCTTACTATGTAAAAGGATAGGTATAATAAAGATTATAAGGAGAATGCTCAACCTCTTTAAGACAGAAATAGGTCTCAAGAACTCAAGGACTTAAGAGACTCAAATTTAAATAAACAGTTGATACAAGTATTATGAATTCTTCTCATATATTAATTAAAGTAGTTCCCCAAGGATGTCTATTTACTAACAGTTTGATAGCCGACTTTGAATTGCAGTTGTTACTTTTAAATATATCACATGCAGTATATATTTACCACTAGCATTCGATTCAGATTTTTCTCAATTCAGGCAGCTGTTTGCCCACATTAGTTTAAATTAGAGAGTCTATTGTATTCATAAACTCTTCATCTAAATGGCAGAAATGATGACTATAAAATTCGCCTTAGGTTTGTTGGAACTCTGCAGCTTAACTTCTTGTCTGAGATTCGTGAAGAATGAACATGGAATGATTAACGGCCATCACTGATTTCTACAGCTGTAACTTATCAGAATATGTATACTCTAATACTGTACCCACGGTAATTATCTCATTACTATGAAGTGTCACAGAAACGCATTATGCGAAGTACACGTTGAATCACATTTAGCAATTTCTTTTTCTGTTGGAAACCCAGAAGCTCAGTGTTCTCTAACAGTGGGGCTTTGCATGGGAGTTGGGGACTTTGCATGAGAATTGGGGGCTCAGCATGGCAGTTGTGCACTGGAGCTGGGGCTCCCTGGCAGAAGTGTAACTAGCTTTGTGACTCTGGTCACTCTTTTTAAACTTTTCTACACCTCGATTCTTAATTTGAAAACAGGCATATTCATACGTGACCCCTACTATAGCTCATGGACCAGATTAAGCAGATTAAATCTATAAAACAGTTGGTCACCAGGAGGAAAGGCATTAAGGAAATTACTCAGCCTACTGCAGTGGTGACTTCTCTAACTGCATGAATATTTAATGAACAGGTACACACAATACTTGACATTTCTGTGGAGCTCTTCATGCCAGGATCTCAACATCACTTAATGAAAGACATGGCAACAATTACCAGAGATCTGGGAAGCATCAGCTCCTTGGCCAGAGAGGGCAGAGGCACAGCAACTTAGTTCTTAACATTACTGTGTTCAAGAGTAGTGGTACAGTTATCCAAATAGTTATCCCACCAACTTAAAGGTATGACCTTAGAAACAAGGCGATGTAATTAGTTACGATGAGGTCATGCTGGAGTGGAGTGGGCTCCTAACCCAAGAGGAGAGGTATCGTTCTCATAAGACGATGGCCATATGAAAACATGGAGAAAGAGCGGAGAACATGTGATGACAAGGCAGAGACGGGAGCGATGCAGCTGCGAGCCGAGGAGGGCCCAAGAGTGCCGGCAGACCATCGGCGGCTGGAAGAGGCAAGGACGGGTTTCATGCAGAGTATCGGAGGAGCACGGCCCTGCTGACACCTCGGTTTCAGACTTCTGGCCTCCAGAACTGTGAGACAATCACTTCTGGTGTTTCAGGCCACCCATGCTATCGCTGTGTTACGGCAGGCCTAGGAATGAATACGGACGCACGGCACGGATCTGCAAAGGGCCAAGGCCACCTCATGCCAAGGCCAAAATGCGTCCTTCCAAATTACGGTGTGTCCCCACCTACGAGAAATGTGCTTTCTGCCATACTGTGACAATACCGATGCTCTTCGACTTCCGATGGGGTTATGTTCCCATTAACCCGTTCTAAGCTGAAAATGTCGTAAGTCAAAAGTGCGTTTACTCTACTGACCCCCTGAACATCGGAGTTTAGCCTGGCCCACCTTAAACAAGCTCATGGCGCTTATGCTGGCCTGCAGTTGGGCAAAACCATTCTGCTTCCCGTCCAGCATCACGAGGAAGCACTGTACCACACATCGCTAGCCTGGTGAAAAGATCAATAACCAAAATCCGAGGTATGGTTTCTACTGAATGTGCATCATTTTTGCACCGTCATAAAGTCAAAAAGTAGTCGTCAGACCCATTGTTAAATGGGGAACCATCTGTACAAGTAATGAGTCAATGTCAAACATATTTTGAATCATAGCCCTTACTCAAAGGTTTCTTTCTGTCTTTCACAGGCAGAAATGGGCCGGGCATTATACACATACTGAATTCCATGCTTCTGAGGACCAAGAGGGGGAAAACACTTCTCAGTACCTCAGGGCAGAAGTGTGTAGAGTCAACGTGGGCAAGCAAAGCCTCAGCTCTGTCATGACCCGGAAGTTCTTCTGGATTTTATTTCACTTACATGTGCCCTTAATTTTTTTTTTCCTCTCAGTTATATAAGCCTGAGTATGGTTCTCGCTTCCCCTGCTAAAATCAAAGACTTTTCTGATTTTTAAAATGTCTAAGCTTATCTGCTTTTGCTGACTTTGGTCTCTGTCCTAGGTGCCGATGATGTCACGAAAGCAGTAACACAATGATTGTCCTTCTTTTACATTTGAGTTCTACGTGGGGGACACGCCAGCGTTCAGGTGACGAGTGCCCACGGATCGGGCCACTGGCGGAGAAGTTGTCTAGCGATGAACTCCTGGATGAGTCTCTCCCAGAGCCGAGGGGCTGCGTGGGGTCGGCATCGCCTCTGACAGGGTTGTGAGGCAAGGGTCAAGATCCTTCGTACCATCTCATCAGAAGGGTCTGGCTGGCGTGCTTGTAAGGGGAGCCCAGGGCTCAGCTCCTGCTGACATGGGACAATGTGGATCATTTGGTTAAGTGGAACAACCCTGAGCATCTGCCGAGTCAAAACTCCAGTGACAGAACCAAAGTCTGTCCTCTGCTGCCTAAACTCATCTCCTCTTGAAACAGACCTCTTGCTTTTGTTAAGATTCACCTCCATCCTGCTACAAGAGGAGAGGAAACCCGTACGCTGCGGTCGTGAAGGAAAAAGAAAGCCAGAGGGCATACAATTTTTAAACTTCTTTTCAAGAAATGTATCTAGTTAACAAACTCTTCCCCTTTCTCCTCCCTTCCTTCCTCAGCCCCTCACATTAAAAAAAAAAAAAAAAAAGGAAAGAAAAAGGCATTTAGACTTTGGCTTTTCATGAAAGGCATCCAGTTCAAAGTAGCACTATTCCAAAATTCCAAAGCAATTTCACAATCGTGATGAAATGAGGGAGGAAATGGGTTTGTCGAGGTCTTGAAAACAGGCACCCCCGGTTGCTCTGTGGAAAATCTCGACAAATTACAAAGGGATTTGCCAAAATTAGCTCATTCACGCCACACACACGCTCACTGAGCATCGTCCATGCGCCGGGCTCCTCCACGCGAGGGGCCGGGGACGCAGAGAGGGATACCACGCCGCCTGGATGAGCTCGCGACGGAGAGGGGCGGTTGCTATGATTATTCACGATGATGTGGCGAGGCCTCCCATGCCCTATTCCTACCTCCAGCTCCAGGAACTTTTAATGCACAAAGAGCCATATTGTAGGGAGGGGGTGGGGGAAGAAAATGACCACAGCAAATCCTGTAAAAGTGGCAGTTCTCTCCAGAAATATAGCTACCCTGCGAGCTAGGACCTGCTTGAAACTAAGGGTGGAGGAAGCAAGGGACACAGCAAAACGCCTAAGCGAACGGGGCCATGAAACACATCGGAGGCGCAAAACACATCTGGGACTAAATGAGAGAGATTCAAAACTAATCGGGAAAAGGAGATTCCATCTAGCACAAACCAGCAGTTAAACATCGGGATAGCAAGTCAGAAGCATCTTGCTTTCCCCTGTTCTTTTCAGAACTGCCCCAGAGTGTCACCTGAAGAAAGACGTCACCGTGAGCTCCACCGGTGTGAGGCTTCACAGACAAAGGGAGGAGCCACGTCTGGAATTGATCAGCCCATTTCGACATATTTTGATTGTAACTCAGCGGAACCAAGTAGAATACCCAAACTCAGGTTTTCTGAGGGGATTTTATGCCCGCTTAGGATCGGTGGCTGAGGAGAAACATATACGCACAATCAATCTAAAATCATTCTAAATCTAAAATAAGTCGATGGGAGGCTTACAGTTACTGAGAAGAGGCATTTGACTCCCATATTACAAGACATGCAAATGACTCCCATGCTGCACAACCATTCTGGAGAGTTTATTACTCCGTTCCCAGTTGTTTGAGGAATAAGGAGAAAAGCCCGAGAGTTTGAACAGGAAAATACTACATTTGTCAGCTGGCAACAGCAGCGTGTTCACACAGCCTCTTGAAGTAACAGCCGCAGGAGCGTCAGCTCACAGGAAGGGAAAAAGCCAGCCCCTCTTCAGAGACAGAGTCATGCTGCAGAATCTTCCCAGTTAATTCCCTTCCGTTAAGAAAGCCAGTTTCCTTATTAGCAAAGGGAGATGACCACGGCGTGCCCACATCTGATGACTCACAGAATGATGAGGTTAGCCGGCCCCCTTTCTGTGCCTAAACTTGACTTGCACGCAGTCTCACAGAATCTGGGCAGTCTCACTCCTCGCCCTTCCCAGTATTTAGTTCTGCTTTTACTCCTGCGGAACCGAGGATTCTCTCAGAGATGTCCGTAGGAAGTACCACGAGGTCCGCTGAATCCCCACACTGCCTCATCGCAGAGACCTGCGTGTGAGTGTGCGCCCGAGGCGCTGACAATCAGCACCCTGGTGAGGCTGGGGACTGCTGCATTGGCTGGTGTCCTCTGACCTCCTCCTGGTCTCCTCCTGGTGATGATCACGGGCGGGGATGGGGACAGGAATTCCTCTGGAGTCGCTCAGGGATCCAGGCCAAATCCACTACTCCCCAGACCAGCCCTGACAGTTGAGGCGTGCCTGGAAGTTACCAGCCAACAGCAACATCCGCTGTGCGCCCTCATACGCCAGGCAAATCCACGGTCTTTCCTCTGAATTCCCACCTCGATCCCAGTAAACACCATGATACAGATGAAGAAACGGGGGCTTGAGGGAGAGGAAAGAAACTGCCCAAGGTCACACCGCTAGCGTGAGAGCTGAGACTGGGGTTCTGAAGCCGACGCGTTTCCATTACCTGCCTCTCCATTTGTGAACGGGACGCGTGTCTGAGTTCCCAACTATTCAGAAGCGAGTGTGGCTCTGCAGCGAAACACAAAAGGAGGGGAGGCCTCCTCCGAAGTGCTCGTTCCCCACCGCGGTCGGCTGGCACGTGAGGAAGGGCCCCCCGGGACGGCCACAGCCCTTTCACATGTTCTCAACCGTTCAGCAGCGGTCCGAGTTGCTCAGGTGTAAAATATACATCGGCCACTAACGCCACCTCCGTCCGGCCCTAAGGAGAAGGCTGGAGGCGATGGCCGGCCTGCCTGCCCGTGGGGGCCAGGGCAATGACCGCTCACGCTGATGACCACTTTCTGGGGACAGCATGACGCCCCCAGGAAACCGAGCCGCTCACAGTCATGTGAAGTGCTGGGCCCTACGTAAGCACACCTCGGCCACCGCCGTGCACGGCTCAGGGACGGAGCGGTCCATGCTCATCACACACGGGCGCGGCTTCACCTGCAGGCTTCCACTTCTCCTCGTCTTTCTCTGTGGATAGCTCTAAGGTGCTCTTTCCTCGTGAGACAGGGCGAATGCGGCCCAGTTCAGATGACTGTGAGGACTAAATGAGGTGAGGTACGCGGCACGTCCAACAAGGCTGCTGGGAGACCTTTTGTCACCGTCCTCTTCCAGCAGTAATTCCACAGTGAACTGCAGGGATTTTCAAGTGTGTTTTTCATCCCCCTGTACAATACTGTTATAGAAATCATGCAAATACGCAGTTTTAGAGGACAGAACCACGTTTCCATGATATGGACGCTGCTGACTTTTTAAAGCTGAGGTTTATATAAAAACCGATTTTCGGAGCCCTCCAAAAAATCGTTCGCAGAATTTTGTGGGTGTGTGCATTTTTCAGGACAGAGGGTCTAAAGCTTTGATCTGAGTCTCAGCGTGGTCCATGATCCTTCAGAAGTTTAGGGACCCATGTCCTCCAGGTTACCAGTGACAGATGATTGTGGGGAACTTGTCTTATACATAGCTTTGGTTTCAGCGAAGGTCAAAGGCATCTGCTCTTGCAATTCCGGGTTGCGTGGCGGAGTGTACGTTCTCCAGGTCCAGGGAGACATGTCTATGTCCCACACCGGTGGCCTCGGGAAGGCTGGCCTTATTCTGGAGTCTTCGTTCCCCTCAGGCAGTGCTACAACAGAAGGGCATGACCAGGGCAGAGAAGGTCCCAGGCACCACATCAGGTGAGAAACAGGATGAGTCTCGAAGCCATAGCCTTAAATTGTTGCCACGTAGGAAAGGATTAGAGTTAATCTGTGTAGCTCCAGAATAGGGAACTAAGAACAATGGTTGGAAGTTCCTGGAAAAAGAACCAGCCTCTATAGAAAGAGGACATCTAAAAAACGATTAGAGAGATTCAAACTAGAAAGCGCTGCCTTGTGAGGCTAATGAGCTTCCTGTCACCTGAGTCTTCATGATATGGCTGCATGTTCGTCTGTCAGGATTTTGTAAAGCGGATTCTTTATTGGGTGGAAGGTGGCGCCGATGACCTCCACAATTCCTTCTAATTCATGATCTATTAAGATTTTATATCTCTTATTAAAATTTAGAGTCAAAGACCCATACACATGTTCCCTGACTTCCTATCATAGATTCTTGTGGCAAATCACTTTAAAAAGGGAGTAACACTCTTTTCCTAACTTTTGATTTTTATGTGTTTTGTTTTCTTCAAACGGGGTGCCCCTATGTGTCCACTGCCCCCTCCCACCAGAGTTCACGCCTCACCTCTCCCCTGGACTCATGCTCTTTTTGTTAGCCTTACTCACCATCCTGACCCCCTCCCGTCGACCCTCCACGAGCATCCAGAGTGATCGTTCAGAACCATTACTCAGGGCGTGTCTTTCTGCCGCAAAGTCCTTCGAGGGATTCCCATTCCTCTTAGAGTCGGACCCACAACCTTGGCCTCCAAGGCGCTGGATGGCCTGGCGCCTCCGAGCCATTTCCTGCCACCCTCCACTCTCCACGGCACTCCCGCCACACTGGCCTCTCCTCTCGCTCTTTTCCTCCTGTGCTTCGGCACTTCTGTCCTCCCTGCGTGCGACCTGCTGACCCCAGGTCCCCCTCGCTCTCCAGGCTTCAACTCAGAAAGGCTGTTCCCGGCTACCCTGCCTCAGCGAGCCACACCCACTTCTCCCCCGAGCCGAGTGGAGGCTCCTGGGAGATACGGGCCTGGTCTGTGCTGTTCAGTAACGTGTCTGTGTCGCACAGGGACATGGTCGGCGGTCAGTAAGTTATTTCTGGAATGAAAGAATGAATGAATGAGTGCTTGTGAGAACACCTCTGTCCAGGACAGACGGTCGGCTCTGGGGTTGTGTGTGACCTTGTTCTCTTAGGCGGTATGCATGAACGGGCTTACTTGATGCCTCAAGAGAATTTTGGATGGAACCCCACAAGGCTCACTAATGTAATTTAAAGCCAAAGATTAGAGAAAACCATCCTTTTCACTGAAGAGAGAAAGACATTACCCATACCTTGGAGTGTCATTATATGCACCGTGGGGTGAAATCCTAGAGAGGAATAATCACAGGTTCCTACATCTAGGAGAGAGCGTCTTTTTTGTCTCTGAGGGCTCTCAGGAAAAAAAAAAATGTTCTGGCAGTGAGCAACAAGAGATGCTGGAATGGGTTTCTGAGGAGGTGGCAGAATCTCCTTTTCTGGAGAGCTTTAAAAATAGAACAGCCATCTGGGATGATTTAGATATGGTCTTCATTGAAGAAGGGGGATGGCAGAGGGAATGAAGGATCTCTCCAAGTCCCATCTCATCCTCGATTTTCTGATAGTTCTCTTTAAAGTTTTATTCACCGCAAAAGCCTGAAAAGCGCTAGGAATTCACGTTCTTCTTTGTAACCGAACGTTCAATCCCATTCTGCTTCGAACTGTAATTCTGCTGTATCACTCTCTCCCTCTCTGCTCAAACGGGCAATTTGGATGTCGTCTTTTTTTTTTTTTTTTTTTTTGGTTCTGTGGAAAAGTTTGGATGGACCTTAACTTCCATTCTCTCCTTCCTAGAAAGGAAAGAGAAAAGGACTGAAGATGAAAGGAAGAGTTCCGACCTGGGAGACGACAGCCGGAAAAGCACAAGCCTGCGTGGGTCCCACTCATGCCACCAAAAAGGGCTGAGGGCCAGGGGCAGCACGAGACCAACCGGCAACCCCGTGGGATGAGGGGTGCCCCACAGCAGGGACGGGCTGCAGCGCCAAGCGGCGGTTAAGTCCTAGAAGTCTAGTGGACTTTGCATCACTATCGATTCTTCATTTTTGTCTCGTTTTGTTTTAAACAAGATCCGGCTTGGGAAAGGCAACATGCAAGCAACATCGAGGGGCATTTCTCTTATATCTGGTTATGAAAGTACAGCGATCGAACCATTTCCTAGCTTCGTTCTTCCAGCTCTTGCTTGATTTGCCAAAGCTGTATAGTCAAAAGAATAATAGGCTTTAATACGCAGAAGCCTGAATTTTACTGTTTTCACTCCAGAGCCCGCACTGTACAAAGCCTTGTTAAATGTGTTTCTCAGCAGTATTTGTATGTCATAACTGTTTTTCTAACCTAAATAAACTCTTGGTTGTGATTCTCAAATACATTTATTTTTAAGTGTTCATTATAGCACTGCTGTACATAACAAACTAATGGCTGATAGGACTCTGGTTTTTTTTTTTTTTAATTTTATTTTTTTATCCAAAAGGCACAATGACGACGACGTTAACTTTTCACCTTCTGTAAGTTAATGGATAATCCATATTTTTATGGAATATTGTGTTGTCAGAACAAAGTGTGACCATAAAGGTCTTCACAAACCATATTTGAAAACCGGCCTTATCACTTTATGTGCTATTAAGCAAATACACCTGTCTCTTCATTTGCCCACTGCTTCTTCTAGGATGCTGGTCAGGTCCACATGGGTGACGTCTCTGTGGTGTGTGTGTGTGTGTGTGTGTGTGTGTGTGTGTGTGTGTGTGATTGTGCCAGTTATGCTAGAAACAGAACCTTAACACTGTTCGCGAAAGAAAATTCTAAGGTAGAAATAAGAACTCTTGAAAACGAGAAGGCAGAAATGGGACTTCTCAAAGAACTTAAACACGAATTACTTCAAGGGGCCTTGAAATTACCCGATGCACACACTGTCGTGTTTTGGGATATCCTGTCACGTAACTCTTGGCCAAGGTGGCCACCGCCCGCCCATCCCTAACGGATGTGGATGCACGCTCATTCAGGAGAGGGAAAGAGCTGATCCTGTAACAGAGCGAGATTTAGTGTCTACAGGGAAGCTGGAATCGCTACGTGACGTGGCTCCAGTCTTTCCTCCCGCGAGGCCACCGCCTCTGTGCTGGAATCCCCACAGTGACTGCCCGGGTGAGTGAGGTGCAGGGGGCGAGCGCGGGACAGTGGGACAGCAGGAGGATTTAATCCCTAGGGCAAAGCTGGACAGGCTGGGTGTAGCCAGGTTAGATCTGACGAGCGCGCAGCCCCGGGACCCCATCTTATTTCTACCGCTTCGTAACTGTCCGTTCGCTGCACGGGTAGGACAGCTGCGGGGCAGCTTCCCAAACCCCACTGCGCAATTCCGCCTGCCCTGTGTTCGCCTTTATCCTCATCGGCCCCTCTCCTGTGGACCTTGTGCCACCTGGCTGATCCCAGGGACCTTCCAGGAGCCCCAGGCGCACGCGGCCGGCAAGTGACACACTCCCCGGGAGGTCCGGGCCAGCATCTGGACTTCGTCTACTGCCTCCCCTCGCACTGTCCCTCGCAGCCAGGCTCCCGGGTGGCTCGCATGGAAGACCCACGAGTTCCCTTTCCCGGCTTCCGGTCAATTCTCATCCCTCTCCACTGCTTGCTGGCAAGTTGGAAGGCTGGCCGCTTGGTTATTTACCAACTAGTTTCCAGTCTCACTTCACTCTCCTGCACCGCTCACTGTTGGTCCTCGGGAAGGGGGGGGGGGTTCCTCACCGTGTCCCCTTGCAAAATCCACACCACCGCCTCCCCAGTGCAAAGCGAGCGAGTGTCTGGAGCTTGCTGGGGTTGCAATAAAACGGGGAAGGCGGGGGGGGGGTCCTGCTGCTTTCCCAGAGCCCACCCTTCTTCCTCTGGCGCCGCAAACGTTAACGCTGATCTGTGGGGAGACTGCACTTCTAACATAATGAGATATTAATGAGCTTTGCACATGTCCCTGGCCACAACGTCTCTCTCTCCCCCCTCACCCTGCACCCTGCCCCCCCTCCCCGCAAATCCAGAGAGAATCGGCTCCTTCTCTGACACTCCAGATCCTCCACTGCCCCTCTCGCAAGTCCGCCCGCGCCCGCACCCCGGCTGCCCTGCTCACCTCAAGCTGCTAGCACTACCGAGCACCAAATGGGCGGGCACCGCCTTGTGTCCTGGCCTAATGGATGCTTGTTTAAACACTGGAGCTGTTTGCATTGCCGCGGCTCACTGCATGTTAAACACCGTCCTCTGAAACCCTATGCCAATCCAATAAAGGTATCAGCAGCTCGGTGTGGGGAGGCAATCACTCCGTGGTCCCAAGCGTGCCTTCTAAGCTCTAGGAAGGGAAATTTGATCGAACAACTAAAAGGAAAATCTGATTCGGCTCAGCGTCACGTGGAGGACACAAGGCTTAACTGCAGCCAGGTCTGTGGAGGGCAGAGGGAAATCAATGACGAGCCGAGCCCGGAGAGCGACGCACATCGTTCAGAGGGCTTTAAGCCAGCCTGTTTAGTAACCCCGGCCCCCTTTGCCGGAGACACCCCCTGTTCTCCCACTTCAGGCTCCCTTTTCTTCTTCTTTTTTTTTTTATTCCAAGAGGTGTACTTATTTATTTTTTTAATGACAGACTGCCGTCCTTCTTAACAGCCTCCACCTCTCACTCACCTTTAATTCCTTAAGCACGCAAATAAAAAAAAAATAGCTTTCTTACCCAAGGTCATTACCATATCAAAGGCAGCAGGAAGAGAGCAACAATGATAGAGGGGTAATATCCTGGCGGAGAGAAGGAGGCAGGCCTGCTTCAGAGAGAACGGCGGGTCCCTAACCTCGGGCTAATGGAACCAGTCAATAAATGCGATGGATCGGTTTTCTGCCTGAGCTGAGTCTGAAAAATCAGGGAAATCAGGCTCAAGATTTAACCTTATTTCTCACCCAAGAAGCCAAAGCTGTGGATAAGTGGACCCTGTCCTCTCTTTTTAAGTTGTGGACATGAAGTTGAAGGGCAGGGGTGTAGGTTTCTTTTACTATTCCCTGTTTTCCACCTAAAAATCTGCCCTGCCACGGCCCTCCTTGCCGAGGAGAAAGGAGAAAGCAGCGACGTCTGTGTCTGGCAGCCCTGAGAAACGCTCGGCACAATGCTCGCTGGAGCCTCCTCCACTGACCAGGAATTTTGCCAAATCCCTGTCTGTTCCCCGAGGTTCCTGGCACCAGGGGTCCAGCCAAGATGGAGCCGGGGTGCTGCTGGCAGCACGAGGCAGCAACTCCCATCTACTGGGTGTCAGAATAAAGCTGTGCCTTCCAGACTATGGGGCCAGAGTGCTGGGAGGGTCTGACATCCCATGTGACCCTTTGCACCCCAAAGCTGAGAGACAGAGTGAGCTCTGCCCACGGTAGGTTTCCAGAATGAGCAGGAGCAGACCGAGTATTCATCTCGGACTAAGCGTGTTCATGGGGCCTCCGGTCCGACACACACTGAGTCCCTGGAAGAGGAGAGGAGGACCTGGCCGTGGAGCCTAGACGCGCCCTTTTGTTACTCACTGCACCGCCTTAGAAAAATCCCGCGTCCACACGCCAGGCTTCCAGGTGGTGGGGCAATGAGGCCGTGAAGCTCCACCAGACAGGCAGCCACGGGGCTGCACCGGCCCTGCCCGGCAAACGCACTCCCGCACCCCACTCTGTCACTGAGGACAGTCACAGAACTCCCAGAGGGCAGCAACCTTCGATGCCCATAACGTCCCACGCCAGGTCACGTGTCACTGGATTCACATAAGGCACGAATAGGATATTTGGTTCTTGTCTTCGCCTCGGTTTCCTGACGTAACATTCACAGGGGAGCCTCATTCTCTCAGGCTCAGAAGTACCGGTGCGTGCACTACGGTAAAAGCCCTTCTGAAAATTATAATACACCTTGCGTGTCCTGCACATTCGTGTGCGTATACACGTATGTTCTATATGTGCACGTGTGCACATACACATATATATTTATAGACACGCGGTCTGCCTACCTATAATCTTTTAAGTTACAAAACACTTTTTCAAGATTTTAAACCTGTATGATGAAAACCTTTCTTAAAATACCTGGATGCTTCCCTAGCTTATTAAGAGGTAGCTAACGTTGTTTTTGGTAACTCACAGGGGTCATAAGTTACTGAACCTATGGGTTACAGATCTACTGTTTCATTTGTCTAGGGAAAAAAAGGCTAGTTACTTGATTACCACCCATCTTTACTAGGAAAGAAGAGAACCTTGCAAAAGATGCTAAACCGATACATTGATGAGACGTGTTTATGGCCGCTTTGAGATGTCACCTTGCTAAATACGTCCAGAGTCTAATGTCTTTAGGAATGCTAGATCTGTTTCTCCATGAACGTGAACTCCTCCCATCTCCACTCAGCCAAACAGCACATTTTAATTCCTTTTTTCTTCTCAGTGTTTGAAATATCACCATGAAATTAAAAAAGAAAGAAAGAAAGAAAGACCCGACAAACTTCTTCATCCTATTCTGTTTTTCTCTCTCCAGACACAGAAACTCACAAAATCTCTCTGCTCCCATAATGTCACTCTAATCCAGAGATAGTAGCTGAACTGTATTAAAATCACAGGAAAAAGTCCTACTTCAAAGATGAAGACGTGTGGCAATAAAAGACAATATTTTCGTAATGGCAATTCAGAGATGATGCTAGCAGAGGCAATGACAGGTGGACATAAGGGTTCCTTTTTTTGATTGTATAAGAGGCTGTTTTAACTTGAAATATATAGAAAACCACCTTTGTAATCTTTACCTTTCATGTTATTTACATAAAATGTTTTCTCTTTTTGTTTATATTTTTAATACATGAAATTTTCTCTCCATGTAAACATCTCGAATTCTGTCATCCTGAACCAAGAAATGGCATTCCTTCTCATCACCATGAAATAAAAATCATATCTCATTGCAAAATTGCCAGGTGATTATTAAAATCATTGAAGTCAGCTATTCTAAAGCACACTTTCATCACATGGCAAGCTTCTCTCCCATCTCTTACTCTCAAAGAGGTATGGCTTCACACTTTGATATCCTACTTGGATGCAGATATAAAAATCTCTCTTCCCCCAGGAAATGAGCATTTTATTCATGTCATTGCGGTATCTATTTAGGTTGTCACTTTCTGATGACCAAAAATTACTGGAATCCTTTGTTAGGAATAAAACCGGAGATTCCTAAAAACAAGTTACTGATGGAAAAATGCAGATTAACAGCTGGAACTCTGGGTCGTGACCTTTCATGACCTTTCCTCTTCAGTGTTTAGTGACACAGAGGTCTAATCAGCACAACATGATTCCCGCTTGTTGGGAGAATTAGAATTCTGGAGCCAAAAATGATTTTGAGATAAGAGTAAAAATGTACATTAAATTTGGGTCCTTATGCAAAGCATTTAAAGCAGTCCCTCTTTCATTAGCCGCCCCAGAAATGACCCCAATCTGCACTGCACAAAGCGGGTGGGAGCGATCTTTGGTGGGTCCCTGCACTGGAGCAGTTGGTCCTACCGATAAGATAAAGTGGCCAAGAAACAAGGTGCTGTCCCCAAACCAAGACTATAAAGATTATCAAGAAAGAAGCATAGGCACTGGGGCCAGCACTGCCACCAGCGTCCTCACCGTGCAGAACAGAGACCCTTGATGACCTGTCGAGCTAGGAATGAGCTGGCAAGGGGTTTATTATATTTTCTTTATTCCTCTGTATGTGTAAACATTTCAAAAGAACTTGAACGGAAAAGAAGAATGTATTGAGGGCCAAGGACGTGCATGTTCTAACGGTCCAGACTCACAAGGACTGGGGACTCTGAGCGCTCGGCCACGCCACAGTGGGAGAAGAAACAGGAAGGTGGAGAAAGCACAGGTGCTTACAAGGCTGCCTCGGTCTTGTTCAAGTTCAAAGAACTCCCAGGGGTCCAGACGGTCCAGGAAAAGGAGAAAATGCTGCTACCTGCATCATGTTCTCAGAAGAGATTTCAGACAGAGCCCTGGTCAGCTTGAAAAACTAAATACCGAAGGCACGTGTTAGGTATTTATTTATCTATTTATTTTTGACCTAAAGGGAAGAGCTTTTTGCACAGGCTGTTAAATCCACATGTCTAGAAACAAATGAAAATGAGAGCTGTCAGACATGGAAAGGAATGGTGGGTAGAAAGAATACAAAGAATGTTCGACTGCTTGACTTACTACACAGCCTCTTTGGTTAAAGAAATGTGTGTGATGTTAATTACCAATAGCCTCCCTTAAAATTTATTTTAAAAATTTAAACTATTTTTTGACCTACAGAAAGTTACAAAAATACTACAAAGCCCTTCTCATCCTTTATGCCACTTTCCTTAATGTTAACGTCTTATATAACTACGGTAGACTTACCATGAAATCAGCATTCATACGATATTATTAAACTATACACCTTATTAGAATTTTACCATTTTTCCCCCACAAATGCCCTTTTTCTTTTGAGGATCTGATCCACGATGATCCCATATTACATTTAGTTGTTATTTCTCCTTCGTCTTTTCTGGTTTTTAACACTTCCTCAGTCTTTCCTTGCATTTCTTGGCCTTAACACGCTGGAGGAGTTCCGAAGAGTTATTCTGTGGAACGTCCCTTGGTTTGGATTTGTCTAACGTTTTTCATGGCTAGAATGAAGTTATGCATTTTTAGCAAGAACACTACAAAAATGACGTGTCCTCAGTGCCTCACATCAAGGGGCATGTGATGTCGGCATGTCTTATCACCAGTGACGTTTCCCTTGGCCGCTTGGTTAGTTGGCGTCTGTTGGTTTCTTATTGCAAGCTACCATCTTCCCTTTGTAGTAAGTAAGTATTTTAGGGGAAATGCACTGAGACTATGCAGATCCTGCTCCTCAAAGGCTGCCACTAATTTTAGCATCCACCTGTGGACCCTGTCTGAAACGATTATTACTGTGGGGTTTGCCTAATGGTGATTCTATTTCTCATTTTCCTTTCGCATTTATTATCTGGAATTCTGCTTAAGGAAGAGCGGTCCCTTCTCCCCTATTTGTCTGTTTTCTAATCAGTTTGGACTCCTGGATATTAATTTAATCTACGGGTTAAAATTCAATGCTATCATTCTTTATTTGGTTGCCTGGCTTTGGTCAGTGGGAACACATTACATTGGACTTCTGTGTTCTTTTAAGAAGCTCTTGTCTTTTTTTTTTTTTCTTTTTTCTTTTTGAGTATTTTCTTACTTATTGGCACTCTAAGATATTTCAGGCTCATTCTGTGTTTTCTCTGCCTGAGGCCCGGGATCGACTTGGGATTGACTGCTTCTCCAAGTAGGCTTGGTCCCTTTTGTTGGGACATGATATTTAGAAACAAGGTGTGGGCGCTGAGTCAGCTATTGCTTCTAGGCCTTTTCAGCAGACAGATGTAGCTAATACATGTGTGTGCACTGATCTCCTTCTACACATATGTATGTATTTCTACATGTACATCTACCTGCTGTCTGTTATCCATCTATCTATTATCTGTCTTTCTACCTTATCTATCATTTATCTATCTATCTATCTATCTATCTACCTACCTACCTACCTACCTACCTATCATCTATAGTAGTAGTTTGTTTATGCTGCTACTCTGATTCTAATCCCACATCACGATGTTCATTTTAGTCTTACCCTTTCCTTATTGGCAACTTTCTCCATCAGCACAATGCCATAATAGCCTTCTTTTACTTAAAACACAGTTAACTTTTATTATCAGCTCCAAAGCCTTTCTTTGATTCGATTGGGAATGGATTTATTAATTGAACAAATATTAATGGGCATGTACTTGTACCAGGTGCTCCTGGTGGACAAGGATGACTCTTAGAGCCTCCTTTCAGGTAGTTTATGGGGCTGCCAGGAAATGCACAAAAATTATACAAAAAGTAAGGAGTGTTAAGAGAAACAAATAAATTGCTCCCAGCGTGTAGAGGAAGGAGAAATGAGCTCCTATTGAATGAATATGGGAAGGCTTCCTGAGGGAGCTGTGGATCTCTGAGGGTGGGCGGGGGGAGATCTTTTCCTGGAAAAAGAACAGCTTGGACAAACACATGGAAAGGAGGCCATGCACGGCAGGACGGGGGACGGGAATGGCCGTATCCGGGTGGAGAAGAAAGGAGCATGGCGGTTGGAGCGCAGAGCACCGTGGACAGCTCACCGGCTAGGGTAGAACCTGGGCTCCGTTCAGAGGACCACAAAGAGCGCCCGAGAGTTTGTGAGCAAGAGGTGACCTGACGGGAGTGACATCGTGGGACTCAGAATGGAGAGGGGCTTTGAGATCCTTGGAGGACAGAGGTCGATTTGGAAGCCATCGATACACGTTGGGGGATCAGAGAGGGTCCGATGAGGGCAAGGACGGCAGGGACAGAGACGAGGGCGTCCAGGTGGGCAGCCAGCAATCCTTGACAATAGGTTAGAGGAGAAAAGCAAGGAAAGCGCCGAAGGTGACTTTGGGATTTCAAGGACGTATACTAACAACTATCAGAGTTAGAAATAAGGGAATAAGCAAGATGGTGGGACAGTCCCACAGCCCCCAGAAGGCGGAGTTGAGATAGAGCCCTTCCCCGCGACCATTCTGGTGCTCAGTTATGTGTGGACAGAGAAGGAGAGAAAAATCAAACTTTGAATCTAATGATGTTATTACTTTTTAGTAGCAATGCTAAATCTCCAATAGCATAGAAAACTATTAAAAAGCAAAACGAAATTTCTAGAGGATAATGAAATTTAATTTACCCATGGTGCTGGTTAGCCATTGGCACTGCTAATCACCACAAAGCGGTATTCTCTTCAAAGTTAGATAGTTAGCACTCTCTAAACTACAGACCGCTCGCATTTTATCCATTATGACTCGAAGGCTATCGAAACGGAGCCATATAACTTCAGTCACCAGGGAGTTTTCGAACACTGAAGTTCGAATGAAGTCATCACAGCGACTCTATTCATATTATATCACTACTCGGATGTGATAGATTATCTCAGGGAACATCTTAAACTCAAATATGCTAGCACCTATGCAATCACGACAGCATTTATCAGTCAGTACACACTGCGCAGGCACAGGCCGTGCTTGCTGGGGACTATCCGGCTTCCCGGCTTAACATGCAACGACACGTCAACCGCTGTTAGTTACGTCAGCCTCTGTTTATTACGTTCCTTTTAAAGATGAAAGGAAAGAGCTAAATTTGTTTTGCAAGATGCTAGATGACTTAACCAGGCCACAGAGCAATGGGAAGGGCAGAAGTGGAGGAAAAGAGAGTTAACAAGTTTTCTTCTGTTAAAAGTTTGGAACTGCGGACCCACCGGCTATAAGGATGTCTGACCTGGACGTCCAGCCTTGTCCCAGCCTGGTGACCACGTGGGGATGGGTCAGGATCCACTATCGCCTACTCCTCCTTCCCCCCGGTTGTAGAGGGGAATGGACTTCAAGCCTTGTCTTAGATCAAGTGTCCTTCCTGCCCCTAACGGCACTCACAGAATGAAACTGCTAAACTGGTTCCTGAAACAGACATTTTCCTATAGCAATGCAGATGTTTTAATCTGGTGAAAGATAGAGGCTATGTTTCTTCTTCAAGGGAGTTGAAAGAGTCACGCTGAAGGAGCGCCTGACCGTGGGAGCTGTCCACCGTCGGAACGCATTTCTGGGCACTGTGTGCACCGGATTCAGACACGGTGCTGTCCTCACGACGGTGTTGAGGGCGCCACGCTGGACCTAACACAAAGATGGGTGAAGGGTGCGAATACAGGGGGGATGGTCCCCACCACCAGGGAGCTCTGCACCTTCGAAGCTACCAAACAGCCATTCCTGTAGGAACTAGGCTCGGTCATCACAAAGTTGCCGTGCTAAAAACACCTTTATTGGTCAAGGCAAGGAGTGTTGGCGGGACCGAAGGGCGAACTACAAGCCCTCAAACACAAAAGTATTGTGTGAATAATGAATTTGCTTCTTCTCACGTCAGGACACTGCCTTCTACGCTCAGACTTTTTGCTTTGTTTGAGTTTTAAAAACCTATTGAAACTTTACAATTTTAGAGTGGTTTGAGGTTTACAGCAAAGGTCCAGAGATTTTCCCTGTACCCTCCCTCTCTCCAGGCTCAGATTTTTCACTGCTCAATTTATATATTAGTTCCTCACTGGTGTCCAGTTTTTGTTATCTTGATATTTTTGGATATCTTGGGAATTTTTTGATATTTCCCACTAGTTCAGACAGACTAGAAATGGAAAAATGCCACCATGTGGGCAGAATAAATTAAAAATACTTTAAAAGAACTTAAAGTTCCTTGATCTCAGGATCACACAACACCTCAAGTGAGGTTAACAAAATGTTCCTTAGTTAACAGGGACTTGGAGCTAGTTAAATGCTTAATGGATAGATAAGATGCTTGTAATTAGCCTATTGATTATTTACATATAAATCTGTGCTTCTTTACAAAGTGCTTGAGGGAAGCTGCGAAATGGCTTGTTAAGAGTTTTAAACATGGTCTTCCGAGTTGTTTATTTCAATACTGGTAGACACTATTTTAGAACCAACCCTTTGCTAGGCCAAGGAAATATCCAAATAGCTAAAATCATCACAAATTCCAAATAAGTATGGTCAACTAGTAATCTCTACTTATAGAAAAATGTTACCAGAAGTCCTTCGAAAGTGGATTTGTGTGATTGACAGACACCTGGAAAAGATAATACGGAACTCCCAGGACTAATCAAGTTGCAAACCCTGTCACCGGCAGTGTTGATTTCCCATAGGTCCATTTTAAGGGAGATGACCAAATTTTGCAAGGTCTGCACATGAGGCCATGAGGCCACCTCCTCTGGTTACAGCCGACTGAACCAGGTATGAATACCTGATCTAAGGAAAGCCCGCGGTCTCTGCATGAGAAGCGAGCCTGAATGATAAGGTTGTTCCAAACGCTTTCGACTCTGGGATGCTCATTGGGAAGGTAGAAACACAGATGCAGTTAGCAATGGCAGCAAGCCCGACAGGACGGTGACTCACGAGAGAGGCCAGCAGGTGGGCTGAACCAGGTGGGAACGCTGAGTTATGAAGAAATTACAGAGAGGAAAAAAAAGAAAGGAAATAAGGCGGGAGGAAGGGAGGAAAAAAGAGAGAACGCCGTACAGACAAGACAGATGACGGCCGGGCTGTGTGGTTTGCCCCTGAAGACACCCTTGGTGGCTTCTTGCCACCCAGGGTCATAACGCAAGCCTCCAGAGAGTGAGTCTCTGTCTTCTGACTCTGCAGCTTCTTGCTGGAGGCTAAAACACCCCAACAACATCTTCCTGAAAGAGGAGCTAAGGAAAGGGGCCCTGGGTGTGTGTCTGGGACCAGGGGAGGCGCGGGGGACAAGATGTGGAGACATCCCCCACACACCATATTTTACAACGAAGAGCCTTCCCTCTTACAAATGTGCATTTGCTTACACATGTCTGTATTTTCACCAATACGAGAACCACGAAAGAGTCTTTTTCTGGGATGGGCGAGGCCTTCGCGCTGCCAGTGACAGCCGGCGGGGGCTGCGCCACCTTTGGGCCTGTCTCAGGAGTCTGGTGGTGGATACTGTCACCCTCCTTTGATGTTCAATGTCGGGATAGCCTCAGCCTGCTCAATGGTATTTAATCTCATTTGGCCAGTCCAACTTCAGGTCTAATAAATGATTCCAGTAACGGACAGCTCAACCCAGAGCTGTCGTCTCCTTCCTGAGGTCGGCCTGGAGCTTTGTCTGAAAACAACTATTAGCACACAGAGGGGGAAACCCGGACAAAGATAGTGTGTGTGTGTGTGTGTGTGTGTGTGAGGGAGGGAGGATGTGGATGTGCGGATGTGGATGACTGGGCGTGTGTGTGAACGTGGATGTGTGCTGTGGGGGGAGGCGGGAAGAATGGAGCAACGTAACATGGAAAAGGAGGGTCTGTGGGAAAACGCATGGAAATGCTCTTTCCTCAACTGGAAATACAGATTAACATGTAAAAATCCCGCGAACTGGGCTCTCGGCTTTCCACGAGGCAGTGACGTCATTCTCCCCCCACCAGAAGGCAGACGCTGCTGGCCTTCGCTCTCGCCCATCACGCCCCGGGAAAGCGGCTGAGGAAGTCGGCCGGGGCCCTTCCGCGCTCCTGCTTCTACTTCCATCAGAAGGTAAACGTGAACCACGTGGCCCTCTCCCCTGAACCTGAAAGCCTGTGCAGTGGGGGGACCTCAGCTTACAAAGGGGTATTCCTCGGGGGGGCGGGGGTCAGGAAAAAAACAAACTCAACCCAAGGCGTTCTTCCCTAGATGTCGAGGAAGTCTGGTGGGCTGCTGCTGTTGTTTTTCCTAAATCCCTTTGCCCTAACAACACTTTGTAACAGACGTGGAGTGCAAGGTTCTTTATCTGCAGAGAGAAAATAAACCCGAAGGCATCTAGCAATTTTCTGCTTGTTGAATCTTGTGCCTGGTTTGTTTCAACAAAGCCGGGGTTTTTTTTTTTTTTTTTTAGCATCACCTGACCCAATCTAGAGAACAGACACTTCCATGCGGCTGTAACCACGTTCACCCAAGGATCTCTGCTTTGCCGGTCACTTGATGTCCCGGGCAACGTACTACTCTGTTCAAAGGTATTAATCATGCATTTTACTGTTCTCTCCTACTGCCCCTCACAAGACACAGAGCCCAGCAGTCACCAGCAGTTACATAGCAACCATAAAGACACTTCTTTTTTTTTCCAGGCCAGTATTCCATTAATCCTAACAAGTTTATTAGTTCTGACTCATAACAATCCATCAGCCATAAGCACAACAAATGATGCTTGGAAATTAATACCCACATTTCAGCAGAGGAGGTTTTACATATTAAATTATCTTTAAAGTAATAATAAAATAACATACATGGAAGAGCTTTAAGCAATAAACATATAGTCAACAAATAATACTCAGGAAGCTCTCTATTCTGCAAGCGAGAGCAATTTCAGTAGCATCTTGCTACCAGGCCCTCCACGCCTTGCCCTTCTTCTCTGCCCTGGTAAAATCGTAAACCCATCATGTCCAGTGCTGGGCTCCTTTCTTAAGAAAACGGTTGCTTCCTTAATCTAACTCTCATCCTCAATGCTTCAGCTTTCCTAAGTTGCTTTATCCTATCTTCTTTTGTTCTTGTTGTCTTCACTTGTTTTAAAAGAACTGAAAAATTTTCCAAGATCCCCTTGTTTACTCCCATCTCCTCCTCTTTACCTGCCCCCTCCCCACTTCCCCAACAATGCCCCTTGGATAGCTTTTTAAAAAGTGACCCCCTGAAAGGAAGTCCTGTGGAAATCATGGCTTCGGTAGGATTTTTCAAGAACTGAAAACATTAGAAACACATCTTGCTCTTGAGAACTAAGCAGTGCGAATCAGATCCAGGCATCTATCTGTTATATTATGAAGCAAGGTGGGGTAGGGGAGTGGGGTGGGGTCAAGTTTCCACCAGGTGTTAAACAACCGTATCATATTATTATCCAAAAATAAGTCAGAAAACACTTATTTTAACTTTTGTTTTTAAACAAGAAGAACAAGAAAGAGAGGCCGCAGTGCTATTTGTCAACCTGTATTTCTAACTAAATTTTCTAAAAGATCCACTCAAAATACAAAGCTTTGTAGAGATACTTTCCTTTCAGTCCTGAATTAAACCTGCATAATTTCATCAAATTTTGCCTCTCATGGAAATGTAATTATCTCATTCTTGTTTCTTAGAACTAAATATTTTATTCTTAACCTCATTCATAGATTTAACCCACAGCAAAAAACACCAAAGGACTCACGTCAGTGACAATTTAAAGTGAATGAAGGGTTAATGACAAAAGTCTGGTCTAGACAATGCTGCATCAAGGGACATTTTTATTACTTAACCTCAAAGGCAACCACAGCAGAACTCAACTTCACTCCTCTAGCTTCTTGGACCTTTTCTAATGCCTCTCTTTTTTCCTTGGCTTCTCTGCACACAGACGTGCCGGCTGCTCATGCATGTAGAGCAGCCTCCATAAATTATATCACAACTCTCCTGCCTTCACGCAAGATCCCCAGACTTCAAAATTTCACAAGCCAGACAGATCAAGATGTGCAGACTTCAACTCGATGTCCCCGTTGGATTCTGAGGTTAGGGACACAAACACTGAGTTAGTGGCTGCCTGCTAGTTAAGACACCACACACACAGTGTTCCCTGTTCTTCCTTGTCTCCTGCGCCAGTGTGGACACAGACTACAGAGTCTGGTCACCAACGGCTGTGTGTGGTCCCCAAGGCCAAGAGATGTTACCGTAGAGGCAATGACAGATTCTGAAACTATAATAGCAAATAACTTGAACTGCCCTCAGTCCTCGGGTAGATGTTCAATACTAGAGATCGGGATATGGGGGCAGGAGTGTTAAGGCTTACAGGTGGAGTATCGTAGAGCTGAGAGTGTCTTCCAGGTGGGGGAGACTCTACTGACCTAGACCTAGTCCAACGCCATCCCACACAGAAAACTAACATCCAGAGTCATGAAGTGATTTGCTCAAGGTCACAAAGCCAGTTTGAGGCAAGCTAAGCCCAGAACCTAGGTCTATTATCAGATAGTAAGGCTTCTTATTACTTATTCAAGCCAGTTCGAGATTGGGAAGCCAGAAAATATAACGATGTTCTAAGATATACACTCATATTACATTAGCATATATTATAATATATACACATTATGATGGGGCTTGGGTGATGAGATAGGATATTGTATGAGTGGGATGGTGGTGGCGATGGTTATGAAGGGGAATGAAATGTTTTAACAGGCTGCTGCAGTCCGAAAATTGGCACAGTTTCAGTTTGCCTCAAGGGTTACAGAAGAAACCAAGATACAACTCTCAATTAAAACAAAACTGAATAATTCAAGTCAATGGAGGATATTTTATATATATCAATGCTACATACAAAATCTACTTATTTTAAGTAATATATTAATGTATGTGTGCATACATATAAAACATGCATTATAATTAGAATCATAAGACTAATTTTAATGTACGGCCTAAGGTATTCACAGGACCAACCCAATGTACAAACACCTTTGGATATACACGGGCCCAATTAATATAATGAGTGATAGGTATACACCTATTATCTTTCTCAGCCACAATTCTGCTACTAATCTTTTACAACCCCGATGTATATATGACTAAAGAAGGGTCCATAATGCTTCCTCGTCCTGCATCCTGCGAAGACTGGCCTCTCACTCAGGTCTGTATTCTGGGAACAGCTTTACTTCCTCTGCCTCCTGGAGCACATGACTCCTTAGCTCAAGAAAACCACGGCCACATCACCGATTCCTTGCCGTTCTTCATCCTCTACATCTTGTCTGATGCTGCTACCTTTTCAATGACTGTCTCGGATACAGCTTTCTTCCTTTTTTTTGCTACCACAGACTTCCTAGAGATTCCCTTGCCTTTTATGTAAAACTATTATTGCAAAAGCCTTGGAAATAGTCTCATTTCTCTCCATTCTTGACAGAGGCATCAGAATTCTCATCCTAACGCATGACTCCAGGTGTCGCGTTGCTCAGAAATCTCCCCTGGCTCCCCATGGCTGACTGAGCGAGCCCAAACTTCTTGGCATGACATTCCAGGTTCTGCCAAAGACGGCTCGGTCTGGCTTACAAAGTTTGACCCCATTCTCCAGGCGCCCCTTGGTGCTCCCATCATACACCTTTGTGCCTCCCGACCCCAGTGCCGGGAACACCCTTTTCCCACATTCCCATCCCTATCCCAGTCTCCATCATCAGTGGCCAAGGGTGACATTCTTTGTCAATATCTCTAATGACAGCTCTGTACGGATCCTTCTGTGTGGTAGGCTCTCGATAAATATTTGTTGAAATGAATTTGAATGTACTTCTACGTGCCAAATCATTTGTTAGCGTTCTAACTTTCCCACCTGTCACAGCTCTTTTGCTTTGTTTCAAATTATTTTTTAGGTTCATCCTTATACCTTCCATTCTCTGCCCTTCCACTGCCCCACTGCTCATAATCTTTGCGGCTGCTTCATTTAACTTGCCAGGAAACACCTTCACTGGTAGGTGGTAAGCTTGTTTTCTGCCCGTGTATCCTACTCAATCTCTGTCACATTGGCACAATACTGTCTTAGTCCATTGGGGCTGCTCTATCAAAATACCAAAGACTGGGTGACTTATAAACAAAAGAAGTTTGGCGCAGTTCTGGAGGCTGGAAGTCTGAGATCAGGGCGGGCGGGTGAGAGCCCTCTCCAGGTTGCAGACCTCTCTTAGTGCCCTAGCACAGTGCACGGGGCCAGGGAGCTTTCTCCGTGATATTATAAGGGCACTAATCCCCTTCCCAAAGGTTCTACCTTCACGACCTAATCAGCTCCCCGAGGCCCACCTCCGAATACCATCACTTTGGGAGTTTGGTTTCAACATATAAATTTTGGGGGGGAAGGAAGGGCAATACAAACAGGCTACAGCAATATCTAAAAATTTACCAGGGAACCAGAGCACAGAATGACTGGAGTCCACACTCCCATACATCCTGGCTATGTGACTTTGGAAAAGGTACTTAACTTAAGCCTTGGCCTCCTCACCTGGAGAAAGGGATACGAATTCCTCAGTTTCTGTGAGGATAATTACGGCAGTAATATAGGTAAACTATCTGGCATAGAGAAGGCACTCAATAAATAGTACATGGTATATTTGAGACCAGGCCAAAGAAAGCCCGCTGAGAAGAAAAAGCAAATTACTTCCCCAAATCTGTGTTAGCTGCCTTGTGAATGAGCCCTCGTACTTATCCTCGAAACCTGGCCGCCTCCTTGGGGACCCACTTGGCTTCTTGTCAGCATACCAGATTTCCGAATTCCTTCCCAAGGAGGCCATTACTCATCCCTCATCACATAGCCAGCACGGTGCAAAGCTGGGCGCCTGTCACCTTCACTTTCAGAGCACCATGCAGTGTGACCCCCATTTCTGTCACATCCCAGCACATGGAGCTACAACATCAGGGAACTGTTGCTAATTAAGATTTACTTGTGTAATGTAGGAGTTGGCTCGATTCTCAGACTTTGTTATTAATGATATTGTCCTGTAATCAATGTTTAATATAGATCATGAATGATGCTGATGAATGAGCTGGATGTCACATTTGTGTTCGTTCAATCACAATTATAAATTTACATGTTCTCAACCCCTACAATGTAGATTTGGTCTAGGGTTCCATTACGATGACATAATAGTCCTTCAGTTTTCATAAAGACACGTGGGCTTTCTATTTTGTTTTCTATTTCTAGATTGAGCTGTACATTATTGGCAACATATGCTGCCAAGATTATAGAATCTGGTGATACATTCTATTTATGCTATCAATGAACATTCTTTTCAGGGTCTCAGGTTTTCTAGCGTTAAGTTGTTCTATGTATTTCATCGTTGGTTTTCCTACAGTATTATGTTGATTCTGAAAAATGATCCATGGACTCGTGAATGTCACACTGCAAATTTCTGAAACAAAGCCATCCACACACAGAGGTAGGCTGACAAATTAGGTATAAAACTTTCAGCAGGGCTTGTATCGTGCTTGCTAAGAAGTTTTCTCCCTGAGGGTCATGCCGCAGCCTGATTCTGGTGCACCAAATGAGCGCAATGCCAATTTTTTTGTGGCGGTGATGGTGGCGGTGTTATTGGAATCTTTGTCATTCAGGGTGGGAGGAGAATTCTGGGGGCAGAAAGGGTAAAGAAGCATGACCAAACCACCACGAAGGCTTGTGCACCCATGTATAAAGAGTCATGGATGTGTAGACATGTGTGTTGTGTATGTGTTTAGAGGTTGCTAGACGCTAAACATCATTAGGGGCCAGACGCAGAGCAACGATCGGCATTAGGACCTTCGGTATGCTATGGCCCGGTATCTCAGTATGATCACACACGCCTAAATAAACCACACAAACCTCCCTCACTTCACATCAGAAGCCTTAAGCACCACACAAAGAGGTAACACCAAGGACAGCACAACCCAGAGGAATCCATTCCGTTCTCAACAGCCACGCTGAGATTCGGCCCGCGCCCGCCGCTCTGTCCTACTAGTAAGGCTGATGGACACACTGACCAGAACTAGAACAGACATGTCTCTATGACCATGCGGTCACTGGGCCCTCTTTGCCTTAGGCCAGATCTCACTGAAATCACTGATCAGAAAGATGATTTAAATCATTTTTCAAGAAGCTACAATTTTATTATTTTTTTCTTGCCCCTGTTGTCTATAGTCCTAACAGTAATTACACACACTCAGGTCGATAGGTTTCCCATGTAAAGGAAGTACATATTACATGTGTAAATGACACAGAAACACATGTTGGAGCAGTTGTATTAGAAAACTGAATCGTGATTTGGTTATTTTCTTTTTTTCTTGACGCTAAATAAAGCAGATATCTGTGAAATCACAGAGAGACAAAATATTTTCAGTTTGACACGTTAATTTGGGCAACATTTTTGCTCTGCTGTATTAGAAACACAACCCTTATCGCCCAAAACAAGTGCTGTTAAATTTTGCTGAGCTAAAATGTTTATATAAATGTGTTTGCATTTTGATCTTTGTCTTCAGAAAAAGTTCTTTAACAAAAATACAAAAATCTAAATTTATTTTATTTATGCATGTGAAATGGGGTGCTAACAAAAAATAAAATTAAAAAAAGAGAATGTTTTACTTAAATCAAAAGGTTCTTCCAAAACAAAACCTCAAAACAGAGGGTTGTTTTGAATCGCACCGTGCTTGTCCAATCACATGACGTTAAAGAGTAGAAAGTGTAATCTCTTATAGATATAAAAGGGTTTATAACTGTTCCAGCATTTGGGGGAAAGGAAGAGACAGGAGAAGCCAAACATGATTGACAGGCAAGGAATAAAGAGGACACCCACAACTGACGGGTCCCGGAGATAGGCCGCACGGAGGTCGCCGACTGCCAGGGGCTGGGGAAGAAAATACTTGCTTTACCAATAGAGAAATTAAGGAGAGAAGAAACAAACGGAGTATTAGTAGAGAATAGGAAGCCAGCTTAATGTGAGCCCTGGGTGGGAGGTGGGCTCTGGGGGATGGGCGCACGAGGCTGCTTTGGGGCTTAAGGAGAGGAACCTCTTTGCAGCACTTCTGGAATTCTAGGCAACAACCAGCTCTGGATCCAAGTGATTAAGCAGAGCATCATCGTTTGGGCTAAAACCCAAAGAGCAAGGACCAGGACCAAGAGCGGATGTGTACTGAGCTTGATTCGGTGTCTACTCTGAATGTATGTGATTTGCTTGTCTAGAATATGCACAGTGGAGACCGTGCAATAGCAGCTCTTCCGTGCTCAATGGCGACCTTTCTGCGGAGCAGCCACACTGCTGACCGCCCACGACAAAACGCCTGGAATACAACATGGCACCACAGGGTGCGGCTGCGGGCCCAAAGACGAATTTTAGAAAGGAGGATTGCTCCACCCCGCCCTTGGGGTCAGATGGAGGCAACCTCCAGGATGTTCAGACCCGAGGTCTGCTCTGGTGGCTTCTCCCTCCCAGGCCTTCCTTTTCCTTCTGATTGACTCGGGCTACTAAGGGAAGATGAGCTTTTAAAATGTTGGTCTTTTCATTAAGACTGAATTATTCCAGCAAATCACTCTTTCTATTCCCGTATATCACTTGAATTATCATTTTATTTACTTCTGATGAATTCAGGTATTTAAATTCAACAATACACTGATGTGACTTTGTCTAAAACTTTGTTAAGAGACACCTTTTAAAAGATTTATCGTTAAAGCCTGAAGTTTCATACTCAGTATTAAGGATTGATGAATGCTGGATACCAATTCCTTTTTTTTTTAACAGCAAAGATTTATCCTTACTCCTAAAACCATACCACAGACAAGACAGCATATTCCACAACACTCTTTTTAGTCTTTCAGATATAAAGTCAAAGTTTTAATCACAAGAAGATATTTAAATGCTAACAAATGATCCCATTAACTTTTAAACTGGCATCACAAACCGTTTCAACTGAGTTGAGGCGGCCTGATTACTAGAGAGATATTAACAAATGTCCAGGCATATTTTTTTCCCCCACACTTAATAAAAAGACGACTCAATTTTATTCATTATTTTTTGAAATGTATTAACTCCGTCAGATCATGATGTTACTGGCATAGTTTCGCCTACCTACCCATCCATGTACCTCGCATGGAAGCATTTATTCAGGCAGTGCTTTGTCGTGAGCCACTGCATGACAAACAAACAAAACAAAGTAGAAGGCGTTGCCGGGGAACGGAGAGCCACAGGAAGCAGCGGCCAGTGGTTCTCCCCTTAATAAGTGTAGGCACCGCACCCCTCCCCTGATTAACTGCATTCTGTTAGCACCAGACGCCTTCTAACGAGAAGGAAATGCGATTACGTGACCCCAAATGGCATAATGATAGAATCAGAATGGAAAACTGCAAATAAGCCGTGTGAGCACTATGCCCCCAAAATGTGAGCGTGCAAATGGTTTCTTCTTTCTCAGTTCCACCTTCATTTCCTTTGAATTCATCATTTTATATACATATATGTGAAACTTACGCTAGGCAAGGTATGATCAGATCTTATATTTGGAAGCTAAAGATGGTATATGCATCAGGTTCATATTAAAAGGTGGTTTTTCAAGATGAAGTGGAGCTTATTGATTATCATCCAGACAAACCATCGAGCCGATTCTTTCAGTTTCAGGGAACAAGTGTGTGAGCCAATTTTTATGGTTAATATGAAAGGACTTATGGCTAGATTCAAGTGCTTTTAGTCTGTGTAATGAGCCTGACAATGTTGAATAATCTTAATGAAATAATTTTTCAATGCTAAACACACAGATATGTACACACACACAAAGGTAATCTCTGAATAGATAAGAAATATCTGTACCAAACACATTGCTAATTTTGAGGATAATAGAATAAATAATTAATAATTACAGATTTTTTTTTAAAGTATAAGTTTCCAGGCCAGAAAAAAAAAATTATTTCCCAGAGAATAATTAGTACATTACTTAAGTAAAAATTAAAATGAAAACCTTCTAAATAGCCCCATTGACACCCCTGATTTTATCCAAGTAAATAAATATTATTAAGTAGTATGGTAAGAGCTGAAACAGAGGAATAAAACTTGTTTCCTGCCCACAGGTGGTAGCTTATCAGTTCATCGAGGGTCACTAAATACGTTTTATTTCTCCAACTACCTTATATCAACTCCTTCTGGTGCTTCAAAAGAAAAAAAAAAGCACCTGAAATTTTCCAGGCAGAGTAAACCACGCACGCGCACGCGCACACACACACACACACACCACACGCCCTTTACAAAAGCAAAGTTTCCAACATGCTATAATTAAGCTCACATCCTGACAGTAAAAACACGAAGTTTTATTCTAAATATAGAGAAAAACTCTCCACACTGTGCAACCTCTCCGATGGTTGTTTTTTATAACTTTAGTCACTGATACGTCAGTGTCTCCTTTGCGTAAAAGCATCACTCCTTCTGAAAATACACACATGGTAGACATTGAAATTGTCCTGCTTAATATTCTTGGTTGGAGCGGAGACTTTCTTACCACTTCTGGTAAATCTTGTCCCTGCCTCGTCCTTCCTCTAGTTCTAAATCGCTGTTTGAACAGCATTTTCCACCGTGAAGTGCTGTTCGCTAAATGAATATGGACAACTACCCACAGCCCAATTTCTAGCTCTCGTTGTTCTACAGGGGCTGTCCCCGATCTCCTCCAGAGATGGAATCTGTGTCAACGGCAGAGAACCCGCACACAGGTCGGCAATCGGTACTATTTAATGGAAGAATTATAGACCCGAGGGCAGCTCAACCTCCACTTTGCAAAACACTTCCAAGCCCTTAGTAGAAGGCAGGGCTGATTTTAATTTATGGGACCTAAAGAACATTAAGGGGTGATGGTTTGGGCTTTTGTATTCCTGCTACCTAGAATTCAGCTACCTGTCGTGAACCTCAAGCCAGTTAACCTCGCTAAGCCTCAGTGTCTTCAAATGAAAAATAGCGATAATAATGGTACCCAGTTTGGTGGATTATTCTGAAGATTACATGTGATGATACACGTAAAGCATTTCATATGGTGTTTGACACAGAAAAGATTTCAACGAAAGAGAACTAGCATTATTTTTAATTAGAATTTGCAGAACAAGAAAAGCTACCGCTCTATCCTAGGAGGTCAGACATGGAAGTATACCAAATGCAAACCTATGTAGAAAAAAACCCAAGTGACACCGATAAATCAGATGTATAGGAAGCAAACACACTCCTAACAGTCCCTGTACACCACCTACCCCTACCCTTCATTTGGCTGTTAAGAACAACTGACGGGCATTTAGGGAAATACTTCAGCTTTCAAATAACTGCTTTGAAAAGGACTAAAAACTATATTTAACTGCCTCTCGGGCAATTAGACCATGGCCATTGCCACAGCTGCTATTTGCTCATCAGGAAACTGCTTCCGAGACATTTAACATTCATAGGTGTATTAGCTCATTATTAATACCCTGCAAGTTCTCCATGACACTATTAGCTACACTGCAGAAAGGAGGCTGGAGACTCCATTTTGGTTTCAATTCCTCTAAGAGGACTGTGAAAAGAATTCCCCGAAGGACAACCCTCTAAAGCGGTCTCAAATAAGGACTGAATACGGCACAGTTCTGATGTACAATCGATCTCTCAAAACTCTTCTTCGACTATGTCCGTCCTCTGCGCCATACTGTATCTCATCCCAGGCTCAGGAAGTAATCATTTTAGAGTAAACGCTTATGTGGCACTATGCAGACACCCAGGAATGTTAACCTATTTAAGCCTCACGCGAGCCCTGGTAAGTCGAAATTATTACCACGGCCCCGTTGTATGGGCGAGGAAACTGAGGCACAGGTAGGTTAAGCAGCATGCCATTCGCGCCAGAGCTGAGATCTGAACCCCGGCAGTTGCATCCCGGGTTCACTCTCTCCCGCCCAGCTACGCAGCCTCTGTGCCTTTCCCGCACGCTTCTCGAAGAAGTACAGAACTGGGGACAGAAATGGATTGCTTTCGGCTCGTCGAAGACGGAGCAGTGTCAGGACTGGACTCCTGCTCTTTCCGTGCTCTGCGCTAGCCAGGGACCAGTTTTCTGACATCAAGGTAAAAGGACTATCTCCCATGAAGGCCCATTAGATCAGACATCATGCCAGGTGCAATCCGCCACAAGAAAGCCAGCACGTGTGTCACGGAGACAGTCTGGCCCATACCATAACTCTTACTTTAAAGAAATTTCTATCATTTGTCCTACGGGCACTTAAATATAAAGTTCCACTTTCCGTGTACAATTTCCCCATGCGATGTTTAATTTTAGGCGTCTACTTGGCTCGGCTACGGCGCACAGCTGTTGGGTCGACCACCAGTCTAGATGCTGCTGTGAAGGTTATATTTTCAGATGTGATTAACGCTCCTATCCGTAGACTTTGAGGGAAGCGGATTACCCTTCTTAACGTGGGTGGGCCTCACCCAATCAGTTGAAGGCCACAAGAGCAACGACTGAGGTATACTGAAGAAGCAATTCTGTCTTAAGACTGCAACAGAGAAACCCTGCCTCAGTTTCCAGCCTGCAAATTTTGGACTCCAGGCTGCCACATCAACTCTTAGATGAACTTCCAGCCTGCTGGCCTGCTCTACAGATTTTAGACTGGCCCATTGTATGAACCAATTACTTAAAATCTCTTTCTCTCGCTTTCTCTCTCTCCATCCCACCACTACACACATACATACACATGCAGATATATAGGATACATATGAAGTCGTATAGAATATACATAGCAAGATGTATAACATATATCATGTATACTATATCATATATGTGTATAAATATTAATCTCTCACACATATAAGATATATATCCTATTGGTATATATACTAATTATACACACACAGACACATACCTGTTGGTATATACAGCCTATTGGATATATATATCTATACCTATGTATATATCTCTATCTCTATCTATCTCCTATTGGTTCTTTTTCTCTGAAGAACTGAATATATCCCAGCACCCCACGCTTATGGCTTTCGCGAAGGAGGTGCTCAGTAGAGAGTCATGAATTGTTAGGAGGGTGAGCCCCATTCTGATTTCCCATTCTGGTTCTCATTAAAAAAAAAGACGAAGCTGGCTGCTTCATGTACTAGCACACAGACTCACACTCTCTCCCTGGTTTGATCATGGTAGACTCTAATCCACATGCCCTCTGTGAATGGTTGTGGTTAGACAGGCTACCAAGACACGCCCTGGCCGCAGGAGCCCCCAAACAGGGCCCCAGAGACCCGCCGCTGCCCAGCTCAGAGTCCAGCCACGTCCTGCCCTGTGGCAATGGCAACACCCACCCCCGTGGCCTTCCATGCCGGCCAGAGACCGGGGGAGGCGATGTGGTTTACGGCGGAATCAATCGTGGTAACTGCTTTCTCCCGAGCCCGTGGGTTCCTTCCTCACTGCCTTACTGGCTCCCAACCTCCATGTGCACACGGGGATAGTTCGGCTTGCTATAATCTCATTCTGCTCGCTGGCAGGCCTCTCATTTCAGCTGTTAACATTCCTCTTCTGTTCCAGCTCCCAAAGTAAGGACCCAGCAGAAAACTATTTGTTTCCATCAGAAAAGATCTTAATAAGCCAAGCCTCCTTCTTTTTTCCCTCCCTTCCTTCTTTCTCCCCATCCCGCCCCAACGGCAAAGCCCCATACCCTGTACAGGGCCTGTGCCGGGAGCTGGAAATAGGTCACACCAAGAGAACCCACCATTGCCCAGAGCCCTTTCCCTTGTGGCTTCTTCGGTAGCAGGCATGCCGCCGTCAGTGTTTACAGCCAGCAATTTTGAATGTGCTGACACGGAGAACAGTGACCACAGAGTCTGTGCAAACCAGCGAGGAAGGGAAAACAGATGCAGCCAAGTCAAAGCCACGCGAGGCTTCTCCGCTGCCCTTCTTCCCCGAGGTCTGCCAGTGAGCGCCCGAGGTGGCTCGGAGAGACCTGGATGGTACAGAATGGAAGTAGCCCACCTCCTTCTGCTCTTCCTTGCCAACCCAGCTTCCTCCCGATGTTTCTATTTTGGGGGCTGACGCACGCAGAGCCGTGGAGGAGGGAACCAGTCCCTCTTCACGTTAGGTCTCTCCCTCCCTGCTGCTGGCTGGGGCTGAGAGGAGGGGGCAGGGCCGGCCTGCTACATCCCCCGCAGCGCACCGACCTCTCCCCCCACAGGGTAACTTATCAGTTCTTCACATTGCTGATTTGGTTTTGTTCATTCTTTTTCCTCCAGTAGCAAAGCAAAAAGTTGGTAAGCAAAAAGGGTGCCAGAAAATTGCTGGGTAGCGAGTCTAGCAAATGAGAGAGAGAGAGAGAGAGAGAGAGAGAGAGAGAGAGAGAGAGAGAGAGAGAGAGAGAGACTAAAGCTTAGAAAGGAACTATTTTAAAATTGCTGTAATATTTTATAGGCAGACTGAGAACTGGGGATTCTAGAATCCCTCTATTCTTGATTCTACCTGGGTTAGATAATAGGGCAATCATTTAGTTCGAGGAGGTCAAATAAATGCAGTGATCAGGTAGGCAGTGGGTCTCCCCGTCCAGAGATTTGCGACTGGGCAGTGTGGAGACCTGAGCTCACACACCAGCAGGGGCAAAAGCTGGACTTGACCTTTGGCCTCCTGTGTTAGAGTCATGGTTCTCAAACTCTCCCAGGCCTCACCTGTGGTATAAAAATCCCTACCAAATCCCTGACTATATTTCTGAGAGAGAGAGAAAAAAAAAATCCCACTTACGTGGTGAAAACAAAACCAGGTACATTTGGGAGTGAGAACTATGGCAGAGGGGCTAGCTCCCCCTCAAAGACGTGCCCCCCTTTACTTATGTGGGTTTAATACTGCTGAGTGGATGGCCGGTCAAGGTCACTTCCCAGCTGTCCTCGTGTCGAGATGGGGGTAATGGCTTGGCCCTTGCCCAAAAAACGTAGGCAGAAATGATGTGTGCCAATTCCAGAGCTGAGCCACAAAAACCTTCAACAAGCTTCCCCCTGACCCTCTCGGCTCTCTCTTTCCCCATCCTCCAGCCGGAAGCAAAAGGGCCCAAACCCAGGGAGGAAGTTCAGGATGGAAGGAGCTGGCTGCTCGTCCAGCAAACGCCCACACTGGACTGTTGCTTGAGGGAACTAGACTGGTAAGCCATAGCAGACTTCAGAGTTTTGTTACTCAAAAAATTATTTTAACGGACAAAATAAACGCGGTATCGGAGGAAAGTATCAAATTAATTAGACACAGTGCCATAGATGGTGAACATGACAGAGATGTTAAACATGGAATGGGTGACATTTGGGTTAAAAATAAAAGCGACTGCCCACACACATGCTTGGGACTCACTGGACGAGAACCTAAGAAAATGGTGACAGCGGTTGCCTCTGGGAAAGGAAACGGGGAGACAGGAAGAAAGGGATGGAAAAGAGATTTATCTTTCGTCAAACACTTTTTAACCTTTTGAATGGTGTACTTTGTGCATTTATTACCCAGTTGAAAGTTACATTTAAAAAACAAATTCTGAAAGATTCCAGTTTTCAGACCACCTGGAGAATGTTTACAGACATTACTATTAGTCCCCGGGGCCTTTTTTGAAAACCAGTGGTACAAGGTGTTGACATTTAAAAATACATAAAATTGTGCTTTTCTTGAAAACTCCAGGGACGGGTAAGAAGTAGCTGCTTTTCCCACCATGCGCCTGAATTCTTGGGGTGAACTTTCTTATCCTTTTAGAGACTCTCCTTCCAGGGGTGACAGGATGCTTACATTAAAGAGGAATTGTACCTTCTGCTCGATCTAGTTCTTCTTAAAGGTGCGTATCACAACTCACTCGTATAGCGCCTGGTTAAAAGAGAGATTCCTGGGCCTCCTTCCTGAAAATTCCGACTCAGTAATTGTGAGGGACAATCCAGAAAACCATCTTGTTGACAAAGGACAGTTGGCTTATGCCCAGGCACACCTGGGGAACCCTGTTCTCATCTGCCCACGTATCCTTCCTGCCACCTCGCGTAAGTTCCTTCGCCTTCACATTTTATATCCCGGAATGGAGGTAAGAAAATTTGTGACCGATGGAACTTGGAAAGTATCTGCTGAGACTAAGGGAGATAGATGCCTGTGTAAAAGGCCGGCCTCCCTACAAAGTAACACTGCGCACAAGTGCCGATGCCGATTAGAATTGCTGTTAGCATGCAGTACGTTGTGAGGTTGCTATTTTATGCTTTAAAATCCATTGTGTCAAAAAACACACACTTTAAAACGAGAAGGGGGCGGGCATGGACGACACGGCGTGGAAAGCCTTTGTAAGAGTTTCTGCCGTGTGTCGACAGGTGTTTAGCAAGGAGCTCGCATCGCTGGTCCGCCACCTGTGACGAGTGTGGCTGCTCCCGGAATGTAAAGACCAGGGCAGGCGCCCCCGGGGAAGCGGTGCAGGTAAGTCCCGCGGCTGGAGGCAACGGCAGTTCACACACAGGATGTGCAGGCAGCAGCTGCTTCCGGGGCAGGTCCCTTCATTACACAGGGGTGGGTAGCAGGGCTTCACTTTGTGTGAGAAATGTCTTAAGTGGTCGGGCTGGCGCGGGCCGCCTTTCTTCCTGCTCCGCTGACAGATTCCATCCTTACCTCCCAATATTCTAAAACCTTTTGCACAAGGGGGCGGGCATCCACACCCAGGCTATCTGCGGAACTCAGAGTCAAGCTGGCTCACGTTCCTGTTGCAATTTTTCTTTACTTCAGTTATCCAAACATAGAGGACAAACTGTAGAGATGCTTATGTCCTGGGAAATAAACTGAGCGGTTAATAAGATTTGTTTAGAATGACTTGGGAAGTTTTCTAAAATATCTTAATGTTTCTCAGGAATAATTTAAGTGTTGTTGTTGTTTTTTTTTTTAAATCTAAAAGTTTCTCTGTAAAAGAGATTGTAAAGAAGAGGAAGAGGGCCAGAAATTTAAATCCTAAATTTTCTGTTAACGTTTTGGAGCAAATGCTAATTTTGAAAAGATCAGGTCCAAAAAGAAAAGTTAAATACGTGAGGTGATGGATTTGTTAATTAACTAGGCGGGGAGAAATCTTTTCACAATGTGTACGTATATCAAATTACCACGATGTCCACTTTAAATGTCCTACAATGTTATTTATCAATTATACCTCAATAAAGCCGAAATAAAACAAAAAACCAAAGAGGGGTTAACACGTGACCTATTGGGACTACAGTTGCTTCTTCTTGTCAACTACCTCACACAGCACGTAGCATTTAAATTTATTTTGTCTCCTGTCATTCTCGAACAAACGAAATGCCCAGGTTAGAATATTTGTTCTGAGGTGCGCATAATTCCCAGTGGGTTCGGTGTACGGCACAGTGTGTCCCACGGCACCGCCTCAGAGCCTGCGACAGAGGTTTCTGGGGCTCAGCAGAGCTGGCTCTTCTTCCCGAGAGTGTGGGAAGCCCTCCCAGGCTCCCAGGTAGTTAGTTTGGGGGAGAGGCGACGAGTTGGGCCCAGGGGGTCCAGGCAGAGAGCGAGCAGGTGTGCATTCTCCATGTTCTCTTTGGCGGCGGCAGCAAACCCTGAGGCCCCAGTTTGAGCCGGCCCCGTCAGCAGACGTTTGAGCCTCTGTCAGCCTGGGTCTCTGAGTGACTCGGGGGAGCCGGGCCTCCCACTTTTCTCCCACTGACTTGCATTGGAAATGGAGCAGGAACAATGTTTGCTGTGTTCAGCCACTGGAACCAAGAGGTGAGGGTGGGAGGCGACGTGTCACTAGAGCATAATCTTGCTTTTTCCTGGTAAACTCAAGCTACTGGTTTAAAATCCCTGAGTTCCAGTTAGGACATTAGACTTCGGAGCTACAGAACTGGTAGACAAGTTGCCTCATCTTTCTGGGCTTCAGTCTCTGGGTTTTGCTTTTAACTGCAAAATAGGAGTAATAATTTCTGGCATGTCTACCATTCAGGGATACGTGATGCTCCGATGAGTTTTTCGGAAAGTGTTTTGAAATCCGTAAATCACAACCCTAGATGTAAAGTGCTCGCAGTGGCGCTGGGTATGTCTTGGAGAGCTCAGGGGCTCACTGTGACGGCTTGTTTGGCGTCAGTGACTAGAACCCGGTGCTCCATCATTCTTAAAAAGTCAAGCAATACATCCCAGGGATGGATCAGGAGCATGGGAAGTCAAATTCTGATACCATTTGCAGACTAATTTGTTATCTGAAAAATGTCAGGGCTCGCTGAATGGTTTCAGAAGCCTCACTTCCAGTAAGCAGACTCAACTATTTGCCTCTGGCATAAAAAGAAAGGAAAAATAGAGGCCCCAAAAGCAAGGCTTGGCACAAAGCCCTTTATTCCTCCCACAGCCTGTCAGAGGGGGAGAGGGAGGGCGAGCACGGGGAGGCACGGAGATTGGGCCTTGCAGATCCCACCCCCGTGCGAAGGAAGGAGAGCCGCCAGTATCCATCCAGGAGGGGTGGCACACATCTCTTCTCGTGTTACCGTCACAGGGAAGACAGATGTCTCCACAAAGGAAAGGAGACACGGAAGAGATGGCCTCCACACAGAGAAGACCCAGAATCAGGGCAAGCCGCTGATGTCGCCTGCTGTCCATGACAAAGGGGAAAAGCACTCTGGTCTAACCCGGGAGAAGGGCTTCCTGACCCCGAGGGCAGATGACACCCGATCTGATCTGCGGATTGACTTATGAGGGCCACTTTCACCCAGCTGCTTAGGCTGTTGCATAATAACAGCGGACTTTTTTTTTTTTTTCTGAGCATTTACTAAATGCCAAGCACTGACATTTTAGCTATCCAGAAACTGAGGCACGACGGGGCTGAGGAGGCACAACTGGAAGCTGGCAGAACCAGGAGTTAAACCCAGGCAGCCTAGCTCCAGATGCCGTGGTCCTAACCACTACGTGGGGGAGGGAGCAATAGAAAAAAAAAGGGAAAACGGGGGGCAGTCCTATCCCCTGCTCAGTGCCTGGCAAAGGGCATCGGACACATGAACTCTCTCATCCTTATGTCTATTCTAACACGACTGGTATTCCTACCTCATTTGCAAGTGAAGAAAACAAAAGCTCAGAGAAGTCAATTAACTTGCCCAAAGCCGCACAGCCAAAAAAACGCTAAGTTAGGAATCAAATCTAACACTACTCTGCCAGATTAACGTGGGAGGGTTCAGGGCTGAAAAATCTGCAAAATTTGGGGGAAGAAAACAAAATACATTACGAAGGATGGAGGAAAGAAAGACTATGGAAGGTAGAAGGTGACGCATCTGGGTTCTACGAAATACAGTAGATTGAAATAAAGAATAACACCTATCAACAGAGTTCCCTTTATCTAAGAGTAAGAAGGATGGTGAATTCAATGTTTGAACCAAAGACAGTTCTGCACATCAAGCAAACTTTAAGCTTTTTTTTTTTTAACTTAGCAAATGGACAGTTACTATGAAAGTAGCCAATTGCCTTTTTTTTTGGACTGTCTTCACATTCTTCTAAATTGTTATGATCATGTACTTCCATATTTCCTAAATGTCTGAATCGCCGAATAATTGTTAGTTGTTTGGTTGTTGTTATTTTGCATCATTTGCTAATCCACAGCTAAAATGTTCTCCCAACCTTAAGCTACAGAGGCGCAATGCAATTATGACAGAGGAGCAAAAGAAACTCATTAACATACCCATGACTGACACGAAAGATCATTAATTAAGCATTCCGAGCATAAGTATATATGTATAAATTAGCATCTATTCACCATTTAAACTGTACGAGATTTTTTTTTCATATCTGAATATTAACTATGTTGGAAAATTACTAAGTTTTCCTGAGTGAATTTCACAAACACTACCCATCCTCGATAACAAAAACAAAATGAAAAGATTCTCTGAGCAGAACCGGACACAGTGGCAGGAGTCAAACAATGTCATTATCTTTATCTATCAGTGTCCTCATTCGTCTGTTTCCTGTTTTTGTGTCTCTGACCACTCCACCTGTTGGGAGCTTTGTGTGTGGACCCTTTTCTGGTGGGAAAGCCGAGCTGTGGTACTGCCACCGATATTCTGGAAGGCTGTGCCTCCGTCTGCATTCTGTCCCTGTCCCTTCATTGACTCTTTCAGTGCATATTTACTGGATGTGATCTATGCAGCAAAGACAACGTGGAGAATACACATGTGACCATGGCAGAGTTTCTATTCTCGAGGACGTCATAGTCTAGCAGGAAAGATGAGACGTAAAGTGTACGCATAAAGCAACAACGTGAGGTAAAGAATTACACTGCCAAATGCCTACCGACCCTACTCAGAGAAAGAGCAGACTTTGTTAGGGGGGTGACCGGGGAGAGCTTCATGGAAGAGGTTTCAAGCACACACAGAGAAGCAGCAGGTCTGGCGATGTTTGGGGCAGGTCAGGAGAGTCGCCTAATAGCAAATCCAGAGCGAATCAATGTCTGTCCATCCAAGTCTTGATTCGTGCTCCTTCTGTAGCCAACAGAGCTCCTCCTCCTCTTCTTCAGCGTGTCTGAAGTCCCCGTCCCTCCAGGGAGTCTGGAAAACCACTAGTATCAGGACCACAATGAGAAGAATACTCTATTGTCCTTCATGTAGATGACAATGATACTAATTATTTGTAGAGCTGTGCTTGCATTGTTTCCCGTGCAGTGGTGTTGGACGCATGCCAGCACATCCATCGTTTTCAGCTGATTTCTCCTGGGACCAGGGGCACACTTTTGTAAGATGGCTATCCTGGATGAGAGCTGGGATTTACAGCTCTTCGTCCTTTTGTTTTTCTAGGTGGAGCTACTAAGTACACGTGGGGACTAAACAAAGGAACTTGGTCTTTTGGGCACCAGGCGATAATCTCCTCAGCTCACCAACCACACGAGATTCACTGGTATGCCTTTTCTAGCAGAAGAACTAAAGCATTTTAATAAAATCTCCGGTATGAAGAAAGGCAGCTGCCCCACAGGTGGCTAGCTGGTAAGGAGGATAAAATCTCAGAACCGCCACAGTTTTTGCCTTCTTGCCTGCACACACGAGGTAGCCCACAGATTGACGTATTCAGGAAGAGGCCCAGAGCATGGGACTTTCCTAGCTCTCTTGAGACTACACCCAGGGGGATTTCAGGCCGAAATCCTTATTCTGAGGCCTCCACAGAATTCAAGACACATGTCCTTCATACTGGGTACTGCCCGACGGCAGGAAGGAAGGCTGCTGTGAGGTTTCAGGTGTGCTCATGGAACTTAAACACTGGGGGGGAGGGCAAGTGGTGGTTTTCAGGAGCATGTGTCCAGCCTCAGATATTGGCAGGTATTGACGTTTCTAAGTCCCTCTAGGTCCTGAAGGAAATGAACAAGTTACCTATAATGGACTAATCTAGGAAAGAATTTGATTAATATTGAAAACAGAACTACCTAGGATCCTGACTGTACTTTCTTCTATGCTCCTAGCTACATATAAATTTAACTTTTATTTGTGGGCCAGATTATATAGAGCAAGTATAAATACTCCACCTTTCTAATGAAGCAGGACTTTTCAAGGTCATTAGTACCCACGGTTAGAATAGTGTGAAAGTTCTTGACTCCTGGATCATTAGAATGAATAATAATTAATTAAGAGAGAAACTATGCATTAAGATCATGTTTTTTATCCCCATACTTGGGAGACACGGCAAAAAATGGAAAGCAGAGAGTATCATGTAGTTAAACCATATCACATGCTTGTCCTAGAAATTCAGAAGAAAAGAAAGCTCGTGATGATCTGAGGTCATTTCGAGAGGCCCCTACGGGGGGAAGATGATGCGGAACTGGGGCTTCCAGAAAATGAGGGGGTAACGTGGTTTTCGTGGTATAAGACACAGCTTGGATCTTGAGGTACACATAGAGGAAAAGAACCCGAGTTGGACGATCGCAATAAAAATTTCTGAAATGTCACTGTGTCAGAAAGGAGGGATATAAACACACACCGTCTGTGTGCACCTACGAAAATGCATCTGTTTTAAGAGACGACTGGCTGTAGCCAACGGCTGCCTTTCCCCTCCTCGCCTACCACCTTCTCAGACGGGACAAAGCTCGTCCCATGGTGGTCTGACAAATCCAACACTGCGTTTGCACGCTGACGCCCCTCCGCTCTTCCAAGCGTAGCCTGGCGAAGCTTCAACAGAAAGATGTTCTGAGTCCAACCTATGGAGACACGTCCCAATTTAGGCTGCGGAATGAAAATTACAGGGCGGCCACAGAGGCGAGTTTAAAATTAGGACAAACTTCACTTTGGGCCTCTTAAGCCTCAAAGAGTTAGGAGATGAGGCAAAGGAAAAAAAATGAAAAAAAAAAAAAGTAACAGTAAGAACTTGACAAGCAAAATCCCTAGACTTCTGTTCCTTCCTGTGGCCCTCCTGACATGCTGCGTGTTTTGTGCAACTGGGAATCAGCGGCGAAGAGCTTTCTCGTCTCCCGGCAGCTTTACAGGAGTCGCCGCCTCTCAGGACCGGTCAGGATATTCTAGGGCAGAGGATTCGGAATAATTCTGGCTGGGAAAGAAGAAAGAGGAAAAGAAATCGGGGGAGAATTCCTCTCCAGCCCAAATCCTTTTACTCAATCAAGCTCCCGCTGCTCAGTCCACGAGTTCCCCAGGAGTGACTCCAGAGGGGGCTCTGTTAGACGCATGGGGACTTCTCAGTGTGCACCTAAGTCACTAAGTCCGGTGTGGCAACAGATGTGGGTTGCAGGGTGACAGACAGAAACTGTCCATCACCTCTCGATTGCCTTGCCAGCCAACAGCGACCATCCTCCCTAAACAGGAGGTCCCTGGGGACGTGATGAGGCCACACAGCACTGCTTACGTCTTGCCTCTGCAATTTCACCTTCTTGCTTCAGGAAGTTAAGAAAACAGGACCTACATTTATGTTCTTTTGAGACTATTTTGACTGGTGCTATGTTTGTAAAGAGTTTGAATGCCTCCGAGGAATTCTATGATTACTAAATAGAAAAGGAATTATTCTTTCTATTCCACAAAAAGGGTTATTTTCACTTGAACATCTGTTTTAAGGAAGCTCAAGGGTATACGTACTCAACTGCTAACAGACAAGGCTCTATAAGATTATCCTGCAGCCAGGTACCAAATATTTGAATGGCGGAGGAACCAATCAGATGCGACTGTCCTTGCAAAGTCCTACAATGGGCTCATCTAGGGCCCCCTTTTTCCAAATCATATGTCAGTCAGATTCACTTTCTGGTTTCGCTTCTTAAAAGGAGATTGTCTCTGATGTCCTCTAATTTCTGGTTCTACCTTCCTAAGAGCCAGACAAGAGAAGACAATAAGATGTGGAAGAACGGTTGCTTTCATGTGTGACTCTTACTTATGGTTTGTAGGGTGTTCTGTTAAAGGAAGTGCCCATTTTGTTATGTCACGCTTTGGAAAAAAAAAAAGTTCTCAAGAAATAAGAAGCAGAATGACTCTCCAAGTAAAGTGTAAATACACTCGTGACCTAATTTATCACACAAGCTGAGAAGTCAGACGTAGAGAGTCAGAGCACTCGTCTAAGGTGATCATGTGAAACCCGTAACTTCCTCAGTCCGGGAGAGCATTTAATAAATCAAATCATCATATCAGTAGGCCTTTCCCCACAGGTGTTGCCTTTCAGGCTACAAAAGTCGCTTTGTCAGAGCGATTTCAGCTCGAGTTAGAGCACAACTAGTTACACAACTTGACCTCATTGGAATATTTGGTGCCTGCTGATATGTTCAAACAAATTCACCAGATCTTGATTATGTTCTGCAATTAAAGCTATTAAGTCAGCAGACAGACAGCAGGTTATTTCATTGCTGGTTGAAAAAGCCAGCTTTCTTTTCTCCCCTTTTTATGTGACAGCACCGTAATTAGCCTTCATCAAATACTATTTGTGTTAGGTGCTGTAACTTCGTTTCTGTAGCCAGGAAACTCTGCCAATCGAGTAAAAGTAGACGTACAACTCCGGGCAAAAATCAAGGCAGACGGGCATGAGGTCTACGGGGGGCTCTCTGTACATCTTCACACCTTTTCCGTAAATCTTAGATTGTTCTAAAACACAAAGATCATTTTAAAGACGCGAGAAAGAGGGACAGAGAGAGGAATGAGAAAGAGAAATGCTATTTAATGCGAGACTCCAACTCTAAAGCCATGTAAAAGCAGGCTTTAGACACAGTCAAATACAGCTGACCCTTGATTAAGACAGATTTGAACTGTGCAGGTTCACCTATACGTGGATTTTTTTCAATAATATTATAAATGTATGTTCTCATCGTTATGATTTTCTGAACATTCTTTTTTTTCTCGCTTGTAAGAATACAGATTATAATACATATAATGTACAAATATGTAGTAATAGACTGCTTATGTTATTGGTAAGGCTTCCGGTCAATGGTAGGTGATCAGTAGTTACATCTTGGAGGAGTAAAAAGTTTAAACACTGATTTTTGACTACCCGGGGGCTTGAAACCTCACCCCCATTTTGCTCGAGTCCACTGCAGTTCAGAAAAAGGTTTTCCTGGGGAACTCTGGGTTAATTCTCCCATGACCTGGGGAGATACTGCAGGTCTTCTATTTTACTTCTGCCCATAAGTTTGGAATGGAGACGAGAGCCAGGCGAGGAGAAGGAAAATAATCGAGAATAAAACTGATTCCTCCACCACCTATGCAAACTTCTAGTTTGCCTCCCCGCACGTCTTACACCCCACCATGTCTTCCAATATCTCTGGAAGGGAGAGCTCTTCAGACAATTTGGGAATGAAGATGGTGAACAGATGAGGCAGTAGCTCTCAAACTTTAATGGTCATACAACTTGCCAGAGGATCTTGTGAAACTATACATTCTGATTTGGGAGGTGCAGAAGGGCCCCCAAGGGTCCGTGTTTGTATCAAGCTCCCAGTCGAGGCCAAAGCTGTTTGGCCCATACGGTGAGCAGCGAGGGCATAAGGAATAATAACTGAGCGAGTGCTTACAACTGGCCAGAAGCAGACCACAGTATTTTGTCTTACCTGGCTGACAATAAGCCTGCATGAAGCAGTTGCCAACAAACCGAGATACATTGTCTCTTTTCCTTGGCCAATAACTTCTTGTGTCAACATTTCAAAATACTTGGGTAGAGTGGCATTCTACCATGGGTCAGTCCGTCTATTAGATACTCAGAGAATTCCAATAATAGGAGTAACTCTTTAACCTTGTTCCAAGTGTCCCCGACATAACGGGAGACATTGGGGACCATGAGGAAAAAAGGGAGAAAATTGCTATTTAATGCGAGACTTCGCATTATGTTTTGTTTCCTATTTGACTATAGGTCTCTGCTTACCTCAAATTCTGTATGCATAAAATATCAGCTACTAGAACTGGCAATACGGTTGAGGTTAACGGAGAAGCTGCCATGCAATTGTCATAGTACTATGTCATTTTAGGAGGTGGAGCTTAGCTGCATTCCACAGGGGGACTGTTGTCGGATGGAGGGCTATCTTGCCATGAATCAGGACAAAGACATGATTCATTTTGCTCCATCCAAAATAGTAAGACTAGGCCATTAGCTACTGTGGGTAACTGAAAAATATATTTCTTATAGTTCATGGAAAGTATTGCGGAACCTGCTACAAATACCACATTTCAAGTTCTCCTCCACTAGTTTTTATTTTCTTAAGCCCTTTAATACATTCTTTGAATTCTAAACAATGGTTCTTCTACTTATATTAGGTTTCTCCCAGATCTTGATTAATGCAACTCGGGGTTTATATCCAGTGGTATGCTAGTGAATACCTAATAACCAGCTCTCCAGGAAAAAGAAAAGCCCGGATATGTAGCTATTGCCAATTTTTATGGTGTAAATACTCCCACTATGACTGATTTCAACTACTAACCTGACTTCACTGAATAAAGAATTAGGAAGAAATGTGCATGACCCAAAGCTGGCACTGATACACAATAACACATGACCCTGAAGATATAACATTGCCGTTTTCATCATTAAATAGTAATAATCTGGGAGGGGTATTCTATGATTCCAAGACAGCTTGTTTCTTTGTTATTAAAGAGATTTAGTCCATAAGCCCTTATCTTTATAAATCAAAAATAACTCCCTGCTAGTTTTTTATTTTTAATGACAATCTCATGATCTGTATAATTACCACAAAATCTTAGAAAGTAAGCCATTTAGAGTTTAATGACTCAAACATACTGACAGTTTAGAATTCTTCTCTACGACCTTGAGAGCTGAATTCTTCCATTTTTGTTTTTGGCTCATTCTAACCTCTTCCTTCCCTGAACTATGAGGCCCCAGCTCAGTCTGACTCTGTGGCCCAGGTATCTGAAGAAAAGGCCAAACTCATGGTGGTTTTTACTGTTCCTTACAACTACCCCAGAGAACAACGTAAGCTTAATATCTTTACTTCCTCTCCCACATTCAAAATGATTTGCTTCAAAAAAACAAAACAAAACAAAACAAAACCTATATTAAAAAGGACACTAGAATGAGAAAAATGCATTTGTAACAAAAAAGTTATAACATGGGGGAGTTTTTGGCATACTTAATGTATATGACCCTTTCTAACAGAGCATTCCTTTATTCTCCTTTTAATCTAATTGTTATTTAACTGTGTTTTTAAATTTTTTACCCATAGATACACCTGCTTATGGCCGGTGAGGTTCTTACAAGAACACAAAAGCTTACAGGGTAGGGGGAAGGGAAGACATTGGTGAAAAATGCCTGGCCAAGTCATGTAATTAACTTGAAGAAAAACATTTGCATCATGAACGGACTCATGTCTTTTTCCATCAGCGAAAGCCAAAACCAAGCAAACAAAAGGCCACCACCATTCCGCCCACCACCCCAAACACAAACTGCTCTGGGCAGAGCAGTCATCGCAAAAAAAAAAAAAAAAAAAAAAAAAAAAAAAAAAATACTGCTTGTAACAAACTCAGGGGAAAAATACTGCTTCAAATCAAGCATCCTCGCTTGTTCCCATCGCGCTCACCTCTGCGTCTTCTGAATTGCGTGCTGTGCATACCCATGAACGCTTTAAAAATACATTTTAAAGTTTTCCTATTTTCCCGAACTCTTAACAAATTATTTTTCATGGAGCATCCCATTTATGATGAACGCACCAGGTCATAACACATGCAGAACACGGCATAGCACAGACCCCCTGCCATTCTCCAGATGTTCGGACGAGAAACACGCAAGGATTTTTCATGTTCGAAAAACGGTGGAAGTCAGCTCATCAAAGGTGAAACAGGCAGAATATGCCCCTGCCTTTTGCCTTTACTCAGATGCATTTAAATTCACTAGGTTCATCTCTAGTTTGACAGGATTATTAATGGGATGGGCTTACTACTCCAGTGGATGAATCTGTTAGCCACAGGAAAGCTTCGCCTCTCCTGATTGTTTCTTACCAGTGCTCACTGACTGCCAGCTCATCTCTGCATTAACCAGAGTGTCGAGCTGGTGATCAGTTTCTAACAAAGTCAAACTGGTAACAATAGCATCACTAAATTGGAGCCCAGCTTTTATTTATTTTTTTTTAAAGATTTTTACATTAACAAGAGAAGCTAACAGACTTTCAGTGACAAAAATACTCATCATGAAAAAAGTATTCACAATACCTGACGTCTTGAATGATTGTGACAGAGACCTCTTGACTCCCCACTTATAAAGTGTACTAGCCCTGCTACATGAAGACATTAAAAAAGAGACATGAAGAATAAAGTTCTATATGAGGGATAGAGAGATACATAAATATAAACATGGAAACGGATGTGTGTGTGTGTGTGTGTGTGTGTGTGTGTGTGTGTGTATTCTGGTAAATACACAAATATTCATACCATTTTTAACAACTGGGAATTATGTTTAAATTAAAAGCAAGACCTCCTCCCCCCCAAAAAAACCCTTATATTCTCTATCAGAAAGAAAAACAAATAAACAAACACATACAGCAGCAATGAAAAAAAATTCTCCTAGGGAATTTTCACAGATATCTGGGAATTCCCCACTGCTGAGCAAGAGCCAAATGAGAAGGTGACAGAAAGGAGGAGATACCTCTAGGTGTTCGATGAAAGCAGTTACCCCTGTAAAAGGTACAGCTCTTTCCCTGGGGTCACCTGTCTGCCTCTTCATTTTTGCCTTTCCTATTGGTAGCACTGGGAAAACACGAGAAGTAAAAAGGGACTAAAAAGCAAGGTGGCATTAAAATACCACCTTACTCCTCTGTTTTCTTGCCGCCGACAGTACATTTCTCTTTAAAAACAATGTGAAAAAAAATCAGGTTGGTTTTCTTTATCACACACACACACACACACGCACACACGCACACACACGCACACACACACACACACGCATGCATGCACGCACGCAGTCTATTCTTTGTCCCTGGCAGTTTCCCAAATGAAATCTGCTGTCCGGAGGCTGCTGGCAGAGCGCAACGAGAGACAGGCTCTCCCTGCCAGGTCTGAGAAGTTCTTGAGGGCACCTAAAAGTGAAAGCTTTTAGCAAAACACAGATGCAAGCAAATTGCAAAATCACAGCGTCTGCAGGACCGGATTCCGGCTGGCACAGGCTGGCAGAGGATTCTTTTCAAACACCTGGGCAAAGGGCAAGGAGCCTCCTGCCCCTTGGCTGGCCCTGTACTACAGTCACGTCTCCCTTAGCATTGTCCTGATTTCCTTTCTTCTAAACTCAACATCTTTTCCCAACAGAGAGCCAAACAGACACATGTCCCAGGCTCCACGGGATGCTTGAGTCACGTCAGGGCGTCTGTGCCTCCTTAAGCATGTGTAGACAGTGGACAGGGGCCCACATGAGTCTAGCGCATCTTGGTCAAGCGATGCCATTTGACCTCCAATGGCTGGCTGCTTTATCTCAGTGCCTCAGTTTCTCCTCTGGTCAGCAGGCTACGAATCCCTCTTGACAAGTCCATTCTAAGAACCATATACTGAATTTCTGAGCAGCAGACAAAACCAAGAATACAAGTAATAATAACTTATTTACATAATGTTTATTACGAGCCAGATACTCTGCTAAGTGCCATCTCTATGTGAACTTTGTCCTCACAAATTGCCCATGAAGTGGGTTTATTACTCACTCCCATTTTATAGTCACGGACACTAAAGCACACAGAGGTCAAGTATCTGCCTCGAGGGGCTCGAACCCTACAGTACCCACTGCAGAGGCTGGCATTTCGCTACCGCCTCTCAGAGGGACTTTTTCAAGCAAGGATGACCGCTTAAATGCCTTTATTTGCGAGTGCCGTAGTGGTCGTGCGGATTACAGAAAGCAAATCCCCTCTGTTGAAGAGTGGAGAACAGGAGAGGCTCCAGATCCTTTTATCCTACCAGCATTTTCCTGGTCTAGAGAAGCAAGCCAGCCAGCATGCGGCCCCGAACCTGCCTGGAGGCACTGACAAGGGACTATAATCGGTCCGACAGCAAACCATGAGCGAGAGAAGCAGGTAAAGGGGCTGGTGGCCCAGCCAGGGTGAGGAGGGAGCCAGGGTGGTGTAGGGTCAGCCAGCCAGTAAATAGGAGACCCCAGGTGATGGCTCTGTGAGCCTGCAGCACTGACGGTGACAACGATGGGCCCCGACCTACGGGGAGAAAGGGGCTCGCAGAGCGGAAGGCAAGGATGCCCTGCAACCCTCTCCCTTTCCCAGACCCCCACACTGAGGACTAGTAATTCTGCGTTGAACCAGAGACTGTATGCAACCTCCCCAGTGCAGACAGACAGACAGATAGACAGATGAGAGCGCAAGAGCTTGGTTTAAAATCCGAACCAGTCACTCCTCACTTCACCTCTACTCCCTTCTGCTTCGCCACATTTTTGCATCAGAAAATTACACTTGGAAAAAGCACACACGCGTACGCACACACACACGCACACGCGCACACGCACACACACACACAATCTCCTTTCAGCACATTCATTTGTCGAGGACCTTTACAAGCATGAAGAATTTCCACATTTCATAATTTACAACAAACTTTTCATTTGGGTATTAAAATGTAGATATTTGCAAAGCTCCCTGACACCACTTCTCCCTACAATGGTCACATATTTATGTAAAAGAATTCGCAATAGAGATTTTATGTTAATATTGCTTAATCTTTACTTCTTGCATTTCAACTTAACTTCCCTCCTAGGAAACAGCTTCCAGACTTCAAATATTCATAGGGCTGACTGCAGGTCGGGAAATCACGCTTGATACAGACACATCCATCCTGACCACCTCCTCAACCCAGCCGCCCCGTGAGGGCTGAGAGCGATGACAATACTGATGATGCTCGCCACAGCCTCACGGAGACGTTTTCACCAAGTGAAGCAACTGGCAGAATGGAGGCGTGCTAGGGAACGTTTCGAAGTTCCCCAGATCTTGACATAGGCCAGAAGAACCTGGGTTTTAGACTGGGGTCTGCCACTAACATCTGATCTGGGCACTATTCAGCAGCATGTAGTGTGCCTTTACTTATTAACTCTGCGGCATGAGGCCCATGGGTTATGAGGGACACAGACCCTGCCTTCCGAGGACTTATAATTTAGTGAAAGAGACGGACCCATAAACACTAACCACAATCAAAGCAGAAGGCAACTGTTGTCGTAGAAGTCTGCGAATGGGTGTTGTGGAAATGCAAAGCATCGGCCATTAAATCACACTGGGAGAATCAGCGCAGGCTTCGTGAGCAAGGTAGCATTTGAGCTGAGCTTTCGGTGAATTAGCCGGATTTTGACAGGTGGAGAAGAAGCTGAGCAAGAAAGAACAGGAACGAAAACCGGGAGCAGGAAATGCCGGCAGCTCGTGGAGGCCAGGGTGTGGGGAGGGGCGGTCTGTGGAGGAAGACACCGGGAAGAAAGTCGACTGGTGGCTCGGACAATCACGGCAGGGACCCTGAACTTGCTGTGCAGGCAACAGAGGTCCACTCAGGGTTTCCAGAGGAACACGGAGCAATGGTTTTCAGGATGGCCCAGAGAATCAAGAGATCAGCAAGCGGAAGAGCGGTCGGGAGGATGCCCAGGTAGCTAAGACAGCCGCTGATGAGGAACGTGATTTAATTTCTCGGGAGCTTTGCGTCATTTTCTTTTCTCCAAATGAGGGAACAAGGTCAAAGGCAGAAGGGATGAGCCCGTATCTCGAGGCAGATGTAGGGGCTCGTCCTCCCAAATTCTAATTGTGCCTGCCACGTATTCTTCAGTATGGCCACGTCCGTGGCGTCTCATGATGAGCTTCCATGTCCGTCTCCTCACTAGGAGAAAAGCCTTACAGGCAGGGGCCACATCTTTTCACTGTGTTCCCAGAGACCTAGAAGAGTGCCCAGCACACGACGGGCCATCGAATACCTGAATCATTCTACTCTGTTATTTTCAGAGAAGGGGATGGAGTTTCCCGTGACCGCAGATGAGAAAGCCAGAATCTGCATTTCGGATTTGCACCGTTGACTGGAAACAGTACATATGCTAGAACTAAGGAAGGCCTAGAAGATCTATGTCCTAAGGACCTTGGGGTCAGTTTTACAACGTCTTCCTACCCCGGTTTTCCTCTCTATTTCTCAGAAAGTACAGCCTCCAGCCCCGCCCCCTCTAACGATCTCTAGTTACTGACATTTCCCTGTTGCCCCTCTGAGCCGGCTAACCGGCACTGCAGCTAATGACCCACCATCAGCCTCTGTCAATCAACGACCATTCTGGGGATTGTAAACTAAACTACTGAAAGTATCTAAAGGACTCTCTTCATCTCTAGTGCAACAGATTTTATTTCAAATGTCAACTTCCCCCAAATTCTTGGACACACACCAGGTTCAACTATATTTCATGATGCCGGTACCTCAATGAACACAAAAGAGCTTACAGAATAAAACCTCAATATTTGTGAATCCCCAAATTCAGAAATATAATAGCATGTAATTTGCCTTGTGCTTCACAGTCATATAAATGATGACTGAAATGTCAGGGATCTCTTCAACCCCTAATGGCTTATTTCCCTCTCAAGGAGTTATTTTTGTATTAGCTAGATTATTCTCTGAAACTACTTTAAAAGTTTTCTGATTCCATATGGCAAATTCATTTATGGTCATGACCTAACCTCCCTTTAATCTTCTCAATACTTCCATTTTTCTGGTTAAGAAAAATTACTTTCTTAGTCTTCTTCGCTTCCGTCTCTAATACCAGCACTTAGCTTTCTATGGGGATCCTTTTCTCAGAAAGACGCCATGTTTCCATCCATAAAAACTGCCTCACTCAGACATGGAAGAGACCTTTATAATGGTCCTTTGCTACTGGTATGATTTGTAGTGGGCTTGACTCACCACTGAACCCACTTTCTCCTGTAACTCATTTAGCTTGTACAGTCAAGAATCAAACTTATGCCTTGGCAAAACGACAAATTTCTTCCTATCCAAGATCTTTTAGGCTCCTTTAAATACCCAAAATGTTAAAACTGCAAAGGTCAGGGGTATATTAAGAAAGCAAGTCAGTGCTGTCCTTCACAGTAGTAGCCACACACTGGGAGACAATACTGGGGGTTATTACAAAAAGAGATCCAGTCCATTGCTCGAAATGTTTTTGGAACTCAACTCTGCGACGGCTCTCAGAACTTGTTTACAAGTTTCATCAGAAAACAGATGCCACTTTTTCACAGAGCTAGAGCAAATAATCCTAGAATTTATACAGAACCACATAAGACCCTGAATAGCCAAAGCAATCTTGAAAAAGAAGAACGAAGTTGGAGGTATCATGCTACCGGATATCAAATTATACTACAAGGCTATCGTCATCAACACAGCATGGCACTGGCATAAAATCAGACACATAGGTCAGTGGAACCGAACAGAGAGCCTAGAAACAAACCAACATCTATATGGTCCGTTAGTCTATGACAAAGAGGTAAGAATATACAATGGAATAAGGAGAGTCTCTTCAATAAATGATGTTGGAGAAACTGGAAAGACACTTGAAAAAAATGAAACGAAACCACTTTCTTACACCATAGACAAGGAATAAACTGAAAATGGACTTAAATGTAAGACCTGGACTTAAAATGGACTTAAATGTAAGACTGAAATGTAAGACCTGAAACCATACACCTCCTAGAAGAAAACATAGGCAGTAAACTCTCTGACATTGTTCTTAATAATATTTTTTTGGATGTGTCTCCTCAGGCGAGAAAAACAAAAGAAGAAATAACCAAATGGGGCTATATCAAACAACAAAGTTTTTGCACAGCAAAAGAACCATCGACAAAATGAAAAGACAACCTACTGAATGCGGGAAGATATTCACCAGTGAAACACCCAATAAGGGATTAATATGCAAAATATAGAGAGAATACATACAACTTAACACCAAAAAGACAAACGATCTGATGAAAAAATGGACAGGGAGCTTGAACAGACATTTCCCGAAAGAGGATACACAGAAGGCCAATAGACCTATGAAAATATGTTCAATGTCACTAATAATCAGAGAAATACAAATTAAAACCACAATGAGCTATCACCTCACACCTGTCAGACTGGCTATCATCAGAAAAAATTAACAAACAAGTGTTGGCGAGAACGTGGAGAAAAGGGAACCTTCGAACCCTGTTGGTGGGATTGCGAATTGGTGCAGCCACTGTGGAAAACAGTATGGAAGTTTCTCAAAACATTAAAAATAGATCTACCTTATGACTCAGCAATTCCACTTCTGGTCATTTGGCTGAAGAAATCCAAAACACTAATTCAAAAAGATATATGCACCCCTACATTCACTGCAGCATTATTTACGATAGCCAAGATTTGGAAGCAACCTAAGTGTCTACTGGTAGATGCCTGGAAAATGAAGATGTGGTACACATATACAATGAATATGACTTGGCCATAAAAAGAATGAAATCTTACAATCTGTGACAACATGCATGGATCTAGATGGGGTTATGCTAAGTGAAATAAGTCAGACAGAGAAGAACAAACACCATGTGATTTCAGTTACATGTGGAATCTAAAAAAACAATCAACCAAACAAACAAAACAAAAACAAACACAAACTCACAGATACAGAGAACAAACTGAAGGCCAGGTGAGTGTGGGGCTGGGGGCCTGGGTGAAAAAGGGGAAAGGATTACGAAGTACAAACTGGCAGTTACAAAATAGTCAAGGGGGATGTATGGTACAGCATTGGGAATACCATTGATAAAATTGTAATAACTACGTATGGAGTCAGGGGGGTACTAGACTTAATGGGGGTCACTCTGTAAGTTATATAAATATCTAATGGCTATGCTGCACACCTGAAACTAATATAGTACTGAACGTCGACTGTAATTTAAAAATTTTTTAAAAGATGGAAAACAGGTGCCATGATTTTTATAGTCACATCTTGCTTTTGACCCAAGGATGTATCACTCCTTGGGCTCACCAACCACCTGAGCCACGGGACTTAGTGCTTTGCTTTCTCATTCCTACGAAAGTCAGATCCACTAAAACAGCTGTCAGCAAATAAAAAATAATAGTCGAAAATGTGCTAAAATGAGGGAACTTTTTCGGGAGACGGAAATGTTCTGCATCATAATTGTGGTGGTCACACGAAAACATATGCACATTGATCTAAACTCATACAAGTGCCCAGTAAAAATCAGGCAACTTTATTTTATATAAATGATACCTCAATAAACAAATGGAAAAAATATGATCCTAAGGACAATGTCCAAAGAACTGCCCATATCTTAAGTATGAAACTAAATGTATGAAGTTATCGACAACGTTAAAGGAACAACACTCATTTATGCTATTTAGAGAATCATATATCTATATACACAAACACACAACAAAATATGCTAATGAATGCCCTTCCTAGAATATGCACAAAGACACCAGATATTTCATTGTGTCTTTCCTATAAATATACTATCTGGATTCTCTTTCAGTAAGACAGTATTTCTGATGAGTTCATTGATCCATTTACATTTTATCTTGACTTGGTGACCACTGATATTCACCTGTTCAATAAGTAGTTAGAGTCCAATGTAAGCTCTTTACACTGCGTATGAATCAAGCTCATTCAAGGACTTCACCCTAAGATTCTTAGTATTACTGTAATCATGCTATGGTCAGCTAAGTTAACTGACCTAGTTGTGACGTTGGACCACAGGTCACTAATACTGGACTGTGAAAGAGTTCTCCAAAGCCAGCAGGATTTGTCCACAAGTTATTTCAGACCTCAGGAGCTTTGCTCTGGCTGCCGTGCATGAACAGCGATGGCAGACTGAATTTGCTGCTCATACTGTACTCTGTTAGTTAATGCTGAATGTGGAGGTGAAGATTAAAACACTGGGCAATCATTACGGATTTATTTGTGTGGGTCTGCATTTGAAAGGTTATGTGTAATAAGTTTCTGTTCTGGACCTCAGACTCTTGGAAATCATTTCGTTTTGTTGTGCACATAATTCTAGAAGAGGAACTTAGCATCGCACCCACATGGAGCTATGCTTTTAAGAAAGCCCTACGGATACTTCTGGCTCAAAGGATGAAGTAGATCTCCTCTAACAGTCCTGATAGGCCATCAACATCTGTGAATATTGAAAGCTCACATCTGTGATCAAAACTAGTAATTCGCCAAAGAAACAGCTCCGAGGATGGACTCAGCCAGGAGTCTTTTCCTTTCAGACAAAAATGGTAAAAATAACCACTTTGTTTTCAATCCAAATTGATTCGACAAATCTCTTGAAGCAACAAAAATAGCTGTATCATGTAGAGATGATAGAATTATCTTTTAACATTTCATCAGAACAAATACCTACAAGAAAGGCAACATTTTTCATGCTCCCGTTCGACTACACTTACGAGCAAATTCCTCAAATCTAAAGCTAAATCACATGCAAGTGTTCCACAGAGTTTCTGCACTTAGGAAAATCTGTGAATTCAAGAGGCAGATTGTATGTCAACTGTAACCGAGGAATTTTTTAATTAAAAAAAAATCTTGATCTAATGGGATCTCAACTAAAAAAAAAAAGATGCAGCTGATAAATTAAGGGCCTATAATGTTGCTTCAAAAGCAAACAAATAACGCCACCCAAAATCAGTTTACTTTTATATTGAATTGAACTTAATAGGCATCTGTTACATAAGTACTATATTAACTACTATCACAGGAGATTTTAGAGAAGCATAAGGCATGATATCATCCCTTAATGAGCTTATGATGTCATCACGAAAGGCTATTTACACATTAAACAACTAGCTGAGTGAACTTGAGCAATGTCCTAAACTTTGCTGGGCCTCCGTTTCCTCATTTATAAAATGAGGGAGCCAGGAAAGATGATTGCTGAGGCCCTATCCAGAGCTTTTGGTATGATACTCATGAGACCTGATTAGAACACAGTGCAAGACAGCACACGATGAAGTGCAAGCACACACTCTAAGTCACCAATACGAGCGGAGGTCAGAGAAGAGACAGGTGGATTTGGGGTTGGCAAAGGTTTTCTGGAAAAGCAGAAACTTCAGCTTAGACTTGAACGAGGGTAGGATGTGAAGGGGGTGGGGTCATTCCTTACTGAGAGTACTGAGAGCTTTTGCAGAGTGAGTGGAAACGTCCCTGAGTGGGGTCAGGAGGATGAGGCGTTGTCATGCGGTGAGTTTATGCAGAGGAAATGATACATGACATGATGACATGGTCCTATTAACCTGCAAGTCAGATCTCCCTGTCCTTCCCATCGTAAAGGCTGCTCCCCCACTCCCATTACCTCTCTCACCTTACCTCCTGCTTCTTCCCATACCAGCCTCCTCAGACCTTCCCTCAAACACCTGACATGCTTCATGCTTGTACACATGCTCTTCCTAACTCTTCCTCTATCTGCTTGAAAGTCGGTTTGTCTGTGAAGCCTTCTCTAGCACCGTATCTAAAACTGCAGCCCACTCTTCCCAGACACAGACTCATTGATTCACTTCCCTCCCCTCCCTGCCTTCCTTCACTACTTTATTCCTTCCATAGCATCTTCCACATTTCTACTGTATTACATCATTTATTTAGTAGAATGTCTGTCTCCATCCCTAATCCATGCCCCGCCCCCTAATCCATGCCCCTGGGTTATCTGGATATAAACTCCAGGAGGGCAGGGATTTTGTCTTCTTTATTCTTTGCTGTATTTCCAGAGCCTAAACCAATGTCTGGCCCAAAGAGAACCTGGGCAAATTAACGCGTAAATGTAATGAAAAAGGTGTGAAGTCAGTTAACCTCACAGGTTGAATAGCAAAGAGGAGAGCCTAGCGGCTCTTACAATCAAGCGTGGGGTGATGACACCTTGAACTAAAGGAAGGCCATGGGAAGAGAGAAAGGGCTGGCGGTGAGACCACATCAACAGGTAACAACCGAAAGGCACCGTCCGCGAATTCGCCATCCAGGCCTGGGTTAAAGGCAGATACTTACCATGGGAGTTAGGAAAACGTTCAAGGGCAAAGAGGCACTGGAAACAAAACGATGCATAGGTTTACAAACAAGCATCAGTCAGATCTAACTTCGGTTGTTTCTGAACATCACTGATGGCAGTTTTCCTCCCGCTTACATTTCTGAGAACGTCTGAAAGGAAACTAGAAGAGCAGGAAGTGGAAAACGCGCAAATGCCCTGCTTCCCTTTAAGAGCGACTCAGGCCCGAATGGCAGGGCCGAACCACTCACGGCTCACGGTCTCTTCAGCTCCGGGGAACACAAACTAGAATACAGGAAAGACAGATCTCGTTCTCCCGCTTTCCAAATGTTCTTTCCCTCGTTATGTTTTCTCCTCTTCCAAAACAGTAATCAATGCAGATGACAATAAATCTTTCTAACACCAGCCTCGGTGTAATTAAACATGTTGGAAATGGGAAGAGAGAGAGCGTTCGTGACGTCGTCTTTGCCAGCCGGTGCAGATGCTAAGACTTGATGAGAGTCACAGCAAGAAAATACGATGCGTGTGAGGCTAATATCTTATTCATGCATTTCTTAAGACGTTATTAACGCATGGTACGTTAACACTCACTCATCCAGTGCTGTTTGGACCCCGTGTGATCTCTTCAGAAGAGAAAAGGTGGACGGTCCTTCCTCTTGACTATTTAAAGATATCTCAAGTGCAGTTGAGAAGGTGTATGCGGATAGTATGCACGTAGGACATGAGCTTTAAAAGGGATTCCTACGCTTCTGCTAATTCAAATTTTACTATTACCTTTTTATAAATTCAGTATTCCCCCGCCTCCAGAGGCATTCTGCATAATTGTTTGCTTCTATATTTATTTTTCTGCCTTTCAAATACATACCCTAAATCAGTGGTTCACAACTGGGGGTGATCTTGCCCACGAGACCCCCCGCCGCCCAGGCATATTTGGCAATATCTAGAGATATTTTCGTTGTCACAACTGTGGGTGGCGGGGTGCTACTCACATGTAGTAAGTAGAGTCTGGAGATGCTGCTAAACATCCTGTGAACACACAGGACAGCCCCCACAGCGAAGAACTTTCTGATCCAAAATGCCCGCAGTGCTGAGGGGGAGAACCCTGCCCTAAATCTCTCTGACCCAGGTGACCAGATTATGATAAAGGAATACCCCTTTTGAGCCTAAATGTGTCCTTCACACAGGACAAAGGAGCGGAAAAGTGGAAGCCGGCAGCTTGCGTTGTTTAAAAATGCAGCGAGACCCTGCTCTGTGATATCCTGCCCTTATTGGTAATACTAATTAGGAACATTTAAATTCGATCTTCAGATAGGTATTTGAAGGGTGTTCGATGCTCTCTTCTGTTCCTGCACAGAAATGCAGGGAAATTCATAATCACAGAATCAGGGACCCCCCTCCGAGGCGACCATGACAACCCTCTCATCTTACCAATGGGGGTGGGGAGAGGGTGGGATGCAGGGTGGGGTCCCTAGGCTCATGGCTGGTCAGGTTTATGGCTGGGACTAGAACCCACCCCATCCCTCAGGCCTGCGTTCCCACCTATCAGAATCAGATGCAGATGTGGAAAACGGAGCCCAAGTTGGTCACAAAGAAGTCCTTGGACCAGAGCCTACCTCTCTGGATTTCTGCCTCAGAGGGAATGAGCTAACGAGCAGACGCGTGGCCCACAGGCTGTCTGTCCTTGGGAGTGGGGAGCCACTCAAGCAAAGGAGGATTCAGCCGCAGACCTCTCCCGAGGCCCGGCTGGCTGAGGACCCCCCAAGGGGGACCTCTTCAAGTGAAGAAAGAAGAGACTCAACAAGTGGCAAGTACGCCTCAAGTGTCACTTCTCTCTGAAGAGAAAGACCTACCAAAAAAAAAAAAAAAAAGATCTAGAAATGCTTTAAAATCGAGCGGCACAGGATGGCCTCTCTGCTCTCTTGCCTGCTGGGTAAGGGGCAGCTGCACTCTCACTACATTTTCCAGAAGCTTCTGTGGCTTCCCAGCACCAGCCACACACATCACAAGGAAGAAGAGGACACACGGCTTCCCTCGGCATCTGAGACATTCTCTCTCTGCCAGGTCTCTAATCGACGCCCTGGTGGACTGTCAAAGAACCTGAGGTCTCCTGGCTTTCTGTCCCCAGCCTGTCCTCCCACAGATGACCTCTCTCCAAAGACCTTGCCGGTCAGCCAGCCCCTTGCTGGCTGCCATCACCTCGCCTTGTCCCGCAGACCCGGCTGTAGGGCAGGAAGGATTTGTCACTTCTCCATATTCCCCTTTCACTTTCAGAGGGCTTTATGACAAGTCACTTTGAGAGACGAACTGACAGAAACAAAAGCAACGAACCTTCCCGTGTGGCGTTAGTAAATCAGCATCAGCCGCGGTTTGTGAAAAGCACCTCGTACGTGCCCGGCCCCGTGTTACGTCTTATTCTTGCATGATCTGTAAGCCATTCAACAACCCTGTCAGGTAGGTATTTCACTTCCATCTTAAAGGGAAGGAACTAAAGAGTTGAATGATTCAAGGCCACAGAGCCAGTAAACAAATTTTTAAAACATTTTAATCTAAGTTGCCCTTTTCTTCAACATGACGTAGAGAGAGTCCACGTGTGCCTGGCTCACAGCCCCTTCCTTAAATCACCACGTTCACTTAAACAGGCCTTCTCATATCTTGTGCCCCGAAGCAAGCTCGCCGGCCCTGCCCTCGGTGGGGACCACCGCCTCCACCTCCCTGCCGGCCCCGTCTGCCGAACCCCCTTCCCTACGGCTCGCATGCTCTCTCTCCATCTGCTGTCCTCCCTCTGTCCAGGCCCAGCTGCCAACAGCTGGATCAGCGGTTTTCTAGAGCAACCACCATTGATTGGTCTGGCGCTATCCCACTGCCCCACGTAGGGTCCCGGTGGGCAGAGACTCGGGGCCTGGCTGAGCACTGAGCTGTAGTCCCCACGGGCTGTGTGCTGGGCTGGCCTGCCACAGACCTGCTGGCACACAGCCCCACACCCGTTCACTTTCCCGCGGAGCCTGAGCCCGGCCTGGACCCCCGGCTAGCGGTCTGCAGGCCCTGGCTGCTAGCAGCCTCCTTTTCCTAGGGCTGGAGCCTGGCTCTTCCTCCTCACCTCACCTGGAAGCAGCTTTACAACCTCTGTACCCAGAGACAGCAGAGACTGTGTCTACCCTTGGAATCAGATGCCACACTCCATCCTGCCTCCTTAGAGACTCCCTCCCCCTGCCCACAAACACACCTCCTTTGGCCGTCACCCCAGCCTTGTTCTGACGTGATTTCGTCCCAGACTCTGAGGCCTGGTGAGGGCCTCTGCTCAGGTCAGCAGCCTCTATTCCTGGTGTTGACCCAGTCTTCCCAGACAGGAAAACAAGAAAAATCAAACGCTGTGGGCCACATGCTTCGTGGTCCCACCGCTCTCTAGATCCCAGCAACTCAGAAAGAGAGGCTTTTAGTCTAATAATGGCAGTGAACCTGTGGTCCACGTGGAGCCCCCAGACTTCCGGGGATTCATCATCCGCTCTGCAAATAATTGCCGAGTGTCTGCTATGCCACCGGCACCGGGCCTGGTGTTTGGTGCTGGGGATTCAGCAGTAAACAGATCAGCTGAGCGTCTTCCTCTCAGGGAACTCACATTCTACCGCAGGAAGACAGGCCAGAAAACAAACAAACAAAGACAAACCCATCAGTGGCGAGCCCCACGCAGGGCAATGCGATAGAGAACAGTGTCGTCAGAGAGGGCTCCTCTGTACGTGACCTTGAGCTGAGATCTGAACGGCAGGAAGAAATCCAGGCAAAGGTCCTGGGTTGGGAATGGAAAGATGCCAGCGCGGCTGGATTTTTAAAATAACCTTTTATTTTAGAATACTGTATCAGTTTACCCGGGCTGCTGTAGGCAAAGACCACGGATCGGGTCGCTTAAACAACGGAAATTTATTTTCTGACACTTCTGGAAGCTAGAAGTCCGAGAGCCAGGCGCCAGCAGGCCTGGGTTTTCCTGGGGCCCCTCTCCTTGGCCTGCAGATAGCCGGTCTCTCTCTCTTTCCATACGGTTGTCGCTTTGTGCGTGTGTTCCCTGGCGTGTGTTCCTCTTCTTAGACGGACGTCAGTCATATTGGATTAGTCACTTATTCCTAGAAGCTGGTATCAGAAAGCAGATCTGGGCACTAGGTGTGTTTACTGTCACCGGGGTGTCATTTCCGGGTCTTCTCAATTGACAGAGCAAAGGGATATGTGTATACTAACCTGTGTGTATACTCACGCACATCGGTACATATTTCTATTTGTACCCAAATGTATCTATATCAAGCTAAACGTGAGTGTATACTGATGCCTCCCATTCTAATCTAGCTCCACACGGATCACTCTAGCCTTCCCTCCTTACGTCATTGTAATCCCCACCCCCTCTGCTTGGCAGTGAGAAGCCTGCCTCCCACCGCCCACCATCCATTTACTTAATTGTTCAAGTCTGATATACACTATAGTTGTTTTGGAACTGTTCAGCTATTAACATGTAATTTTCTATGGAAAAAAAATGTATTAATTGAGCCCAGCGCTTATGTACAGCGTCTCTGACTTTAGTTTTGCAATCTCCACTCATTTCTACAGCTACCTAGGTCAGCGCCTTTATCTCCCTCTCCCTTCAGGAAAGTTATTCCATATGTTTGTGATAGATTCTTTTGTCGTAATCTGCATTCTATCCTGGGACCTTCTGACATCCTGAATAGACATTTTTAAATTTGCATGTTATTAAAGTTCACTCTATGTACTGTAAAGTTTACTAGCTTTTGACAAATGCATTCATCTTTCCAATCATATAAAATAGTTCTGAAAAGAAATCCCCTATTCAACCTTTCTTTCCTTTCCAATACCTGGTAACTGTTCTGTTTTATTATCTGTTTAGTTTTGCCTTTTACAGAACGTCATAAAAATGAGGTCAGAGTATGTACAAAATAGCATGTAGCCTCTCAGATCAGTCTGAATACTGATGCTTCTATAGAGAGGTAATGATCAATAGTGTTTAATGATGCTGAGTGGTTAATAAGGACAGAAGAGTGACAGGTATTAGCATACCACAGGCTAGGTCTAGAAGTTTCCAGGGATAAAGCTGAACTTACTGATTGCTGTTTTGGTTCTCAATGTCAGTGACTGACCGTGAGTGGAGGACTCTAACACCAGACTCTAGGGAAGGGAAAGCTCACCAGGGAGCAGAGGTCTGGAGAAGGAAAGATAAAGTCTCAAAGATCTTCAGATTAGAAAGCACCTCCCATGTTGGATACTGAGTAAAAGGAGAAGCCAATACTCTTGCAATAATTGAAGTCTCATGGCACACAATAAAAGGTCAGTGCTTTCGGATGTGCTTAATCTATTTATTTGACCTACAAAGGACGGTGATCAACAGCGCATCACTTAAACCAGCTGTCTATGTCGTTCAGCTAAGAGGCCCCAATAAGGAACGCACATGTACGAGGATTAAGATTCTATGCTCTCCAGAAATCACCGTACGTGGGCAGGTGCTCACCGAAAGCCTCATGCGGGGGCACGGCACGCATCCCACACCGGCCGCAGCCCGTGGGGAACTAGCCAGAATTCCACTGTGCGCCACAGACACCAAGGAGTGTTCGCAAACACACACACACACACACACACACACACAACACTAAAAGAGGCAACAAAGTGCTCTCCACTGAGACCCTTACAAGAATTCTTTCCTACAGATTTTGGAATACAAGCTCTTAAAGAGTAGCTAACGGAATGGCCCAGATCTCCCTTTCTCTCTGCAACGCCTCCTCACGCTCATCCCTGCTGGCTTCCCAAGTTCACGGGTGGACCGAGTAGCAGGGTCGGCCGCGTCGCAGACCAACACATGCTTTCTACCACTTGTGGCTCCCATTTCTTACCCTCTAGACTGCTGGGAACGAACTGTGCTGTTTCTGATTTCGGCCACAGAAGGGATTACCCCTTGTCATCAGAGTGCCCTCACACGTAACTGTCGTTCGTTTTCTCGCCTCCCGGCTGACCTCCTCCTCCTCCTCTGGTCATTCTTTGGGTTGAGTATCAAAGTTCCTCAGTGTACACCAGGGACAGGCATATTTGCCAAGATCCAATGATAAAACGTCTTGGAAGAGGCCAAGAAAACGGTTGTCGCCGCTGAATTTCCACTTCTTTTTATAACTACTTTTAGTCATTAGCACTGGATTACACACACACACGCACACATGCACAAAACTGATTAGTTCTGGTTGTTATTCATTATTCTCCCACTTCTTGTTTCTAAAAAATCTGCATTACAAACAACCCTCCAGGATCTTATTCCAATCAACCTATCTCGAGTCTTATAATTAATATTCCTAATACAACCACTATGCCGTTCGACGCCTTTTTTTTTTTTTTAAAGCAACAAAACCAATGCCAAGGAAACGCAAATCACCATGAAAACAAGGCCAGAGAGGTTAACCAGAGGGTGAACTTGACATTGCAAAGCAAGAACCTTCCCCGTGTTTCCCCGCTCACTAAAGCTAGTGGTTTTGGTTAACACAGTGAGCGCAATAAATACACAGTGAACTGTACACACAAAGCAGCCATCAGCAATTTGCCTGGTGGGGTCGGATAGCGTGTGGCTGATAGGTCTCAGGAGACGAGGAACAAACAGCCATGATGGATTAAGTGATTGCTATTGGCTGTACGCTTGCCCTGAATATTTCACCACAGACAGTAATCAAACCGATCAAATGCACTTAGCACCTCTGCACTACCAACCTGAGGGGTGCCCACCTGCCAGTTTGGGAGGGCTTAAGGCTGTGTGGAAAGTGATGTGTGAGGCAGTCACTGTGAAGCCTTCAGATTGGGGGAAAGCAGGGTTCTTTCCTTTCATGCTAAAGAGATAAACGGATAAAGGAGCCACTCACCTGCCATATGTTAGGGGTTCTTTTTAAAGTAAGCAATAATCTCCCTCTCTCTCTCTCTCTCTCTCTCCCTCCCATGGGGACGGCTGTTTATAAATATTTGGGCATAATTTGAGGTATCCTGGCCAGCAGTTTCATGTAAGCAAACAGCTTCGAAGGAAATGAATGAACAGAACCTGTGGTAAGGCAGAAAAACAGCCAGCCTATTGCTCCTGAATCCCGCCAGCCACCACAGAGTGCCATTGTCAGGCTGTCACTCTCTGCCTTTTTGTTCCGTGGTGGGAAGGCCGTGTGCCGTCACTGTGTGTCCGGAATGCCCCACACAGAATGCTGTCTGTCCTTCATGGTGTCCGTGAGAAGCTCACAAAGCAGTCGACCCCTCTGCGTTTCTAGCATGTCAAAACAAGGCAGCTCCATCTCCTCTTGGGTCTGGCATTGCTTTTCTCCCGTGACAGCCACCTTCCTTGACAATACAGGGGTGCTCAGGAGAAACACAGAGTTGGGAGTTTGTGGAGTCTTTTCCAGCATTCATCATTTCCAGCCCTCATGGGGTGGGAGAGGGGTGGTGCCCTTCTGTTGCCTGTTTGTTCGGGCCGGCCTTTTCGGAGACAGTGCCTGTCACACCATCACTACTGTGATAGACCTTTGGGTTAACTATAATGGCAACTAATCAAAAGCTGAGGGGTGGCTCAGAGGCACTGAGTTGTTCCACACTTAATTTTTGAGGTTTATTTTTGCTGTGTGTTAACAGTTTTTTTTCCAGACAAGTATAAATTCCCTTTTCATGAGCTGGAAAGAACAGAAAAGTTTAAGCCCATTCGAGGCTTCCATGAAACTGCCATTTACAAATCAACTATTTACTTGTCCTGGCTTAAGCTCACACAAAACAGACAGGAAGGGGCCAAAGAGCATTGTGCAATGGTGGAAATAGCCTATATTTTGAGTGGAGTCCTGGTTACACAAGTATATACATATTTCTCAAAGTTCAGATTGCACATTTAAAATTGGTGCATTTGTTGCAAGTACGTTTTGTCTCAAAAAAAAAATTGAGCTAAAAACTTCTGACTAACAAGCAACTCTCAACTAACAAGGCAGATTCTCAGACAGGGAAGTGAGCTAAAGTGCCCGTATCCTATCCCTGTGACACAGGGTGATCCTTTTCAAATTCCACACATTTCTGGAGAGCCACCCTGCTCTGCTCACTGGGCAGCAGAGAAGAATCCAAGACCGCTCGCTGTTTGAATCTGCTCCTTCGCCAGCTGCTGGTGCAGATCTGCCAAACTACAAGTAGCCCAGTTGGCAGAACAGCCCCTTCCCTGGGACTTTGACCTCTGTCCCTCCTCAAGAGCACAGCCCAGAGGCAGGACTCTGCACAGGAGAGAAGTGAGAATCTTGGCCAAGGACACAAATCTCCCAGAATCACCCAAGGCACTGCCCTCCACTCAAATAACGTTCTGAATGGATTCACTCGTGTCCCATTATCGAGACTGTTCCTAATAACCTGTGCCAACGTACCTGTGCCACAAGGGCACTGAGAGGATTAATGAAATAATGAGGCTCTCTGGAGCACTTCCCCAGAGAGGACGCCGGGAGGAACTGAACCATCAGCCTTCCCCAACTGACACGTAAGGACGAAACCCCTCCGATGGCTGTTGCCGCCTTCTCCTCTCCTTCTCTCTATCATGGTAACTTCGTTAGGAAAAGCGGACAAAGTTTGTGGAGCTTGCCGCCGAACGCGCATAACTTTTCAGCTGAACCCTCTCCAGTTTGGGATGTGACTACGCGTCCATGTGTCATGGGGCGAGGAAGACTCACCATGAAACCCAGACATTCCACCTGGTTCCTGTCCCACCAGTATCACCGAGTGATTTGTGACAAGCTTCCTTCTGCTAATTCTTGGTTGTCTTTTGTCAGGCTTCTCTTTCCCTCTGAAAGCCAACGACCAAGGCCCTTAGAGGATTCGATAACAGCGGGGAACATGGGAAGATGCTAATGCTATACCTATGAGCCTGGTAATTTAATAACTTCGTTCATTTAGCCCCTGCCCTTAGCCCCACTGCCCGCGCCCACCACCACACACTAAGTATTTACTTCAGGAATAATTTAACTACCCAAACTGAATACGATCTCCATGCAAACTCCTATGGCCTTTTTTACAGATATAGAAGAAACAATGCTAAAATTCACATGGAACCACAACAGACCCCGAAGAGCCAGAGCAATAGTGAGAAAAAGGAACAAAACTGGCATCTCACATCCCGAGTTCAAACCGTATTACAAAGCGACAGTGTGTGTGGTTTTTTGAGAACCCTTCCGTTACTTCATGAGAGTTACCTAATCTGAGGGCATTAAGTCGTTCATAATATTCCCATATAGTTGTTTCAAATTCAGTTAGGTCAATAATGATGACCCATCTCTCATCCCTGATTTTGGTAATCTGTCCTTTTCTTGATTAGTCAAGCTAAGTATTTGTCAATTTTCTTGATCTTTCAAAAACCATCTTCTGGGCTCACTGATTTTCTGTTTGTCTCTTTTCTATGTGATTGATTTCTGCTCTACTCTTTATTTTCTTTCTTCTGCTTGCTTTGGGTTTAGCCTCCCTCCTCACCACCCTCCCTCACTTCCTTTCATCTGTCTGTCCGTCCATCCGTCCTTCTTCCTTCCTTCCCTCCTTCCTTCCTTTTCTTCTGACCCTCCCTCCCCTTCCCTTCCCTTCCCTTTCCTTCCTTCCTTCCTCCCACTTGCTTAAGGTGAAAGCTTAAGTTATCGGAGGGCTTTCTTCTTTTCTGATATAAGTAATTAAGACTATAAATTTCCAACTGCCCTGCTTAGCTGCACCCCATAATTTTTAATATGTTGTATTTTCATTATTCAGTTCAAAATATTCTCAAATTTTCTTTGTAATTTCTTTTTTGACTCACGGGTTATTTAGAAGTATGTTATTAGATTTTCAAATATTTTTATTATTGATTTCTATTTTATATTGTGGTTGGAGAACATATTTCAGATTTGAATCCTTTTTAATTTATTGAGACTTGCTTTATGGCCTAGTAGTCTACTCTGGAGACTATTCCATGTGCATTTGAAAGAATGTGTATTCTGCAGCTGTTGAGTGGATTGTTCTATGTATGTCAGGTTAAGCTGGTAGCTAGTGCGGTTCAAATTTTCTACAGCCTTGCTGATTATAGAAGGCTCGCTTTCTACTTATCCTGGCAATCAGTGAGAGTGGGGTATCGAAATCTTCAACTAGTATTATTTAATTACCTTTTTCCTTTCAGTTCTGTGGGTTTATTCTTCACGTGTTTTGATGCAATATATATAATTGTTATATATTCCTGATGCACTGATCTTTTAATCATTATGAAATACCCTTCTTTGTCTCTAGTAATAATTCTTCAAATATATTTTGTTGATGTTAATAGTTAGTGTTTTCAGATTACATCATTTTCCATCCTTTTATTTCTATTCTGTTTATGTTTTGAATCTTAAGTATTTTCCTGTGAATAGCATATAGTTTGAATTCTGTTTTTTTTAATCCTGTGACAATCTCTATTTTTGATAGAATATTTAGATCGTTCAAATTAAATGTATTATTGATATAGTTAGATTTATAAAACCACATGATATTTTTCTACATCTGTCCTTTTTTTTTTGCTTCTGTTTCTCTTTTACTGCCTTCCTTTGTGTTAAACGTAATTTTCTACATTTAATTCCTTTGTTTTAATTCCTTTGTTTTAATCCTTTTCACTCTATTTACTGAGTTAATGTCTTAGTAGTTTATTTAGGAGTTATAATATGCACCTTCATTTATCACTATTATAGATTAATACTAACTCAATTCCAGTAAAATACAGAAACTGGACCAATATACCTTCATTTCCTCCCACCTCCTGTGTGCTGCTATTGTCATATATGTGACATGTGTATGTGCTACAAACTCAATAGCGTAGATTTATAATTATTGCTTCATATAATATTTTGTCTTTTGAAGATGGTATAAATAATTTCAAAATATATTTATGGAGTAAATGTATTAACTCACACATTTACCATTTTTAGTGTTCTTCATTCCTTTTTGTAGATTTGAATTATCTGTGTCATTTATTTATTTATTTATTTTAGCTTGAAATCTTTCCTCTAGCATTTCTTGTAAGGCAGGTATGTATTCTAGCAACAAATTCTTTCATCTTTTTTCTTTTCAATAGTGATGTCTTCATTTTGCCCTTCACTTTTTTGGAAGATAATTTTGCTAGGTATAGAACTCTTTGCTGACATCCTTTGCTTTTTCTTTCAGTACTTTAAATATGTTGTTTCACTGCTTTCCTGCTTCCATTTTTTTCAGATGAGAAGTAAGACATGCATCATACTGATGCTCCCTGTATGTGTTGAGTCATTTTTCTCTTGGTGCTTTCAAAATTTTCTTTTTCTCTTTCAACAATCTGACTATCATGTGTCTAGATATTTATCCCACGCGGGGTTAGTTGTGTTTCTTGGACGTGTATATTAAGGCTTTTCATCAAATCTGTGGAGTGTTTGGCCATTATGTCTTCAAATATTTTTCTGCCCCTTTCTTTCTCTCTTCTCATTCTGGGATTCTCATTATACATATGTTGGTGTGCTTGATATTATCCCACAGGATTCTGAGGCTCAATTCATTTTTCTTCAGTCTTTTTGGATTTTGTTCATTGTTTGTTTTTCAAATTGGATAATTTATATTGATCTAACAAGTTTATTGACTCCTTCTTCTCTCATCTTAAATCTGTCACTGGGACCTTGAGAGAATTTTTTAATTCAGTTATTACCCTTTTCAACTTCAGAATGTTTGATCCCTTTTTATTTTTAAAAAATGGTTTCTGCCTTTTATTGAGATTCTTCGTTCATTATTGTCATACTTTCTTTAATGCTTTAAATATGGTTTCTTCAGTTCTTGTTCATAGCTGGTTTGCCTTCTCTCCACCTTTCGATCTTTTTATACTTGTTTAATACATAATGTAGAGCATATTTATCATAGATGTTTTGGAGTCTTTGTCTGCAAATCAATATCTGAGGAAACTCAGTTTCTATTGACAGTTTTTATTCCTGAGTATGAGTCACCTGCCTCTTTCTTTGTATATCCCACACTATTTTGCTAAAAATGGATATTAAAAATGGATATATTGTAGCAATTCTGGATTCTGATATTTTTCTCCTGAGGTTGTTGTTGGTTTTGCTTTTGTTTCTTTAGTTGAGTAATAATTTGCCCGGATTAATTCTGTAAAATCTGTCTCCCCCACCAACAGCATGAGGAATGTCTCTTACTGCTTTTTTAGATGTCTCTTCTCTGCTTTTTTTTTTTTTTTAATTCTTTTTACTTTCAATGCTGGCTTCCCAGTTGTCACCACACGTCTTCATAGCTTAATGTTTGGGGCATGACTTGACAGATTGTGATTAAATGCCTCGAGCCAGGACAACTTTCATTCTCTGCTGACGAATCTGTTCGTGGGTAGCTGAGTAAACTCAAAGTCGGGTCATTTCGAAGGGAGTCTCAGCTTTTGCTCTCCACTGGGCTCTTTCACATCTCCTCTGTGCACATGCTCTGCCTCAGGACTAGCCAGGAGCGTGTGTGGGCAGCCTTGTCTGGGAATATGCTTACCCAACCCGACTGCAACTTCAGGACAACAGAGCCCCTGGCTTTCCTCAGCTCCCTGCCACCTAGATCATCATGTCCACTTTCATTTTGCCCAGCTTTATATTTGCCTTTTTAAAGGCAGGATTTGTTGACCTCCTGACTTGGCCATAGCCAGAAGTCTTGCCCCAGGATTTATTTTTAAATGCTGTGGGTACTACACAGAAACTTGGCACTCTGGATTATTTATATCCCACTGAATATCGTTTTTATAGTGTCAAATGCTATACAGATCTTTGTAGGTCTGATAAAATTAAGTGAAGAAGGCCAACTTGAAAACTGTGGAATAGGAATACAATTGATAAAGATTTAAATCAAATCCTATCTGGATATACAGCAGGAACTCAGTAAATGACCCTTGATTCATACAAGTAGATTACCACATACATTTTGAGCAGAAATGTGCTAATTTTACTGCATTTTTATGATATTTCTGCCCACTATGTTTCACCAAACATCTCTACTAAATGCAATGTGAAGGATATAATTAAGGATCATTAAAAATATATTTATATCTCCCCTGGACTGCAAATTGGTACAATCATTAAGGAAAACACCATAGAAGTTCCTCAAAAAACTAAGAATTGATCTACCATATGCTCCAGCAATCCCTCTACTGGGTATTTACCCCACAGACTTAGAAACCCATATCCAAAAAGATATTTGCACACCGATGTCCATAGCAGCATTATTCACAGTGGCCAGGACATGGAAGCAACCGAAGTGTCCTATGATAGATGATCTGATAAAGAAACTGTGGTACATATCTACAATGGAATATTACTCAGTTATAAGAAGAGATGAAATACTGCCATTTGTGACAACATGGATGGACCTTGAGATAATCATGCTAAGTGAAATAAACCAGACAGAAAATGTTGAAAACCACATGATATCACTTGTTTGTGGGCTATAAACCTCAAAGCAACAAAGGAACAGGACAAACAAACAGAGACTCATGGACAATAGACTAGTGGTTACTAGAGGGTAAGGGGGAGGGAAGGGGAGAGGTAGATGGAGTAATAGTGGTCAAATATGTGGTGACAGAAAGAAATCTAACTATGGGCGGTGAACATACAATGCTATATATATATAATATATATATATATGCACATACATATAATATATGTGTATGTGTGTGTGTGTGTATGCCTTGCTGCTAAATTGTACACCTGAAACTTACTGGATTTCATTAACCAATGTCGCTATAATAATAATAATAAAAAATTTGTAAGGAAATTTGGTGAATGTTTGGGTACAATAAAAATGTATGCAATTTTTACATATTACCAAAATAATATAAACAAATGTAAAAAAGTAAATTGCATAATGCCAAAATTAAAAACGAGGCTCTGAAACAATATATACACATTATACACACACACACATGCACACACACACATACATATATGTCCTATATATCCCCCATAAATATTCAATCAAATAACTACATTCTACTTTCTGGCATGCTCTTCCTCTTGGAAGTCACATTGGGTTTTCCAGTTAATCTCAAGCAAGCATACCGAGATGCCGTTAATGTTAAACAGCAAAATCACTTGATTAACACATTAAAATGGTCATGGTCATCTTCATTTACCTCAATAAAGAATGTTCATTACTTTCAGTGGCTCCTTATTGCTATATGTCTGAAATTACGAGACAAAACGAGTCAGCAAAGCAGTAGGAGATCCATTACCTCTACCCCCCCATCCCTGAAGGAAAAAACAAAACAAAACAAAACACAGCACTTTCAATGACATGATTCACCTGGGAATAAAAAGAGCTATGCCAACATCAACTAAAACTCACCACAGTTGGTGAGGTTAAAATCAATACCAGGCCCTTAAAGGAACATAAACATATTTATCTGAGATCATGTAACAAATTGGTGCAACAACCAGAAAAGTAGACCAGAATGCGTGTCCTTTAATCACCATATCTTAGTCTCCCTCTAAACTATCGGGCTGGTTACCCAAACCTTTATCCCAGTTACACTTCTGCTTCAGAGTTTTCCTCCTAAAAAAAAAAGAATGGAAGTGTGGAGGAGGACAGAGATTGGTTCAATAATCCAGCTGTGTTAATAGTGCCCTCAATGGAAAAAGAACAAGGAATGAAGAAAAGATTTGGCCTTCTTGTCCTTCGAATGCAATGCATGGATGATCACAAAACCAAATCTCCAATAAACTAAGAAAACTGACAAGAATGGAATATACAACATACCACTCCAATTGTCCCCATGAGCATCTGCAGTTCTAGCCACCATTAGTTCTCACCACGCTAAAATACATTTTTTTCAGAGCTTCTTCTCTGTAATTAAACCACTCTGAAGGTTCCAAAATGTCTTTTCATGGAGAACATTATCCCATATATCCTGATCGCTGTGATGATACTCATTTAAGGAACACAAGAAACAGGTATACTAATCCCAGTGGGGGGGGGGAGGGGAAGCCAAAAGCTGAAAAGAGGCCCCCAAGAAGTCTAAGAGTTCATAAGTAAAAAAGTGACAAGTCAAAGTCACTGAAGTTGATACTGGGCTGTGTCTAAATGTTGAGCTGACTCCCTCCCGAGTCATCACTAGGAAATGGGTCAAAATTACAAATGACAAAAAGTTAGATGAATACTCTCTTCTGTCTACGTATGCATACAACATGCATGACTTGATACATCAAAGGTTTTATTTTGCAAATTAACTAACCCAACAATGTTTCTTACTTTATCTAGATGGTTCTCTGAAAACCACATTGAGTTTTCCCCCATGTACTATAACTTATTTGGATAATGAACTCCATGTTTGCTTCACAAAAGTTAATCCCTATTTAATCACACCCTTGGCCTAACATACTGTTTATCTATACAGGGAGCCTTTTCCAAAAAATAATAATACCTTTTCACAGCAACATGGAAAGATGAAAATCATTCAAACGAATGCTACTGTTTTTTTCTCTAACTGAAATCTGTTCTGTTTAACTTATACAATTGACCCTTGAACAACACAGGTTTAAACTGCATGGGTCCACTTATACACAGATTTTTTTTTCAATAAATACGAACAGTACTGTAAATGTATTTTCTCTTCCAAATGATTTTCTTAATAATTTTTTTCTTACTTTATTGTAAGACTACAGTATATAATACATATAACATACAAAATACGTGTTCATTGACTGTTTATATTATCCGTAAGGCTTCCACTCAACAGAGGTGATCCGCAGTTAAGATTCTGGGGAGTCAAAAGTTATACAAGGATTTTCAACTATGCAGGGGTGAGGTGGGATCGCACCCCGCCCCTGCCCCCATCCCCACACCCGCCCCCAACCCCAATCCTGACCTTGTTCCAGGGTCAGCTGTAATTACATTTGGAATGGTTTAACATCTGAAAAGGTATTCCGACTGAGGCCTGAAGTGGGGAAACTTACGTAGAAGTAGACGCAGAAAACACAAATCATGATTTTTAATAGGTCACAACAGCAAAGAGTAACCTAGCCAACCATCCCATCAAGTGTATTTTCATGGTACCTCTGTAAACATTCAGAAGACAATAATCACTTCGCCTTCTACCATACAATAGGTTAGAAATTCTAGACTTAAAATCAGAAGGCCCAGGACTTGTCCTTGTCACGGATTCCTTACTTGTTAAGTAGCAACCTGCTGCCTAACACTGTGCCATTACACGGCTGCCTTTAAGGAGCGTACACTCTGGAGTCGAGTCAGATAGTCACACGACGCAGAATACCAAAATACCGATACAACACAGCTACATGCATCCCTTAACTTGTTCACTGGATACACCCAAGCCAACTGGCACTAGAACTCATTTTCCAATTACGCAGCATCCCTTGTCCGCAGACCTCCCAGTGGTCCTCCTTACCATTGTGGCCCGTCCCTTGAGCGGGCACCGGCGGAGCCACTTCCTGTGGGATGGCAGTAGGGCACCCAGCTGCCACGAGCGACTGAAGATCCGGGTGCCGAAGAGCCTGAGCCTTTAATGATATAATTTGACTGGGCTGATGCTTCAATGGACCGATTCTTTCTCGAAGTTCCTCTCTGCTATTTCTATGAAGATTCAGGATTCTAGAGTTGGAGGGAACTTGCATGGGCGTCTCACAATGGGGAGTGAGTTTCCTGAACGGGTGCTGGTTGCCCCCAGGCCTGTTTTGTTTTTACCCTGCCACGCTAGGTTGGGGCACATTTGGAAATGACACTAGCATTGTTTCTTTAAGAACATGGGTTAGGTCTGGGTTACCCTGGGGAAAATTCTAGAAGGAGCTCTTAGAGTTTTAGATATACCAGGAGAGAAGTATCTAGTAAAAGAAATGAGGGATACACATTGGGTATAAGGAGAAAACGCGTCACTGGTGTGGAGGGGTAGGTAACAGCTTGGAGGCAGGGCAGGAAAGAGACACAGGGGCCAGTGGACCGATGATTGCAAGGCCAACGTGGTTAATTTCAGATCCCCAGGGTCCTAGATCTCACTGGCTTTGTCACAGAAGGTTACCGCTGGGCATCCCTCCTTCTTATGCTTTGTCACTCCTCAGTCGAAAGTGGGGATAATAACATGTTGCCAGTGACCTCTTTCCAAGGGGCTGGGCTCCTAACCCGTGCCCTTGAAGGAGCCTCGAAGAGCACTGGATCCACGTCCTGGCGTGGCCATGCTGGCTTCGTGTCCTAGGGAACATCCTAAAGCGCCCGCTAAGCTCAGTTCCATATCTGTCACAAGAAGGGGTTTGGAGTTTGCCCCTTGAATGAAGTCTGTCTCCGCCAAAAGATTTCCATACGCTAAGTGCTTTAAGTTCCCCCAAGGAAAGTTTTTCTATAAATTACAAATGGCTTTGAGAGCCTCATCAACCCAACCCTTCTCCCCTCGCTGCTCTCCTCAGCACAGGCAAGAGAATTGCTTAAAATGCATTGGTAGCTTACAGGTAATGGGCAGGCAGAAGGAAGGGGGAGGGGTGGGGAATGTAAAGGATTCTTTAGAGTAAAGCCCCACCAAGCCATTAAAGCATTATACAAGATAGAATGCGGATTAGCGTGTTTATTGCAGAAGCCTTTCTGAACATCCTACCTGGCTACTGAGAGTCACAAGGCATTTGTTGTCACATTTCATTTCTCATTAACAATGGCACAGAAGCCAGGGTACACTGACATTTCTCTCAATAGCCCAGAATCACGAGGGAGGGGGAGTTACTCAACAGCACAGTTTCCTTTCTTACTGTTGATGTGCTACTTAAGGACTGGCACTGCCCCCCATTTTTAATTAGAAACTGTTGCAGTAAGAACATAGAACTCCAAATTCGCATGGGCCTACTGTCGGGTGTAAAGGCATCGTATCTCAGGTCTTTACTCCTTTAAAGGTCATTAGAAACCCTACCTTCTGAGCATTGACTTCGCCAGAACGATCTCTAATCACTCAAAGCATAACACCCAATAAGAGAGGACCAGACCTGGGAGGGGAGGGGCAGGTCGTGGGGAGGAAACAACGGGATGAACAGAGGCTGAGCGAGGGGTGGCTCCGAGTGTGTGTGGCACGAGCCACCCGCCGCAGACCACACGTGGAATGGAAGGGAGACCACGCAGGCTCGGACAGGACGCAGAGCCCGGGGGCTGGCAGGGACGTCCCCAGCAGCCCCCGCCCCAAACCCGCACGTACTTCTTGCCAGCAGACGGGCCCACAGCAGCTGCTCCGCTGTGGAGGGGCACCCACAGTCATCTCCCGGCCAAAAGGATTCTATCGTCTTCATTAGGTTTTGTTTTTGTGTTTTTGTTTTTGCGTCAAAGATAAGAAATAACACGCCCCGCGGCCACACTCCCCAGATACAGCTGTATTTGCAACCGTCAAAAGAACCACCGATGATTCTGGCTTCCGTAAGAGCTTAGAATTTCTTGAGAAATAAAGTAAGAGGAAGAAGAAGAGAAGTTCGGCAAAGTCGTTCAAATCTGTGCTCGTTCGAACACACGGGTAGAAAAATTTTAGAAGGAAGCGTGATGGGGGTTGGGAGACAGGCTTTTGGCCATGTCAGTAAATCAACCTTTGTCCTGTTTAGCTTGAGCCATCAGACACCGCAGAGGGGTAGAATTTTTGCCACTGCGCCTCCCCTCTCTCCCCAGAAAGATCTAGAATAGGTTAATTCACTCATGCTTCCTATCGTCCTTGACAGGAAAAGAACTGGGGATTTCACAAGTAATACGTATAAAATCTTCCTTAACCTAGAAAACACTCGGAGGAAAAAGCAACTCGGAACCGAGACCTAAAACCGAAACACGGAAAAGAGAAAAACGAACTGGCCCCACTAAGAGGTGGGAGACATGATCACCGCGGGTCCGGATCTTTCTAAAACCACTGTCCGTTTACACACAAAGCGCTTACTTCAGAACACCCCAGGTAATACGCGATGACAGGAAGAGGCTTTGTTCTTTTAAAGAACAACAGATTGGGAAAAAAAAATATTTCGATCCCGTCAGACAACAGGTGAAACATCTTTTCTGCCTGGAAAAAAGTAATCTAGCCGAGAAAATTGATTTCCTCCTACCCTTCGTTCTCCCCAAAGGAGATCAGAAAGAGAAAAAAAACAAAACAAAACAGAAAAACATATGTCCTGGAGATAAATCTGGATAACGAGCACCGTAAACATTCGTAAGAGACACACGACTACCTCACAGGTCTTTGGAAAAAATATTTTAAGACGTACACGTGAGTCAAACACTGCAGTAAAATGAACTTATTGTTTAATTGTTTTTATACATGGCAGAGGCAGTTAAAGTCTTGTCACTCACCTGATGAAATCTGATCTCTTCCAAATCATCTCATCCAACAGAGTCGAAGACATAATTCAACCCCAAGACGTCTTGTGGGAAACGCAGGTCAGCTTTAAAGCACCAGGTGGATAAAGAATCATGATTTAGTCTCTTGACCTTGCATTTTAGGGGTCTTTTGCTTAGAGCCTGTCACTTATGGGCTATGCAAGGCTTATTTCAAGTTTAAATGGACTTTGTAGAATAAGCTGACTTTTTTTTTCGTCAGAATAAATGAAGTGCTAAAAAAATACTCTTCTATCTCATCCCTACTTCTAAGGTGCCAACGGGCAGAAGGGGAGTGGAAGGAGGAGAGACCTGCAGCCTCCCTCTTCCCCTCTCCCCACCTCCGCTTGGCATTACAGTGGACAAAAATCAGGGACTATTTCAAGACCCCAGAACCAACGGAAAAATGGGGGTTGGCATGTCTTCACGCTGGACTGCGGTAGTTCTGTTGAACTCTAAGGGGCAAATTTCCCGGCCGACTTTGCGTCCAGCCCCAGCTGTGGGCGAATTGAAACCAACATTCTATAGTCTTCTATCAGATTAAAACAATAAGACAGGGAGTAATAATAACCGTAAATACTAACATAGGGCTTGCCCTGTGCCAGGTACCATTCTACATGCTTTGCATATATGAACTCACTAATCCTCCCAACAACAACTCCTTGAGGTAGATGCTGGACACAAGCGAATATAAACTTGATTACACTCGAGAAATAAAAAGCTTCATAATGCTGGGTGGTAAAATGACACAGAGATAGATGGGTGATAATTTTGAAGAGGAATCTCTGAAACCTAACATAGGTTGTTGCTCTGTGTGTTGCTGGGGCAAATGATATACCAAAACAAAACCCATATAAGGATCTCTTATCTGCATTTTGTTTAAACAGCTTTTGTTTATATATTGCCACTAAAGAGAATACTAATCTCTGAAGAGAAAAAGACTAAAAGAGATTTTGGGGAGACGATATATGATACAGGGTGAAATGACCTCACAGTAGCTACAACTCTTTCATCAACTTGAGGAAAATTATCTAGACTCAGGTAAAGCGCTACAAATTCGAAGGAAAGCTGGGCTGGTCCCTCTTAGAAATCATAAAGATTACAGCTTTCGCTTCCTCGGAGTCTTCCTAGTCCATTTCCTAGTAGCTAAAATAATAATAAGCACATGGAAAAGGAGGCCAAGAGAGGATAAGAAATGTTTCCGTATTGCATTGCATTTGGGGGCAGCACGGGGACAGCCTCAGAGCGCTAGAAAAAAGTGGGGTGGGGGAGGGGAATCACACTTGACAAGGGCTCCTCTCCACCTGTGATCTGCCTTCTCACCCATGTGACATTCGGCTGTTGGAACACCAGGGAGGGAGAGAGGACCAGCTGTATCCGAAGCCACTGGCCAGGGCAGCCTCGGACCGCACGGCCAGCCACGCTCAACAGATAACCGAGAGCCAGGAGGAAAACGGCGAGTCCTACCCAGGCTCCCGTACACGCTGGAGAAGCCGCTGGCTTTCTTTCAAAACCGCTTCCCCGCTCTTTGACTAAACCTCTGGGAAAAGCTGTCTTTTTAAGGACACGGCCCTGCTGGCCCCATCAGTCCAGTCACTCAGTCATTTACTGACCCCACTGCGAGAGAATTTTTCATCAACGCGAAATGGCCCCGCTCGGTGTTCAGTCAGTCTGGACCGCTGAGAAACGGGATTCCAAATGTCCAGGATGAATATTTGTGATATTTACCCTAGCTAGCCCCAGAGTTAGGATAGTTTTAAAATGTTTTTGCGCGGTGTTTACAGGTTGCTGACCTTTTAGAATCTGTCCCGTGGTGAGGACGGAACATTTTCTGACCAAACATTTTTATTTTTTTTCAAATAAAGGTTTATTAGGAACACAGCTTACCGCCTACCACTCCCTTATGACACTGGTCCCGAAGGAACTATGATGAGAAACTGTGGGCAGGTAAGACATGGAAAGGGGAATGACAAATCTTATTCTTTTTTTTTTTTCCTCTCAAGGTAAAAGCCTGCCTTCATACTGATTTTCAGATGTGGCATATACATAGTTTATCTTCCAGATAATCTCAATGTGTCTTACTCGAATAAACAAATAAAATTTATGAGAATGAAAAAAAAACAGATGAATCTAATCTGTTAACAACCGTTACACACACACACACACACACACACACACACACACACACACTGACCAGATACTCGATTGACTCTGTGACAGAACAGACATTCCTGGCAGCCCCCAACCTGTCGGTCGTCACAGAGATGTAGATCCACCTGTCTATTTTCTCACGGCAAAAACGCTTTATCAATTGATCTGACAGGAAAGGGACAGGGAAACCGTTCGGAAATGACTCTTTGCATATTTAGCTTAATCTTGAGGTTTCTGAATATTGAAAAACTAACACCTTAAAATCCTAATACCCTTTGAACTGTGACTTGCAGGCACCATTAATTCCTGGGAGTCTGAGTTCTTACTGTAATACGACGACAGACCCCACAACAGCGTGTGGACTGTCACCACGGTCCGACACCGGCTTCTACGAGCTGGAGTCTGATGGTAACAAACGTTAACACGAAACGCCACCCTGTGCCTGTTGTTCATGTATGATGCACATTTCGGTGACTAGAATTTGGGTTCACTGACTGGGATCTGCCAGGAAGACAGGGAGGGGTCAAAGTCAAGGACCAACACCCGCCAGGTGCCCTCGGGCTTCGTGCTGCAGCATGGGCAGCCTCGCCTTCTCTGGGAACAAGCATTCGCTCAGCCCCCCACCCTGACCCTCGGCACAGCACCCTGAGTCCACGCCACAGGTCAGTGTAGAAGGCGCTCTCCCGCCTCTTACCTTGGTCTCTAATTCTGGTTAGCGAAAGGGTTTTCCTATAAAACGTTTTTGTCTTCAATTAACCAAGCTGCTCAATGGTTAAGAGTCTTTACGTTAGCCAATTCTATTACTCAGCTGTAACATATATAATCATGATCATAATAATGATAATAATAAAATTAATAATATAAACATCAGTTCCTTAAGAAGTTCTCCTTAGCTAAGTCAAAGAAACTATTCTCAGCCATCCAGGCACAAAAGCTTCACTCAACAGCTATGTACTGAGTTCTTGGGAATGTATCTAGAATCACAGGAATGTTGTCAGTTTATGCTAAACTCATTCGAGATAGAATGTATCTTAGCATACTAACATTATATATCTTAAGGCTGGGCTCACCATATGCTGAACAAATGGCTGGAGGGTATAGAAAATTAATGAATTTTTCGTTCCCCACAGAAACTGTTTCCAACTAGATGGTGTGGATACAGGCGCTTCTTTTTATGGGGTTCTTCCATATTCTAAAATTTTGTCTCCCAGTGCAAAAGGTCATTTTACCCTCACATATATGAAAGTGGCATAGAATATACTAAATAAAGAGAACGAGCGTCAAAGAAACTTCATTCCTTACTGTCTAACACGCTCCACTTAAAAAAAAATCATTGTTAGCTACAAATATGAGGACCTGTTGAGAACTTAGTGCTAGACCCATCTAAAAGAGACCGTTTTTCTTGATTCTAAATAATGTATGGCAACCAGCAGGAGGAATAAATTTAAATCAGATGTTCTGACTGAGGTGATTAGAAATTTATACCACCAATGTGTGTGTGTGTGTGTGTGTGTAGAAGTGTTTTTTAACGTCAGCATTCATTCAAAGTGAACGTATAAGTATATACTTTTTGCTAGTATAGTCATATTTGCTCCTTAATTCATTTTCTTTATAAGGAGAAGGAAGACCAGTCTGAACCATTTAAAAATCAGAACTAAAAATTGTCATTTAAAGAGCTGCTGTTTGTTTTCAAGTACATTATGACTAGAACTAAATCAGTAATACGTAAGTTGTTGCCACATCCTCAAGATGTGGACTTGATGTCCTTTGTTGAGTATATTCACGTATCTACCACAGTTTCATAAGATCTGCTCATGTGAGGAAAATCCTTTAGATTCAGTCGAAAGGGAAGTGTCAAAATATTTTGAAAGGGGGATGCAGTTGATAAAAATATGAAGCTATTTCTAATTTGAAATAAGGGAAACAAATGAAATAATGGTCCCATTAAACAATATATAAGATACATATAGGCCCTAGGCGGTTTCATTTGTTTATAAAACAGAGAGAGGATATTCATTAGTTTTATTCCAAGAAGGTTTTTGTTGTTGTTTATTTTTGGTTTGGCTATATATGTCTAACCTCTCGATTTGTAGATCAGCAAGTTTCTGTACATGTGGAGAATATGCTTTAATTAGCATAGTAATCACTTTTCCAAAGTGCTGAAATAATGTTTCTCTTATCAACCCACATTAAACTTGCCACTCCTGAAAAAAAAAGGAGGAAAACCATGTTCATGGAGAATCATAATGGAAATTTCTTCCTGCCTCAATTATCAAAAGTTCTGAATTAGTAGGTCTAAATTAAATTTTCACATATATTAGGGAAGAATTGTAAATCTCAAAAAAAAAAAAAACACAACAGGCCTACAGATATTTTAAGCACTTACCTATTATTTATACCTCTTCAATCAGACAAACTTTCTTGAATGGAAAAGGCCTTAAAATAGGAAGTTTAAAAAAAACGGAATTCTTGTAAGTTTGGCAACCCCCATAACTTTACTTTGGAGCTGATTCGATGAGGAAAAGGAGGTAAGGGAATGAGTGCTGTGTAGTAGTAAAAACAAGTTTTGCTTCTGAAATCTAAGCTTTAGTTCCAATGATGTACGAGAATCTATTACACAGTATTTGCCGAAGACATAAATGGTGAGTGTGCAGGCTGGTGACAGGCATTCCTGGAAGGTCAATGGGACTTAAAATCTCGGTTGTCTTGGCTCCCTCCTCCCTCCCCGCTCCTGGGATGTAACCGTCCATCCAGTCCACCAGCTCCTTCTCCATGTTGCCTGCCCCTGTTTGCTTCCACCTGTTTTTCTCCGCCCAAAGCCAGAGCTTGCAACCTCACGCCTGTATTTCCGAAGTCACCACCAAGTAAGCTTCCCACCTTTGTTCTCTCCGCACTTCACCACCAAATAAACATTCCTGAATTCCACCTTGACATGTGTTTTAACAGCCTTCCAAGAGACCCCCTCCCCTGCCAAGTAAAATCTGCACCTTTTCCACCAGGGAATCAAGTGGCCCAGGGTTTGGCTCTACGCTGCCTTTTGAGCTCCAGGGTCTAGTTCTCTCCCTCATCCTCAGTGTCCAGTTATGTCGCCACCCAACGAGCCAGCTGCCCTGGCACCATCCCATAGGGGGCACTGAAACACCACTAATACATCAGAAATAAAGTGCCAGGTTGCTGCCCTCACACTCCTCGCTCACGGAGCAGACAACGTCCTGGCAATGAGACCATGTGACTGCACCCATGTAAACTGCATCTATCCATGGCGGGAATGCTAACTGCATCCAATGACGAGCGATACGAAAAACTGTAAAATCAAAGACAAGTCCAAATACGTTAAAATGTCACGTTACGTTCAAAGCATCTAATGGACGTCTTAGGTATACCAATTTTTTTAATAGAAAATCATTTTCCCACCACTCTTCTCTACTAGAAAATTTTCAACTAACATTCAAGGAGTCGTGTGCGTAGCTCACCAGAGGCACCCGTATCTCAGTCTGTCTTCACCCTGGACACCTGGTCTGCCGGCAGCCCCATGAACATACCTTGCCATTCTTCCTTCCTATGTACACGTCCTTCCTTCCTCTGGAACACCTTTCTTACTGCGTTCTCAGGCCCCTATAATGATATTTCCTTAGGCTCATTAACCAAAATTAATCTGTCTTCCAAAATCCTATATCATCTCTGACACGACCATACAGATTTTTGTGTTGTTTTTTTCTTTTCTAAGAAAGAATTTATACCTATCTCATGCCAAACTCTGTTTTGAAGAGTCTTATGTGCATTTTTCCACTTTTTCAAAGTAACCTTAGATATCATCTTTATTTCCATTTTACAGATGGATAAACTTGGGTATACTGAAACCGGATAACTCGCTCAAAGTCACACATCCGGGAAGGGGCATGGTCTAAACCCAGACATACCACATTCTAGAGCCTGAGCTCTTCCCACAATGCCATAGGGCTTCTGTCATACCTCCCCAGCCCTGGCACACGTTATTTGAGGGCAGGCATCATATTTTTGGTACCTATGTGCCTCTCCCCAGTCCCCAAAAGAGAGCCATTCTTGACCATCACAGGTAGGAAGTAACAGATAGTGGTAACAGTGATGCTGGGACTCTCGTCCCTCCGACAGGAGTGTTGTGCAGACCCCACTACACCCACTGTTCTAACGCTCCAGGATGTGATGAGGCTCCCTCCATCTGAAGGGCAAAGCCAGACTCTGCGAGAGCAGCATTGCAGAAGCGCGCAATTCGCAACCACCTTTCTATGATCTTCTGCTAAATTAGTCTTAGAAATGTTAGTTACAGCTTTTAAGTACTCCCGGTCAACTTCTTTCTCAAGTCTTCTAAAAAGTTCACCATCTAACACTGTTCCAACTTCCCAGTACTATAGGAGAACAGTCAAGTAAGGCCATATGCTCATTTGTTAAGCAGCTTGACATACATATACAACCAAGCAACCGCAGACTAGAGTAATCAGAATGACAAGGTACTATAAAAGATTTTAAAAATTAGGGATGCCCAAACATCTCATGCAGACATAACTTAATTTGAAATGAGAGGACTCATCAAAACAGGAAGAGAGTACAAAGATTTAGCTACATGTCTATCATTATAAAAACTAAGACCAGCCTAAATAGCTCACCATAAGGAACTTTAAATAAATGATGGTGCCTCCGAACAACGGACTATTTGCCATCAGAAATTATTCAGTCATTTAATAAATGTCGAGTGCCTCATCTGTAGGAAACAAATAAAAAACTGATACCTGCCCTCACTGTGCTTTGAGTCTAGATGATAATATAGAAGGATATATAAGGACAAGAAATGTCGCATTGTTGAGGGGCACAGGGTTACCACAGAGTATAATTTGTGTGAATTAACTTTCTGTTGCTGCAATTTCATGGAGGAAGGGTGACCTTTCCAACAAATAGGCTGGAGCAATTAAATATTCATAGATCAAAAAAAAAAAAACCAACTTTGAGCTAAACTTCACACCTTATTCAAAAATTAACTCCAAATGGATCACAGACTTAAACATAAATGTAAAACTATAAACATAATCTTAGAGAACAGTCAGAGAAAATCTTTGGGATCTAGAGCATGGCAAAGAGTTCTAGAACTTTACACAAAAAGCACAACGAATAAAGAAAAAAACTGATAAATTGGAGGACACCAAACTAAAAAACTTTTGTCCTGCGAGAGACTCTCTTAAGAGGATGAAAAGACAAATTACAGATTGGGAGCTGATTACAAATTACAGATTACAAAGCACGTAGCTGACAAAGAACTGTATCTAGACTGTATGAAGGATTCTCAAAACACAGGTAGCAAAGATACAGGGAAACAGAATCATTCATACACTGCTCACGGGAAGGCACAATAATATAGCTGCTGTGGAAAACAACAGTATCTTAAAAAAAAAAAATTTAAGCATGCAATCACACAATTGTACTTCTGGGCATTTATCTGGAGAAATGAAAATTATGTCCGCAGAAAAACCTGTTTATGATTATTCGTAGTAGCTTTATTCATAATCTGGAAAAAATCTAGTGGGTGAATGGTTAAAAAATCTGTTATGTCCACACTCAAGGAATACTATTCAGCAATAAAAAGGAATACACTATTGACATTTGGGCAATTCTGCAGAGAATTATGTGGAATAATAAAAGCCAATCCCAAAAGGTTACATAGTGCATGACTGCACTTATATTTTATTCTTGAAATGACAATTATAGAAATGGGCTGCCAGGGTTAAAAAGCAGGTGGGGAGTAGATAAAGCTATAAAAGGAATGCTCAGTCATTCCCATTCATTCATTAATGTGTCCACAAACATCATCAGGTACTGCTTGATACTGAGGTGGGCAGCAAGATGAATTAGAAACACTCTGTGCTACTCATGTTATAAAAACTTTAAAAAATGGGTCGAAAAATGAAGAGTTCCACAGTTTAATTTTTAACTCATTTTTCTCCATACTGTACATAGTATATTTTAATTGACTATGATTTTTGTAACTAATGTTGGGCATCTCTGTGTTTTCTCAATTTTTCGTGATTGTCATTAATGCAGAACAATAATAACAAGAAACTAGAAATAAAAAGACCAAAAAAACTGAAAAATAAAAAAAAATTAAAGATAGGTTAATTCTTACAAAACTTCTCAATTCAAATTGCTAATATGTGAAAAATTAGTAATTACAGAACAATTTTTTTCTCCTCCACACTGTTGTTTAAACTTGATCATTTTGGGTTCCAATTTTTTTTTTTCTTTTTTTTTTCCTGAAGCAACCCTTGGTTGACCTCACAGATTGCAAGACCTTGTCAACTTACAATCCCTTATGTTATTTTTTACGCCTATAGCTACTAGTCTTCCTACATGGCCTCCCATCCAACTACTAACCAGGCCCGACCCTACTTAGCTTCCAAGATCAGACAGGATTGGGCTTGTTCAGGGTGGCATGGCCGTAGACTCCAATTGTTTTCTGTTGACTAATCTCTAGGTTATTCTTGAACTCTACTCCCTAGCCATGCACGACCACTTTCGGCTCCTCTAACTGGTGTGTTCTTTTCTAGGGATCTGGTATATTCTCTCAGTCTTGAACGCTCTCCCACCTAACACTTTGACTATATCCTACTAAATCTTCAGGCCTTGAAGATACTTTTTTGGTGAAATTTTCAGATCCCTCAGAAGGCTGGGCGAAGCGCACCGTATGTATCCTGTAATTACTTCAGTACACTGTAATCACCTCTTTACTTGTCTGTCTTCCCCCGCTGGACCTAAAGCTCTGTGAGGCTGGGACAATGTTTTGTTCACTATTTCATCCAGCATTCAGAAAACGGCTTGATCCATGGCAGATGCTCAACAAATATCTACGAGTGATGAAAGAATGAGAATACATGAACAAATAGATTCTGGTATAGAAAGATGGGCAACACCTCGTTCACTCAGATGGCTGGTTCCTGCTGGTGAAATTGGTCAACAGCATGAGGAAGGTCCCTGGAGAGGCCCCAAATCTATTTCAGAGCTTCATCCTTCTACTGCTATACAATCTAGAAGCTTAAACACCTTTCCTGAAAACCACACCTAACCTAACAGGTGTCTCCTGTGAGCCACTCGTGGAAGTACCAAAGTCCTTTTCTGCAAATACCACAAGGTCCTTGAGAAGATCCATCACGTGACTTCAGTGTGCGCCCAGTAGCTAGGGATGGTGTTTGGGGGCGAAGCTGGCGTAAAAGGCTGCCTAATATTTAGGTAAGTGCATCCGACTGCTTCACTTTCCTGGAGAAAATCAAAGGCCCGGGTACTCGAAAGCGAGGACTTCCTGGTAGTGAAGTCTGTCACTAAGCTTGCGTCTTTCTCAGTTTTGGAACTGCCCCCCTTCAAACCCCAGTTCTGAGAGAGCTCAGCAGCGCTCCCGGGACACAGGCCTTACACAGGACGCGTGCCTGTCCTTGTTTTTCTCCCGACTCATTTCACAAGGCTCTTCCCGCCGCAAACATCAGCACCGTCTTTCCTCCCGACCTCTGTCAACGGCGCTCGGAAGTGTGAACCGCGGTCATTACCTGCCCTGTTTATTCAGTGTTAAGTATTAACAAGGCCTGTGCATCTCAGCTGCTGCCATATTTCTCCAGGAAAGGCATGCCTGCGTCAATGCTCTAACGCAAACAGGAGCCTTGTCCTTTTCCAAGGTGGGGGTGGGGAGAAGTCTTGGAGACGATCGAAAGGAGAGCAAAAAACAGTGGCTATGTTTAAAATATTATTTTCATATTTAAAATATTTTCAGAGACACCTGAAATAATCGTGCCATGAAATCTTGTTCGTGAGTGATTGTGCCCGTGCATTTGGTCGATTGAGGAATTTGCTAATCTGGGGGTTTTATATAAAGCACATGTTTCCAGGTTTGTGGACAAGGGCTTCAAACAGTTTGATTGAGTAAATAGTGTACAAATTTTTTACAGAATAACGAGGAAAGCAATCGGCCTGGGAACAGAACTCTCTTTGTTGAAGGTCAGCACGTTTGGTGTCTTGTACGGAACGGCTATGTCAGTGGGTGGGAGCTGCTTCTCGGGAGGGGAAAGGACGCTGACAATATTTACTTGGGCACAAAGAAGGGTGAAGGGTTTTCTTCAAACTCCTATCATATCAGATGCTGCTTGTGAGACAGTGAAATTGCAAAACTTGCAAGGAGGGCCGAACACCATGCAGAAGAGATCAAATACAAATAAAAAATTGACAAAGGAAAAAAAACAAAACAAAACAAAACCTTTCCTTCCGTAGAGGAGCTTTTCTGGAAAAATTGGCTCACTCTCATAAATTTACCTAAGTTGAGGCTTGGGTCAGGTGACAAGGCAAAATTCCATCCTCAGATAGTTGCAGAGACCTGTGGTGAAAAAGAGGCTAACCACATGCTTTCTGGACAAGATCTGATGCGTAGAAGGCAAAGCTGTAGGTCACCTTTTCATTTTTAAAGTACAGACGCATATAGAGATGAGACCAGACAGCGCGTGGAAAACAGAGGCTGGGTTTTTTTTTCCCCTGTCCGTACAGACTTAAGAAATAAAACAACACTGTCGCCATTAGGATTTACAAACACGTATGTTGGTTCAAGAGCCAGGGCTTGGCGCTACCCTTGCAAGCCTCGAATCCCAGTTTAACCACTTGGCAGCTGTGTGACCTTCGACACATTACTTAACTCTTTTTCATTTTCTATTCCTCGAAGGTGAGCATAGACTGCTTATGCAAAAGGTTAACGGGGGAGGGAAAAAAGGATGATCGGCAGGAAGTACTGGAGCAACATAACCTTCACATAAGACCAACTGCCACTGAGGGTCCCACAGGCACCAGGCATTTCATATACGTCATTCTAATCTCTGTCCAGTCCTGCGAGGTTAATACTATTATTTCCAGCTTATAAAATGGGAAAACTGAGTTTCAAAGTAGTTAAGGAATTAGACGTGGTCTCAAAACTGAAAAATGGCAAAACTACGTACCCACATTCCTTACCTAATTTCTTCCTCAGTTTTAAAAAAAATGACCCAAGAATTTCCCGTCCCTGATTCCTCTTTTCCTAATCCTACTCCAGTTGACAACTATATTACGAGTCTTTCTTCCTTCTTTCTTTCTTTGGCCAGTTTAACTTTCCTAAAGTCACTCCTCCACCTACATCCTAGAGTCATGGGTCCCCATACGTCTATTTAATCTGGTTTGCCCCCTGCGCCCTCTCCCCAACCCCACGGCCCCTACCAGATCCACCTCCATCATCAGCACCAGCATCGTAATGAGAGCCGACAGTTAGTTAGCACTTTTCCATGTGCTGAGATAGGTGCCATTATTATCCCCATTTCAGAGATGTAAAAACTGGGTCACTGAAAAGTTAAATAGCCCAAGAGGGGCAGAGCGCGTGGCAGAAACGGAGCACTGAGCTCGGCTGTCTGGCTCCAGAGTTCTCGGTCCAGCCCTACCTGTGCAGCCTCCAGACCCCAGTGAGCTTCTGATTCCAGCAGGAGAGAGGAATAACTGTTTAAAACGCTGGTAAATATTACTTCACAGTGTTTGAAACAAAACTGCTTCCTTTCTATTGTAAGTGTGCATTTTTAAGCACTACGCATTAACTAATTTTTACTGGGCTAGCCTAGGAACATTGTTTTTATGGGAACACACATTCTAAGTCCTCCTAAAACTATTGAAACAACCTGTTCATTAGTCAGGGGCTGCCTTAATTTCCAGTCAAGGGTAAAGTTCAAGTGGGAGAAACAGGAAAAGGGGGAAAAGGAGACATTTCAAATTCTCGTAGATACAATTCCTGCACAGCAGAATGCAATCTGGATAATACATCCCAACTTTTTCAGTGTGCTAAAAATAAACATAAATGGTTCATTAGAGCTAATCTGGCAGCCAAAAGTGAATATTAATAACACAGAAGATCAATAAGATGCCTAGCAAAGAACAATGGATTAACGTGGTTCTAGAAATAGCTAGATTTGTGTAGGCCAGGGAGGAAGCAACGGGACAAGAGGCAGAGTCAGAAGAGAAATTCATCTCTTCTCTGGACAATGCAAGGAACTGAGAACAGACAATAAAATATGCCCATTTCTTTTTTGGTTCTTCCCACTAAATAAGCAGGTTAGTCAATTTTTACCTTTCCCTTCCTGTCTTCATCTGCCACTACTAACTCAATAGAAGAATGTATAACCCTAGTTCAAACACAGGTCAAGACGGCCATTATAAATAACGTGAGATTACGCTATTACCTTCTCCCCCAGTTCCTGTCTTATGTGCTCTATTTAAGTAGAGGACTCCACATGGCAGCCTTTACCCAAAGCGTGTTCAGTGAAAAAAGGGGTCCCGCGGTCAAATAAATCTGGGAGATGCTGCATGAGACCCTCCCTTGTAAGATATGGAAGGCTCTGAGAAGTATTTCAGGAAAGACACCTGTCTAATATGTAACCAGGGTTTCTCAAGCCTTTAGCCATAGAATCCTTTTAACTTGAGCCCTATTAACATCTTGTACAGAATGCAGGTAAGAACTCTGGACCCAAGGAGAGCAAACCGAGTTGCCATCTTTCCTTTCTGTGTCACTTGGGAAGTCACTGAACTTCGTGGACTTCAGTTTCCTGAGTGAGCTGGACTATGTGACGGCCACAGGCTCTGTCCAGCCACACAGCACTGAGAGCATCTTCAACTCGTCTGCTTACGTAGCCGTGGTCACTGGCAAGCAGCCGGGCTCCTGTGAAGCCCACACCCCCGAGCACCGCCCATCAGGCAGGAGCGGCCCAGACAATGGGCTCTTTTTTGCCCTGCAATTTGGTCCTTGAGGCCCAGGCTGAGCACTAATATTGCAAAGTCTGTTTTGGGGGGATAAATGGAGAGAGAGAATTTGTAGGGAATTGTCAGAACAAGCTTACATTTGTTCTTTGAAACATTTGCTGGTAATTCAGACATGACTTCTAAAATAGTTTCTTGTGCCTTTTCATTTAAATATGCAAGTTTAATAAACATTATTCACTCAAAGCACAGAAATGAAGCAAACTCTTACAACTGATTCTTTAAGCCTACTTTCTTAGGCCACTTTTCTCAGCTGATTTCATTTGAAATGCTGTTAATCCTGACATTTCAACTTTTTTCTTTTTTCTTTTTCGTTTCGGAAAAATTATCAGTCTAGAGGATTGTTCCTAATACTAAAAATATGACTTTTCTACAGTTTTACAAAATTACTCGCCTTTACTTTTATTTACATGTTTTTCTCCCATAAAACAATTGAAAGAATACTATATATTATCCAAATACAAGTTGAGGTTGGGATTTTTACTTTCTTGTTTTTATAGTGAGGACATTCAACAGCAATAAGTGCCTAGCATGTGACAGATATTATTCTAAGCAATGCGTGTTTGCATTAATCTTAACAACAACCCTATAACATAGGTACCAGGATTATCCCAATTTTACAGATGTGGAAACCAAAGTACAGAGAAGGTAAGTGACTTGCCAAGGTCACCCGCTATTCTGTAAATGGCAGAGTTGAGATGTGAATCCAGAAGTCTGTGTCTGAATCATTCTTTAAATTTGTAAAAATGGTAGAACCGTAGGCATAAAAATGTATAAATTGTTGAGGGATGCAGTGGAATTATATGAACTCTACGGTGTAACTAAAGAAATAGAAATTTTTAACCTCTTGGTTCTACTGAAGTAGATCCAGGGGGAAAGGCCTGAGTTATATCGTGACGGATACAGGTTAAATACAAGAAAACACATTCTGTCTGTTCAAGGTACCTAAGGAGGCTGTGACATTGCCTTCCCAAATAAATGCTTGATACCGAAAGGGAGAGAACTTTCTCGAGAATTCTGGAAAAGTTCTCATGGAAATTAAAATGGGTTAAGTTAACTGTCCTTAACCTTGTCACTCTAATTCCTTCTTGAGAGTACCCACTTGATGATTGTTTTTCTAAGTCAGAACAGTCTTCAACATGTTAGTGGAGTAGCAGGAACTGAGATTAAAAAGACTCAGTGGCTGTTAACAACCAACATAATGCATAGACTTTGTCCCTACCCTGATCCACACAAACTGACCCGGAAAAGGCTTTTTGGAGATCATCATGGAAATTTCACTATGGACTGGGTAGAGATGATATCAAGGAGTTACTGTTAATTTTGTCTGATAATAGCATTATGATTATGTATGAAACGTCCATTGGTTTTAGAGATGCATTCTGAAGTAAATAAGAGTGAAATGACATTCTGAGAATGTTATTTTGATTTAAAAAAAATGAAAGAGGGGGGTTAGATGAAGTCAGCGTGGCAAAATCTTGATAATTGTTCAACCTGAATGATGGTTATAGGAGGCATCAATCCATGGCTCTCTCTGCTTCTGTACATGTTGCACAATTTTCAGGATAAAATATGCTGATAAAGGATATGGAAGGATTTTCTTATCCTAAGGCAACGAGTTATATAATGAGTGAACTACTTTGGGGGAAAAAAAAAAACCAAAAACTGCTCTAGAAATGGCCAGATACACACTTGGATACATGGTTCAGGTCCTAAGACTGAGACCAGGTAAGGAAGTGAGATGATGGGGAAGAGTACTTCCTGGGCAACGGCGGAACAGCGAGAGGCGAGAAGGAAAGAAGGACGAGCCACAGCCACGGCGCCCGCATTGTTCCAGGGAGGTTTTGGAAGACGGGCCCATCAGCTCCTATTCTGCTGTTCCTGCTTCGGCTTCCTGTACGAGTGTGCTTCCCACCCAGCTCTCTCCGCTGCTGCCAGGAAAACACTAAATAAAACGAGCCCGGTATCCCTGCTCACCTCTGCATTCGACATTTATAATCTCACCTGCTGATGGATTCTCAGTCCTCAGGAGAAACTGGTGTAATTTTGAGGCTGTGTGTGTGTGTGTGTGTGTGTGTGTGTGTGTTCAGCTCCTCCTTTACCACAGTGGCCATCAGGTATATCCTTGTCTTTTACCCAGTGGGTTATACCTTTATTATGAGATCAAGAGCCAAATTTCTACTTAGTATTCCAGGTGGGTTGAATATACATCATTTTCAGACAGCTAATATCCCTCAATAATTAGGAAATGAATTTTGTTTTTCAAAGAAAATGACCACATAGCTAAATCATTATACTCTCTCCAAGTATTTACTAGAAGCTCATTCAAACATTAAAAGGCAAATAAAAACCTTCAGAGACAGGAATAAACACTGAACAAATTAACTGGTCAGGCTGAACAAATATTGTATTTTCTAGCATCCTCTTTTTCCCCGCCCCAAAATATATTTCTAAAAATACACTACCTTTTGGCTTTTAATCGCCCTTGATGGTAAATTTTGCAGCCCACTTTTCTCACCTAACATGAAAATATAAATGTTTTCCTATTCCAATTCTTCATAAATGCCCAGCAATGATGAGAACATCTCATCAAGGGGAGACAGTAAACTTTATTTAATTTTCCTCCAACTACTAAATATCAGAGTGTTGCCATCGGTTTCATATTATAAATAATACTCTAACGAACATCTTCAGGTGCAAATACTTTCTTACATACTTATTTCTATAAAATTGATCCTCAGAGTATAATGGAAAAAAAACTAAACTCAGCACAGCATTTAATCATTTACCATAACACGAGAAAGAATGATTTTTAAAAAGATCCCACTGAGAGGTGAGTTGGCACAGATGAGCCCAACATCCCCAACTCCATAAACTGTGGCTCAGGCGGTGGGCTTCACCAAATGCCTTGTTGCTTCTTGGTGGTACATGCTGTTAGCCTTGATCTAGTCCCTTCCCCGAAATGCTCCCTGCTGCAGTTGTTTCTCTTACAGTGAGTTTGCAGTCCTGAATGTTCTGTGTCGCATTTCATCACTCCTTCTTTGCTGCCACAGCTTGTGCCTCGAACTTCCGCACTTCCCTCGTGCTCCCTCCCAGCAGAGCTAGTCGTTTGCATCATTGGCTGCTGCGTCTTGAACTCATCCTTTCATCCCTTACCGCGCCTACACGGGGCTCTGCAGACAGTAACCACTGCCGAGACACTAGCTGATTTCGACCACATTATTAACGTCATTCTGTTCTCCCAGCATGTAAGTTCCCTTTGCATTGTCCTCTGCCTCACCCAGGGCTTGAAAACACCTTTATTTAGCTTCTTCTACAAGTATGATGACTGTGCTGTTTACATCCTTTCCTAGATAATTAATGAAGAGGTTAAATAAGACCACTCTGAAGATAGAGTCCTACCCTCCTCTACGCCCAGTTCATTGCCATTTATCATTACACTCTCAGTCCTTCGGGCAATTTTCAATCAATCCGACACATTCGAGTCGATTTCAATTCTTTTTCTGAGCTAGGTTTCATGAGACCTGGTATCAGTTCTTCCGTTAACATCTGGATGTATTTAAAAATAATAATATAGCGAGTGAGCCCTTTTTGCTCCCTTGTTTTCAGATTTTGAAAAAAAAAAATCTATTACAGTGGTCTAACAAAAAATTGTATATATCTATGCGGTTGGTAGCCCACAGCTCTAATATCCCTTAGATGGTCATCTATTTACCCTCCCGAATGTTCTGTCAGCAATGCAATTTTCCTAATTCATTTATTTATTCAACAGCTGCCTATGGAATGCTTAGTGTGGGCGGGTACTGTGCTCGGTTGGGACAGGCTGAAAATGAATTCTATTTAGAGATTATTCAGGGCGCTTGTTCTGTGAAAGGGACAGGGCAATGCCCTCTTGAACTGTTATTTTTACTATACATCAACAGCACTGGATCAGGATGGGGCAGGGAGAAGAGAGAAAGCTCAGTTTGGACTTTTATTAGTAGCTACGATAAACAATCTCCTGGGGTAAGGATTCTGGAAAAGCAGCTAAAATAAAGAGATTAAAATGAATCCGTGCTTTGATTCTCTGTGACATCTCTGCCAACAATGCTGGACAATTTAGAATTGGATCTTCATCCTTTACCCATGTCAGTCAGTCAGTCAGTCAATCTGTCTGTCTGTCTCATTATTCTTCATGCTTTCCAAAGCTTCCATATAATGAGGAATCCATTACTACTTCCATTAACACTGGTTAACTCACCAGCCAAGACCTTGCCTATTTATTTGTGTTCTTTTTTTTTTTTTAATGAAACAGGTCTTCATTACTGTTTAATTATCCTTATTTGTCTTCTTAAAGGCCAGTTTTAAAAAGCAGTGCAGAAGCTCAGCCATTTTGCCATCAATGGCTCAGTCATTTGAGCACAATCATTAAGCTTATCTCCCTATTCATTTAACGTGAGGCCTCCTTTATCTCTGCTGCGCCTTCCTTTCTCTTCTTTATTATGTTTGTATTATTAGCCTTTGCACCACTGATCGCCATAAATACTTCTCAGTTGTAACTCTGGAACCTCTTCGATGATTCATGCTCTCTGGTGAGAGTCCTACAAACAGACTCCATTTACTCTCGGGCTTCTCTCTTCTTTCTTTCGAGTTTTGTGCACTTGTCATTGTCACCTGGATACAGCTTCTGGTTTCTCCAATGCTGTTTGGCCTTTGTGTGGAAACCACGGACCCCAAGGAAGCCCCTGCTCCCACTTTGCAAGGTGAGAAGTGCTGCAGAATGGGCAGGACTGGCCAGAGACCGCTGGGACACACCTGCCCCAGCGGGGCTGAGGACACATCTCGGTCAGACGGAACCCTGCTCAGCACGGCAGGGCACGAACGCTGATTCAGCAGGGGGAAAAGGGTGCCGATCCCTGTTTGGGAGTTTCTCACATCAAAATAGCACAACTGGCCACTTCCAGCAATGGTTCCTGTCCTCCTTACTGGCACTGCAACTAGGACAACTAATTCTCTCTCGTTTATCAGTTGTGCCTTGAAGACCGCAAACTAAGAGAATCACTAACTCGCCCTCCTCGCCACGCTTATATTTGAATTAAGATCTATGCACTCTTCTCTTTTTATTCCTTTCTTATTTGCATGGTATCTGAACTTGTGGCTTAATTGTTAGGCTAGATGAACTACCTACTAGTTTTCGCTCTGTATTGTAGCTCGAAAATGCATTTTTAATAGGAAAATTTTAAGAAAAAGACTTGTTTTAAAAAGCTCAACAAGGGAGAAGTCACAAACTAAATGAAAAAAGGGCTCTTATTACTATATTAGTAAGCATAATACTATTTGCAAATATTACATCTATCATTTCAATTACAGGCTTCTTTTAAAAAGACTGAAATAAGATACCCATAATTATTATATAAATGCCACTTTTTTTAAATCAGCTTAGCAAATGTGTGCATTTTTCTTTTTCCTCACTGAAATAAGAAAAGGTGCCAATTTATCACGCTCTTTAAAATTCATACCAAATAAATCAACCTAAAATTGTTTGATCCCAAGCCTGTATTTTTATCTAAAGTTACTGTGGGCAGTTCGGAGAGTACTCTTAGGTTGGTCTGACAGAATAAGGTGATGGAGACAAAATAAGGAGGATTTATTTCCTCCTCCGAGTGACAGCTACTCACATGTTCGCCCTCTTTTCACGAGGGAGCAGACGGAGCAATTCGATGAGCGGGAAGAAACGAATAAAGTGAGGCTCAGGTCCCTTTTTCCACATCCTTCTCTGCACCCGAGTATCTGTGTCCATGTGGCCCTGACTTATTTCCCGTACGATTCGTGTCTTCTCCTTCAGTTCTGGCGCTGACCCTGTCCATGGTTCCTTCCGCCTCTTCCCTCCCATTTGTAGGGTAACTGCATCCTCCATCTTTAAATGCCACACCACCCGCACAACAGTAACTTTAGTGGCAGCTTCGCCGGGGACAGAGGATTCAATTATTTCAAATTATAACCATCTATCGATAAACCACCACGCATTAGGCATTAGACAACGAACACCAGCTTCGGCAGGGGGCTGCCCTAAACTGTCCAAACACACACCGTGGGGCAAGACCGTCTCTTCGGGGTGAAGATAAACACCACAGGAAGCCTAAATCAGCCTTCACTGGTCAAACAAAATCAAGGGCCAGGCTTAGAACAGCATATTCCAAAGCACGCCGTTCTTGACCCCACCCATCATCTCCTCTCATCCTTGCCTTTTCTCAGTTTTTTTCCCTCTCCCTTCCTTCTTTCCCATCGTTTTTCTTCTGTGTTTCCTAAAAACGACAGGTTCTTTCACCTCACTTCAGCTCCCTCCCCTTCTGCCCTCAGGCACTTCCCGCCCGCTGCCTTCGGGATGTCCATCCTGGCCTCCCGGCTTGCTGACACGCACATGCTTGCCTCCAACCACTGCCAGCTAAGCGCTCAAGGGAGGAGGGTTCTGGGGCTGCCCGCTGCCCCCAGGAGAGCCTGACAGCAAAGGAGACGGTCAAAACCCAGGAGTGGTAAAAACCATCATCATCAGTACCTCTCTTGGCACTGCGGCGCCAGGCAGTGAGCGAGGCTCCCACCTTTGATAAGGAGAAGCCCAGAAATTACACAGATTAGTAACAGCATCGGCATATACTACCGTCTGACAAACCAGCTCTAGTTGCCTACGACAGGCAGCGAGTGCAGAGATTAAAATCCGACCAGAAAACAGCTGCAGAATCTCGTGAAACTAAATTACCTTTTCCTGCCACCAGTTAGAGCACCTCGCTCCAGCCTCTTACGTGAGAAAAAATTTTTAAATGGGTCATTTAAAATAAATTGGAACACAAATAGATTAGCAAAAAAGAAAACTTCTCCATTATCTTTCCAATGCTTACTCGTTCTATGATTTAAATATTTATTCCTCAAATACAGCCAGTCCATGTCCATGTGACATCATCAGGTCACTGGACCTTTCGCTCGCCTCCAAGGGTCAATGCTGAGATTTTGTGTATACAATATTATTACAGAAAGAATAAATATTTAAAAATGAAGTATGGACATTTTTTTCTCAGGCTACCTCAGAGTACAAAAAATGTCACACGCCTCAAACTTGGAGGAAGTTTGCGACTACGTGAGAGGGGTCTGTGAAGTTATTAGGGGACAGGCGAGGAACCCTCTGAGCCTGTCCCAATTCTTTCACTGAAATTTCGTTATATTACATTTTGAATCAAATAAGTAATCCATCAGCAAAGGCTTCGCAATATTGGTTATACAAAGATTTTCAATGAATGACGTTTGTAGAGGTGGAATTCCACTTAAATTTTATAATAATCCTGCAGTAGTGGCGTGGAAACTTTTATCCATCAATTTTAAACCTTTACAGGGTTAGTCACCGCATTTTGGAAGTGACAAGTTTAGTTTATTCAGAAACGTCCTTCTACCATCTCTACTTGCCAGGGTGCATCTGAAAATTTTCTTCTTTCACAAATTTTTTTTTGTTCCTTGAGTCCCAACAGGACTGTGATCTCACCACCCTGTGAATAATGCTTAAATTCTCCTAGTGTCCCTCCTGGCTTGATCCCTCATGCCAAGCGTGACTGGAAGCAACTGGATCAGTAACTGGAACTCACTTTGCTGCTTCCGCCCTGGCTCAGTGCCTTCCAGAGTGAGTACTAAAGAAATAAAAATTGTCCAAAGGAAATGTAGAATTTTGGATCCACACTGTAGCTCAGCCTCAGATCTTCCTCAGCCTTTAACGAGGCCGGTCTCATTTTCCCACCCACCAAAATGTATTTCCATAGCTCTAGTTGTATCGAGTTGTCAATTTAGATTGACGGTGCGAGAATCACAGAATTGGAAATTGTTCTAGGTATAATTTAGTTCAACCTACTCATTTTAAAAGACAAAGCAAAGGGAAGCTTCAAGTGGTTGGGTACCCTTTAATCAGAGTTAGTGATAAAATTCAGGCAAAATGGGAAGTGGCGGCTCTGGCCTATTTTTGCAACAAATGACCTGGTCTTGGTATCTGTTGAATCGCTAACATTGAACGCAGAGTGATTTTCATACGAACGAAAATTTCAGACTTGGAATTATTCTCCTTTCAAGGAGACTGAAATTGTTTGTCAGTTACAGCTAAACCAGATCTTTAAAATCATCCCACTTTTCCATTCAGTCCCTCACCAAGCCCGAGGAGGCTCAAAGTCCTTTGACGATAAAAACTCTTAACTTATCCGAAACTAATTTCTATTGCACATTACATACAAACCAGAGTATGCGACTCGCACTACTGGCACAGGTAGGTAGGCTGGTACAGTCCCACCGAAAGGCACTTAGTAATATGTTGTAAAACACTTTTAACACGTGAATCCTCTCCGGCCTATCCATGTCACTTCTAAAAATTTATTCAAAGAAAACCTTTCTAGAGATCTAAGAATGGGATCAATTTTTGTTCTTCCTTCTTTGCACTCTAGATAAAGTCCAAATTTTCTCACAACGCACTTACGTCCTTTCTGCCATGTGGGAGAAAAAAACACCTCTCGTGTAAAGAACGAAGGAATGCGACTGGCTGTTTATTCTCCAATGTCCCTTTTAGCTCTCGTGCTCTGGCTGGTTTTTTTCTGGTCAAAAAGTTCTAGAAAAGGAGAAACTGTGTTTCCCGGAAAAGGCCACCAGTTTTTATGGCAGAATCTCCAGTGTTCAGAGCATTGGTTGGTGTTTGAAGAAGAATAAGGATCCAGCTGAATCTTCTTCCCATGTGGACCTCACATCATTGATAGAACCAAAAAAGTTCTTTTTTGGACGCATGCTCTGAGTACGGCAGCAAACCTCAAGAGCGTTTTCTTGCCCTTCATAACTATGTCCTGTAGCAGTGACAGAGCCATGAATGACCATGAATAAGATGCAGTAATCAATTTCCAAATACAAAATGTAGGAATTTAGAAAAGGGAGAGAGGTTCGTGCAGAACTAAAACATCTGATGTGGTAATTTGGTCGTGATTTGACTTTGACAGAAAGGGAACAGGCTACCACAAATTTCAAACCCCTAATAGTTTGTTGAGGTTTTACTGGCCAGTGTTCATGTATCTATAAATTCAGCTATTCAGCCACTGAGCAAATTGTCGTTTTGCTTCAGATTTGAAGGATTTGAAACTTAATAAAGAATGCATCACTATTATTTGTATTTTGACTCCCTGACTGTCTAATTCCAGTAAATATCAGTTCATGATATATAATCAAGTCAAATAATGCACTGGTGGGGTTACCTATGGGCAGTGGCAGGCAGTTCCCAAACCCAACCAGAAAGCAATTCCCAGACACAGGTCAAAAACGTGTTTAGCTGTCCAATGGTACAAGTCAAGAGACCCCTCAAAAAGGGTTCATAATAATGCCCCCAATGAGCGAAATCAATACAGTCCTTTTCAGCTCTGATATTTGAACTCCGTGTTTAATCCAAAAGTACAACTACTGAAATCACAGCCTAATGAAACGCAGCTTTCAGGAGACAAAGCCTGTCTTTACCTCTAGGAAACACATGGAAGTCTTTCCATTAAAATGCTGACAGAATAACAATCTTTATTTAACACTACGTTTAGCCCGATCTCAGGTTGAGGGGTACAGCTGCAGCATACCTCCTCTCAGAATACTCGTTTTATGTTTTTGTTAGAGTTTCACCCTGCTGTATTTCGTTTTGAGGAGCTCACAGAAGAACAGGCCGCCTCGTTAACAATGGACTGAGATGAACTCAAAGCAGAAACAAAGCGTATATACAAAAGGGAATGGGCTGTACAGGAAGGTACTACAGCCCGATCCTGCCAATAGTCTTTCTGCTGTTAACTGAGCTTACACACCCCGCTGGGCAGGGTTTTCATTAAATAACAAGCACACGTTTTCCTGACGCATTTGAGGCCCCTTGTGACACAGTCTGTACTAATGTGAGGCAAGGGGATGGTCTGCCAATGGCCCGTGTCACAGCACGCGCTGTGGCTTTTCTGGATTCGTTTGTGGCAGGTGGGTAACAGCGGTCGGGGGGAAGGGATGCGGAGAACGACCTCGGTCACCCAACATTCAGGAACACATGTATTTACCGGCTCCCTCTGCACTGTCAGGGAATACTACACGGAGGATGAAAGGGTGACAATGATTTAACACCTGCCCCTCTTGAAACTGCCATGCAACCGCTGTGCCACCCTTTCAAGTCAGGTGCCGAGCTGGATCAGCACCTTCGCCTCGACCCCTTTGATGGCTCGTGCGGACGGCAGGGCACGCCAGCACACCCCGACACAAGACCTCCGTCTGCAGAAGCAGTGAACGGAGAAGATGAGAAGGAACAGCTTCCTGTTAGTCTCAAACACGGCACACAGTGCCAGCCTTCCTTCCCCCACTGCAGGTGAGATGGCCTGTCTTCCTGTTTCTTTTCTCTTTTTTTCCATGAAGACAGATATCCCTATTTCTCTCTATGTAATAGTCGCCCAAGAAAGATTTACTTAAAAGCTGTTAGGTTACAAAATAGTCATGCTTTCTTTCATTTCTTTTCCTGGCTGTCCGTCCCCTAGAGCTGATCTCTAGAATCAAACTCCTGGTGTGTTTTTTAGAAAACATCTCGAAGGAGAAGGGGAAATGGGAAGGAACTGGTTAAAGGCTGCAAAGTTTCAGTATGTAAGATGAATTCTGGAGATCTACTTGTACAGCAAAGGTGATAAGTAACAATACTGAATCGTCTACTTATATAAATTTGTCAAGAGGGCATATCCTTTGTTAAGTGCTCTTACAACAAAAGGAAAAATATATTTTTAAAATCTTTTGAAAATTAAAGGAGATGAGTAGAAACTTTTGGAGGTGATGGATAAGTTTATGGCCTTGATCATGGTGATAGCATCACAGGTGTATTCTAAGCTCCAAACTCAGCAAGTTGCATGCATTAAATATATACAGCTTTTAGTAAGTGAATCAGACCTCAATAAAGTGGGGATTTTTTTTTTTAAGCAAAGAAAACACCTGGAAGATGACGATGCTCACGAGCACAGCATGCTGCCTTGCTGTGATGACAACCTTTCCCCTGAGCAACACAGCTCCACTTCCCAACATGGATGAAAGTTGCTTCGACCATGAGAATTAATATCATACCAATATTATCTCAAGGTCCCTGTCACGTGCCTTGTCGTTCACAGGGAGCCCAAGCATAAGCTGAGATCACTGTGGCCCTGCTTTGGGCAAAGGAAGTAGAGGACGTCACATTACTTCACCGAGATCTTTCAGTCTGACTGTGCAACACAATCTGATCGATTACTGAGAAAGTGGGGCACTGAGAACTCTGATTTTTCTTTCCCAGAAAATTTCAGAATTCAAAACTGTTTACAGTGAAGCACTTTAAATGACTTCTGACCCTCTGCTTAAAAAAAAAAAAAAAAAAAAAAAAAGACTTAGAAGTGATCAAGAAGTTCCCTGACTTAGGTTTTCATGTGAATCCTTAACACATTATTATCTTTCCATTCTAAAACCGGAGTTTGCACCTTAAACAGAGATTGCAATAAATTAATGCATTAGCTAAAAAGAAATGGACTCAATTTAAATGACTAAGCAGGCGACCTGAATGTTATTTCCTCTCGACAGCACAGGCAACATAAAAAGAAAATGAATACAAAAGGAATCTGAGTAACCCCTCTGTCTGCAGGATCTCGTGGGCGTTGAGCCTGTCTTAGTGTGCCTGACTCAGGGGAAGCCTGCAGCTTCAGTTCTGAACAAATGGATGCAGTTGCACTCGGCACGATGCTAACTAGCGCTAGTTACACAGTCAACTAGTTACCCAGGCAATCTGGGTTCGAAACATAAGCAGAAACACACCCTCCTGCAATCAGACAAGGCCCAGTGAGCTTAGGGGTGACCCAAGGTACATGGATTTCCAGGCACGTCAAACTGTACTTTTCAGAAAATCGTTTGGTCTAACAAACTCTCAGCAGGCACTCCGACTAGACGTGATCCGTACGGGCCTTTTGTCTCAGGCTGCACTGCTGTGCTGTACGGGGTGCTCTTTGTGGTGATAATTGGTTTGGCTGTCCATTCCACCCATCAGGTGATAGAAAACTATCAATCAGGCTAAATGCAATGCGAGAGAAGTCTCTTTAGCCAATTAGTCAGTAATGAGAACATTAGCCACAATATCTTCTGCAGAGGGCACCTTAGCCATTCCACCGGAGTCTGAGAAGACGACAGTCTCTGTGTGATTAATAAAGATCCCTAGGATGCTTCAGAAACTCTACACGGGTGAAGAAGAGACTCCGAGAGAAAGGCACTTGGAAGCGCTAAATGTTTTCAGTGCCACGGAGTGCTCTATGCAAAAGCACAGAACCAAACAATTTCAGAGCTGGAAGGGACCTTGAAGATAATTTGATCCAGCTCTCTCATTTCACAGATAAGGCAGGGACGAAAAGACTTGTCCAAGGTCACACAGCTTGCTGGCACAGCGCACCTCCCATGTCTCTAGAGAAAAATCTTAAGGGCTGCTAGAAACAAACAAAAGACAACATATCAACATGGAGCGATACCTTCCCTGGGCCTGATATTTTTGTACGTATCTTTCATTTCTACTTGGGGGCAAGAATCTTGTATTTTACTTCCTTGACTTCCTGGGGCTCGGAACAATGACTGCATACATTATCTCGAGGAAGTACCATGTGTATCTGGAGCAATAATTTCTAAAGCAGACTCTCTGGATCCATAATGCCACTTACTAGATGCATGGCCTTGGGCAGGTACCACACACCTTGTACCTTAGTTTCCCCATCCATAACATGGGGATAATAACAGAACCCACCGCACGGTGTTGCTATGAGGATTAAAGGAGTTAGTCTACATAACACACCGAGAACAGAACGGGCACACGCAACTCAGCCGTTACTTGGACGGTGCTCTTGGGATGCCAACCGCAATGGCAGAGATGTACGGGGATAATGCTAAGGGAAACTGGGGAAAAGGAAACAAAATGCCATACGCTCCCTGAGGATGAGGTCTGAGGGCATGATGAAAAGAAGAGCCGATTCCAGTGGCAGAGCCAAGGCGAGGCCGACGTGGCTGAGACGTTACTCGTGGAAGCATCGCTAAGGCCTCAAGGCTGGGGAGGATGAGGCCTGAACATCCTACCTGCCGGCCAGACTGCTCCGCAGGAGGGCACACTCGAGCGGAAGTCTGTGCGCCCACTCTGTCCCGCACCCTCCGGCCAAGGGGCCACGTTCCAGCTGCCACGTGCGCTCTGGGAGCTCAGCTCGCCTCCGTCAGAAACGTCACCATTCACTGAGTCGCCGGGCCCCGACCTTGGCGGGGACTTCGCCTCCTCCGGCGGCTTCCCTCGTGCTCTCCTGCTGGTCCCCCCAGCCCTCCCGCCTCACTCTCATCACGCCGTGTGGTGACTGCAAATGTTACCTATAAGACTCCCTGCCCGTCCCATTTCTGTGTTGCCTCCTCCCCAGGAGCGCTTCCCGAGCACAAGGCCAGGCAGGTATCTGGCACGAGGGCCACCTCGGTGGACTGTCCCACTGGAACACACACCCAACGACAAGTGCGACCGTGCCACAGAGGACTTCGTGCACTGCCGTAAAATGCCTCTGCGCTTTTTCTCTTTTACGTTGCAAAAGCAAATATGCTCTATTATCACCACTGACGACCACCCTCTCCTCCCCGCCACCCCCCCAAAAAAAGAGAGAAAGAAAACACATATGAGAGTAAAGACCAACCCCTCTGGCACTGCTGGGGCTGGGGCGTGACAAGCACAAACACCCACGAGCACATGAGCAGAGCGTGGACGTAGGTGGACGCACTGGTAAGCCCGAGATGCACTCTGGAACCGGAAGGTCAGGGTAGAAAAGGCCCAGGAAAAAGGAGGGGATGCTGCCTCACTGCCGGCTCTCCCCCATCATAGAGGATGTATCTGGTCTCACGTGAGGAACACAGAGGGAGAGGGAGGGGGAGAAGGAGGGAGAGATCTTGGAAGACCTTTAAAGGGGGGGACGCTTCTCCAGTCTCCTCTCTAGTCCCTCACGGTGTTGGGGGCCTCTCCAGTCACCCGAGTGAGCGAATGGACATTGGGAAGGAGACAAAGGGAAACCAAGACATAGATCTTGAACTCGGGAGATACACCTCAAAACTCGCCTCCACTCCTGAGAGCGAGGTACTCATCCTGCGTGGTTTTCGACCACTTCGGAGAATTCAGAGAGTTCATTCCAGGCAGAGGGTGAGGATCCCTCGCACCTGAACGTCCACCAGCAATGCGACTCTGTCTCACCCGTTCAAAGTCATTATCACTGACAGCCGCCAATCTATCCAGCCCTCCTTCCTCTAACACGGGAGTGCCACATCATATCTAATATCATGTTCAACAGGAATTAGAAACGGCTAAGCACATCCCCTTGAAAAAATCAACAAGGTGCAGGGTAAAGTGCCTAACACAAGGCCATGACAAGTTTGTGAAAAATGCAATTTTAAATTACACACGGAACAATGGCCATGTTTATATATCTTTCCTACTGACCTTATCTTGCCAGAATACGGGAATCAGTGTCAGAAATGAACCCTTCGCTGATTTAAATAGGATTCAAATATATATTTTATACATAATAATAGTCTTTTCTCGCTATTACATAAACATAAAATATTACCCTCCTTCTATTCTGGAGACGTTATGACAATCTAAGCTAACACATTTAATTCAACTCAAGTCCCTGAGAGAACAGAACTGGTTACTGTTTAGCAAGTGTTTGATCCACTCTGCTTTGTCTCTAAAAGGCACTCTATGAAACTTTCATGGATGACACCATGGAGTCACTGTGTGGTATGACACACTGTGAATATTTTTAAAACTTTCCTATTTCTGACAGTTACGGTAAGACATTCTTTTCTGGAGGCAGGAATTATTTAATGCCCAATAATATGCAAGTATTTCTATACAAATGCACCCTAAGGCATCTTCATTTGAGAGAGGCCAAGTACATTACGTTGGGAGCAAGTCTCGAAGCGATGGCCACCGATGAGCGTGGTTAGGTACCCACTAACGGATACGGACACCTTTGCCAGCTCGGGCTCCTGGAGACAGGAGAGGTAGGAGGATGATGGAGACCCGAGAAGAAGCGCTCTAAGAGAAGGGAAGACAGGACAAGACAGGAGGACTCCTCGAAATGGAGGAACTGGAATAAAATCCAACCCCCGTCCTTCAGACAGAGAAGTGACCTCTTGCCCTGACATGGGGAGAATTTTTTTAGCGTTTCAGACGATGGGAAACACAGAGGAAAACCATACCCCTAGGATTTAAAGGGAATGTGGCGGTCCCATCATCCAGAGAGCTTGATTATGTCACATGAGGGACCTTTAACTAAAGGGTATCTTAGTCAGCCCATATGGGGAGCTGTCTCTCGTTCACGAGATCAATGAATGAAACAGCTAACCTTTACGAAGGTCTTCCTAAGTGTAAGGTGCCACTTGAAGCATGTATTAACTCATTTAATCCTCGCAAAGCTCCTGGGGAGTAAGAACTATTATTATCCACATTGCACCCAAATCACACAGCCAGGAGATGGTAGAGCGAGGATTCAAACCCAGTGGCCTGACTCCAGATGCAGCACTAGTCACCATTTCATTAGGGAGGGAATGAATGAATGAATGAATGAATGAATACGACAAGTTAGGCTGTTTCTAACTTGTGCCTTTACAAGCTGCTGGCAGAGACTGCCTGTACCACAAAGAAGCGCCTCATAAAACCACACCTCACACCCACCCCGACCTGCACTGCACCCCCCGCCCTGACCTAGTCTTCGGTTTTAACTGGGCAAAGTCAAAAGTAACATGGATGTCTCCGCCGTCTGACCCGGTCACACAGGGACCAAACGAAAAGACAGCGCTGCATGGAAGACGTGAGGGCGCAGCTTCCTGTGGGCCCCAGGGTGCTTCCTGCTGGAGCAGAGAGATCGGTCCCAGCGCTCTGGCAACATTCCAAGCAGGCGCAAACGGTGCCGAAGTCTGAAGCTTCCGTTCGTGGCAGGGTCTCCGCTTCCTGTTCCGAGCCGCTGAGTAACAGTCGTGGACTTCACATCCCTGAGGTGTCCACCCTTGGGTACGATGTCCCAAAAGCCTCAGAAATAGGTCTGAGGAAACAGGTCTACCTTTGGGACAAAGGCAAGCTGCTCTCATTCGGGACGATTCCGAGATGCGTGACAGCAAGCCCTAAGCCTACGACGACGTGAACTAAGAGGCATGTTTTCTGCACGCAATGTCCCCTTCCCGTCTTCTCTGTTTCTGCAGTCCTCACTTAGCGGACGCTTCTGGCCGTCAGTCCACACGCATTCACCGCAGGTTCGTTCACTCTCCGACATCAGGCAGAATTCTTTTCCCCCCACCCAGCTGCAATTCGGTTTCCCTATCTTTGAGAAATGTGCTATTCAAAAGCCCTGATTTTGAGTTTATAAGAATGCTGAGAAGGGGCCTCAGGAAAGCAATACCTTCACATGTTCCAAGCAGCCAACGTACTTTCTGACACCCACCTTCCTCCCTCCCCCGAACCCCCTCTATCCTCCCACACTCTGCCATATATTTGGGGGCAAGTATTTGGAATAGTGAAGAATTTTTTTTTAAATGAGAAAAGTGAACGTGTCCAACAGCCACACTATTTTTTTATTATTTTAACATGCGGCACTAAACTTGGAATAGCTCACACAAGTGTGCACAATATATTTTAATCAAATCAACTGTGCCCACCTAGATTTGGCTCTTGGGAAAATTCTAACAAAGGCAACACTCTCAATCAGTTTAAAATAGTCCATTGTGACAGGAAAGTACCTTGAAAATTGGTGAAGACTCATACATAGAACCAATTTCCCCTCTAGGGAAAATCAGTGAATATAAATTCATTAGGGTAGTTAATTCCTCCTCATAAACAGCTCCCGACATCACTGTTAATGCGTGGAAAAATAAGCAGCCTTTCCTAATGAGCAGATTATGGATTCTCAAGTGAAGAGAGCTGAGTTCTAATTATGCTCCTTATAAAAAAGCAATAATAATACATGTTCCCTATCCATGGGGGTGTTTTAATAATAAATAAGACAAATGGGTAAAAATACTTTTAGTTCTTCTGGGTAAGGCACTCCCTAATCCCAAGGTAGTTCTACATTAAAAAAAAAAAAAAAAGATAGATTGATGTGTTCTGTGCAGTTTCAATGAGGGCTATCGGCCCATACTGTTTTAAAAGCAGAAAACCGTTAACACCGGGGATATTGTCAAAATACATTTCCCTCTGGTTAAGAAAAGGAAAGAGGGAGGGCTGAAGGGTGGAGTGGCAAGAAATTGTCATCAAAGCACTGTTAATATGAACTGAATTCTGTTACAATGGCAATACTTCAACACGGGGAAGGAAAATCGTTCCGTATTATCGTGGATTGACACTATGACAAGTGTTCATTGGAAGTGAATGACAGCTGTAGCATTATAACTCAGTGCGCAGCACGAGATGAGTGAGCGTTACACGTTCTTCCGGAACGGCCCCCATTTCACGAGCATTTGGATCAGCCTGAAAAAAATGCGTGCCAGGTTTTTCGCTGTCTCAGCGAATTTAGCATCTCTTTACACACCAATGCACTACCAGTGGCCTCGGAGGGCCACTGTCACGGCCCCGCTTAGTGGATTTGCGGCAGCTGTGAAATGTCACGTCAAATGCCACGAAGGATCTATACAGCGCCTCGCCGAAGAAATGGTAAAACGTCTGCGCCTGGACAAGTGGGCACTGGCGGCAAACTGCCTCCCGAGCCACAGAACCACTGTTTCTGGACCCGCCGGCCTCCTTCGCCGTGTACGGGAGCCAGAGAGTCATCCGCACGCCTCTTCTTCCACTCTCCTCACCTAAAAGAACTAACTAACATCGTGTACGTTTCTTCAAATGAACGCATGTCGGGGGACAGAGAGAGTTACATCATCTGCTTATGTGCAACAAGCCATCCCTGCCTACTTGAAGAAGAAAAAAAAGCAAGGCAAAAGCAAAAAAAAAAAAAAAAAAAAAAACACTCATAACATTAACACAGAGAGATAAGTCCTGTTCCCATTCACATATTAGGATTTTACTTTCCAATTATAATCCAGTCTTTAAAAAGCAGAATCTGCTCTTTATTCTGCTCTAGTGTTAGCTTCTTTAAAACCTGGGAATCAATGCCTTGTGAACATTTTTCTCAATCTCATTAAATATTCTTCAAAAATATTTTTAAATTTTAATAGCTATACATATTCCATTTTCTATATATCGTCACTACCATAGTCATGGACATGTGGACTGCTTCTAACTTTGTACTATGAAAAATAATGCAGCTGCTACGTAATATTTGTGCACTCTCCTACTAATTGCTTAGACTAAATTCATAAAACCTTGTCCTGATTTGCTATGATCCTGATGACTGCGGCAACACTCGAAGTGAATTTGGAGGCAGTCCTTGGAGAGGTGCCCTGAGCATAATATGCCCATCATAAGAGCCCCTGAAGGATTGGTAAGAGCAGCTGAAGAGCTATAAACAATGAGCGAGTTCTCCGTTTTTTACTTAGCGACAACAGAACCACTTATCCATTAATTGCTGTGGCCGAGTCTTCGAGAGTTAAGTATAGCGATCTGTCTTGGTAGGTGGAGAAGAGATATCATATGAAAAAAAGGGAATTATATGAATATTCTCCATGCTTCCACTCTCCAGTATTAAATATAAACTTTCCCCCAAAACCTTTGAGTGGTTAACAAAATGTGAGACTTGCTTTATGCTATTCTACCTCCCAGGCACACGGCAGAACTGCATGCACTTCCTGGCCCTTGTGTGGTGAGGTGGGATCACGTGACTAGCCTCGGTGAATAAACTGTGAGCTGAGTGCCAGGTACCATTTCTGGCTAATATTAAATTGCTGAAGTTACACCTCTTGGAGCTCTCTGTCCTTTGGCACAGCCAGGGGCATGAGATAGTGGCTAGTTTGGTCAGGATGGTCCCTGAGTGACAATGATAAGCAGTCATCTCTCTGCTTCCCACCAACCCACAATAACCATGAGCAAGAATTTTTATTGTTTTAAATTACGAAGATTTGGGGGTGACCTATTATATCCTCACCTACCCTCTCCTGATGGAGAAACACAATAATATTTAGCTGAACTTTGTGATCTCATGAGCCGAGTTAAAATAGTAACATGAAACTCCATTTTTCTCTATACACATTTGAGAACTTGGAGTGTTACAATCCTGATGGATCCCTGCGCTTCGTGATGTGGCAATTCAACAGGCATTTTTAAATGTCTATCTGGGTCCAAGGTGCTTGCTTACAAGGTCCTTTGGGAAATATGAAGATGAGAGAGACACAGCTATGAACGGGAGAGATGGAGAGAAAAGTTTCACCACAGAAACTCATGTGAGGTGGACTTAAGGGGCCAAGTTTCTACAGGGGGCACTTGGGGGACGACGAGGGTCTGGAAGGAAGACCTGGTTCAGCATAGGAACAGCAGAGGGAACGCAGAGGACATATCAGGTATCCAGGGCAGACAAGTCATAACTACCGTCTAGAAAGAATGTTTGACAAGTGCGAATTTGGGGAGAAGTGCGGAGGGACTCGCATGGGGCTCACGCTTGGCTGGCTGAGTCAGGAAAACTCGGGCAGCGGAGGCGGACGGACGTGACACAGGGACTTGAAGGGAGAGAATTATCAGCCAGCAGGAGAGGAGCAGGAAGAGCTGGTCTGAACAGGTTTCCTTCGCAGAAGCATGGCGCCTGTATCGGAATAATGAAGGTGGGAAAACTGGGAGGGCCATAGCCCAGCGAGGGGAGGCACCACGCTGGAAGTTTCCAGCTCAAAACTCTCAGCACAGGGCTGGCTGTAACACAGGCAAGTAGTGACTAAATAACAGCCAGGGACATCCACCCACTGACCGACTGAGAGGCAAGTCAGTTTTATGAGGCAGGTTGTGCTGGCCAGTCTTTTTTTTTTTTTTTTTTAACACCTTTGTTCACTTTTGGAGCTTTAGGTTATTATTAACACTCCCTCCAAGAGTGGCCGTGGCAGAAGCTGACAGTATCACTCATCTCTGAGCACTTACCTACCTGCAATGAGTTCTGGCTTAACCTGGACGAGGCTGAGAGTGAGTGAAATGAAGTCCGGCGATTACCTATGAATTTTAGCTTTAAATGGTATGTGTGAGAACTGCTGGCATTGACTGTTTTTTTTTTACTTCACGATTAAGAAAAATAAATAAAGATAGGCTTTTAAAACGAAAAGAAAACATTCCAGTTACTCAGTCTTTGGTAAGGTTTTTCACTGGTAGTTCCCTTTTGGTTAACCCGATACCACATGCTTCGCTTTATGGAAACATTTTAGTATTGGTTTTAAAAAGACAAAAAGTAGTATAAAGGCTGGAAAAAGTGGGTGGAAGGGGAGAAAATGATCGCTTTTCTGTGTGATACTGAGTGAGTGGACTCGAGTTCTGGTCTAGTAGCAGCATAATATTTCAAGTATGAAAGGAAAATTGCTTAAGGGAAATAAACAGTTTTATCATGAATTTCATCCTTTGCATAGTTGACCAAAACATAAGACATCCAGGAATAGGTTACAGGGAACGACGACACCCTTGGACTGAGAAATAAGCACAGGTTATGTTTTCAAAAGGCACATCAGCGACCAAATAAAGTCATCTTCAAAAGGTCAGAAGAAATCTATTGGGAACCTACGAGGCCCAAAGCTGAAGAAAGTTGACTGGTGACTGGACTTCCACATGGTTGCCAAAGCAGCGGATGCCTTCATACTTTTCTCACCAAAGATAGCAAACCTTTCCCATGAAAAACTTCACTGGAATCTGTTTTGTTCTAAGGTCAGATCTACAAAGCCATAATTACCTAGGTAACTTGGCTCTGACGTTGCCCAAAATATCGAGGTAATTATAGGAGAAAGGTCATTTCCTCTCTGTAATCTCAACTATACCACTGGCTGTCTACACTGGCAGTTATCCAGTTAAGAACAGCCTTTCATTGCACTTTGTACTTGCATAAACCTTGCCAAAACTATGACATTCTGAACAGGGGATTTTTTTTTTTTAATGGCCTTTATAAATATTCCTCCTCTCTTGTCCCGTTCACTAGGATGATCTGATGACTTCCTCCACGGGAGGATATGGGACATACCCTTTGCTAATTTTTACATTCAAGGGGAGGAGAGGTGATGAGGAAGAATGAACAGGGAGTGCCAAGGTCTACACAACTGTGGGACTGAGAGAGAGAGAGAGAGAGAGAGAGAGAGAGAGAGAGAGAGGAGAGAGAGAAGCAGATATGCAGGTCGACAGACGTCTTATTCAGAGTTTGAGCTTTGACAACACGGGCAGTTTGGGGGCAAAAAGAAGCACATCGGCTGGTGTGTGATTGCATGAGAAAAGCGACCGACCAATCCTTTTCTTCGCAAAGAAAAAATGGCATTTATCTCAAGTACAGCAAGGCGTATCAGGATTCACCTCCCCCATTCTCCTTCTTCCTCTTCCTCCACCTCCATCTCCCTCACCACCTCCCCTTCCTGTTGGAAAAGAAAAGGTGGGAGGGGAGCGGGGGGGGAGGACCCATCGGCCACAGACAACACTGTGGGAGTCTCTTTCTTCAGCTTTTACCAGCCTATGGGGGTCAGGATGCTATTGGTTCAGCTTTATGTGTGATATGGTGCCTCTCACTTAGCAACAGCGAGCGGGAGAGGCAGGAAGCCACGCCACCTGGCTCGGGGAGTGTGCGGATGGTTTAAAACGAGCCACTCGCTCAGAGGGAGACAGAAGGGAGGGAGAGAGAGAGAGAAAGAGCAGTCTGAGCTTAACATATTGTGCCATGAAGAGCAAGGCTTAATCAGGGTGTTAACAAGAACCAACAGGCAGCTCTGGGGGAAGAGCAAAGACTGGACGGGAGTTATTTTTAATGAGTGTTTAGGTATAAATCATATACATAACGCCTTCAGAGATACTTTTGTGTGTGTGTGTGGACAAACTACACTGTACTGCCTGGGTGGTGGGTGGGAGAAAGACGGGTTATCCAGGCAAAAAGGAAGAGAGGAGATGAATCTCAAACTCTCTAGTGAGTTTACTTGGTTTTATTTTGTTTTCACACCAGGGTGCTACTAGACAAGAAAAAGTAAAATTGGGTATACTTGAAAAAGCAATTGGCTGTGTAATCACAGGATTTTTTTTTTAATTAGTCAACACAGTAGCTATTTCTAAATCCTAAATTCCATTTTAGTGTTTGAAAATTAACTTTGAGGAAGGGAAAGAGGCAAAAGAGAAGTGCATCTCTGCTAGAATGAGATTTTTTTTTTTTTCTTGGCTTCCTTTGTGGAAAAGGGAAATTTCTGAGAAGGATGCTGAAAGAAGTTCTAAAAGCTCACACTGCCTGAGCGTGACAGGACTCAGGGCCAATAACAACAAGGAAATGCATCCTGCTCTTCTCTGTTCTTCCATTTCTCTCCATCCCATCTTCCCTCCCCGTCTGTCTTGGGCCCCCAACAAACCTTAGAAGGATTATTTTACCTCTTCGTCCATCCCGACCCACCCCACCCCATCAAACAGCCTAAGCTTTAGATTCTAAAATATTCATGGGGAAGTATCTTTCTTTCCTTCTTAAAAAAAAAAAAATGGTGCTTTTTCGTATGGACTGGGGCGTCTTTCATCCAGATCGGCTGGGGCCCTAGAGACAAAGAGGACACCCTGGCTGGGAGGCACAGATGGACCTCTGTCCGCCCAAATACACCAGGCCCCATTAACCCCTTCTGCGCTGAGCAATAAAAGCCACTGACCACAGTGACACCTACTGCTCAGGGCACAGCTGTACAACCTGGTGTCACCTACCTGGTCCTCAAAAGCAGACATGCGCCCGACTGACATGGGCGCCCGTGAGCAGTCCCCAGGAGTCGGTGCTCAGTCCCGAGTGGCGCCAGGGTCAGCCCTTCAAGTCGTGGCCTCGGAACCTGTAACTCGGGGCCTTCGAAGAGGCCAGCGGTCTTCACCCCTGGGACACGACGCTCTCCCCCTCAGACAAAGGGTCCCCTCTGGCGACGATTCTACACCAGTCACGGGAAGGGGGCGCCTGGTTCGATTAAGAACCCCACTCTCCTTGAGAATCACTTCTAAAGTGGAAATCCCTTCATTAACAATCCTCTTTGATAACCTGCTGAAATTATCCTGGGGAAAAATGAAACTTTTACCCGGTATCCACGGACCTGCCCTCTACAGAGAAAAATATGACGGTGAAGCAATAGGACAATAGAGGTATTTAGGAACTCTACTTCCACAGTTGATTGATCCATACTTCTACTCCGTGTTTAGTCAGTTCCCAGAAATTCCCTCCCATTGAGGAAAAAAAAAATCCATTTAATTATACTTTTCTAAAAGCATAGCAAAAACGCCTATACGTTAATGGTAAAAAAATATCGGTAAGTCTACAATTCTTTCTCCATCAGGGACAAGAAGCAATGTCACTAACAGACTCCATGATCCCCTGCCCAAATAGGCACTAAGTTTAATACCATTTTAAAAGTCCCAGGAGTAGAAAGTCTGGATGATTATAAAAATAATGATAAAGCTTCATTCGTTTTTGGCAAAGAATATCTAATGAGTCTTCAGCAAGGTAGGTACACACTGATGCTGAAAATTCAAATGTCACTCTTCTTTGAGAATGCTCAAAGCGCTTTGCAAATATTTTGCTTTTTATTCGCTTGGAACAGCTAGATGTTCAATCGTGAAATTTTCCTTTCCTAACTGGAAAATAGAAGAGTTTTGCAGCTTATAGCATCACAGAGAGAGCCAGTGGAGGGACTGAAATAAGAACCACGCTTCCCGATTTCAAGCCCATGGCCACTGGTACCAGGCAATGCTCGCTGACTCAGAGCGAGGTCTACCTCATACCTCATACCTCATACCCTCATCCTTGGGTGTTAATTTGCACTACTATCTCAGAATTGTGGTGCTACCATTCTATTTACAGTCTCCTTAAAGTGTCTTAGTTTATGATCTCATCTGCTGCTTTCACGAAACGGGTAAAGAAAAAAAAAATTAGTATGTAGGAGGCTTGAATAAAACCTATGAAAAACGCGGGCACGGTTCAAACGTAAGTCAAACGAAAGGCTAAATTTATGCACCCAGAGCTTATAGTTACCTAATCTCTAATGTTCTAACACTAAAATGAGTTCTCAGGCAAGGTGCTGAATGGGCTCACCCCTGAGCCACAATCCACCAGGGGAGCTACGATGGGGTGTCCAGCCAAGGGGTCTAATTAAGAGCACGATGCTGAAACGTTCCTATTTTTTCCCCACAGAATTGCACACTGGCAGAACACACCCGAACCCAAACTTGTGCGTGTAAAGCAAAGCTCTGTGCCTATGCCACGAGGTAGGCCCAAGTGTGCCTATGCCACGAGGTAGGCCCGAGTGTGGAAATCTGTTCGCTGGCGTGAGGGTGACAGCAATGGCAACCACGAGCGTCCCTCGAAAACCCCACGCGTTCTATGCGATGCGAAGCTCCTTCCCTCACAACGTTCCTCAATCCACACAAGTATTTTCCCCTGACAGAGGAGGTCGATAGGGATAAATCTGTCCCCGTGATGCACTCCTTCCCAGATACTGTTTTAACAGGAAGTTCAACTATCCAGTGTTAAACTAATGGGTGTCACGTATGAGTTGCCTATAACCAACAACAGACAGACAGACTTCCCTCGTTCAAAATGTGAAAGTTGTGTTTTATCGAAACAATCATTCAAGATGCAGATGCACTGGTGGTGGGGGGTGGGTCACGCATTCTTCAGACACAATATGAATCATCGGCGTGGACGGTTGGTACTCCCGATTAGAGTGGACAGATCCTTCAAAGTCAGCACATCTGTCACTTGCCTTCCCAAACAGTCCCTTCCAATATTCTTCCTGCCTTCCACAGCACAGCCTGGAAACGAGGTTGCACCTGTGACCACTCCTGCCTCATCCCCTTCAGAGATCGCCATGCCCCCTGGACTATTGCTTTGGTAAGCCTCACACCTGGCTCCCGGTCCCTATGATTCAGGTGGCCCAGGCTGGAGCACATCACCTTACACCTGACTCTCTGCAGGGTCATGGTCCCTGATCCTCGGTTTTCCCCTCTGGGCCATCTGCCTTCAAGACACTTATTCACCCTCATGACCAACAGTGGCTCTTATTTAACTGCGTCGGAGCTAAATAACTTTGCCACGACGTGGTTCAAACAAGCCCACTTTGATAAACAAAACATAACACCATACACGTGCATGTGAGTGTATACCTACACGGGTTTTTTTGAATGCATACACCAGGGCCAGTAAATCTTTTCTGTAAAGGGCTATTTCATAAATAGTGAAGGCTTGGGGGCCGAAGGGCAAAATTGAGCCTCTTATGTCGATATTATTACGAGAGAAAATGAATATCCACAAAATTTTTATTGCCAAAACTCAAAACTTTATCTCTTGACACTAAAATCTGAATTTCACACAATTTTCGCATCTCATGCAACATGATTATTCTTCCAAATTCTTTTCAGCCACTTAACTTAGCCCATGGACTATACCAAAACAGGTGGTAGGCCCACCTTGTCTCATGGGTCACATAGTTCGGTGACTCTTAGAATATACATCAAGTGGTTAAAGCTGTAGTCAGGTTTAAAAAATGGGGAGGGGAAGGAAAAGGTAAGTGTTTTCACTTTTTAATGAAGATGTTTCTGCACCGTTTACATCTTCATTATGGGCATGTGTTACTCTGTAGTTGAAAAACAGTAACGGAAGAGGTGCTTGATTAAAATAAAGACTTCTTCAGAGTTTTCAAGTTCCTCCATTTCCTTCTCATCTAAGTTCATTTCTGTTACGGTCTCCTCTGTGTCTACTGGGATGGTGGTGTCTTCGTTATTTGCCTAAAACCCTACACCCCCCTCCCATTTTCACACCACCATCTGGCAAAGTCATACTCATGTTTCTAGGCCTATTCTCTACGGCCGAAGTTCCTTCTTTAAGACGTCCATACCTGACAGTCTAGGGAAAACTTGAGTTCTCTGATCATTACTTGTCAGCTAATTTACAGCATATTGATCTTGTCTCCTCGTTCACCTGCGGGCTCCCCACAGGCAGGGACCACCTCAGAACCCTAAGTGTCTTTCACGCGCCAAACAGTGAGGAATGTCCACTTACTGTCAAATACTTTGACAGCTTTTTAGCCACCCTATGCTAAAATACAACTCTAGAATATTTAATAGATAAGCTAGGATCACTGGATGGAAGTTAGTGGAATAGAAAGTTTGTCTTAATGTATAAAAAGGTTACGTTTTAACTCTTAGAACTGTCCAACGATTAAATACCCTGCCTCTTGCAATAACAAATTTCCTGACACTAAAAAGTATTCAAAACACAAGTGTATGACCATCTGTCAGGGATTCTGTAGAAGGAATTCCTGTATTATTTAGGTCAGACCACATGGCCTATAAAGCCCCTTCTCACTCAAGAATTCATTATTATCAACACTATTCCCCAACCCCAAATATCTCATTTGTTTGTTAAAATTAAGCGATTTAAAGTAACAGGGGTGACATGTTCCCAATCAGATCATCAAAAACTCTACTTCTCTGCTGTTTATTTCAATTCTAGGGGTATATTAAGATGACATTAATTAGTTGAAGCAGACTTAATATAGTTGATAAACCACCAACACTAACCTGAGGAAAAGATCCCAGAGCAGAGAGAATTTTTTGTCCTTATTTAGATAGCTCCTTGGGGACAGTTTTATTGTTTTTGTTTGTTTTCTTTTTTTATTCTTTTTAAAGAGGTTGTTGGGTTACTGTAACTAATCAGCTCTCTGAATGACAAGATGTAAATCACAGCTATACTTATATCTTGCTTATCCTGACTCTAGCTTTCTAGGTCCTTTAGCATTTGGGGGAAACCCCAGGTTCAAAAGGAGCTGAGAAATACACATTCTTTGGAGGTAAAAGTATAACCTCTGGGCACTCAGTCACATGCAAACATGACTGCAAAAAGCCAAGGGTCTAGAATTACATGTCATGATTTCTGTCATCAAGTCCCTACTGCATGCCCACCAGGGGCCAGGCAGTGCTCTATGCCGGGGACAGACCCACAGCCGACGACTTACACCTGTCACCTAATAAAGGGCCAGTTCGTTGGGAGAAAAAAAAAAAGGAAAGAAATACACTGACTGGCTAGCAGTTCTACGAAAGACCAGCCTTTTTACTCCAAAGCCGAGAAGGAAAGAGCTGGTGTCAAGAAAAGTGCGTGGAAGGAAGAGAAGGAAGAAAAAGAGATTGAGAATCAGCGGCAGCACCAGGGACGTGGCCTCGGAAGTAAGGGCAGGGAGCAGGGGACACCGGCGGAGAAGAAAGGGTGAACAAGGCGCTACGTGGAGGTTCGCACAGAACGCTCTGGAAATCACCGGGGCACCCGCTGTACGTGTGGCCACAGCCCCCAAGCCACGTGGTTCCCGCCACACGGGTCCTTCGCTTTAGCGAGTAACCCGGTGTTCATGGCCCGATGTAATCTCAGTTTCCCAAGTACTTTCTAAGAACGTACGACGTAAATTCTTAAAGGCGCAAATACCGAGGCCTGGCACGCAGTACAGCCTCAGCTAACGTTAGTTTGGTTTTTTTGTTTTGTTTTGTTTTGTTTTCATATTCTCCTTAAGAAAAGAGTCAATCATCTTCAGCCATAAAAACAAACCGGTGAGTAATAATAACAGCTTATAATTCTTGAGTGCTTACTGCGTACAGGCACTAAACTAAGCACTTTAAATGGGCTGTTCCAAAAGTCCTATTTTATTTTTGGACGTAGAACCCGGGGATCAGAAAGGTTAAGTAACTTGTGCAGCTTTATAAGGCGAGTAACGTAACGGAGCTAGGATTTAAACCCAGCCCTTGAAGGTGGAAGCCCTTCAAGTTTACAGTATTGTTTTAAATTATTAATTTAAGTTACTTTGCGAATAATACAGTAAAACCATGTTGACTTGCTTTCTCAACTTTAGAGGCATTGTCATTTTTATGCCACACAGAAGCTATTTAAGTTTTCGTCATAAGACAATAAGATGGTGAAACTGCTTTATTTGTTAATAAAGTTTAACTAAAAAGTTCTCTTAAAAAAAAAAAAACAAACAAACATAATTATTAACCATATCCTGGGCATCCAAAAACCAAATTTGCCCCAAACAATTGATACAGACTTCAAGGACTATTTGCCAGGAGCTTCTTCTTTTTCTTCTTTTTTTTTTTTTAATGAATCCATAGGAAGAGAGCAAAATCAGTCAATTTATTGTCATGAAAACAGAATAAATCTAGGAAACAGCCTCTTGGTCAGCAAAAGAATGTGCTAGGGTGATGGCTAAGATAACTCTTTATCTGGTTTTAAGAAAAATACAGTATTCCACATAGCTGAATTATCCAGCTACTAAAGGTTTAGAGACACTGAGGGAAAAGCTATTTTTATGGAAATTTTCTGTAAAGATTTATATACATACTTACATACTTATAGTCACACATTCTGAAGAGAAAATACCACCTTCTCCATGGTTTATTATAAGACCATCATTAGGAATATTATTAGTCACAGACTGCCATTCAATTCCCTTGGGGCTTGGGGAGGTGCTGGACTCAGTACAGCTCCTTTGATGCTGCATGAAATGACCCCAGACTGCCACGCCTCCCAGGGCTCTAAGTCTGCCTTCTGTACCTGTTGCTTTGCCCCCTACTCTGTATTTCTTGCTTTCACCCTGCTTCTAGTCTACTCTCTTACTTTATACACGGCCAGCTTGCGGAGCACCTCAGGGCGGCTCCAGGTTAAATGTAAAGCTCCCCACCCCAACTCTCTCAGAGGTTTTTTTTCTTTTGGGGGGGGGTAATGTTTTTTGTTTGTTTGTTTTGTTTTTGTTTGTTTTTTTAACTCACTTCCAGGTTCCAGATGGTTAGGGCTGATGGGAGCCTAACTTCCAAATAAATGTGGAGTGACTCTAATTTTCTCTTTATAAAAGTGTCTTTCTTAAACACCAGAATGTGGATTTCTGGAGAAGTTTTACATTATTTGGCTGAGAAATTAGGTACCATACCTTTTTAAAATTAAATATCAACATATAATGGACCAGGAAAGGAAAAAAGTATGATTCTCTACAAAGTAAAATAGAAATTTTGTTTTCTCTTCAACACTTTCTTTGTTTTTGGTGGAAGCCCGTCAAGTTTACAGTATTTTTTAAATTACTAATTTAAGTTACTTTGCTAAGAAAAAGAACTTAACATTCATTCATTAATCCTGCTTGATTTTGGTGAATGAATGGATATTAGAAATGAAATGGAAGATTTATACACGAATACATGGCATTATTGTTAATACACACGTTTATAGTACCTCTATCAGTCTCAGTTATTTCACGTTTCCGTGTTTCAATAGCGTGTTCATGCCCTGTTAGTTTTCTGTTATTCCTATTATTTTCATTTTGCTATTATTTTGCTAAGATTGAGAGCATTTTGTTTGTTTATTTTATTTTTATTTTTTGCCGCTTTAGAAAGCACTACAATGACTGTTTTCACTTAAATACCTGGTTCTTCTGAATGATTCCAAGCACAGTTAGAAAAGAGAAGTGGGAAAAATGAGAATAAGTATGAGAGAAATGAAAAAGCCTGAATATCATCTTCTCTAGAGAAGACTGCATGCTGTCTGTAAAACGATGGTCATGCCATCTGTTTTTCTGCATGTGCTGTCTCACTACGATTCAGGTCAAGATCATCCTTCTTCGTTGTGATTTCACTTATTGCCTAGAAATTCTAAACATACAACAGAATTGGAGTTTGGTGCTTTCTAGAACAACTCCTACTTGAGGTTTATTTTCATTTCTTAACTTTTTCTAAAAGTTGTTGGATCCTACAAAGAAATAGATATCATTATGGAATCAAGAGCGTTAGGGCAACTTTAAGCTTAATGAAGGAAAAAAGAACATCTTTCTTAGTGGCTGTGATATCCCTCACACAGTCAGTCACAGGCACATAGCAGAGAGTCAATAAATATAGTCACAGGAATCACGCAGGGATCCAGCAAATGCTTCCTGAAAAAATGACAGGTGGCAGAGAAGGTGTTCCTCTCCACTAAGGACACCACTTTCCCCTACTGTAAGGCAAACTTATGGATGGAAAAGTTTTTAAAAATCTAAAGAATGTATACTTACGAACGTTTGCTGACTAGGGTTGAGGTCAGAGGTGAAAAAGCAATGCTCTGATATTCTCATTGTCTGATTATTAAGGAAATAAAATACATCCTTATTTTTTAAAAAAAAGGATAAATAAATATAATAAAGAAAGGAGGATGAATGTTCAATAAAGAGAATTACCATGTCTGAACCAAAAGATAGTCTGACCAAGGTCAAATTTTATAAGTTTGTATTAGTCTATTCCTGTCTGAAGGGGTCAACCCTTAAAAAAGAGGCTGGGGTGAAAACAGACCTTCGTGATATTAGGTGTGCCCATGAGAGTTAAAGACCAGATTGAGACAGAAAAAAAATAAAGAGATTTGCTAGTTTTTGTAGAAATCGTCAGAGGGTTTCGTATGACATTTGCAAAGCAGCGAAATCAAATTGGGAATCTTTTTCAAAGAGAAATGTGAGAGGCATTTAAAAACGTGGGTCGAAATGGCTTTCTGCAACAAAAAACTTATGATACTTAGACACCTCGAGAAATCCTTAATTTTTGATATATGTGACATCTGAAGTCATATCGATTTTTATTTATGTTAATAAAGGTCTAGAAGACTTTAGCTGGGATCCACAAGGGCATCACAGAAAAGGGACAGTAAAGTCATCAGAAGCCACAGACGTCATTAGCACAAGCCTGAAATCAAAGTAAAAACTGTAAACCAAGATGGACTGACTCCTCTTGATTTAACCAAATACCCTACCCCCACACAGCTCAGTAACACTGATCCTAGAAAACATTATAAAGATTTCTTTGAACAGGGTATTAGATCAGAGCTAACAGGCCAGTCACAGTACACGCACAGAAAGCCATTTCAAAGCCAGACTCTAAATTAAAAGGAAAATTAAAGTCTTGCTTATTTTATGGATTTCTCTTCCAGAGAGTGTCAGATCTTTCATTAATGTTATAAAACAGCATTTGAATAGCCACTGCCTACCGAAAATATCACTGTTAGGATATTCTGATGTTCCTAGATATCCTAGAATCTATTTAAACACAGGTACTAAATATTTTGTATTATCACATAGAAGAGCTATGACCTATTCCTAATTACATTATTAATGCCATGATCAGCGTGATCACACGTAAATAGAAATCTAACTACATGTGCCACTGGATGTCAGCCAGAGGGTCCAGGTTGTAGCTGCAATTCAATGATATCAGCAGAGAATAAACTGCTCAGCTAAACAGGCAAGGAGAATAAGCAACCGAGGTCACAGAAATCTTTATTTTTCATCCCAAGTTATCATCAAGGAATACAATGGCTCCGACTTCACATCGCCAGTAGTGACAACAAGGCACGCACGTATGATGCAGATTTCTGCGTGGCACCCCCCTGCAGAGACGAATTTTCAAAGCTGCATTCATCTCCCCTTTTTTCTCCCTCCTCCTTTTTTCATATTTCATTTTTCAGTGAACACCCTCGGGAACACTCATCATTTTTTTTTTACTAGAATTAGACTCAAAAGCAAACACCCTCTCTAAGTAAGTTAAACAGTTCAATGCACCGAGATTTATCATAGGAGCAATCTGCCTAATGAAAATAATCCCCTAACTATGATATGGAAGACTGCTTTCTCTCTCCGGCTAAAAAACATACTGCCTCTGCCCTAGAGGAAGACGGCACTCGAACACCTCTGTGATGGGCAAAAAACAAAATGCTGTTCTTGGAAGGTCTGGTATGAGGGAATTTTGAAGGACTTCGTAATCAAAGCAACAATCAGTTTTCTGTGATGCAAGAGCTCCAATACATCAATTCAAATCACGTAACGAGACCAAGTGTGTTACCCGGTTACTAAAACCACCTTGCCCAGTAATAATTTGCTTCCTCAAGATATAGCTTCCTCCTATTGAATGAAAAAAATTTTAAATCTGATGTTCAGAATGCCAGTGGTCTTCCCCAGAAAGGCAGTCACCTTCATCCACAACCTGTTTCTTAGACTTTTTTTTGGTGCTGGCAGAAATTACTACTAACTGTCAAAAAGGAACTGGGAAGAGAGTGACAATATGGTGCCTGTATATGCGAGTGCCACAGAGCCCAGTGTTTTGACATTGTTACTGAAACAAACTCAACTATTTATGAGAGCTAAGCTGAATCAAACAGTTGGTATGGCAGGAAAAGAGAAAAAAAAAAAAAAACACACATCTGTTTGTAAAGTCTTTTTGTCTAGAAAATCACTAAGAAAAGGAGGAGGAAGCACAGCAATCACACAAACACAAATACCTCCAAAAATCATACACAGCTTTGTCAGGCAGGAAGAGATACCTCCCATGCCCATGATAACATAGCCAGCAGCTCTGGCTCCCCAGCATACTGGGGCAGCACACTGTGGACAGCTTTCTCTTCTCATAGTTGAAAATCCCCGCTTTTACACCTCAAAACACTTGGGGTTTTTTTCCTATGAATTATTTTGAATACAACATCTTTCTAAAATGGAGCAACAAGCCTGTTTTCCTTCTTAAACAGAGAAGTGAACAAAATTAAACCTCTTCCTTCATCTCTGGATCATGAAAATTAGGCATCGTAGTCTTTGGTGGTGTACTGACTCTACACTGGTGTGGTCACAGGGCCAGGGAGAGCCGCATCACCTGGGACCTTGGAATGACAAACACTCAGAATCCACCCCAGACCTACTGACTCAGACACTCTGGGGGTGGGGTCAAGTGACCTGTGTTTTAACAGCTCCAGGTGAGTTGACACAGGCTAAGGTTTAAGAACCAGCATCTCCCACTAAATGGTTCTGTGTTCTTCGACTCTACTGTCTGCTTTCAATGAGTTTTCCTTCTACTTGCTATTGAGTTATTACTTATTCCTGCCCACCATGTAGCTGCCTCTGTTGGTCCTTCTCCCTTCTAATTTGCTATGTCTAATCTGCTATGAGCTTGGAAATCAGCTGTCACAGTTATTAAAAATCACGTGTAAAATACAAACACATAGGACCAAATGAGTAAAGAACTGAATGAGAAGCAGAAAAGCATCCCGATGAGGAAAAGCACACTGTTCTAAAGGCACAGATTTTGAATGTCTATTTGGGCTGTTTAGAGGCTTTTCTGCTTACTTCCTTAATTGTATAATATTTACTTGTTTTCAGTCACGATCAGCAGCCAAGGTTGCCGAATAGCTGAGTTCCAGGAGATGAAATATTTCTGCGGTTTACCAGTGAGTCACTGAAACATTCACCTTAATATTTTTAACGTAACTGTAATAACTACCATCCATTAAATATTTGCTGTGTGCCAGTAAGCATTTTATGTACGGTATTTAATCAGACGCTCACAGCACGAAGTGTTAAAGTATTTTTATCCCCAGTCTAGACGAGGAAACAGGCACAGTGATTACTGAAGCTGCTGAAGACCATGGCCGCTAGGGAGCAAAGCCAGAACTAACTACTCAGGTTAGCTGGACACCAGGGCCTTCCTTTTTCTCTCCTTTCTTGCTTTCCTTTCTTTTGGTTGGTTGTTTTTAAAATATTATTGGGCTATGTAGCAAAGAGGCAGCCAGGTGTGAACTCAATCAACACTTAGAAGAGAGAGACAGAGATAGAATGAACCGTCAGAGTCTAACAGGACTGTAATAAACGGTCAATATTCAAAAAACAAATAGATGCATCCTCCTAGAGAGGAATGGAGGAGGACAAATGACCCAAGCCATGCCATCCTACCTGGAAAATCAAAACCTGCCAGTGTCTGTGGAAGGGGAGGCTCCCCGACTTCCGCCCACGTACTAACTGTGGGGTGCTGTCAGCACTTCCTCCACTTCTTGCCTGAAGCTGATTCACGTTTTGGATAGCCCGGCGGGTTTCCTAATCTATTTCCCACAGGGGTCCATATTCCCTTTTACACTCTACATTGGGGTTCTTACAGTTATTATTTAAGCTCGTTTAAAGCATACGTGGTCTCCGTATTGGTAAACACCTTGAGGTCAGTGTCTTCCGGCCCATGGCTGAGATACTGTAACTGACAGCGACCGACCTTCTGTAATACTGGAAATTGACATGTCCTCTTTACCTCTGTTTTCTTTGTCTGTTTGCTTGCTTTTTTCTAAAAAGAAAAACGATTCCAAGTTCTCTTTCTTTTGGCCTAAATAGTACTAGGTAGCCCTCAGCAGCACTATGAAATGATGTTTGGTGCTCTCTAAAACGTGTAATACGCAAAAGGATGCTGTGGGTGCATACTGGTGGAATGACACACCTGGGGCACGTTGAAGAGATTATTTAAGAACGTGCCAGAAGTATCGGGGTACACCCAGTGCCCCTCGCTTCTCCCTCCTTAAAGTTACTGGGCGAACTCCATTTCTTAGGGAGAAAATCAGAAACAAACTCTGTATTTCAGCAACTTGATTATAATCCATATTTAATCACAGAAATGGATTTCTGCTTTTTAAATTTCAAACAATCCCCTTTGATTTGATTCTTTGAAGACTCCGATCTTTGGAGAGGTATTCCAGGGGCGGTAAATGCATCTTATAAAGTAACCACCTCCAGGAATGACTGAATTGAGGGGAAATAACCTGTTTCATAAGTGAGATGTCTTCGCATTCTGATATAACACTCCTGCCAGAGGAAATGTGAGAAACACATCATAAGCCCTTTGTGTTCTGATGAGGAAGACATTATATAAGACGAAATGTAAGTGGAACACGATCTTATCCAAAGTTTACCAAATTGGGTGGCATATAAAAGTGCTTTATGGGCTTTTATGGAACTATACATGTTTCTTTTGTTTATATAGTCGGGCTAGAGGTGGTTTTTTGCTTTTCCACACATCAAGCACTAGTCTGTCTTGCTGATTCCTCAGGGGGAGGCAGAGAACCACCATCGAGCCTGGACCTCTGGTTGTTGGCAGATCAATAAGAAACAAAACCTGAGCCCTTCTGACCACTGTGGCCCGATTCTCTGGAAGCCAGTGTCTCACGTTCTCGCAGACTGACGAGCTCAGGTGGCCCGTCCCTTCCTCTCTCTCATGACCCTCAACCCTCCCCATCTTACCAAAAACAACAGAACAGCGAGGCCCTAAAATTAAAGGTGGCCTTTTCAGGTTTTATTTCTTAAAGCTCCCTTTCAATTACCAGAAGGTTTTCTCAAATCTCTTTTCAAACGGCTGGAAGATTCCAATGACTTCAAACTTCCCACCTCCTAAAACTAAAATTCTTTCACCCAAAGACCAAATGTTTCAATCACAAAGATCACATTTTCCCACCACCACATCTACCTGGACTGAGATTGTCTTTACCTTTCACTGACATGTAAAGGTACCATGGAGTAGAATGTCTACCCATGAAGGCAACTGCTCCCTTTATTAATGCCAAGACCTCACAGGGAAGCAGAGTAGACTTGCTTCCAAAAGCCACTTTGTGAAGGGTACGTGTATAGAAGCGAAGGTGTGAATCAAGTTGACGTTAAACATTCAGTTATGTTTGAAATCATGGTCTGCTTTTACTTCCTCTCGTAAAATTCCATCAAGGTAGAATCCCATCTCTCCCTGTAACTTTTTTTTTCCTGATACACATTGCCAGTATTTACTGAAGCAGAAGGAAAAGAAATATAATTACTGCACATATCAACTGGCTCTACTAATGATGCTATTTCTTATGTAAGATGCAGCCGATTTCCTCCTGCCTTTAGAAATCAGAAACGGCCTTTCACCCACAGAGCTGTAACTTTTCAAAATCAATGCCCGCGGCTTTACCACCTTCAGGGCCTCCTGGGTTAAACTCAGTCCAGTCCGCTGGCCTTCCCAAACCATTAGCCTCACAAAGCTAACGGATTTGCTGTGAGGATTTGGGCCCTTCAAAGATTTTCAAAACCTTTGGCCTTAAAAGTCTCTCCTAGCCTATGCGAGTTGTTAAGTTTGACTCCCTATTTAAAAACGTATCCAACGTGTGAAAATCCAAAGCTACAGATCACGGAATCGGTGTGAGATTATTCCAGGCATCGCAAGGGCTTTCCCTGCCCGGTCCCCTCGTCACCACACTCCTGGCACCTCCACCAGACAGTAGGCTCCACGAGGAAGCCTACGAAAGCTCAGCTCCCGGCACAAGGAAGCTGCTCAATCAGTGAAGGTCACTGTAACTTCACAGAAGGATTTTCTCCGGGTCTTCCCTGTTTGTAAGAGCTTAAACAGTCGGGCCTCATGGTGCCCAGGTGCCCACTGCTGTGGCAATAACTGGTTTACACGGTGCCTAGGGACACACCCATGTCCCTTTTGCACGAGGCAGATGAAAAAGGATGAGTGAAAACTAGCAAATCGGATGTACAAAACGTTCCAGGTTAGACCTTCGTTTTCCAAGACTGAGGATGTGTTATAATCGGAACGCGGAAAGTGCGCGGGCTGGAGCAGCAGACAGACCTGAGTTTGAATCACAGCTTGTTACTGGACAGGACTGGTAACTACTTTGAGCCTTGATTTTCCAACAGCGGAAGTGGGCCTCTACCTTTGAACTTGCTTTGAAAGTAAACTATTAAATAGCAGAGAGGACATGCAATAAAGGGCAGCTCCCCATAGGTGCCAGATCCCCGAATAATGTCTGCCACCTCTTTCTTGCTGTCCATATCAGAGGTTGCAGAAATATCACCCGACACTTACAGAATTCTCTCGCAGATATAAACCTCTCGGGCCACACGGGTCGGTCGCTTGCCCAATTTGACATGTCCGTGGACAGATGTGCCCCAGGAACTAACCTAAGAGGAAGGCGTGCCACCTTAGTCCAGAAAACGAGACTATTCACAAACATAGGAGCAGGAAAACAAAAAAAAAATCATATGGCTGAAGATAACGAATCTGAAGTTTGGGGAATTTATGAATGAATAATTACCAAAGGATGGAAAGGCGTCAAATGAACGCCGGCTCTGTTTCCACGAGGGCTGCCAGAGCAGGGCGGGCGTCGGGCACAGGAGGCCACGCAGGAGCTGCTGCAGACAGACAGAGCTGGACCTGGTCTCGGAGGGCCAGGCCGGCGGCAGCAGCACCAGCACTGCCCCAGGTTCTCACACCCTACCAGACGCCACCTCCTGGCTGGGAGAGCCCGTCCAAGTTACGTCTTGATCCGGGTCCCTTTGAACCTAATAGCTTCAGATCAGCGTCGAGAGATGAAGCACAACTCTTTTTGTGCCAATTATTCAGACACAGAACGAAGGAGATTTTATACCACACGGGCTATGTTTAATCGCAAAGACTTCCGATCTTTTATGTGAGTGGGTTAGGGCCAGCATCACTTATATGAGCAACTGCAACAATAATGTTCAATATGAATTCCTGAATGATACATTTTGGCATGCTTTTTTCTCCAGTATGCACATTTACTGCGATATTTTCCCTAGATTGGAAGCAGAGCGAGGGATTCAGGGGTAGTAATCAAGGCAATCAATAAATATCACAACCCCAGTGGCTCATTCAGATAAGATTTTATGGGGAGTGTGTGTACGGAAGAGGGGTGGGAGGAGACAAAGAGGAGAGAATGAGAAGGAAAAAGAAGAGAAAGGAACAGAGAAAAAGAGGTTCGAGGCTCTTAGAAAAGGTTCGATTTCCTCCACGGCTCAGGGACGTGACTTGAGCCCAGTTATTCAAATGGCCAAGAGTTTGCAGATCTGTCCCACGGATTCTCAGAGAAGTGCTGGGACAGCAACAAAGCCAGCGGAGGGAAGCCGTATAAGTGGTATTTACAATAAAACTTGGTAGCAATGTCTATATGCTATTAAATTATAATGTCCCAGAACATAAAAGTAATTGGAGTGAGGGTGTGCGGTCGATAGTATTAAATTCCTGAAGAAGCAGAGTTTTCTGTATTATCTTGATTATTCTGCAAAAAAAAAAAAAAAAAAAAAAAAAAAAAGCATACTCATCGGCCAAGATTAGCCAGCTAATTCTCTTTGTGATGATACATAAAATGTAAGACGGAATTTTCCCCCACATTTAAAGTTTTCACATATTTAAAATTTATACTTCGGGCAATGCATAAATGTCAATCTTAACCTTATTTTATCTGCTTTTGGTGAACGGAAAAGGAAGGATAAATGGAGAGATAAAGATCATACAGTAATTACAGCAAGTACTGGTAATTTTTTAATGAATACAGAAAGCACTACATGAGCTATATCATTTAGAATTTATGTCAGCCTAAATAAAGTGATCACTGTTACCACTTCAATATATTCGAGCTTTGATCTTTTCTAAAAGTTAGTAAACAAACAAACAAACACACACACACATGAAACCACACAATACTTGGTTTCAGAGCGCGAAGGTTTTGTATGCATGGGTGATTCCTGTAGTTTTAACAGCCACCACACTCGGTGGCTTGAAACAACCATTTTACCGAGAGAGTCTGGAATTTGGGAAGGGCTCTCTCAGGGCTTCCCAAGGTTGTCATCACAAGTCTGTGGGCGCTACATCATGGGAAGGTTCCACAGGGCTGGCCGCCCAACACGGCTCATGGCAAGGCAGCACCTGACGGTAGCTGTTGGCTGAGAGGCCCACTGGAGCTGTCCGGCAGAGCGCCAGCCTGGGGCCCCTCCAGCATGGCCATCTCTGACATCACAGCTGGCCTCCCCCAGAGCAAGGGTCCCAGAAAGACTAGCGAAAGTTACTGTCGCCTTTTCTGACCTAGCCTGTGAAACCTCGGAAGTCATGAAGTGTCATTTCCACGTGTTCTATCGGTCCAAGTGGTCACAGGCCCGTTCAGATACAAGAAGATGCAGACCTCAGCTCTCAATGGGAAAAGTGTCAAGAAGTTTGGATGCCATGTTCGACAGCTGTCACAACAGTTTTCTCACTGTCTATAATTCCCTGTGGACGGTTTAATTTGTGCTCATCCCCTCCCTGAGCGCACACAGGCTTTGTACATAGTAGGTGTTCAATTAAGGTTTGGAAGGCATCTCAAGAACACCTTTCTCGAGGAAGGTCTGGCATCGCCACCAACTCAAAGCCAACTCAGAAAGAGGCGTTCGAAACCACAGGGCGGACACAGCTGTTGGACCAGGGGCTCTCTCTGCCCAAACACTTCTCAGACTAACCGAGCCAGTTCACAAAGTCTAAGAGAATGAAAACCAGCACTGTTCAGTAAAAAGACATCTACCAAGAGCTTTTTCTATCAGCTTTCAAGGGAGAAAAATGCAGACCTGAACCCGAGCTCTCATTTCCAAGTCGATCCTGAAGACACATTACTTCACTGCTCTCAAATGTTCTCTCATTTTTAAAAACAATAACAAAAACTACCACCTCTCATACTTTTGTCTTGAGGGTTAAAGGTGTAAATACCTCATGGGGCCAGATGCACAGTTAGCCATTGGTATATGTTGTTTTTGTATCATTATTACTACTTAAAAATTCTAAGGACATTCTGTCGTATATGGTAGCATGCAATACATTTGCGCTATTAACAAAAAATTACCTGCTAATCCTAATTTTGTTCAGTTTCTATTTGACCTCTCTACCTTCCTGCTGTAACCAAACACGGAAGGGACTGCTAACGAATTCTACAATTTGACAGGTCAGACTGTCAGAACGTCTTCACCTCCCTCCTTATGTTCCGAAAAATGTGCAAACGAACAAGGGACGTGCCCAGAGACGGGTAACGTGCAGGGAAATCAGGCTTTGTAAGTTGCTTGAATAATCACGTATCCTCAGTAGGTGATTTCTTTCAGCTTCGACGTGACGTTAGAAAAAATGTTCACCCTGATCATGGCCACTTCGAAATGCTGGCATCCTGCAGAGGCAAAACGTCGAGCCCTCGTCTTCCCAGAAGGTTCTACTACAGAGTGGCTGCCTTTAACTCCACTGGGAAAAAAACTAGACGAAGAAACGACGTTCACGGGGTACGTTAGAGAGAGGTGTGACCCTGTGAACGGGGCAGGGGTGGCTTTTGTTGCAGAAGCCCCACAGCGTAGAAAGGGCAGACTGGAGTCGTTTGTTTGTTTGCTCGTTTGTTTGTTTTTTAAAATACTAACCTAACAATGAGCCAGACTCCTCAGTTCTCCGCAAACAGGGACAACATCCTTTTTTTTTTTTTTTTTTTAATGCACAAAGGGCTAGCATTGTTTCTGTGCTAAGGTAGGGAATGTCGTGAATGACCCATCCAAGCAAGTTCACTTAGTCCAACTTCATAAAGCTCGTATCCTTTGCATACTGACCGAACGAACCATGGGCGCCATATTGAGGCAGTATTTACAGGTCGGACCGTGCTGGTTTGAGCAGATGAGACAGGAATGAGAACCCCGGCCAAATGTTCTCAGCTGCTGCAGGAGAGCTGCTGGTGACCCACCTGCTCTCTCGGACGCAAGGGGGCACAGGGGGGCCAATGCCTATCTTGCTCACACCACTGTACTTCTGATACTGACATCAGTATTTGGCGCAAACACTGAATACCTTCAGAAGGATTTGTCGACCACATTGCACAAATATATATTACAATAAATACCTGGTGAAAGAACCCTTTGAATATTTTACCTAAATAAGCACAGTTGGCCCTTGAATGACATGGGAGTTTGCGGCACCAACCCCTATACAGTCTAAAATCCATGTATGATTTTTGACACCCCCCAAAGCTTGAGTTAGCCCTCAGTATCTGTGGGAGAACTGGTTCCAGGACCCCTCATGAGCACCAAAATCCGCAGATGCTCAAGTCCCTTAATAAAATGGCACAGAACGACGCATACAGTAGGTTCTCTGCATCTTTGGACTCCCAAAGGCAGACCAAAAACAGTGCAGGTATTTACTGGGGGAAAAAAAAGCCAAATATCAGAGGATCCATGCACTTCACACTCGCGTTGTTCAAGGGTCAAATGTACTTTCACTTGGAGGCGTACAGACGTTATTTTAATCTATTATAATCTTGTTTTTGCACTATGAAAATGTTTCCCCCCTTTGGACATAAGCTTATTTTTTTTCAGTACACCGATGAAGATAATCAGAATCACGCAGAACACACTCTAGAGGGATAAAAAAGCAAGCATCAAACCTGAAGGCAGTACCCAAAAAAACCAAGCAAAGAAATTGCACAGCATCTCTGCAACGAACGCCCAGGAACCGAAATAAAACTGGCCTTGGCTTAGCAAAGCCCAGATTGGATTCATGGTAAATTCATCCTTAAAATAAAGATGGCAGCTGTATGATGATGAACCAAGTTTAAAGCCTCAATACAGAGTGGGCAAAAGCCTTCAAATGAGCCACTTGCGAGGGCAACTTCTTCATGTTTCAGCATACTGTTATCTTTATTTGAACTTGACTGCGCCTTGCCCACACACAAACGATTTTCCTCCTCTGCATTTTGGTTGAGGGAGTCATCACTTAACAATCGTTGGGAAGAAGGAATGCCGCCTTCTCTCTCCAGAGGGCAAACCCCTCCCTACATGCCGACCACTCGGCAGTGCCTGCCCCGGTGAGCCTCCCTGCAGCCCAGTCAGGTCTTTCTGAGACCTGCCAAACTTCCCACAACAGATACTTGTGAGCCAGGGCAGGTGGAATGTGGCATCTTTCTGCCCCAAGCTCCAGCTTCCAGGATCGCACGCCTACATCTCATCCTCTGTCACCTCCTTTGTCCCTCAGTTCCTGGGGGATTCCTACCAGGCCTTGTCTCTGTTGGGGAGGTTTCTCAACAGCCGTCTGAAAGAGCTGCCATAGAGGACACACAGGAGCCTGGACTTCAGCATGTGCACGCACACACACACCCCCACTGCTTCCCCTCAGAAATACCGCCCCAGCCAGCCACCCAGCTGACTCCGCCGGCCTTTTCCTCAAGATACATTCCTGTAGCTCAGTAAAAATGGTGCAGGAGCAAACATTTGCCCGGTTTTCTAATTTTAGGACTTTTATGTTGTGGTGAGACCCCTCCTCCCCCATGTAAGTTCCCACGTCCCCGTTAGCTTTAAATGTTACAAACAGAGGGATAAAGACACCTACTTTTTTAAACACTGAGAAATCCAAAGTGGCAGAGCATAAATATAAACTCGTACCCACTAGCCCAGGACTTTAAAAAAAAAAAAAAATCATTTCTTGGACCCACGCATCACAGTGATCATACTTAAAAAAAAAAAAAATCTACAATGAAAATGTATCAGCAGACACCCTCTTTCAGATTCAATCAATACGCAGGAAATCTTTACACTGATCATTTGTACAAGGACCAGGATAAAATTTTCAAAAGAGAGCATCTGCCTTATGTTCTCAGTGACCAGCTGGACAGATGGTCAAGAATATCATTAGTTAAGAAAGCTTTCATTCATTATCCGAAAGCCCCTTGGGCAGCCTGGTGTGGGGTGCAAGAATGTCCCAGAAGGTGACATTCGAAGAATGTGCTCATGGCTGAGGTAGGAGGCCATGCGGGGGGGGGATGTGGGGGAGGAAGGGGAAGAACAGACAGCCCGTTGTGATCCCAACAGCGGCCACCAGCACCTCGACACCGCTTTGTCACCCAGGCACTTCCGGCTTCCATTCTATGCGTTCCCTGGACGGTATTAATTAAGAGTGAAGAAAACCACTCAGAGGTCACGGTAGCTGCCAATGACCCCTCCTCCTCTAGACGTAAGCATCTCACGAACAGAGAAACACAAAGGGACATGGGAGAGACCACACCGGCTAAAACTGCCACTTCTTTGGCAACACAGAAGATGTAAAAAACAGACAAAACAAATGAACAACGACAAAACAAAACAAAACAAAACAGGGCTCTGATATGTTCATCTTGATCTCAGTGCTTCCAGGGTAAAATTCCTCTAAATTTAAGTTACCACTCCACCTGCGGAACAGAACATGTGTGCGTGTGTGTGTGCATGTGTGTGTGTGCACGCATGTGTATGTGTGCATGTGTGTGTGTTTGGGGAGGGGGAGGGTAAAGGACAATAGCCAAGCCCCAGCAAACCTGACGGGAACACCAGAAATCCACGCCCTGCGACTGTCTGGTTTCCTGTACCAGTTTGTAGCTACCTCTCAACTTAATCTCTACGAACTCCCATCAGAGGGGCCCTGGTGCTGGCAGATGAGTTCCTTTGGCTCTTTCCTCCCACCTGGCGCTGAGCACCAACTGGGTGTGAGGTGCTATGCCAGGAGCCGGCAGATACACAGGAGAACCAGGTATGGCGGATGGTCCCTGGCCTGCCATTTTTCGGGGGAGAGAGGCAGAGAGAGAGAGAGTTTGTAAACATCAGTCAACATTCAGCTTCTGAAGCTGGAAAAAATGGTCTACCCAATAACCCACATATTGGCTTTTGCTAACAACTCACTTAATACTTTGATTAAGATTTCCAAAGAGGAAATCAGTGTGAAACCCTTTAAGGATGAGCAAACCTAATCAGGGTCATCGAAGCCTGGTACGGAAGGCCAGGTACGGAGCAGGGAGCAAAGGAATCGGGAAAAGAAAGGCGCGTACATACTACGAAGGAGAAGGTCCCCTCTCACGCCGGCTGGCCCTCAGCTTCTGCTGTCCTTCCCCTGCCTGCCCTCCCTGCTTCCCAGAAAACACCTCAGGCAGAATCCTCAGCTGCCCCCCGCAACTGGCCCTGAGGAGGAGAAAACGAGTAACAACGACAATAATAATAACCGTTTACTATATTGAGTACTTGCTGCTGGCTTGACATTTTGTCCAAAGCTTTAGCTCTACCACTATGTCTGATGCTCGTGACACCTTTCTGAGGCAGGCATTACTGTTCATTTACAGACGCGGAGAGGTTAAGCTATCTGCCCAAGGGCACAGTGTGCTAGCAAGTGACAGGGGCGGGAACTGAATCCGGGTTTGTCCCTTGCAATGTCAGGACTCAACTACTTCACCAGAAGGAGTCCTTTCTATCTCCTGGCCGTGACTCGGCTGGGATTTCCCCAAATCGACTCTACTAAAGAATTAAGAAAAAAGCCAAATATAAATTCATAGAAAACAACAAGTTGAAATCCGAGTCTCCTGCCCTCGTAGCATCAAAATCTGGATGTTTATCAATTAAGTTCACCAACCCAGGGCATCATGAAGAACGTATGATATATGTACAGGCACTTTCACATATTTTAAAACGCAATACAAAAGTTACTTATTATTTATTCTTTCTATAAATATTCCTTCTCTATTCTTCAACCCCAAGTCTATGAAGATCAAAGGAAGTATTGCGGCTGAAGACTCTGTTTTAGATTTTTCTGTGCAATCTAAAAAAAAAAAGATATTTAACATTTAAATTTATATCTTCAGAATAAAAATATATGCTTATTGCTTTGTAAAATAAACAACAGAAATAAAGCTCAATCAGTCTTCTTGACGGGTGAAGAGTCTAGGCGTGCACACAGAAATGAGACAGATAAGAATTTGAGCCTGGATCGCAGAGTCTCCGGTCATTTTGCATTGACTGAAGGTTTTTTCTGTGCCTGTCCCTTCAAGGTCCTAGGCTTCAGGTTCCTGATACTCTGCCTTCACCTCCGACCTACTTCTCTTGGTGCCCTTTGGTTCACGTGGCTTTGCTGAGGCTATTTCTATCCTTCTCAAAAGCCCTTATTTTCTGCCATCTGTTGCGAGCCACCATTCGGCCTCTGAGTGGTGGTCATCACCTTCCCCTGATCCCTATTCTCTGTCTCTTCTAGCCATCCACTGCAGAGTGCAGTTCATCCACTGCAGAGTTCGGTTCTTCCTGAGGATGGGCTGCCACGATGTGCTGTTTCCTGCCTTGGGCCGGACTGCCGTGCAGACACAGGGAATGCATGCTTCTCCTCAATAACTTCTGCAAGTTCTTTAATTTGAACCACCCCGAAGGATCTTTCTTCACCATCCCAGGTCTAGAGCAGAAAACGTATCAGTGTAGTTTACTATATACCAATGTTCCTACTTCATGCAGACCTGCCTCTTCAGAGCTGCCATGCAAGGAGTAGAGAGCTGTCCCCTCCATACCCAACGAACTCTGGTGGCCCCACATCAAAGGCGCCCCTGAAGCGTCCGCTCCGGCGGCGAGGCCAATGTTTTTATCCACCATATTGTCCCTTCTCAATACACGGCTCGGTTTTGGGGTCAAACAGATCTCAAGTAAACTCTCACAGCGCTCACAAGGCTCTGTAACACTGGGAGAGCCAGCCAGCCACTCCCAGCCTTTGTTTTACTCATCCTCAAAGTGAGGCTAATGACAAGAACTATCTCACAGTTGCTGTGCTATTCACTAGGGATGATGTAGAGCACACCTTTGCACAGAGGCCTCTGTAATTTATCAAGGTAGCCACTAGCCCTTTCTGTGCAAAGCAGAGTGAAACATAAAGTCAAGGCCTTCTGTCCCCAAGTACTTTTGGAAATGAATCAGTTGCAACCAACAGCCAGCCTTTCCTAGAAGTTAGGTCTGTTCCTCCCTCCCTCCCATCCTCCCACTCTTTCTAAGAGGCCTGAAAATAACAGGGATAAAGAATACAGGCCAAAAAAAAAAAAAAGGCACCAAGGAACAAAAAATCAGATGTTTTGGCTTAAAAATATATATATAACCCACTCCCACACCAATCCTTTCCAACATTATCAACCTGCTAAGCCTGAGCGTTATGACCTGTACTTTAGTTTAGAAATGGCAAAAGAACCCTAGAGAAAAACAGGACCCTTTTAATCATTAGCATTTTTATTATACTTTGGTGCCTCCCACACAAGGCTTTGTGGAAAGTTACAAGAGCTCGGGGCTGGTAATGTGCCACCGGCTGCACATGGTGATCGGGGCGGCCACTCGGAGCTCTGCTTTTAGAAGACCCTCACGCACGCCTCCGAACGAAGCCTTCCTAGGCTCAAGGAGTAAGGTGTGCCTTTCGAAGCAAGCATTCACGATGGAAAACTAAAGACTCGAGGAAAGGAGGCACAAGAGCAAGCATACACGAGAAGGGTATAAAAATGAAAAGAAAGCTATGGAGTCCCATGAATCAAGCTCTGTCTCCAGCCCCCACGCCAGGATCACAGGACGCCGTCCCTGACGTGCTGTAAGGGAAGCGAAGCTCCCAGCTCAGCGCCAATGCGCCTGGGCCCATCCGGAGAAACAGAAGGAAAGGAGGAAGAGTAGGTGGGGACTGCCAGGTCCTGGAACCCTTGTCGTAGGACGAAAAACAGGCAGGAGAGAGAGAGAGAGAGAAAGTCCGGTGGGTGCTAAGTTACTCAACTACGTCTGTAGTGGCAAATGAAAGCCCGAGGACTGTGTCCTCCGAATCCCATGAAGGGCCCCTGGGAAAAGCAGCGACATCAGGATCAGGAGCTCAGCGCCCTCTCTTCTCTGGGGTCCCCCAGTGCCAGGCCCAGCTCTGCCTCACTTCCAAAAGAAAGGCAGGCTCTCTCTCCAGCAGGATGGGCAGCTGTCTTTCAAAAAGTCAGGAATTCGGGGATATTCCATTCATGAATGAATGCAGGAAGTGTGAAACGCAAATGGTAGTTCTATATATTTTTACTCCTTTCATTGGGAAACGAAAGAGTGAAGAAACCCCTTCTCCAAAACAAAGATTCCTCTGAATCATAAAAATATGTTTAGTCGCAGGTTAGCCCTGCATAAGAAAGTAGTTGACATTTCACAGATGCCAGTAGAGGAAGGGTGAATGCTGCATTACTGATACCAAAACCTTCTTCTCATTTACTGCCCTGTGTATAGGCCTTCAACGCCAAAGACAGGAAGTTAGCAGAACACTCATTTTCATAATTGTGATGTAAATGTCTCAGAATGACCTGTAAAACATGTGGAATCAGGGAAGGTGTAATTCACTCCAAAATATATGTTTACAAAATGCAAGACAGGTGTTTGGATTTACTTCAAATATATTTAAGTTAAAAAAAAAAAAAGTACACTACTCCCTAGAACAAAGAATGCCACAGAGTACGTGGTAGTTAATTTTGAGAAAAAGCAGCGCATGTAATCACTTATATTTCTGAAGTAAAGGTTAATTTGCAAGAAACAGGAAGTTAAGACATAGGTAATTAACCCACAGGTACACAGTATAAAAAAAATGGAAGGCAGAGGCTAACAAAAGGAAAAAGAATGAGCTAGCATAGGCATGCCTGCAGAAATGACAAACAGCCAAAATATCTCTTTTTTAGCTCTTTTCCTCCTTCGACCATCACAGACAGAGCTCCAGCCATGGGTGAGAAGTGCTGGAAAGACAGTGTCCCTCAGAGTCCGGTCGCTGGGCCCACTGCTCCGCCCCAGAATGATCATGGTCCGTACCCGGAGGACACGCGCGGGCTTTGAGGAGGCATACATAGTCAGACGCCTTAACAGCGATCTGTAATTGAAGGAACATCCAACCAAGCTGGTGATCGCTTTCCACTAATTCATTTTTACTGCATCTTCTAAATGCATCCGTCGCAATGGATTGGAAATAGGAGAAGAAGAAGAAACTAGTCTTTGGGCACAGGCAGTTTGCAGTGCCCAGCTGAAAATCCTATCTAAAACTGCAGATAGCAACCACTCGACAGGGAGTTACGAAAATGTAGGAAAATTTCCCGTCGTGCAGTATTTACCTTTGATTAATGTTTTCTCCACGCAGAAGCGGGCCTGGCTAGTGTGAAGACGACGAGAGAAGCTAGCAGCCAGCGATGGCTGCTTTAGCGTCAAACACTGATTCTACTCAAACCAACACCTGGCTTTAAAATTATTGGTCTAGTCCACATTAGGCGAAATCCCAGATGATCTTTTTGTTTGTTTGTACGTAAAAAGGAATTCTGAACCAAACCATCTTCAATAGAGGAAAAGAAATTAATGGTTTTAATTATTAAGCTCAGCCGAATATTTATACATCATTAAACACAAAATATATGAGCTACTAGGTGGGTTCTTTTCTGCCCCCCCCATGCCTTACTATAAAGAAATGTATTACAATATATAGTCCACATTAGTTCACTACCTCCTCTTTATTTTCTTTTACTATCTATGTTTATAGCAATATCACTTTTACCTTCTAAAAATATTTTAGGCTTCCTCTGCCTCGATACTTTTTTTCCTGGAATTCTGTTTATGAAAAGGTGTGGACATAAAAAAAAATGTCTTTGCCATATTAAACACATAAAAAAAAAGAAAAAAACCCACAAACATACCTACGCGTACGTACCTGACCACAAAGGCAACGCATACTTACAACCCACTCAAGTCCTGCCGGCAAAAGCCTCACTGAATCACTGTCTTATCACTGTGTAGAAAAACGGTACGCCCAGGCCTTAACACAACAGCCTCATTATTTACCAACACTGCATGTTTACGGAAATAAAACTTTTTAGCTACTGCCTGGGTTATATGAATCAAGTCGGTTTCAAGTTCAACACGCAAATGGCCAATGTCACTGAATGTGCTGGCAGGGCCGGCTGAAGAAGGGGCCCTGATACCAGGTGAGCGGGGGGAAGAAACAGAGGGGGGGTGTCAGCATGTCCGCAGGGACCTGATCTGAGAAGGCGCTGCTACAGTCTTCCTGGCACGGTTTTATCTGATGGCATTTTCCACCAGTGCGGGGACCTGGAGCGGGGAGGCACGAAACAGGCCTCCGGCTGGAGTCCGAGGGAGGATGCGGAGAGCGCGGGCCCCCCACATCGCCATAAACGGGGCCTTCTCCCATCAAAGGCCTTTTGTGGCACGGAGCCGGAGTCGTCTATCCTGTTTTCTTTTTCTCTGAGGTTTACTTTCCCGATGTTAAACCCTGTCAACTTTATCGCCCAGAAACCTTGCTTCGGAATAGGGCTTTCTGCTTTGAAGACTCCTTTTAAGAAATGTCAAGGGGCAGTAAACATAAAATAGGATCCACGGCACCGCCAATGACCACAAAAACAGGGCCCAAGCTAATCAGCCTCCTCCATAAAACACACGCTCTGTCTCTTTCCCTCTCTCACACACACAGTAGCAGCCCAGTAAGGTCTGCTGGGTGAGTGTGAGCAACACAGCAGGAAGTAGCTAAAAAGAAAGAATTCCTGCTGTGTTCTCCCCACCACACCCCTTCCCAGGCGAAGGGGTTCGGGAGAAGAACGTTTTATCACTCACGGCTGTTCACCACTAGTAGGGCAAGTCTATTCTGCCTGGGCCCATGTGGGATGGGTCTGGTCATCTCCACATGTTCTCAAAGGGAAATTCTTCCCTTTCTTCCTTTTCATTTTTCAGGCCTGGTCTAATTTACAATGAGCCGCACAGAGACACAAGGTTCATCTGTGGCAAAGCCAGCAGGCTCACTCCGAGACAGAGGACAGGCCTGCAGAACCAAAACCGCCTCAACGGGGCCCAAGGAATGGCATCCCAGGGTCCTTCCTCCTCGTCTGCAGCCTCTTAGGCCTACCAAGGGGCACTGCCCACGGTCGGTGCCATCACCAAGGCCACGAGCCTGCATCGACGTGAGGCCTTCAGAGGCCAGCTTGACTTCACAGGCCAACCCCGGCCAGTGACGTCGGGAGGGGAAGGCTCAAAAGAGACAGTCACCGAAGCACCTACAGGCTTTTCCCAGAACAGAACTAAACCACACAAGGATTTTAAAAAAAAAGAAAAGAAAATGAACCTGAGCTGGAACGTGTCAAAACTGCTACAGGTGGAGACCAGAGCAAGGTTCCTGGTTCCTTTGGGGCCCAGCTTATCCCAAGATCCCTAAAATCAAACAGAAGCAGGAAAGCTTCTGTTTGCGAGTCAACGGTGATCCTGAGGCTCCATCCGGCAGGCAACCTCCGAAAACATGATGAGCCGACAAGTAGTCCACCCTGGGTACGTTACTATTCTTTCTAAAGTAACAATCATCTTACATGTATATACAGTGCTTAATGGTTTAGTCTGCTTTCTTTCCATGAACAATTTTATTTTGTATTCCCAACAAAACTAGGGAAAGGAAGGTAGGCATTATCGGCCCCCTTTTAGGGAAGAAGAAACGGAGGCTCCTAATTGCGAAGTGATTTTCTAGTAAGAAGAGAAGTGAAAACAGAACCCAGGCCTGGTCTCTTTTCGCTACGTTGCAGCTCACCTTCAGAAGGAAGCCTTGCCTTTTTAGAAGCAATAAAGCATTTCTCCTATTTTCCTCCCTATTGCTCATTCTTCTTAGGCATGGGAAGAAAATAGCCACCACTTTTACGCATCTAACTGATGCTCAAATCATATCTGAATCAGTGAGCACTCCCACCATATGCCATTTCAATGTGCCCTCACCCTTCCTGCCTGGGCCCAGATTTAGGGGGTTACACGTGTCTAACACAGACTCTTAAGTAGCCAGAAAGACAGGAAGGCAAGGCACACAAATGAATACGCTCCTGATTGCACATAAATGGCATTTGGGCCTCTCCCACCTGACACCTGAAGCTTCCCTGAACCATGCGCTTCTTCTAACATTCAGGCCTATCTGTGAAATCTATGTGAACCCAACTGCCAACCACTCCTGTGGACACTCCAGTTATCCCTTCATTTTTTGACTCACAGTTTTACCAGAAGGTTCTCCTAAGTCTTCCCTGCTTTGACGAGGCCAAATGATGTTTTGTCAATGGCAGGGTTTGGGGGTTTTGTTGTTGTTTTGATATCATCTTGCGAGCCCCCACCTCTCCTAGGTTGTTAATAGGCATTTGGCCCACTCCGCTCCTCCCCCTGGCCGGAGTTCTCTCCCACACACTCATTCCTGCGGGCTTCAAACAGGCCCAGTGGTAAAAGGAACACCTTAGATTAAAAAAATAAACAAAAATATAAATAACCAACCTGCTGTTTATGGAACTCAGCTCGAGGAGTACCAGGTGCAACGCACTGTTGGTGGCCAGCAGGGACGGCCAAACCCGTCTCCCTAACTCTGGTGACAGGTCGCCATCCCTCTGCACTCAGTAAGTGTTGAATGGATGAAAGAATAAATGAACGGCCATGCGTGGGTGGATAAATGATTACTGTCCTCCTTTAACATGCACTTGAGAGAAACTTTACCAAACTCTTACCGAAAATATAAATGACTGGACAAGCAAAGGCTCAGTGACGTCTCGGGTCTACCCTTTCTTTTATGGCATCCACAACTTTCAAGTCTTGCTACAATCATTTCAACTTTTTACTTCTTTAGGAAATTTTCCTCCACTCCTTTTGATGACTTCCTGCCGCATGAGCAGGGTCACGTGCCTGCCCACAGCAGTAAGGAAAGTGTGCAGTGCGGGCCCTCTGCCTTCCCAAAGATCGGGCGCCTCCGAGACAGCCACGGCGCTGCTCACGTCATGATTCATTTTTCACTAGTCGGTCGGCCATTTTGAAGTTTGTTTCTTCCTAAATTCTTCCACTTCCTGTATCTGAGTGTTTATGCCTCGGGTTTGCCCCATCCCCTCTTTTCCTATCCCTCACTCCTAATATTCCACTTTCCCCTCGAGTTACTGTGCAGCGTGACCTCAAGCCGGAGTTTATTTCTTGACCTCGAAAATGAAAAAGACTCATAAACAAACCAAAAAAAAAAAAAAAAGAAAGAAAAGAGAGAGGGAGAGAAAAAAAGAAGTTTTAGCAACTATTTGTGGACCATAAACAAGGTTCCCCCCCCCCCCCGAGAAAGAGAATCCTTTAACCTACTTTGAGGATGATGTGCAAGGTCTTACCATAGGATGTGAAAAATACAGAGGTATACTATTTAAAATGTTGCACTTTAGTTCCATAAAATTAACCACCTAGTCTAACGGCAGCCTTAGAAAAAAAAGTTTTTTAAAGACTAATTCGTACAGTTTAGTGTCGGGTGATTGTTCTTGCTACTGTGGCTGCACTTATCGGGTGATAATTTAGAAATGCTCTCCTCCAAGGTCCCCTTGAAGGCTTTCTGCATCCCAGTATCTGCTCCCCGGGCAATGCCGCTGTCACCAAATCAAGGATTTGTTTACATACCAGCCCCTGAATGGAGAGACCAAAAGGCCTAACTAGCTGTTGTCAAACCTGTTCTTGTGTTTTCTTTGCTTATTTCTTCCCAAGCTCTTAACAAACAGGTAATGGGTAGTTAAACATTTGGGACCAGTTACTCATCCTGCTTTGCAGTCAGTCACAGGGCTGGTCCAAGCAAAGTAGCCAGTAACTTCAAAGGACACCCCTAGACGGGATCCGTTTCACATGGGGACAGAGCCCAGGCCCAAGGGCTCCCTTGTAAAACCCCGGAGGCAGGTCCTTCACTCCCTGTCCCTGGTTCCGGAAACAGACGGTCCCTGCACTAGTCCCTCCCGCTTCTTCCTGACTCCCACACCCTGAGCCTGGAAACAAGCTGCTCGGGAATCATGTTTCTAGAGCCGCGTGGCCAAAGTGGGAGAACACATTGTGTGAAGCCAAGGCTTTTAAAAAAACTTCCTATTTCTTTCCTTGTCTCTCACACAGGAACATGCCTAGCCCACAGGCACCTTAGACTTTAATTTATAATAGTTTTTAAATAAAGGAAATGAGGCGCCCGTGCTGTTTGGAAGCACCTGAAATCCTGTTGGGTGGAGCCGCTTCATTTAGAGTCACGTTTTCCCAGAGACTGTAGTTCCTTGTACTCAAAACCATCATTTTAAATTCCAGTTGGCCCTTGAACACAGGTTTGAATAGCACAGGTCCACTTATATGCAGAGTTTTGAAAAATGAAACCTGCACGTTAGCGGACCCACTCTAACCCATGTTGTTCAAGGGTCAACTGTACTTCCTCTCTGTCACCATTTGTCCTACACCTTGCTGCTTGGGGCTCGAGCATTTTTGCCAGTCAAAACATAAGCTTTCGCCTTTAACCACTACCGGTCCGGGTTTACTTTACAAAAGGAAATTCCGCGCCTGACTAAATGCATGTGGAGTTTTCACTTTGCCGGGACGCTTTCTCTTCTTGGATTCGGCTGGTCTTTTCTGAATATAAGCGACGGCTCTTACAGGCCCTCCTGCATGTTTGTTTTCCGACATGAGAGCATCTTTCTGCACATACACAAAACATCGAAGCTTCGGTGAAGCGTCCAGGGTCCCTCTAGGCTGGGCGCGGCTGATCTTCCCCGGGGGGATGGGGGTTCTGACATCCCCACGTGGGCCCTGCTGTTCCCTCCGCGCCCACTGCAACGTTTCTGTCTTTAATTCCACTTTGCTAAGCACACGTTTTCAGACTCAGACGCTCACCGGTTCAGCTCTGGTACCCATTTCCTTTACGGTCTTTTGTCTCACAATAGAGTTAAGCGATATACTAGGTGCTTGTCAAAACGCCCCAAGCGCTTTGACCTGTTTTATTCCAAGGATCCTCTCAGCATCAATGGGAGAACGGAAGAGACCCGACAGTTTCACGTATCCAAAATTAGGTGACTTGCTCCAGATCTTACAGGAACGACAGAATCAGAAAACTAAAGCACCAGCTTTCAGATCTCACAGATGGGGTTCATTCACCACACCTCTCTGTCTCAGGAAGATAGAGTAATTATATAAACGGAACCTGAACCATGAAAGAGTGGAAGGAAGAGAGAGAGAGGGGGTAGGAGGGAGCCAATGAACGGTAAATGGCTTCGCTAGAAATTTCCTGGCTTTGACGATGCCCCGTTTGACTCACCTTGGAAAACGAGTGAAAACACAAAACCCTCTTCCACCAATCCCGTCCCTGTGTGATAAACTTCCATTTTTTGACGTGACTCTAAGCTCTTTCAGTCATGTTCTCTAGGTCCGCGGCGGGTCCATGCTACCTTGTGTATCCTGCCATCGAGCATTATTTTAGACACTTATCCCTGTCACAGCATCCCATTCTAAGCCAAATAACACATCCGTTAAGCAATATTTGCCTTGGCATTCTGTTATTCGGGGATGTGTACTGTTTTTAGCCTTTTAATGGTGTAAATAATGCTGCCACAAGACACGTTATTCTCGACAATTATTTGGGAGTTTCCATGGTTTTGACACTATAAAAAGTAAAGTTTTAACTCTTTTTAATTATCGCGAGATTCTTCTCTGAATATATCACACCCAGTCACAGAAACATCAGTCAAGTGTGAGGATGTTTTCCCACATTTTGATCAACCCGGATTTAAAACTTCTATTTACTCTGTTTCTAAGCCTTCTAGGCACACAACTTCATCTTAAAGTTGTCTTAATACATGCTCCTTTAACTCCTAACTAGTGCGTGTACTTTTCGGAGTGATAGTTTATGGTCTGTATTCTATCCCGTGTAAACTGTCTCCTCAGTCCTCACACTGCCTGTCGTGAAGCACTGAATCACGCCAAAGCTGGCACGGCAGGTCAGAAACAATCATTTAATCATAACTAGCTAAGCTACCAACTCTTTAGGACAAAACCCAGATGCTCTACTCAAGGAAATACTTAGCCTTCTGGAAAGGACTCACGATCACTCGTCGATACTTATTCATAGGTTCGGCCATGCAAAACTGTTCACACAAAATTGAGTTCATACGAGACCGACCTAGTCAAAGAGAGGCGTCCCTCTCCCTCTGCCTTGGCTATGTCATTCTCCACCACCCACTTACCACCCAGACGAACCCCAAGCTCTCCGTCACGCCAGGCCTGCGGCCAGCCGCCCAGGCACCACCCTCTCGTCACCTTCTCCGAAGGTCCCCCTTCCATACACCTTGCTCTTTCCACCCCATGGCTTCATGACTTGGGCTTTCCTCGCATCCGCCCATGTGACTGCGTTTCCCAGCGAACTCACGTCCCAGCTTCCCGTCTTCGGCTCTCCACCCAGCGTGCAGAGCGCCGCCAGATAAACCTCCCGTAGCCCGGCTCCGACCTTGTCCCTCCTGTGCACAGAATTCGGGGCGCCGTCTGCACCGCTGTGCCATATCCCAACTGGGTCCCAACCAAGAAACCACATTTCCAATAGCTTTCTATCTGCACCTCTCTTCGGTAATTCACGAGTTTGCTTCTTGAGGAAAGTTGGCATTATCATCTCTGTATCTTCGCGGTGCTTAGCAAGACTCCAACTACAGTTGAAAAATCTAATCTGAATTAGAATTTTGTGTGTCTGTGTACCTATTTCATAATACCTCTTCAAATGTAATCTTCTTAAAAACGGGGCCTTAATTATATCTCCTGCAGTTCAGGGCTTGCCACACCGTAAATTTCCACAAATAATTATTTAACAGATGAACTAGGGAATCAACAGCTCTGAATTCCACTCTGGCTCTGCTCGCCACGTGCTCTAGAACACACCCCGAGACACCTCTCAGTATTTAAAATGTCAACTGGAAAGGAAGATAGTTACATTCATTATATTCCTATAAATTAGATATCAGAAAACTTATAAACACAAAATAAATAATAAGACTTCAGGTTAAGCTCTATTATTATATCTAACTGATGCCAGCAAAAAGAAAAAAAAAAAAAAAAAAAAACAAATAGTGCCACAGGGAAGAATGTGTTGCCAAGAGATTTATCTATATACTTCCTAAAGAAACTATACCTCCTAGAAATCTACCTTCCAAATTCGTTACCATAAGTAAGGCTCAGTTTTCTTGGTCATATTTTGACCAAGAATAAGAAGAACGGCGCTTCCTCTTGACAATCACCTACATTCTTCTCAATCCCAGCATGACTGAACAGATGCTGCCTGGACTATTAGCAGCGAATTCCAAGTTCACGCTCTTTCTTTAATTAGCTTCGTGACCGTGGGCCAGTCACTTTACCCCGGGGGCCTCTGTTTCTTCACCTGGGACATGAGGATGTTTGGCTCTGATCCTTAAGATTCCACCTTGCTCTAGATTTCAATGATTTAGGAGTGAAAAATAAGCTTTTTACTGACACATGCAGCAGCATGAATGAACCTCAAACATTCTGCTGTGAAGAAGACGTAAGACTCAGAAGGCTACACTCTCTGATTACGTTCACATGACATTCGGGAACGGCAAAGACACAGGGATGGAGAGCAGGTCCGCGGTTGCTAAGGATTCAAGGTGGAGGGGGCGGCTGACTACAAAGGGGCAGCGTGAGGAAATTTTCTTTGGAGGTGGAGTAACGGACTTGCTTTGCATCTGGATTGTGGGGCAGCTTGCCAAAATTCACAGAATAGTATACCAAAGAGAGTGACTTTTCTGCATGTGTATCAGATAATCTAAGGCATTAAAAAACTCATTTCTCCAATGCAATTTTTGATGATATGATCACGGGACGGTCCCCCCCACCCCACAAAAAATGGAATACCTTCTCTATTTGCTATCGCCGTGTTGTTCCAAGACAATTGAGCCAAGTTTATATCCAAATAATGTGCTGCTTGTTTTTGTGGTGTTATTGTTGTTTTTAATCTTTAGACAGACATTCTGCAGAATCCTTTCTGTGTAGCTCATTTTCCAGTGTGCTACATCTAACAATGAAAAAATAAAATGAACCCAGGTGGGAAGGGTTCTTAGGCTGCCCGGGCCCTGCATGGTATTCATGGAATGTTAGAATGTTGTTATTACTCTCGTGATTCATACTCAAGATATGAGGTACCAACGACGGCTAACATGTAATTAGCACCTACTATGTTCCAGTGCTTACACACAGCCTTACTCCGTGCTGCAGTCACTCTCTGAGTTCTCAGAACAACCCCGAAATGGGTTCCATTGTTATCCTCATGTGATAAACAACCTCTCAAGGTTCAAGGGCTAGTAAATTGCAGAGTCAGAATTCAAGCCTAGACAGTCTCTTACACAAATCTAAGACCCTGCACGGCAACGCTTTCTTTAAAAGAGCAATTTATCCATCTTCTTGAAGAGTCAGTCTGTAGCTACTACTACGTGGTTCCACAAACTCTTACCTAGGCTCGCTTCAGAAATTGGACAGAGAGGCCTTTTCTAATCAGACGGGCCAGCATCTCCATTTCTGCCCAGGGATTTCATGAAGAAGTGTGCAAGAAACAGCTCAACTTCTCTACTTGCCGCCTATGGGAGTCGAACCTCTTCCTTTCATCATTCTACTGCTTTAGGGAGGTTTGGGCCTCCAGGTAGAAATACATCCCAAACCAGACGAATGCCTGTTCCTAAAACTAACTGGTTTTCTGTACAAGGCAATGAAAACTGTCGGAATCCTTTCAACCAGAAGGGATGGTTAATAAAAAGTGACCAAGCTGCCTAGGCTGAATGAAGGAAAGGAACCAAAAACAACGAGCCCAACAGACGGTACTGGGGAAAGTATTTCAGACCCTGAGAACTTTGCACAGTTGTAGCAGAAAGGCAGATCACACCGAGAGAAAGGGGTCTCAACTAGTTCACGGGTTTGTTTAGTCTACTTACCTCAAGTCCAAGCTAATCATCTTAATGGTTGTTTATGCCCAGGACTGGGTGCAAATGGCCTTTCAAAGACAGCAGGGCAGGGCTAGCCCAGCCTATGCTGGGTCACTACTTCCCAGTCCCCATCCGCACCTTCCACGGGATGCCAAGTTCTCGTTATCGAGGACCTCCGCTTTGAGCAGTAAACAGCAGACTATAGTTTTACTTATTTCCCCATCCGTCTCTTCGAACCAGACTGCAAGCTCCGAAAAGGGCAGGGATGGTGTCTGTCATTCACCGCTGTGCCTGGCTAATAGATCTTGAGGTTAATGGACCTCTTGGAGGGGGGAACAGCAATTTACACAGAGTTTGAGGAGCCCCCGCCTCCCTTACCCCTGATGTAGATACCAGGTCCCTCTTGTACAAAACCTTCCAATCAAATCAACTAATCGTTCACCAGAATCAAGGACATAAACTTCCAAAATTCTAATCCAACAGAAGGGGGCAAGGGGGTTGGAGTTGGAGAGAGGCAGTTAACAAAGCAACCCTTCTTCAGGCCACCGACTCCCACCCCTCAAAGCAGAGTCAGACGAGCCACTGGGAGAGGCATGTTAAGGAGAAGCCCTCTTCCCATTGATGTGTTATTGCCCCTTTAAAACCGAGAACAAACGGCCTGGCTGCTCCTGATCCCTGGCTGCTCCTGATCCCGAAGGCTGCAGAGCAGTAATTGTCACTTAGCCACGTAGCTCCCTGCAGCACGGCGGCTCACTCACTCCTCATTCACTCCTCGTGGTTTATCTCTTAGCCAATTACTGCTGTCATTTGTGTTTCAATGTGTGCCGTCAGGGGCCAGGCCAGACGACAGCGACGGTGGAAACCGGGGGACAGGACACTCGCTTCCAGGGGCTGGTGGGGCCCACACCTCACTGCTGGCTGCTCTGTGTTCTGAACAGAAGCCCTTGAAACGAGCCCTTGAAAAGGCTCGCTGACTGCCCTCCGGTTTTGTTCTGGGCCAGGTCTACACTGAGGCAACTGAAAACAGGAATATCTGACTCTTAAAAGCCCCAAGTCAATAAGAATCATGGTGATATTCAAGCGATAGAAATTTGAGCTGAGAAGCTTAGCAGCAGACAGGAGACAAGTAGGGGACCTGGCAATACCTTACGGTGAAATCAAGGCAGGCACGGCCTCCCAATATGAAGACAGCTAAACCTTGATTGATTCTCATTGACCTATTACGAGCTCAGATTTTATACAGGGCCTTATCCATCTAACACTTGGCCCTAAAGTGTAGGGAACATGTGAATTTTCTTGGGCAATCCTAAGTTGAAAGACCTAAAAAATTATATTTGTAACCTATTGTTAAATTGGTTTGTGGTAAATTTGAACTTAGTCACAAAATTTTATTTTTTTTAAAAAAGGGGGTTCCTTAAAGACATAACTAAATGTGAATTTTTATAGTTAAACTGGAAAAAGTTTTGCTACCTCTTGTGTCCGGAATTTTCATTTCTGAAATGATATCCTTCCGATTGCTCAGTGCCTTCTAACCACAAAAATAAAGACTCACCTTTTCACGTATTTAGTTTACCCTGATTCAATCTATAGTGCTGTTGACTGCATTAAGACTTTTATCCCAGAAGGTTGAAACCTTTTCTGTTTGCATTTGGAAGTATCTTCCTCGAAATGTATTGACCTCGCCTGAGACATCCTTCGGGAGGCACTAGGTCTGCTTTAAGGACATAAGCCCATGTTTACGTTTCAACTCTGACTAAGAGAGAAAAGGGGAAAGGATGAGAGGTGGAAGAACAGACCGGGTCTGTTATGATCGAGCGCCTGCCCGATGAACTACAGCTGACAGCAACGTGGAGGGCAAAGTACCAGCGAGCTGGGTGGTAGGCCATCTCTGGCTTGTCAGCATCCTGGTCTTCCCGGCTGAACAGCGGTGAGCATGTCGGGCTCCCCCTGACATTCCAGCCTCTGAAGCCCCAGCAACCACAGAAGTGCCTGCAGCTGAGGCGGAGCCGGAAGAGGCCTGATCTAGCTGGATCCACTCGTCCAGTCTGCGGGGCTAAAATAAACTCCTAACTTCTCTGCCGACGACGAGCTTCGCCAGGCCTGATGATGTAACACACGCTGTCGGCTCTGTTTGCAGGCAAGGTCCGTGCGTGCGTCCCCAGGATTTCCTCCAGGTGAGGAGGAATTTGGGAGAGGGAGGGAGGGAGGAAGGGGCTCTCTGAGGATGCACCTGCCGTCCCACTGTGTGCACAGAGGTCTCTGGCACTGTCTGGAGTTGCCTAAGTAATCATACACCACATCTTGGACTATGCAAAGGAGAGCTGGTCTAGCTTTAGCTAATTGCCAACCTCAGGCAACATGCTACCCACCAAATACCTCAGAAGGGACTCTGTTCCGTGCATAAAGAAGAAAATGCAAAGTCAAATAAAGCTCACCGGGGGCCACCGATGCTGACCGGTGACCGAGACCAGCCACACGCAGGGAACCGGCGTGCCCTTATCTTCTCTCAGGCCTTCTAATTAAGAAAACCTTAAACTTGGAACCAATTTGCTCCTCTCTTGCTCCCTTCAGCCATCGCCCTGACCTCTCTCTGATGAAGAGAGAGCACTTCAAAGGACGGGGGGTGGCTCCTGAGAGAGCTAGCGGCCAGAGTGTGAACTTCCCAATTAAGGCCCGCACAAAAGTAACTTTCTCTTCCTTTCGGCTCTTTGCGTTTTTTAAAATGCTGTTTCAAGCTGAACAAACTATCCGAACGTCTCCCTTCCTCCCGCCTTTCTCTCTTTCTCCATTCTCTGCTTCTCAGGTGACCAGTCGGGGTCATGAAGTCTGCAATAAACTGTTTTTGTTTTGTTTTGTTGTTTTCTTTTGCGTCAAAGTCAAAAGTCACTTTATGCAGAAACAAGTTCCTCTTCTCAGGCCCCTCCCCTGTGGGTGGCAACCCGATGGAGGCCACCACTGGTCACCAAGGGCAAATGCCAGGCCACCCAGCTCGGGGCGCTGAGCCCACCGAGGTGCCGCCTCCCACGGCCTGGACTGCGGCCACCAGCTGCCTCAGGGCTGCCCCGGTGGCCTCAGGCAGGAGCCCCGCCTTTCTCAAACAATGTCACTGAGTCCCCTGCCCTTGGGAAACCACATACCCACCTTCACTCTCTTTTGCCAGATTCGAGTTTGGCTGAATGGGAAGAACCTTTGCCCCCACCCTATCGACTCCCAGCAACCTCAGTCGCTCTCCCCAACTTTCACGGAGCACATCAGGGAAGCTGCAACCCCAGACACCCTGAGTTCATCCTGAGAGCTCCGCCTGGACACCAGTGCTCCCCTGGACAGCGCCACGGACAGGCCACGCCTACACGCTAAGGAGGGAAGCCGTTACCTTCCTCCCCGGGGTGACCCTTCCCGGCACCTGCCCTCGGGGCTGGGAGGCCAGAGCTGCTGTTTCCCGTCCTTCTCCCTTCCATCTCTGTCTGCAAGCTCTGTGAATTTTGCGTCACACACATTTCTCAAACTCAGCCCCCAGAATTCTGAGATAGGGCCACAGCTCTGTTCAAGCCCCAAACGCATCCTCCTCAGGAACCCCCACCAGGAGGGACCCACTCTGCGAACCCAGCTCCATCGCTTGGTGCCCCTCTGCCCGCCCTCGAAGCACGACGTTCCGCTGTCACGCAGCAGGGACCTGCCCCTGGCACCTGCCCCTCCATTCTCTTGCTCAGGCTCCACCCTTCCCAAAGAGCAGCCTCTTGCACCCCTTCTTCCAGCTGCTACCTGAGACTCTGCCCAGGCATCATCCATCTTTGCTTCCTCACCTCCAGACTAGGCTCTGTGCCTTCCCTCTAGGCTCCCATATGCTGACACACAAATTTCTGTCACTGCATCCAGTTTCTTACGGTCAACTTAGGGGAACCGTGTAATTCCGCCTGTAGACTCAGCAGCCAGTTACACACAGTGGGTGGCCATTTCACACAGTAGGCTCTCAGCAAGGGGGACACGGCACTTGTACTTTCGGAGTACTGGCTAGTGCCATCTCTTAGCACAGAGCAATCAATATCTTACTCTGAATAAGATCCATCTTGATGTTATCTATTTAAAGAAGACAGGCTCCTAGACACCAAGGATCGTGTCTGCGTAACATATTTTGCATGGAAACTTATGCTCTTTGGATATTTAATAGCGTGATGGAGTCGAAGATGATGACGATGACAATGACGTGAATCAGGACAGGAAACTGGAGATAATTAACATCCTTTTATTCTCCGAGGCTGTGTAGTTGCTTAAAACAGTACATGATGAGTCACAGAATGACAGCTCACTTGTCTTGAAATCTGAACTAACCAGAATACAGCCTGGAACCTCAATCAAACGCACTTCTGAGAAGACAAAACAGCAGAACGTGCATGCTCTAGATACGCCCGAAAGAGAGCTTTTTCGGGTTCATCTGGTCTGCAGTCAGAGCCCACGTGTCCTCGTTTTAACTCCATCCCCGATAATCTGTGTAATCTAATTCTCCAGTCGCAAGAAGTCAGATGTAAAATATCAGGCGAGGTGAGGTGGAAAGAGGCTCCCGGGGACCCACACAGGGGTGGCGGGACCATGCTATAACCACGTGCAGAAGAGGCGACAAACTTTAAAAGAACACAGAGCACACAGCAGTCTGGAGACAGACATTTCGTGTTTAGGGACAACGAGTTCCACCCATGTTACAGAACCTAATGACACTATCACACAAGAGAGGTGCAATACTGACCCTCATCATGCTGATGGAAATAGCAAGAGGGAGTTGACTTCTATCCAATATTCTCACTTGAAGAGAAACAGAAATACAGAATATTTTAAGGTGACTTCTATCAATGTGTGTGTGTGTGTGTGTGTGTGTGTGTGTGTGTGTGTGTGTGTTTAAGTTTTCGCTCTTTCTGAGGTAGCCTGTGTTTATCTGAAAATGTTACTGCTGAGATACCCTCCAGGGGCCCCTCGTGATGGCCCGGGTTGTTAGCCATTGCTCAACTCCACTGCTTAACTGTTAAGTAACCTTGTCACAGGCCTTCACCGCCAAGACTGGCTGACTCAAGGCCCTAGAGAACTCATTTGTATACGCAGCTTTATTTTAAAACACAGTGAAACAGGAAACTCTATCTGCCAAAAAACCACCAAATATAGCATGTCCCACACCTCCCCATCCATGCAAAAAACTAATGGACTAAGATTTAAATTCAGGTCAAAAGCACAACGGATGAATCTATTTCAAGGAAGGTTCTACATCTAAAACAATTTTCTTTTGGTCTTGATGACTCTCTCCGTGTGTGTCTCTCTCTGTCTCCCTGTCTCTGTCTTTCAGTCCCTCCCTCCCTCCCTCTCCCACTCCTTTTACCACCTTGTCTCAGACCCTCAAATGTACAGGAGCAGCTTTGATGAGGAAAAGGGTAAGAGCAGGGTTCGTTCCCATCATGCCGGTCATGGGTCATCGTTTCCTCAGTGGTTCAGGTACGGCCCAGATTAACGCCAAGAATGGAGGGAAGAGAGATGCTTGGTTGTTTTTCACAAAATGGGGTTAAAAGAAAAGGCTGTTGGATTAGACAATATTAAAAGAGAAACTCTTTTAGAAACAGGATATTGAGAAAGAAAGGGTGAAGGGTGGACAGAGAAAAGAAACCTGTTAATCCTATGAACAACATGAAAGAGTGAAGTACAGAGACTAATGGGAAAGAAGCTAAAGGCTGGCCACTTCTCTCGCCATTCCTGAAAAACCGGAAATTTCACAACTGCATCTCCTAGCTCACTGTTTCTTCCCTTCCGGGTGACAAGAAGGAAGTGAACGCTCTTAGCAAGATGGAAGAAATTACTACAATGTCCCCAATATTGTGTTGCTACAAAATCTTTCCAAACCGGCACGGGACAGGGAGCATTAACTAGCTATCACCAATTGGTCTGGCATTTGTCACCCCACCTGTATTAAGAAACCTGTTGTGAAAATAACATTTTTAAAATGAAGTCTTCCACATTTTTCTCCACAATAGTTAAAAACAAAGTAGTGGACTTGAGAGAAATAAACACTCGTCAATCATTTATTCAACGTTCACAGATCACCTATTATGTGCTTGACCCAGGGAGTGCTCAGAGTGCTCACATTGTTAAATAAGGGTAAATTCTATTTTGCATGTGTGAAGTGTATTGATTTACACCCAAACAATATTCTGATAAAGAATATAATGGTGCAATACACTCAAAAAGGCAAGGGTTTAAGAGCCATGCAAATCCATGGATGAATTCCAGCTCTAGTAGATGCACGGTGTTTGTCCTTGGGCTAGTCACTGAACTTCTCTGAGGCACTGGTTTATTTATTTATTTTTTCATCTGTCTAGTACAAAGCTAGATATCGCTGTTTTGTGAAAAATTAAATGAAACATCAACTGTCAAGCACCTAGCACAGCCTGGCCCATGGCGTTTAAGCAACCCATTTACTCAGCAAATATTTACTGAGCATCTGCTACATGCGCGCTCTGTTCCAGCCACGGAGTCTGAGCGACAAAAAAGCAAAGCAAGACCCTTCCCTCTTATCATCTACACATCAATCACCCACACCGGGAATTCTCGAGGGCTCTGGACACCCGTGAAAATAAAACCGAATGGATGTGGTATCTACCTTCCAAAGGTCACTCTTTCGAATCTCGTCGTGCTGGGCAGCAAGACTTGCATTTTCAAGGGAGAGCTGGTCTGCAGCCACGAGTGCTGCACCCCTGAGCACAAAGGTCCTGTGGCTACTGGTCCTCGCCAGGCTGCTCCCCTGGGAACCCGGTGCGGTAGGAGCAGCCCATGCCCTGGCCTTCAGAGTTTAGGCGGACACAGAATTTAAGAAATACAGCTTGTTGTCCTCCTTATCGTTTTTTTTTTTTTTTTTTTTTGAAATGAGAAAGGTGACTTATTTGGGGGAGAAGTGGGGTATGGGTCTATCTATACAGAGGAATTCCCAAATGAACTGCTACGTGCTGCTCTCTGACTCATTTTTACTTTCCTCCCCAGCCCTCCCTGATATCTTGGTCTGTCCCATGTGGCACAATAGATTCTCTGTTTATAAGACCCAATGTGTATTAATATTAATTTATGCACAAAAAAATGGAGATGGTATCGAGTAAACTAACATGAATTGTGTATTTCACCATTTTTATCTTTATCAAGTCAATATACTGATAAATTAAAGAAACTCATCGAAAACTAGTGTTTTAAAACTATATTCGAGTTGGAAGGATGTGATCGATACACACACACACATACACGTAATTGGGGACAAACATTTTTAAAGACCTTAACCAAAATTCTGTGCTCTCTATTTTTGTGACTGGCCCAGCCATCCATCTCATCTCACACGTAAGAAATTTTCAGTTGTTTTCAACTAGTGAGGCGATGAGGTTTTGTGGAGAGCCACATAGATGCTTTGCAGCCAAACACACCAGGCTTTGAATCTCAGCCCCATTCACTTCTAGTTGTCCTGTGTCGTGGAGATTCTTAAATGTCTCTAAGCCTCAGTGACCTCATCTGAAAAATGGCTTTTTTTTTTAAATGGCTTTTTGATAGACATAAATTAGATAGAGGATAGGAGCAGAGTGCTAGACACAGGTCAGGCATTCGGAAACGTTGTCCCACCACCCCGCCCCCAACGCAACATTCTCAGAGCCTTTCTCTTCCATTCGGCCCAGTAATTGGTTTCTTGGCCTCTGGTCTATGATTCCTCCAATCCATCCCCCAACCTGCTATTAGAAACAGCATTCAGGCTCAGAAACCTGATCATGCCACTCCTCTGCCACAAATTCGTCTACAGTGACTACATTCAGAACAAACTCCACATGTCCCCAGCCCATCTGCTCGGCCTCACCTCTCATGAGCACCACACCTCTGCCCCCCCCCCCCCCGCGTGGCTGCGGCCCCGGGTTCCAGGCTCCCAGCCACTGTCTGCAGAGCAGGCCATCTGCTCCGGTGCCCTGCCGTTCCCTGCCCCTCCTCCTGGATGCCATCCCCACTCCGCCCCCTCCCATCTGCAGAGACCACTGTCCCCAGAGCTCAGCTCAAAGGCCACTTCTGCTCTGCAAGCTCCCTGGGGTCCCTGGTGGACTCCAGAGCCCCTCTCGTGCGCCAACGACGCCTTTCTCGGTTTCATGACTCACACGCGCTGTGTTCGCAGTTCCCCCACCCAGGGTGGTCCTCCGCCCTGTCGATGGTTCCTCCTAACGGAGACCGAATTTTATTCATTCCCCTCCGAAAGTTTTATCATCCCTTCCACGAAGAAGGTGAACCAAAAGGTAAAAATGGGGCACAACATTCCCAAGATGCTTCTGATTCTAGCAAAAGGAAATTAAAACACACTGGAAATGAAGCTTCGATGTATTTAAAAAAAAAAAAAAAAGTCGGCAAGCCACAGAGGTGTACACCATCTGTGGAAGATGAAAAATGGCCCCAGGTTCTCTGATCCTTCCTTCTTCCATTGACAGTGAGTCTATTCTCCTCCCCTTAAATACGGGCTGCCTGTAACCGTTTCTGACCAACGAAGTGACATTATGCCATTTTCAAGCCTAGCATTTAATGTGACTAATAGCTCTGGCCTTGGTCTCTTGGAGCCCTGAGCATCCTCACGAGAAACCTGATTACACTAGTAGAGAAATCTCACGGGGGCCCTCAGCTACATGAAGAGGCAGAGGGACCCAGGGACGGTCAGCCTTCCAGGCGTCCTTGCCAAGATGCCAGGCAGGCGAGGAAAGCCACATCGGACCTCCCGACCAGACCAACCGCTGACTGGACGCCACTGGGTGACCACAGCCAATGCTACATGGAGTAGAAGAATCACCTAGCTGAGCCTTACTCAAATTCATGATCGACAAAACCAGATATAATGAAATGGGGGTTGTTGTAAGCCAACAAGTTTTGACGTGGTTTGCCAGCAACAACAGATAACCAGAACACCATCTTATTCACTTTGGCTCAGCAGCCTAGCCTACCTAATCGAATACTTTTCCTCCAAAGGGAAATACTGCTTTTATCTGTCAGTAAATAGAATAGTGGGAGAAACTGAGCTGATCTTAAAGAAATGTGCAGTACACATTACACACGTACATTGCAACCCCAGCTTCCCTAGAGCCTGACATCTCTCTCAACTCCTCAGCAAGGTGACCAGCACCCTGAGGGCCCCCACACCTTACGCTATTCCTACAGCCACAGGACGTGGCACACAGCGGGTGTTCGACCCTGTTTGTTTGAGTATTTGATTTTCTGACTGCCAGCTTAGTGAAGTGTACTGTATACAAGACCCACGGGTACAGAGCTTAAGCTCTATTCTTTACTCTGCGAAGGGAAGAGGCAGACTTGTCACTAATATTTGAACAGACGTAGTTAACGTGTAGTTCTGGTTTCTCCAGAAGCTTCTCTCCTTGGCTCGTGATGGCCGCCTTCTTACTGTGCCCTCATATGGCCTTTTCTCAGTGTTCAGACAAGCTTGCTTGGTGTCTCCTCCTCTTCTCAGGAGGACACTAGTCATACTGGATTGTGGCCCTACCTTTGGCCTCATTTAACCTTCTTTATCTCCCTCAAGGCACTATCTCCAAATAGAGTCACCCTGGGGGGGTTAGGTCTTCAAACTATGAATCTCGGGGGAACGTCATTTTGGGGACATCTCTCCAAATCTCAAAGCCGGTCAGTAGCAGAGCTGGGCTGTGCACCTTGGCTCTCTGCCACTTCCTACGATCTACCCAACTGCTGTCTGGGATGCTGCCCTGTCCTGCCACCACCTCGTTCTGTGTCTAGAGGAGATGGCCTTGTGATATTACCCCTTGCACAAACGTTAAGGGGATGCAGGCCAGAGAAGGGACGTACAGGAGAAAGAGGAAGCTGCAATGCAGAAGAGGCAAGTGTGAAATCCAGAAAAACGAACCCTTGGCAAAGCAGGAAGTGTAGCTCACACCCGAACCTATTCTTCCGAGGCTGAGTCCTCTCCCCGCCCCCAGGATTCTGGCTTTGCTGTGACCGCAGGAAAGTCCCCCAGCCTCTCTAACGATGAGGAAGGTCTTGGGACCCGTGCTGGCTCACCTACTAGAAGCGGGGCATGTAACCCAATCACATGCTTTCTGCAAAATTACAGGATAATACACAGTTTAATATTTTTCACCATATTTTGTAACCAAAAAATTTCAAAAACCTTCTTGCCATGTTATATAGCTCGTAAAGGCAATTAATAAGATTTTCTGATTAGCTAAAACATGTTAAATCCCTCCTCACCCCAAATAAGACGTGCTCTTCTCTTTCCCTCAGATAATGCAAGGAAACATCTTATATTTATAAAGCACAAGCTTTCAACTATATTGGATTTTCCTTTTAAAAAGAACAATAATTTAAAGTGGCTGCTAGCAGAGAATTGTTAGGTGCATTTAAATGGGTGTTTGTGCTCTGAAAATCTTAATTGGAACTCTCTTATTGTTGTTGTTTATGCATGTGTTTGTTTGGGTTTTGAGGGAGAGTGAGCTCCTTTTGTGCATTAGGGACTCTCTCGGCTGAAATTCTGGTTTCATACAAAATTAAACTGGCGTACTGGAGACACAGCTTTATCTAAAGCACGAGGACATGCTGAAGTACCGTTTCCAAACTGTACGAAAAACCAAAATGGTTTGCCTACGTGCATCGTGCTGCAACGGACGTGCGCTGCGGCAGGACCGATGGACCCGCGAAAGGGACGACGTCCGTGCCGCGCGTCACCCTGTCCTTGTGACGTGGCTTTGCTGGGTTCTGCACGACGGTCAGGCCTGGCGAGCTGGCCCTAAGACACGCGGCCGAGGTAGACATTCTGCTCCACCTTCAGTCCCCCTGGCTGGCTGCACCACGTTAACGTCAACACTGCGGTCTCAGCTTCGCCACAGCAGAGACCGAATTTCGGTTTGCCGGCCAGCTCGCCCGCCCCGCTGGTCAGGAAGTGACTCAAGCAAAATTTCTCCGGGTTTTTCTCCCAGTAAAGACACGGTATGTACTGCTGTGCACACGTCAGTAACCTCTATTCTCAAATCCAGATTCTCATTTGGTACTAAAACCCAAAAAACCAGTCCCTGAAATAAGAGAATTAAGGCATATGATAAAACTTTTTTTTCGTCAACTAAAGGGATTGGAAATTACATATATATTTTCAATGGGTATATTTCAATAGTCTCTTAGTGGCACTACCCTTCATCTGAGATTTCACTTCAAAGCCTTTTCAACTTTTTTCCCTAAACACTCTGAGTGGGCGTAGACGGTTCATAGCGCCATTTAAGGAGGAAACTGTAACCCTGATCCTTCCACCCGAATCCCCTGCGTAGCGGGAGCCTGTCCCAGGGTTCTTGTCCTGAAGGGCCCTGACCACACAGAGTCCTCCACTCTCCTCAAAGCCATCACCACCGGCATGCAACTTCCTTGTGCCTTTTTTTGTGTCTTATCACAAAAGAGACTCTGTGTAAAATAAAATCTTTTTTTTTTGCCAATTCACATTTTTAGATAAAGCATTTTATTTATAACTTGAACAAAAGCCCTTTAAAATGATGATCAAAATAATCCTGATACTAGGTTTAACCAGTGACACCGTATTATCGTGGTCTTAGCCTGAAACTCCATTTCAAATTCTTTCCAAGTCCCCATCTCCTGCTCTACGTTTTCAGCACTAAACCAAGTGCAGGTAAGTGTCAAAGGCCCTTACAGAACCTCTCAGTACCCTGTGGAAGGAAGAATAGGAATTAAAAAACAAAAAGATGGAACAGGTCAGCCCTGCCTCTCCATCTGACAAGACAGGATTATTCCCTCCAGGGCACTTTCAACTTAGATCACATTCACTTTCCTTGTTTACAAAGCCTGCTATTGATAAAGAATAACAAACAGATGCCTGCTGAAATAGCTTAATTGACAAATTCATAAGTGAGCATATAACTCTGAGAAGTTGCTTGTGGGGAATATGGAGGCAGAGACTGGTCAATACGTCCACAACACATCAATCAAGTGATGGAGATACTGGCCCATCAAGCTGGAATCCTACACAATAACACCAATGAAATAACTAGGGATACATTGCTTTCCTGGAAAACACTGTACCTGAGTATTACGTGGCTGTACTTTACCAAATTCAAAAATATTTAAAATGAGCTAGCATGTTTCCTTCCACCTCAAAGCTCCTAATCCCTCTTTGAAGACTCCTTACTAATAATCCTATCACTGCGCTGAGCTATGCCACTGGAGACAGTCATGCTAAAACGAAGGAATCATTCGTCATCCTTATTTCTGGATATTTCTTTGTAAAGACTGACTTTTCTTCCAAAAAAAAAAAAAAAAAAAACTCTCCTGGGACATGTAAAAAATTAGAGGAAAGGAAACGAAAATTAATTTTCCATTTCCTGTTTCCAAAACTCTTTCTCTTGAATAGACATTCCCTGCTTAGAAGCAAAGGTAAACTGACTAATCCTTCCACTCAACCCTGAGTGTCTCAAAAATATTCTTTTCCTTCCAATTGCTCCTGACTGTCATAAGCCCCAGTTTTGGGCAATGCATTTATAGCTTTTCAGAGTAAATTTCCTTATATAATACACACGGTAAATTGCTATATGCACTAGTCTTAGACATTCCAATCACACAGAAGTATACACTTGTGTGTGCTGCACACATCCATGAACACATGAGCCATAAAAGTGGAGAAGAATCTTCCTTATGCAGTTGTGACCTTAGACTCCGGTTTCTTTTTCCAAAACAAAAATAAAAACAAAACCAACCAACCAACCAACCAACAGAAAACAGTGCTTGCAAACATCTCTAAAATACCAGGATTGGAAATCTTACAATAACAAGCTTATTTAGTGCAGCATGGGGGCTGGTGCGCACCAAAACGATCTTTCATCACTTTCGATGGCTGCGATGATCACCTTTTCCTTAATCACTGGTACCATAATCACCAGGGCCACTTGAAAGGCAACGGCCAACAATCACAGCTTGAGAACAATTCATTATTTTTTCCTGTTTGCCCTACAAGAGACAAGGCTTAGCAAAATCCTGAGCTTCATTTTGAGAATGAAAACCATCAACCAAGAAGTTAGGGTTAAAACGAGTGGTGTTTAATGAAAACAAGCAAACAAAAAAGCAGGGCATGTATGAACGTTATTGACTGGCGGACTAAAATCTCCATTATGTGTATCGACTACATGATGAAGATATATTGGTCAGCAGTTAACACAAGAGACGAAGACTAAAGCCGAGTCTAGTGCTCAGACAGCAACTTGGGGCTAACGCTGAAGAAGCATCAACCACCGAGTCCTTTAACGTACAAATCTTCCTCATCTTAATTATTTAAATTGCTTTTCTGGGACTGATGGGTGACCAGACTCTTTTACCTGCTCTGCCGAATAACTCCTTTTATTTAGAGTCTCACAGACTATGAACTGAAAAAAAAAAATGCTTATTTGGGTAAAAAAAAGAAAGAGAGCCTTCAACCAGAATAATGTATGTGAAAACGATGACAGGTGAGCAAAAAAAAAAAAAAAAATTCTTGAAAAACAAGAAGGCACAGAGGAAAACCTGAAATTAAACAAAAATAGAACAAAATCTAGAGGGAACTATCAAGCAAGTCAACAACCTCCAGCTTGTAAGAAGTTAAAAAGCAACAACCACAATGTTTGAACTCCGAATCGCACATATAACAAAAGCCATACCAGGCTATCCTATGCTAACTGTAGAGAATCACTTTATACACCTTCCTCCTCGTCCATCCCTCAGCTAACTCAACCCCACCCAACACACGCACGCACGCCATTCCAGATGTGCCATAGTCTCATTCTTTTGTGTCTTTAATGCTGTCCCCTCAGCCTGCATTCCTTTTCCTCTTCCTCTGCCTTCAGGTGATCTTGCCATCCTTTACTAACCAGCTCCAGCATGTGCCCCTCTTGAGAGTTAGACACCCCCCGCCGGGTACTCCTTGGTACATACATCTACTATAGCACTTCACAAGCTGTGTTAGAATTATTAAGAGCTTTCCTGGTTCTCCAATGAAACCGTGAACTCCTGGAAGGTCAAGTTGGTCTTACACATCTCTTAAAAAAATCACATAGTGGGAAAAACACATGGGGTCTGGAGTCAGACATCTGACTCTTGGTTTTGTCGAGGTTCTTATCTGCGAAATGAAAATGGTATATGTTACGTTTCAAGATGACTATGAAGATTAAATATTTTAATTACCTAGCACATACTAGGTGCTCGGCAAATGTTAGAGCTCCTTCCTTTAGAATGCCAGCACAAGTAAAATACCTACCATTTAGTGGAAGTCCAATACATGCGTGTGGGTTAAACTGAACCCCTAATACCTAATCAATCATAATGACATTTCAAGATAATTTCGCCAACTCTTGTTACCTTAGATTTCAATACTGAAGAATGGCCCAAGTAAAATGTCCAAAGCTGGGGCCCCACTGCCTAACTCAGGGGCCTACCAAGAACAACCCACCACCTCATCTGTTATGCCTGGCTCACCAATGAGAACTGACTGCTCTGCCTAGGAATACGTCAAGTTTCATGGTACCTCTTTCTCCCCAACTATAACATGGAAATGGAAACATACGTGATTATCTTCTTCCCGATTCCCAAGAGCGTATGATGAAATGAGAACCATTAAGCTAGTTTCAACGTCTAGGGACAAGGCACCACACACACACACACACGTACACACACACACACACGTTATACTCATTGCTGCTCAGCATTTCAGGGTTTCAGTACAAGGCATTTACGAACCTTTTAAGAGAGACGGAAGACACTGAGAAAAGAGGAGAGAAAACGACAAAAAGGAAAAGAGCAGTAAGTGCTTGACAAAGAGGACCGTCTCCATCTCTGAATGTATCCTCCTACGTTCAAACAGGTTGAGTCCAATATGCGTAACTGAGTATATAGCTCTGGACTCCGCACAGCACTGGAAGTGGCGTATTAGGGTTCTACGACGATTTCTTACCACATCCCACTACCTAAAATTCAGTGAGGCTCTCTGGAACGAGAAGGACGAACCAGTGCACAGGACTGGCTCCCTCACCCCCAAGCAAAGCTTCCAGACCACACGGGTCTCCCTGCCTCTTCCGAAGCCATTATATTATCGCATTAGCTCAAGGGGGAGGCAGAAGGCCTCGCGTTAATTATGTGTACGCAAACAACCAGCGCCACATCCAGAAAGCGTTTTCTTTCTTTTAATAATCCATTTTCACCCGATTAATAAAAAGTAAAAACTCCAGCTCCTTCAGAATCACCCAGAGCTTTGAATGGAAATCTTTTCTTCCACTAGGCTGGCTTTTCTCCAGCCGATCCTATAAACACTGCTGGCAATTTTTTCCTCAATGCCTCTAACATATTTTCACTTAGCACCAGTTTGATGTATAAGATCTGACAGCCCGGCAGTTATAGGCCACCTGCATCACTGTCGCCATGACAACAGTGAAAGACAATCCATGATCCCATGCCCTGGTCACACGTTTCAATACAGCTTATCTGTCCAAAGCCACTGAGTCTAATGGAAGAGAGTAATTACCATCTTCCACTCATTGTCAAAATTCCCACCATATAATGCTCTTCAAAATTATTTTATTCCTCTCACATGGCTGCTTTGCAAAAACCCAAAGAAACCTTAAGTGGGAAGGGGGTGGGTGGGAGAAAGAGGAGGCTGTGACTGGTGTACACGTAGCTGACTGTGAGTGAACTGTCCCTTTGCAGCTGAAGAAAGCACCGGCCAGCAAGAGAGACACATCATACACAGTTCATCGATTACCATCTTAAGACTTTTTTTTTTAATTTTGAGTAAGGAAATGGGCAACATCTCCCAATTTCAGCCTATTCTAAAGGCATTTCATTTCATTACGACCATCACGACCCTTGCACAAGTATCACAATCCCCCACTCCAGCACGTGGGAGTCACAGCAACCCCAAACAGGACGACAGCCCAGAAGGGTGAACATCAGAAATCAGCAGAGGCCTTCGACGTGGACGCTTGGCTTATGGTCATTTTTTCCAGTACCCTTCGATCCCTCTCCTTCATACTCAATAACATAAATGGAAAATGGGGCTGTGTCTGATTTGGGGGTTCAATACCTCACCGTCTTCGGGGTAGGTACCACACTGTCTTAGAAAAGTCTCACTCGTGCCATATTAAAAAGTGAACTCTGACTGGCAAACACTTTTGTGGGCAAACCTGTGGAGAAAAAGTACTTACAGGAAAGAGTCACTAAATTTAAAGGCAAAGTCAAAAGTCACGTGGACGTGAAAAAAATTAGGGAAAACTGGACAAAAGCACAGAGAGATAACCCTTCAGGGACAGGTGGCTCGACTCTCGGTGAGAGGGCTCCACCCGCCTTTAACCTCTGTCACTGTGACGGAAATAAAGTCATACTTATCACCTGCTCAAGTGACTACCAAAAATTATACGAAGTGCTTCCTAGCTCTGTGGTTAACGTGAAATACTCCTCTTAAGAAAAATAAGCAATTTCCTGTGGTCAAATATACCAGTCTCAAAAGGACAAAAGTAACGTCATTTTAAATATATATAAAAAAAAATCTTAGTCTGGTATTTGTGTACTTGTCAGAATGAGCCTGAAATGTTTTATTTAGGTTAAATCCTAAATACCACAGCCATAAAACATTTAGCCAGCTGTCAAAACATTATAGTTGTGAGCTGACATTACCTACACTGTGTATTAAACATGGCATTCTACACATTATACAACAAACAGGGCAAGCCCGATTAGTCAAAGGCCTCTGTGATGTCACAGCCGCTTTATTTGCTGGTTGGTGGACAGACCTTATCATTCTCTTGACCATCCTTTGGCCCTGTCACTTTTCATCAGCAGTCCTCAGAGGAGGCCAGAAAAATATGGTATGAGGTAAAGCAGAGGCCGAACCTCCTAATGCAAAATTTCAATAGTTTGAGTCATTTTCCATAGGGCATTGCAGATACAGATGCTGGCAAACACGGGGATGTTGAGTGATCTCTAGTCAAAATGGTTCACCCACAACCGGAACATTCCAATCAAGTCTGACGACTTATACCATTTTTGGTGAACCGTTTTCATGCAATCATTTGTGAATCTCATTTAGTCACCCTAGCTTTGTCCTCACCCTGTTATGGTAGGAATTGAAAAACTTCATTTAGATAACAAGGGCTAGATAAATATGGGCCTTGACAGAAAAGACTAGAAAACTCAAGCTGCCATTGGCAAAGAAATTTCCTATCTGCTACCCTCCACACCCCGCCACCGCCCCCGCCCCGTCCCCACCCACGGGAAGAAATCCAACTTGTAGCAGTTTTCCGTAATGTCTGTCGTAAACTTCATTTAAAAGGACCTTCTGTATTACACACTTCATTTGAAGAGCGAACTCTGAAAACTGGTTCAGAAGCCTCTGCGCAGGAAGCCAGAAGTTCCCACAAGCGATACACAGAGAGGGAGTATTTGTCCCCCACATTCCAACCTGTCCCTTCCTGCGGTCCCAGCCGCTGCCGGGCCCTCCCCAGCAGTCCTTTGTCTCCTTAATCTTGACACTTTGGAAGATTATGGCCCATTCCTTTATAGAATGACCCTCAGTCGGGGCTTGTCTGATGTGCCCTCATGATTAGATTCAGATAATTCTTTGTAGAAGAACACAGAAGTGATTCTGTGTCCTCGGTGCATCTTATCAAGAGGCACATGATGTTTGTTGGTTTGTCTCTGTGTCGGCAAGGTTACCTTGGATCTTTTGGGTAAAGTGATAGCCCCTAGATTTCTCTACTACAGAATTACTACATTTGCCTTTGTAATTTGTGGGGAGGTAGTTTGCCTTATTTTCCAAAGGACACCACAGATATAGACACTTGCAAATGCATGGAGATTGAATGATCTCTAGTCAAAATGGTCGCTCTGTGGTGTCCTATAGAAAATGATGCAAACTACGTCATTTTTGCATTAGAAGGTTCAGCCTCTAATTTCATCTCATGCCATCTTTTTCTGGCCTCTTCTGAATATGACCATAATATCCCAGTCAATTCCGGCAACTTATAACATGTGGTGGGAGACACTCTGAAACTATGGAAAAATGCTACTTATTCCTCATTAAACGTTCAGCTGATCAGTCTTAGCAGACATTGATGACTGTGTGACTCCATCTTTCCTTTTGTATCTATTAGTTGCCCTTCTAAACAAGAGCTGTCCATCCCTCCATATAGTTACTTATTCGATTCCTATATGATATAGACTTGTGGATTCTTATTTTACTAAACTGGTTATAACTCGTTACCATATTTATTTCGATGTTCAAATTCTCTCCGTTTGGCCCGTGGGAGCCCGTCAAGCAGGCTCCTCTGTACTTTTGATGCTTGGACCATTACGTTCCAGGTCCATGCTGTACTTTCTCTGTCCCAGCCAGGTATGTCGCCTTTTCTCCAAGTCATACTCCGTGTGTTATTTATTTATTTATTTATTTAGGCACCCTTTGATGGACTTCACAGATTGCAAGGACCTTGTCAGCTTACAATCTCTTATTTTTTATTTTTTACGCCTGCAGCACCTGGTCTTCAGAGGTGGTCTCCCATCCAAGTGCTCACCAGGGCTGCCCCTGCTTAGCTTCCGAGATCGGACGGGATCGGGCTTGTTCAGGGTGGCATGGCCGTAGACCATCCTCCGGATTTTAGAAGGGCATGCGCTGACCTGATGGTTTCCAAGACTATAATGCAAATACACTGCAGGAAGCGATGTAAAACTAAGCGTCTGTCTATTCCGTACAGAATGGAAACATCGCCGGTCCGTCTGGAGAAAGCGCCTACGCCTTGTTCACGTGCTCACTCCCAGTGACATCAGAACTGGCTCTGCATCTGGCCGCACACAGCCGGGCTATGAAAGCCATGGGGGGCAGCTTCAGGCCAGAGGGAGAAACGTGAGAACACAGAGAGGAGAGTCCCAAAGCAATAGCGCAGGATGGAAGAGGAGGAGGACCACAGGTCAGCCAGCCTGCCCCGGGCAGGGCCAGGCGCGGCGGAGTCTTTGCGGGACCCGGGGAGCCTATCTGGGGAACCCGCGAGAAGGAGGCGTGGGGTTTCCTGCCCCCCTCATGTCACTGCCAAGTTACTTATCACATCTCACTTACTCAGGAAATAGCTTCTGCTTCCATTTCACGTGCAACTGCTTAGTAATCTGTGACCCATCCGTAGGGGCGAAGATATCGTTATGTTCTTTTCAGGAAGGAGAAATAACACAGAGAGCCTTCTATGAATGCTCAGAAGCAAGGACAGTTCAGGTTTTTCAGGGCCTGAAGGCTGTAATAGTTCACCTGTTAAGAACGAGTAACTAACAGAAATAAGCCATGACCTCTGACAATTTCTAGGGCCAACCTCCCAGAACTTTGTAAATGGCTGTGACAGTGACCGACCTGAAGCTCAAGCTCCATTCACGTCACAGTAAACGTCCACCTCTGCTCAGAAGCAGTCCCAGCTTCTTGCCGTGGCCCTAAGGACTAGCACAGGCGAATATTCTAGAAGAAATACTCTCTGAGAATAACTCTTCAGCGAGGGCAGTCCGACAGCCCTCTGCATTGGTCTGAGAGAGGCGGAGCCTGCAGGTTCTACTCCAGGAAACAGTACGGGGACATACCTGGCTTCAAATGCCACCAGTATCGCTCCACATCAAGTAGGAGAGCAACCAGACCCCCCACGGAAGCGCGGGAGCAGCCCGTCTGGCAGGGGAGCGCAGTCTTGCTGGCTCTCTGCTGGAAAACTTCATCCGTCTGCAAACGCCAGTCTGCCTCCCCAAGCAAAGTGACACTCGCATGCGGCTAGGATACCTAGAAGCCCTCAAATCCAACTACGGTGACAAATCCCACCTAAACTTGCACACGTCTCTTGAAAGGGGACCTGGAAATTCCGGAGAACAGGGCTAAGGGATGGATGCTCCTGGGGCGGGGAGGCTCACTTTCTGGATATGGCTTTCCCATCTCTCATACCTGCCTGAGCCTCCACCGGCGCCCGCTCCCTCGGACCCAGGGTCGCTGACCCCCGCGCGCTCGCTGAACCGCTCACCGCTTTTCTCGCCTTTATGCTCCTGTCCCTGACGTTTCCTGTGCCCACAACGGCTCTCCCATCTGCTCAGCCTAGAAAAAGCCTACTCACCCCAGAGGCCCTGCTCGGACGGCAGCCCCGGCAGCCTTCCCTGATGCCCTCTTTACCTGCTCGCCACCCCCACGGTGGAATTCAGTCACCCCCACCTCTGCGTCCCTTTGGTGGTTTTGAACAAGCCCGCTAGGGCCCTTATCAGATTATACTGGGGAACGGACATGGAGACATTTCACCGGCTGCATTAGCAAGAGGCCCATATCCGTGTTCTCTGATTTTCCAGCAATTACTACGGTACCTGGCCCACGGGCGTTAACAAAATGTTTGCTGAATTAAAGACTGCTGCCAAAGCTGTAAGTGTTCTTTTTCCTTCTACCTAAGTACAGGCTTATCTTAATTAAAATAAAGCTACAATATTATTGGGTTTTTTAATCACATAGCTGTATATAGTTGCATATAATTGCGATGTAATCAAACCGCGGATATTTTTAGGGGCCTCTTTCTCTTGAAACCCTCCTTAACTATCTTTGACAAAATATCAACATATTTCCACTGTGTAAGTGTTGTGTATATGTGTGGTGTCTTTTTCCTTTTACATTTTTTATTTTTGAAAATTTCAAACATACAAACACGGTCAGAATAAGGTAACGAATCCCCACGGCTCAGCGTCAACCCGAGGCCTTTCCCGTTTCATCTGTACTTCACATCCGATTCTGTGGCCTGAATATTTGGGTCCTACGCAATCCATGTGCTGAAATCCTAACCCCTCAAAGGCGATGGAATTAGGAGATGGAGCTTTTGGGAGGTGTGTAAATCATGAAAGAGGAGCCCGCACGAATGGGATCAGTGCCTGCTCCGAGAGGCTTCGCAGAGCACCCCAACACTTTCTGCCACGGGAGGGCACAAGGAGAGATCCGCCGGGAAGAGAGACCTCACCGGCCCAAGCTGGCACCCTCACCTCAGACTGTCAGGCTCCAGAACACGAGCGACACATTTCTGCTTTTCATCAGCCACCCAGTTTGTGGTGATTTGTTAGAGCAGCCCAAACGGACCGAGACACCTGCTTTTCCCCTCTTCCATATATATTAAAGACAATCTCAGTCACAGCACCACATCTGTAAGAATGTTAATGTTATTCTCTTTTTTTCCAAAACATAACCATAATGCCATTATCACTTCTGAAAGTACTTCATAATAATCCCATAATATCATTCAGAACTATTAAAATTTCTCATTGTCTCAATTTTCGCACCACATTTTTAACACTGAAAATATAATGTCACTTCACACAACTCATAAACAGACCGTCCTATTTTAATAAAAAGCCCTCAACTTGTATCCTGTAGAGCCATAACATTCTACAGGATAAGACTCCTGAAGTCTCCTTTTATTGCAATGTACTAATTATGCTGCTGAGATTTTGTTAAACATTTGCCCTATATAGATATGTAAAATAATTTGTTTTCAGTTCATTACCTTTCTACCCAAAGATTCTACTCCACAAAGATTTCTGCATGACTTAGCACCACTTTTGAGTTATTCATAGCCCAAAACAATACATTTTATTTTAAGTCTTAAAGTACGAGTTTTTCCTCTTCCTGAAACTCAAGTGTTCACTCCTAACACAAATACTTTCACTCTAAATTTTCACTTTTAACATAAAACTATGGCTAGAAAAGAACTGCCCTCAATGAACAATTCATAAGCAAGTAAAGCATGCAATGTTACAAAAGATCTCTTATCATTTTTACTTGTGCATGCATATAAACACATAAATGTTTACATCCACAATAACGCAAGTCAATGAACACAAAAGACCAACATCAGGATAAATCTGCCTCTTTGGGCAGACAGACTCCAGGACCACAGAGCTGTTCAGGAGCAGGTTTAAGATTTAAGAAGGCTGCATAAATTCATTTTTTGATGAACCTGGACACAGAGTTTATAATCTCTAATTTAGAACTGGGAACTGATGCATAAAGAACACAAAGTAAGTGAACTCAATTTATGCAACTGGAATGTATGTGAAAAACTGAATGCAAATAACCAAACATTTGTATGGGGAAATCTTGCCATTAAATAACTACTAAGGGAGAGACTTGAGAAATTAGATTCTTTTTATAGCGTACAATCATCCTTTTAAAATTTGTTTTAATAGAGGTTTCCCCACCAAATATACAAAGTCGCTGGAAATGTAGATGTCGATTTAAAATAGAAAATATCTACTAATTCACATTAATTAAATGTGAGGTGACACAGATCAATAAAAAGCAGGAATCATTTCAAAACAGACACAACTGTACAGACTGCAAGTGTTTGCTAAATACATGTCCTTTAAGATTCTCACTTTGGTGATTTTATTTGCAATTATTTTATGGTTTGCCTGTTTTAAAAACATAAATGATTTTTTTTAAATGCAGTTTATTTTGTTTGATGGATTACATATCCTCCCCTACCCCTGTTTAATTTACTCTGTTAATCTGTTTACTGATACTCTTTCATATAAAGTAAAAAGTAATATTATCATGACCACAAATTCTGAACACCTGGGCTCAAAGTAATGGAGTCCTGCTGTATTCCGAATTTTTCCTCTTTTTCATGCGTTCCAAACAGCTCTATCCTATCTCCAGGGTCCCCAGAGAAGTGGCTCTTTTATACTTGAATATTCAGGAAGCTCCTTACTCATAACTGGCCCTTGAGCGTCCTTCACATGGTCTCTTGGGGAAGACATCTACGCATACAACACTGTTCTTGCACGTTCAGGGCTACTACCAGTCACCAAAAATCAAGAGGGCGTCTATTCTACTTCAGCACAAGGACAGGGAGCCTGACAAAGAAACGCAAAAGAAAACACAAGTCACGTGGAACCAAACGCCCTTCGGACAGATGCCTAGAAGGATGCAGTCTCTTCAGAAAGTCACATTAGAAACTGCCACTCTAACCCCGGGCGCCAACCCTGCCGCTTCACAAGCTGCCATGCCCCCTCCATCCAGGGTGGCTTTGGCCATTTCCAGACTAAACCATTCGAGCTGGTTTGTACCCTGCAAGGCAGGAAGTGAATCATGCTGTACTCAACTGAAACTGTAGCAGGTTTTAAGGAAGCTAAACGCAGCCAGCCAAATTGGATCAGTGACACTTAGCTTGTTAAGAAGTGTCATGGGATTGGTATTGATGACAAAGGATTGGCACTTTGGATTTACATCTCCCCTCACGGATGAGGCTTCTAAAAAGCATAGGGTGCATCACCCATGAACACTGCACAGCCACCTGGATCACCGCCTGCAATCCGAGCTCTCAGAGCGCTCTAACAGCTGAGGCACCTCGACTCAAGTTAGAATCGCAAGAACATGGCTAGAACCAGACCTGGACTGTCTTCCCTATTCCTCAACGGAATAAAATAAGTTCTGCTTTTTGTTGCCAAATGAAGGTTTCTTCGTCTCTGCTTTTATCCTTAGTGTCATCTGTGGTAATTTTTAGGGTCTCAACACAAGGAAAATCCTAATTATGGGGAAGGACATCATTATATCTTATGTACATGAGCAAATGTTTGGGATTCCTAATTATATTGATCCAAATACTTCCCTCGTGTTTTCTTAAACACTCATTACTCCTTCAAGTAAGACTTTTAAAAGGTTTCTAACAGAGAATTCCTAAATTTACACTTTTACTTAGAGCTGCTGAGCACATAAAAATCTAATCTCTGAAAATAGTTAAATTTGAATGCATTATTTTATTTTCAAGCATCTTCTAAATACAAAACCTAGTATATTTTACAGAATATTTATTTCCTTAAGAAAATATTTAAATGATCCAACATTGGCAAAGCTAGGTATTCCAAATCAGAAAAATGTATAAAGCGTTTTTTTCACTTTATGAAACACACCAAAATCATCAACAGAGAATAGAGAAATTGGTCTAAACTGCTGCCACCTTTCCAGGTTTCATTAAAATACAAATGTAAAAGATTATAAATTACAGGCATAGCCTTTAAAAAGTTACAAAAGCCTGAGATTATCAAAGGAACAGAATAGGTTCTCTAAGTACTCAGACAATATCAGAGGTCAGCAGCTCAGATGAAAAAGAATTTTATCTAGTAATTCTCAGGGCCATTGTGTGTACATATTTTTAGGGCTTCTCACAGGTACCTAGTAATATATGCAGACATATAAAAGAAAGCAAACCCTAAAGGAACACATTGAATTTATTTTTTAATGTCCTAAAATGAGAATCGTGAACCCACAGCGGGCATTTCTTCAGTATCGACAGCAAGACATTTCCCACAAAAGATTTTCTCTCTGATATCAGCTACAACCTGTAAGTCAAATATTTAAAGGTTTTCCTGCTGAAGAAAAAATCAAAAACAGTGTTCGGTCTTTTAGAAAATAATCGTCATGAGCGCAGACCCTGGACTCAAACTGCCTAAGTTCAAACTACAGTTCTTACACTTACTAGTTGTATGACCTGGGTCAAGTCACTTAGCCTCTCTGTGCCTCCGTTTCTTCATCTGTAAATACTTACTCCACTGGTTGCTTTGGAGATTAAAGGCGTTAATAAGGGTAAAATGCTTAGTGCAGTGTCTGGTATATAGTACCATCTAAGTATTAGCCGTAAGAATAAGAATATAATACACATCACATATGAGGATCTGGCAGTAGAAACATAACTTGCCCATCTTTGCGGGGCATCTATAATCTAGTGTGAAAAAAAAAAGGAGTTCTTAACAAGACAGAGGTATATGCCATTGAAAATATGCTGGACAGCCCTGATTCATTCATTTGGTCAATGTTTAGATTACAGCCCACTGAGACTGAACGAGCTGTAGCAGGGAAAGGGCAGAACACTCTCGACCTGCAAAAATAACATACACAAGAGCCACTTCCGGCCAAGTGATCCACGTTGACCAGGTCCCCTCCCTCCTGTCAAGGTGTCTGATGGCACACAGAAGAAGGACACGGGGTCCCACGTTGTCAATGTGGTCATCCAAACCAACCAAATTATTTTTTGACGAGGGATTTGTACATCGTAAGGCTTGTTAGCTAGACGAAGAGCAGTCAGCAGCATTTTCCATTAAAGTCTATGATCTCATTTCCCACAGCATTCAAGGAGAAAGTCAGGTATGGTATAGGTGTTTTCAAAATCCACCCCGATGAGGTCAACCTCGAGACGTTGTCCTCAGTGCTTGGCTCACTCGAAAGAAAAACCTATTCAGTTTTCCACTACACAACCGATTCTAGAGACTGTTTTATAAGATGTTACTGTAATCAACAACTTTTAACAGATATGCTTGAGATGGAAATGTAGCCCTTTGTCTATTCACTTCAGATGACATGAAAGGAACACAGACTCGGCCATTAAAGTCTTATATTAGAAATCAATGTAATTACGATAATTTGATAACTTCCCAAATACAGTTTTCTTACCTCTTTTTCCCTCACACCTCATAATCCATCCATAGATATAAAATGGTGGATCATTTAGTGTACCTAAACACAGTCATTACAGACTTCTTCAATAGTACCCTCTATAGAGACACTTTGGGATATACAATATTTAATGTATTTGAAGACAGGCACTCTTCTGAGGTCAAACATCTCTAAATCTCTCCATTTGGTCAACTATCATTACCTATTCCAAAGAAGCAAATTAATAATTATTGTAGGCTTGAAAAGAGACTTCCAATCACAGTCTAGTTTGTCTCTTGAGGTTAAAAACCAAAGTGAGCTGCCTACCATGTGACTGTAAGTGCCTCTCCTAACGAGAAATGAGCAATATGAAATTACAGGTTACGACTGATTCCTTACACAAAAAGCTACACATCCAAGCTAGATGATCTTATAAAAGTGGTTATTAACTAGAGCCAAATTAATAAAACCTTTGGTTAAACCGATACCCTTGATTCTATCTCCTTATAGATACCATGGAACTGTGAGAATGTGTCTGATGTAGATGAATATTTTAAGGGTATCTAATCCTTAGGCATCATGCATCCACGTTAATCTTTTGCATTTTGTTGCCTATAATCCTTTCTCCACAGTTCTAATTTTAAATATAGTTAGTCCATTAAGAATTAATCTTTTCCCATATAAAGACTGGTCACAGCTAAGATCTAATAATTTCTTCTTAATCTTTTTTTTTTTCCTCATGGAGAAACATATGGATTATGTTATTACCATTCTTTTTACTCTGACTTTTCATTTTGTAATTACCAACAGATAGGGAAAAGGTGTCCTTTAGCACAGTTCCCAGAAATAAAGCAGTAACATCCAGCTTGCAACTCAACAGCATCCTTAAGGATTGGTTACACTGTAGTGATTTTTATTATTTAAAAATAAACAAAAATAAACAACAACAAAAAAAAAACAATGGTTTTAGGGAAAAGGTATTTCCAGTATCAAAGCCAATGTTTGGGGCTAAAATTTCTGAATCCACACTGAGGGATAGACTCATCACTAAGTTTTTAAAATAGGCTACGTTTTTTTCTAAGTTTACAGAAAAACTATTTTACTGGAAATTCTACCACTGGATATGCTGTAGAGAGAAACAACAGAAGAAAGAATCATTTTCATTTGGGCACATAAACTATGACTAACTCAGGCTCAATCTGTTGGCTTCTTAGAGCTTTTGTGTGTTTTATTTTGCACAGGGGTCTCTAAAGCGGAGAGATCTGGCTGTTCCAAAGAGGTTGAATATTAACGTGTCACTGGGACAGTAACTATCATTGAGGTAAAATTTTAAATGTTAAAGGTTCCTTATTTTTACGCAAATGATCTGACCTTTGAAGCCTTAGAAAACTATTCAGCCACTTTACAACATAACATGTCTTTCCCTTGATTCTAATAGTAAATAAGTTCCAATGTTCTGAAATCAATCAGATTTATTCTTTGGCTGGCAATCATACTTAAACCACTGCTTGGAAAGGGCAAAAAAGGTGTCAGGCCATGTTGATTCTGGAGATGGGGCAAAAGCCTCAATTTTTATACATTAACCACTGGTTTATTTGTGTTGATAGAGACTCAATGCAGCAAAGCAAAAAAGTAGTTTTACGTATAGACTTTATTTCCCTTCATTCCCTCAAAGTGGCATCTAGGTCAAGTTTTATAAACCAAAACAAAATTTGGAATATATACTAGAGGTGTGTATATATATATATATATATATATATATATATATATATATATATATATATATATACTGAAAAGATAGTGAGGTGAGCTATTTATAAAGAAAAACACTTTGATGACAGGAATAATCAACCTTCAATCCATTGTATTAAGCTGAATGTATCATCATTTCTTAAAGCACGCCACCAGTGTTTAATTAAATTTTAAGTAAATATCTGTAAGTACTTCAAAAACTTAAGAGTTTTGATCCTACTAAGGTTTGGACTTTCCTGAAATACTTATTTTACTATCTTATCCTTCAATCTCCTCCATTTTCTACTAAACCAATATGGTCATCATATTATAATAAGACAAAAATAGATATTCTGAGCATCTCAAACTTCTTCCAGGTAAAGCTCTATAGCTTTTTAAAGAGACAGCTATGACCAGGAAAGAGCTAGCACAATTCAGATCACATTTACTTTTATACAACACTGTGACTCTGTATTTATTTAGTCCCACCTTGTTGCAGAAAAGGTTTAAGACAGCTTACAAAAATACATACAAAATAAACCATAAAGTTAATTATAAAAATCAGCAATTTCAGAAAAAGGGAAAAGGTACCTATATGTCTACACACACAGTATTTTTAAAAGGTCTGAAAAGTTATCGCCCAATTTCATAGCATGAGACCTCTGAGTAGTGGAGTTATGAGGATTTTTTTATGAAGATGTATTTTTTAAAGTTTTTAAAAAGTAGATGAGAAACGAATATACATATTCTCTCTCTCTCTCTCTCTCTCTCTCTCTCTCTCTCTCTCTCTTTTCATTAGGTCTTTTGTTTTCTAATTGGTTCACAGGAATCCCCTTCCCAGTCACAGGAAAAAAGGACAGCACAGTCTGCTCCCCCCACACACACACACACAAGAATAACCATGTCTGAAGTCCAATATGACTCCCTACCATTTATATCTGAATGAGGAAGCATTTAAAGAGCAAAAAAGAAAAAAAAAAAAGAAAAAAGAAAAAAAAAACCGTTCAGTTTTATGGGGCAACATCTGTAAAAGATGGTTGATTGCTTTTCGTGCAGTCAGACACTGCGTAGACCCTCTCGATAATGAAATGAAGATGGGAAGGTGAGAGAACCCACTTATGAATTTAAAATGGGGAAAGTGACAGGGAAAAACAAAGTCTTTTAAAGATTTGGGGGGGAAACAAGATGAGGTCGTTTTTACTCAGCCGTCAAAGACAAATAACACTCTCTTTGTGCCACTTTTCACTACAAACCTCAAAATGACTAAAATTGGAAATGCAAATCTCTAAGTTTTACTGCAGTTTCTAGGAAAAACCCCGTCAGATTGCTCTCCAAACATTTACCAATAACCACTTACTAGTTTTCTCTTCTCTCAACCTGTCAACTGGAGCAGTCAAAATGCTTTTCCTTTCAACAGGTCTAGCTTTACTCTTTTCTCGGAGGTTTTTCACGACCACGCATTCCGCCTTGTCTCTCCAGTTTTCCTAAGGCTTCCTGTACGTCCAGGCTTCACCCACCACTGTGTCCACTGCCACGCACGTGTCAGCATCTTGAAACCCGGAAGCAGGGAGCTACAAAGTGATGGCCCCTCTGAAACAATGCCCGAGACACTATCTTCTTGATTAGCCCCTAAATGAACCCAAGGCTGAGCCTATGTTGGCTTATTTTGCACCTCCTACCAGGTGCCTAATTCAGGGCTCTGTCCCTAGCACAGGCACACAGCCTCCCTAAACTTCTCCGACAAGGTCTGGTGCAAAAGCGTCCAGGAGGGAAAAACACTCAGACATGTCTACGTCTCTCTCAATTTGAAAAGAAAGAATAACCCTTAGGTAGCCCAACAGCATGGGCACATGGCTCAAGTCACCCCTGAGAAGCACAGCAAAAGCTAGATGAAAGAACAGAAACCAAAAGGTACCACAAAATGGAAGTCCAAGCGCTTCTTCAAAGGGAAGGACACCAGAGAAGGCGGATTTAGTGTGTGGACTTTCAAGGCTACCGAGCCTGTTTCCAAGTCTGATTAGTCTCGACCTGAACCTCCATCACAGTCCTTCAGCTAGTGAGCTCCTAGAAACCGTGGGTCCCACCTAGTCCCTGCTGCAGGGAGGCTGGCAGCAGAGCCAGCAGCAGAGGCTGGGCATCCTGAATTCCATGATTCGAATCACGACCAGAGTAACTTGTCCAGCACCTGAAACGCCCATGAAAGCGAGTCTCACCAGGTTGACCCTCGGTCTACAATGCCCGTTATCCAATCCAATCCACTCATATCCAGATTCAGCAATGTGGAGAGGCAAATTCTTCCAAAAGAAGTGATTCAGAGAAATTAATTGTTCTCTAATGTTCTTTAATTAAAGAAACTGGGCAACGACTTTGGTTTTTTAATTAAGCCCAACTTATTTTTCAATATCCTGAAGTTTTGACATTCAACTCATATAGATTCTATTAAAAGGCACTCCAACTCATATCAGAACAGAAATTAATATTAATATGTAAACTGATAAATACTCAATAAAAAAACATGGTTTTTTTTTACAATAAAAGCAATTAAAATGTGTATATTTAGAAACCATAAAGAAATCACTATGAAAAAATGTATTACTAATCACATGGCTTTTTCCTCTTACTTGTCTGTCCTTTGCAACAATCCATATTATACTCCACACATATACTTACTCGTACACAAGGCAAATCAACTGACCATCTCACTCCTACATAGAAGAGACTGTATAAGTTTCAAAGAGGCAACACCATAATAATAACAACGACAATCACAAAAGCATAAATATTCAAGATAGTCCTCTCTCCAGGAAGCCTCCCAACTACTTGGAAGGGTTCCCCCTCTTGAACGCAGATCTCCTCCTAGCCTCCCTCACACCTCCGATGCGTGTTGTATTTTCCCGTGAAGCCAGCCGAGCCTTTTCCTCACCTCTCATTCGCTGCCTCTATGTGCATAATCCCCCTGCCGCTACTCTGACAAGAAGCGGGGCGCTTCCAGGTGCCAAAACCCGGGTCGCTATTCGGTCCTCACCTTGTTACATGTGATACTACTGGCTAAACCCTCCTGAACTTTCACTACACCACTCTCCTGGCTCTCCTCACCAATGGGACTGATTCCACCTTCATCTCCTTCTGAGGATCTCTACCTCCAAAATACACTGAATGTTGTTTTCCAAGGTTCTTGACTCCTTCTTCTCTTTTCAAGCTAGACGCCCTTCACCGGTTTCATCCACTCTGAAGTGTCAGCCACCTTCAATGTCTACACCTGCAACTCAGACCTCTGGGCTAAATTCTAGGCCTGTGTATTCAAATGACTATTGGACGTCCCTTCAGGGATGAGCTCGTTACACCGTTCATGTCCAAAGATGACCAGATCATCTTCCCTCCAAATCCTAAGGCATTACCTACGATGGATAATGATGCCATCATCCAAGCTGGAAACCTGAAAGTCATCTCTGATTTCTCTCAGTCACCCCTGTCTACGCAATAATTACTTCCTTAATAGTGTGTGCAAATGGTCTCACGTTTCCATCTCTATCTACTAGTCACCTACTTTAAGCTCTGCAACATCTCCTGCTGAGTATCCAGTGATCTCCTAACCGACTGTCCTGCCTCCAGTCCTTGTCTCAAACCCATCCTTCTCGGGGTCAACAAGAGTACCTTACCTAAAGTCCACCTACCTCATCACTCCTCTGATGGCTTCTCTTCACATATATCACACTTTAAACTCTTAAGCACGACATATCAGGCTGCCTGCCTCCTAAAACCTACCTATCTCACCAACTTCTACTTCTACCACTTTCTGCCCTGAACTTCCTGTTTGAAGGACACTAAACCACTCGTGATTCTTTGCTCATGGCCCAAGTTTCACACCTCCACTCCCCACCCACCCAAACCGTCTTCAAGCTCCTCCAGGGCAGGGGCGGTAGCCCAGTTATAGCTGTCAGGCCAACGCTCATTAAAGGTGCCATGTGAACGGTCAATGATAAATAATGGCATATGGTCCACGGCGAGTCCCAAATGAATGACACCCATCGAAAGCGGGGAAGGAATTTGGACTCACGTTGAAAGTCACCGAAATGGGGTCTGTAAGTGCTAAAATACTTTCCACACGAGAAGTACAAGGAAGACAGTAACAAAAGCCCGAGTCCTCTTTACAACACCCACCACACAGAGTCATGCTCCAGATTTTTTGGAGAAAACATGTTGGCTGCCCGCTGAGCCTGCCATCACGAGGCACAACAGTGGGCATCTGGGTGATGTGCTAATAATAACCGCTGATATTTATAGAATGCTTATTGTGGATCCAGAACTTGACTGAAAATTCAACAGGAATTCTCTATCTCTCGGTCTTTAAATCGGCACCGTGCAGACAGAACTACTTTATCCCTGCTCCACGGGTGGGGAAACTGAGGCCCACGTGGTAAGTAACTTTACTAAAGGCACAGAGACTTAATATTAAGGAAACGATTTGCCAGAATGCAAGCCAAGTCTCCAAAGGTATGTTTCACTTCGTTCCCCAAACTGTGCGTGTGTATCAGGAGCTGACCATGAATGAAAGATTGAAAAGAACCACTGTCATCAGACCTTTGAACCACTGCTTCCACCAAATAAAGCCACGTCGCTAAATGACAGGATCTCTGCCATCATCCGGGGCCTCATGGCCAGCCTCATCAGCACATCGAGACCTCAGGGAAAGACAAACAGATCCTCTTCTCCCCGACGAGGCCCCTTCTCCCGTGCCCTGACTCTCTTTTGCCCCCTAATCCGTCCATAATCCTCTCTGGTTTGCTCCCAACTTCCCCGCCGACCTTTGATCATGAAAGGTCCTTTAGAACACGCGGGAGCCAAGCGCTCTCCTGTAAAAACAGTAAACTCATCACTTCAGGAGGAGCAGGAGCCAAAACGATTCACAGGCTCGAGCAGGACTGAGATAAATTCACGGATGAGAGAACTCTGGTGGTTTAGACGGAGGGAAGGACGGAGGGGAAGGACGGCACCTGGAGAGGGGAAAAACCGTGTGCCAGGGGACGACCATGCCCGGCTGCAAAATCGATCAAGCCCACAGACCCGTACTGAGCACCCCTAGTCTGAAGCGCTATTCCAGGCCCAGAAGACAGCAGGGGAAGCAAAGGGACAAAGATTCCTGCTTCTGCGGAGTGTGGAGCTCCGACCACTCGCTGGGTCCTGCGAGGGAGCATCTGCTCTCGCCAGGCACCTGGGCCTGTGCAGCGGAGGCTTCTTCTAACCTGGGGGGCCTGGCCCGACGGGGGAGCCCTCTGTGCACACACGGGCTCGCGTCACACACGACTCCAAAGGCAGCGATGCTGTCCTCGAGATTCGTGCCCAAAGCCCTGACAAGATTTGACTTTGGCAGTCTGGGAGAGGAGCAAACTGAAAGAAACAAGCCGTTTTGAGAATAACCCAGCTAATCAGGCCACGTATAGAAGTAACCGGGAGCTGACCCCAGCAAGCAGAAGTGTCACCCTGTGCTGAAGGTCAGGGCGAGGTGGCGAGAGCCAGTCAGGGACTTCATGGCGGAAGTAGCATCTGGGTGTGGACCTTCGAGTTTCTCTCAACTATGCCCACCTGCACAGGTCCACAGCCTTCTGAAGTCCTAAATCCTTCAGCCTCCCCCAAGGACCAACACAGAGAAGGAACGACATGGCAGTCACACACAATCTGCACTAATACTGACTGGGTGTGAATACCATACCTGTTCTCCACTCACTGCCCTGGCAAGCAACCAAAACCCTTTGGGACTCAGTAGCCTCACCTTTTAAATGGAAACAATAAGTGGAATGGCCTCCTAGGTTGGCTGTGAAAATTAAAAGAGCCGACAACATGTAAAGCATTTAAAACTATGTCTGGCTCTCAGGAAATGTGAGCTGTTACTATTATTACTTTTCCTGCCAATAGGATTTCGGAGGTCCCTTTTCAGGTCATGGCAAATTCTGGAAGCCACATACTCGATATAGAAATGAGTCACTTCGAGGCATGAGTTGTCCCATTCTGAGGTAAAACCAAATGCAACCAAATGTTTAAACACACACAAATGCACACAGAGCCCGATTCTTAGACATACTGTCGTACTTTGACAAAAAATAGTCGTCTCATTCAGAGGAAGTCAAAACCGACTCTCACTGCAGTATATATTTTCAAAAGGTGAAAAAGAAAGAGTAGATTTTCCCTCTTAATAATTTACCCAGGCCCTCTGGAAAGACAAGCTGAGCCTTCATCTGCCAGAGAGATGAGACAAATAGAAAAAAAAAATAGGAACGGGAGGAGTTTTCAGGCCGATGGCTAAAGAGCACGGCAACTAGAAAAGCCAAACATCTAAGTGGTCATTTACAACCAAAACGCCCCAATATGGATTACTAGGCTAATGAATCTGCCACGGTGGAAACCATGCCAATAACACGTCTACACAGATGTGTTTGCTGAAGCGCAGACACAAGACAGAGACGAGAGATAGTCACCTTAGAAAAGGGCCTGTCTGTAAACTCAGAGCCAAGCAGGCAAGTTTTTCTTTTAGTTTTGGGGGTTTCGTTTGTTTGTTTGTCCGGCACAGGACAGGAAGTTTATCAGTGCATCACGGCAATAGAATAACAACCTATGTCATGCCCAGGCCAAAGACAACCATTAAACTCCACCAAGTTAATTTCTCTTGCCCTTTCATTTGACTGGAGAGAATTTTATCTTTCATCTTGCAGGTACAAAAGAATGAGGTGTTAGCAAAACTACCTGAACTTGACTTATTCTGAGGTCTCCTCTTGTCTTTCCACAAGCTTGTCAAAAGTGCTCAGAATCAGAGAGAAAATATGCTTGCCCATATTTTTGACAGGAGACAGAAAAATGGCCATGTATACAGGAATGTGCTAGGTAGGGTACTACATCTGCAAAGCTTTATGTTATTTATCTTGCTTTATTGAGATAATAATTTAAGCCCTCTAATGTATGAAATTCTTTACTTAGAAAATGTTCTGGCAAACCTTCTATACAAGCGATACATCTCTAAACCTGAAGAGACAATATCATCGTCTGCATAGGTCGTGAGTCCTATAAGCTGGCCCACTGCTCACGCTCACGTTTTTATCTGCCCAAACTCATATTTCTAAAGGAAATTCAGCTAAAAGTGGTGCAGTATTATGTTGTTTGAGATAACCTACTAGTAAGAATTTGAGAGTCTAAAAAATTGACCTGAGACTCTCCTATACACACCTGCTTTTACAAAGCCTGGAAGCTGAAGTTGCATCATGATTTTTAAAAATGGATTAAAATCCTTGGGCTGTTATTCGGCCTTATTGAAGGAAGAGTTTTACTTACAAATCATTAAGAAATGGTATAAAGAAAGTATGCCTTAGTTTCACTACCGAATGGCAGATGGATAAGTGCTAACTCAAAGAGAAAGCAGCTCTAATCACTAGAAAAAAAAAATGTTGATTTTTCCAGCCACATTGAAGACTCGTCCTGAAGTTCAGGACTAGTGCCATAATTAACAAGGACATGATGGAATATGTCAGCCGATCTAACAGCTCAGGTTCGTTCGAGAAACATTTTTTGGTTCCTCCTATGAGTCAGGCCCAATCTCTGTTTTAAAGGAGCTGACGGAGCAGGGGTGACCACTCACCCAGAAGCAGTGAGGACCATCACCGCATCACGCGTCGGGTGCTAGGAGAACGTGGTGCGGACGGAGAGGCCCGGGGTGCTAACCCGAGAGGACCCGCAGAATTAGGGCGCACCCCTTCGCGTCTTGCTGACTCGCCTAATTTTAGACACCTCATTTCCAAGCAGGGCACATGCACATACGCATTAAATTTATAAACTATCATCAGCCATTTCAGTGACAATCGAGCCCTTTTTTGTTTCTGTTGGGGTGGGGGCCTCTGGGTAGCCAGAAAGAAGGATGCAAATATTCCTAGGATTGAAGGTAGCACCTGCACTGCTACACAAAGGTACTGAAAATCTGCCTGTCACATGTATGTTCCTGTCCTACTGCCACGTGTCCTTACGAATCGATCAAATCAGATGTGAGTTTTGTGGTCGTAAGAGAGTAAGTGACTTGCTCAAGGTCACACAAGCTTGTTTTGGCAAAGCCGGAACTAGACCGAATTTCCTGGCTCCCAATATAATGTTCCTTTAGAGTTAACCCAAACTGCTTCCTAACCATGGGATGAAAGCCGGAGACAGCGACAGTGGAAGCATTCGTCAGATTGGACCACCAGAAATTCCATGAAACACAGACAGATCGTACAGCCATCCAGAGGAAGTGACTGGCCGGGTGTTGATTTAGCCAGGGAAACCTACAGCACAGGCCAGGAGAAAAAGCAGGAAAACGCCCAAAGCAGCAGATCTCTCCCAAAAAACAAAGGCTGGGGTATTCACTGGCACGCAGCGCCCAGAGAGCACAGGGCAGAGCGGCCAGCGGGGAAGGGTAGGAGTGCCCTAAGCACAGGGTCAGAGGGAGGCGAGCCACCCTGAGCGCGGCCTCTCTGCTTGCACAGAAACACGAGCTGCTTCTGAAGGACTCAGGGCAGAGGCGGAAGGCGCCGTGAAATTCGGGCAGAACCACGAAGATGCCTCGGTAGATAGCAAGCCAGGAAGGAGAGTCAGAATGGAGTTTCCACCAGCTCTCTCTGAGAAAAGTGGAGAAACGTGTACCCTGTCTCAAAAACCAATTCCACATCATGGAGAGTCCACATCCAGATGTCTCCTAGCGGTCCCTGCCCTTGCCGACTTCGTTTTTCCCCTTCTCCTCCCATCTAGCTCTCCTCTCCGTAGCCCATCTCGGCCACCTCCATTGGCGGTGCCACGTGGGCCAGAAACCTGCAATCGGCCTGCTGCCCCCAACACCAGGCCAGTGGCTGTGAAGCAGTGAAGGGAAAGGTCCTTTGGATCATCCATCCATCTCTGACCTGAGACAGTCAAGATGCCCTCACCCTGCTAAGTTCACGCGTGCCCTCTCCAATCTCTGCGTAAGGCATCAGAGGAGCCATCATTTCCATCTGCTTCTCTTACTAAGAAAGTAACTTTCCGAAGGCACGGCGGCCATGAAGCTGTGTGGCGATGAGGCAAATAGGTCGTTTTTATTGTAAGGACGTGCCAAGGTGGAGCCATCTCCGCTCTCCTCGGGCCTGTCCACGGCTCCGCAGTCACTATCTGACCTCTTACTGGCACACGGGCTTCACTGATAAGCTTAGAACAGAGACGAGGAAGACGGAGCAAGGACCATGAGTACCTGTGCTCCCCTGCCCTTCTCTGCTGAGAAGAATAGGGTTACTCAAGCAAGAGGCTCAGGCAAAACTGGAAAAAAGTTCTTATTATTGTATTGACACTTGCACAAAGCTTGGCCTAGCTCAACAATAAGTCATTTTTTTCTAACCTGGTCCCTTGTAGGACAAAAAAAAAAGGAGAAACAAAGCTGACTTCCAGATCACTGCTTCTCACAGCTGTGCAGTCGAGGGGGAAGAGGGTGGAGAAACACCTTCTCTAACTTCCTCTGGAGCTGAAGTGAAAACTCGGGACTTCGGGGAGGCTATTAGAAAAAGGTTAAATACGAGACTCGATAATGATACGCCCAGGGACTCATGTCAGGGCCGTTTGAACGCTACTCACAGGCAATTGCTGGGGAGAGCCGGGGAGCACTTTCACGCACTCTGGAAGCAGGCAAAGCCCGCACGTGAACGCCTGGGCGGGGCCCAGGGAGGAGCGCGCTGAAGACTTCTTGTTTCACACAAGGACCCTCGAAACCACTCGGGCGCTTTCTCTAATTCAAAGATGACTAGGCACCCACGTCTGGCAATTATCTCCTACAGGTGGCATGTGTTCTCATATTGTTCGTTGTTCAATTCTCGTTGTACAGAGATAGAGCTCTCCTTACCCAATGGCACCCTCCCCCCCTTTCTTCATTTACTGGTAGCTGCAGGGTTTCTGGTCTTTAGACTCCAACTTTCACTTATTCCAAACAAATCTGCCAGTCAGTTATGTAATATTATTGCATCGAGAGGCGCTGACTTCGAATGATCTTGTGTAACTTAAAAATCAGTATGCCACCCTTTCCTGCCCCTCAATCTAGATGACTCCCCCCCCTGCCCCGCAAAAATCTGTAGTATTACCCCAGGCAGCTCACGCTCAATTACGAGGTTATGACCAAGCGACCACTTATGCTACCTGATTGGCTCGCCGTCCCCTGGTGCTTTATAATGATAACTAGATAGTATGCAATTTACAAGGTCCCCAGAAGATACTTAAATTGAATCACAGGGCATTTTGTGAATGTTTGGGACAGCAAGTAGACAACCACAGAGTGACAGTATTTCTAACTCTAGCCAGCTAGAATGTAAATGAAGCACCCTAAAATTCAATTATAAGAGTCCTTTAGGTATTAAATAATTATAATACAAATCACATTAGGGGGGAGCTTTTTTTTTTAATTGAACTGTCCTAACCCCTGAAGATTATATTTTCTAATAGTTTATAAGACAACACAGCTGGATATTCAGATTCATAATTCTTCATCTAACTGGAAGAGCTGTACCAAGCGTAGGCCATTCAGTCACCTGTTTATCTCTCTGGTCTGTCATCCACTCGCTTGGTGATCTAGTAAGCTGTGTCTCACTGCAGCCCCACTTACCCCATAACGTGCTGCATAATGAGAATGTCTAAGACTGTTGTGCAAACAAATACAAAATGGCCAGAGAAGTACTTACACATTGAACTGAATGAAAACAAGGATACCCCACCTATCCCAATTTTCACGTATTCTTAACTCGTATTCTTAACTCCCAGAAACGTCTCATCATTTCTGACCCGCCCCTTCCCCCACTTCTCTCCAGCTTCCCCTCCTAGCTCTCTGTCTTATTCCCAATCCTTCCCTCCGCCTTCTCTCCCCACTCTGTGACGGGGAAGGTTGTGATGGTTACACCAGAACCGCCAGGAGTGGTTGTGGTTGGCGTCACAGTGCCTGGGGCAAGGATAAGGGAGAAGCCAGTGTGGGTCTTCTTTGGTCATTGTCTTCTTGCTTCCATTTCTTAAATGGGGGGCGGGGGTGGGGGGAAGGTAAAGATCGCTCCTCTAACTCAGGAGACTCGGGAAAGTAAAACCAGAGACACTTCTCCCCTGATTCTGACCCGTGTAAGCACATGTCAAGGGAAGGCTGAGAGGTGTTCGCACAGCCAGGAAGCTCCTACGTCGGACCTAGCAAGGAAGCAGAAAACAGGACCCTGGTCATCCCTCCGGATGCTGGGTCACATCCAGGACACAGGCACAAGCTCTCCCAGACCCTGAACGCTACGGCACGCACATACCCACTTACGGCAGATTTGTAAGACCGAGTTTCCTCCACTTAAAAACATTTTTTCAAGGCCAGTGATCAAAAACGTAAAACTAAGGCATGCAAAAACATAAGCTCCCCCCAGCAGAGCCCCAGTGTTAAAATACAATCTCTGATTAGTGATTAACACAACATCACAGAAAGAAAGAAATATATATATATATACATACATATGTATTTTTCCCAGTAGATTTGGCCTTGTAATGACCTTTGTTTGTAAAAGGAAAAAAAATCACTCATCCCAACAGCGGAACACAACTTTTAAAAGTATTCTGCAAAAAAAAAAAAAAAGTCCCACAGAGACCAAGAATATGGTGACATTTGATGCTCTACAATTAAGAGTGTCAACACTATCAGTTTTCTTTCAGCGCCTGAAATAAAAACATTCTCACGCACGGAGCCCGACAGCACTGGCTGCCGCCCTTCCTCATGGCGTGTGATTCTCTCCGAGACTCGCCTTCTGCTCCGTCTGCAGGAGCCCCTCTCCCAGGACCACGCAGCCCTCCGGGCCTCCCCTTGCACTTGGGAGTCAAGGGTAAAGGAACCAGAATGGGTGGCCACGACTACACAAGAGGTGGAAGTCACAAAGGATCCAGGATGACGGGCCAAAGCGGGGCGCATTAACGGAGCCAGCCTGGGGACCCCTCCTCGGGAAAGTGCAGTTAATTAGTCATTTTATGCGCGCGCGCGCGCACACACACGCACATGCCAACTTCACACATTTAAAAAACACACCCATGCTAAGCAGAGGGCCTATTTTAGCACCGTCTTGCGAAAACTAGATAGACGGGTCCTCTCTCTCCTTTCTAGCGACAGCACGGCCCTCACACACTTCCTGGCTTTAGCTACGCCAGCCTGAAGATCGAAGAGGTAACGTGCAAAGGGCATCTGAAAAGCACCGAAACCAAACAAAACAATGTTCGCTCTCACAAGAAGAATTGAGGTGAATTAATGCATCTAATGATGAACCAGCATTCCTGGAGAAACATTCCCTGTGTGATGCAGCCACACTGAGCTGCTGTCTATGGAAAAAGCTCCCCATTTCTACTTGCCGAACAAACCCATCTGATGAGTGACCAAAGGAAGGTGGTGTGCATGCCCTGCAAGCAGGAGCCTTTCCACATGGCCTGAGGCAGCCACCATACAGGCAGGGCTGGCGTGCTGCCAGCAGCCCTCCTGCCAATGAGACTAGAAGTTTCTGAAGAGCCACCACAGACCCAAGCTGGGCGAGTCCCCACAACAAAAGCCAGCCACCGAACTCAACAACTGGCTCGCGACGGCACCATATGGTCCACGACATTGTCCTGCTGCAGCACCGCGGCCCGTCTCCGGTGCTCGTGTGTCGCACAGCTGTCAGCCCAGGAGCTGTTTTATCATTATTTTCACTGTTTTATTACTTTTCTGGGAATTCAAATCAGTGTAACCGCGCTTGACGCACCGGGTGAAAAATGGTGCCTCCCTCCCCCTCCTCCTGCAACCTAATGAATTGCCTTTTTTCATATCAAAGAGTAATGAGCACCAAACCACATAATATTTATTCATGGAACAAAAGACAGAAACGGAGGGGGTGCAGGGAGCAGAAGCAGCTCCTGGGGCGTGGAGGGAAGAAAAAGATGGACATTTTAAAGGAGCGCGTCACTCTGAACCTCAGTGACACCAGGTTCGGTTCTGAGGGAAATCCAAAGCTTTCTTCGCTCTCCACATGCTTCCCTGGGGGCACCCTTCATGCAGGTCCCTAGTCAGTGCTTAGAGACCTGCTGCTCAGGCTGACAGAGTAACATCCCATAGACTTAACTGTGAAGTGTGGAATTCCCATAAAAAGCCTCTTCTTTTCCCTCTGATGAGCATTAAGCCAGTTTATCTAAAAACACTCCAGAGAGATCCTTTCCCCTCCTGCATTATCACGGCCTCCGTCCGTGTGGATGAAGCATGATCTGGCCCAGGGAAGAAGAGCCATAGAAATGACGGCGATACTGGAGCCTTCTTACCTCAGAGGACATGAATTTTACCCCTCTCCCTCTCTGCCATGCTCAATTTCTCAGACGCTCTCTTTTCTCGAGTTTTCTTTTTAATCCAGAAAGTAGAAAAACATACAATAATAGTAGAGATAACTTAACCCAGCCCGTGGTTAATCTCTTTCCTTATAGACATTGAGGAGACAGTTTAATTGTGCCCTTTGCGAAGGATCCCCAAGGTGGGTGGGGCAGGACAGACTCCTATGTCAAGTTCATGCTGAATAAGCCATGTTTCTAGAAGGCTGTGTCCTAGAACACAAGAGACACCAAAGTGAAGGGAAAAACCACTCTTTAATACAGCTATTATTAAACAAAGGTCTCTCAAAAATGAGACACACTCACGCTCTGAGCGATGAAAGTTAAAGCATGCCACAAAACAAAGAATTTTTAACACCAGTGGCTGCAACTTGTTTCTTCCTCCCATTTTATTACATGGTATCTTGAATGTCTCCATTTAATTCTCTCTTGAGACTTAAAAAATAGAGATTTTTTTCAAACTCCAAAACTAGTGTAAATTTTTTTAAATCACAAATAATCCACTTCTTCCTATAACTGTGCAACCGAGACGGTTGTGAAGTTTAACACTGAAAAATTTCTTAACTGGACAATGTCCGCCAAACCCAGGAATGAGATCCTTTCCTGAAGCTGCTTTGCTTCCTCCTCTTATGGTCTCATTTTCCGTAAGTCTGTAGAAGCTAAATCCCTCTCTTCACAAACCGATTGCCCTTTGGTGTATCATAAACACACATATTAGGAAAAGCTGAAGAAAACAAGCGAAGTGTATATTATACTGTGAAGAAAAGATGGACACGAATAATTATTCGAAGTGTCCACTCGTTGTCAACAGAGTCAGAAAATGGTGACGGGAAAAGTGGTTGAGGATACCAAAGGCAGCCAATCCCCCCATAATGGTCGTCCCCACCCTCACGAGCCAATACAGAAACTCTTACACCATCGCTTCAGGGTAAAAAAAAAAAAAAAAAAAAAAAAAATTCTTAGGTTTGCAACCCTTTGACATTCCAGACCACAGAGAAACACGACCTACTGAACCAGTAACATCGACCACCTGTGCCTCAGCCGAGGGAGCGAAGGCGTGATTTGCAGAGCACACACTCTCATTAAGCTCCCTCCCTCCAAACTGTCCTTACCTATTTCTGAGTGTTCCAAGTCCAATCTCGGACCACAACCTTAAAGGTACTAAAAGGCCCTGAATGATTCATATCAGTCCTTTCAATCTAAGAACAAGATCAAACACTGAAAAGAAGCAAGAGCTCATTTGAATTTTAATCGCCTGGGTGCCCAATACCCCTGATCCTCAAGTACCAGTTTATCGTATGTGGTCACCCTCAGTCTCCACTACATGTCCTCAGTTCACTGTGGGCCCCAGACTGTTCCACTCTAACAAATAATGACCTGCCAAAAAAATTTGTTGAGTATGGTTATTTACTGTTAAGCCGAACAAGTTCTTCAAATATTCCTTCAGTAGGTTCTGGGAATGAAGTAGCATGAAATCCAAATCGAAAATCATGGGTCTCATGTTTCGCTGAAGAGAATGAACACGTGTTTAAAAAACGCAACAGCAGCGGCAAAGCATTCAGGAATTCCTAGGCAAACTGTGAAATGCGTTTCCAACCATCCAGCCACAAGAACTTCTAAACCGAGAAAGTCGCTTCTTTACATAAACCACCTCTGTTTACAAACATCTGGCAAAGGGCTCCTGCAGGATGTGAATAGTCACAGAACGTTAGGGTCATGGGGTGCGGATCTGCACACACCACTGTGAGAAAATACCTAAAATGATTAAAGGCAAACACCACCGGGCCAGCTTTGCGAAGGCCGCAGTCGTCGCTAGGGCCACATGCTTTCTCCCTGAGACGGGAGAGAGGATGGACTGAAATACCACAGTGGATTAGAACTGGCGACAAAAGAGCCCAGGACAGGGGACGGGAACAGGCAAAGGGAATGTGTGTCCTACCCCTGCGGGGAACTGGCCTTGCTATCACTTAAGACTTTCTGAAGACAAAACTCGAGCATAAACAATTAAAACCATTTTATCTCCTTTCTTTAACTTGGTATCCAAAAAATGTTCTTGAGCTCTGACATACGTCAAATTTATGTGCATAAATGTTAATTAACATTAACCCCCAGATACTCCCATTTATGAGTTTATATCAACAGTAATTGAGCTTCTTAAAATACAAACAAAACAAAGAACCACCATGGGTCTGAAACACTTTTTGTAAGATATGTTAAAAAAAAAAAATAAACAAAACTCCATAAGTAAGATTTGATTCTAGTCATTTACTACCTGTTAAAATCACCTCTGGACTCTTTCAGAGACCAAAGAAAATGCCTTCCAAAGGAATCAGAATTAGAAGTTTACAGCAACATAGCTGTAATCTCAATAACTTTTGGAAAACCGTTTTCATTTAATAATTATAAATCAAAATAGCTAAGAAATAACTAATATTCCAAACAGATAACCACGTATCTGTCTACAGCAATATAAAGGTAAATACTATACTTCATGCAGAATGCCAAGGCGGTTGCCCGCCTTGTACATAGGTGGACGTCATCCTTAAAAGAAAACATTCCAGTGCTAAAAATGAAAGAAACAGATCCAGGAAAAGTCAGACACAAACACAAAAAAAGTGAGAGGACACTCCTCAAAGAGACAGTACAGGAGCAAAACTACACTTGACTCTAAACTTGGCTGTCAGCGGGAAAAGTCAAAGGCTGAAATTTTAGTGCAAGACCAGAGCAGTCACTCAGTTTGTCACAGGGGATGCAAGATTATGAGCAAGGCTCTTCTTCCACGTGCACAACCCACTCTTGCTGTTTAAGCTCCTGAAACAGAAGCTATCTAGCCATCTTTACGTGGAAGACCCCTGCCCTAAAGTTGGCACTGAGCACGCGGCCCTACCAACTTGGTTGGCCTAAGGGTTTTTTCTCACCAAGAAGCTACTGTCGCACCGATAAACGGCAGAAAATACCTGCTGCTAATCAGTGTCTAGGTTAGAAACGGAAGCAGAGAGCCTGCCTAGTTCATTGGAATCACCTGATGGGGGGTGACCTGTAAAGGTGAGGCCACCGAGCACTCAGGTTCCTGCTCTTGGTTTATTTCTGTGGTTCACGAAGCTGCCACGTAACCTCTTGTACAAGTTTTGAGGTGCTCCCGTCACTGTGACAAAAGTGAACCACGAGGTGATGGTAAAGGAGACGGAGAAGGAAGGGCACAAGGGTTAGAAGCATGTGAGGCCAGGAGACAGCAAAATGGGGGGTCCTCCTTGTCAAAGAGCAGGGCCACGTAAGGAAGGACGGGCAACGTCTCTTCGTTTGGGCTCCTGTTCGTACTGACGTGTAAACCTAACAGAAAGTCAAGTAGGTGAGGACTCAGGTGAAGACGGAATAATAATGTCAATAATGTCGCAGCCAAGAGCACAGACCCTGGAGCCAAACTGCTCCAAACTACATAAAAATACAGACTAATTATTAGCACCTCAGGGCGGGGAGGCCAGAATCCGACAAAGGGCAGTCTTCGGACCACTCCGGCACATGTGCATAATGAAAACTGATAGGACTCCTCGCTGTCTGAACAACCGCTGTAAGGTGGCTGGCCAGACAAGTCCATTTGGATGCATTTTCTACAGCTGGCCAGGTCAGCAGGCTGTTATTACCATGTTACACAGATGACTGGATTAGTTAGGGCAATTTGACCTGTAGGAAGTGTCAACTCAGAAACCTGAGATTTTTTATGACCACTCAAACCGGCACCCACTGCCACCTCAGGTACTGTATCACCACCGGCTGAAATTCCTTTTACAAATACAGCCACAGAGGCCTGTGAAACACAAAGGCGGGCAGAGGAGACGAGAACGATAAACTTGTTCAAGCAAGTGGACTTCCCACTCTCGCTTCATTGAACAGGAGGTGGTAACTGGATCTGCCCCCAACCCCCCAACTCCCTCTCCAGGACCAGATAAAAAGCAGGGGAGTCACTCTTGTAAGGAGTGTGCCAGGTAGACAGCCATTAAAAACTGGCACCGTGCTCCCTAACACTGTGCTCCCAGGCTGCAGTGACCAACGCCAGTTACAAGGGCTGACATTTTTTTTAAGTCATATTTTGAAGGAGACACAGTTATTACTTGCCCTAAAATGGACTGTAATAAGATTTGGGTGCTGTATTAAACCATATTCAATTAAAGGGATTTTCTTGGCCAATGTTTTCTATTTATACATACTACACATATAGAAAGAAGTCCAAATCTGTGCCACAGAAATGCCCACATATGTACAAGGGAAATATGGATAAGGATGTATCATTGGCAAATGATGAAAAACTACCAACGTGTCTAACGACAGGGGATCGATCATTCAACCAGTTATGGAATGTTCATATTATGGAATGCTATCTAACGGTTAAAAAGAATGAGTTGAGGATCTATGTATATTAACTTGGACAAATCTCCAAAATACAGCATATGGAAAAAGTAGATCTGAGAACCGTAAGTATAATATTTCACTTATGAGGGGAAAATTAGCACATTATAGATAATATAGAATATTTAGCATATATTTGTAACCACAGTAACTTCTAAGAAGGAATTAAGTCACTTCTTAATCTCCCTTACAATTAGCAATTTATTCAACAAGTATTTAGCATCCCTCCTATACACAGGCAGGTCTTTTCTTAGTCACAAAGACATAAGATGAAGAGACAAAGTCCTTATACTCCTATAACAGTATTTTATTTCTGTACTCTTTAAAAGTTTTATAATTTTTAAAAAAAGACGTTGTAATCCCTTCTGCAACATTTCAGCCAATCGAACAACTTTCACCAAAACATTTTCACGCATCAAAACAGCCCATGTTGTCTCGGGACAACTTTAATTTTCATATAATTGTGAGTGTTGTTTTGTTTTGTTTTCAATATTAGAACAAACCTGGATCCTAATAAGTGCCGGCCAGTGATCCTAACTGTATCTCCTTGGGCCACAAAGAGCACATCGCATCCTTTCTTCATATGCCAGCCCTTCAAACTTATCAGCAAGCAACAACATCCTCCTCCAAGTCAGACTAAACACCTCAGGTCTTCCAACCGTTCTTCATGTGACATGGTTGAGTCCTCGCACCTTCTTGCTTGCTTCTTTATCAGTGCCTTCTTCTTTGTCTAATTTCCTCTAAAAGCTTGACGTCAAGCCGTGATCCTGGTGCTACAGTGCCACCAAGTCAGAAAAAGGGAAGGAAAGACGATCCTCCGCCTCATTTTTAACAGCCACACTTTCATTTTATTCTCTACCATGCTGACTAATCCTCTCCCCCAGCCAAGTGATATTATTTGAAAAACAATGAAATAAATGTTATAGAAAACAATGCAAGAAAAGCTATAGCTACAGAAAGTTTGCAAGAAGACACAAAGTGTTTAGCACCCTTAGGCTTTTCCTAAACGTTCGCTTATTGATGACTTTCATGAACATGTTTCTCATAGGACCACAACGACCGTTTCATACAGCCAACCGAATCGTGCGACCGTGCCCTGCTGTGGCCGTCCAATGAGAGCGAGAAACAGTGTCTCACATGAACTGGTTGCTCACTCCCTAATCATGAGACCTTGGTTTAATGCAGGAGTGAAATATGCCTCGAGTCACTCAACTTTAAGGATGCACTAGGGCAGCAGGTGAAAAGGAAGGGAATGCATTAAAATAGGCCAAGCATCTGTACAGCGCCCCAAAGACCTGGGGACCCTTTCCTACACACGAATGCGTTAGGGCCTGATGACTGTTCGGTGAGGTAAGAATGACTACTGCTCCCCTTCCTGACAGGCAAGGAGACAGAGGCAGACAATTATGACAGGCAAAGCCAGCCTGTCTCATGGCTGGGATGCCACACGGCAGCGCTTCCCCTTCTTCCCGGGCACTCGGCACCCCTTATCCTACCGCTCCTTCAGTAACGGGTGTTTTGGGAAGATGTAAGGAAAGCCCCATCGTGTGTTTTCGACATTCTAGGGGAGCTCCCGGATTAACCAGGGTTTTCCAACAGCATCAGTACTGATACTGGGACCCCCCGGGAATCCTTTGTGGAGGGCGGACCACATGCGGCATCTCTACCCACCACCGGACAGCGGGAGATGCCCCTCCAGGTGTGACACCCAAAATGTCTCCCAACGTTGCCAAATGTGTCAGAGGGGTGAGAAAGGGACAAAACCTCTGCGGAATGAAAATCACGGATTTTAAGGAAACCCGTAGCAAATCCCTTCAAACGGCAGTAATTATTTAAGAGAGCACAGAGATATTTTTGGAACATGACGTTTTTTCCCCCACATACAAACAATATTGCCATCAGCTCTGGAAAATACATATTTGCCTTTTAGTAAGGTCTGCTGGTTCAGAGTAGACTACAAAAAGCACACTTTACTTCTGTAAACTCCCAAGGCAGCAGGATACTGTTTACCACAAATGAGCAAATTCGAGCATCTCTCTCATGTCTCTCCCCTAGCCTCCCATTCCGGGTGACGCAAAATCCTCACCGCCTTTGGCTGCTCCTACCCTACCTATTACTAGTTCCTCAAAGCCCTTTACAGGGTACCAGTCCCTTTAGATTCATTCTCAATCACTGAGCTACTTTCAGCATCTAACAAACAATCAAAGAAAGAAAATAACCAACCACTGTGAGAATAAAGGGCACTACAGAGCTGGTCTTTTAGAGCTGTGCAATCCTTTCAAGTCACAGTTACGACCCAGGTGGAATCTGCACAAATAGTCTCACGGCATTTCAGCCTTTTCCTTTGAAGAGAAAGGAGCACCTGTCCAGACCTGAGTTTTGGGGAGGTGGAGAAAGGTATACTGAGGGGGAAGGAGAGACATACGGTGACGTATCCTAGTAACATCTTCACATGCACAAGTAAAGGCTTTATAGTTGGACTAGAGCGCTCGTAACAGGAAACATGACACAACCAGATTCTACCCAGCAGGATGGAGATTAAAGGAGTTAGAAAGGAAATTCGGAGGTTGTTAGTTAAAATTTAAATATCTCACTGAAGTTTTCTACAGTTGTTATGCCATTGCTAAAGAGGATGAGTATTAGTTACTCGTATTTTAAGATTCTGCCTCAGCATAAAGTTCATTCCAAGCCATGGGAGGTCCAACACAATTGAAAAAGAGTATCTAAATTATTATTTGGGAATCGCTTTCCTTATGTCATAAGAAGTACTGCAAGCCTTTGGAGAGTTTTATTCAATTCCCCCAAGAGTTGTATACACAGCCTGCCTTAAAAACCCTGAGCCACAGTAGTAATTTCTTTTTTCCAGGCATGTGTGCATTTGGCCTTAAGGGAATGCTATGCTTCTTTCCCAAATGGAGTTGCTTATCCACACCCCAAAAGCCCCTCAACTGTTTAACAGATGGAACATCAAGGTAGGCTTAAAACAAATTATGTGCTCCTTCTCTGAATGGAACCCTATGACCTTGGAGTACTGATACTGCAGGCCCTCAACTCCATTTTTTGAGTAATTTTATCTGACCTCATTTCTTTAGTTCTTTAAACTTTCTTAGATCTGAACACAAAAACTTTTTTTTTTATGGTAAAGAATATGAATCGGTTCTTGGTGAGGGCTGACTTTCGGAAGTTACACATCCAGCTCACAAACATGAATAATGAATTTTTGTAATGTCCATCTGAAAAGCATGCTGCATTTTTAATGAAAACATAATGGGGGGGTCCTATAACTTTGAAACTGTCATCTGTAAGTCACTTTTGGGGGCAGAAACCAATGACAAATCAGCTTGGAAGAAAAGGAAAGGAAAGCATATTGTTTTACTTAAAATGACATGAGAAAGGGATGTAACGCATCCCTGTTGAGATGTCACTGGCATCAAGCCTAACGCTGATGAAAAAACTAACAAACGAAAAGCCTATTATCCTCTTAAACCTAGCTAGAATAAAACTGAAAATCTACAAAGAATTCATATTGCCAAAAAGTCTAGAGTGTAAGAGAGTGTAGCATTTTCTTCTATGAAGCACTAGGGACCATGTACCAATATTGTCGAAAGAATGAATAAAATGTTTAAATTCAGTCTATTTTTCCATTATTTGTGCTCACGATGAGTCAACAATATGCAAAATCAAATCTAGAATTCAACCAAAATAGATGTCATCTCACCAACCGTTTCATTTGTTGAGAGTAGGAAGCACCAAAATTAAATTTCTCTTAATGCTTCTTCCCACTCTTTGGTAAAGGTGCTAAAGATCAGTGAAAAGACCAAAAGGCAGGGGGGGGGGGGGGGCGGGGGAAGGAAAGACAGAGCACGTAGCCACAGGATCCAAAAACTCAATAATCAGCTCTGAACAGCAGAGTGAAAAATGCAAAGCCAGCTGGGAAGGTTAAAAGGCAGATATGAAAAATCCTGGGGCTGAGTTTTAAATATGTCCCTCTTTATAAGATGTTGATATCTGATTGAGGGCACAGTCCTCTACGATGGGTGATGTGGAAAAAGATGACAGAATTTGGCCATTCTAAGCTCCAGAATATAGTACAGGACTGTTAATTAACCAACACGGAGCTCTCATCACAATACAATTCCGTGAATGACATTAAATAAAATAGAAGTGCTTCAAATACGTCCAAGAGTTGCTGTGTAATGTGTAAAATGGTTCATTATACTAGCTAGCTTCCTTCTGTGGTAGCAGCTCTGCGGAGTGGGGGAGGGGCAGAGAAAACGATAAGAGATGGGTATCAAGATCCCCCATTTTTCTCAATCAGTGGAAGAATCCTGTCAAGAAAATGCAACAGTTGCCTCTTGGTCTCAGAGAAGTATTTTAGCAAGTAATTCTATTTAACTATTTTAATGTTTAAAATCCTCATCCTTCTTCTTGTAGAAATAGCAGTAGACCATGTACCTGAACTATTTATTTTCCTCATATAAGGCAGCAGAAAACCTACAAAGATCCTAAAGCTTGCCCTTACAATTCTAGTAAGACAGGATAGGATGGAGAGTCACATATACTACCTGCCTGAAAACTATGCTTTCCCTGGGAATGAACTCAGCCTGAGAGCATGTTAGAGATTATGACTAGTGATTAACGGTGCTTCTACTTTTCTGATCCCTGGCTGCCCAGTACTAAATAAAACGCACCACAACCAAAGAACATAAATAATATAATCAATATGTATTAGAGCTTTTTTAAAAAAACAACAACAAAAAAATGCTTTTGAAAATTAAAAGAAAAGACAAACATTTGGGAAGTACAGAGAAGTGAAAGTTCAAAAAGTTTTTCACAAACTTGAGGCACACCTAGTGTGGGCTATGAAGGCTTTGCAAGAGACATCTGTCAATCTTATCACCCAGGACAGCAGTAGAACAGAAACCAATGAAAGGGTTCACAGGCAAGATTTACAAATGGTTTGACATTACAAGCTTGCCCCAAACCCTGGAGCCAGTAATTTGCCTCAACAGGATAAGAAATGGGAAATCAGATTCATTTATAAGGAGGTTTAGCGATGGACTGATTATGTTGATATTTCCGGGATCTATTCCAGCAATGGATGAGAACCTTCTGGATAGGATAGTTTTCTCCAGTACTCAGTAATTAATATGCTTATCATCAAATGAATTTTATAAGTGATAAACTTTTCAGACCAGAAATCACCTGGATTTATGCAGTCTGTAAGCTGTGTATAAATTAAGCACGCTCTTAAAATTATAATGTTGCTAGACAGTGAAACAGTGGTGAAAACATGGGATTTACAGAGGTCAAGGCAGACTACCACCATTTTGAATTTCTGAAGACAGTACTGTCATGCTTTTTGGTGTGCCTGAATGACTACACTTTTGTCAAGTCAATCTATCTTTGGTTTGAAAATGGATTTGTGAAGTATACCATAAAATTTAAGTGGGATTTCAGTTCCAAGTACATAGAATGAATAATGTCTCCTCCTGTTACCACAAATAATTAAAACTATTTTAGGAAAAGGCCCATTTCTAAATGAGACTCTCTGATAGGTGAAATCAATAGTGTTGCCATACAATACAAATTTTGGCGAGGTGGGGTTAGGGGGCCCCAGTCCTAAACCTAACTGTATAAACATCTGAATAAACAAGTACAGGGGCGGCATCTCCCTTGACTACAGGTTCAGAACTACCCGAGGTAATGCAGCTTGGACCCCAGCCTGTGCCCCCTGCTCTCCAACATTCAGGGATTTTAGAGGCCCACACAAACCCAGGCCCCTCCCAGCAGTCTGGAGCCAAGGGAGATTTCTATTCCACCTCACCCACCCTGCTTTTTGTTTGCTTGTTTTTGTTTTTCATGCCTATGGTTGTAAATGTGTAAGATAAGAAAACAAATCAAAAGAGGTAAAGCCCTGATTAGACAGCCTTCTTAACCGAAGCCAGGCAGAGAGAGAACCAATCGATATTTAGTACTTTGGACATATTGGCCCTATGAAGGTAAACAATAGCAATAAAACAGAAAAGAATCCTATTCGTCTTTATTTCTATCATCACCATTATTATTATTTGGCTCTGGTTGATTATTGCTTTTCTTTAGGGCTTTCCAAAGAGAGGGCCCAATCTGAGAACTAAATATAATTGCTCTGTGCCCTACCAGAGCACAACTATAATCCAGCAGCCAATTCAAGAAAATCAAGATCAACATTTTCCTTGCAACCGGTTTTCAAGATTTTATCGCATACAAAGGTTAAGTGAAAATACCCTGTCCTTCCAGGGGCCAATGTGAATTTTTAAGCTAATATGTTTAAAAGAAAAATAACTAGTAAAGAATGACGTTAACCTTTCTTTCCTTTTTGTGATACAAAGAACCTACATGCAACTCTATACTTAAGATTTAAGGCTGTTTATTTTCATTACACTCGTCACACATACTTCCCACTGGTATCAGTGGGACATGCATACATGAAATACAGTTGAAGCTGGAATATACTCCCATTCGGCATAGCCTTGACGTTTACATCAGTCTAATGAATAGGCTAAATTGTCACAAAATTGATTTTAAAATGTTATTTTCAGGCCGTCATTCTTCAAGTTTATCTGTTAACTTGCTAAACTATGAAGTTTACAGCTTATGTCTCGGCCATTCAAGTAAGCAGTATCTTTTCATTTGCAAAAGTAAGCTCTGGCTGGGGCTTGCCACCTCCTTCCAGGTACGGTCAGGATCCTAGGCTTGCTTCCACCTACGTTGAGTATTAGAACCCAGGCGTGCGCCCCGCGACCTCCCTTAGTCCCTCATAGGGCCGATGTGGCACCCTGGAGAGAACACAACCCGAACAGCAAAACTTTCTGCCTGCAAACTCGACCGCTGTCGCCCCCGAGTTAAAGCTACCGGGCATGAGAACGGTGCTGGCTTTTGTTCCAGCGGTGCCCGACTGGCGAGGTCAGGCCACAGCAGTCCTCCATCCCGGAAAGTCGGCAGGGCGGAGGGGGGGGGGGAGCGTGGAACTGAGGTTTGGGAGCCTCACGAAAGCAGCCCATTTCTACGCCATGTGGGAGCGAGGGGTGTACACATGAAAGAGGGCGCGGAGTCGCAAGGCTGGAACCTAGTGCCTCTCAAACCCTGCTTGTCTCAGGTCCGCAAAGTCAGTCTCCCGACACGCGGAAGAGCGCGGGGGGGGGGGGGGGGGCCGGGAGGAATAGGTACAAGAAGGGCGCTGGAGATACAGTCAAGACGCAGGGCTGGCCCCGCCTCCGGGTACAATCAAAAAGGCTACAGTGTGCCAGCGGTTTTCGGCTTCCTGTTTGTAAAGCGAGAACCACCCTCCTTGACTCTGTGACACCAGCTCTTGCTCAAAACCGAGTCCGCCTCTTCTTCGCGCGCGGGGCCCGGCTGGCTCCACGGCTGGAGGGGGGGAGCGGGGCTGCCGGGTGCCGCGCCCCTCCCAGCCCGCGGCCTCCAGGGCTGAGCTGGGCCGCCAGGCGGACAAAGCGTTTCCCGCTCCCTCCCCCCACGGTCGCGTCCCAGAAGGGAGGGGGAAGGCGGGCTGGAGGAAGAGGAGGGAGGAGGAAAGGGAGGAGGGCGGTGCTGCCGGCGGGACTGGGCAGGATCGCGGCGAGGAGGGAAGGCAAGGAGGAGGGGCTGGGCGGCCTCGGAGAGCGGGGAGGAGGGCAGGATTCTTGAAGCCCAAGATAAACAAATTGTTCCTCTTCACGTGCAGGGCGGGGAGGTGGAGAGGGTGGGGAGCGAGCGCAGCGGCCTCGCCTCATCCCCTCCCCCAAGCCGGCTCTTTGTCACCGAGCGCCGGCGCAAGCCCGCGGCGGCACCGCACTACCCCCGGCGCCGATGACTCCCGACCACGGACGTGCGCGATTATCCAACGCACACCGCGAGGGCCGCCCGCGCCGGGCCCTGCGCCGCGGATCGTGGCGCGGTGTGCCAGGAAAACGGGCGAAGGCGCTCGGCGCTGCCCGATTCCCACCGCCCGCCGACCCCGAACAGACGCGTCGCACCAACTCGGGCGGGGGTTGGGGGGAGGGGGCTGCAGACACCTTCTCCAAGCTTCCGGCCTCCCCCCACCCCGAAAGGAAAGTCGAAGAACCGGAGAGAGGAGATAAGAGAAAGGATTCTACCCTCAGGGTTACGGGGTGGGAACTGCCCCTTCCTCTCCGAGAAGTTAAGCCATTGGCTGCTCAGCCTACCTCGAACCCACCCACCCAGCCATTTAAGCCTGTTTCAGCTCTTTACTACCATCCACTCCTCCGGGCTGATTAGATGGGGCTAGAAAGTTGGCGGGGAGTGGGGCGGGGGCGAAAGGGAGACGACTCCGTGCACGCAAGTTTAAGAGGAGGAGGGGACACGATCCCCAGCGAAGTTGCGCGGCGGGGGCTCGGCGTAGGCCGAGGGCGCAGTTCTCCCCTCCCGCCCCCGCCGGCCGCTCCCCGCCCTCGACCCTCCCGCCGCTCCACCTGCCGAGCCGGCCCCGGGTCTCCAGCGGCTGAGGAGCGCACACGCGCCCGCATCCGCGCGCGCTCCCGCGAGCGAGCGCGCGGAGCCACCCTCGCTCGCTTCTCATCCACTTCAAAGTTCATTCACAAAACTCTCAGACTTTCTCAGCCCAAAGGGGGGTGAGCCTGGGAGAGGAGGCGAGAACCTCCTGCTTCTCCCCCCTCCCTCGGGGAGATGAGGGCCGGGTGCCCGCCCAGAGTCTGCGACAGCATCAATTTCACGCCCGCACCCGGCGGATGTGCGGAGAGGGGTGGGCGAGGGGAACGCGTCTGGGGACGCAGGGCAGCACCGAGAGGGTGGGTGGGGTGGGAGTGGTGAAGAGGAGGAGTGAGGTTCCAACTCTGGGTTCACTCTCTTTCGAATCGGTATCTAAGAAAGGGAGAGGGGGAAAAAACTTTTCCAGTGCCTCTCTCCGCTGCTCCTCGGGGCTCCCTCCGCCCCTCACAGTCGTGACTGGCTTCTCCCCGCGGCTCGCCCCCTCTTCCCCAAATGTGACAACCCTTGACAGATTAACAGGTAGCGGCGACGGCAGCCTTTCCCTCAGAAAAGTTGACGTTAACCCTTCGGCTTCAGCCCACCTCGCTCACCGTGCAAATCAGACCCCCGTCCCCCATGGAAGAAGCTCCACGCCCCCCACCCCCAACGCGCGCGCGCCCTCACCATGATGAGCGTGTGGTTCCTCTGCTCCGCCGAGGCAGCCTCCGCATCTTGCTGGGGTTTGCTCTGGTGCTGCTGCTTGCCGGTGCCGGCGCCGGATTTCTTGGCCCTCTGCTCCAGGGTGCGCTGATAGAGGCTCACGGTGTCCCGGCGCTCCAGCTCCAGCTGCTCCACCTGAGCCTGCTGGTACCTGTTCTCGCAGTTGACGTGGTGCCGCCGGCAGCCCTCGATGCGCTGGCGGAGCCGCTCCACCACGGTGCTGTGCTTGGGAACCGCCGCCGAGGCGCCGCCGGGGCCCGCGGAGCCGCCGCCGCCGCCGCCGCAGCCGGCAGCGGGGTGATTGCTACTCGGAGCAGCTGGAGTACTATTGGGAGTATTATTCACAGCGATCCCGGCCCCGCCGAGGCTGCTGTTCAGGCTACTGTTGATGCAAATACTACTGCCATTCGCGGCAGCAGCGGGGGCCGCGAAATCCCCCATCCTGCTCCCCGGGCACACTATTTTGGAAGAACTTTTTTTATCCACCTCCCTATCAGCCTCCTCCTTGGGTCCAAGGATTAAAATAGTTTAAGTGGAACGCGGGGGAGACGCAAGCACATGGATGGAAACAGCGATCCCGACGGGGCGAAAAAAAAAAGGGGAGCGATTTTGGGGTGGTTTTTTTGTTTCCCTTTTTTTAAAACTGTAAAGCACAAGGAGAAAAAAGGGGGGATCAGAATGCCATCAGACACCTATCAACAAAAAGAATCAACAAACTGAGCCAGCAGCAAATCGGGTTGCAACTCAAGGGGAGATCCGCTCCTCGCCTGCCTTCTTTTATAATCCATTATTTTCTAATAAATTCCAGGAGATTTCCGGTGGTTGGCAAGCATTTTCTCCCTACGTACCGAAAAACACACCCCATGTACACACACAAGCATATGCCTCCAGTGCGGACACGCGCGACACACACTCACTCCACACCGCATCGGAAAACGGCAAGCTTGCTTATTGCATTTTCCTTCCACAAAAAAGTTTTGGTGTTTATGCCGCCCCGTGTTCTCAAAGTACTTTGGCTGCTCAGTTGCATTTCACAGGAGCCTAGATATCGAATCCTCGGGCTGGGGAAGTAAACACATGGACAGTCCGAGGCGACTGCAAAAGTAGATCGGTGAAGTCCTTTGCAAAACGCCGCGCGGAGAGCAGCCCCTAACGCTCGGCTGGGCTGCCGCTGCCGCCGCTGCTCCTGCCACCATCACAATGATCAACTGCTCGCCGCCGCCGCCGCCTCCTCCTCCTCCTCTCGCTCCTCCACCTCCTCCTCCTCCTCCATGCCAGCGGAGTGATATCAGGACGCGCGAGCTCAGTAAACACGGCAGCGGCGGCGGCTGGAGGCCGTGAGACAAGCCCCGGGACACAGCGCAAAACCCGGCCCGGACTCTCACCCGGCAGGAGCGGGCGCGGCACGCACCACCACCCGGCTCCCTCCTCCCTCGCCTCGCGCTCCCCGCCCCTCCCACGCCCCCAAGCTCACTACTAGCTCGATTGGCATGCCGGAGCTGCCAGAAAAGAGAAAAAGGACGATTCTGGGGGATCTCGGGAATGAATCAACTTTTGAACTGGTGTGTGTGTGTGTGCGTGCGTGTGTGTGCGGGCGTGTGTGTGTGTGTGTGTGTGTGTGTGTGCGCGTGCGCGCGGAAGTGGGGGTTGGGGGAGGCACATGGAAGCGCCTGGCTGGATTTCCCTATTCCAAGAGAGGTATCAAGCGAGTCCAAGTTGTTGTGATACATTTATGCATTATATTGCAGAACTGTGCATGACCAGGCAGAAACATTGACGCTTCACAGCAGTTTTCTGTCATCCCTATCCATGTGAAAAGAAAAAGGCGAATGAATGACTTGTTTTTAAAACCCAGGTAATAAGTCTTAGCTAGTAATAACCCTGTTTATGGACACTTGTTCAAACTGTGGGCCAGTCTTAACACACAAATGCTGAATTCTGAACAAAAAGAAATGGGCACCAAAAATCTTGGATTATTTAATTCACTGTACATAAGGATTGTTATTATGGCGATTATTGTTTTACTTACCTTCAGAAAAAAATTAAAATAAAGCAAGTGGGGATTTGGAGGTGAGACCAACAGTACATTTTAACACTGTTTTGAACACTAGGTGCTAATGACAGCAGTAATTAAGGGTCCTTCGTAAATCAAGTGGAAAGATCACAGATTTCACGCACTAGAACTATAGGAAAAACACAGCATTTCACAGTTTGTCATGACTGAAACAAAAACAAGCAAAAATAACAGGCCTACTTTATTGCTAGATATATTTCTTTCTGTTTAACTGAATTCACATGGAATGGTAACCACTGCAAACAATCTAAACTTTTCATCTTTCCAGATAGTGACTTAAAAAACAATAACAACAATTAAGGATCAAATATATCCTTCTATCTGAACTTAATTGGTTGCAAATTTTTAAAAAAATTAAAATGGAGAAACAACATTTCTGTGATCATCAGTAGAACAAAATCTTGATTGTGTGCTGTTAATAATAAGGCATTTTGTATTATCTCAATAAATGTTACAGAATTAGTTTTTAGGGTAAAAATATACCCCAGTTTTCTAAAATAGCCAGGAATAAAAGAACTTTGGATCTCATGCATTAGTCATGAGATCTGATTTAAACCATCTTCATTTCTTGGCATTGCAGATTAGCATTGGATGCTATTTCTAACCTCATAATGTCAGCAATAAGAAGCTATATTTTTCTTCAATTAATCAGGTCTATATGGTGAACTATTATCTTTAACATCCACCGGATTACATGGTAAAATGGGCAGTGAAATATTGATTAACATGGCATGAGGTTACCTCTTAGTAGAGAAACTAGTGTGAGAGAGTATCTTTCATCAAAGTTGCCATACTTTTTCAGAGGGTTAGTTGACATAGAATTTTCTATATCACAACTGCCCTTCCAAGTATGTTAGAAAATTAAAGTGAATTAGTTTAATAGCAAGAAGTCAGATTAGATCATAAAAATAGAGAAAATTATAAAAAATTGTGACTTCACAAAGTGGCCTTTGTGTTTTTCACATATTCACTAAATAATATCTCTATTAATTCAGGAAATGCATGGCTCTCTCATCACTATAGTTTGATTCTTATCCCTCCTCTTACCCGTTGTGCCTACATCACCCACACAAGACAATGATTTGATTTACAGAGACAGCAAGTTTGAGGGTCCTGAACACCAGGTCTTCAGTTTTGAGACTTGGGTTCTAATTCTAACTTTTTCATTTGACTGAATTTAATTTTTCATTGAGAGTTTGCCATTCTGGAAAAAAAAAAATACAACAATAGTACCAATATTCGTTCCCATCAGGCTGTTTCCCTCTCATCATAAAGAGTGACCCAAAATACACCAGAATAAGAATTTGCATCCTTCTCTTTGGGGGACCAGCGAGTAGAAGAGCACACTCGATGGTTTTACTCCAGAGCTCCCCAATGATAAATGATAAATGGAACTATTCTTGCACAACCACAGTATAGTTTGCTGCCCGAGTTGAGTGCATGAATAGACTCTACAGAAAAGAAAGGTTGGAGGTTCATGGGTATATGTATACACACACACCCATCTCTTATCAAGAGGGTAGAAGTGGCCACAAGCTCCAAGACCCAAACGTGGGGAAAGGAAGGACTGTGAAACTGTGGTGGCCTGCACAGTACTTTGCTGTGACGTACAGAAACCCCATCCTAATTGTGCAGGATTAGAAGAAAGAAGCGGAAGCGAACGAGACTTGGGGCTTCTGCAGCATAGGCCAGTCACCCTGAATTTGAAAGGGTCTACTCCAGTGACCATAGAAGGAAAAAGTCAGAATCCTTTACACGCTGGCTACTTCCAGACTCTCATGATATATTCCGGTAAGGCTGCCAGCTTTGTTGGTCACCATACTAAAGAACACCTTGAAAGTCAGAGAGAAGTCCAAGTTCTGGGAAAGCAATTTTAGTCTCTTCTCCCTCTCAAGTGATAGCATGACCACCTGTATCTCCTATGTGAGTCTGCTGTGAAGCAAAACTTCCAGACCAGAGCTAGGACACACCATCAGTGCTATTGCTCTGGAATAGCAAAGAAACTGAGGCGCCATAGCAGTGAGAAAGAAATTACGCAGATGAATCCCTGCCTAGACTTTGATGATCCCCCTCTGGTTGCCACAGAGAAGAAGGGCTTGATGAATAAGTACCTATCCCAGGTTGTCCTGAGGCTCTGGCTTCAGGCCAAAGTCGGCAGTACTAAGGAGTTGAACTAGATTCTCTTTAAGCCAACTCGGCATCATCCTCCCATGTCCATAGTTAGGGTCCAGGGTCCCAGTGTTATGAAAAAGGTCTTTGTATAGAACTGTCAGTGGATGAGCCACTTCTGCTTCCCTCTTCATGTGGATCAAGAGAACTAGGTTCATAATTGTACCCTAAGATACTTGGTGACTAAGGTGGAGTAGGAACCCTTTGCTACCAACCTACAGGTAAGCAAACCTTTATATACGCCCACAGAGTGGGCCCAGGCAGTTCTGATCTGCTAGCAGCAGCGGGGTGTGCCCTCGACTGTCTAGCCGGAGCTGTCACTTCAATAATCCCACAGAAATAGTTATGGCCTTCTGTGTGCCAGGCACCTGCAGGAGGTACAGGGAGTGTAGCAAAACAGCATGCAGAACACAGCCCTGATCTAAACGATGGCCAACCAGACTCGGGACAGGGTATGCAGTGATGAAACTAAGACGGAGAGTGTATGGGAGCACATAAAAGAGGCTTGGAGTGCATGCTTGGAGGTCTTAGAAGGCTTCTCCAGAACTCACTCTGAAAACTGGGTAAAAGTAAGCTAAGCAAAGGTTGGGGAGCTCGGAAGCAGCCAGAGCAAGGCCCTGAGGCCTGTTGTTCCAACAGATCCACTGAAAGGTTCCTCTCATATGGGTGTGAAAGTGAGAGAGTGTGAAGAGAAATGTGGCTGAGGCCAGGGAGATCAGCGGGAGCCAGATCCTCCAAGGCTATCCAGAAAGTTTAGACTATGCCTTTGGGACGATGCTGCCAGTAAAAGGACTAAAGCTGATTTATACCCTTTTACTTCGACAGTACAGCAGATGTATTATTCTAAGATTTTCTAGAAAGGCTTCTGAACCAAGTAAGTTGAGGAACCGATCTGTGCCACCTCTGTCTCTCTCTCTCTCTCTGTCTCTCTCTCTGTCTCTCTCTCACTCACTCAAAGATTCATTATCGCATTGAAGGCCACAAGAAATCTTGGAGCAAAGCATGTTTAACTTTCTTTAACCAGCATTGCCAAAACCCTGTTATGTCCCACAGAATGAAACACACTACAGAAAGCTCAGCGTAGGAGAGAATAAAATTCGAAGGCAGTTGTAAATCCACTTACGTTCACAAGCATTGCCTGGGCAGGAGTCTGTGACGAAGAACACACTCCCCTGACCATCTGCTCTGCTTAAGTGCCAGAATCACTAACTAGCACCTGGGGCTCAGGGCCGTTCCCTAACCTTAACTGGGTGTGTTGAATTGTGATCTTTAAGTAGCAGGAAAGCAACACAGAGGCAAAAATCCCAGAAGAATGAATTTGCCCAGCCTTTTCGACATCGGTACTTTGAGTATGTTGTATTAATATCTATCTCTGTGTAGTGAAACTTCTTTATTAGGGGGAAAGGTCAGATTTATTTAACTGAAAATCTTAATTATCTAATATCTTTAAAGCAGTAGAGTTTCATTACTTTTGAAGCGTGTACTCTGGCTACCATAACTGGCCTCTTGGAGCTATGTTAATGAGCTCCTTCTACCCTAGTAAACCAGCTGAGCGTAGGGGACATCCCGTGTGGACCGCGAGTGTTTCAAAAGTTTGTTTCCTTCAGTATTTAACTATTCCTAACAAGACCCTGTTTACATTATTAATTTTCACTTTTTATTAAGAAGGGGTTTACTGAGCTCCAGACCATGTCATAAATTTTGAGAGGAATACGAATTACTAGAGTTAATTTTCTTGTTCATGTATTTTAATATATATATGTAATCGTTTTGTGGTGATTAGGACAAAGGTTATCTAAAGTCCATGGCAGACAAATTTTTTAAAAGCCATTCGTTCTGTTTCACATAAACCTCTGCTCTCAGTGCTAAATAATTTGATATAATGAGGCATCTGCCTTGAACGAGGTCTGGCTTCCATGTAAGATGTTTAAGACTTCTATAATTTGGGGGAAATATTTATAAAGTCTTTTATTTACTGGAAGCATATCAGCAGCCAAACTGTTAACTTTAGAAACAATTATTTAACATAGAATAAAAAAACTGAATAAATTGTACTTTCTTATAAACATTTCCCAGTGACCAGCAAAAGCAGAGGATATAATTTTAATGATCGACATTCATTGAAAACTTGCTCTATTCCATCTAATAAAGTTCTATTATTAGCCCCTCACTTCACCGGTTCAGAAACTGAAGCACAGAATGTTTTAAGGAGTTTTCCACAAACCACAGATCAAAAGTGGCAGAGACGGATTTGAACTTAGGCAGCCTGACCCCAGAAAACACCCTTCGGAAGGAACATGACATGAAGTAAGCTCCTACGGTTCCTTTTAATATTAAGATTCTACATTTCTATGAAACTGAAATTACAGCTTTTTACCCAGATCTCACTTTTTTCGTTTAGGATTCCAATTCGTCATCATCACTGTCATCACTGTTGTCATTCTCTTCTTCTTCCCTATTCTCCTTAAGTATTTTCAGATATTGACTAGGTAATATCTTCTTTGGTAACATATCTGCAAGAAACTGCGAGGTTCCTGGCTCCTCTGCGGTATTTGATGAATCCTTGTAAGCGAGCGCTTTTTTTCCTTTTCCACTGCCACGACTGAGAAATAAGTGGCTAGATATTGAACAAAGACCAAGGTGGCCTTAGCCGTGAGCATCGGTGCCTCCTGGTTGATGCTCGACACCTCAGGGGAGCATTTCATGATGACCCGGATGCAGGACAGGGGCAGTGTTTGGAAGGAATTCAGCTCAGGAGTCATCCTTCTAGAAAGACATCTTGGGCCACGCCTCCCTCAGCGCCAGCTCGCGGAGCTCTGAGAACCCTGCGCATTTGTCGGTCTTGGCACTGACATTACCACGTTGCATTAAAACTGTCTGTTCACCTGCTTATCCCTTGCTTGTGTTTTAATTGGCGTTTGGACCTAACACAGGGCCTGGCCTGTAACTGTGTTCGGGGAATGAGTGAAATGAGAGTAAATGGTTCACAATTTACCAGAGTTGGAAAAAGCATTGTGTCGGGTCCTGGACAGTCGGCCCTGAGGAGAGACGGGCTGTGGGGCCATGCTGCAGAAACAATCTACCGTGTAAGAAAATCATAGTAAGACGTGACTTAGGTATTCTATAAATTGTCCTGGAGAGGTACAGGGGTGGAAGAGAGGCAGAAAGAGTCAGCCAGCCTCTTGCGGAATCACACTGCACTCTGCTCTCTGTCAGCATGGGGAAGGGGCTCATATTTACGGTATGCCCATTGCCACGTGTCAGATCCTAGGCAAGGCTTTTTCCATAGGCTAACAAACTTAATAATCCAACAATCCTAACTGTAACCCCATCAATGTAAACCAGAGTAGGCCTGAATATGCCTTCAGCATGAATTTAACTATATGCTCTCAGTGTGTGTGTGTGTGTGTGTGTGTGTGTGTGTGAGTGTGTGTGTAAACATGTATGCATGCATGCATGTATGTATGTATGTATGTATGTATTCCATCTACTTCATCTCTTCATCTGTGCTTGGAGGAACTATTTGGAGTTGTGAGAGTCAGCAGAAGAGTGTACCAAACCATGTGTAATTCTACTCCATGGATGATGTAAGGGTTTTAAGGTAATTACAACTACATGCCTGAGAAAGATGCAACACCACCATGTTATTACTCCCATTTTATAGATGAGAGAATGACAGTTTACAGAGTTCACATAACTTGTATTTGGATCAGCTCCAAAGCCTCTGTCTTAGGCACTTATCTGGATTCCCCTTTGTATAGTTTTGTCATTGTTGTAGGAGTCCTATTCCTATCCATTCTGTTGCTCCTATTGTCATCCATTCAGCAAATATTGATGGTTGACAAGTCCTGTGTTAGGTGCAAGGGATGCGTACTTAAATATAAACATTTTCCTCTCCAAGGAGGCTAAATAATCTAGTGGGGAGAAGGAAATGTAAGCAATGCAGCAGGTTAACAGAAGACAAGTCCTGTCAGCTATTGCTTATCGAAGTTTCAGGGAGGGCTAGGAAAAGGTGCGTCACAGTTAAAATCAAACTAGCAAGAAGGGGATCGGAAAAAACAATGGACCTCAACTTAGTTAGAATTACACCCCAATATTAAGGAAAGGTTTATCATCCTACACGCATCACTGAAAAGTTTTAAAAATAATAAGACACAACAGTTTAAGATCGCAAAGCAACACTTTCATTGTCTGATGAAAAATTGCCCAGAGGTATCTATTTAATGGTTTGATATTGTCTGTTCCTCAGCTGTGTGCTCCCTTTTTAACACTGGAACTAAGCCGAGGCAACATCAGTTTGTCTCTGAGCAAACTGCATTCATCACTGTTATTCTAGTAGACAGCCTAGGTCAGCGATTTTTAAGCCACGTTGAACCCCAAGAATTCCCTCAGAGGGGCCTCACGGGCTGTTGTAGGTGGGGAGAGAAATCAGTTGCGTCTTGGCCCTCTTCAACCCAACTGCCTCCATTTTCAATGTGGAATAACATTTCTTTTGAATACAGTGTTCCACAGGCACAAGAGTTTGTAAATAGTTCTAGGTTTCATCTTGTTTTATGAGCAAAGTCTCCCTCCCTCCCCCACCCATTCGCCAGCCCCCATCACACACAGAGTATCATTTCATTCTTCTCTTCTAGATGTCACCAAGCCCTGGTTCACATTGGCTCTGGACTGGTTAACTTTGGCTCCTAAGTTTAAGGACCCACGTGCTTAACCTAAGCATCCTCAAATGTTTCTTCATTCCTGAGTTGGGCAGGTTTGAGTGTGTGATGAGGTAAAGACAACTGTGCCCTCTACAACTCCAGCAGGAATACTGTGCATGTTCAGAAGGCTCACTAAGATTACCTGCCTGGTGTAGTGGTGGGTGAGGTTCATGAGACTCGGGAGTCATGCAACGGTAAACGTTTGGTAATCTGATTGCTCAGGAGGGCGTGTCCTGGTACTACAGGGCTTTGTCTTACTGAGTGGGGTGTGAAAACGTGGGACAGCAGAAGGGGACAGCTGCTAGTGATCGAGGCTCCTCCACCACCCTCAGCATCTCCTCTGAGTGACTGCTAAAGTGATTTCAGCTTTCGCCAAACGATGACACGGACCAGGTCGTCCACGTACCTTGATCCAGTCATGCCTCTGGTTACACACTGGCTTGTGGTGAGGCTGGAAAATAATCTGATTCAAAATGCAACGATTTGGGGAACAGTTATGTTAGTGGCCATGAGATTCAAAAAAAAAAAGGTCTCAGCTTTGGCTGCAATGCCCTTCATTCCTTCTGCATCCTCTCCTACCAATCCTCTGTGAAAGGAAATCTTTGGCATGGGAGAGGTAAAAAGCCAGACCTGACACAGGGGTGCAGTAATGGCTGCCCAGGACAGTGGAAGTTCATTGACCCAATTCTGCTCACCATCCACGGATGAGTAACTGACAGATGTTGCAAAAAGACAAGAAGACAAGGCTGATTGGCAAGGGACAGGAATCTCATTCAACCTTAAAGCAGAAATGGTGTGGCATCTGTTGGTTACGCTGAAGTTGAAACCATAGACATCATATAGATCAATGTTTTTACAGATTTATCATTAGAAACTACTTTTTTTCACAAAAGCACAAAATAAACGATGTCAATCTGTCTTAAGTATTGTTGCGTCTCAAGTGCCACGCCTATGTCATCTGATAACAAAACACCTCGGTATCCTTTTAAAAACCCTCCTATCTCCATTCTCTTCCCATGAAGTTTGCAGAGGGGCCCGGCAGACAGAAACTTCCCTGGCTCCGGGAGCATGTCGGTCACCCAGATCACCTTCGTCCTGATCTCAGCGACCGACTGAAAGAGGAACATGTGACTCAAGCTGGTCCAATTAAAGCTATGGGAATGACGCTGGGACTAGCAGAAAGGGCACATTTTCTGATCCAGAAATCATGGGTGTGCAGGACCATAAGCTTGCAGCTGCCCGGGGCCAGCTTTGCTAGCAAATGGACAACACCTGTTTGAAAACGAAGCGAACCTGGAGCCAAGACACAGAGATCACCCTCATGACCCCATTTCTGTCCGAGATCCAGCTGAGCCTAAAGCCAAGATACCTTAGAAGTTTCAGTTATGTGAGCCAATAATCCTGCCTTTTCCAACATTTTCCCTTGCTTCCTTTCTTTCGATTGTGCACCCATGTGTATGTGTGTGCGGGTGTGTGATTGAAATATCCATCAATCAGAGACGGATTAAATAAATTACATCCAAATAATGAAATACATGCAACAATCAAAGACTCATGTAAAGATACTCACGAATCATTACGTTACTTATTATAGCAAAAAAAAAAAAAAAAGTCAAAACACCTGAAAGCCACTATTGGGGGAATGGGATAAATAAAGTATATTATAGCCATACACTCAAATAAATAAACGTTAAAATGAGTCACATTCAACTATGTTGATTGACGGTAGAAGATTTTCACAACATAGTGTTGATTTTAAAAAGCAGGCTATAAATCAAGTTACAAAAATACTCATAAAATTCTGTAATTGTGCATATATAAACCTAGTAAACTCTAGAAAGGTAGTTAAACATCATTGCTCTGGAATTTTAGGTGCTTTTTACTATCATTTGTTCTTTTCCTTATTGCTTTAATTGTATATGCATATGTAATGAAGAGAGAAAAATGAACACTTTCTATTTTGTAGAAAGAAAGAAAAATAGAGAACAGAAGAAAGGAATAGAGGGAAAACCTGAAGAGAAGGAAGAATGGAAGTATCTAGTCAGAAGTTTGCTAAATGATTCAGGAAAAAGACTCAAGGAGGAAGTGATACCATCTCATGAATCTTAAAAAGGTATTTTCCAGGGGGACAGTTGAGAAGGCATCCAGAAAGACGAAACAGCAAAGGCAAAGGTTCAGAAAAGTGAGAGGCCATGACATCTTAAAGAATAAGGTTTCTAACATAGCTAAACAAGTATCAGTAAATTTGCAATTTAATCTTCATAACTAGGGCAGAGTCAATTAAAGTCAGTATTAACACAAGGAATTTCCTATCAAGATTGCATACAGGATGTACAAGGAAAAAAAAATACTGTATCTCAAGGACACTGGTCTCGACACCCAATCGCTTAACTGTGTCTCTCCTTCGAGGACTTTGACATGTCTGAAGCAACACTCCTGATTCCCTGTCCAAACCCGCCCTTCCTCTGTGGCGCTTAACTTTCTGTGTCAACTTGACTGGGCCATAGGGTGCCCAGAGAGTTGGCCCAACATTATTCCGGGGGTTTATGCGAGGGTGCTTTTTGATGAGATTAACATTGAAATCGGTAGACGGTAAAACATGGCCCTCCCTGCGGTGGATGGGCCTTGTCCAATCCCTCGAAGGCCTGACGGGAACCAAAAGGCTGACCTCTCACAAGGAGGAGAGAATTCCTCCCTCCTGACGGCCTTCAAACTGGGGCATTCGGTTTTTCCTGCCTTTACACTCAAACTTAAACATTCTGTCTCTTCCTGGGCCTTGAGCCTGCCGGCCACGGGACTGGAACTACCCCGTCCACTCTCCCCAGGCTGCAGCTCGCCAACTCAGCTGCAGCTCTTGGGACTTATCAGCCTCCATAATCCCGTGAGCCAACTCCTTATAACACACACACACATTTTATTGGTTCTGTTTCCCTGGAGAACTGTAACATGCTCTTTCGTTCCAGGGTTCCCATAACACAGAACATGGCAAAATAAGTCTACCAATGCCTCGGTATAACAACCTTTGGCTCCTCCTGGACTCTCCTCTTTCTCTCACATGGAAAATCCGACCCACAGCGAATCATGCCAGCTCTACCTTTAAAACAGATCCGGAACCGACCATCGCTTACCTGGCCTCCTGCTGCTCTCGTAGTCCAAACTTCCATCATCTTCACCTGGACCCATGCAGTAGCGTTCCGGCTTTCAACCCTGCCCCTTTACAGCCAGCTCGCCACACCGCGGCCACGGTGCTCCTCCTCAAACACGGCATCCATCCGCTGCTCACGACCCACTGACGGCTGCCGTCCCGTTCAGAACAAAATCCGAGTCCTCATGGCCCTGCCTCCCCTCTGCCTCGCAGGCTCCGTCTCTGCCTTCTGGCCTCGCTGCCTCTTGTTAAGTCTGGGAGGAACTCCCTTTATTAAAATGCTCTGCCCCAGGTGTCTGCAGGATCCTGCTTTATTCCTTTCAGGTGTGTTCCTCAGCGAACTTCTCTGCCACCTGATAGGAAATAATTCTCCCACCATCTCCTACACTCCCTGACCCTTCTTTGAGCCATGGGTCACCACCAAGCATAGAGTGCATCTTATTTTATTTATCTTCCAAATTTCCTTCTAGAATACGAGGCCCAGGAAAGCAGGTAATCACCTTGTTTCTCCAACCCCTACACAAGGAGCAGAGGCTGAAACATGGCGGCGGGGGGGCGGGCGCGGAGGGGGGAGGAGCGGGGGGCGGGGCATTTAATACCTATTTGCTGAGGATTAAATTAAGTTTCTTGCCATACATGGAAGGAAACAAGATACTTGTGATGTAGTTATAGTTAACATTTATTGATCACATACTATACACTGAGCACTATGCCACAGAGCTCACATAAATTAACTCATTTAGTTCTCAGGACAACCCTAGAGGACACAGCGTTTTCTGAATGAGGAAACTAAGGCAGAGGTCATTTAGGTAATAAGTACCTAAATTATCTAAGCTGGCTGACAATGCCAACTCCAGACACCAGGCTCAACCACTAGCTTTCCCATTCAGAATATACTTCTTGCAAATTCACTAAGAGACACTGAAGAACAGCAAGGATTGAAATAGATTTACTTCTTAAGTTTATTCTCCAGGGGTACAAATATTTCCCACCATGTAGTATCTCCAGCAGTTTACAACTAAAAAGGACAGCAGAGAGCAGCAATCACGCAGGGCACTCCTGTGCAGTTCATATTGTGACCCTTTGAAGCACTTTGGTCAAGACTACAAGATAATGGCAAAGACTTGTTTGAAAAGATTTCCTAGGTCAGGCATAGCTTATCGATTTGCTAGGAACTTTGCAGGCCCATTCGAAGATGCAGGCAGTGTTTTGTTTTGTTTTGTTTTGTTTTGTTTTGTTTTCTCTTGTTCATTTATTCATTTGTGTATCCGACCAATATTTACTAAATATCATTAAGTGTCAAGCACAGATCTAGGCACTGGGGGTATAGAAATATCTTCTTTCATGAACTCTTATCGCCACCTGTAACAATATGGAGCTTCTATATCATAGTGATTTGGAGCTAAACTGCAGCTAGCGAGACTTGGACACAAATCCCAGCCCTGCTGTTACTAGCTACATAACCTCGGGCAAGTTACGTAACTTGTCTAAATCTCAGTTTCTTTGTTTTTAAAATGGAGTCAAAATCGATGATAAGATCTACCACACTGGTTTATTAGGGAAATTAAATAAGATTGCCTGACACACACTAAGCATTCAGAAATACACTACATATGATGAAGAGGGTGGGCTTGTAAAACCTTGGTGATTTTGAATATGGCTTGTCACATGTGATGAATTTTCAGTTCTGTAGGTTTCATTTAAGTGACAAAAGCTTGCTTGAATTTTAGTATCTTGAAGGAATGCCAATGTAGTCGACATTCCCAATCAGAGTGCTAACCCTACTTGTAAAGTCAGAGGGTCTTACACGCACAATGAGACGTCATGCTAGAACTAGTAAACGAACTCGGATTCATAAATCTGTTCGTTCTTTTTCCTTTCTGGGGCAATCTGGGAAAGCTGCCCATTTGCAGAGAGCTCCTTCGGTGACCTTCCTTTGCCTTTCAAAGTCCTCAAAACATGGTTCTTAAATACCTAATAATGGGTTCATGAGGTTATTGATTTTGTTGATAACATGTCAGAAGTCACAATTTTTATACTACTAATAGACTCATTACAAAGTATCAGGGATACCTCAAGTGGTTTCTGAATGGACCAAATATCCATATGCATTTCTAGGACCTTCGCCTTCATGAACATTATTAGAGCAGGAGTAAGGAGCCGTGAACTCTAATCCTAGGCCTAATACTAATTACTTGTTTGATCTCGACTTTACTGGTAATTTGGTGCTTGTCTATCTATATCAGAAGGTTAATGCTTGTATCATCTCTAAAATTCTACAATTGCTCGTAAATAAAGCTGATCGACAAGAAGCCTGTCCTACTTGGTTCACAGAAATCTGAGGATCCAGGGGCCTGTTAAGGAGCAGACGCACACAGGGCACCAGCATGTCGAGTCGTAAACACTGTGTTCCAGCCGCATACAAGAAGACAGTAAAACAGCTTAAAGTAATAACACACCTACAACATTTTTTAAAGCATAAAGATATATGATAGCTGCATTCATTTTCTTGAAAATATTTGAATACTATCTGGCATTCAAAACCTATTGAAATGCATGTGCTAATATATCTAATACCACGTACAAAAAGCTGAAAGCCGAGGCTTTCCTTGCCCGGTGTTCAGTGACTCTAACCGACCCCACGGCACGTTCAGTTAGAATCGATATTAGATTTAAAATTCGGTGCAGATCAGCACTTCAGAGGGGGCCGGTCTTCAAATGGGAAGTTGTCATCCAGCCCATAACTTCTTGAGGACTTTGGGATCCTTTGAAATAAAAGGGACACTTTCGGTCTGAGCTCCTGATGAAACAGAATTAATAAAATGTCTTCGATGAAAACTATTTCACCCTTGGGAAACAAAAGAGCTCATCCAGGACAACTAGTTATGTTTTGCAGATTGTAAGGGACCATTGAGTAAATGCTTTGGTGTTAACATTCTCTTGGCGGAGAGAATGTTCGCTAACATTCCTCTGCCTCTCTGCAAGTTGGGCTCCTTTGCATAGAAGGATGAGTTGGAGGTGTTTTCTGAAGGAAGATTGGAGACAAGTTGTCAGAATTGTGGTTCACCCAGTAATATTCTGAATCCATGGAGCTCTTAATTAACCCGGGCCCATTGCTCTGCCTGAGGAGAAATAAGGAATAAGTAAAATAAGTGGCTATGTTTCTGCATGCCTGCTACCTTTCAGTTTGATTTTCCTGGGAATTTGAGCACAACGTGTACTTGATGCACGTAGATGCTTGATTCCCTGAGCTGATGAAATTGGAGCTAAACAGAAGATATTTTAGAAATCCTCGTCGCTGTAGTGCAGGGATTTTTACACAAAACAAGCACTTGGTTTATGAAATTATAAGAAAATAAGATAGAATGGATTTATAGTATTTACCCTTCTGAAAATTTAGCTGGTGAAAGTCCCAAATTTTTCTTATTTCAGTGCATGATTGTGGATATTTACACAGTTGAGTCATTACTTGTAGGAATCAAGTAATGAACTAAAAATGAACATCCTCAAGAACAAGTAGATGTGAAAAAGCTGATTAGAAATTTTGGATACTTATAAAGACTGATATTTCAGAGAAGGACTTGAAGCAAGGAGTCCTTTTTGACTCCTTCTTTGACTGAGGAACCATTTAGGATAATTTGTTCCTGCTTGTGCTACAGAGTATGTTAAAAGGAAAACATTTAGTGATCCTAAAACTTTTACCTCCTGAAATTTTAGATGGATTGCTTTCAGAATGATTTTCTAACCAACATTATAGGAAATTTTCTAGTTGATAAAAGGCCAAATATCTACATAGTTCTTAAAATTTGAATGATTTTTTCAACTTTTTTTTCACACAGATGGTATCCAATATGTAATATACTGATTCGTTTCATACAGATGGTATCCAGTATTTATCATACTGAACCCGAAGGAATAATTTTTATTGTCCACGCGCTGTATAAAATATGAAATGAAGATGTCATTCTCCTCGATGAATACTGTAGTTTCTATGGCATGAACACAAACTTCTACATCCTCCGTGGAAACTGTACTTTTCAGTTGTAACAACATCCTCAGAGTTTTCAGGTTGTCGTTATCTTGCTCTTTTTGATTGCAAAGTGCAAAAGATTCCTGAGTAAAATGCCTGCACATCGAGCGTTTCCTGTAACTACCACCACAATCAAAACAGAAAACTGTTTCATCACTGTAGGGCCCCCACCTGTCACCCATTCAATGCCCACCCACTTCTTCTCCCATCCATCCCTGACCCCTGGTAACCACGAAACTTTTCTCTATTGCTGTAACTCCATTTCAAGAGGGTTATATAAATGGAATCATTCAGTATGTAACTTTTTTCCCCTGTGCACCATCATTCCCTTGAGTTTCATCCAAGCTGTTGCATTTATCCCACGGCCTTCCTTTTATTGCTGAGTGCTCTTCCTTGGCATGGATATACCACAGTTTGTGGAGCCACTCACCTCTTGAAAAACAACTGGATCGTTTCCAGTTTGGGGCTGTTATGAATAAAGCTGCTATCAACGGTCATGTACAAGTTTCTGCATGAACATAGATTTTTCTTTCTCTGTGGTAAATGCCCAGGAGTGCAGTTGCTGAATCATATGATAAGTCCACGTTTACTTTTAAAAAGAAACTGCCAAACTCTCTTTCAGAATGGCGATTCTATTTAACGTTCTATTAGCAGTATATCAATGATCCAGTTTCTCTGCATTCTTGCTAGTATTTGATGTAGTCATTATTTTTAATTTTAGCCATTCTGATAGGTGCGTAGTGATATTTCATTGTGGTTTTAATTTACATTTCCTTAAGGGCTAATGAAGTTGAACATCGTTTCATATGCTTAGTTGCCATCTGTATGTTATTTTTGGTGAAGTGTTTGTTCATGTTTTCGTTCATTTTCCAATTTGATTGTTTGTTTATTTACTATTGTGCTTTGAGAATTCCTTATATTTTCTAGATACAAGTTATTTGTCAGATATGTGTTTTGCAAATATTTTCTCCCAAGTTGTAATTTGTCTTTTCACCCTCTTAAGAAGCTCTTTCTGAGAGCAAATATTTTTAATTTTGATGAAGCCCAAATTATCAGTTTTTTCCTTTGTAGATTTGTGCTTTTGGTATCAAGTTTAAGAACTTTGCCTAGCTGTAGGTCCCAAAGATTTCTCTTATTTTTTTTCCCTAAACTTTCATAGTTTTACACTTTACATTTAAGCCTGTGATTCATTTTTAATTTAGTTAATTTTTATGTACAGTGTAAGGTTCAGATGTGAGTTCTTTTTCTCTTTTCCTTTTTTTTTTTTAATGAATGTCTAGTTGGTTCAACCCATATTTTGGAAAGACTGTCCTTTCCTCATTGAATCGCTTTTGCACCTTTGTCAAAAATAAGTTGAGCATATTTGTGTGAGTTCCTCTCTGGGTCCTCTATTCTGCTCCACTAATTTATGTGTCTGTCCTTCCACTGATGCCACACAGTCTTGATTAATATAGCTACATATGTCTTGAAATTAGACTAATTTTCTTTTTCTTTTTTCAAAATTGCTTTAGCTTTTCTAGTTCCTTTACTATCTCATGTTAATTTTAGAATAATCTTAACTATGTCTATAAAAATCTTGTTGGCATTTTCATAGACATAGCAATAAACTTGTACATTCATTTGAAGAAATCGACACCTTTATTGAGTCTTTGAATCCATGAACACAGTATGTCTCTTCATTTATTCAGATCATCCTTGATTTCTTTCATCAGCATCTTATAATTTTCATCATACAGACTCTATACAACTTTCTTAGATTACACTTAAATATTTATAATTCTTTGGAGCAATTGTACGTAGTCTGGAGTTTTTTAAAAATTTAGGTTTCTACTTGTTTGCGATTAGTATACATAAATTAAATTTATTTTAGCATGTTGATCTTATGTCCTTACCCTTGCTGAACTCACTTATAAGTTATGAGAGGGGGTTTTTGGATTTTTTTGATTGTTGTAGTTTTTGGTAGATTCCTTTGACTTTTATAGGTATACAATCATGTTGCCTGAAAATAAAGACAGTTTTACTTTTTCATTCATCACACTGTATTCTTTTAAAAAGTTAAGTTCTGTACTTCTTTCATGATACACAGCTTAAAGAGATTATGAAAATACAAAAACAAAGAATGGAACAAGTACATAAATACACGTACACATGCGCACACGCCAGATGGTAGAGACTTATTAATATCAGAAAACATACAATATAAGCATGAATAAAAACTAAAATGAGACACTAGATAACATAAGTATCACTCTACCAAGAATGCAATTATCATAAACTCCTATGCAACTAACAACAGGGTCTTGATATTAGTAAAACAAAAACTGACAATTATAGACAATTTTGCAAAATGCAGTGGGATATTTGAATACACCTATGAAAAACTAATCAATCAATTATAAGGAAATCAAATGTTAAAAATAAAATTATCAAGTTTGAGTTAATGTGTACCTGCATGCACGTACACACACACACACACACACACACACACACACACACACACACACATCTAATAGGAAATACACTCTGATTTCAAGCCCTAGTGGAACCTGTATAAAATGGACCATCAAAATAAGGTGACAAATTTCAAAGTAAAGTTGCCATATAGACCACAATCTCTTGTCATGGTACATTTAAATTAGAAATCAACAATAAAAATAAAATCTAAAAAGCTTATATGTTTGAAATAATAAAAACATACTTTAATCCAATGATTAAGAATAATCACAATGGAAATAATAAAATATTTAGAAATAAACACCATGAAATTACCACCTGAGATAGGTTAAAATGGTATTTAAGGATAAATTGTAGTCCTTAATTCACTCATTAAAAAGATAAGAAAACTGAAAATAAGTGATCTAGAAGAACAGAGTAAACCTAGACAGAATGAAAGGTAAGAAAAAATAATTTAAAAAGCATAAATTAAAAATATTTAAAAGAATTAAATAAGACAAAGGCCAGCAACTCTAAAATCTGTTTTTGTACACTTTTACATCTAATCTTTTGAATAGGAGAGTCATTCACATGGTTCAAAATTCAAAATGTATAGACTGGTACATAATTAAAAACTCTCTTTCCATTTCTTTTGCCTGGCCATTCACTTTATCTTTCATAGACTACTAATATTTTCTTTCTTATCCTTCTAATTATAACTTTTGTTTATTAAGCCAGTATACATGGTATAGTGCCCTACCCCCATGTTTTAGCTCAAATGGTAAACTGGATAGATTTTGAGATCTTTAGCAAGATGGAAAAGAATGGGATGGGGGAAGAGAGAGAGAGAGAGAGAGAGAGAGAGAGAGAGAGAGAGAAGGAAATAATAATATTGGAAATGAAAAGAGGACACAACTATGATATTATAGAGATCCTAGACATCCTAATTAAATATTATGCCAAAAATTTTTCATATGTATGCCAATCAACTAGAAAACCCAAATGAAGTAGATGGTTGTTCAGAGAAATATAAATGATCTGGATTAGTCATGGTCCAGTTATGAAAACAGAGCCACAGAGCCTCTCTAGGTAGTCCCATAAAAGGAATTTAATACAGGAGATTCCCTACAAAAGGAGAACTTCAAAGTGGAACAGCAGGTAGTGAGGTGGGAAGCTATTACTTACCCCTAGGGCTAGAAGGACCAAGGGGGTTGGTATTACTAAAGTGTAAGAACCAGGGTTTTTACCACTGGGAGCTGAATTTGGGTAGGGACAGAGAGGGAGCTGGGCCCTAGGGAAAGGCTATTTTGTGAGAACTGGCCCTTCAGAAGACACAGCCACAGTGGAGACAGAGAAGGGACAGGAGAGATGGCTTGCCACGCCCCCCCCCCCCCCGCTTCCTTTTACCCACTAGTCTTCTGTTAGTGCTAATCACTGGCCCAAACTAGTTAATTAGGTAGGGACTCAAAGGCAGAGAAATGATCTGAGAGCAAATAGCAAAGAAATGACATCTTTAACAATGACTCAAGAAGAAGAAAACAGCTAAAATAAACCTGTAACCATTACAGCAGTGGAATCTACAAGTAAAATATTCTCTATACCATCCTTAACAACCTAATCTCCAAAGACCCTGGACCCAGATAGTTTTATAGGAATTAAACAGATAATTCTAGTATTATAAATTACTTCAGATAATTGAAAAAGTAGAAAAGCTGCCTAACTCATTTTATGCAGCGAGTATAACTTTGAAACTAAAACTAGGAAGAGATAGTATAAGAAAAGATCATCACAAAACAACCGTATCTCATTTATGAACATAGCTAGGAAAACCCTAAGTAAAATAAGAACAAACTGAATTCAGCATGCATTTATGTATAAAACTATATAAAGGGTACATCATAATTAAACAGAGTTCCCCCATCATGTAAGGATGTTTCGACATCATAAAATATCTGAATGTAATCAGCATTGCCAGATTGAAGAAAACTCATTCTCAACAGATGCAAAAAAATATGTTGGGATAAAATGAAATATTTAAGATTAAAAAAAAAAAGCCTTAGTGAATTATGAATATAAGGGAATCCTCTTACTCTTATTTCCACTCCATCGCCTAATATTTTCTCCTCAACCAACTAAATCAGGCCATAATCTTCACCATTTCACTGCCAAATTTAATGGAAAATTGTTATTTTAGTCTCTCGGCAGCTTTCGATGCAGAAGATCTCTTCTTCGTTCTTGCGATATGTCTCTTCTCTGGGCTACTATGACGCTATGTGCCCTCGGTTGGTTTTCCTCCGACATCGGTGGTCCTCCGTTCTCATTCTGATTTCATATCTTTGTGATGCGTAAAAGCTGAAATCCCCTAGAGGTCAGTCCTCTATCCTCCTCCTTTTCCCTCTTCTTTGCGTGCTCACCATCCTGATGATCTCATTCCTTCCCGTGACGATCAATACCCCGTGGGCGCTGATGCCATCCAAAGGCGTATCTAGCTCCAGCCCCCTGGTTGACAGCTTCACTGAATGTAAAATAATCTCAAATCTAACTCGACCCAAATGGAACCCTGGGTTTCCCTGCTTCTCCCAGCAACGCACAACCTTTCCCTCTCTAAGGCCTTCCTACCTCTGTAAAGTCAACTCCACTTTTCCAGTTGCTCGGGCCAGATATGTAGGGGCATCCTTGACTGCTTTTCCCCTTTGCCTTACATCCAATCCATCATTCCGTCTCGTCGGTTTTATCCTGAGCTCTATCCTGAATCCAACTGGTGCCTTCACAGCTACCGAGGCAGTCCAAGCCAGCATCGCCCCTCACGCGGCTGACCGCGTTGGCTTCCCGCTGGCTGCAGCTTCCCCTCTTGTCCTTCCGCAGTTAACTCTGCTAATGGCAGCCAGAGAAAACGTCTTAAAACATAATTCAGTTCTAATCGCGTCCCTCCTTATGAGTCTCCAAAGTCTTCTGTGAATTCCCAATGTCTTGCTGTCACGTCCGTGGCCAGACACGGCCACCTCACCGACTCATCTCCTGCTCTCCTCCCTGTCTGCTCCCTCCTATTCCCACTGCTCTCCATCTGCTTCTTGGACACCCTCGGCTTACGCCTAAAGCAGGTGTTTCTTTCACGGCCCCCGGCGTGGACTGACTTTCTCCCAGACTGTCACATGGCCAGTGACACTCAGCCACATGGTTAGTCTCTTCAGCCTTCGCTGAAGACGTGCTACTTCCTAGGTACAGCTCAAGAGATGACAGTACATACAATACAAGACTACGTAGCCAATAAAAAGCTCATGTTTGAGGACCACCTAATAAGACGAAACATGCCCATGAATAAAAGTAGGATGCGAGACATACCGCAAATTCTGTCTCATATATATATATTTAAAAGGCCAGAAGAAACGCACCGAAATTTAATAGTGGTTATCTGAGAAGTTAGATGATCAGTGATCTTTACTTTTTTGTCTACTTCTGCATTTTCTAAGTTGTGTAACAACCATAAATTCCAGGATCTGAACAGATAACTTTTTAATAAAAAGCCTTCATGTCTGCCCCTTTCTCATCTGCTCCTCTAGCCCTGTTAGCACTAGCCCCAGAGCACAGAGAGATCCTGGGTTACAATCCACTGCAGGTGATTACAAAGCACCATTACGAACGGCCGCCTTGTCCAGACTCTTGTTTTAAAAAATGGAAGCTGGGTTGGGTGGCTGTGCAGGTCAACCTACAAGATGAGCTGGTGAAGGATCAACACTGTGTACCCCAATCTGGCCCAAATGTATGAATATTCCTTATTATCCATTGCTCCAGGTTTAGCCATAGCATCCTCCTAAACTGGTTTGTGACATGAACTGATAGCATTTGTTGCCCAGGGGAAGGGTGAAACTATAAAAAGAGGGGTGGGTTAAACAAGGAAGAAAAACTATCAATATGTCATAAAATATACATGTTATTTCTAATTTATTCCTGTTCATTTGAGGCAACATATCTAATGTGTTATAACATTTCTGGTAATACAGTGTCTTTGTTCCCTTTAATAATGCATTAATATCTGTAACTCTCATTTGGACGTAGTGGATTACTGTGTTATTTAATGAAAAAAAAATTGTACTTCATTTGTATTTATTAATTTCTATGAATTTGGTACATGACATTTATGAAAGCTTAGGCACATAGTTTCTTCAATTTACAGCCGGGCAACTGTTTAAATATAATTTGTGATGACGCATAAAATGCTTCCTGACATGTTTGTTTTCTGAACCTCCAACATGCATATTTACCATTTCTATATGATGAACAAACATAGTCTCAAATGGTGGAGAAGGAAAAATGTCACCTGTTTAGGATCCCTTTATGAAATCTTAGCTCTTGTATTTTGGTGGCGGCAGGCCGAGTTTCCTGGAGGTTGATAAGTTTAGTGCAATTGTGATCTGGTTCATGCTAACTCAATTTGATAGGTAAGGCTTTGCAGGTGTAGCAATCATCAATTTGGTGCAAAACCTCAGAACAAAGTCTAAAAATAGATGTTGCTTTGATAGTATTTTGGAGGGAGAGAAGAAGTTAAATCACAGATGAAGTACATTTCGCAAAGAAAATTATCATTTCTCTGCTTGTTTCTTACGTATGAAATAGCTTTTACAACAAAATAGGTATTTTTCTTCCTATTTAATTCCTTAAAATGATTCTATTTTTCCTATTCTTGTTTTGGTCATATTAATTTGTGACGCCTTTGAAAAGCTATATAGCTATCGTTCAGATAAGGTTGACTTATTCTGAAATTTCAAATTTGAATTTTCAAATACACACAAGCATTAACATGATTTTTTTTTTCTTTCAGAATAAGGGTCAAGGTATCTATTTTGCTTTATTTTTAACCGGAACCTATTTGGGGAAAAATGAACCTATTTGGGGAAAAAATGAGCAACCAACGAATAAAAATGGATGGCATAAAAGTGCTGCTCTTCTACTGACTTCTGTCATTAGAACAGGTGTTCTCTATAACCTCGACCGAGCAACTCCACCCTCCAATCAGAAAGGAGTCGACTTGTTTGTAGATTTTCGGTAGATGTCTATGCTGGAGCTTGGAACACTGTCTAGGATCGTGAGCTCCGACCCTTTTTGTATGCTGAAATTTAGCTTGTCATTTTTATTTTAATTGGTTTTATCTACTTTCACCTAAACATGATTTTCTTTCTTTTTTTTTTTAAGATCTTCTTATTAATTGAATATTTCAGGTATATTTATCACAATTATGAGTAGCTGTAGCTTTAAATATATGATGGACTTGCTGATGTCAGCAGCTAAAAACTAAGGCTGCCGATATCAGCTGACAGGACACTAATTACTAGTTATGTGGCTCTCGCCTGCTTCAGGAGCTGTGCAGTGAGTTATGATTTAGAAAAGCTGGAGAGCACAGGGCTGATTCATGAAGAGATATCTAATATGAAACTACCACAGAAGTTCTCAGATTGATCCTCCTGACAGAGATCTGTCTAATTAGGAAGCATCTATTTTAATACTAAACCACAAAAAAAAAAAAAAAAAAAAAAAAGCCCAGCTGGAAAAGAAGGAGTTAGAGGAAGACACAGAGCCATCTCCAGTTGGGCTGACAGCAAATGCAACCTAAGCATGTTTCTCAGCATTTAATCAATAGTGGCGCCAGGACAATTACGCCCTCACAGGCGATCTATCTCGTCATCTCTAGAGGGAGGGTCTTCCTAGGTGATCTGTACGGCCGGGCCCCCTTCAACGCTGCTCGTTGGAACTGAGGCCTGTCTAGAAGTCAGACGCTGACTAACTCATCACCGAGAAGTGGTAGTGTTCTGTCCTTGGGTGACTATGGACGTCGCTCTTCGTTCTAGGGTCCAGGTGAGGCTCAGCACTGGAGAGAGCGAAGACTTAAGAGTTCAAACGAAGGATCAGGTTGGTAAATCCTGCTATTGGGCCCTAAAGACGAGGACAGGTTGCTACGCTCATATTTCATGTGTGCTCAGTAAAGACCGATGATGCACTGACCCTAGAGAGCTCTTCGGAAAACAACCATAAAACCAAACCAAACCCAAAGGAAAGAAAACTAGAGCAATCCTCTGAGGCAAAAAAAAAAAAAAAAAAAAAAAAAAAGTGGGCGCTTATTGGCCAAAATGAGAAGACACCAAACTTTCCCTGCGCGGCCGTTCTCGTTACTATGGATACGGCCACGCAGCAGTTGAGAAAGAACCGTGCGGGCGTGGAGCCAGGCACCTCGCCGTGGGCCTCGGTCTCTGCACCTCGGCTGGTTTCCTCACTTGTCCATTCCTGTGCCCCTGTCTTCAGCTGGTTCGTGGAGAGGTGTACAGACCAGCCTGCTGAGCAGGCTGCTCATGAGTCATGCCCGCTCTCGGCCTTAACTTTGGCACAGTCTCGCTCGCTGTGAAGAGACACGGCACAGAGGAAAAGGTGTTTTGCAAACGCTGGCGTGTGTCGCTACATGTTTTATCGTTGCTGATCTATCCACAGACCAGGTAACAGGATGACAAATCATCAGAGGTTCTTCCAGAAATATCAACGAATTGATTCCCTATACTTTTGAGTCTATTCCAGAACGCAAAGCCCCGGTCCGGGCCACAGGGCCGGGCGGAAACAGGCTGGCCGACAGGCCACAGAGAAGGGTGAGTGCTCAGCGTCCAGCTTGAGCGCTGGAGCAAGCTTTCCGGGCCGTGAGCAAATTAGAGGCCCCTCTGTGCTTCAGATTTCTCATCAGGAAGTCGCCCCCTGTCTCCCGTGGCTGCGGCGAGGATTAAAAGTCATACCTATAACGATCCTAGCGCCATGCTGGGCACTACAGGTATTCTTTAACCGATCCTTGCCTTCCTCACTTTGTCTCATTTAGCGTTCCCACCACGGCTGACCCTGAGGCGAGGATTCCAGGACATGGATTCTCCAGAGGGGTGGAGAAGTGAAACAGGGTTTGGGGAGCAGCAGCCAGTAAGGGCATGTTTTCAAACCAGACACCAGTGTGGGTGACTGGAACCTAATCCTTTAGGGAGACAGGGCAACACAGAGCCTTGAATTATCCCATCGGAGGGGAGAGAGTGCCGAGGTCCATAGCCACCTATTCCCAAGTGAGACTCGTTGGTTGAAGGCTGTGGGAGGCCGGTGGCTTGCCAGACGTCCCTGCTGCAGTGTGCCTTCCACAGAGATGCAATTCCGGTGGTTGGAAGTCAGCTGAGGCACGTCGAAATGTCCTGGGGACGTGGGCAGGGCGATGACAGACACTGGAGGGAACACCAAGACATCTAAAACATGCGAGTTCCCATCAAGAAGCCATCAATCTCAGAAGGAAGATAAGACCATTGAACCTTCAAAGAAAAAGGTTTGTGATGCCAAGATGTCTGCAGTTTCCAGGAGCCATCAGCACCTGGATCTCCCCAGGGTGGCACTCACGACACTGGGCCTCTGGCTCTGAGCTCTGCATCTGATCTGCCAGCCACCAGAGAGTGAACCCAGAGGAGCTGCCAGACTCACGTTAACCAAAACCCACAGAGACCGAACAAAAAGTCAGGAGGTCCCAGTGCTGATATGCATTCTCCCTTTGTAGGCTATGCTCCATGAGACACCAAAGTAAGCTCTGCATCGGTTTATAAGAAGGGATTCAGAAACATGGATGCTATTAAGAATCGCTCCTTAATGGAGATAGCTTGAGGAACCCCTCTCCACCGACGGGATGACCTTGCTGGTAAGGTTGTTTAGAGGGAAACGGTTTGTCCCCGAGTCTCCATCTGGCTCTGCCAGGGGTGAACGCTAGCTCTTTAATTTGTGGCTTCCAGACAGGCAGGGTACACAATGGTTAGGAGTGAAGACTCCAGGGTCAGGCTACCCCTGCTTCAAATCTTGTGCCACCACTGTATTAGCTGTGTGACCGTGGTAGCTATTTAACCTCTCTGTGCCTCAGGTTTCTCACCCGTAACAGCACCTACTTTGTGGAGCTGCGAGGATTAAATGTAACCCACATAACGTGATGCATGAGTCCATAGCTCTTGGCACAGAGTTTAAGTGTTAGTTAGCATTATAGCTGCTCTTTAGAACCCTTTTTACATTGACACAGTCTTTCTTTAGGTAAGATAATAGCGTTCAGCAAGTTTTACTCTATCTATTCTTGGAATCAGTTTATCCCATTAAAATATCTTTTCTTATCATTTTCCTAAAAGATCTGTCATTTGTGTGTTGGGGAAGCGGAATGCCTCATTTCTCCTCCCATTTTCTTGAGTATACACATAAACGCAACACCACCACCACCACCACCACCCCCCCACACACACACACAAAACAACGATTCAGCTGCAGAGTAACTTGGGCAGGGCTCGGGAAATTGTCGCAAAGTCCAAGGAGGGACAAAGTGTCCCAAAGTCCAGAGAGAGACCACTGCATGGGGCCGAACAAGCAGCACGTCTAGAATTTTCTGTCGGGGCTGTATTTTCAAATGTTGCCCCGTCGAGAACATCTTTAAGTATTTGGCCCTGGAATGCACCCTGGGATTCTGCCAAGCATGTCTCTCTCACAACTTGGGGGCAAAACAGCAAATCAAAGCCACTGTCAGATTTAGCCCTGATAAGAGAGGTGTGTTTTTGGATGGAACCAAAGATCTCAAACCATCCATGAGGACAATAAGACTCCTTGAAAAAGCGGACAGAATGCATCAGTATGGAACGTACACATCAAAAGAAATGCTAGAAAAGCTATTAGCTGCAAGCGTGTTGGAAAGGATGTTGGACCTGAAGACTCTGCATAGCCCAGGAGAATAAACGGAGTCCGTAAAACGGTAGATTAAAAGTATCACTACAGAATGTGGACATTGAGAGAAGCGTAAAGATGCAGATCGACTGACTGCAGGGATGAGTGAAAGGATGCTGGGCTTGGTGCGAGAAGCTAAGGCTCTATTTCAAATAAGTCGCTAATGAGCTGTGAGACTTTAGGAAGGTCGTTTAGCCTTTTTGGACCTTCTCTAGGTTTGGCTAGGTGTTCTGTACGATGCATTCCAAGTCTAGCACTACTCTGTGATTCCAAATACTGCTAGAGAGACGAATGGAAGAGCTGCTTCAGTTGGAAAACAAAAATTTCACTGTTCCTTAAAACTTTCCCCCCATCAATCTAGTCTCTGGCAAGAACTATAAGTGTACTAAAATGAAGCCAATTAACATTCCTTACTACTGCTCTGTCATAAATCATCGTTAACTCAGGGAAGGCAGATGGGCAAATAGCTATAAGACATATTTCTATAGATTGGTTTGTTCATGTCCCACAAATTTAATCTCATAAAACCAGAACCCCACTCCACTCTTCAGAAGAAGCACAGTGTACTGTGGACTGACTAGGCTTCCGTAGAGAGACAACGTGCTGATGGATCCATTAGGTGAGGACTAAGCACTGCCATTGCAGCTGAGCAGCGTGGAGTCATTGGTGACTCAATAAGAGCCGTTTTGGTGGCTTGGTGGTGGGGACAGCTGAGCGGAATGGGCTTAAGGGAGCATGGGAGAAGAGAAACTGTAAATAGTGGGAATAGACAGATTTGTTCTTAAGTTCCGCTATAAAAGGAAAGAGATAAATAGGGGTGCAGTAGAGTCAAAGAGGTTTTTTGTTGTCTTTTTTCCAAATGAGAAAATAACCACATGCTTGGACATGAATGAGGACTATCCTATAGACGGGGAATAATTAATGCTCCTGGAGGAGAAAGCGGACTCTTGCTGGGGCAACATCCTTGAGGAGTAGAGGATGGGGCCCAAAGGTAGAGCATACGGATTTAGGCAAGTAGTGGCTGAGTGTGGTATAAAGAGAATTACGTCTGTGTTCTCAGTGAAATAGGGAGCAATGTCATCGGCTGAGAGCAACAATGGGGGAGGAGGTGTGGGAGGTTTGAAGAGATAGAAGATATGAGCTGGCTGCCTGGGAACATGACACAGTGCTGGAGCAATCAGCCAATATCAAGGATCACTCGAGGTCAGTGGCCAGGAACTCAAAGTGAAAACAGTCAGCATGTTGGGCTGTTTTTTTCCGACCATGTTTGGGTATTTGTCTGGCCATGCTGTTAGGGTATAAGCACTTAGTAGGTAGAGCTGAAATTTAACCAAGGTTTTGGCTTAGTCAAGCCAGTACAAGGGAGAGAAGGGCAAAGAGTCAAGTCTGTAGGCCAGGGTATGATTATAACACACAATACGGAATTTAAACCGGATGGCGAGGGGAGAGAGGATGTCAAGGGGGTAGAACAGTAAGGAGGTGGTAGGTGTTGGATTGAAGTCCTGGTGGTGTAGAAGGATTGTGTGTTGGGGGACCAGAGCGAATGAGCTCAACAGATAATAGAGTAGGATGTTGGAAATTAAGATTTTTGCAGTGCTGTACCTATTACTACTGAAAGGGTCGAAGGTATGACTGCAGAAATGATTAGGAGAGAACGAAGGGAGGACCAAGCCATGGGAGAAAAGAAAGTAATAACTGAAAAGCCAGGGTACTGGAAAGAAGATCTGATTATTGAAATCACGTGGATAATAATTGGATTGATTCTGAAGCAGCGACGGTGAATTGGTTGCTAAAATCTTCACAGAGTGAGGGGCGGTGGCCCAGGGGTCCGTAGATCGCTGAAACAAGGGAGAGGTCGCATCTGATGAGTGAGGTTCAAAGCTGAGTGTTTTTCAGAAGAAAATGAGTGCGGTCTTGAAGCAGCAGGGTGGGACACGAGAGAACACCTGAGATAGGAAAGGCGTGTCTAAGGGAAGCCAGGTGTCCACCAGAGGAAGGTCGAAAACCATTGTTGGAAGAGGTTGAGAATGCAGGGCAGGTGCTAGCGAGCGACAGCCCATGGACACCGTTTCTGTAAAGTCCTACGTAGAGGTGGAGTCAAGCAAGAGGGCAAGGTGGGACTCGCTCTGGACCCTTGCCGCTGGTCACCTGTGGAGGAGCGGTAGCCCGACTGAGGAATTCTTTTTCTTTACCTGGACTGCGATTTCCCCAGGCCAACAGATAATCTTGCTTAGAACACATCACTGCAGAATGTAGTCCAAGTCAAACTTGCGTTCATTCCTCTTCCTAGATCAGGCATTGCTTATCAGATTCTCCAATACAAATTTACTGATTTCAATTTAATATCGATGTTTCATTAAACTGAAGGACCTTCAGCCTGACCTTCAGTAAGATTAGCCGGATTCTGCTTTATGATGAATCGCAGTAAACTCCATCCATGTGCAATTGCTTTAAACAATAAGTTAAATATCCAAAGGCAGATGACTTTCTAATGCACTTTAATGTTAAAATATCCTTCCTGCACACCCAAAGACTAGTGATTCGACTTGAACCCTTACACAAGTGCTCAGACCCGGGAAGAAGTTGTGACACACACGAAGCTTTCTTGTTTTCTTGTTTGAATGGCAAAGGAATACAATAAAAAGCCTTTCAAGCAAAAGAAAATTGGGATTGAAGCCGCCATCTCTGCAAACATTTCCCGGCCTGGGTCACGTCTCGCTCATAGGGCCTGAACTTGAGGATTTGTCGCATTGAGCAGGTGGCGCTTTTCCCTGACGTCAGAACTCTCTCCAGATCGGCTCATGTCTCTGCCTCGCTGTGACTCCCTGCAATGCAGCGGGTTCTCTCAGGGCTGCCTCTACATCACACCCAGAAAGGACCTCGGAACAGAGCTGATTTGTCGGCATGCGTTATCCAACGCTACCAGCGAATTTAAGTAATTCCATTTAAGCTGTCTAGAAGATTTTGTCATAATAATCAGTTATTTTTCTTTCCTTCCTCTCTCCCTCCCTCCCTCCTTCCCTCCCTCTCACCCTCCTTCCTTCCTTCCTTCCTTCCTTCCTTCCTTCCTTCCTTCCTTCCTTCCTTCCTTCCTTCCTTTATTAAACATTCATTAAGCAACTACGTTTTATTTCCCAGAACAGTGCTCCACAAGAGGATACCAAGCCAAGTAAGACATGGGACTTGTCCTCGTTCTCAGAAAGGTGTAAGGGCAAGGTGGGAATGGATACTGGAAATCAAGAGGCCGACTGATGATTTCAGTCGAAGTTCTAGAAAAGATTATTAAGCAGATGTTTCATGAGCATTAGACAAGAGAGGGGTGATAATCGGGAGTCCGTGTGCACCCACCAAAGATGCACTGTGCATAACATAATTTTCTCTTTTGATAAGGTTACTAGACCAGTGGATCAAGGAAAGGATGTAAGTCAGGTGGCTTAACCGGCATTTGAGAGTCTTGCACGTTTTCCTTGTGGACTTGAATATTAAAACAGTGGGTAGATTCTCAGCTATATAATTCCTTCTTTCTTTTTATTCGTTCATTCAAGGAGTGTTTATGATGCCAAATAAACAATGTGTAGGGTTCTCTGTTAGGCGATGGGGCCGTACAGGTGATCCTGCCTTCGTGACGCTTACCGTCTCTGGCGGAAATGAGACATGTGCCATGCAAAAAGCGCACAACGAAATAGATGATTGGCAGGAGAATCATCAAGAATATCGAGTAACGACTTAGTGTGAACCCAAAAGGAAGCTTCTAGTGGTTTGGGTGGCAGACTTGGACTTTCTCAAAAATTTATCAGTAAATTGGATGAAAATACAGAAAATATTACAATATCGGGGGGGGGGCTAAGTTATGCTCATATGTTAAAAAAAACAGCAAAATCAGTCTCAAATAGATTAAAAGTATGAAATATGAAAGTCTGGTAGAAAAGAGAATAAAATATCTGTAGATCTGTGGAGGAATGATAATGTTCTCAGCTAAAAAGAAACATAAACAGTCTAAACAGAAAAGGCTGACAGGCTTGAGTAAGCAGACTTTTTAAATGCCCATACAATGCACAATCACATCGCTAACACTTAAAGGAAAAAAAAAAAAAAACAACCAGGCTGTGGAAAAGCTTTGCACCAAATATGACAGAATAATATCTGTAATACTTTAAAAAAAAAAGTCTAGATTCAGATTTATAATGACTAGAAACAATGATTCGCCAAAGAGGAAATACACAATATATTTAAAAGACATGTTTGCAGAAAGAACGTTCCCACTTTGCAGAGCATGGGGGTCTCACAGGGTCTCTGGGTATGGCCATGTCACAGAAGTGCAGCTTTTTATAATGGATGGAGGGCTCTCAGCTGAGATTCCCCACCAACAGGAGAGGGGTCACCTCCCCCATGCATCCTTTGAGCTCCCATAGTTTCTTTGGCCTTTCTCTCTCCCTGTGCCCGGGGCTTTGTGTTCTAATTACATGTTCTGTGCGGGCCTCTGCCCACCAGAGCCGAAGCATCTTGAGTGAAAGAACCAAAGTGTGTATCTTTGTATTCCCAGCTCCCTGGGAGGGCCAATCCTTGAAATAAGGGGCATGCACATTCTTGATCGAGGGCCAGTGGGTCATGGGAAGCCACGAGGTGATTTGAACACAGCAACACAGTGAGGAGCGACAGGACCCGTCCTCCACGCATCGCTGCTGTGAGTCTGAGACTAGCCCCCCGGAGCCCCGGGATGCAGGAGAACACTGCCTCCCCCAGACGTCGGAGGCGTTACGAGGTGCCACCAGGGCTTTGCACACTCCTGGGAAGGCCCGCACCCACCCCTCCGTGCCCTGCTGACGCTGGCAGCCTCGGCGGCATCACTGCCTTGCGATCATCCAGACCATCCCCGTCACCGCCTTTATTCCCATTCACGTCCATCATCATGTAACCTCTCTCTCCCCTCGCTCCTTAAGCAAGGGCTCCTGTTGGCTGCTGCTGGCCCCGGGCACTATGTCATCCTTTGTCAGTGTCCTTGACGCTCGCTCTATTTATAATAATCCCTTTATTAAACTCTTCTCAGTCACCCAGTTTGAGTGTGCATCTGTTTCCTGCTGGGATGATCACTGCTACACCGCGGAATCATTTGTTGCTGGATGAACAAATGACTGAATCTCTGTAAGAAAACCAAGTTCACCAGGAAGGACTCTTTTGTAGCAAAGTTAGCAGCTGTGGGCATGGTGGGAATGTTGTTCCTCGTTTAGATAACCTGACTCGGGAAGCAGAGAGGGAGGAGCAATTGCCTATCGATCAAGGTGGAAGACTGAGGACAGTCACGGGGGCGGGAGGGGCGAGGAGGGAGTCACAGGGACCCAAGCCCTGAGGCGCAGAGCCACGGAGCCAGGAGCCACGGCGGGAGGGCTGTCACCGGTAAGGACGCTTCAGGAGACCGAGGGAAGGAGCTGACGGGGCCTGTCAGACCGTGGTGTCACAACTCCAGAGGTGGAGGTTGGGCCAGAGAAACAATGCCTTCCCTCTCGCTTCCTCCTGCAGCCCCGCCCACTGCTTCCTTGTGGCCTCTCTGGGCATGGGTGGGTGGCAGCCGTCCTCAAAGAGAGGAACACGAGAGCAACCTGGATCGCATTCCCTCTGTGAAACCGGCGGTTATATAACTGGTGAAACTAATATGTTCACGGACTTTGTTAACCTGATAAATCAGTGCAACTCCTTCGAAAGCTCCGTGGCACTATGTATTACCCTTTAAATGACACTTTGTCTCTGGCGAGCCTGTCACCGCATTCCTGAATGTTCATCTTCAAGAGTGTCTATAAAGACGAACATGCAATACAGCATTCTCGCTGGTATTGAATGTGGATAACATGTAATATTCAGCAAAGAAAAAAGTATAAAACCTAAAGGTATATGTACAATGGGCAGACATATAACAATAAGAAGGCATATAGGCAAAATTCGAAGAGAACAGCCAGAAATGAAAAGAGCATCAATGGAATATTTAAATTATTTTTTTCTAAAATTTTTTAATGTTTAAACATCTATACTAGTTTTGCAAGCTAAAATAAAAAAGAAAAATATGCCTCTCATTTTACAGGAACGCCCACCAGGAGGGGTCAGGTCACCCGTCTCCTGTAACGCGCCAACCTCCCAATGGTTGCCTTGCGCAATAAAAATACCGTGCAAATCCCCGCCCACGGTCGGCCAGGTTGTACATGTCAGGACTCTGCCACCTCTTGGATCTCATCTCTTGACTCCCCATGCCTTGTCCACTATGCTTCCCCGCTCTCCCGGGGACTTGACGTCCCATGAAAACAAGCGTATGCCTGTTTTAGTCTACGTTACGGCTGTGTTCTTGATCTGCAGTGTGTTTCCTTCAGACCTTCGTATGGCGGGCTTTTCTCATTATGTAGCTATCACTTCAACTGGCGCCTTTCTAGAGAGGCAGCAGAGACAGCGTTATCCACCCAACGACTGCATCTCCACGGCTCCCACCTTTGGAACCCCTGAGGTTCCGGGGTTCTCGTTCCCTCCCTGTGGAAATGAACCCACGGACACATGACTTGAATGCAGCCAATCAGTTCCCGACCCTGGGTTTCAAGTCTCTAGAGAGTGACGCAGAGGGGCGGGGCGTTTTCCATGGTGGCTCTGGTCCCATGGGGAGTCCAGGAGAGCATTAGCAGTGTCTGAGGCTGGTGGAGGCTCATCCTGGCAGTGGCCGTCCAGAGGAGGTGCTGTCAGCAGTGGCCCTGGCTGGCGGGTGTGGAAGTTGCGTGCGGACAGCAGTGTGAGTTTATCTTGGTTGTGCTTTGCCTACGTCTCAATGCTATGAGCTACCCGAAATTCTTCCCCCCCAAAAATGTCTTGTCCGCTCAAGTGAAGCAAGTTGTTTTCTACTGTTTACAACCAAGAACCCATTCAGAGAACTTCCCTGAAAACCTAAGCTAAAGCAGCCACTCCCCTACCCGGGTCATTCTCTGTCACAGTATTCAGTTTTGTTTTGTTCACAGCATGCAGCATTATTTGAAATAATCGGGTTTGTGTATTTGTTTTTATCTGTTTATTGCGTGTTCTTCCCCAACCCAAAATGTCAGCTCTTCTTCCATGAAAACAAGAATAGTGTTTGTATCCCTTGTATCGTTTTAGAACAATGCCAGGCATGTAACTGGCAGTGAAAATATTCATTCAATCAATGAGATAGTAGAATGGATGGCAGATTCAAAGTACCTAAGAACCAAAATTAATATGAAGAAAATTAACAGAATGAATATTAGAGCTGACTTTAAGTTGCTCAATCAATCACGTAAGTACCAGATCAGGGAGACCTTTCTTTTCAGGAATTTGAATGTTAAAAAATGAAAAATCCATAGGTTATGATAGACTGAAAGCTCAGTAAAACTTGGCTTCTGAAATGGGTCAAAGGCCTCCTAGTCTATATTAGTAGGGGATTTCTCCTTCCAGCTAAGATGAATTAACAAGAGCCAGATTTTCCTTCTTATCTTAAACAATTACAAACACCGCATACATTGTATGAAACCATGTATTTCAGACATTGGACAACAAGTAGCCCAGGAAAGTGATCACTGACAGAGGAGCAACAAACAAATGATCTTTACAATTGCCCCAGGTACTGCCTGGATCAAGTTTTCTGGCCACAGTACAGAGAGCGAAACCGAGGCAGGGCCTGGCAATCTCCTTAAGTCGAGGAGATGGAGTTGGGTGTTGAAGTGAGTCAAGGTAGCTAAAATTCCCTGGGGTCGGGGGCTGTCAGTAAGAAGACAGCAGCACAGAGAAAAAACCAGAGTCAGCAGAGTGGACCCCTTGAGTCATCAGCTAAATACCGATCAGCTAAATAGTCACCCCTCAACTAACAAAGATGCATGGATTCAGACAACAGAAAATAGATAATCCCCACTGAAGATAAACTCACACATAAAAATTACAAATCATACAAAGGCAACAATCCGCTGTGAAAAGAGAGTCAGCAAAAAACATCAAACAGGGACACGAGATAATGCAACAATCTGAAAGGGACAATAACTTAGCTTCATTTAAAATGATGAAAGAGAGGACATTGGGGATAGAAACCAATTCAAAGGAAAGAAAATAACCTATGGGGCAGAACGTGTAACAATAATGGGAGGGAAGGAAACGGACAGAGAGGAGGGCACATTTTGACTTGGTTAATTAATTCAGAAAGTACCGTGTGAGGTGCAGATAGAGAAGTAAATGAGACGTAAGAAGATAGGAAGAAGCCAAAAGCAAAGAGGGTGAGGGGATGAGGACGAACACTCAGCATCGAGTTTCTCAGCAGCTAAGGCAACGAGAGAAACAGATTGTGCTTATTGCCCCGAAGTAAAAAAAGTATCTAACAGTTCACCAAGAGAGAGGACTGTTTAAGGCCCTGCGGTCTAAAAAAAAAAAAAATTATTTGGGGAGCATTTTCATATAAGATGAGTTGAGTAGCATTGTAAACTCTGTCCTCAACAAGCAGATTTACCAAAAATGGCTTTTGCTCTGAATCAGCCCTTGATGAAAGCTAAGGATGTGACTTAAAAAAAATTTTTTTTTTCCAAAAGTAAGGATGATAATAGTAACATAGGAAAACCTAAACATAATGACACAATAATGTATGTAGTATGAAAATGTCATACAATTTTGGAACAATGGAGAAAATGTCATTCCACTTCTGGGTTTGTCGACCTTGGCACTTTGACGTTTTGTATGGGATGATTACTTGCTGTAGAGAGGGGCCCTAGACACTGTAGGGTCATTCACAGCATCTCTGGGCTCTGCCTAGTAGACGCTCTAATAACCCCCGCTTCGTCCCCACCCCCATTCATCCTCTCCGGCCAGCTGCAACAAACAAAAATATCTCTAGGTATTGTTGAAAGTCCCCTGGGGACAAAAATCCACTCTAGTGGAGAACCACTTTTCTAATCATACCACGTAAATATAATTTCTATCATCGTTACGTAGTCCGTTGCAATCTTCTTCATGTTGTATGTGCACGCATACATAGATTATATCCTGTTTTTCAGTCACAGAACGTCGTGGATGACTCGGGCGGACCCCTGGCGTTTGAGAAGGATGCCTCAGACCTTTGTACATCCCCGAATAGGCAAATACCACTTTATCATATAACATCTCATGCTGTTTTGCTTGAGAATGCAGAGAGAACAGGAACTGCTCCAGAGTCCGATCAGGGGCAGGTGACAGGTTCATTCGGTCGCTAAAGACGGGTGCCCCCAAACTTGCAGCTCACTTTAATCAAATTTGTCTTAGCCGAGCTACAAAACATATGGGTCAAGGGTCCCAGGGTAATATCAGCTATTATTTAGAGATAATTCAAGCAGTGACTGCAACTCTTCAAATGCCCAGGGACTTCTGTGGCCCTCGGGGCCTGAGCTGCACACACGGGACAGTGCTTGGAAGGATCGTAGAGGCCCATGGGCTGGCGCAGTGTGACAGCCTGACAAGCATTCTTTATGCACGATAAGACCATAAGCCCACACATTTTTTAAGTGGTTTGTTTTGTAGATAAAAATATTTCAGAACATAGGAAATGGAGCAGAAGGGTGATGATAAAAAAAATACAGATTCAAATTTAGAGGTTGGTGTGCAAGCTGGACACCCCTGGTTGATGTCCCAATCATCTCCGAGGCCCCCAAAGCTCATCCTGCTATGTCCCAGCCTGGGGCCCGTAAAACGGGCCAGGGAGATTCGCCTTCTTCATGGAGATGCAAATCCTTTCTGCTCCAGGATGCGCCCGCGGGTGGTCCGCTTAGGTTCTCGACCTGGTGGTCCACTTAGATTCAGGACCTCAGAGATGATCCGGGCATAATCTCAGGCAGCGCCACAGCTAAGAACAGAGCATGCTGTATGGGAGCAGACCGGAGCAGGAGTGAGAAGGTCTTTGTTCTGATGAGGACTGTGCTGAGGGCCTCGCCCCCTGGGCAGTCAGCTAATTCCTGCCACATCCAGGTTCGCCCTGGAGCCGATGCTCCCCGTGAAGGCTGCTGGGTTGTGAGAAATAAAGAAAACGAAGAGCGTGAAAGCACTCTGGAAGCTTTACAGTGTCAGGTGTTCTGGACAAACGCATCTTACCAGCAAACAGCCCAGTGCACTACGAAGTGAGCAGGTTGTGACTGCAGCTTGCCACACGGCCAGCGCAGCTGTTCATGATGCTGCTTTTCTGCCGAGGTCTTAGGAGGCCAGAAGCAAGGGTGCACGTAAGACTTGGGGATTAAATCGATTAAATCAGAATGTGTTTGTCATGGTACTCACACCAGAGGCTAAAAGGAGTGATGAAATATCAGGAAAAGCTGTTAACGAAGTTTTCAAATCATTCAAACCTTAGTCCCTCCTTGTTCTTATTCCCCATTGCCTAATACTTGGCGATACTGAGAGAGAAAAACATTGGGCTTTGCACCCTCTGCCACAGAAAGGGGCCCCTCACAAAGTTTCCTAATCTCTCTAGACCTCAATTCCCTTACTCGTCAAACTGGAAATTTGGGGCATGCCTACCTCCTTCAGTGTGGCGAGGATTAAGTGCAACAATATGCTTGTGTGACATAAAGCATAAGGACTTTCGCAAATATCAGGTGTTATTTAGCAAATTTATTGTTCATTATCGGCTCCATTGCTACTTATTTTAAAGATGGGTGAGGACGGTCAGAGAACTAATGAATAAAAAGAAATTTGAGAATTGCCTATAGGTTTTCAAAATGTGTACTATTTTGCCTCTTTCACCATAAATTGAAGTTTAGGACTGAAGTTCTATTCTAGTACTGTGAAAATAAAATGTTTACACATCAGCATGGATGAATCTCAACATATTTTCTGCAAAAAAAAAAAAATGTCTCAAAGAATACATAGAAGGTAAATCCACTTATGTAAAATTCAAAGAAACATGCGCGATCAATAAACTGCTTAGTAATACATACTTATGTGGTAAAGTATAAATGAAACGAAAGAGAGCAACATGTTGAGGGGATACAGAGTGTCTTAAAAGTTACAAAAATGTATTTCTTAAGCTGAGTTTGATCATTTTATTATTTTCATTTAAACTGTAGTTTAAATACTGATCATTTCAAAATATTTTAATAATATAGTTATTTATATATGTCTGTATATATAGACACACATACTGTATGTGTATATGTGTATATATACATATGTAATAGTACATATACATATAATATTATATATACTCGATGTCTCTGATAATTTCATAAAATTTTTTTAAAGATCCGCCATGCCTCTAGAATATTAGTACAATAAAATCTTATTGACATAATTCTTTTTTTGGTCTCTTGGTGTGTTCGTGGTTTAGCTGGGACCATCAGTAAGCCTCAGCTTGGACCGGTTTTCCCGCCCCCGCCTGTGCCCACCCATTATGGACTTCTCAGTTTCTCAGGTTTGTCCGGCACCTCCTGCCTCCTGCGCGAGCGACATCACACCGGAGAAGACACTCCCTCCCCAGTCTCCTGCTTAAGGCGTCAGTTGAAGCCTCATTGCTGTTAGGAAGTCTTTTGACTCCTCTGACTAGGTTAGCTCCCAGGGTATCCTGCATGTCTCCTTCCTAATACTCACCACACTTGTAAAATACTTACTTCTCCCTTCCCAACAAGACTAGCAGCCGAGGAAAGCAACACCACGTCTGTTTGGTGTCCTGCTGAATCACTAGTGCTTACTTAGCCCGGCATCTAGTGGGCATGTAACAATACGCCGAACGAAGGAATGGATGAATGAATGGCAAAGCCAGCGGATTCCCACTGCTAGGTATGCATATGAGGTTATAAATCTTATCAGTTGCATTTGGGGCATAGCTTCATCTACTCTTTTCCAGGAGCCTGATGACCAATTAGCACTAGCTCTAAACAGCTGAAAGAACTGGGTGAGGTTTAGCTTTATCGTATATCATCTGGTCCCGCAATTGCTTCTTACTGATTGTCACGGTTGGGATCGGCATAGTGATGTCGCTTTAAATGCCTCTCTGAGGTCTTTCACTGCTCTGCGAGAAACAGCCGCAGATCCCGCTCAGAGAGAGGCACAGGATAATGCATTATCTGAGTTATCACTGTTCAATCAAAAAAGTGCGGGAAGGAGCCACATAATTCATCTAGACAGCAATCACCATGGCGTTATGCAGGTCTCTTATGTAGGTGATGAAACAGCCACATTCCCCGCCAGTGGTGAATTACTCCTCATGTCACTGATGGCGATGCCAAAAGAAGCGTCCAGGCCACGGGCATGGAGAATGAGGAGCTCTTCGAACGGCACGAGTACGCATTTGTTATGCTTTATCGCTTTCTTATAATCGCGATCATTGAGGTTTTAAAACGGAATTACAGGGATGAAGCCCAGCCAATGGCCGGAGCGCTTCATTTCCACTCGGCGGTGGTGCTAGAGCGGAGGCTTGTGTCCAGGCCAAACCCGGGTGGGGGTCCCCATGCCCCCCTGTTCCACCACCATCCCCACGGCTCAGCTGGCACCACGCGTCCTAACAAAGGGTGTGTGACATATGGGAGTGTTTTCCTTTTTCATCTGTAGTCGAATAATTCAGCACATACTTCTCTTTGTCTCTCATAGTTAAAATATTGGCCTGATGTAATAACTTTCTAATTTTTAAAAGCCTTGTAGTATGAGAGACAGGCTAACATATGAATTTGAAATCAGGTGATTAGGAAAATGTTTGGAATGGCCTTGAGAACTGCAGGTAAAACCTTAAATCATACTAATATCCTTGTTTCGTTAAACTTTTTAATGTTTTCAAAAGCCCTTCGAAATATTATGGATAAGTAAATTCTTGGGCCTGATTTCAATTGGAGTCAAATTCCAGCTAATAATGTTACACCCATAAACCTTCTCCTTAACAGCCCATAACATTAAACTGAAAACAGAATCCTTAAAGCACACCTATGCTGTCTATCCATGAAATAAGCATTACGGACTCTCAACAGATGTCTTTAATAGACATTGTTATTGAACAGAATATTACAGAAAATAAATTTGGACTGGTAGTCTAGCACAATGACGAGAGGAATATTGCTGCACGTTCAGATAATCACATCGATCCTTAATTGGGAGGGAAAGAAATCCTTGGACGTTATTATCTTTCAGCAGTAGCCACGCTCTGGCTTACACATCCAGCTCATTAGCCCAGATTATATTGATTGTGAGCACCTTCTCCATGTCATAAGCCCCAATTTTCAGGAAATTAAAAGTTGGGAAAAAAAAACTCCGGTTAACAAGCATCAGCTAAGAGCAAATGCCTTATAAAAATCTTGGGGGGGGGGGAAATCAGCCCTTTTTCAGTCACGAGTGCCAAAAAAAAGTTTCGTGGTTTCAGGCACTTTTGAGTTTTATAATTTGAAAATAAGTTACACTTTAAGCAGTAAAAAAGAATGTTCCAAGTTCATAATATGGATTAATGCCTCTGGTATGTTTTGAAGATGACAACAAGGGCTTAGGCAAGAATGACCGAAACTATTTGCTGGGAAATGTATTGCACATGAATAATTATATATATAATTTTTAATTCCAACACACTGCTACTTACACCAACCTTCAGTTTGGGTTTCTGCCTTTAGACCCGCAATATGAAAAATATTATCTACGCCAGTCAATTAGACAAAACTGAAATTTACCCGACATCTCTCATTCGAAAGTATTAAACAAAGGGGAAAAGGCCCACATCTCCGTCAACGGTTTGTCCTTTCGGTGGCAAGCTCTTAAGAAAGGTAAACGAGAGGTCAACGGCCATTCAGGTGACCTGACATTGTCATGCCCTGGTCAGAGAAGACCGCGAAGGAGGGTCTTGACCAAGATCACATGGCAAATCAAAGCTGAAGTCCACGTCATTCCCAGGTGAGGACATATTTGAGAGTGTGAGGCTGTGGCTTCATCCTCTTGATTTACTACGCTGCAGCTGAGGCAGGTCTGGGAAAATGGGATGAATCAGCACTTAGCACCGGGCCCTCCAGTCAGTGGCTGAGCCCGCATGGGGGAGCAGGGAAGAGCATGGGTTTGGGATCAGATGAACATTGATTTGACCCTTGTTCTGGAACCCATTGGTTGCGGGACTTAGGAAAGTTACCTGAGCTGAGCCTCTGTGTATCCACTGTAAAATGAGGCTAAAAGAAATATATACCTCATGGGCAGTTTTAGGGGGTGCATAAGGAAGGGAGTTTGGCAAGTGGTAACGATCAGTAAACATTAGCTATTATTATTTGTATTCTCAAATTCCATATCTTGCTTCCCGATTATTTGTAAGTTACATTTCAGACGTACCACATAAAAGGCTAGAGCTTACCCCTTATACATGTAGGAAATAGCAGGCGGCTCTCCCTTTACTTTTATACATTTTTTAAAACTTGGCTACAGAATTAAAGAAGCAGCAATGAGGAGGAGGGTTCAGAAAAACCGATTTCTGCTCTACCACTTAAAATTTGAGCAAACTGTTTTGTTTTTCTAATCTGGAAAATTGAATGATAAACCTTACCTACCTTACACAGTTTGGGGGAGGATTGAATGGGAAGATAGATGTGGAAACATTTTGAAAACTATGAAGCACTCACTTGAAATAAATCAGAGTGTTTTTATAATTTTTATTATGCTCAAAGTCATTTATGATGACAGATTTGTATGTCCGTAGTTTTTTTTTTTTTGAAAGTGTATTATTACTTGGAACAATTGTTGTTTATTCCTCATTTATTAATAGACATAAAATTAGTTTTGATGACAGCCTTTTGCAAACAATAAAACAAAAATGGATTCATGGTTTAGCAGTGCTGTTAAGGTTTCTTGTTTTTCAAAAGTCAGGCCTTCATAATTTGGAGCAGAGAGAAGGGCTGTATTGCTTAATAACTGTTTTACTAAAGTTTGCCAAATTGTTCTTGATGTTCTGATATTTACTGCTTATACAGAATATATGTTTTTTACCTGGCCTTGTTAAGCACGCATGCATACACACACACAACTTGCTTTGACCAAAGTGCTCATACTAGCATGGTTAGAATAACTAAAGAAATTCACTTTGTCTGAAACTTCAGGGCCTCACGAGCTAATCTCAAGTGACAGAGTTATTGAGAAATTTTGACCAAGAGAAGAACCTTTCCTTAGAAAAGAATAAACATTTCGTGTAAACACACTGGCTCCTTCCTCTGGCAGGGTGGGTTATGCTTAGTCATCGGGAAAGTTTCAGCTGGACTTTGTTCAACAGGGCTCAGGAATCACCAAGCCACTGACTACCTGCCACTTAGACAGAAAGGGGAAGCTTGCCTGCTTTGCAGCATGGATGTCTGAGAGAATAATCCAAGGTAACGCAAGGCCGTCCTGGAGAATGCCATCCCTTTTACCTATGCTCACACCTAGATATCAGATCTGCTCTGCCCACGGAATAAGGAACTTTGAAGATAGGAGAGAATCAGGATTCAGACCTCCATGCATTATTCAATGCCATGCAAACTTCCACGTCTTTAGTACACTTACTTTCTGCCAATCTTCAAGGAGACAATCAGGGCATACTAAAGTGTGATCACCTCCTTGTTACAAAGTCACTGTCTCTCGGCTCTCCGCCCACCCTGGCTTCACGGCGCTGGAGCTGGGACTCTGCAAACCATGTTCCTTCTTCACCAGTAGCTCCATGTTAGGGTCTGATCCTCACTGGCATTAGGGGACCTGCAAGGCTGGAGGAGGACAAGGGCCTCACTCCTTCCTGCTTGCTCCCTGCTGGTTTGAGGTCAGTTCACCTTGCTGAGAGCAGCGCCCCAGCCACACTTCTTCGTTTAGCAGAAGCCGTTCTCTCCCACGGCAGCAACTGAACCCAGTGGTTCACCCCACACCATGCCGTGCGCCCCCAGAGACCATCACCAGCCAGGCATCACCCCCTTCCAGACATCTGAATTCTAGCTCCTTAGAGCATCTCCCCCAAGCTTTGGGATTTTGATAATTCTTTCCTCTTCCCTTCCCTCCTCCCCCAGCCCTGGTGCCTTATTAATATCCTTTTTTTTTTTAATACTTTTAGTTACCTAGTTAAGAACTTTGTACTTGTTACAAATTCCTTATATCCTCTGTTAATATAATTGGGGTAGTTTCTGTCTCCTGCCTTCTACTCCAGCAGACAACCTGGATTCATATATTAACACACCCACAACATTTTCTATTCTGTAATAGCTGGTGGTAGACACCTATTGCATTTGTCTGCCCAGAAACCAATCTTTTTATTTTGGCAAGTCCCCCCAAATCACTCTCAGTCCACGTGGTTGAGGTAGGGCTGTCTCTGCCCCTTGTTCCAGGGGTAAGCTTGTGACCCGACGCTCTACCCCATGGGTTTTTTGCACGTCCCAGCCAAAGTGACTGCCTTCCTAAACTTCCAAATCACAGAAGCCGATAAAGTCCCATTCCTTAAAAAAGCTAGCTTGAGTGGTGTGTTTGTCACTGACGAGCTCTGAAACAAAAGGAATGAAACTTTCACAGTGGGACTTTGGCAGAAGTTTGGTGGGTGGGTGGCAGGCTACACTCCCGGCCTTCGAAACACACTCCGGGGGCGAGCGTGTAGTGGCAGGTAGGTACACGTCTCACGTGGTCCTGCTCCCCCTGGAGCCCAGCTGGGACTCTTGTGGCCACTGTCCCATAGGACTAATTCCACGCGATCACGCGATCACTCGCTGCCTAGTACACAAGAGTCTTGGGGCGGCGGCTTGGTGCTTTGACATCCACAATGTGAGACGAAGGTAACTTTCTAGATGCACGTTCTGATTGCCAATTTAGCCTAATTCCTTACACGGTGATGGGGAGAGGACAAAGCAACGCCTCGTATGATCTCCTAAATATGCTTTTATCTAATACCGACGGTCTAAGCGAACATGAGAGGAGTGAGGGAATTCGCATTTATTGGAAACCATTAGGAATAGATTGGCCTGAGCACTTTCATTTCGCAACCAACTCCAGAAATATGTATCCGCATCCACGTTTTCAAGCGAAGGAAAGTGAGGCTTAGAAAGGGTTGAGCGACTGCTCAAGGTCACAGGCGAATACATTGCAATCCATTCCCTTTGACACTGCAGTTCATTTTTACCACGTCGGGTGATAAGTTCCCTGAGAAAGTCAATAGATGGTTCACAGAGAAAAGAGGATCACTGCAGATGTCTTGTCTCCTAGTTCTCTCCCTCTTTTTCCATACCCAAAGCCCCAACGCAAAAATATGGCTGGACTCCTGTTCCGAAGCATCATTGCAGGCAGGAGTTTCTCCCGTGTGTTCGGAGAAGCAGATCCAAAAGCATTAGTTAGAAAAGTCTTAGGCTGCTTCGAGTCCAGCCACAGGAGAGGCTTGTATGTTAGAGTGATTTATACTATTTCATTAGTGTATTTTATACTTCACTGAACTTAGATAGGCAAATTATATAAACATTTTATATATAAGCAAAATGTCACGTCAGGACTCAAAATATGTATTTAATTAAAAAAAAAATACATCTCTTCAAACCAAAGCCCTAAATACATATTAAATGCTGGCCCGCTCTGAAGGTAAATGAGATATGCCGCCTAACAGATACTAAGTGACGTGCATACACAGGAAAACCTCCATTAACGAGGCAAACGCATTGTAACACACACTTCAGTATCAGAAACTTCATTAGTCGATGAAGCAGTAACACAGAAATCATAAGGACCCATTCAAGGAGGACGAGAAGAAGCGGGTATGGTGTGAACGATTAAACATTAACCAAAATAATATAAGTAGGTCACCAGAAAACAAGCTTCTGGAAGTTCTAAGCTAGAGAGAGGGGACTGAGAGGGAGTGGGACTCTCGGGGCGAACCTGTGATCCTGCGACATGGGAGGAGGTATGAAGGAGAAGCCTGTGGGGTGGCCTGGCCCGAGGCAGGGAGGACGCAGCCTGATTCCGTCCCTACGGCAGCCCCCAAACAGGCCTCGAGGGGCGGCGGCTGCGCCTGGCCCAGATGTGTCTCTGTAAGGACACGGACTACCCAGGGAGGAGACACGGCACTTCTGAGCCCCCACGAGCCCCCAGACCCACCCACGGCAAGTTCAGTGGTGGTTACATGCCTATGATTTCATTGCACTCCCTGTCACCCTAGCCATATGCACGTCCTTTCGTAACAGGGGGTGGGGCGGTGGGGTGACTTTATCATTATGCCACTGGAATCGAAAGACCAAATATACTTACCTGGTTGAGTTTCCTTGACTAACACTCACTTAACTGTCACTCACTGAGGAATCAGACAACACTACATGAAAATGACCATGATCAGACCCTTCTCTTTCTTGACAAAGGCAAGAGAGCAGGGGGCGGGGGCGGGGAGGAGGGGTGACGCAGGGCCGCTGAAGGGACAGAGGAGGCAGCTGAGGGGTTATGAGGTTCAGCAGCGAGAGACTGGGGAACCCCTACATTTCTGCTGATTTCTTATTTATGCCATAAACCATGCAGGACAAACACACTCTATTCACTAAGGTATTTTTGTCCCGTGCAGCTGTGTGGCTTAGCGGGAGCTTTGCTGTCGAGCCATATGACTCATGCCAACGCGGCTGCATATGATTTATGAAGACTTAAGGAAAAAGCAAACAGCCAGCTCCATGAGCAAGCAGCTTCATTTGCAGAGGACTTGCTCATCAAGAATCAGGGTACCATTTGGTCCTTTCTTTCTCGTTCTCGAGGGAGACAGTGAGCCTGCCCCGGCCAGCCACGGGCTGGAGGAGGACCCCCTCCCTCCTCATCTGCCCCATTCCCAGCTGAAACGAGGACCCCTCCAGTTTAAGAAGAGAATTTGATTGCCGTAGCCAGAGGATCTGTGGCCTTCAGCTGCCACAAGAAGCTTAGCGACTCTGAGACTCTGAGACGGGCCAGACCACCCTAGGGGTGGTGCTGCTCTGGGCCAGCTGCTGCCCACAAAGGCGGGGTCTGCGGCCCCAGGCTCCAGGAGGAAGGCTGGACAGGGACCAGGTTTTATTGGAACTCAGGTCGGCTGCTGCTGTCAGACTGTCTCCCTGCCTCACTGATTACGGGAGACCGGCCCGACCTGATTTTCTGAAACGCTCTGCTCCACAGAGATCACTGGACCAGCCCTCAGATTCCCCAGTCTCTCCCCACACTCCCCACGGGGGGGGGGGGGGGGCGGGGGTGCAGAGAGACAAGGGCGGGATCTTCTCCTCTGGGTCCCTAACTCCCACCCCAGAAACTTCCCAAGCCCGAGACTTGACTGAGTCTGGTCTCTTTCCTTTTTTCCCCTCCCTGTTTTCAGTGTTCACTTTCAAAACAAAGCTGGGCCCACTTTTACTTCTTGAAAAATGGGAAAATCAGGCCTGTCAATAGCCCGGGTTTGTAGCTGTAACACACAATGACTTTTTCTTGATAAAGTGGCTTGGACTGAGGAAGCGACCTGGGTGATATCCTGTTTATCTCTTCCAGAGATGCCTGGTTACCCGCCGATACCCTCACCGCAATGGAGCAAAAAAAAAGCCCACGAGAATTCATGAATAATAACTCGGTCATGGAGCCCACACCGTGGACACTTTCATCTTAAAACTGTGGGAGGCTCAACACGGACTCGTGCGGTCTAAGTTGTTAATAAGATATGTAGTTTATCACTCCTCTGAAAGAGGAGAATGAAGCAGATTTGGAAATTTCGCCGGGAAGAATTTGCAGTGACACATTTTGAAAAATCGAAAGTACAGGCCCTATGCCAACGAGGTTCTCCTTGAAACTAAAAAGTTGACAAGAGAAATAAAAGCGTGGGTGCAATGTTTTTGTTTTCCAGTAAATGTTTCGTTTTCCTTTGTTTCCTTGGTTGTAGTCCGTTTGAGCACGGAGCTTCCGGGGTAGCTCTCGGTTTATTTGTTTAGTTTTGTTTTGTTTGTTTTTGTTTTTGTTTTTGCATGTGTGGTCCACTCCCTGCCCCCCACCAAGACACACACAGAGGACCCGAACAATTGGTTACAGGTAGTTGGCGCGATCTCTCCCCCGAGATGCTTTGAAGGTGCTCCCAGCCGCGTCAGAGGGCGCCGTGCCTCTCCGCCACCCACCCGCAAAGCCTCCTGGCAGTCCCAGAGGGATCCGCAGGGCCGCGCACCGTGTAGTTTCAGAGCAGCTATTACTCTCCGTTTCTTGTAAAATGTTTATGGAGAGGCCCTGGTGTCTTATGGCAGCTCCTTCTCCCTGTTACTTAGAGCTGTCTAGGAAAAGTGTCTGAAGGAATAGGTTAGGGTCACGCTGCCTGACATGAAACTGGCTGCCTTTATGTCCTACCGGCGTCTACGGTGCCACGCCCTGTGGGACAGACAGGCTGTGGAGCAGGGCGCACTGCGGTGACGGATACGTTCTGTAATTCTGCACCGGCCGCGGTGGTAACCCCCGCCGCGCGGGGCCGCCGAGTGTCCGAAACAGACCCAGAATGACTGAGGTACTGAATTAACAATTGTATCTGATCTTAATCCATTTAAATCGCCACAAGTGGCTAGTGGCTACTGTATCGAACAGCATAGTTCTGTGTGTGTGTGTGTGTGTGTGTGTGTGTGTGTGTGTGTGTGTGTGTGTTTAGAAAATGTTAAGACCTCAGTTGGAGGAAAGAGAAGGAAAATAAAGAAAAAAATAGTGCCCACTGGAACCCACCTGCAAAAAGCCTTTCGACCTGTCACCATAATCTCTCCACCCAGGCAATAAGGAGATCCTAGCAATCGGTCCTAAAGAGAATAGTGTCATCATTTATTTTCATTAATCATTAGGGAACGAGGTTGCCATGCCCACGTGCGGGTTGGCACTTCCCTGTGTTCACGCGTGCTGATGGATAGCACTTCGAGCCATCTCGTGCTCGGCAGTGGACAAGGGGGGAAGGTAATGAAATTGCCTCCTCGTGTACCAGCCCAAGCCAATGACGTGTCACTGTGTGTGGCTGCCTGCTTTCTACATCGACGGTGCCCAACACCACCAGGTAGACACCCGCCCTTCCAAAGCCGCATAAATCAGGAGTTGTACCAGTGGAGAAGGGTCATCCAGAGGCCACAGGACTCCCAGGCCTGTCCGCTTGTCTGATTGGGGGCCTTGAAATTGTTCCCTGAACTGGCAAAGACATGGGATTCTGAACACTTTGTCGGGGACTCCGAGCCTGGAAGATGCTGCAGGCCACCTCCTCACAGGGAGACTGTGTGGATGGGACTGCACTGTCCACGTATGTGCAGAGAAGGTCCCTGCCGGCCTGGGAGCTGAGGGTTCCAATCACAGCCGCAGGAAACTGCCCCCCCCAACCCCGTCTCTCACCCCATCCCCTTGTCCATTTTCCCGCTATGTTCTAATTAGGAAACACCGAAGACATCGAGGAAAGTACAAAGAACCAGACACTAATAAGCTCCATCCAGGAAAAAAAAAAACCAACAACTTGTTAATTAACCCACATATTACTCTGCAAAGGTGTCTGTTTGTCCTTCCCTCCTGACTCGCATCTGGGCGCGGCGTTGAGCAAGGTACTGAAAGGTTCAGCTGCGGCTGCAACACTTTGCAGTCAGGAGAGACTCGCCTTTTTCATCACGACTTCTTTTGTTTTTCCCTGTAGCCAGCTGCTGCGAAGATGCATCAATTTAGATTAAACAGGCTGAGAAGTGCTATTCAGTATGTGTCAGCCAGGCGCACGTCGCTACACACAGAGCGTTCGGGCAGGTACCGGTTTTAAAACGAAGTCGGGGGTGGGGGGGGAGGGTGTTCCCAGGGGGCCGCAGACTTCGTCTTTCGGGCTGGGAACGAGAGCAGGGATCCCCGGAATGCAGCCCGCGCGTTCCCCATGTGCAGGGCTGGGAGCAGCCCGCGCCCTTTCTTTCTGCCTGTCTTCACCCTCGTCCTGCTCCTCCCCTTCCCCGGCTGCCACTGGTTTCTATCTCCATTGTTCCCTTAAGCCCAGCAGCGAGTGTGCAGCCAGGCCCAGCGCACGGTCCCGCGGCCAGGAACTTCCTGAAGCTGCAACGCGTAATTACAACCAGCTGCTCCAGGCTGCTGGCTGGCCAGCTCTGCAAACAAGCATCCTGATACCCAGAGTTCCAGGGAGGCGACAGCCTGTTCTTGGCAGCAGCGCATTCTCCGAAGGAAGTGCCCACACCCTTGGAAGAAAAGGGAGCAGCCCTCTCTCCACTGTGGCTCCCGGAGGCCGGAGGCCGGTGCCTGTCTGGTCTCCCCTCTCGTCCCTGTCAGGGGGAGTCATTTTTACTGTGAACAGGAAGCCGCCTGCTCTGTCACCTGCAGCTGCCCTTGCCCTGCTGGCTCATTGTCTGTGCCGGTGCCACCTCAAGCAGGATGGCATGTCCCAGGCCTGACTCAGTGGGGCAGTAGCCGGAGGAACCCAGGCTTTCCGGTGGCATCTCAGCTGGGGCAGTTAATGAAAACACAGAGGGAGAGAGACAGAGAGAGAGACAGAGAGAGACAGACAGAGGCAGAGAGAGAGAGACAGAGAGAGACAGAGACAGAGACAGACAGACAGAGAGAGACACACACAGAGAGAGACACACAGAGACAGAGACAGACAGGCAGAGACAGACAGAGAGAGACAGAGAGAGAGAGAGAGAGATCAGAGCAGGGAAGGCACGCACGGCCCGCGGCTCAGCGACTCAGCTCGTAGGAAGCCAAAAGACCATCAGTGTGGCTTTAAACAGAACAGCGGTGAAAATTCAAACAAGCCTAACCTAACCTCTCGGGGAGAGCAGCATGCATGTAGGCAAGAGAGCTGAGGACTCGCCCAGGCCGCGCCTCGGAGCTGTGGGTTCATTTTGGGGCCTCAGTGATCTTTCAGGCTTGGCTACAAATATGACTCTGATCCAAAATTAGGCTTTGAATGTGTAACACAAGGCTCCCTGCCCCACCCACCGCCTCTCTCTGCTCTCTGCCGATTCTTCAGAGCCTGGCTCCGGGCCAGATCTGGCCCTTCGGGCTCCTGGGGGGACGGGCTGGCCACAGAGCTCCGTTTCCAGGCAGCGTCAGGGTGGGTGAGAGTGCGTGACGCTGTTCAGGAAGAGGAGGGGAGGTTAATAGGCCTGCGAAGGGCAACCCCCCCCACTGCCTCAATCACCCACCCCATCAACCCAAAGCTGGATAAGAACGCACAGGTGGGAGGGCGGGCCTGCCACCTAGGGCTGCCCCATCGCTTCTGCCCACCTGTGCCTTCCGGCCTGGGCTCCTAAGAGGCCTTGAGCAGAGAGAGCGCTGAGCCAGGCCAGGCAGCCGCTGTGTCATGCCCGACAGCAGCCTCGGAGGTGGGGAGCAGCGGGGAGTCTGCTGCTGGAAAGGATCTCCTCGTCTTACAGGGCGATGGCCCAGGGCTGCTGGCCCCGTCAGTCACGCGGGACAGACGGGAGCATCTTCCAGAGGGCGCGTTCTTCCTGACAGAGCTTCAGCAGCCGGACCATGGCCAGCAGCAGCGGACCAGAGGCATCTGTTGTGTTGGGGTTCCCCGTCACAGCTTCCTTTGTTCCGCTGTTTGGAAACCTTGGGAGAACTTTTTTTGCAGAGTGGGACGGGGCAGGGGGCGCTGACTTGGAAGGAACCGTGACAGGAACTGGAATTGGCAAAGGGCGTGCAGAGAGCCCGAGGCATTGCCGAAGGAGCATAAACGATGGAGCTAGTGCCTCCTGGGCCACAGCATCCCTGTTTCTGCATCAGCCCCTGATAAGCTCTGCATAGGGGAAAACAGTGAACAGTTGAAAGTGCTCCTTTGGTGTTCAACCCCTGCTTTCTCCTCTGATCTGTAAGCCCAGATACGCTTCAGAACACCTACAAAGCCCACGCACGCCCGGAATGGCGGGACACACAGAGCCCCCAGCCTGAATACTGACTGCTAGTGCGGCTTCGCCGGCTCCCCCACTCAGAGCAGTTAGGAGGGCCCAGCACTGCGATTGGGCAGGTTTTTCTTCGGGCCTCACAATGAGGAACGAGCTTAACGAGTCATGTCTGAGCTCTCACCGTCCCGCACACCTTCCTCCAGAAGGTCAGGGATCCTTTGAAGGACCCCATTCTCAGGAGGAGGAATGGGGAGAGGGCACCCCACTCCGGTCCGCTGCTCCGGCAGTAGGTGGAGAAAAAAGATGCAGAAGAACAGAAAGAGGGGGAAATTCAGTCTTCAGGATTATAAAAAAAAAAATGAAGTCGAGAGAGATTAGCACCAGAGTTGGAGACAAGAGATTTATTTTCCTAACTCTACCCTTCATTATCTGTGGGGGCGTGGCAATCTACGGACTTCTCCTGGTTTACCTTTTCTCACCTGTGAAAGAGGGGTGCTGATACCACCTCTGGGAAATCCTACCACGCGTGTGCGTGTGTGCAAGCGTGCGTGCTCACGCGTGCACTGAGAGCGAGCACACTAAAAATGTCGAACGTCGTAGAGAGACGCATTTTGTACTCGAAAAGTAAACTAGTAGCACTAACGACCGCCATCGGCACTCCTTGTACATGCCTATGCTCATCCGTTTATTATTTTTTAAAAAAATTAGGTCTAGCCATCGAAGACGGTTTCGGGGAACGCCTTCCACTGATAAAGAAACACACGCAGTTTTCCAGGCCTGAGCTATTAATTCCTACTGAGAAACTACACGTTCCGTACTTTTCAGACCCTCCACTGGGGTTTTACTTTCCCACTCAGAAGGAAGCACGAAGTCTCCCGGACCCCTTCCAGCGTCTCCCCGCGCCCTACGAAGATCTTCATGACACTCCGAGAGCAAGGGATCACGTATCAACTCTTTCCACCAACAAATGGAGAAACTGAAGCATGAAAAGGTGAAGTGAGGTCACCGAGGGAGCAGGTGCTGGACAGGCTTTCTGCCCCCCCGGCCCCCCGTGTCTCTCTCTCTCGTAAAGAGCCATCAATAACTTCATCTCCAGGCCGAACGCTGCACCCCGGGACCCACCGAGGGCCTTTGTGTGAACGTGGACTGTCCGCCATGCTGCTGGGGCAGGACACAGGGGCCCGAACAGGAATGGAGGAGAGAGAATGACTGTGACCGTGGAGGCGGAAATGCCATCAAAGGCCGGCGTCGCAGTGACATGCCAGAAACAGGAAGTAAGGAATGGAAAGCTCATTATCACTGGTCAACCCACCGCTAACAGGTCAGATCATGGAAACCTCATGGCAGGACTTCCTAAATCTTTACCTTATTTAAAAACCTATTTTGACACCAAGAGAGTCTCCTTCCTTAAGACTAGAACTGTGCAGAGAAATAGACTGATGACAAAGTAGTTAAAATTTCATGTTAATGTTTATATATCGTGATAATACATATCATCCTGTATAAGTCAGCCAAATGCTCAGGTTGACTGAACATTTCTATTTAAAAATTAAGGTTGTGACCCATTTTCCCTTTACGTATTGTCGTCTCAAATACATACCCCATCCTTTAGGGTTTTCAGTCCGGCTCTACCACTCACTAGCTCCGTGACCTTAGGCAAAAGCTCTGAGCCATAATTTCCTCCTCTGTAAATGGGACATTCAGGCCTGTCAAAGATTTCTTTGCTAAGATTAACTGACTTCATGTTTGTAAAAGTGTTGAACACGATCCCTGGTACATAGAAGGTGCTTAGTAAGGGCTATTTCCTTCCCCACCTTTGACTATATTCCTTGCAAAGTGCTTTAACTGTTGGAAGTCCTTTCATACGCATCGCACACAATTCAATAGTGTAGCAAAGGAAGGCACGATTATCCTTTCCGCACATCTGAGAGAACTCCGTCTCTGAGAGGTTCAGTAATTTGCTCAGTCACACAGTAAATTGATGCAGGACTAGAAGCTTGGTTCCTAGTCCTGTGACTTCTAGTCCTGTGATCTTTCCAGAAACTTCTGTCTATTGGTGCCATTGCCTCCACCTGCATGGAAGCTCCTGGTTTGCAGTCCACTCTGAACCAATTCCAGCTCCTAGGAGGCAGTGCCTTGGTGCCTTTTCTTCTGGCTGTCCCTGCACTGTGTGCCCAGCTTCGATCCCTCCCATTCCTCAGGGACTTTCCTCTATCTCCCAACAGAGCTTGATGTTCAGGGACTGATCAACATGGCATATAAGTCAAAACGAATTGCGGAGTGGGGTGGGAATGTTCTTTTAAACGAAAGAGGTTGAATTAGACACCATACACATATTATGTTGTTAAATATCTACAGCATGATAAAATCATCCCAAATGTCACCAATCTCTGGAGGACTTATTAATAATTAAGCAGCTTTAGTTCAGTTAGGAATGCAAATTCCATTTAACAGGCGAACGTACACTAAATATGTCCATTATTTTGCAGCTTGCAACAGAATATGTCAGAGATCTCCGCGGGATTTCTCCAGGACAGATGACAAAGTTAATGCAGGTATCAGTCTTTCCTAAAGGCAGCATAGGAGCCAAAAGTAGCATCCTGGACTGGTTTATAGGGTTTGTGTTTATTAGGAGTATTTATTAGAATGACTAATAATGAGAAAGAGACTTGGCAAAGGTTGGGAGAGAGCCGGGAGAAGCCCAAAGGAAATGGGATGATCTCGCAGAATATAGGGCTGAGCAGAGACCTAGTGTGTGGTGGAGTGAAGCATTTGTCCCCACACTGACTTTTAAGGTTTTTAAGAACTAGAATAGGCAAAGAGGGCCTCATTTTACATGTTTCACTCAATGGGAAGGTCATTTATATTTTTATTTAGCTAATCCAAAAAGATATACGGCCTTTGTGTCACACACACACACACACACACACACACACACACACACACACGTACTTTTCTTTAAAAAAACCAATTTTCTTTATTTGCTTTGTTTTGTTTTTAAAGATATCTGATTTTCTTTTCTTTTCTTTTCTTTTTTCTTTCTTTCTTTACTTCCTGGGCAAAGTCAGAATACTGAATATCTTGAAAGAAAGAAGGAAAAGCAAGCAAAGAGGTTGCCAAACTTCTTTGTCTCTTTCAGAGATTACTATTTTTCCCTAGGCCCACCAAAGAAGGTCTCTTTTGAAGATGATCAAGGGGAGAAAAGAGAGAGAGAGAGAGAGTGTGTGTGTGTATGTGTGTGTGGTGAGATCCTGGGACATCGGTGACCCAGCCTTCAGTCCTGGGGCCCTCCTAACCGGCTTTGTTTCTGATCTTTTGGGCGTGTTATTTAACTTCTCTCTCTAGGCCTCTCTTCCTGCCAGACGTTTTCATCATCTAGAAATCCCTTCTAGCCTCATGGTATCAGAAATCTAGGCTTGAAGCAAAGAAGAAGACTCCTTTCAATGGTGCCTGAAGAATTTTGCAACCTTTTTAGCAGAAAATGACTGTGGATAAATTCTTCCACTTCCTTGTTTCCTGAACTGAAACTACATGCAAATCACGCTGCTTCTTTCCTCCCCCACTTAAAGCACCTGCCAACCTAATAAAAGAGCCATAAATTTAGTTGTAAAGGCTCCAACAAAGAAGAAGCCTCTCCTGACCAGGGAGGTCAGCGGGACAGGCTGTCACCAGGAAGTAGAAACTGCAGGGAAGGTTGTTCCCGCGTCCACTGTCACCAGCCTGGCTGCCGGAAGACCCCGTGCAGCCGAGAAGCAGCAGGACTTAACATGGAGAGTCGACCTGGCCTGCTTTGAGCCTCTTCACTTTCATCCTGTTGTTATTGGGGTTCAAGGTCCAGCTAGTACTGCCTCCAGGAGACCGCTCTCGCTGAAAGAGTGTGCGAATGTGTCTGTGGCACTCACTGCCCTTCCTCTTTCTGTTGTTAGATCAGGGGCTCCAAGCCAGCGAACTATTGAGTAGAGGTCCCCACCCCACCCTCAGGAAAGGATCGACCAGGCGAGAGACAGAAGCTAGAAGAAATGGGGGAGAGAGTAGGGAGGGCACCTCAGAGCTGCTTTCATGTGGCTGCCTTGGGAGAAGCCCAGGAGGCGAGGCTGAGTTCCACAACCATTTGTGGACTTAGACACTATAAAAATGGTGGCCAAAAGGAGATTTCAAGTCAAATAAGTTAACAAACTCAGTTATCCTGGATGACTTTCTTCAGCCGCTGGTTTTCCTATTCTGAAAGTCACTGTTGGTTTCTCCTGCTGCAAACCAGCTCCTCCCAAATGAGAACAGTGTGTATTATGTTTCACCATTTATAGAAGCAGGTGGTGAGGTTCCTCACTTTGCCTTCACAGACACACGTCACCACCACCACCCTGAGAGAGAAATTACTTTGCTCTGTCTCTTAAAAATCTAGAAAACTCTTTGGGTGCTGTCAAGGCTAATCAGTGAGAATTATACTTATAAGCAAGTGGGATCCCACCACCTGTGGTTCATAAGTTGCTTCATATGGGGACTGAGGGGTCATATCCGATGGGACATGGCCTTGCCCTTCAACAGATTGAAAAATATGTATACTTTATGAGTATGTGTTGGGGGGAGTACAGATTATTACCTGGTTTTGTGGCTGTAATTTCTCACAATTTGCTCCTAGCAAAGGAAAGCATCTTTGTAATTTCTAGGGCTCTAAGCGTAATCACAGATTTTCTGGGCTGGGAGGAGTAGAGTCCAACCAATTCATTGCATAGATGATTAATTCCTGGCCCGGAGAAGTCAGCCAGATTAAATGTGGGCCACCCAGCTGGTTAGCCACATGGGCCTCCAGGCCCCTTGTCCTGTGCTCTTTCCACTCAGGGTGGATTCCAGGAGATCTGCTCTGCTGCACTCAGCGGGAGACAATGACTCATGTTACGGGTTTGCGTGTCCAAAGTCTTGACCAGTCGAACATTCTCCAGGACGCTCCATTCTCACCCACACTGTTGGAAGGCCACATATCTGTGTAGGGACAAGCAGGAGCACTCTGCTCCCACAGGACGTGTGTTCTTTTTCATCGAAGTCCTTTTTCTTTGCCCCAAGGTTGATTTCTCTTTGGCCTCGATTTCTTTTTTTTCTCTCTACGCACTTACGTCAGCTGATATACCAACACTTGCATATGCTACCTTTGAATTCGGGAGGCACTCTAAAACATGGTCTAGTTTGTGTTATATTTCTTCTGTTCTCTCCCTTAGTGCTCATGTGATGGGTGGGAGCTTCGAAAGTCATGTCAGTATCAACGCTCTCCTCCCGAGGATGAGATTAAGTGCCTTGCCCAAGAATATAGGCAGAACTGGGAATGTCATGGCTCTCAGGGACTCAGGACTGACTTTTCTTCTTTCTATCATGCCATAATACCAGCTTCCCAGAATCGGGTTTCACATCTTCTCTTTGCTTTGTCCAACTCCTGGTAGAAATACTAATGGCTAACAAAATGGACAAGACATGAGCCTAGACAAGTTATGGATGGGAGAGGATGAGGCCCGAACGACCCAGCCCGTGCTGTTCAATACATTAGCCGCAAGCCATATGTGGATATTTTAATTAAAATTAATTAAAGTTAAATGAAATCAGAAGTTCAGTGTGTCAGTTGCACAAGCCACCTTTCAAGTGCTACCACATTGGGCAATATGGATGTGGAATATTTCCCTCATCACAGAAACCTCTGTCAGACAGCCCTGCCAGACCCTAGGCCATCAGAACTAATATAATAACTAGTATTTATTGAGCTCCAACAGCATACCAGGCCCAAACATTGTAAATATTTTATGCCTATTATCTCATTAACCATCATAAAACCCAGGAAGTATTATTATTTGCATGTGAAAGCAGAAGGAACTGACATTAAAAATCCTTAACAATTTGTCTTGCATATTCAGTAGAAAACAGACCGTTAATGGAAAACTATCGTGTGATCTCTAGTTTCTCGGGAGAAGCCATACAGACAAGTAAGACAATAGCTTACATTTATTAAGCATCTACTACATACCATGCACCGTTCTCCTGGGCAACATACATAAAATCGTTGACTCATCTAAAGGTAGGTATGATCATTCTTACCCTCTTATAGATGAAGAAATGAGCTTAGGTTAAGGAACTGTCCTAAGATCACCCAGCTGGTAAATGATGGAGTGAGAACTTCAACTGGGCAGTCTGAGTGTAGAGTCAGGTTTCGAACTACTACACCACACCCACGAACAACCGGCGGCTGCTTCCGTGTTGTATAAAAGGCAAAGACTACCCTGGGCTTACGATTCTGACTCTCACTCACAGGGCCGGTCGCTCTTTCCAGATGTGCTGTCGGATGCCAGCGAGGTCTGGCCAGCGAGGTCTGCTGCTCTCTCTGCTCTCTCTGCCTCGGCGAGAAATCATCACAAAAGTCATGCGTGACGAGTCTGGAACGGAGTCCCTTGGCCTCCTCCTTGGAGTTCTCCCACCTCGGTCGTCCCAGGGCAACTTAACGAGCATCCTGTTGACATTCCTTCTTGGCGTTGGGTCGGCCCAGTGGACATCCTCTCAGGCCTGGTGGGCTGGCTGTGCTGCTGGCACGTTGGTGAACCAGTCCTTACCCTTTCACGTGAAGCAGGTCTAGGAGGCAATTCTCGTGAACTGGCTTAAGAAGTTGAGTGTGACGTTTTATGGCACTGGTCTGTAGATTTTTATTTAGTCTGGTCTAGGACCAGGTTTCAGATGGGCACCATATTCCAACCCCAACTTCATCAAGATATTCTGGTTTTTGTTGTTTGTTTGTTTGTTTGTTTGCTTTATTTGTCTATTGCTTTGATACTTTTAGAGCATTACTGCTATTTGAGAAGCAAAACTCAACGGAAGTTTCTTCTCATATTTCAGCGGTGAGATTCTTTTGGTTGCCGATGGGATTTTCATCGCACAGGTTAGCTTTAATCTTGGTCAACTTTCTGATGTTCACACCTGTAGCAGTATTAACTTTGCAAGATGGTCCAAATCTTTTGGAGGCTGTTTCAAGTAGGGTGGCTTAGCAGTCACAACATAGCAGTTCATAAATTACGTTAAGAGAGAATGGCCCGTGGTTTGTGAAGTTAGGAAGGGCTTCCATGAGACCTGGCAACTCAGGTCTCTTGACATCTCTGGAACAAATAAACACTCAAACTGGTCTCAGGGAACACCTTCCAATCACTGGCAGGATCTCTGTGGAATCCCATTGAGCTTCCTTAGTCAGGTCAATAGAATAGGCCGTGTGTAAGTCAACTCCCATCATCAAAGACTTGTGTAAAATTGGTGGATACGGTGCACTTCCTCTACGTGATGCCACAAATACCGCAGGAAAGTCACTCCCCCCTCGCCATCGAAGCCCAAACGCACGGCTGTCTTTCAAGAGCGCAACTGACCTAATTGTGCAATCACTGGTTTGCCAGGAGGATACTGACATGAATTTTGCTGCCATAGAAAAGTATGGGAAGTTTGTGAGCGCTGTCTTCTTATCATTCCCATATCTTTGTCTTCTCAAAAAGGATGATGAACTTGAAATCCTGCTATATGTCCTTGGCACTCCGCATAACAAAGACTGGTAAATACAGCTATCTAAGTAACTTGTTTCATTTCAACCTGAAAATGTCCTCAGGTGCAGGCACGTGACTACAATTCACGATTCCAGTTCCAGCTTCCTGGTTGGAACATATTCATATTTTTAACTTAAACTGGCATGAAAACCTCAAGAGGTAGTACACTCCCTCTAGTGAAGAGATTCAGGCACGAGCTCATTGGCTGTTGAGAGGGAGTATTGTGAAGGGGATTTAAGAACTGGTTGGGTGGCCAGACTAAATTACCCAATCAAACCCCAAGGGGCTATGATTTAGCACATTCCCTAGTCTGCAAAAGTCTGTATGCACAGTGTTCTTCTACTCATTAAACACATCACACTTTTTTCTTCTCAGGGTCTTTGCCCATAGTGTGTGTTTTTTTCCTAGAATTTCAACACATGGCTAGTGCTGACTTTTTTTTTTATTGTTCGGATATTGATTTAAATGTTTTCTTCCTAGAGAGGCCGTTGCTAATCCCTCCATCTATGTAGACGCACCATGTTATTCTCTATCTCAGAATCCATTAATTTTTTCCAGACTGTATGCAATTGTGGATATATCTATACTCTGTCTGTGGGTTGGTTGTCTGCAGACTATACAGAGGGATCCATGTCTGTTTTATTCATTAATTTATATCTGTGCTCAGCACATATTAGGCATTTAAATAATCGTTGAATGTCTGACTGACTGAATATTAATATCGAATTAGTCATTTCTAGTATCTAAGCTGCAGCATATTCAAGCTGGAAAATATGTTTAGAGACACTTGATGCAATCGTTTATCAGTGAAAGATAATAAATACACTCAATTTTTTCTTTTTCTTTGTTGACAAGGTTGGTAGTTGAGCTATGTAAATTTCTAAGGACTATATAGTTATTTTTGAGTAGGTTACACATTGGGAACTTGTACACTGTACCATCAGACATCCTAGCAAAAGAAAAAAATGTTTTTTTGTTTTGTTTTGTTTGTTTTTTTAGACAGTATCCAAGCCCTGGATACTGATAGTCTATCAGTTCCTTTCATGTCTTTTGGAAGTCACTTATCATCCTTCAGACTCCATATATCTCCAGTTTATCTCCCTGGAATGGGTGGATCCTCGAGGTCTTTCTCCGGCCAAGTGGATGAACACTGATCCTGCTGGTCTGACTTGTGGTCACTGTGGTGAACTCTCCAGGTGGGGGCCGGTCACATTGAATACGATAGGACTGACGTGGAAGGCACCCATGACCAGAGGCATCAGGAACAAAGAGGGAGGAACAGAGTCCTGAAAATAGAAATCACATCAAAAAAATAGATGATGAGTTGATAATGCCTGGGGGCCTTTGTCCAGGAAGAACACTCTGACACCGTAAAGGGAAACATGACAGCGCCATATTCTTCTGTGAAGCGTGAGTCGGTTTTTCTTCAAGAGCTCTTCCCAAAGAAGGTTTTGTGGGTTGTGGCGAACTCCAGTTTTCCATTTTTAATCTAGATTTGTTCTTTAACGCAAATGTTATTCTTTTCCCAAGGATTGCTGTATCATCACATTAACAATAAGAGAAACAAACTTGACAAAAATTCACTGAAAACAATAAGCGTGGTAATTGCATAGTCTTGTCCGGATACTCCCTTTTTGTTCTCAATTAAAAAGCAGTTCTAGCAGTTGTGTGCGCTGTAGCATTTGTTCACCTTAAATAAATACTTTTGAATCTAAAAATATACCAGAAATAAAACTTTCTGAAAAAATAAAAAAAATAAAAACCTGAACCTTGGGATCACAGCAAATATGAGAAACAGACTTCTTAGGGGATCGGGATGGTTTTCAAGAGGTTGAAATTTCCTGATGAGTTCACTCTGTTAGGCCCTAGATCTTGGGGCAGGGGGGACCCTAAGGGTTTCCAGAAAACAGTTTGCTGACGAACTCTAGCTGAACCCTATCGATGCCCAGTCAGATATTTTAGACTTAACGAAACTATGAGTTAACCACCCTCATCGGCAGATGCTCCATGAAAGAACAGGATTTCAAGTCGCCTTCGTCAGCTCAAGACTACTATCTAGTAAATCATTTTAATGCACTCTGCTTGAATTGAACACATGATTCTTCACAGCGAAAGGGTGTGAGACCCCTGCTAGAGAGGGTTGGAGCACAAGAGTGAGTCTGACCCTGGCAGGGACGGAGGCTCAGCCACTCATTTCTGTTATCAGATAATCGATGAAAATGACCAGGGAAACTTCAGGAAGAAGCAAAGTGCCCTGACGGCTGTAGCTCGTAGCTGGTGCCCCACCCACGAAGTAGCCCGCTCTGTGCCCCTAGGGACATAGGAACCGGTCTCCTCCCACCCAGCCTACCAGCTTTGCAGCAGCAGGCTTCCATGTGCAGAGGGAGAGATGTGACACACGTCCCCCACGGGACGCTGAAACCAGCGCGGCTGGACAGACACTCATAAGACCGAAAAGCAGTGACGGACCTGGCAACTTTACACCTGGGCCAAGTGCCAGAACAGGTTCTGGGGAGAAGCAGGGAGATGCAGGGGGCATGGGGGCGGGGGAGGGGGGATGCCCTATTCTCAGCCCTTCTCAAAATAAAGGTTAGGGTGTCTATGACCTCCGGGCTGTGGGGGCGGGGGAGTGACTAGCTTGAGGTTTCCCCCAGGTCCTTCAGGCTTGTACACCCCAGACACAGTGCGAAACCAGCAGGCTGACCAAGTGAGGAGGGGCGGGACCCTGGCTACCAGCCCCGCGCGGCAATGGAAGCCCCACGGCTCTTCTGAGCGCTGCCGAATCAGTCATCTGTAGGCCTCAAATAGGCCTAAATGTTTTGTTTTTGTTTTTGTTTTTGTTTTTTACACGGGTTTTCTGAGTCAGGAATTCAGGGATGGCTTAACTGTGGTTTCGTTTGGGGTCTCTCATGAACTCAGGATGTCGGCCAGGGCTGCGGTCACCTGAAGGCGGGGCTGGGAGGAGAGGACCCACCTCGGCCTGAGGGCTTGCTCACAGGGCCTGGGAGTCAGGGAGTTGGGGGCTGGCTGCGGGCAGAGGCCTTGGGCCACTCCATAGAACTGCTTGAGTGTTCTCACGACATGGTGGCCAGCTTTCAGCACAGTCAGTGATACGAGAAAGGGCAAATGGGAAGTCACGATGTCTTTTATATGCTGGCTTTGGAAGTTGTCACACACTGTCAATTCACATTATTCACTTGGTTACACAACTCAGCCTTCCTTAATATGGGAGACTACCCAGGACGTGCATATCAGGACGGACGCAAAGGTTGTTGGGGGTCACGTGGGAGGCCAGCGATCACGGCTGCCTATTGGCCCTCCCCTGTCCATGGGAATCTGTCCACCCAAAGGCCAAGCTTCTCCCAAGAGCTGTGCAAATCCGATGCTCGTGGAGATGCCCGTGTCCTTTTAGAGAAGGGTCAACAGCTCCTGAGCTCCTGCCTGCTTGACGCAGGCGTTGCTCAATGCCACGCCCGGCCACCACACCTCTGCTTAGGTAGCAGCATACACCTGGGAAGTGCTAAGACGGAGTCCTCGGCATGTCACGGGTCATTTAGGCACACGCAGCGGCTTAGAAATGCAACATCAAGCTAGACCCGCCCCAGAGAAACTTGCAGCAGGAGCCTTGCTCTAAAATGGTCATCTGGTGGCCTCAAGGAGTTAATAAGCCTATTCAGGCATCTGAGGTGTACCTGCGAGGCTCTAGGGAGAAGGTGCCCTCTCTGGATTTGTGCTCTTTTCCTGGAGGAGGAAATAAACCTCGCTGATTCAGACGGGAGTAGAGAAGCTAATTGTTAGCAGTTGCCGGGTTCGCCTTCGGTGGATGATGTCTGTGGAAATTCCAGTGAACTGCCATTATCTTCTGCATAACAATCTAACCTAATTTCATCTGTAAAATTGAAAATTTTAAATTTACTGAAGAGATAGTGCGGGCCAGGTAATTTGTATACATTATGTCCATTAGTCTTCGCGAGGATCCTATGAGGTAAGAATCATGACCACTATTTTTATAGCAGAGCAAACCGAAGCTCAAGGAGGTTAAATGATCTGTCCAACTTCTCAGCTAGCAAATGGGGGAGCCAGGATATGCCAACCTGGCTATGTCTGAGTCCAAAGCCCGGGTAATATACTCTCTCGGGATTCTCCAAATGAGGGGGCGGCGTAGAAAAGGAGCGAGGATGGAGGGAGGGACAAGAGGGGCTTCTCACATAGCCACAGCCCAGCCTCAGGGGCAGGAGCAGGCATGGGGGGGTGAGGGCAGATGAGGGACAGAGGGGATCTCGGATTAGCGGTGGCCAGTCTGAGGATGTCCTCTCGGCTCCCCTGTTGGGCTCCTCTCAGTCTGCGCAACAGTGATGCCAGCTCTGTCTCAAGGGCAGCAAACTGCATCTCCCTCCCCCTCCAAGGAGAGTCAGGCGGTTAATAACAACAGTGACGTTGGCCATGCTTCCTGCTAAGTTAAGCAGCACTTTTTAAACATCTTCACAAAATTCCTAAGCGGCAAGAATTACCCCCACATTTGACAGCTGGGGAGATGGCGCGTAGGGGGGTGTAAGAACATCCCCAAGGTCACAAAGCCCGAGGTGTTAATGCTCACGGTTGCGCCCAGGCTTCCGGCCTTAGGGCCGTCAGGAATCTTAACACCGTGTTCTACCAGACAGAGGTTGGGTGTCCGGGTGACTGCGTGACCCCATTCATCGTCGCACGAACTGACAGCGCCAGCCCCGACACTGAAGAGGCCGGGTGGCCACCGGTCGTCCTGGAGGGAGGTGGCCGATGGCGCCAGCGGGCCCCGGCACCCACATGGGACCCTGGCCCGCGGGCAGATCCTGTCTCCTTCGCTGGCCTCCACAATCCCTGCATCAGGAGGCGCCCCAAGCCCGGCTGGACAGCGTTTGGGTGTCCCTGGGCCATGATGCCCGCCCGGGATGGGTGAACTGGGGAGGGAGGTGTCCCGGCTTCGGCGGGAGACGGGCACAGCAGCGCGTGGGGCTCCGCACAGGGAATCACCATTTTCCTCGCCCTGGTCTGTCTGCTCCTCTGGTCAGAGCCCTGGTCCTGGGGTGGGGAGGAAAGTGGAGGAGAAGCGGGGGGGGGGGGGGGGTGAGGGGGGGCGCCTTGCTCCTGGGCCGCCGAGACCCCGGAGGCTTTGTGTATTCGGAACCGGATTCCCTACCTCTCTTCCCCGCCTCCCATTCCCGCTTTCTTTCCTCTAACCGAAGTCCCAGTGGAGCATCCAGCAATTAGCACGCGAGGCGGGAGTGGAAGACGGCGGCGGGCGGGGTGGGGGCGGCGGGGCCCCCTCCCGCACCGGCGCGCGCGGCCGCCTGCGCTGCCTTCGTGCGCCACCTCCCGGCCGCTCGGGGCCGCTGCGGGCCCGCCGGAGCTGCTCCGAGGCAGAGCTTGATCTCCGTGGACAATAGACAATGGGATTTTTTTTTTTTTGGAACAATGATTTATTTGGGGGTGGGGAGTAGGGAGAAGAAGGAAGGAGGGAGGGAGGAAGCAGCAGTGTGTTTGTCATCGCTTTAGAAAAAAAAAAATCTCTGTTCTATCATTGTTTCTGCATATCCATTATATTGAAGACAAAAGAATCCCGTTCTGGAACAACAAAGCCAAGGGAAATGTTTTCTGTGGCTGACATTTAATTGCGTGCACAAGGTGCTACATTATCCTGGGGAGAGAGAGTAGAAGGGAAGAGGGCACAGCTTCTGCTCAAAAGCCTGACTTTCCTGCCTTAAGATGGGAGCTTTCTCACATGAGCCCCATTTTATATTGCCTCATATTATGCACTACACATAACCTGGTGTTTCTATATAGTTTTCCAGCCCATCACAAGGCTTCCTTGTGGATTATTTTCCGCCACCTCCAAGGTCTGTTCTTTTACAGCTAACAGTGATAATTATGCTTCGCTTCACAACCTCCCTACACAGGGCTTACCAAAAGGATCCTAATTTTTAGAAGCCGATAGGAACCTTCTGAACACTAAGCCCAACCTCCTTGTTTTATAGACCAAAGAGAGAGAATATCTTGTCCCGTGTCACGCAAATAACTAGAGAGGGGGTAGCACAGGGGACCCTGTTTTCTGAGCCCTGGTTTCTATTATGACCTGTTGTTTGATGTCCCCCCCTCCCCCCTCCACTTGCTCAGCCTGGTGGCCCTTTCTGAAACACACAGTGAGCTGTGTTGCCCCAAAATGGTTGATAACTTAGGGTGGTGGTGGGGTAGGCAGAAGTTTAAGAATCTCCGCTTGGTGGCCGTTCCTTTCACTCCCCGACTCATCCCTTCCCCCTCAGTACAGTTAAGTAGGGGACAACGTGAATGTCACCTTCATTTATTTATTTTGTTATTTTGCTATAAGTGAACATGAAAACCTATTGTAACTATCCAAAACTCTCCAGAAAAATGTATTTCCTGGGACACGCTGCATTTGAGCTCCCCCTCTGGCCCAGGGCTAACCTGGGAACTCAAGAAGAAACGCCCTTCATCTTTGGAAATTGTGCTCGCTGGTCTCTTGGCAAAGGTGCTTTGCCCTTGGGAACTTGAATAATATGGATATCTGTCGAAGGTTCATGAAATAAAAACATCCTTGGGGAGATGCAGATAGCTGATCACGCTATGGAACAGAGACAGTTTTCCCCTGCCACGCTTCCAAAACATGCGAAAACAGACGGCACTCCCCTCTGAACCCTCAACTGTGTCACGTAGAGACAGAAAAATCTTCAAACCTTAGATGAGAAGCTCGGTAAACATTTTTGCACATCCAAAGTAAGTCAACCCGTCACAGAAGGCTGCTTATATTAAAGGTGGTTCCGTCTGTTCAAAGCAAATAGCCCAATCTCACAGGCGTCGACAACAAACAGAGGGAGTTTCCAGACAAAAGGCCAGAACATTCCCTGACTCTCTTTAAACCATCTTCTAAAAGCGTAGAGAAGAAGAAAACACGCTTGGGTTGCAAGCAATTCCTAAACCTTTCTGCTGGGTGTTGATACTTGTAGAGCTTGGGTTTAAACAGGGGCCATGTGATACGTTAACAGGGAGCTTAGATCTCTAAATTTCCTAGTTTTCGTTTGTTCGTTCCTTTTATTCCTACCCGTAGTGATTTATCCTGTCTCTACAAAAAGACCCACAGTTCAATGATGTCTTACTATGACGACACACTGACAAACACCTTGCCTCAAGGATTGTTGTGGGAATCAAATGTGTCAAATGGGATGATGTAGGCAAAGGTACTTTTACAAGCCTAAAGCACTCTCTAGGTGTGAGGTATGATTCCCAGCCACTCGAGGTTTTGAAAGTGTTGAAATCATTCCTTGGAGCAGCCCCGTCACTGTTCGGGACAGCTGCGACTTGGGCCATTTTTCAGATACAAACTTAAGGTTACACGTCAGGAGGAAAGCTTGATGTAAATTTGAGGATATTATCTCACATCTTGCTGGAATCTGGTAGATGCTAGAATCCTGGTGACTCACTGCTTCCCCGATGTCCTTATTTGGTAGCATGCAAATAAAAAGGATCATTTTTCAGATTTAGATTTTTCTCAAACCGTGGTGCAAGCAGCTATTTTTGCTTTTGCTTCAGTCACCATTCTCTGTAGTAGAAAGTGTATTTAGAGTTGTAAAAACTGTTTTTTTTTTTTTCATTTGCAGCCTACATCTAAATATGGAATGTAGCAACTCAAGTACTCTCTTGGTCATATACAAGAGTCACCATAATGCAATCCAGTACTGCTGGCATATGGCCCTCACGTCTCTACTTGCAACGACCCCGCATCACTAACTTGACAAGTACGAGATTATTTTTATACTACCTATTTACTTGGCATCTCTCTTTCAGACATCTCAAGTGATTTGCAGATGTTATATAACTAATTCTCTTAACATCTGTACTGCAGAGATGTGGGTCCACTGTGGAAAGTGAAACTTTCGCCAGTCAGTTGACTTCTATATCACAGGTCATGAGATAAATAACCTTGTACTGAGCCCCCCAAAAAGAAACAGTGTTACTGGAGGATGAGCGAATCTTGGAACTCAATTTTCCCCAGAGTTGTTGTCCTTACTACAAGCAAGCCCGCCAGAAAGTTTCTCTAGGGGTCGAAGCCCAGCTTTACTTCCTGCTCCTGAGGCTGGCTGCTGGGTCAGGGGAGTTCTGGATCCATTACTCAGCTTACGCCCAGGCCTTTATACGATCTGCATCCTGGGCCTGACTCAGCAGCTGAGCCGAGACCGGCTTCCTGTGACGGGGCCTTCAGATGTTACTGGTGATGTCTCCGCCAAGACAGCCATTCCAGGCTGGCCACTGCAGGGATGATTTTAGGTCGGTTTCAGTTAAACCACATTCTGGTGTCTATTCCCTTTCTCTTTTATAAAACCTCTCGTAGTTCTTTGGGGCCAAGTCGGTGGCTCTAACTTCTCGGAAGCTTATGTTTACGGGGCCAGATGAATGTGGCTGGTTCTCCTTGTGCCTCTTGACTGTCTTGGCTGCCCTGTCACATTCAAGATTTTATGATGGATGCAAATCTGACACCAAGACCTGGTGAAACACAGGATAGGGTACTGCCCCAAAGTTGCCCTAAGAGCAGGTGGCTGGAGGTAAGAAATAAGGAAGACACTGACAGGTGTTACACCTTAGGAGACTGGGCATATTTTCTGTGACTAAAGCCACCTGCCCTACGTCCATCCCAGACTGGGACTCAGTCAGTGGGGCCTCCTCCTCGGGGGGTCTGGGCCTGCTGCTGGTGGCTCTTCCTCCATTCCCCTCCAGCTCGACCATCTGTACTGAGGACTTGTGCCCTGTAAATTCTTGCAATGTAGGACATGCCCAGTGGAAATGCAAATATAATCATTTTGCATTTCACACATTTATGGTATTTTGGCAATGTTTCTAATAGCCACTAAGGGAGGAGAGTTTATCTTTCTATCTTACATCTCGTAAATCTTTTCCTTTTTTTTTTTTTTTTTTTTTGTTTCTATCACTAGCGTGAATTGTGCTTAGTCCAATAACAAGGTTAAAATTATAGTGCTTTTCATCATTACGGAGATGCTCTTGCCTGTGATGGGGACAATGGTGACATCTGAAGCTTAGCAAATTCTCTCTTTGCCTGCAGCAGGGTGTCATCCGGAAGATAAGTAAAGATGTTCGCTTAGCTGTTCCCAGGCTTTGTCCCAGACCTCTGTTTGTGAGTGCAAACACTTATGGGAGAGGCCTGTAGCTGGGGGAGACTCAGCTAATCTGTGCCTCTGTTCTTCTCCTGACCGAAAAAGAAAAAAAAACAAAAAATGAGGAGAGTCATCTGAGGTATCTGGCAGCGGTGAGAAATCCAGCTGTGTAAATATAGACACAATTTTTAACATCTGAGCCTCAGTTTCCTCAGTTGGGGATAATAATAAATGACTCCTGAGTTCATTGTGAGGGTTTAAAGCAAAAGAATGTGTAAAGAGCTTAGTCCAGCACCTGGCACAGTGCGGGCGCTCAGTAAGTGCCTGTTAGCAGCAGCAGCGACATGACAGTTAATATCACTCCGTCCCCGCGAGACAGCCCTCTGCCCTGGCAGGTCCCTAGGGCTGCTGGAAGAACCGTGCACCGTTGTGGTTCCATACTTCCGGCTCTGGTGTCATACGCCCCAAATCGGCCTCTGCTCCTTGGGCAGGGAACATTCCCCGGCAGAACTGGTGACAAGCTGGTGGAAACTCAAACCCCGGGCAGGCAGGAATGGATGGGGTCTTCGGGGAGCTCAGCCAGTCCTTTCTACTGTTGACCGCTGCCTGTCCTCACGGAGGCGGTCACACGGCTGTGGCTCTCAGCCTGCCACACCTGCACCACGTGGGGGTCTCCGATGGAGGCCATCTGTCGACGATGCTCTCTGCCCCGTGTCAAGCACTTCTGCTGCACGGGTCCTTCTGCCCACACAGCTCCAGAAGGCCAAGACCCACGTGCACAAGTTACCCCATTTTCTGGCTGTGATAAGCTGTTTATTAACACTTCTGTCATACCTGAATTGAGGTTTCATCTTTTCCTTTTTTCAGAAGTATATCTTCATGAGCACTCTCTGCAGTACTCCGTGGTTCTCCTTGAGGCCAGCTTCCAAACGTCTAGGAGATATCTCCATCTCCGTTTCTATCGAGTGTCTAGTTTTTGATCAAGGGTTAGGTTAAGACATTTTCTGCCTCTCCTGGGGTAAGACACAATCCATACAATCAAGCTGTGCTTAACTGAGTTATCAGCCCTTCTCTCTAGAATACAAGACCAATGCCATGCCGACCTCTCTCATTTGATCTCAGTTCTTCAAGGTCCTTATTTTCAAACATGGTAAGACACTCATTCATTGTGGAAGTGTAAGAACCCCTTCTGATGGGGTCTGAGTTGGAGCACAGCTTCCCTTCTAAAGCTTCAGGGTCCGCTTCCTCTTCTTTTTCTGAGTTATTAAGCTCCCCCCACCCCACCACCAATAACTTGCATTTTCTTTCCTAAGGAACCAAACTCCATATGGAAACTAGAGTTCAGGTTCAGTGTTTTTTTTTTTTTTTCCATTAATTCAACAAATATGTACTGAAGATCTAATACGTGCATGGGTTCAGTTTTTTGAAATGATGGCACATCATATGTGCTAACCACTTCCTCCTAATCATGATTCTCCTATCATCTATCTATCTGTCTATCTGTCTCTCTATCTATCTATCCATCCACCCACCCATCCATCCATCCATCCATCCACCCATCCATCCATCCATCCATCCGTCATCACCTGCCTGTGGTTTCTTGCTGGCTACTTCCTCACGTGGACACCTCTTTGGGAACAGCTGACACTAGACTGCAATAGAGAAATGCCTGGAAATGCGCACAGTCAGGGCCGTTACTGAAGCTGACGAAAGTCCATGGACAAGTGCATTGTCAAGGCTCAGATACAGGGGAAACATCTTTGTCTACAAAGCGTGGTACAGCTGACCAGCGATCGATACTCGCAAGATTAAAGGGACGCGCACTACGGTTCCCTTCCCTCCTTTGCAACCCTTCGCCCAGTGGCCACTGAGTTCTGTCGTCCTTTCTTTACTGCACAGCCATTTCTTTCTTTCCATTGCTACTACACGCCATCCTGGTGATAATCTTCTTACCTCACGTCTGATCCACTGCAAGAGGCTTCTCACTGGTCTGTCTACGTCACATCTTTTCTCTCTAAACATCATCTTAAAACGGCCTTCTGATTAGTCTTATGAAAACAATAACTTTCTCCAAACTGTATTGACCTCCAATCCTCCAACTTCTCTGTAGGAAAATGTCCAAAATGCTCTCAGTATGATATTAGAATCCCTTCAAAGCAGATTCCCAACTTAGTCATCTATTTTCCCACTTTCCTGATTAAATTTTATCCTCATCAAATGGTGTCACCCCTCTGCAGCTAACACGTGCTCACGCCACTCCAGTTCCTGGCTTTCTTTGTCCTCCTTGCCTTTCAAATCCTCCCCCATTCGTAGGGATTCGGCTACAAGCCACTCCCAGCTTGAAATGACCGCTGTCCTCGGAACACCCAAGACGTTATTATTTGTACGGTTAATTTCAGGCACTCAACAAACACTATCTTGCCCAGGCCTTGCACTAAGTAGGCGCTCAAAGGAATACTGGATTTAATTAACAGAAGAAAAAAGCAGCTGAAAAGACAATAAGCCAATCAAGCCCTTTTTTATCAGAGAAATGACAGGTCCAGAGTTTTGTTCCTGTGCATGTTGAATTTGAGGAGATGATAGAGAATATGGTTTTTTATAGTCTTATACATCTATAAAGGATCATGTGAGGTCATCTTGTTCAATTTCCTGGCTCTGAGCCATCTAAGACAAAAAGAGATCCGTGACATGCTTCAAGAACCCAGAGATAGAAGCCTTGGGTCTTTCGGATAATTTCAGAGTTGTGTCAACTCTCCGTGTGACAGTTTTCTCACTCATCACTCTCGGCCAATGTCTCGAAATGTCCATTTATCATAGCAACCTCTACAGTGCATGTTTAAAATGTAGGTTCCCAGGTTCATCCCAAAGAATAGCATTCTTGGGTGGAGGCACATGACTCTGAAATCTATAATCTCCCAGGCAATTCTGATACACGTGGTCTGGAGAACAACTACGCTGTGAGAGGAAAAAACTGCATCGATTTAGCATTTAAAATTTTTTTTTTTTAGTTAAGCATCTTGGTTCTAGGACTGTTTTCTATGAACATTACAAAACAGCTGATGAATATCTTTCTTACTAATTCCATGTCCTTACATGAGAATTTTAAAGCTTCATCCCTATGAAGCTCTAAGAAACTTGATATTCCATGCATATCCATTGAGCACCAATGTGCTGGTGTCACAGTTATAAAGAAGAATGAATTAAGTAATAAGGTTAGATAGACCCTTATCTTCAAGAAGCTCACAGTATGGTGGGGAAATGGACGACGATGCTGACGACGGTGCTGACTTGTCCTCTTTCACCTGAAGTTTGTAGGTGTTGTATGTGTTCGTGGCAGTCTAGCAGAAGCAGGGACTCAGGGTCCATGACCCATGACCACGGGCAGGAAGTGGGTATAACATGTCCCCTTGCTCTGCATCCTGACTTTGTGCCTCTAGGGCTAATGAAAAGGAAATGTCATCACCCTACCACTCCAACAGCTTTCCCAAAGAGATGAGCGTTAGCCCGTCAGTCACCCATGCCCTGTCGAACATTCGGAATGACTAGCGCGCATTAGGCATTTGGAGGGGACATTGTTCCCCCGCCCCCTGCCTTAGACTTCGCCATAATAGTGTTAGAGTTCTTCCCCATCGTTTAGATCTCTTTGATTACACCGCCGCCAACACTAAAGGCTGAACGCCCTCTCCATTCACGAACTAAATATTTAGTGAGTACTGCAGTGTGCACGGCACTTGACAAATGATGTGACGAACGTACAGACAAGTGAGGCACAGGTCCTACTCTTAGGGAACTTATCGTCTCGGGTAGAGATATGTCAAGTACATAAATTACATAAATACCCCATCGCAAAGTAGAATAGAAGCAGATGTACTAGGGGATAACTTCCAGCCAGGACTGGGATCGGGCTGGGAGTTTGGGCGGATGGGCAGTGAGCGGGGCTTGCATGGAGGGTTTGGAGAAGTTCAGGTTTGGACATGTCCAGTTAGCAGTAATAGGGGTGTCCTGGCAAAGATGGCCAGTGAGTAATTAGAAAATGAGTGCCCGGAGCTTGAAAAGAGGTAAAGGCAAGAGACACCGGTGGCGTATGAGACTGTAATAGGAGGTTTTATTATCAAAAGAGTGTAGCCAGCAGCAGAAGGGGGACTGAAACACAGAGCGATGACTCAGAAATCCTGCGTTTTCTGATCAGACAGTACTGTGATCGCCGAGAGGTCGATCTTGTACAGTCTGAAAGATGAATTAATATATTTTATTTTCTGATGTAACTAATAAAACACACGTTATGTTTCCCTCTTGCTTTTCTTGGGATGAGCTTAAAACATTTCCATACAGCTTGACCCATGGTCTCTACGAGATCCGTGGGAGACTTTCAGGATCAGGTTAATGCCTCTGTGTCTGTTTTATTCAGCAGAAAATGGAAGGAAGCAAAGATGGAAGGAAGGAACGAAGAGAACAAGAACAGGATGTCTTTTTCATGACACCTGCATTTGTTGATGACAGAGGAAAGCATCCTGTCTTCTGTTTGTGGCTTGGCTGGGTTTCTATGCTTCTGAGAAGTCTCGGTGTTGACGACCCCCTACTCTTGGCCTATCGGATTAAAAACGTAATCTCCAAAACTCTGTTCCACAGCCCTCGTGTGCTTTGCTTCCTATATTTTCTTGTCTTTTTTTTTATTGTCCTCTCTCCTCATTTCTGACATAGGACGTTGGTTCAATGATACTGGCGGCTTGCATAGGAGCAGAGAAAAGGAAGAGGGAGAACCAGCCCTAAGAGGATAACACCAAGTGTTGATTTGAAAATTCCCCTAGGGTAACTGTTATAGGCACATGCAGATGAAAACCATGTGCATAATCCTGTTTGAATGCATTTGTGTCTCTTCGAAAGATCACTTACAGCTGGATACGGTCCTTGAGGAGATCCTAGTGGGATCCTTGCCAGAGTAACTAGTGTATTTTCAAAGACCTTGTGAATTATGTTTACTTACTAGACATCAAGTTCCCTGGAGGAAACTCCCACAACTTAATTTAGGACCATCAGCATTGCAGAGCCTTCAACCAACCTGCCAGGAAGCTAACTAGAATATGCTGCTGTGGAGCTGAAGACGGGGTGAGCCCTGAGCGGGCGCTCTGCATCCCGGATCTGCTCTCAGAAATTCAGGAGCCAGCACGGAGCAGCCGTGGGTGAGAGGTGAGCTAATCGCTTCTGAAACACCCCATTTGGTGAGGCGGGCCTTTGTTTGAGATGACTTCCAGAATAAGAGCAGGTTATCATCACCATACCCCATGGTCTGACAGAGCAAACAGAGGAGCTCCGTGAGGTGAGGAGAGGTGAAGAGAAAATTAGCGAGGCTCAAGTGGATAATTGGAAAAGCAGAGGGCAGGCAGTACATTATGCCTCTTTTACCTCGTTTAGTTATCATATCAGAAGAATGGATGAAATGGGTCAGCGGCTCACAGACGAAAAGAAAAGCAGGATCAGCAAGGGTCGAAGGGGTCCGCTAAGGGACGAGCTCTGCCTGCACTTCCGAGGGCCAGCCCGGGTGGGGCCGCTGTGTCACGCTCAGAGAGGCCAGCAGGACAGAATAAGCAAACAGAGTGTTCTGTGGTTCTCTGGAGGTCTTTTTCACGTTATCGGAGCCTACACCTGTCAGTAGGAAACAGGTTGGGAATAAAAAGTCTCATTGATGGAGAAGCAAATCAAGAAGGGAGCAGCGGAGACGGACGCAGGTCCAGGACTGCTAACGTTTGATCTTGGGGGTCACCTAGCCTCTTTGTGCCTTAGTTTCCTCATGTGTGATAAGGAAATAATAATTATGCCCATAACACTGTCCATCGAAGGCTCTTAGAACCATTCCTAGCACTTAGAAGACAGGCCAAAAGGCTAGCTGATGCACACTTTAGAGCAGGGGTCCCAACCCCCAGGCTGCGGACCAGAACCGGTCCATGGCCTGTCAGGGACCGGGCCACACAGCAGGAGGTGAGCGGCAGTCCAGAGAGCGAAGCCATCTGTATTCACAGCCGCTCCCCAGCGATAGCATCACCGCCTCAGCTCCACCTCAGATCACCAGGCACTGGATTCTCAAAGGAGCATCAGTCCCTGGTGGCAAAAAGGTTGGGGACCGCTGCCTTAGAGCAGGGTTCTCAACGCCCTTGAGGTCATTTTGGAAATTTGGGGGCCTTTTTCTGATTGTTACAAGGATAGGGGGTACTGCTGCTATTTAGTGGGTAGAGGCGAACGACAAAAAATAATCTTATACCTCTCATGACTTTTGAGTCCTACGGGATATTCTCATACATGAAAAACCTGATTAATATTATCAAAACTCAGAACCTAACTCAGTTTTAAAAATTTGTAGGAAACTTCTTTGCATTGTTTTAATGCACACAGGATTTTATACAACCATGTAGATCGAAATGACTCCACTCTGCTTTGTTCAGAGTATTGTCAAGAGTTGTTCACTGTTTCAGAAAATCACATCATGGATGGCAAAAATGACCACCTGTTTGGGCTGCATTTATAACCACGTTGACCCTTAAATGACATGGGTTTGAACTGCACAGGTCCGTGTATATATGGATTTTTTTTCCCAATAAATATGTACAGTACTGTAAATGTATTTTCTCATCCTTCTGATTTTCTTAATAACATTTTCTTTTCTCTCGCTCATTTTATTGTAAGAATACAGTATTCTTACATATATAATATAACATACAAAATATGTGTTAATTGGTTATGTTATCAGTAAGGCTTCTGGTCAACAGTCAGCTATTAGTAGTTCAATTTGGGGGGAGTCAAAAGTTAGAAGATTTTCAACTGCAGGGGCTGGGGGGTGGGCGTCAGGGCACCTACCCTCCCAGTCATATGGTCCGTTCCTGGGGCCTCCCCACGTGGACGAAGCCTGCTGACTTGATCGTGACTTATACTGTCACAATGCACAGTGCCTGAGTGTTTACATATTGAAATGCCCATTATTTTATTATAAATAGCGTTGTGTCTTTCTTTTATATCGGTTAAGGAAGTACGTTGATTTCTTTCCGAAATGTGTGAAGATGACTTATGTTTAATAATCGTATTCAGGAAATTAAAGGGGCGTTACAAATCACTCGTTATAATAAAGAGGGATTAGCTCTGATGGGCTCGAAAACCACAGGTTTTTAGAACCACCCTCAGCACAACCATAACTGTGGCCGTTTACAGAATTGGCCCCTGACACAAGGGAATCGAAACCCAAAGAGAAAGATTATTTGCTACCGAACCCAGACCGTACTCGTTGGAGCTAGAGAGCAACGTAGAAAAATAAATCTGTACGCTTTGGCTCTGAAAGCAAACTGGTAAAGATACGGGCGAGACCGTGGCAACCATCTGAGCTGGAAGGCAGCAAAGATGTCAGCAGGGAGAAGGAGCGAGGAGTCTGACCAGGTTGGGGACGTTCATGAAAAAGGCTGTCATTGCATAAGATTATGCCAATGCAGTCAGAATAGATGTCAGTGCCTGAGACCTTTGAGCGGCTGACCCTGACCTTGGGCTGAAGGGTGGATTTCTCCTGGGTTCTGAAAGGCCACAGAGAGCTGAGTGAGACTAGCTGCGAAGGGTCACTGTGGTGCATGTCTCGGTTGCTTCCCTCGGGTCTTTTGCTTGCCCCTTCCCTACCGTTCTGATCAAAGGGGTGTGACCCCTGTGGGTTGCTTTCCCAAGGCACGGACAGGTCACTGGAGAGTGGGCGGAGGGAGGGAGAAGCAGGTGCTTCTTCCCCTCCCTGTCTGCAGCTGCATAACCTTGCTGGTTCCGGTTACTGCCGGGCAGGGCCGTGTGGTCCTAGCCTGCACCTGGCGATAGCACTCCTGAGCTCTGGAACCCCTACCCTCTCCCATCAGCTCTGTGGCACCGTCGGCTTCCTGCCTTCCCCGTCTCTGGATTCCTCACTGCCCCGGCTGGCCTCTCATCGAAGCCCTTCTGTTTCAAATTCTCCACTGGTTTCCGTTTCCTGGTTAGATGCTTACTCATGCACTGGTCTCCGAGCTGGTCAGCTCTGATTGGGGGTGAGCTGCTAAGGACCAGCATGAGAACACCTTGCTGGGGGAGCTTTGTCGGAAAGCCGGGGGTCCTCGGGGTAGCTGGGCGTGTGCTTGCCTGATACCATCCTCTCCAGAACCACATGAGCTACTGTCTAAGGTCAGAGGCTTTAACAGAGGAGTTGAGTTGGGGGAGATGGGGCTAGCTAAAGAACTCACTAAAATAGGAGAACTTAAGACTCTGGCAGAAAGAGAACGTTTATGTCAGCTCAGTTTAGAAATAGCCAAGGTGCTCTGCGGGGCTCATGAATCACTGAATTACCGGGGCACTCTTGGGCTCATATAATGTTTGTACCTTGTGTCTGGTTTCAAATAGAACAGAGAATAATGTTGAGTGCCTCTAATTTAATATTCCAATAATATTTCCACCACATCGAGTTCCCACTAGGACGAATGTATACAAATGAATCATTATAATTTTTTCCCCCTTACCCAGCTAAGCCACTTGGGCCTCTGCTAAGAAATGATAAAAGTGATAAAACAAAACAAATATACATTATAATGTCATTTAAAAGTAAAAGATTTCCAGGAGATCCTTTGTGTACTGGAAGAGCGCAGGATGCTTTTTTAAATGGCTTTTTGTTTTCCTTTTCAGATAATCACAGAGAGTAATGCAGCCCCAATGATCCTTGCTGCTGGTGAGGTCATCACTTGGCTCCTGCTGACATGTTAAGCAGGTCAGAGCACCCAGGATCTCCCAGGGAGGACAGCCCTGGAGATAGGCGATAAGGCGTTGCTCAGAGAACGGGAGCATTGGGTTTGAATCCAGTGGCTGTACAGACCCCATCAGCATGCTGGAGACGGGGACAGGAGTGTACCTGTATCACAGGCCTTGTAAGGGAGAAGCAGGCCATCTGGGACTGTGTCCTTGGGGGAGGTGATTTTTCATGCAGTGTAATGAACCTGCAATAGGGAAGGACATTTCATTGTGGGTTTTACTGCACTAGGCAATTCTGACAGGTATATGGATACTTATTCCAACTCACAGCCGTAAGATGAAGACGTAGGGAGGAAGCTGCCTGGCTTGCAAAGATCTATTTGGGGAGAAGATTTAACATCAGAAGTGCAGAACAGAGAAGAGCAGAGTAGAATTAAAAAGTCCTAGGGTCATGTACTTATTTGTCTTACCGCGTTCGCCAGAAACAGGTCTGTCACCCAACACTGTGTGGTAGTTTAAAAACACGGCCAACAAACTCCGTGACACGCTTCCCATTAAAATGTGGGCTCCACATCTCCTAACCTGGACTTGTGGGAGGCAGGGGTGGAGGCTGCACATGCTTTGACCAGGAGAGTACAGCAGAAGTCACAAAATGGGACTTCTGGGGCGGGATCATAAAAAACCACGGAGCGTTCTGTTAGCTGGAATACTCTTTCCTAGAGCCTGAAGCTGCCCCGTAATGGGTCTGACTACCCTGAGGCCACCCCAAGGAGAGGCCACCTGGAGGCGCTCTAGTTGACAGCCCCAGTGGAGCCCAGTCTCAACCCGGTCCAGCCAGCTTTCAGACGTGTGAATGAACGGGCCCAGCGGCCAGGTAAGTATCTTCGAGAAGATTTCATCAATGCCTCCACGAAACAGATCAGCCAGCTGAGCCCAGCCTTGACCCTCACATTCATGCGCTACAATAAATGGTCGCTATCTTAAGCCCCTAAGTTTGGGAGTAATGTGTCAGGAGTAATAGCTAGCGAGAACATGTTCCTAACTAGATAAGCCTCTAACCTAGTCCCACACGTGTCTTAGTAAGTTCAGGTCACCACTCAGTAATGCTTCGATGTCAAACAGCCATCGGCGTCTTTTGCCAAGTGCCTGTTGCAACGCCCAGAGATGTGTGGGGTGTGAAGCGTAAGCTCCGGTGTCTGACCTAAAGGAGCTGATAAAATCATAATGAAGTGAGAGCACGTATTGAATGTCTGGTGTGAATGAGGCTGATGGTTCTCCAAGTTGGTGCTGAAACGGCCGTGTCAGCATCACCTCGGAACTTGTGAGAAGTGCACGGCCTCAGGGCCGATCCAGACGTACGGAACCGGAAACTCTGGGAGCGCGCCCAGCAACGGGCCTTTCGATAAACCTCCAGGGGGTGCGGAGGCACGCTGTGGCCTGAGAATCGCTTCAGCAAGCCTGTCGCCTCACTGAGTCCTCACGCTGTGGCCTGAGAATCGCTTCAGCAAGCCTGTTGCCTCACTGAGTCCTCACTGTATCCCGGGGTCCCTCGGCCTGGCTGCGATTGACACGGACCGTCCTGTGCATCGTAGGATGTTTAGCAGCGTCCCTGGCCTCTGCCCACCTGATGCCAGTCGCACCGCTTTCCCCAGATGTGACAGCCAAAAAAGTCACCGGACATGGCCACATAGTCCCTGGGGGGTCAAAAATCACCTCCAGTGGAGAATTTCTACCATAACCGTAAAAAGAAAATAGTATGTTAAAATGTTTGCAGGATCAAGTTTCGATCAGGTGTGGTAAGATATGCAGACATAGGAATGACTGTCATAAAGGAAGGAGTTTTTAGTCACGATTCCCTGGAAATGAGGCGGGGAGGCATGACACACCACAAGGGACCACATGGGGGAGCAGCAGGGGTGGCCAAAGGCAGTGGCGAGCAAAGGAGATAGAGGCCAGAGCTTTTACTGTGGCTTTCGTGGGAAGGAACAGGCATGGCGGGGCAGGCAGGTTTAGGATTGGCTGGTGGGAATGATGTTGGTGGGCGCTGGGGCCTAGGGCCGGTCCTTAGTTGCCCTGGTGATTAGCGCAGGGTCTAGTGGCCCAAATGTGAGAGCCCATGAAGAGGTGGTTGGGGATGGGCTCTGGATCGGTTGGTTTGCCTCTGAAAGGCCTGCCTGCAGGCCAGGCCCTTGCCAGTTCTAGAAAGTAGCCAGCCCTGGGAGGGGCAGTCTCTCCAGAGTCAGCAAGGCCCCAGATGTCAAAGCATCTGAATAAAAAGACATGCTTAATACAGGCAGATACAGTTACTCTATTTTACAAACAGCAAAGCTGAACCCCAGAGAGGTAACCTGCCATAAGTCACATCCCCACCAAGGGATTGGGGGGGGGGGGACTGGGGTTGAAACCTGGGTCTGCTGGACCCCTCCGATCATGCTCTTGCCCATGTGCTGTCCTGCTGCTCATATGGCTAATTAAGTACACATGTGGACATCTATAACTATATAAAAAGCTAATTGACAGACAGAGCAAAGGAGGATGCTGAATAATTTGTACATAAAATAATTACACTAAGCCACGAGAGAGAGAAGAGATCACTTGTAACGGTCGAAAAGGCTTCATGAAAAAACGTGTCATTTGGACTGCTGGTCCTCCCCCTCCCCCCACTTAGAGGTGCCAGGGCCATCGTGCGTGCTGGGCGGGTCTCGAAAGTTGGCTAGAATGAGGCAAAACTGAGGAGAAAGGATAGTCTGAAAAGATGGGAAATGATGTGATCACAAGGCTCAAAGGCAGTAAGTAAGGTGCAAGGTCTGATGAAAACACCAAGTGTTAACAGGTTGCTTGATTGTAGATTAGAAGGAAAGAGAGGAAAGGCACCCCCCACTGGGCCACCCACTTTTAGAAGCTAAATCCATCAGAGGCAGCGCATGGGTGTACGAAACATTCAGCACAATGGACTAAATATCAATGAAATAGCCCCTTCTGAAAGTAGTGTCGTAATTTAAATGCCTGGGGTAGGTGACATTTCGAGTAAGAATTGATCTGGAAATGTCCACTTTGACATCTTGCAAGATTAGAAGTTAGGCTGGGAATCTGTGACCGATAGGGAGCATGCAGCCAAAGAAGTTCTTTCCACTTGGACTGAACAGTGTCAAAGGCTTTGGCAAGTGAAGGTGACAGCCATTCATTCATTTAGAGGTTTCTTAGTGGGCACGCCGCACCAGGCCCTGTGCCGGGTGATCGGGAGTTACAAATCTTAAGTCATGTTAATAAAACAGGATCTCTGCCATGGAGGGACTAACCAAGCAGTGAGCTCCAGCCTCTGCAGCATCAGATGGAGCAGATGAGGGCCCTATCAGTCCAGCCTTTGAAAGGTGCACGTGACCACAAGGCGAAAGTTCAAGAAGCACCTGGAAAGTTCCCGGCGGCACAAGATCAACCCTCTTACACGTCTCCCACTGTGTCTGGCGGGGCAGCCTCACTCCCTGCCATCACGCCTGTCGGAGGGTCTGAGTCACCAGGGAGTTTAACAGCGCATGGCATCACTGGGCCCAAGCCCTGGAGAGGCTGAGTCCCGGGTGAGGCAGCAAGCTCTACCTTAAATCCTCAGTAACTCCATCCACTTTGTTTACTGCTAGATCTCCAGTGCTTGGCCCACAGTCGGTACTTACTAAGTCTTGGCTGAAGGAAAGAATTGAATACGTAGGCGTGGTGGAGACAGGGGAAGGAGAAAAAGTTAGGTCAAGAAGAGACAACAAATACCCTATGACTTCACTCATATGTGGAATCTAAAAGAAAAACAACACAAACAAACAAGCAAAACAGAAACAAACTCGTAGACGCAAGGAACAGCCGATGGTCGCCAGAGGGAGGGGTTTGGGGGCTGGGTGAAGGATGTGAAGGAGATTAAGAAGTACCAATTGCGTTACAAAATAGTCACAGGGATGTAAAGTACAGCATAGGGAATATAGTCAATAATATTGTAATAACCGTGTATGGTGCCAGGTGGGGACGAGGCTAATCGGGGAGGCATCACTTCGTAAATTATGTACCAGTCTAACCACTATGCTCTACACCTGCAACTAATCTAAAATAACATTGAATGCCAACTGTAATTGAAAAAATAAACAATAAACGAGCAAACGAAGAAAATTTAGAAAATAAAAGTGAAGAAGAAACAGCAAGAAGACGAGTCCTTTTAATAAGAGAGGTGGAAAAGTATGAAGTGTGAACTTGGCTTTAACCCACAGTTCTGCTGTATTTGGAGAGAAGCCTCAGGTCTCCACAACTAGAATTACCACTGTCCTAAAATGCTCCGCGTATGGAAAAACCACCCATTTTGTACCTTTCAAATCCCATAGAGGCTCCTGGACCTTCTATTTCTAACCCTCCTCTGCCATGTTCAGAGAGCACAACCCCAAACATTTCTGAGCTACACAAATTCTTTCTCCCACATGGCTCCATGCGCCATTGTTATACACGATCAGCAGTGCGGTGTGAACTCGGACTCCAGCCCGGGTCGCCCTGCCACGTCAGCATCTCTGCCCGGGGGAGATGCGCATGCCAGCCGGAAAGCGCAGGGTGAAAGGAACGATCTCGGAAAAGACGGCGGAGGAAAATCAGGACATCGCACCACGTCAGGCAAATACTTATCAAATATCTGGTCGAAAAGATTTTATCAGATTTTTATAAAATCATTTTGAATGGGAAATGCCATTTTACTCAGTCTCTATCAGGACTTAGGTTTTCAATGCTCTCCCTCCACTTCCAAGCCCTTAAGTCCTTTAAAAGATTCTCAGCTTTGGTTTTGAATTTAATTCACTCTTCTGTTTACACATCTTGTCGGAAAAGGCTTTTTTCTTGTATACTTTTCCCCTTTTTTCCTCACACATCATTTCTGTATGTGGCCTAATTCTGCTTTTGCTTGTGGCCGGCAAAGGGTCAGCCTCTAGAGGTAGGCAGGAAGGTAGCTGGTCTCTAACAGAACCAAGCAGATAACAAAATATCTCTGTCAAATGAACACATCTGCCTCAAGCTTCCCACTCTGATGGGCTCAGCGCTGAGCTCTGATTTGCTCTAGTTGAAAAAAAAAAAAAATCCCCTAATTTCACTGTCAAGATTTTGAGAAGCATTCTCATGGTTTTAAAGAGATTATTGCATAATTTGTTCATGTTTAAAGAATTATATTGTTAAATAAATTTAGCTCTCCAGATTCTAAATGACAAAAACAAGTGAAGTTACATCATTTGAATTATGAAGTGATAATGTCTTCCAATTCTGCCCCAATCAAAAGTGTAACAGTTTAAAGCTTATAATAATCATGTTCAAACATATTCAGATTATAATTACTTTTCTTCTGATAATGATAGCCCGTCTGATTGGATGATTACCTATTTGACTTTGATAAGTCTCAGAGGTCAAAAAAGGGATAATTGCAGACATCTGTTTTCTATGGAAAATATAATCTCAGAAAATAGTGTTTAAAGTGACATCTGCAAATATGTGTTTTAGAAAGAAACTCGTTGCACATTTAAAATCATAGGGAAAAGAAGCAATTCCTAGGCTACTATGTATCACTGTCTTTGTAAATAGAGGAACAACTCTAACTTACTAGTATTCATGTGTGCATAAGTAATTACAAGCAGGCATGATTCTATTTTGTACAGGTAGAATTAGAAATGGAAATAGACTATGAGAAAGCAATTTGCAAGAGTCTATGATATGGAATAATGCAGATGCTTTTTCTCTTCACTTGTGTTTAATCAGTCTAGACATATATAGGTGTAACCATTTTCCTGGTTGTTTTATTTGTTCGTTATTTTGATATTGGAGCCGGAAGATCTTGCCCCTTGGTTTCTTCTTATAGATGCCCTTCTCCACTTACGAGGTAGCTCTTAGTGGAGGACAAGGTTCATCCATGGCTGCCATGATGCTCTCAGTAGAGATCCCAGTTTCTCTCCCTGCAGGTGCATCAACTCCCGCCTCCCCGACTTAGGAAAAAGTCAAAGCCTCCCCACCCCCACCAAGCTAGCAGCTGTATTCTGTGGTAAACAAGGAGAGCTTTCTTTAACGTCCCCTTCCACACACGGTAAAACATCCTTGGTTTTAATTCATTAACTTAGAGTCTTTTCTAAATCATGCAAGACCTGGGTAATGACTTTTGCCAGATTAAGCTTCTTAAAACATGACTTTTTCCATGGAGCTTCCCTTCTCAAAAGCCTTTGGTGGCTCCCAGTGTCTACAGAAAGGGTTTCACACTTCTCAGCGACTCACGATCTTTCGTCATCTGACCTGAACCTGTTTTTCTCAACCTTTCCTTCTGCATGAAACTCTCACGAGGAGTGTTCAACTTTCTTGCTCTAGTCTGGGATTTTAGTGATGCTTATACTCACCTAGAATTTTCTCTGTATCGCCTCTGCCTGTTAGTCTTCGGTTGCTGTTGTTTTGATAGCTTTTGCAGTGGATAAATCATAATCTTTGGCTCATAGCATACTAGTATGATTAATCTGTGCAAGAGCCTCTTGTATATTTATTCATACATACTAAAATTTTACCCAAACCTACTCTGAAATCCTATCTTTTCAATAAGGTCTTCCGCTAGGTGCATGGGGATGATTGTTCTGCTAAGAGGGTTCTTTCTCTCCTCTGAACGCTTACAGTATACGTTAGCTGGAGTCTAGACTACTGCTTGCCTGAAACATCGCGGGCAGCCTGCTACCGCTGTCGCAGCCACAGTTAGCTGTGCCCCGCTGTGTAGCGTGCCTGGCGCTTCGTCATAGCTCCATAGTTCCCTTCCCAGCTTGTGATGCATCTTACCTGTGTCTGTCTGCCCCACAAAAGAGTAGTAAGTTCCTTGAGGCCAGACTCAGTGTCTCATTCATCTTTACATCCCAAGTGCCAACCAAAAAATGTTGAGTAAGTAAGTCATATCGAGCATTTCAGGAACATTAGATTTTGAGACTCTGGGGGCAATGAAAGAGATGCAGAGTTTCAGGCAAGGGCTGGACCTCACCACTTCTGTCCCTTCTGTACCTCTCATGGTGCCCGGCAGAGCGCTGAGCAGAGATCGGTACTCAATAAGCACTGATTGATCACTCGATGTCTCAACTTCTCAGAAAATTAACGAACAATATCTCCTGGGTGGGTGGCCAACTTATCTCAGTCTTTCCCTAACGGTCCCAGTTTTAAAACAAAAAGTTTCGTATCCAGGAATTGCCCTTCGTCCTTGGTAAGCTGGGACAGCCTAGTTAAGAGTCTCCCACACATACCGACAACACGAATCTAAGGACCACGTTTGAAAACTTAACCTGATCTCTATCTGGAAGTGATTTTTAAAAAAGTTTTTCTGAAGAGAAGTCTAAAATCCACATGCTTCAGAATTCAATTTTCAAAATGTTTTGTTATTCCCCCTCCCCCTCCAACTCTAAATTAATACGATCTTGAAAGGTAACTAGGAGATTTCATTTCTCAAAGCGGGTGTTTTCCTGTGGGGAGTTTAAAGAGATAGAACTCAACACAGACTCAAGTCTATGAATTCCGGGCCCAGGAGGAATCGAGTGAGTCTGTCACCTTCCCTTCCGGTCAAGGCCATACCCCACGAGGCTGTAGACCCCTTCCACTGGGGGGTGGGGGATGTTGCTGTGAGTCACCAAGTCCCTTTTGTATACAAGACCAGCCTCTTTGGATCCTCTCAAAAATCTTGTATTAAATCTCTAAAAATTTTCATATTCTCCAGACTGTTTCACTTTTATTTCATTCCACATCCCTTGTTCTAGAGGGAATATTTACTTGCTATTGAAGGAAGTCATGTGGGATATATAGTCAATAATTTCATCAAGGAATAACTTATCTTGGTGCTTTTGGTAGCAAAGGGAGAGAAAAAATTTCAGTCATGTAGCTTATGAGCTTTTGAAGAATATTTACAAAGAGATATTTTAAGACAAAGAGATTATTATTTTCCCATTTTAGTAGAAAAAGCAGCGTAAAAACAAAGCCCGAAACAAAACAAAATGGTAAAGATATATCCAGAGAATGTGATGGCTATTGATTTCTGTATTAGTCACTTAATAAATATCACCCACAGAAAATGCACACTTATGTCTAGAAAAAGGCTCAAATGAGAATTGTCCCGGATGTAACTTATATGATTAGAGATTTGTTGGGTCTCTAAAGAGAGGGAGAAGGTAAAACAAAAAACAAACAAACAAAAAAAAACAACAACAAAACCCTCTTTATTTTATCAAAGATGACTAAACTTCTATCGAAAGGAAATTTTTGCCATAGTGACTTGTGGAACTTTGGCCTACTTGTAATTCACGCCATTTACATAATTCCGTGGTCTCCTTTTTTCTTCTTTTGAGACACTTATGTGAACTAAGTCAAGCTAGCTAAGGGCGTTAAGCCAGGGAAACTGACTTTCCAGCTAACAACTGCCTCCGCTCCCTGAAGTAACTCTTGCTCTAATGGTCACCATGTCTTGCCCAGGCAAGAGCGATCATTTCCCTGCATCCACTCTGCACCCCAAAGCATCTGTTCTTGACAACACAGACAGAATCAGTGTCCAGTCTTTGTGTATGATCGAGTCGCACCTCGCCCCCTGCCCCATGCTGCTTGGATCCTTATGTGGGCGTGAAGTACTCTGAAGACAAAGACCAAGCCCTTAACATGGTCTTCGAGACCCTGTGCATTCCGGCATGCCTACCTGCCATCCCATCAGGCACCACCCTCTCCCGGTCTCTCTCCACTTGAGCCAGACCTCCGTCCAGGTCCTCACACCGGCCCCTGGGCCGCCGCACATGCCGCGGCTTCCGCCGGGGACATCCTGTCCCTCCCATTCTCCACTCAGTTACATCTTTTTATCCCTTCAGAGTTCAGCTCAAGCTCGTGTCGCCGGGAAAGCCTCTCCAGCGACCCTCACCCAGGTCCGATTCCTCTGTGGCGCATTCTCTCAGATCCGCGTTCCTTCCCTGAAGCAGACTTGCGCGAGTAAACAGTCACACTCATTTTTGTGATTAAGAAACTCTATCTATCAACTACACGGGCCATGAAAAAAAAAACCCTTAAGTGGTTGTGGGGATCCGAGGGGCCCAAATAAATCTGCCGGAATTCAGAACCGAGAAATAAGACAAAAGACTAAGGCAGAGAGAGGCCAAATTTTCACCTTGGATTACTACAAAAGCCGATATTCAAGAATGTGGCTTATACGTTTTGAAAGACAAGAGGCCTTCCAAATACCGAGCGCTAGATTTAAACAATATATCCAAATACCAAGTGCTAGATTTAAACAAACTTAGTCAACAACCCTGTACCTGAGCAGCCCTGTCTGCCCCCCTACAGGAGGCCGGGTGACACTTACTCACTTTCTTCTCCCAAAAGTCCCCATCATATTAAGTCACCCTTTCTTCCCTGGGACAAAGTAAAGGGTTGGGGGTTCTGGAAGGCCAGAAGTTTCATGCTGATGATTCTCCCTCCACAGGTGTGGGGAAGAAGGGTGCTCCCCTAACTGTAAAGGCTGACAAAGTGTTTCTGGCGATGAGTCTGCATTTCATCGCTAGGTAAGCTCCGAAGCCTTTCCCAAGCCCCAAACATATGAAATAGTTTCAACTATAATATTCATGGCCCACATTTTCGGTTATTTGGGTTACGTGGGAAGCTTCCTTAGGCAGTGCTACGTTTCCTGCTTTTTAGCCTCCGTCTTTGTCACCTGGGTCCCAGAGAACTGGCTTCTCTACTTTACGAGTCCCTCGTCCATAGCCAGGGCTGGGGAGCAGCAGGTGGCCTTCCCCCTGTTTCCAACTTAGGACCACTTGGGGCTGGGAGAATGTAGAGGTCTTACTCATGCACTCTCCCTGCTTCCCTAATCAGCTTACTGAGGAAGAGCGGAGGGAACAGGCCATGGGAGAGGTGGACATGGAGGCCCTGGAGACACTGGGGAGTCTGGGGACAACTGGGGGCCGGTGTTAGTTCCTTGGTCTCTGACCTCGATTACCCCTGTTTATAGGTGAAAATGCGTTTTCCTGTTTGCATGCTCCCTAGATTGTATCCCTTGCAAACGGTGAGGAAAGGGAGTGTCTCGTATGCATTTAAACAGCATCTTTAATCATCATCAACGGATGTGCTGCACCCTCCCTACAATGTTTCAGGAGAGCGGCCGGGGCTTCCCACGGGCCCCGGCAGGGGCTTTTCTTGATTCTGTGAAGTCTTGATAACACCGAAGCCCTGTAATAACACCGAGCTGCTTCTGCATTTATTCTAGTCTTAGGTTGGAACATTATGATATTAGTTGTTTAAATTTTTCATAGATCCCAAGTTTCAGAAGCGTTCTGAGGAAGTCATTTAAATGCATCCTCCTGTGGGTCTCTAGGCGGGGCATCGACTTGGCTAACAAAGACAATGGTTTTCTGTCTGATTCAGAAAGGTCTTGGGGGGGGGGGTGGGAGGGGCATTCTGCACCCAACCACAGTAATCACAAATTACAAACAGGCATGTGCCCCTACTTTAAGAAAACCTGACTTGGGAAGCCTTGGCAGGATAATTTATTGAGGTGCTAATCTGCGCTTTGTTCTCTGTAATTTGCCTCCGCCGCCCTCCGTCCCCAGGAAGGTAGCCGTTCTATTTCCCTTCTCTGAGAGGTGATGGCATTTACTTGTGCTGTGTTCCTACTGCTTTAGTAGACAGAGGCACAGAGAAATAGGGGCGCGCTTGCCCACGTGCTAATTCTGAAGTCAGAGACCCACTCCGCAAGAGGCGTGCTCCTCAGAGGCAGCCAAACGGCCCTGGGAGACAGGGCCAGGAAGCTCTGTGTTCTTAGAAAACGGCTTTGAGCTCTTTGACCTCTATTTGATCATCTGTAAAATGAAAGATTGATGTAATGACGTGTAGGTACCTCCCTGCTCTTGACACCGTGTGATTATCAGTCTATTTAGTGCTGACTTCTCAGGACAGCTGTAGAGCATTTGTTTAAAGGCTTTTGGGTAGGATGGCCTGCTTTAGCAGAGGAAAAACTGTATACACTATTTGGGACAAACTTATACCAAAAAAAAAATTGTTTGTTGTTTATCTTAAATTCACATGTAACAGGGCAACCTACATTTGATCTGATAACCCTCTGGGGGGCACCTGTGTTCTGGGAGATGGGGGCTAAGTGCGTTTTTACTGTTCACGTCCATCTAAACTGCACCCGCTGTTCAAAAAAACAGGTTTGTATATTTCCTTTCCCTCTGAGGATGCCTCTTTTGTTTCGAAATTGGGCATCTTCGAATGAAAACTATCCCTAGCACAATTTTCTTCAAAACAGATACTGAACAGGAAAAATAGAAATGGGATCTACACATTTTACTAAAGGTCAAAATTTCTAAACGTCATAGAAATCAGAGACCAGACCAAGGACTCCTAAGGCAAGGAGGAACCAGCTGCTCAGCTGCTCGGAAGCACACGCCAGGCATCCCCGATGGAAGTTGTATTTTTCCCCTGCATCGACATTTGTGTGACACAGGAAGGTAAAAGTCAGGAGGTCAAGGGTTTCACTGTATTTTCAATACCACTATAAGCTTCTTTAAAAAAAAAAAAAAAGCCCCTATGAACTTTTTAATTCCTAATTTTGAATCCCATTTAATATCCTATGGTTTAAGGAAATCATCTTTGAATGGAGCCGACTCTGATGACAGAGGTCGGGCTCCCTATGATTTCTTGACACAAACCAGGTCAGGATCTAAAACTGAATGTGGAAAGAAACACAACTTATATTGTGTCCAATTAGCGTGTATTTGACCTTCATGTGAAAGGAGCATGGCCTTGGGTGAAAGGACTCTCTCGCTGATTTATCTCATTTTTAATCACAGGAAGGCACCAACACACAGTCACTCACGGCCTCAGGACTGAATGCTGTTAAAATCTGTGGCAAATTTAGCATCAAATACACCCTCACTCATAACAAAGGAGGTCACTTTACTAGTGAGTACATCTGGGCACAAAATCGAAAAGTCCATTGTCCAGTTTTCATAATTTAGTGGAATTTAAAGGTTTGTGAATGAGCATCACTCCCAAGGCCCTATGTGCATCCGTGTTTGAAGTGAGATTAACATAGTATGATCTGTAGGAAACAGGTACCTTTTAAATGTGTGTGTGTATATGTGTGTGTATGTGTGTGTGTGCATGCGTGAAAGAGAAAGAGCGAGAGAGAACCTGAGAGTAGGGTAAAAGCAATTCAGTTAGCAATGTTCAATTTTCCTCAGTGTCAATCTGATCTCTCTCTCTTTTCATACTTTATAATCTAGAAATAGGTTTGCTTCAAGTCATAGGAAATGCCAAAAAAAAAACAAAAACAAAACAAAAAACCCCAAAACATTTATTACTCCTAATTTGCATCAAGAGATTTTGCTTTACTTGCATTTATAGGAAGGGCAAGTGGAAAGCATTTTGGGGCTAGGAACAAATGCCAGTACGATTTGGCTGAAAAATGCCCGGGCATGGTCTGGCTTCAGGGCCCTTCTCCTGAGGCGCATCTCAGAACAATGCAATGGGCTCAAGCACCTTCTAAGAGGCAGGATTGTCCTGCTGCATAGATGAAATGGTCCAACTTCTAGAAGGAGACAAAAGAAACAAGTTTTGGATGCTTAGCCTTGGTGATGCTCTGATGCTAAGAACACTGGGGTGGAGAGTCTCGTGCAGGGTTGAGCCTGGGCAGCAGGGCCTGGGGCGAAGGTGGAGAGAACTCGGATCGGGTGTGATCTTGCTTAATCGAGGTAAGGCTTTCGCCTGTTACCAGAGAGAAGAGCCAGTGAACTTGACCACATGGTTGTGATTTATCTTTCTTCAAAAAAAAAAAATAATAATAAGATGAGGAAAGAAGGGTGATAAAAAGGGACCCGCTTAGACTCTCTGTAGGTTATTTCTGAATAATGGAAATATTTGAAATTCTTCTCATAATTAATCAAATCTATATGTTCTTTCGGAGTGGAGAAGTAAATGGATACATCACTGATGGCTTGCTGTAAAAGTGCGATCATGCAGATTCAGCACGGTCTCCTACTCCTTCCGACTTAGAACGAACGATCGTTCATGGCGACCATCCTGACCTTTCGCCATGCTCCCGACGTCACGCGGCCAGCTCCACACACGTCCTTTTCCTAACGACCGCAGACGAGGAGGCTGAGGCTCAGAGGAAGCACGCCGCCGCCTCTCTGAGTTCGTCTGCGGTGTAAGCAGCGTTGGACTCTCTGAGGTCTTAGCCCAAGTCGTGCTCATCGCCGTTACATTTCTTCTCCGGCCTCCCACGACAGACACATCCTTGCAATCAGGAACGGGCTTTCTTAAGGATCCCAAGGAGAGAAAAGCCAATTTAGATGACACGAGAAAAACTGTGGCAGAGCTCACCTCTGTCACAGGCAGGCCTTTGAAAACCCCAGGTGACCGAATGGAAATCAACGGAGAATGTGTACTTATTTGATGCGAGGCCAGGTTTACTGCTGTAGTGGGTCAGCAATGCGCCAGGGCCAGTCCCTGAAGGCACAGACTGATGACCGAGCAGCAGGAAAGGAGCTCTTGGTCACTGCATTCCTGGTTGGGGTCATGAAACGCTGGGGCAGTTTGTGAGTGTTTCCGGATTTAAATTTTTTTTAGCTTTTGGCTCACGGAGATGCCAAGAGAAATAATGTGGAAATAGGACTTTGCCAAATTTCAGGAGGAATTCAGATGGGAACTCAGCATTTCCCTTGTAATAAAGGTTAGGGAAAGAAAAAGCCTCCTCCCCGCTCCAGTGGGAAAGTCCGTGCCAAGCACTAACTGCCGTGGGGACGGCCCCACGTGTCAGTGATGCAGGGAGGGGACCCAGGCTGCTCCATGCAGCAGGGCCCGTGACCTCCCAAATCGGTTCCTTGTCTGCACCGTGCGATTAGAATGCCAACCTTGCGCGCTGTCACGAGGATCTGAGGTCATGTAACTCACACCTGGCGCACAGCCGGTGCTTGATAAAGGTAGTTATTACAGGCCCATGGTTTTCCCTGGGCGGGTGAGAGGAGGCTAACCCAAGAAGGAAGCATGTCCAAGGCTGAAAAAGTAAAGGAGGGAGGATGGGGCCGTGGCTTCTGGCCTGTGGGCCCTGCTGTCGCCCCTCCCTCACTCTGTCCTTGTAAGGAGCCACGTGCGGCTTCCGGGAGACGAGGTCTGGTGTCTGCAAGGCAAAGCCGAGCCCAGAGGCGATGCGGCACAAAACCACAGAGCACGTGTCCCTCTGCCGCGCCGGCCTGACCATCGCAATGCCGCGCCGCTCGGAGCGCGGTGTGTGCCTGCCCCCCCCCCCCCCCGTCCCTCGCGCACGGGGGGTCTGAGCCCGCGCGCGTGACTGCCGACAGCACGGTCGGTAGTTTCCGGGCCGGCGCTGGGTGGGGTGCTGCATGCAGGAGGCGTGCTGGGGCCCGGCTGTCTAGGGCGACGGCGGGAGCCACGCGGCCCTCAGGCTCCTCGGGATCTGGACTCTGAGCCGGCTCTCCAGATCTCGCCGCGTGGCAAAGCACTCTGGAAGTGACAGGGAGGAGAGACACTAGCTGTTCCCCCAAAGGGCTCCCTGCTCAGCTGGACGGCCACGTGCACCCCGAGCACGTACACACAGACCACACACACCACACGCATACGCACACACGCACCTACGTGTACCGCGCATCACATGCGTGCACATGCCACACGCCACGTACACACCTCCCACACATATTCCCGACGTCTACAACATGCATGCACACACTACACACATACCTACCACACACGGACCGTGGGCACATGCAACACGCCAGGTATCACACGCGTGTGCACATGTCACAGGCCCCAAACGCAGGCACACGTGCTGCACCACACTATGCCACACACGCATGCCTGCCACGCCCAGCGCAACACACACGTTTATGTACACCACACTCGGACGCACGTATCGGCCCCACGTGATTCTCGCGCGCGTGTGCCACACGCACAGCACACACCTGTGCGCACGCTCCGTGGCCCTGGGCACCGCCCTCTCAGGAGGTGGCCCCAGGATTCTGAGACGGGCGCAACCGTGATGGGTGACGAGGAGGTCTGCGCCCCCTGCCCATGCGACCCCCTCACGCTTCCGGTTCCTCTCATTTCCGTCCTCTAGGGGATGACTCCTGAGCCCGTCTGACGTCATGGCTTCGCAGTTTCGGCAGAACCCAGAGCGCAGTGGACAGTCTGGACGCATGGTCATCTGATGCCCCACGGTCTCACATTCCGTCAGAAACACGCCCAGAAACAGGCCAGGAGCTTTCTCAGAAGATATATAATTTTTGCTGTGGATGGCATGGCCTTCCTCCAGAATCCCGGAGGCCTGAATTATTTTCTCCTGGGAATTGCCATAAACTCCACATGATATCTTTTTATACTAATGACACTTCCAACAGCCTAGGGTCTGCTGAATCAATGGCCCAAGTGTCAGGGCAGCTTGCTCCACACCCAGGAGCTGCTGCAGAGCCTGCTCCTACCCCGGGCCCCAGGGAGAGCTGGCAGTCTTCAGGGCCACCTGGTCAATGGGCTGGAACGGTGTTCCTGGGTGCGGGGTATGCTGTTCCTATCAGGTGCTGCGCTCCCTTTTCTGTGATAGAGGATGCAAGGCGTTGGGCTTTTACTCCGCAGAGCACATCCTGGACCCCTAGAGACTCACCGCAGTGGCCGCTCCCTGACTCTGTATATCGCACCCTCTGGAGGGTGTGTGGCTTCTCCAGGCCTCCAGCGCATAGCAACCTCTTTCTCATCTTTCCTGATCAACATGATCCATCAACTGGGTCAACGTGACATTCCACAGAATGTCCAGGTGGTGCAGATCTCTTGGACTATATTGTAGCAGAGGGGAGTGAGTTTAAAAAAAAAAAAAGCTCTAGAATTATAATGATATTGTTTCTTAGTCTTGTGTTGTACATTTACCACGTCCTGGAGGCTTATTAATCAGTTCTATCAATGAAATCGCATTTGGCACCTCAGCTTCGCTCAGGATTCCTCCTCGGCTAAGTCTGCAGTGGGCAATGGCCATTCTTGAGGACCCACCTGGTTTCTGCAGGGGCTGGCAAATTAAACAGAGATATGTTGGGGACCACCGTCCCTGTATCCTTTAAGTTTGTAGTGGACACGGATTATTACCCCTGGAATATGATCTTGCTTTTGATTTAGTTTTAGCTGGGGACAGGGTGGGGCTGAGGGCAACTTCAGAAGCTTCCATTTGGCCTTCCCCACTGTGACAACTCTTACTTAACAGACCCGAGATCCAATGTGGGGGTCACACCAACGGCTGGGTGCAGCAATTCCAATTACGCACTCGGGGACAGGAGATAGGACTACTGGGTGGATCCACAGACCACCCAGAGGACGCACTGTACAGCAGGCCTTAGCCAAGACTTTAAGTCCGGTCCTGTGGGCCCTGACTCTAACAGTGGGTCTGTGATCACACTTCCGGGTCTCCGGGTATCAATTCCAACTCAGGCCTGGATATCTGGGTATCTTCCTTTCCTCGGCGTATGTAAGTCTCTGGGAAACCGGGGAATCCCCATGGCATAGATGTGTCACTATGCTACAGTGCCCTTCTGCCTAGGAATCCAGCCACCTCCTCAGTCAATGAGGTCCAGATCTGACAATCTTCTCAGGTCCAGGAAGCGGAGTAAATGGTGATGACTTTAACGGGATTGAGCATCCTCTGCTCCCGTTCCTCCATTCGTTCCTTCTTCTGATTCCTCACTGGCTGACCATCTGCTTTGCCCCAGGTCTTATGTTTGGCCATCTCGACCGAGCATGCTCAAAGTCCAACTCCAGGGGTACTCTGCTGGCTCCTGCTGGCTCCTGCTAGCTAAATCTTGCAGCTCCTTGGGGATATAATCTCTTTCTTTTTCGAAGCCAACATACCCTAGCTAGATTACGCTGAAGTTTATCTTAGGGATCTTATTCCTGACAGCCAGAATAAGACGTGGGACGGCTCCCGAAGGAGGCCCCTGTGACCTTGCTGAGGTGAAGACTCCCTGGAATTGGGAAAGAGCTGGCTCTTACTCTGGGGGGACACCTCGGAAAGTTATGAGCGTGCAGGGGGTCTAAAGAACCAAATCCTCGGGAATACCCAAGATATCCTCATCTCAGTTTTTAAGGTCTCAGGTTTTCCCAGCCAGGGCCCTGATCCCATAACAGAGCTGCCTTGGCTAAGCCCTGAAACAGCGCCAGGGCTTCGCGATCCTGTCGGATTTTGAGATTGCTCCTTAACTGCATCAGCTCTTCCACCGCAGGAGGCGAAAGCCTCTGTACAAACCACCAGCAAGGCCCTCTGGCCCCCGCACTGAGCGTTCCTCTGCCCGTTAACCGCGCTCCATCTCCTTCATTCCCCTGCAGGCCTCCAGGCCAGGGCAGCAGCAACGGGCTGATGCCACGTTCCCCCAGATCCTTTAAACGTCTCAGTCAACACAGGCAAAGGCATTCTCCTCCACCCCCTGGAATGTTTGCCCAGGCAACCACACATGAAACCTTCAACAACTGGGCTCCCACCTTGTGCCAGGGAACATCTGTTACTATTAACACATACTGCTCGAGATGGGGTCCTTCTTGCCGGCCAGGTTGCGAGTAACCTGGCCGCAAAACCCCGTCTCATCGCCAGCTTTCTCAGACCACTCCCGGTGCCGCCCGTGTCTTTTGAATAGTAGATACCCACACAGGATGAGGTGTGCAAGATATTAATTGGAGTGAAAACCCATAACGAGTGAAAGAGGAGCAGGAGTAGGCAGGGAGAGCCTTTAGCAAGCGATGTAGGTCTGACATCTATGAAAGAAGAGAGGGAAGAAAGGACGAGTAGGCAGAACTATGGCCCACCTGTAACCAGAGCCAGAACCCACACTGGCAGGTGCAGTAACCACCATTAATTACTCCAAAGCGCCAAGTCATGCTGAGGACGGGGTCTCGGGCATACACTCCAGATGTGCCAGGCTAGGTCACCCCACTTAGAATGCCCATCCCCCCCACTTCCAAGTGCTCCAACCAGGAACAGGAGAATAAGTCTCGATACCTAGGAACGATATTGAGGAGGAGGCAATTCTCAGTCGACCTCCCGTGGAAATACCTAAGTGATTCCTGATTGAAGAGTGCATTGCTTCAGTGTATGCTTAGCAGAAAAGTTCCCTGCATGCATGAATGCAGTTCTCAATCTAATTGCCTAATTACCCAGCCCATCGCCAGGAAGGGACTTGGACCCTGGAGATTCCTCTGGGTACCTGTCACTGGCTGACCAACTGACTGAATTCTCTGTTCAAAACCTTGGAGGAAAGGAGTCCAAATTCGATAGCAGCAAATTTCAGTGGCTGTGTTCTGTTTCTTGGGCTCATGGAGAAATATTAAAGATCCTCATTCTCTCCAGACCACGTCTGACCACTGGGTTCGCAGTTCTAGGATGATGCCATTCTAAGGTTAGGAGGGACCATACGAGCCATCACAAGCCATCATGACCAACACCCCCATGACCCGAAAGGCTGACACCACTGTCACATAGACAGACAGCTCCGACGCCATCCGTATCAGCTCTGGTATCATATTTGCTTCCCTTTCACTGACCTGGACACAGCTAGAAGTAGTAACTGGCCCAGTTTCTGGCTCTTAAAATGATTTGTTTTCCAAGGTTTTCTGTGTCCGTATGTCTGGGTCCTATGACTTGAGAGCTTACGAACTGTGCTTCAATGCAGTTATCAGAATAAATTTGAAATCAAATCGCATCCCAACTTTTCCCGGCCATCCCACACACTCCCATGTCACCATGCAATCAGCGGGCATATCGCTTAGGAAATGTTAGCCACATACCAGTAAAAACGAGGCACAGTCAGGAAGTGTACTTGCTGTTAAGAAACCATGCAATTAATTTCAGAGCGAAAAATAATTGGATTATCTGAGCCATGGCTCTCTTCATTAATGCAGATAATTGGGAGATTTTAGTAGTAGTATTTCCTTCCTTCTTGAAGAACATGCTTATAATGTCACGATGGTTTATACTGGGTGGGAGTTTGTAGGAGCTCATGTCTGGTACCTCTGGTTGGCAAGTAAAGGGTAAAGTACTAGGAAAAATAACCTTGGTGGCCTGAACCATGAAAAAAAAAAAAAAAACCACAAAAGCCCTATCGCCACATACCACCACCCCATGTGAATGTGACATCTGCCACATACTGCCACACTGGGCTGAAGCCGCACAGACGCAAGCCCTCCAGGAGTCAGGGCTCAGGGTCGGGCTGGCCACGTGGGATCTGGCAATGGGGTAACGGAGTAAACTCAGGCAGGAGGAAGGATGCTGAGGGTCAGGGCTGAGGGCGCGAACAGCGCCCTGACAAGGAGACACCCAGAGAAGGCGTCACTGCACCCTGGTCGCTGCCTTGCCTGCCGGCTGCGCTTGGCTCCGAGCGTGCTCGCAAGACCACCTGCAGGAAGATCACCTGAGGAGCTCATCAAGGTGCAGATCCCTGCTCCCTGCCACAGACCTGTTTAATCAGCGTCTTTGGGATACAGGCCCAGGGACATGGATTTTAACAAGTTCCCCGGGTGATGCTTATGTAATGAAAATTTCAGACTCACGGCGCTGGGCACATTGTGTACGATCCGGCAGGGGAGGTGCCGCCTGCCTGGGTGTGAATCGACATCGGACTACGGCAGGGTCATCACGGGGGGCTCCTCGCAACCCCCACTGGCATCAATATTCACCAGGACCAAATCCAAATGGGTTTCATGAGCATGCTCTTTTTGAGAAATGCTGTTCAGAAATCCCAAACCAGCAATGGGCCAGTGTCTCTTAAGGCAGAAAGGCTGAAAATAAGCTACAATTTATTTTCTCAGGACTGGGGAAGGTACAGTGGCTGTCTTTTCTCGCTGGATGTACTGAATTAGAACCATGCAAAACAAATACAGCTCCCCCGGGGCCTTGGGCAGGATTTTTTTTTTTTTTTTTCCAGATTTAATGAATGGCCACGTGCCTGGGTTAGTGGAAAATCACCCCAACCCTGGCTCGTCCTCAAAGTGCAGTGGAGAAGCCTCTCTCGCTGACGCCGCGGAAGGATGCTGACCCATTCCACACCCTAATCTCCAGGCAGAGCAGGTGACATGGCGGGCAGGCCGAGGTCCACAGGTTGTCTGCTCTGCCTCCGAGAACACGGTTTCCCGCCATCCCATGAAATGTCTATTGATCTGAGCATATAGCTGATGTCAACACTGATTGTCTGAGGGAGGCCACTCAATACCACAAGGTCATGATGAGAAAAAAAACCCTAATGATTCACTATCCTTGCACACAAAGGACTGAGCGTTATTTTTCTTCCTTCTTAATAATATGTTTCCGTGGCTGCCGAGTGACTCTCTCCCTGTCGCTGGCCTTGCTGTGGGATTTAGGTCTTACTTTCGCTTTCATTTACCTGCTTCTCCCCTGGCTTAACTTTTCAGATTCATGTCACAGCAAACACCTGCTTTATATGCTCTGGCCCTGCTACAGCCTCTCGCACTAAAGGCTGATTTAACTCCTCAAGAGAGAGCCATTATTTCACGAGCCCTGGGACTCTTGCGAATCGTATTTGCTGGCTGTTAGGCACCATCTCTAGACTGGAATAATGTTTATCGGCGCTTAATTGATTTACTGGCACCTGCCTTGCAGGTGTACTGTCGGGCTTAATGAATTCGTTTGTCGGGTTCCGTGAGATTCGCAGAGGGAACGGGGCTGTGGCGACTCTGCCCGGGCACCGGGCACCGCTGTCAGGAGCCCACGCAGCGCTTCGAGATGAAACGCACAACGTGCAGGGCCGCCCGGGGAAGGACAGGCCCCTGGGGAGAGGCAGGGCGCGTGTTAATAACACAGAGCTGGCTCTGTGCTTACGGCCACTCTTCCCCGAAATTACGACGCGGGCGAAGTTTGGATTCGGAGGCTCCTCTTTTCTCGCACGTTACTTTGTCCCTTGATTCATTCCTTCTCTGCTGCCCTCCCTCGCTCCCCACCTTCCCTCCATCCCTCCCCTTTCTCGCCCTCCTCCTCTTGTCTACGAGACAGCCCTTGCTTGCACCCCGCCGTCAGAAAAAACGCAGGCTAAACCGATGCACGTGAAGGCATAAGTGACGAACGAGGTTAACGTCCCGCGACAGTATGTGAATTTTAACAGGAGACTCTTAAATCTAAGGGGGGGGGGAGTGTTATGATAATGGAAATTCACACGGCAGCACAGAGGTGAGGGAGAAAGGGGGTGTTCGTCCTTCCTGAAATCACAGCACTAGTGACGTCGTTTTGCCTTTTACGTAAAGTTAACGGAGAACCCTGTTCCGTGGCTCACACGAACGAGGCCTCAGGTCCCCTTCCACGTACTCGGGTTGTCAGGACGAGAATTCTCTCTCTGCCTTTCCTCTGTCGGAGCCCGCGCGCCTCTGCGGTTGCAGAAATTTCGTTCTGATTATGTTGGCCTCGCGCCTCCCACCTTGCCCGGGGCACGTCTGCATTGCGGCGGCTTGCACAGTGCCAGGCATCGGGAGGGGACATCTGGTCCTCAGGATCCTTCGCCATCCATGCTGGCCTCCCCCGAGGTGGCCACCTTGCCATCTGGTCTTCAGTTATTGGTTCTCCAGGTGGCTGCTGACTCACCCTTGCTTCTGACCACGGGACAGGTCCAGCTCGCTCTGAGCTACTTCCAGGGCCTCTACAGCATGTCGGTGTTAACCGTTTCCGCCTCAGCACGATTCAGGCCTCGAAATCTCCGAGAGGCTGTCCAAAACCTTCCCCCATCTCTCCGCCACTCCCATGAGTCGACACCCTGTTGGGGCACAGCGAGCATTCTTCCGTGGGATTGTGCCGCTTCTGGGATGCCCGCTGGGAACCCGGATGCAGGCCTCTTCCTTCTCAATGCAGAACCAACCAAGGCGGGCAGAAGGGCTTCTGTCGTTCCTCCCCAGTTCTGCCCCTGGCTGGACCCCGAAAGAGGACACCCACCAGCCTCCAAGTTCTGGGGGATTTTTCCTACCTCCCTTCCTCCCACGCTAATCCTTTACTCTTGAGGCCCAAAATACAAAATGACTGAATGGAGGGATGATCCGAGGAGTGCAAGAAAAGGGCAGACAAAGATTGATTTTATTTTAAAATATTCATCAAACTGTAAAATACCGTGCTAGCCATTGTGAGAGTTATAAAGTATTCTAAAGCACAGGCCTTGCCTGCAAGAAACTTACACACATACGTGTATCGCCAACTACCAACTCAGGAGTCATATAAATTTATAAGGAAAAAGAAGTCAGTTCATAATCGGCCCAAACTTTTTTTTTCTCTATTCATTTCTCTTTTCAAAAAACTGGGACTCCTCCACTGCCAGTGAGAATTTCTAAGTTAGAAGCTAAATAGAATACTGGTCAGACTCTATATCAACAAATATTACTGCAGCTCGAGTCTGTGATTAAACCAAAATATCGAAGTTTTGCCATGGAATTTATTTACTTTGAGCCGTATTGGAAACAAATGAATTCTAAGACCGAAGGATTTAAACATCCTCTTAGAATTGTAATGTCATTTGCTTTTTAAAAGAACCATAAGTTGGAGACTCTATTTCTCATATAAAGAAATGGAGAGCGAGGCCACCCCATGTGGGGCCCGGTGTGGGTAACTATGTCAGGGCAAGTAAGGCCAGCTGCTACGACAACCCCAGAGACTCCACGCCCTAACACAGCGAAGGTGGGTTTTTTACTCACTTCACAGTCCCTTGTTCCCCAAAGTCATCTGGAGACATGGCCTCTGCCTTTAATGCACGGGTCCCGAGTTCACCTGGGTGACACTGAGCTCAGTAACAGCGATGAGAGAACGCAAGATTACGTAGGAGGTCTTCCCGGCCGGCCTTTCAGGTAATACGCGTCACTTCCTCTCACCTGTCCCTGTCCAGAACTTAGTCGCATGGCTCCATCTAACTGAAGAGGCTGGGAAATGTCATTCAGAGGTGGGTCCATGAGAAAAAGGCATCAGTGTGGTAAGCACATCACAGCTTCTCTGCCACATTTGTGAGCAACAGTCTCTGATTGCATAAGGCTTCCAGTGACTAAACAAACCTTTTAACAAAGAACCAGAATCGTTTCGTATACAACGAGAGCTGGAGTGTCCGAGAGGCGTGACACTTCTGTCTGACTTCGGTCCTTCCTCCTGCCCCCGCTTCCGCATCTCAGTCCGCTCTCCTCGGGAGGAGGGGTCGGCGAGGCCTGTATCTGCCCACTCACTGGCAGCACACGAGCGTCTGCAAAGAGCAGAGGCGAGAGCAGTCAGAGGCAGGTTCCCCCTGCAGGTGCTGTGCAGCGCCCTGCCCCGGCTCAGAAAACACAGCACATGAATAATCAGCGCTAATGAATGTCGGCCTCACTGCTGGATTGGCGGAGCTCAGGATGGCGCCGGAGAGGAAGCCGGTAGCTCTGATGGGGATGCGGGGTGGGCAAGGAACGAAGACCTGCTGGGCGTGTAGATGGAGGTCTGTCTGTGCTGGGAGGGTTGTGATGCAAGGTATTTGGGTCTCTCTTGTGCAGTTCAAAGCAAGCCAGGCCCTGTAAAGCACTCACTTTGTTGATCGAAAGGGAATTGTTCTGAGGCAGAAAATGTCAACAGTGCCAGTGGGAATTCTGCGTGTGCTCTTTAGTGTCTAAGTGGCTTTAAGGAAAGGGATTAACTTGGCGTTTTCGGATGAAATCGTCTTGCTTCCTGCTCTCAAACTCATTGTGTGTACAGGCAAGGCGGCTTCTTTTGGACTGGGCACCGCCTCAGGACAGAGGGCTGGCACCTCCTGAATGGCTGTGGCCTTTCTGTCGATGGATCAAGCTGGAGGAGCTGGGTGGCTTAGGCAGCCATCTTCCTCCATTACACACACTTCACAAACCCGGGGCCTGAGGAAGGGACATCTGTGCAATAAGCCACGCTTGCAGAAAAGCGGCAAGGGTGTTCAGGTTACTTCCTGTCCAGGTAGCAAGGCAGTCATCACACCCAGGAGTGGGCTGGGGATGGAGGATGCTGAAGAAGTAACCTGGGCTTTTCCGATGGGGGCGTAGGTGAAGTCGTAGGTGAGGCGATGACTGTATCCGATGAAGGACGTACGGTAGAAAGAACTCCATTTTCTTCCTGTTTTACTTCTAGTACGTTCAAAAACAGGAAGGCATTGAATTCTCCTTCCTAGGGCCTCTCGGCTGAAAAGGAATCCATCTTCAATTCAGCTCCGTGGCTTCGGAGCTGGGGTGGAGCATATGAAATTAGAAAGTATCTTCCCCCGACACCTCTATACTCGTGAGCTTCACAAATATTTAAGCCAACCAACTCTTCACTGCTCCCTACAATCTCCCAACCCTTGTATTTGCCAGAGAAGGTCAAGCTGTTACTCATCGCTTTCTGAGGGATGGCAGTCCTGCGGATGTTGGCTTCAAGAGACGCTGAGAGCCTCCCAGAACTCTTGTCATCAGCACCATCTTCGCTGGCTGGAGGTCGGGGTCTGGAGAGCTTTCCTCTGGTCAGGTCTTTGCCCAATCCTGCCTCGCTTAGAAAATCAAACAGGAGCTCGGGGCTCAGATGTGAAGTCACGGCTACAATGGAACTTCAATATACACCAAGTACACATTTTCCCTGACTGTCAGCTGGCCAGGGAATTACATAATCACTCTTTCTCTGAGGAGTTATATTGCTAAAAAGAAGCCTAATTGCCAAAAGCACACAGAACACGCTCTTGATTTGGATCAGTTGTTTTTTGTTTTTTTTTTAGATTACAAAACTATGAGACGTGGTCATTGCATCTCCTGACCATGGGAGGTCATGGGGTCTTTCATTCCAATTTTTTTTTCATTTTTTTCTACCCTCATCGATGATTTATTTTGAAAGCTACTCTGGACCAGGGGATAAGTTGTACAGGAAAGGAGATTCGTATTGCCAAAAGGTATTGAGGAAATAATGGTGCTTTGAGATTCTCGTCTTGAAAGAATTGAAAGAATTGAAGAATTAGTCAGGAACTGTGGATTGAATTTTTGGCATGGGCGCTGAACCAGTGTAAGACTGTGGAGAGTTAGCTGCCTATCCAAAGGTTTTCATTTCGCCACTCATATGTATAATTCTTAGTTAAAATGCACTGAAAATAAGGCAGATACTATTTCTAGACCTGAAGTCATTCTAAACTGTGTCTCCAGCACGGATATTGTCCTTGGTGATAATCAGGTGATCTGCTAAGATTAGAAGGGGAAACAGATCAGCTTATGTCATTCACAAGAGACCAAAGTGAATATCAAGGGATGACGTGGAGGTAGGTGTTCCTACCCGTGTTGGGTGCGGGAAGCCAGGAATGGAAATAGACTTCAGACGCAGTTACCCAGTTGAATATTTAAATGTGTCCTCATTTGACTGTGCGATCACACAGCCAAATATATGCAAGGGCGGTTTCCTTTACAAGAAAAACGTAAATGAAATGTTCAAAGATGACATTAGCTCAATTTTATGTTTGAAAACTTAATTGCACCCAAGTGAGAAGATACGAAATTAAAGTTCTCACTGCGACAATGGAGCCTTCCAGTGTCTAGTGACGAGGAGGGATTTTTCCACACGCTGGAGCTCAATGTTATGTGGGCACCAAAACCTCGCCTGGGAAAATGCCTGCAAATCCATGACCGCCTTTGCCAGGGCTCGAAGGAAAGCTTTATTCAGAGATCACGCAAAGAGCCTGTACCTTGAGAGCGACACACGGGTGTGCATTTGGGGTCACACCAAGTAAAGGGGTGACAGAAAGAAATGACCGTTTCTTCAACGTCCTCCCCCTGGCTAGGTGCTTGTCCAAATGCTATGGAAAAATCATTTGTCCCTGCGTCTTGTCTCCCAAGGCAACCCCATCCATCCGGAAAGGTGAGGCGAAGCCCGTGTGAGTGAAGTGACGCTTTGAGCCCCGCGGTCCTGCCCGCTTACTGCAGCACGTGAGTGACTGGAGAGCCTCTGATGGGCCGTGGTGACCTTTCGGGGATTGTGGTTGCGATGCTGACCTGCGTTCTTTCCTTTAGAGCCTTCTGGAGCCTTGGAAATGTGTGGTATAGCTTGTCCACGCCCAGGTTCCTTCCTTCCTCCTGTGGGCTTGTCCCCCGAGTTCCCGAGTTCAGCCGGAGCTGTGGAAATAATACTAGGAACTCTGACTGTCTCTGTGAAACACCCACCCGAACGCAGGGAAGGCGAGGGCGAGCTCGGTCTAGTCAAACAGAGTTCGGAGGCCTTTCACCGAGATGTCTCTGACGGGGCTCATCCTTTCCCACTCTTCTCTGCTGCACGCACCATATGCACCAAAGGAGAACACGGCCCGCACGCCTCGGCTCTCTGCTGTGGGTCTGTGCGGTCAACCATGAGTCCACAGACTCTCACTGGCCAACTACCACAGTGCCGTCCTTGTCTCTTTGAGACATCGAGGATGATTAAAACACGGCCCATGCCCGAGAGGAGCTCGCTGTGCAGACCGAGGGATGACACACGTGCTGAGTCCATGACGCCAGCCTGGCTGGTGAGTGCTGCGAGAAGCCCCGTGCCACGGCCGCCCGGGTTTGACGGGAGGCCTCAGGGCAGCAGTGGCATTGGAGCTGGGCCTGGAAAGGGAAGAATGTGACACCCTGGCATGGTGAACCATTGCCAGGATGACAACAAATAAAGAGGAAAAATAGGCTCTTTTTTATTTTTTTTTAAGGGGGAGCAGCGGGCAGTGAGGTTGCTGGACATTCTGAGTTTGAAATGCGAGTTGGAGACCCCCGTGGAGCTTTCCGAGCAGGTAGAAAGTTGAACTCGAGAAAGTTGAAACTTGGGATCCTACGTCTGCACAGCGGCCTGCTGGATACTGCGCGCGGCCCAGGAGCTGAGCGCTACAGGGAAGCGGTTAACTCTGGGCGACAGACACCTGCGTCTTCAGGACTTGCAGCCCCGCCATAGACCAAAACACAGGCAGAAATTCAGCTTGTCCTCCGCAGAGCTTCTGAGAAAACTCAGAAACTTGGGGAGACCCCTGGCTAGGTTAGAGAAGTAAGGTTGGCTGTTGGTAGTCGATAATTTGGGGGACATTTTGGTGCAGTGATCTCTATGAATAAAAGCTGATCTGTCCCTTTAAGTTAAAAAAAAAGAGAGAGAGAGAGAAAGAAAGAACACTGCATTTTGCTGGTTAAGGCTGACATCACGAGTACCCCTCTTCTCTTCCTGCTGTCTGGTGGACCCTTCTTCTCAGAGTGATGTAGACATGCATTCTAGCCCTTGTGATTCGTCCGAGCTGTACTATTATAAGAATTATTGATCACACAATCCATTAGGGCACAATCCATCATAAATAATTTATCTCTTCAAGCATGAGCTTGTCTCTGCCACAGATGCCATCATCTGAAGGCTCCCCTTCAGGAGGTTTGTGCTGGGAGGAAACAAAACAGCTGCCTCGCAAATGTAGCTTAAACTCGCAAGGGCCAGGGAGAGGTAAAAATAATGCCTGAGCAAACGTCAGGTCAGGCCCGGAGACTGCATTCTGCAGGGGAGGGTCTGTCAAAGAGAAGACAGATCTGAAGTTTTTCAGACCAGCCTTGCTCCCACAGAAAGCCTGCTGTCCTGACAAACAGATATAAGCCTATCTTCCTAGCTGAGGGAATTTGTTTACGCAGCATATCAATATTTGTCGAACACCCTAGAGCAGTTGCTAAATGTTATAATAGCCGGGGGATGGGGAGCCAGAGGGTGGAGGGGCTGAGGGAAGGGTAGAAACAGGCAGCATAAGGACTAGTAGACATGGTCTCGTAGCCGTGTAGACCTTAAAAGCGTCTGTTGGTCAAATCAAAAAGCGTGTGTGATGAAAACTACAAGATCTCTGGCAAAAACAAACAGACAAAGGCGTGCCAGAGCATCAAAGCTCAGACTGCATCTATGACTTGCTGAAGACATATGACAGTACGGATACTCAGATTTCAGGCTTCGAGCAGGTTGCAAAGGAGGAAGAGCCGTATAGACAGGTGAGTAAGAGGGACGCTGTGAGCAGGGGAGGCAGATGGATGTGCAAAGTCTGCATTTGGGAGCTCACGAATCATGGGTGCCAGCAAACAGTCTTCAGCTCAGACAGAGGGTCCATCGTGTGAAGCCTGAGAGTCACACGTCAGGATGGTGGAAGCAGGCTGCTGGATTACGGCTTTCCAACACAACATCAGAGTCAAAGGGGCCTTTTTTAGGGTAGACAAGACCTGGGGAAAATTCGTCACCTTATCTTCCCTTGGAGTCTGAGCTCCCTAGAACTTCCCTGCTACGATATGTCTTGCAGAGGAAAAAATCATTAATCTCTCTTCTAATATGTTATATGCTGACCCTCTGAATAAATCAGTTGAGACAAGAAAACAGCCCAAGTTAGATAGTTCACTATGGGCAATTCCTAGAGGAACTCACCCCAAATAGGCTGGAAAGCACCAAGAGGAGACGGCGAGGCAGAGGTTAGTAACAGCTAGAGCTGGAAATGCCAAGGGACAAGAGCCTGGACCTCTGGGAGGCCAAGGAGATCACGGCTGGCTCCCCGGTGGGAGCTGGGGCCACAGAGGAAACACGGACACAGCAAGAGATGCCCTCCCCCACGACTGTCCTAAGGCTAGCGCTGAAGCCCAATCGACCTACAGCTCTCTGACCCGGGATGGGAGGGTACAGCTCACGGGGAGCTGAGCAGGAACTGACCCAAGCCTGTGGCCACTGCTTCTCTGACTCGAGCCCAGAGGCCCAGCTAGCCCTGTGCTGTCTGTGAGCCCCTCTTGCTCCTCAGAGACCTTGCACACCCCAGAGGAGAATTCTTGGCCTGCCTGAGACTCTCAGGCCTGATTCGAGTAACAGATTAAACCGTACCCACGTTTTACCAAGGGGACTCATGCCGAAGCATCCCAAGGCCCGGCAAATGCCTGACACCGCTGTCCCACGGATCCTGTCCCCAGGGAGATGCCGCTTAGTAAACTTTTGGGGTTGTATGCCTTTCCATTCAACAGTTCAAAATGATTTCAAGTGACAGTCATGATTAGGAATGATGATAAAATGAAAGAAGACTGTTGTTCTTTTTCTTTTTTTTAATCCCAAGAAGCTACTGCTGATGCATATATCACATTGAGTTAATATAGTTCACTTAATACGATTGATCAACCAAGGGCAGATGGCCTTATGGAGACGTGAGCCCTGCCCTTCTGCCAGTTTAGTCAAGGCCAAGAAGAGGGTGTCAGATATCCGCAGGAAGCAGGAGCTGCGGCGGGCCCTGGGCTGCGCTGGCGGAGCGTTGCGTTTTCAGAGTGGGATGTGATCATCACTGCACTGCTCATCTGTTTGGTGCTATTGCTGCAATTCGCTGGTTCTTAAACAGAGCTTGACAAAATAGGCCTGTTGTTCAGCCAGGTTGCTAATTGTGCTGGTAATTAAAAATTGGCAGTCCCGCGTTTGGCTCATGGTCCCTACCTTGAAACCTTCCAAATCGGCGTTTGCCTTTCACAACGAGCAAAACACCTGCTCGGTTTCTCCCACTCCTTTTCTAGGATTTTCGAATGCCACTTAGCGGATGCTTTCACAGAGCCTGGTATTTCATTCCGAGAGGCTGATTGTGCACTGCCGTGAGCCGGGCTATACATAGCCGGGCCCACCGGAGGGTGACCTCTGAGAAAGTCCCAAGGAGCCGAGGCACGACTGTGCTCACGGCCTCATGTCTCTCCCCTGCCAGGCTCCTCCGATGACACTGTGTTCTGTGCAGACTTTCTGGCTCTGGGCGCCTCAGTGCTCGTTCCTGGAGGCTAGGGCCGGTGGCAGTCTAGGCTTGCAGGCTTGTTTACGCATGCGCGCTCATGCACGCACACCCACTCAGAGGTAACGCGTCATCCTTCTCTACTTATCCTCCTGCTGTTTCAGGGGCTCTGAGAAGTGCCTGCAGTGTGGAAGGAGTACCTGCAAAGGTATCATGGGATGTTCACGCTAAAACGGCTTCTTGATGCCATCTTCCCAAGGCTATTGTTTTACAGGTGAAGAAACTCAGAACGAGCAGGTGAAGAGTCGTCCAGCGCTGGCACTGATCCCAAGCCTGGCGGACACTTCCGAAATCCTCGTGAGGTGACTTTCTAGAACTCTGTACCTGCAGCTGGAACCTCGCCTCACCAACGGGCCATTTCCCACCAAACGTCCTTCTGAATGGAAGGCCCGAACACAGCTTGCCAAAGGACCGTTCTCAAGTCCCAGCCAGGGGAGTGACAGGAAGTGTGTTGGCGAAGAGTAACTAGAAAGGTGATTGCACCCCACATCTCTGGCCTCCACCAAGGACCACCTTCTGACATATCCCTGTCACCTCTCTGTGCTTGAGCAATTGGCCGTCCTGCTGTGCACTCTGGTCACCTCCTGGGCATACCCTTTTATAATCGCCACTTTACACTTCATGGACAAGCTTGACGCCAGTACCCACAACATGACTCACTCTAGAAAGACCCGAATCGATAGATCCAAACAAATCTGGGCTTTACCATTCCTTCAAGTGTATCCCCTCATGATAATTTACCCATGAGGAGAATTAATCCCATTCCAAAATCTTGAAGAGTGATGAAGATCTTTCTTAAAATTTCTTTGTTTTAATAAAAAGAATTATTCAGAGGTGCCTGTTGCAAACTTGCTACAAATCCCCTTCTCCATTCCTTTCTCCCCAAATCCCACAGCTCATGTCATTACTCAGATTTCTCTTTACCTCTCTTCCAGAACCCCTAGCCCAGGCTGCCTCTCTTTCCCTCTCTCCTGCTAGCCTCTTGGGTCCTGGATGTTTTCTTTGCTTCCTTAGGTGGCTCTGTGCCTTTTCCTACGTCGATCAAGTTACCTCACCTCACTTCTCCCAATTCTCCTTTCTACCCATTTTCCTGACCAGCACACCCACGGCCATAGGAACAGAGCAACTGAGAAACTCACCCTTAAAATGCGGGGAGAGAAATGGTTATAAACTCTTATACGTTAACACTTTTTCATCCTGCCACATGAAAAATTAAGTCCAATTGATCTTCAACTGGTTGTACTTGGTTGGGCTGCCCCATTATGGAATTCCTAAAGTACTAAAAATAATGCAGTATTACTTAAAGGATCCCTAAATCGGATGCTTCCCTATTTCAAATAGGCTGCTCCTGCCTCTCAGACATGGAAAATACCCAGCCTCTCCGCATGGCAGCAATGTTCCCAGGGTGCCATAGTGGGTGCACCCCCAGCTACCTACCGGCAGCTGGCTGAATTCCTATTTCACAAGGTTATGGTCAATCTTAAATAAATCACAAGGAATGATAAATCCTTCAGGCATCTTCACTTCATGTGCAAACGATCTGCGTCCTTGTTTACATGAGTGAGAATTCATCGCCGCAGCAGCGCCCTGCGGGCTCAGGGCATTCAGCACAGGTTGTGGCATGGGAGGGACTCTTCCCTCTCCCTCTGTCCTGGAGTTCCGGCCTTGGACCGCGATAGAAACTTTCCCCCTTCCGAAAGCATTGGGGAGTAGCTGCAGGCCCTCTCTCACCCTGTCACCTCTTCCCGCAGAGCCAAGGAATACCATATGCGCTTCCGGAAGCTGGAAGGACTAAGCATGAGGGACTCAGTCCTTTCTCCCTTTCTTTTTATTTAGAACTTCCTGTCTGAGAATGGGGGTGCTGTGCTCACATCCTGCCTCTTGGCTGGCCAGAGCCTACCTGCCGGTAGGGCTCGGTCTAAAGACCGAGCTCTTACTTTGTTCCAATGGAGGGACACAGTAGATGAGGGTGACATGCTGTTTTGCTACGCATGTATAGCATACATATGTGTGTACGTGTACACATGTCTGCAGAGCCAACTTCCCTTAGGTGACGTGTACAGTTTTAGACATGGGGAAAAGCATCAGGGAGTCTGACTGGCCACAAGGCAGCTTTACTCTTCAATACAGCTTCATCACTAATAAAACATATTTTAGAAACATCATTTGTTTGATTTCTGCAACTGTTTCCCAGTAGCACTTGGAAAACTATATCTGCATTCAATTCAATTCAATTAAACTAATATTCAACTACCTACCCTATAAATACCCCGAGGCGGAGAACAAGTTAACTCATTCCCATGTAATAAGTGAATGAATCTATATCATGCAATTAACATCTCCCAACTGCCTACCAGAGCAAGTCTAAAAAGCCAAGAGAAACAGGAGGGCCACCCTAGATAAGTTCCCTGGATGACCTTGAGCTCCACGATCCAACTTACAGGGGATTTTGTCTCAATGTTGGATGCCCTATGCAACTTCCTCTCTCCTCCAGGTGGACCAGGGCATGTGATGGTAGCAGCTCTGTGCTGTGGTTAAGGGGTGACTCAGGGTCACCCTGGAAGATGGTGGGTGGGTCACTAAGTCTTTTTTTTCTTAGATTCCTTATCTGGGAAATTGGGACAATATCCATATCACTGTGGAACGAGAGAATTGTGTAAAGATCTTAGGACAATCTCTGGCAGGTAGTAAGCCCTCAATAAATGTTAGTGGTCATCATCGATGATAATAAAATATTTTTTCTGTCACCAAAAATAGCCCACAAGGATGCATCTTTAGAATGTGTCAATGAGAAAATATGCTTTGCTTTTAAAATAATTTTGTTTGGCAAACATTTTAGTAGGAACACTTTATGTGAGAAAAAGCTATATAGCTTTCTAGCAAATATGAATTGGAATTTACTTGCTAAAAAAGAGAAATGCCATTTTTATTGCTTTCCGCACCCACGCCATCTGAAGGAACATTTCTTAACTGCTTCTGCCCAAAGACACATGTCAGACTTCAGATCTAGTGACAAGTGCCTCCTGAAAGTCGACGTGGGCCCCTACATGGGGGCATTTCTAATTTTGAAATGAGCTACGTGGTTCAAAAGCTCCGTGCTTTCCAACAAGTAGATGATTGATGAGACTTTCTCGTTCACTGATCAAGCTTGGTAAAAAGGAAAAAGAGGAACTAAAAATACCGTTTGGGCTTGAACTAGGGGCACGGCGAGTGAAGGGAAACCCAGATTTGCATATGTGATTGCATAAATACACATTTAATTGGCCTTTTGAAGTAAAATTATCCTTAAATCTAGGGATTTTTGTTGTCTTATTTCATACACATGCCGTTGTTACTACAGAGAGTCTTTGCTGATTTTTTTTTTTAACTCAAAATATTGGTTTTGAGTTAAAAACGCCGTCTAGGAATTTTGCGACCTCTGGACTAGCAAGGAAGTAACTCATTTGAAGGTCACGTCAGCCTTCGCATGAATTTTCTGCAAAACCGAGGTGACATTTTCTATGTTAACTAAGTAAAGGTGACATAATAAATGACGGTCATTTAGGTTCTGTCCCTGTCCTCCGGCTGAAACGTCAGGTGAAGGACTCCTCAGAGGACCTCTCGCTGAGTCAGCCCCCCACCTCCTCACGTCGAGGGGCCCTCATGTCACCGATGCATGCGTCCCCAATCGCTGCATTTCTTCTCGAACGAACAAATAAACTCAGCCACTGACCCGAAGTTTATCCTGCAAGCAAAAAGTTATCAGACTGGAAAGGTGGACTTTACACTTAGCACATGAGCGGGTGTGGAGAGTAACAAGAACAGAAACGTCATCTCTTTTCCTGCAAATCTTCCATCCGTACCTGAACCTGAGAGATGGGAGTCTCAGATCCAAGGATCTAAGCTAGTATCCTGAGGGGAGGTCGTTAAGTTCAAGGCCATTAAATTCAAGTAAAGCCAGGGATAAAGGCAGTAAGTCATCGTTTCATGAGCGACTTGGGCCCTATTCTTCCTGTGCGTTGGGGATTCCAGTGCTTCCCATGAGTGGGAACTCAGCCCGTAACAGGGGCCATACTACGCTGGAGAACAAAATATCGACAGCGATCCTCTCTCTTGAGTATGAATCTCAGGAGACAGGCAAGCAAGAGCAGCAGATACGGAAATTGACAGAGAAGCCGGCCAGGTGTTCAGGAGAAGAGACACTAGTATCAAGAGCAATGAGACGTTGGTCTTGGAGAGCAGCGAGATGACCAGGGCTGCAAAGTCATGAATGTCCCTCCAATTCCCCAGGCTCGGTGGCTGCCGAGATGGTTCCCCGCCATTGCCACTTCCCCCCCTTTTTGTCTATTCTTACGATAACGCCCTACTGCCAGATGGGTCTGAGTCCCTCGAACCCAAGAGAATCAAACACGGGATCACACTTCCTCTGAAGAATCTGAGGGCGAGGTGTGACAATTCCGTGTTCCATAATTTATGGGGGCTCCTGAAAAAAAGAACCTAAAACACCTCCTGAAAAGAACGTGACCTTCTTTTGTTTCTCAGTGAGTGAAATAATAAAACAATGCAACCTCTATTCTTCTCCCGGATGTCAACGGACATTCCTTTTCCAGGGGGAGGTTACCTTGGAGAATTGGTACAAAGTGGTAGACTGTAGCGTCAGCATGGCTACGAATACCTCGCATTGACTGAGCAGTGCCTGGGCCAGCTCTGCGCCACGCTACTAATCTAATCCTCACAAGAACCCCTTGATATGGGGGTCGTCTTATCCTCTCCCCTCCCCCGCCATTTTTTTTTTTAAGTTTCAGTGACTAACCAGAAGTCACACAACTAGAAAGCGGGATTCAAACTCAGTTTTAACCCGAGAGCTTGAGCTCCTAACCAGTGTGCTGTAATAGGAGCACATTTTTTAAAAAAAGACATTTCGCCCAGTCTCTAGATAGGACGCTGTCTGTCCCTAGTCATGCCTTCCACCAGCAGGTGCAGCGGCAGCCCACGGCCAGCCCGTAGGCCCTCCCAGCGACACTCACGCAGTCTGGTGGGACCATGGTGTTCCCTGGGCTCCGGTCACTCACTAGGGATAATCCTCATCTCTGAGCTCTTCGAACACTTCAACCTAGACTTTTACAGGTCTCTACCTGGCTCTTGCTTTTCGCTTTAATTTCTAAGAGAGTCCTGGCTTCTGGCCTCACTTCCCCCGGGATGAGAAGAAATGCTATCATATGATTTTATTAGATGAGAGAAATCGGAGCGGCGTAACATGCATGGCAGCTTGAAGACAGCAGGCTGCTGTGACCTTCGGGGGCGGCGAGAAATGTACCGAACGCAGAAAGCGAGTTCCCCGCGCAGCTTTCTAACTCATGTCATCTGATGCAATGGCGTCTGGCAGACGCTCCGGAAAATGCAAGGCAAAATGTGTTATCCCAGAACAATGCTTGTTCTCAGCCAGCGGCCGTCCTGGTGGCAGAAACACCAGCAAAACCCACACCTCTCTGCCCTGCAGCGTCAGGCCTCAGGGACCTCTCATCCACGCGCCAGCACCGGGCCTCAGTCAAGAGAACCGAATGGGAGCATTGCCGCAATTCTCTCAGTTGTTCACTTTGGGGACATTTTCATTCAGATGCTTCTGTGTGTCTCACAAGTTCCTTCTCACAACCTCAGTGGGAGGCCGGGTCAGGGGAAGGACAGCTTCCCAAGTCAATTACCGCTTCCCAAGGAGGGAACCCAGGACCCAGCTACAGATTCACAAACACACTTATTCTTTAGTTGTTTGTTATGTACATACAAACAACTCAATGTTTTCACAGAAATGTGTTTGCTTTTACACGCACCTTTGCAAGAACATTCCTTCTGCCTGAAAGAGTCAAACTGTGCCTTTGTTTCGGCGTCCTAATGGGAAAAACTGACAGAGACCAGGAGAGAACACGGGTTGTCAGGGAAGGGGTGGGCAAAGGGAGCTTGTACTGGGGAGGCGCAGTTTCCAGAATCACCTGGATAATTCATTCAAAGTGCCTTTGCCCTGCTGCCTCTACCACCCCGCCCCCGAGAAGGAATCATTACCAGTGAGAGCATATTCTCAGAGGCTTCGGAGTGGAAAAAAGATCTTGAATCACGAGAATTCAAAACATTTGCAAGCAAATCAGAATGATAACAGGGCGCTGGGAGCGGCGTCCGTCAGCGGCAGGTATGGTTCTCGGCCCGTTAAGGTGAGCAAGCAACATTAAACCTCTGTTTCCTAGAAAACGAGTCCGCTGGACTTTGTGCCCCACTCTTTCCAGGCTCGTGAGAAAGTATCATCTCCGTCATTCCTGGGGGATTCCCTTTCTCCCTGAAGGTCACGTCAGGTGTCCAGCGTATTTTGCAATGTGAAGGTAGGTGATCTGTGGAGGGGGAGAACTCTGCCACGTGTCATCTGTCCCACGGGTTTCTGCTAAGATTTCCATTGTCTTTGGTCCTAAGGGCTCTTCAGGGCTGGTGGCACTTTCTGCTTCCAAGACGCACCTCAGATGGGAACCTGCCGTGAGGCGGCTTAGGGGTCTGTGTGCCCGGGTGCGCGTGCCGCAGCATTTCCTCTGCGGCTCCCGTGGCCTCCGTTCTGCTCCTTTCCGAAGCATCCCTTAAAACGTTGGTCCGGGCGTAGAACTGGTCTGGGAAAGGTTCTTTTCTTTCTGTTACCCTCTTTGCTTCTTCCTGTAGACCCGGACGCTCTTCTTTCTCTGAAAACCTTCTCAGTTCTATGGGTTCAGGCTTCTGGAAACCAAACCCAGAAATTCTTGGAAGTTACTTCTTCCTGTCCTACCACAAACCACCCCTGAGGCGATGAAACACAGAATCGGCTCCAAACTTGAGTAAGAGAAACATACAGAAAGGAAAATATATATGCTGACTGAAAATACGCCGTTGCACGTTTATGCACTCTCACTGGCGACTCCCAGTTCTAGTCCCCAAATACACTCAGATGGTTTTGGACTGTTGCAACAGTCCTCCCAAACTTTCCAGATCCAGTTAATGCTGACGAAATTTAAATTTTAAAACATAAACGAGGTTTTGGTTAAAGGTCAGGGAATTCAGCACTTATCAAAGCATCGTTCCCACCCTTACAATAGGATAAACTTCAAATTAACTTTTCTTGAACCTACCAGAGAACTAATATCGCAGGCAAACAACTAACTTAAAACTAAGAGGAAGACACAGGCCTGCAGGGAGAAACAGGATTCAAGCCTTTGCTGCCCTGAGACAGATGCTGCCCGAATCCCCATAAAAGCTGGTAAGAAGATTAAACTAAAAATGTTTAAAGGGTTGCTAAAGGCCAAGTGTGAGCTGGCATGAGAGTGTGAAGTCCCAGTGGGCTGCAGACATAGGAGGGTTCACACCCACTTGTGGGCTTTTCCTCTGAGCACACAAGGTGCTCACAGGGAGGATCAGGGAGAGAATCCTAAGGAAATATCCAGAAAGACGCTATCAGGAGAAGGACAGCAGCAGCTGCTGCCTAAGTCATACGCTATAAACGGTGGCTGTCATTATTGTCACACTTAACTCATTGGATTGGAAGCACTCGTTTCCTTATTTTACTTTAGGCTCAACTGGTCTATGGGCTCTGGGAGAGCAGGGAAGGTCACGTCCCCCCTCCCATACCCACGGCCCTGAGCGCACAACACTCAATCAAAGCGTTTTGGAACTGCAGAGAGGGAATGGATTGGAAAATCGTTCAAGAGCGAGCAAAGAGGTGACGACCAAGCAGAGGCACAAAAATGAGTTGTCTTCACGTTGGAGTGGAGGATAGTTCATATCTGTACGCCACCTTAGACCAAACCTCTGTACCCAACACATTTTCATCTCAAATGCATTGAACCAATCATTCCTCATCGTTACTCTGGGTGGACCACTCGTAGCGATTGCAAAACAGACCCAAACGCTAATAAGCAAACCTGCTTTTAAAAAGTCTTACCTGAGGTGCCGGGAATGTTTTTGATCTATATCATATATCTATAACCTTGCAATTTGCACACGTTATTATATAGTGTTATACCTCAAAACAAAATTCGCAAAGCCCTTTGCCCATCGTTTGCGATCCTCTCTGACGCACACTCGCAAGATCACCAGTCCTACCAGCACCGGCCTCTCCCTGGTGCCTACAGACGTCTGCTCCCAAAGGCATCCTGTCCTTATGCAGCAGGTAATCACGGAAAATCTCTTGTTTACTCGCTTTGAACAGTCAAAGTCCTCAAGGCTTCCGAACACAGAAGCTTTTTGTTAAGGAGCACCCAAAATTCATGTTCACGAAAACTATCCACCAGAGGGAGCCAACATAGCCAAGGAAAATAGGAACAGACTGACCTTAGCAAGCCAGCGGTCAAGTTCTCCAGACAGGGACTGCAGGCTCCAGGGACTGCAGACTCGACAGGAGCAGGTATCCAATTTCTTGGTTCCTAGGAGAACATGTGAAAACTTACTGGGGTCAGAGTGAATTCATGGCTTTTTTTTTTTTCTCGTCAACAGTAGACAAGTTTTAATAATAAGAGGCAAGTGACTTTGGAGGCATTACCACTAATAGACGCCTAGTAAGGATGTGGTTCCAAAAATAAAGACGGCTCACCTTTGAAAATCACTTTACAGATAAGAAAGAATATTCAGGTGGAGAAGGGAGTGCTGGTCATTTTTCTCCTTAATATAAGAATTTATAAATATAGTTCCTGCCTGTTAATGTCCATTGCATTGCACCGCATTGAGGTAGGACCACCAGTAGCATGTATGCAAATTAGAAAAAGCCACACCTGTCAGGTCTGGGCATGGCGTGGCGTGCAGAGCATGGGACAGGTTTCAGGCCCCGCTTTCCCCACCAGGCAGCTCTGTACAGGGACAACTGCACCTCTGTATGTGGTGGCGCAGCTCTGGGCAGCGGTGGCCTGGGTGGTGGGCGGGGAGGAGGTTGTAACTCCCCATCCCCCTAGTTCTTTGATAAGAATGATGATATTTACTTAACTTCATGTAAATGTAGCTCCAAGACAAGTTGCCCACCTGCCCCAGGGTCCAGTCAGAATCCTGACCTGAAGTTTTTCCTACGGCGAAATTCTGGATCCAGCATTAAGCTACAGAAAGGAACATTTTCTATCCTGTTCTCCTCTGCTTCCACTACCTGGCTGGAACGGCCTCCTATTTTCCAAGGTGCCTTTTTCTTTTTAATGTCCAATTCCTGATCATTTCCCAGCTCCTGATTTTTGTAACCCTGAGTTTTTCTCCTTGGCTAAAAATTTTTTAGCGGGAAATTGAAATTAGATATTTACTTAAACCCCTTGCATGTGACTCCTTCTCAGTTCTTACCTCATTTGACCTGACAACGGCTCCAGATTTGAAAGATGCCCATAATTGGACCACTTCCTACTATACCTCCACAGCTATCACTGAGGTCTACGGCCTCACCTCTTGCAAGTCTTCTAATTCACTCCCCTGATTCTATGCTTCCTCCCCTCCCTGTCTCCAACCAAAGTCCATTTTCTTCACTATAGTCAGGGTGACTCCAAATGAATCTAAGTGAGACCATGAAGTTAAGTAAGGTCCTGCCTGTGTCGCACCTCACAGAGTGAAACCCAAGGCTCGAAAAGGTCTCTGAGCTCTACAGGGCCAGCCCCCTGCTGCACTTCTAGATGTCGCTCGAGCCTCACCCTCCTTCACGCACCTCCTTTGGACATGCCAGGCCTGCCCGCACCTCCAGGTCTTTGTACTCGCTGGTGTCCATCAGGAACGCGCTGCCTTCAGATGTGCTCACGCTCGCTCCCTCAACTCCTTTAGTCTCGACTCACAGGTCACCTTATCAGAAAGGCCTCCCCTGACACGCTATATTAAATAACGCCACACTCATATCACTCTCGGGCTCCCTGACCCTGCATTATTTTCCTTCCTAGAACTTCATGGCACTTCTCTCCGTCGTATGCGTGTGTTTGGGGGTGCATGTGTTTGTACATACATATAGTGCATGTAATCATGTATGTATGTGTGACTGATCATTGTCCGTCTTCCCCTCGATGAATGTAAGCTCTATGGTAGAAAGTATTTTGTGTCATTCATTATTATATCTCCAGTGCCTAGGAAAATGCCTCGCAAATAGGAGGTATTAAATAAATATTTGTTGAATGAATCTAAGCAGTCGATTTACGAAAAGTTACATGCAATATATAAAATAAAATATGTTAAGACTTGCGTTAAATTTGCCTGTGTTGCCAAAGCAGAATCAAGCATCTTGAAGGGCACTTAAAGAAGTACAATATTTCCCCTTGAGGCACAGTGAAATCACCCAATGTCTGATGAACGCTGGAGTGAAACCTGCCATCTTTGTGCTCTGTGAGTAGATTTCCTAAAGGGAACTGGGCAAAACGGGAGCGACTAACATTACCTTGGCCTTGTGTTGAATGACAAAACATTATATTTACTACATGTTTGTTTGTTTTTACCAATTGCTATCACATTCTATTACTAAAGAGGATATGCATATGTGTTATGTGACCATTCAAATGAGTATATTATGAATATCATGGTTCAGTGTTACAGAGGCTTAAGAATTCAGGCTGATGTCTTATGAAGAAATGTTCATCAGTGAAGTCCAGAATTGTTTTTCTATTGATCATTCGATCGCCAAAGTTAATTGTTTAGAAATTCTTTGATGTGAACTGTTAGCTTATTAAAGTACATTTACTGAAATGGAATATGATTTCAATGACATATAATTTTTATGTACTTGTGAAAACCAAATAGATAAAATAGGGTATAATTAAGAAAAAATTTTTACATAAAAAACCACACTAATAGCTAACCCGGTTAGTAGCCTGAAGAAGAACACAAATCTAAAATTTCCTGATATTTCCTTTCTTACGTATTTTACCATTTGATCTTCACTTTAAAATGAACATGGAGAGGTAAAGATACAATAGTATTCAGACTGCATATTTTAATGCCTGTGTACTATAGAGGCCATGCACTGTGGTGGGTGGAATGTGGGCTTTGGCCTGTCCTGCCTACACGAATCCTGGACCCTCCTCTGCCAAGCCCTGGCTGTTGGGTGAATCATTCTGTCCACGCATTTCTGTTTCCTTATAAGGTCGTTGTTGAGGGATAATGAAATGGTTCTAGGTAAAACACTTAGAAGAGTGTTAAGCATAGAATAATCACTCAATAAATACTAGCTATTATTATCGGCTACATACAACGAAAATGAAGTTCTGTCATAACATCCACCTTTGTAGCTAATGGGTTGAATTAATCCAATTTGCACAGATTTGTCAAAAATATCCAAATAGTTTCACGTGAAATTACTCCTAAGGAAAGAGAACCTTTTACACAGCAGAGAAATGCTCGGCACCTTCTTTAGAGATGCTGGTTTCTCTCCAGCAATCTACTGACTACACACACTTCCAATGTCATGACTGGTACTCAGAGCCCTTGGAAGTGTGTCCTGGGTTATGCTTAGGAAAAGCTCTGAGCTGGCCCACAGCAAACACTGGCTTCTAACATGCTTCATTATTGATATTGATATTTTGAGGACATGACAAAGGGATGAGGAGAATCCTAATTAGTTTACTAATTCTCTTCACTTATACCTTCTTCAGCTCCATTACCCCAACACCCATTAATACCCGCGCGTGCACACACACACACACACACACACACACACACACATTTATGACCCATATTCCCCACTTGAAAAATAGATGATTTCTTTTACAAGCACATTAACCTTAGTGTTTATGCTTTTGAATCCTCTTTTAGGGAAGATTATATTATTATAAAGATTTGTATCCTTACCTTAACCTCATTTCTAGCCCTATTAATTCTCTGAGACATGGTAGATACAATGCAAGGTCCATTCTAGCCTTATTCATTCTGTGATACATGGTAGACTAGTCTTATGTTGAATTTGACATTGTAGAGTATATTAAGATTTCAGGTAATTCATTCAATTCACTCGTTCATTCTTTCATGTTATGGATAATTTTTTTTCCTAGTTGGATTTTCTTAATCGTTTTTTTTTTTAATTGAGGTAAAATTCACATGACATGCAATTAGCCATTATAAAGTATACGATTCAGTGGCATTTAGCCTATTCCCAATATGGTTAAACCACCACCTCTCTCTAGTTCAAAACTATCATCATCTCAGAAACACACCCCATGTCCATCTAATACTCACTACATAGTCCCTCCTCCACCCTACCCTGTTTTCTGCCTCTATGGACCTGCCTATTTTGCATTTATCATATAGAAAGGATAGTATACAATGTGACTTTTTGTGTCTAGCTTCTTTTACTTAAGTTGTAGCATGTATCAATACTATGTTCCTGTTTACTGTTGAACAAGAACCCCATTATGCTTATATATCACAATTTTTTTATCCATTCATCCTTTGATGGGCATTTAAGTTGTTGTCACCTTTTGGCTTCTATGAAAAATGCTGCTATGAACATTTATAAACAAGTTTCTGTATGGACATATATCTTCATTTCTCTTCGGTATACACCTAGGGATGGAATTTCGAGTCATACGTGTCTAGGTTTTTGGGGAAGTGCCAAAATGTTTTCCACGGTTGCTGCATCTTGTACATCACCACCACCAGCAACGTACAGAGGTTCTCATTTCTCCATATCCGTGCCAATGCTTGTTTTACATTTGTGCTGTTGTTTTTACTAAAGCCCCTAGTAGGTATGGAGTGGTAGCTCATCGTTGCTTGGATTTTCATTTTCTTAATGATTAATGATATTAAACATCTTTTCCTGTGCTTATTGATCATTCGTGTACCTTTTTTGGAGAGATGTCTGTTCCTGTTCTTTGCCCATTTTAACAATTGGGTTGTTTTATCTCTTTATTGTTGAGTTGTAAGAGTTCTTTATATATTCTGGATATTAAACCCTTATCAGATGTAATTTGAAAATATTTTCTCTCATTCTATATGGTGCCCTTTCACATTCTTAATATTGTTCTCTAATGCACAAACGGTTTTAATTTGTATAAAGTCCAATTTATTTGTTTCTTTTGTTGCTCACGATTATGGCGTCAAACCCAAGAATCCATTGCCAAATTTATGCTAATCCTCAAATTCGTATGGAACTGCAAGGAACCCCAAGTAGTCAAAACATTATTTAAAAAAGAAAAACGAATACACATACTTCCTATTTCAAAACTTACCACAAAGCTATCACGATCAAACAGTGTGATACTGACATAAGGAGAGACATATAGGCCAATGGAACAGAACTGAGATTCCTGGAATAAACCCACATTTACGGCCAAGATTTTTGACAAGGATGCCAAGATTGTTTGATGGGAAAAAGAATTTTCTCTTCAACAAATGGTGTTGGGACAACTGGATATCCCAATGCAAAAGAATGAAGCTGTACCCCTACCTCATTTCATACACAAAAATTAACTCAAAATGAATCAACGATCTAAACATAAGAGCTAAAACAATGAAACTATTAGAAGAAAACAGAGTTCAGGGTGAATATTTACCATGGATAATTTAAATCCATTCCAGTTAAAAGTGAACATCTTCTCCATCATAACTTTAGCCCAAACTGTGGGGATGACAGCAACACCGACTGACTTGAGTTTTATCTCTTTTCATTCCTGTATCCATTAGGATAGATATTTCATGAAAAGCGTCCTCGAAGGCAATCAGAAGAAGCAAGGAATCAAGCACCTAGGCGAATCCTAACAAAAAGGACAACTGGCTGTGAGTAACAAAACTAAAACCTAAATACACAATTTAAACCAAAGGCAGCTTTCGATTTCTAAATTCTTTTTCCAGGTGGATTAATTCTCCTCTTTCATCCCCTTCACTACCCAATAATTTCATTAGGAGTGCTTAAGAGCACAGACCCTGGATCCAGAGGGCCTGGATTCCGATCACTGAGTAGTCACTACCGCTTACTCAGCTGCGTGTCTTTTATTTAATCTCTCTCTATGCCTCATTTTGGACAAGAATATAAGTGCCTACCTCATGGACTTGTTGCCTAGCACACAGTAAGCATTTGTTAAGTGTGTGCTACTATTTCTAGGATTGACAGAGGATGGATTAGGCAAGAGATATATTTTTATGCTTCTTAAAGTACTGGTCCATGATTACAAGTAGAGCTGCTAGAAGAAGTAACTCATGTGACCATTATGATCACATGCCTTGTAGACCTCCAACTACAGGAGTGCGACTGACCAAGGGCTCAAGCCGCTGTGCTCCCAAACCAACCACCCTGTTTGCAGAGGCCTGACTTCCCACCAACGCTCCCTGCCAGGATATACCATCACAGGAAGGCCAAGGAAACCCGCTCCTGGGAGGCATGGGAGCCCTCTTACGGTCAACGTCGGCTCGAGTGCTCTTTGACAACCTTGCTGAAACTTCCTTCGTCTGAAGGACAAGCGAGACCATCCACCCTTCTGCTTCTGTGTCTTTGCTCTGGGTCAGTCTTGCACCATGGTCCAATGGCTCTCCCAGGCTTTCCGGGGCTTCCTTCCTCTTTTCTCTCACCCTTTTAATCCCATCTTAGTGTCTGATTCTTAGAGGACTTGGACCAACACAGTCTGTCATTCAAAGCTCTCTTAGATATGGCCTCAACCTATATTCCGCCACATTTCCTACCTCTAATATCCCCTTCACTGAGAAAGCACACACCACCTGGCCATCTGCACTGACTGCATACCATTTGTCATTAATCATGCATCTCGAATGTCACCTTCCCTAAGCTTTTCTGGACCTGCCAGCCAGGTACGCATTTTCCCTTCTGTAAACCTCCAGGACTTTTGCCTTTGAGCTTTTTTATAAGCTTATTAACAGCAATAACTATTTCTTACTTTGAACCCTCCACAGTCCCCAGCTTGTACAGAACAGGCACTCGATATTTGTAGAATATAATTGGAAAATGAGGAGAAATTCTAATCTAGTGAATCTAATGTTTTAACATTCAGGATTTCCAACAGCTCATATCCATTTGGCTTGATACAGCAATAGTGAACTCAAAAAACAAAAAAAAAAAACTACTGTACCAAAGCATTTAGGGCTGAACGTGACTCTAGTAACTCACTTATAATATCTGCTTAAAATTCTTCATTAAATTTGGCTGATTTTTTTTCCTAAAGAGAGGACATGAAATTCTCAAATAGTTTTGGGTTTGTCTATGTATATAAATGTGGACTAGGGGACCAAAAAAAAAAGAGTTGTAAAAGAATGCTTCCTCCTTCAAAAAGGTCCCTTGCCCTACAGGCTAGCAAGGCTGACAGTCCTCCTTTGGGCTCTCTAGAAACAGAGAAGGGTGGTCCTGTATTTTCATGAAACTTCACAGGGTGAGGAATATACACGGTAATATGAGCGGGCACTGATGAGCTCAACACACAGAGAATCATATTTCCTCACATACGCCTGATCGTCTGTGGTCATTATTGTGGTTGACATTTATCCCAGTGCATGTTATTCACTTTTAATCCTTACCACAAGACGTATCCTTGTACAGGACGGGAAATTGAGGCTGTTTGACCAAGTCATGATGCTAGGTCACTGACCAAAATCCTTGAGAAGTTTATTGTAGGTGTCTAAATGACACGCTTATCATATAAAATTCAATTTCTTTCCCCAACTTTACCCTGGTGCTTTTTGGGGGCAATGTTCTTAGGTAACTCAGCCCAAGGAAACTGTCGCTGGATCGAAGGCAAGGTTTGGCTTCTAGCCAGGGTACAGCATTAATACAGGTAAAGGGCTGTGACGCTTTCACTTTGGTCTCTAACCATTTCTAGTTAAGAGTGCAACTTAACTAAGTAAGAACTTCTCAAGTGGAAAGCCGGAAAAGGGCGTCTAGTGCAAGGATCAGGTAGCACCTGCTCGGACACTCATTTATTAATGATTTAACAAGGGTGATCACATGAGACATGAGACAACTGTCTCCCTGCCCTCATTTTTCTAACAGACCAGAAAAGCGAACAAGATGGACGGGTCCAGCATAGGGGAGGACAGCGCCTTCACCAATGTCCCTCTTGCAGACGACACAGGTAAGGGAGAAACTGGTGAATTCCAAATGATGAAAACTTAGCAACTACTCAGTGGTTCTTTAAAAAGACAACTTCTACTGTTTTTATTACAATGGTAAAAATGTTCATGGTAAAAAACTTGAAAAAATATAGTTCGAAAAGAGGACAAAAAGATTTTATTTACGAGTTATTTTTTTTTTCCTTTTTAACTGATTATTTTGAAAAGTTCCTTTGGTTGTACTACATGTACTTTTAAAAAATAAAGCAACAAATAAAATTATAAAATGTTCATTTCCTAAAAGCTCAGGAAACATGACCTCAAAGTTGTTACTAAATGACCTATGATATTGCCATATCAGAGTCATCTCTCTGTTTTGTAAAACAATTTGATCATTTCTGAAAAATGAACTGGAATATATTGCAATTCGCTTTAAGAATTATTTCAGTTAAGTCTGGTTTTTACGCAAGGGCAAAGTTTGCTAAATTCAACTCAAGAGAAGAAAAAATTCTAAAATGCTGAGGGGAGGATAATTATCCTGGAGAAGATAACAATGCTGAATTGCACAATGTTATTTGGAAACACTTCAAGCCTATAAGTACCTACGTCTTGGGTGCGAGTGCGTGTGTGTGCATGTGTGTGTGTGCGTGTGCATGCCTATGTGTGTTGGTGTGGTGGTGGTGGTGGTTTGCGTCCAAATTCTTTTAGCACAATCCTAGTAAGGAGCCAGCAAGACAGCAGCTAAGCAATGGGGGTTACTGATTTTGATTAACAGAGAGCAGAGCATGAATATTTAACATCAATAGCTCTTTCATTCAGCCACACTTCTGCACTTTCTCCCTAAATGCTCAGATTCAAAAAGCCTCTTCCTAAAGTGCGGCCAGACAATTAGCACAAACCACCAGCCAGCCGGAGCTAAGCTTCCTCTCCTGGCACCGCACAAACACGCTGGGGCCTTTGGAAATCAAAGGGAGAATTGCCAGCTTTGACTAAGGAGAAAAGGTACAAGGTTCTGGGCTGCTGGAGCAATGGGATCCTGTCGGCCTTAACATGCTCCCACCAGGGTGTTTTAGAAAGTGACAGAGTTGCAGAAGGCAGCGAAGGAAGGAAACAAAGACCGGAGGGAAACGTATTTCTCGGCTTCTGGGAGGCCCGACGAGCGCGGCGCCTGGGGAGCCCTGCAGGCCGCGCGGGGTGCGGCTCGCGCGAGGTGCGTGCTGCCCCGGCCTCGCTCCGGCCTCGCTCCCGCCCGCCACTCCTTTCTCATGTCCAGGCATGGTCTAGGCGACAAGCCTTTCCGAAACCACTCTGTCTCCTGGCGCCTCAGCCCTGCTGACACCCTCCCGCCTCCAGGGCAGACAAAAGCAGAAGAGGGCAGGGGGCTTGAAGGCAGGGGTCCAGGCCACCGCTGGGCGTTCGGAGGGGGCCCCGCTGGAGGGCAGAATGCACCCGCGCTGTTGAGCGGTCCTCCGTTCGCTGGCAGCCGAGGGCGGGAGCCACCTCCTCGGTTAGAGTCACAGAAACTTACAGCACAAAGGCTTAAAGGATGATCCAGCTCGGTAATGACAGGCCACCTGAGGGACTGGTACTTACTTGGCTGTCTCAGTATTCCAAAACGCTAAACTAGAAATTGTTCATATACTTGTAACGAGAATAAACTGAAATGTCATGGTTTCTGGCTTTTGGAGATAATTTTATCGATCTGATAAAATTGACTAGTTTTTGATTAGTTTGCTATTGCTTTTGATAAATATAAATAGGAAAACCAATGATTAGGAAGTAAATGCAGCCTGTTTTGTAAGCATCTTTGAGTCTAAGAAAGAGTAAAGCATTAAAAGGGGATGGCTTATATTAAAAAGTTTAGTCTCTATATAATATATATTATAAAAGGTTTAGTCTTAATATATATTACTATATAATGTATACTTTTTATGTATCATATATATCATATACATAAATATACACATCTATGAAAAGGAGACCCAGAGAGGTTAAGACGCTTACTTGAGGCACACACACACACACACACTGGCTAGCTACATTTTGTGTTTAAACCTGCTAGACATGGCGGCTCTCATGCAAGAAGATTCACTTTTACTTCTGAATATACAGTCAGGACACAAGTATGCTGCTGCTGCTGATTCCGTGTGTGGCTGTTTTAGACCCAGTCACTGTCCCCTTCCTCCCTCCCCTCCCTCAGGACATGGTTTCTTGCCTTAGTCAGATGATGGCAGGAGAAAGGAGAAGGGAACATTTGCTAACCTTGGAAAAAGGTTTGGGAAGGGGACTGAAGGCATGAGTTAAACTCTGGCATGTCTTTGGATTTAATTTATTCAGGGGATCCTACTTCCTGTTTGTGTGGGCCAGGAGAACTGGCAGTGACAGCAGTTATTCAAATCACAAACCAGTTGTGCTCCATACATTCATTTGTAGGTTAGTCCTATGGATTTCAGACCAAATATCTCCATGGAAACGAGGTTATAAAAGAGTCAGGAGTCTAGCTGGGCTTTAACCCCACGGTTCCCAAACTGTGTGCCAAGGTGGCCCAGGGATTGCAGCAAACCCACAGAAGTCCGCGGCAGGGGCGTGGGTAGGGGGTGGGGGTCTCCCCCTCCATCAGTCACTGTGAGACAGACTGGCTCGAGGTTGTGCACAATTCCACAATGATTGAGCTACATTTCTTTCAGTGACATCGCTTTCGACGCTGGGTGTTCTGTGGTTGTGTGACAGAGGAAGTTCGCTGTAAAAATCAATGAAGACCAGATAATGAGGGCCTCCGTTTGAGAAGGCTGGAGAAGTTGTGATGTGCCCGAGAGGTGCACACACCTCATAAGTAATTGTGTTTATTTAAGAATGAATTTTTTAAAAAATTGGGATTTCTTTCAGTTCAGACGTAATATTTTTTTCAAAAGTTTGCTTGCTCAGTTTTAAGGACCTAAGTCCTTATTAAGATGGTCGGCCCTAAATAGTTATGTCCTGGAATTCTGTAGCGTTTTCTCTTGGCCTTGGAGCACTGAACAAATTACTTAGACTTAAGGGCACTGTGAACCAAGGCAGCGTGGGGATCTCTAGTCCAGGCTACACCGTGGCTGGACGGGCCTCCCCTCTGGGTGGCAGGCGAGCACTGGACAGTACTGATCTCTCCTTTCTTCCTGTGCGTCTGCTCCCCCACCTTTGATGCAAGCACACTTTTCGGGTTCTCTTTTAATCTGTCATCATTCTCAGACTCTTCTGGGAACTGCTTCGAGTGTTTCCCTAAGGTTCCGCCCTTGGCCTACTTTGCTCTCTCTAGACACACTCTCTGGATGACCTCGTCCACCCCTAGTTCCATTCTCAGTCTGTGCTGTATACCAGAGACTCGAAAACAGAGGTTGCAAATTCAAACCACTTTAGGGCCAGGCAACGTATTCGTGGGATAGAGGCAATGGCATATCGTCACTGATTTCCAAAACAAACTATTGTTATTTTAGGGTTTGGTTTTTTTTTTTTTTTTTTTCGTTCATTGGGTGTTTAATCATGAAATTTTTGTCAGGTTTTAAAAAAATTTTATTTTAATGTGGTAAGGACACTTAACATGAGATCTGCCCTCTTAACAGATTTTTAAGTGGATAATACAGTATTGTTACCTATAGTCACACTGTTATACATCAGATCTCTAGAACTTTTTCTTTTTACATACCTAAAGTTTTATACCCATTGATTAGCCACTGTCCCTTCCCCACCCCACCCCCACCACACACACACACCCAGCCTTTGCAACCATCACTGTATTCTTTGTTGCTATGAGCCTGAGTATTTTACATACCTCAGATAAACAGAATCATAAAGTATTTGTCCTTTTGCAGCTGGCTTATTTCACTTAGTATAATGTCCACAAGGTGCATCCACGTTGCGACATATTGCATCATATTCTATGGTGTATATGTACCACATCTTTGTTCACCTGTTCATAGGTTGATGGACATATAGGTTGTTTCCATCTTAGCTACTGTGCACAGTGCAGCAATGAACGTGAGAGTGCTATCCTGAGATCTCGATTTTAATTCTTTTGGATAAATATCCCAAAGTGGGCTTGCCGGGTGATATGGTAGTTCTATTTTTAACTTTCTGAGGAACCTCCATGCTGTTTTCCATGGTGGCTGTGCTATTTTACATTGCCACCAATTTCTCCACATCCTCACCAGTACTTGGTGTGAGGTGAGATCTCATTATGGTTTTGATTTGCATTTTGCTCACGATTAGTGACACTGAGCACCTTTTCACAAACCTGTTGGCTATCTGTATGTCTGCAACGAGATGTCTATGCAAGTTCTTTGCCCATTTTTAATTGGGCTTTTAGTGTTTTTATTGTGTTGTAGGAGTTCCTTAAATATCTTGGAAATTAACTCTTCATCAGATATATGATCTGCAAATATTTTCTTCCATTCCGTGGGGTGCTTTTTTTTACTATATTGTTTCCTTTACCATCAGAAGCTTTTCAGTTTGATCTTGTTTATTTTTGCTTTTGTTGCCTGTGCTTTTGATGTCATATTTGTGAAATTATAACTAACACCAATGTCATGAAGCTTTTTCCCAATAGTTTCTTCTAGGAGTTTTACAGCTTCTAGTCTTATGTTTAACCCTCTTTGAGCTGTTTTTTTGTGTGTGGTGTAAGATAAGGGTCCAATTCCATTCCTTTGCATGTGGATATTCAATTTTCCCAATACCATTTATTGATGAGACTGTCCTTTCCCATTGTATATTCTTGGCACCCTTGTTGAAGGTCAGTTGACCCCATGTGTGTGGATTTATTTCTGGGCTCCTTATTCTGTCCCACTGGTGTACATGTCCGTCTTTATGCCAGTACCATACTGTTTTAATTACTTTAGCTTTGTAATATATTTTTATTACGCAAAAAATCAGGCAGTATAATGCCTCCAGCTTTGTTCTTTTATTCCCCCCAATATTGTTTTGGTTCTTTGGAGTCTTCTGCTGTTTTATATGGATTTTATAATTGTTTTCTATTTTTGTAAAAAAATGTCATTGAGATTTTGATAGGGATCACATCGAATCTATAGATTGCTTTGAGTAGTACGAACATTTTAATAACATCAAAGATTATACAATGAAAACTATGAAACACTTATGAAAGAAATGAAAGAAAATACAAATGAAAGGTCTGCATACATTTTTAAATATAGCATGGTTTATTTCACAATGGTGTCTCAAGTTTAATTCTTTCAACAGGATATGCTTTGTGTGCATATCAAATAGATGGGAACTTTTTCACTCTTCATGACCATTTTTCTTGAAACATACAGTCCTTTGGACTAGAATTCATTCTCTACTTTTGAGTGACATAAGGGAACAAGAGTTTACTTTCAAGAAATGCAACAGAGGAATTGTTATGCTAAGTGACAACTTGTGCTGAAACCCAGGGCCAGGGGTCTGGCCAGGTGAGGACTGAGGTTCCCTGGACAGCATGTGCCCTGTGCAGAGAGCAGAACTGCTTCCTGCTCCTAGCTGACTACTGTCAAGAAAGAACGAAATGAAAATAAGAAAATATTTCAAGAAATACTAGAAATGCAAATTTTTAAATGCAGCTTCCTGATTTTGCCATGGTGTTCGCCTAATTCTAATTTCAAAACAGTATCACGTAAGTCCAAACAAAACACGTCTGCAGGATAAACGTGACTGCAAGAAGAAACTATTTTCAGACTTCTGTTTTGAACCTTTTCCACTTGTGTTTATCTCTCTTTTGAATTTCTGATTCATAATCCACCTGCTAGACACCTAGATACGTCCCAGGTGTCAAATGAACTCATCTTTCCCACCCCTCCCCCTCCCAATCTGCTCCCACTCCTGATTCATAATTTTAATGAATGATCCCGTCATCCTCCCAGGTCCTTAAGCTAGAAATTCATTGTCCCATTCTCATCTCTCGCAATCTAATCACTCATTGATTTCTGATGACTTGACCTTGAAAAACGTGTCTCAGATAAACCCGGCTGCCTCTATCCCTACCACCACTTCCCTGATGAAGGCCCTCATTATCCGCCACATAAACCACAGCATCAACCTCCCAACTCCTCTTCTTCCTATTTCAATTCTTATCCTTTCGGGACTCTCCTCCGCACTGACCATATCACTCCCTCTCTTGGCAGAGAAAAATCAATGCCTCTCATCCTCCGCTGGACGAAGTTTAAGACACTTGGCACGGCATTTATTTAAAGTCTCCCTCTTCGTGGCTCTACCTGTCTCTTGGGTGGCGTGTCCTGCCACACAGTTTGGGCTCGGGAGGAAACTCGTAATGGTCCAGGCACATGCTGTCTGTTTCGTGCTCCGACTTTGCTCACACGGTTCTCTGTGCCTGGAGTAGCATCACTCGCCCTTCTCTTGCCTGGCTAATCCCTACTCATCCTTTAAGAGCTCACTGCGGCATTACCTCCTCCAGAAACCCTTCCTTGACCTTCTCGGTTTCCTTTCTCCTTCCTGAAAACCCCAAGCTTATCTCTACCTCTAGTTTTTCACAGCATATTGTACTGGTTGTATGTTTCCTACCCAACAGACGGTGAGCTGCCACAGGACAGAGCCTGGGTTTTTAAATGTCCGCACCTAGCACAGCATCTGCCGCATTATAGACACTCAATGTATTTTTGCCAAATAACTCTGAGTGTTTGTGTATATTGGAGTGAGGGACAGTTAGGCAGCCTATCCCCTAGCCGAGAATTGGCTACCAGGGTCGGTTCTCCTAAATTATTTCTACATCTTACCGCTTCTTTCCTATGTCCACTTCTTGTTCACTTTAGTTGTGCTATCTGAAAACATTTACTGAGCACCTACTATCACACACCAGGTAGCAGGTGGGACCCGGCTATTTGAAGAATCGACTCAGGGTGGCGTGGCAGGAAGGGCTTGAACTTTCAAGTCAGAAATGCCTGACTTTGAATCTGTAGACTTTGAGCAAGTTATTTTACATCCCTAAGCCTGAGTTCTCTTAGTTGCAAAATGATCGAAGAATATGTCTCAGAATTGTTTTGACGATTAAAATGAAATAATAAAGGAAGCTATTTGAACTAGCCTGGTATACAGTAAGTGTTTAGTACCTTTTAGTTCCTCCTCTGTTCACTTCAAGGAGCTCACACAGAAGTTTCTCCAAAGGCTCCAGGATTTGTTCACATCAGTTGTCATGGAAACGGCAGTGTCCTGTGGACGCTGCTCTGTAAGCCAGGACTGCTGGTTGACGTCCTCCCGATAAGGAGGCTTATGGAAGAAGGGGGAGGTGGATGTGAAGAAACTCTTGAAACAAAAGCACGAATCTCTTCTGGTTAAAATAATACAGCTCTTCTTTTCCCTCTTCATCCCGGCCCTCGCTCCTTCCCCGGCGATGTTCTTCCCATCGCGGTTCTCCTTTATGCCTCGGCTCCCTTCCTGACTCAGCTCTCTAAAACCTCTCCTGAATAATATTCAAAGCTGCTTCTGCATCTGCTTTTGGCCTCCGCCAATTAGCCCTCATTGTAAGGTTGTAATAAGCTTCCCGGAGAAGTGGCGCAATTGTTGTGTGCTTTTATTTGGTGCTGCTTCCTGCCACTATGCGGGGAATGTAACAATGCCCCCCTCATGCCTTGCTGAAAGCCGCCTGGGTTTGAAAAGCTTTCAGAAGGGCCATCTGCCATCCCCTCAGCCAAGCAGAAGATCAGACGGGAGGCCCTGCATGAGTTAGCACTCCAAGTAAAAGGTATCAAGGGCCTGCACTCCTTTTCATCTTCCCCTCCGTTATAATACGGGCTAAAGAAGGAAATAGACTTGTGGCTCCCCAGCTGGGAGACACACTGAGCCCTAGCAGCAGGCCTTTCTCTTCTGGTGGTGAATGGAGCCAGTGTTTGCAGCCAGCACCAAGCTCCCTCGTGGCTGTTAATGGCTTTGCCAGATTACGCTGGACCTCTTGGGAGGACGCTGTGCAGATGAGAGTCCCCCGGAGCGGGGGCGTCGCTAACTAAGGACTCGAGGATGAGGCAAGTGTCCGCCGTGCGGGCGGTCGGGAGAGGTGGCACTCTGCCCGCATCGCCTCGATTTATGTCCTCCAACGAATTTGGCCACGAATATTAATTTCAAAGATGATTCAAGCATCCTTAGGAATATCGAAATAGATCATCTCGAGTGTAGTAGAAATTCCTTTTTCAGTGGAATTGAACAGGTACATTCATTGCACCAGCAAGAGCGGGAAATTTCAGCAAATCTTGATTGGCATTTGGGATCCACGTAAGTATAGATAATGATATTGGCTGAGTGAAATATCTGTCCTCTAAGCTGAAGATAATATGACGGTGGCACTGAGAATACCTCCCTTGGCCCAGAAAAGTGCCTTGGAGACTTAACATAAGAGAGTCAATAAGAAAAAAGGAGATTAACTCCGCTTCTCAGTAGCTTCTGAGAGGGAATGGCTCTAGGGTCACTAACGTGTTGCTAGAAATTATACGCGTTCTATCTGTGAAAAGTCCTCAATCAGAGGAAATCCACTTACGTGAGATAAAGGATCTGGCGTAATGCAAAAACTAGTTTTATTACACAAGCTTAAGAAATGGAGTGTTAGGGCGATATCTAAATGTTTTCGGCCATCTAGGGTGTTCTCTAATTTCCTCATCACAGTCTTACTATTTTGACTCTTCCTTTAAGAGACAAACCATCCATCAGTTGCCTTGTATCAGCAATGTGTTTTTTCTCCTTCGTTAGATCAACCAAAAACAGGGAGGAAGAGTTTTCTATGTTAAAGGTATATGAAATCATCATAATTGTGCTAATGTCTTTTTTCTAGAAAGAAAAAAAAAATCTAGAGGAGATCCAGAAACTCAGGGTGAAGTTTATCTGCCTGAGCTCATGAGCCAAGGAGGTGCTGCCCTTTCTGCGCTCTCCTGTTGGGAAGGGGTCCAGGTACCCCCCCCAACACCCCCACACCTGGCACTTCACTGTATAAAGGCCCTGTCGCGTTGGGCTGGCTTTGGACACCCCACCTCCACCCCTCCCCCCCAAAAAAACAGGCCTCCTACTTGCCTGGCCCGTTTAGAATTTGAGAGTCAGAACCTGGTTTCCCTAGAAACATTGGGTCCCCCTGAGAAATGCTTTCAGGGTTCCCTTTGAACCTTCGAAGAGAAGATGGAGTGGAGAGAGGAGGAGGAGAACTCTCAAAGAACGGGGCACACTGGACGAACCAAGCCTCAGCCGTGCTCCTCGGCCCTAGGAATAGAAATTTTAAATGATCCAAACGCTGAGAGTGACCCTCCCGGGACTCAGGCGAGCTCCAGTCGCAGACGCACAGCGGCTGCGCAAGCTGCTCCAGAAAGGCGCGTGTCGGCCTGCGAGAATGTTCCACCAGCCCGCTGGGATGCGCGCCCCCAACAGCCACCTCCGTTCAGCCCTCGCCGGCTTTCGTCCCACTGAATCACTTGTTCCCTTGTCTCTTTCTCCTCACGGGAGCTTCCTTGTCAGCCGAAAGACTCTGGCCCAGAGCCCGGGGCTGTGCCCACGCGCGGTTCTCCCGTTGCTGGCGGCCTGGCCTCCGTAACAGCTGTTTGAAACCGCCTGCCTTTCAAAACACCTTCTTCTTTCCTTTTCACTCAGAATCTCTACCACCTTTTCCCAGCAGACGAAGGACGATCATTATTGGGTCACCCATGTGACTCTTTGGCTTTCATTTTCGTTCTTGGTGGCAAGGTTAGTGTCAAGATAACTATGGAGGAAGCTTCATTTCTAACAACACTGAGAAGATCTTTTTCGACAATGCTTCTTATCCTTTTGTATTTAAAAAATGTAAATGGCTTGAGCTCCGTGATATTTAACGTTCCTCAACAGTAGATCCTGTCCCTTCTGCGTTAAAATAGTGCAACAACACAATATCTGTCAATAAGATGCCACTGATACATGATTTCAGAGCCCAGTCACAGTGATTCCCCGCCCCTAAACACTGAATTTCCCAGCCAATGACCTCCTGTGAAGTATTTAGTGATCACTATGCACAGAACTGGCCAAGAAGAGCCTATCTTTCAAGGAATCATTTAAAAGCCGGTTTGGCAAAATGTTTTGACTAACGCAAACAGTAACTCCTCTATTGGTCCATTCTGTAAATTGGGAAATTATCCTTTTCCCATGATATGTCATCACTTGACTCTGAAAAGAATTAGGCAAATTTATAGCTAATTGATCACTTTTTTTTTTCAATCCAATTCATACCAAACGGATCATTTTTTAACAGCAAACTATACGTGTCATATTTCTTTCATGTTCTAATGATTACATCTTGAAGGGTTTGGGGTTATTTTAACTTTTTTTTTTTTTTTTTTTTGGTAAGGCAGAAAAACTAAAGCAGGTGTTGGAGAAAGATGATTAATCCGCTGTCACTCTGGTTTTTCCTATAGATTCTCAACTCTGATGATGATTAGAAAATCAGTTGGTTTCTTTAGGAATCCTAGTTAACTCTTTGGATACGTGATACTATCTAAAAAGTAACCCATCACTCATTGCAAATAAAACTGAGAGAGACCCAAAATTAAATATTTGGAATAATCCCACATTTTATTAACCATTCATCTCTCGGATGAATGATGATAAGGACAAACATTTATCCAGAACTTATTACATACCAGGCACTGTGCTAAGAACTTCACATTCCTTATCTCATTTAACCCACACAAGTGTCATGTGATAAATATTATCCCTGTTCTTCAGATTGAAAACTGGGGTTCAGAAAGATTTAGTAGCTTGTACAAAGCAGAGCCAGGACTCCAGCTCAGGACTGAGTGGCTCCAAAGCCTTTGTCGAATGGAAATGCATCAGGAGAGAAATTACTAGACAGATAACAAAATTGCTTTATGCTGACTAGGGAGGAGCAATAAGGTGCCTGCATTGCAGGTATTGAAAAATGAAATATGGCCCCCTAGTTATGTTATGAGGTCAGTGTTTCAAAAATGTAATCATAGACTCAGAGGGCAAGGAGAGCCCCCAAAGTCTCTCTGACAATATAGGAATATGTTGACGAGAAAGGTAGACTATCAAATGGTATCTAGGATGTGATTACAACCATGTGAAAGTAATTTATATGGACTAGGACGGGGAGAGAAATTGGAAAAATGTATTTATTAGCGTGAAGGGATAATAGGTTATTACGTTTTCATGTTATTGTTATACAATAATTTTTTTCTTAAAAAAATAATATTAACATTAGCATTTCTCTGATATGTGAAAGGGAGATATCAATCCCCACGTGAGTGCTGATTTTGAGAGGCGTGTGAAAACACCAGGGCGAAGAAGATTGGGACATCGATCAAAACATCATTACTGCCTTTTGCAGTTTCAGTGATGCATATACAAAAAGTTGTCCTGGAAAAATAAATTAGAAAGTGGCACATTAAGTTACAGGACACATAAGCCACAGAGGGTGGGAAGTGAGGGAGACAGGACAAAATGGTAAATGCCACCCTTCAGCACAGTCACATCTTACTTGTTTTAGCTTTAGTTTTAGTCGGAAACAATCACAACTACTGAAAATTTGCAAGTGCGCCAAAAAGATTCTCTTTTTCCTGAGTGATGTGAGAGTAAAGTTGCCAAACCAATGCCCTGTCACCTCTGGATATCTGAGTGTGTATTTCCTGCAAACGAGGATGTTCTCCCTCACAATCACAATAAAGCCAACAAAATCAGGAAAATGACACCATCCATGACTATCGCCTAACCGTCAAAGTGTGTTTTAATCTCACCAGTTGTCTCAACAGTGTTCATTCCAGAAAAGCATCCAGTCCAGAACCATACATTGCATTTACCGGTCATGTCTACCTGTCATGTCGCGTGTTAGCCTCCTTCAATCTGGAGGAAATCCTCAATCCTTACTTGACTTTGATGACCTTGAGACTTTTAAAGACTGTTGGGTAGCTGTTTGGTAAAATGTTTCTTAATATCGATAAGTTGGCAAGAATATCACAGAAGTGATGTTGTGACCTTCTCACTGCCCCTGATCACGGAAACCTCATCTATTTATTATTCCTTCACTAGGGAGGTTAACTTTGATGCCTTGATCATGGGGGTGTCTTGGTAGTGCTTTTTCTTTTAATATTTAGCACGTACATTGGGGAGAGATATTTTGAGACTGTGTATTCTATAAAACAGTTGTCTGTTTAAGAATAGATTCATGGTTTTCTAATTTATTGAGTGGGTTGTACTTCAATATACCCTTAGAAAAGGAGAGGAAGAGCTACATCATATCTTGACATCTATTCTATGTAGTACTTTAATCAAGTGTGTAGAGATTCTATTCCTAGTGCCTTGAGTTCTTAAAATTCTCTTATATTGACTTAAGCTCTTCTTCTTTTATAAATTAGTCTCTAAAAGTGAGATGGGAAAAGATGACCAACAAGGAAAAAATAGAATATTCCTTTACTCATTCAACTATTTAACAAATATTGAGTGAGAGCCACTCATCAGGCTCTAACTTCAGTGTATCTGCTTTGAGCTGCAAGCCGGGCTCCTATCGCAGGGCATGGCCTCTGGATGGAGGAGAAACAAGGGAACAATGATTAAATGTGCCACTTTCTATTTTATTTTTCTAGGACAACTTTTTGCATGCATCACTGACACTGCAAAAGGCAGTAGTGATGTTTTGATCGGTGTCCCTAATCTTCACCCTGGTGTTTTCACGCGCCTCTCAAAATCAGCACTCACGTTGGGATTCCTATCTTACTTCCACATTATTAGAAAATTTATTTTGAATCCATTTCGCCACCAGAGGTCAGCAGTGTACCATATCACAGAGGGTACCTAAAAGTGATCAAGTCACAGCCCTTCGCTATCTACAGCCTCTGACCGGCATTCATGGCTTATTTTTATTTTATTTATTTTATTTTTAGTCTTTTAGTGATTTTAGTGTCTTCTGACTATCTCCTGAGAGTTCTCAGAGACGTATTTTACGATGCGGTGACATCAGTTGTCGCCCTCGGCGATGTTCCATGTGTGCCTAACGTTCTGGAAGTGTGAAGAGCCACGACTGGAACCACAGAGAACATCACTCCTCACCGGGATGTGACAAGTGGCCGTAAGCGAATTTGCTAGAAAGGAATGTGCGCTCTGAGGTGAAAAGACACTGCGGAGACCCAGTACTTATTCTCTAAAGTTCCACAGACACGCCTGCTTTTTATGAGATAGAAACAGCAAGATCCAGAGCAGAACATTCACTCGCTCAACCGGTATTTAATGAACGCACATGCGCCTGGTGACGGCGTTAATGAACATGAGTCGGTGCCCTCGAGATATGTGAGGGATCAGGGCTAGGAGGTCTCTATTTAAATCCAATTAGTGCCTGCAGACCACCACACCCTGACTGTCCCTCAGATTGTCTTATTTCATCGACCCCACAGACCTTTAGGGCACGCACCGTAAATCCCATATTGGCAGGCGGTCGCTTGCAGCACAGCAAGGGGCCAGTGGCTTTTTAAGTTGAGGACATTTTTCTGAGGTGATGCTACGAGCAGACTGTACCCCTGAGCCACAAATCTGAAACCGAACCGCAGAGGTACGTGCAAGAAAATGTCCAGGTGCGGAGTTGGGTCGTGGCCAAATGATGCTTGTTAGAAAATATATATATATTAAAATGTATTTGAACATAAAACTCTTAGATGGGAGAAACAATGCTCTAAGTGAAATCAGCGCCCTGAAGCATAAAGGCCCACAGGAGCGCCTCTGGAGAAACTCCTGGGAACGAGAAGGATGGCCCCCAGGACAGCACCGGAAGGCTCTACGTCAGTTCTCTTCCCAAATGACGAGGACTCCGTGATATGTCCTTGTTAGTTGTTTCATGTTGTAACCACTTGTTTGAAAACCAACCAGACAGGTTTGTCCTTCTCTCTGATGGCTGCGAGGTTTGTGAAAAAGAAACGATGGGAGAGCACTACAAAAAAAAAAAAAAACCACTATCCTTACGATGCCATTGACTTCCGACGCGTCTGCCATCGCCGGCCCGGGGAGTCCTCTTACTTTTTGACTTACAGGCGACTCCCCAACACTTCGTCAGACAGTTTGTAGTATTTCCCTTGAGATCATTGATTGTATGAGGAAGGAGGAAGAAAAATAGGAATTTGTCACGGAACTGAAGATTATTCAAATGAGAGGTTCTTGGAAGAGGGGCCCACCCCGGGCCCTGCGTGTCGCTGGAGGCTTTTGCTGGTCCTGGCGGCAAGAGCACAAGGCCCTGCCTGGGGCCATGTCTTAGGGTGTGCTTGCAGAGAGCCCCTCTAAAGGATGAGGATGAGGAGTGCACTTGCTTCCACTTGCTGGAAAAGCAAATTTCCCTGAGCTCGGCGTGCCTGCCCTGCACCATCATCCTCTGCGTGGACGGCTGGCCCCCCACTGCGGGGCTTGGGGGACATGGGGAACAGAAGCGAACCCACGGAAAGCTCATGCCGCTGGCAGTAGTGTGCAAGAGAGTCCTTGGACTCCGATCGGCATCTCGCAAAACCACAGCGGGCTAAGCTGTTAGTGTGTTCTAATAGAAAATCTCAGATCCTGACACAGCCTGACAGAGAACTCTCTCAAAGTGATTCTTTTTGGTGTGAACGGTTACCAGGGAAACAGAAAACTATGATGATTATACTTGTGTGTTGAAAGTACGAAAATCCATTAGCAGCCTAGCGTTTTAGGGTTTGCTAGCAACTCACGTGCATTTTTTCATAAAATATTAGTTATCACCGTAACTGACTTCTGTGCCCTTTGAAAAATCACTCTGTCATTTAAAACAGAACCTCCTTTATGCTCCCAGAACCCAACGCTTAGTCTTGATTTTAAAGCAGATTATTTTATAACAATTTAGTGGAACAGGTACCCAGATGTTATGATCGAGAAGGGTAGATTCAAGTATAGAGAATCATAGACACCTCAAATCCCAAAAGCTGCAATCGAATGGCTCAGAGCACTCAGGAAAGCACTCAGAACCTACGGCAGGCACGTTGCTAAGGGTACATGATCAGATGCGACCAAAGATTCGTTCTTAAATATGAATGATGGGGAACCATCTACTGTAACTCACTGGTGGTGTTATTGGATGAATTCCTCATTGTTATTTTATAGAACATCAGAGAAGCAGAATTAGTTCTAGTCCAACCCCTCATTTGAGGAAACGCGTCTGCCATCGTAAGATGACTATCCCCCACAGCCTTAAGGTCAGTTTCAAACATTTGGATCCTCCACAGTCTCTAGCTCGTAATAACCGAACCCAGGTTTCCCCCTCCTCAAAGCAAAGCCTGTTGCACTTCTGACAGATCACGGTTTTCCAAACCAGTCACGTGCATACTGAAACTACCGCTGTTGGTACGTTAGCGTAACCATTTAATTAACATCATTTTGAACTTGGCTTTGTTCTAGGCAACACCATCTGCAAATTGAGGGTTGGTTGCATTATTTATATTTTTCAATTACAATAACACATGTAACTATTTTTTAAAGCTCATCTCGTATAACCAGAGGTGCACACTTTCAGAAACACTGATTGATTAGATGCAACTTTGTCTAGTGAAATATAAGACTCCATAATCATTCCTGATCATTTTCATTTTTGCCGCTAAGTGTAAAGCTTGATTCCATGGAGGCCCTGATGTCCTTCTAAAGCTCATTTGAGAAACTCTAAAAATACTGTTTATTTTCTTATTTTTTTTCCTCTACTGAAATGAATGAAGATGACTCTGATCAAATTAGCCAACCACTGGTTTTTATCAGGAAATTATAATCTTGAGAAAATTACACTGAACAACTTAATTTACCAAATGGCAGTATGGTATACTATTAAGTCTAGTTTTGAAAGCAAGTTACAGCAAGTAGAATATATCCTTTACTCACCAAATTCGAATAACACTCCTCCTCCAATGAATTCAATAACCTTTCAAGGGAAAAATAAATAAATAAAAAGGAAAATGTGAGTTCTTATTTAGGAATGAGATGAAACACAGTTTGCAAATTAATGAGCTTAAAGTATCAGGGAACACACCTGGTTACACTTGAAAGTTATCAAAATGGCTCCATTTAGCATATTTCACTTTAAATATCCAGAGTATTTTAGAACCCTCTAATTACTTAAGACAAGTTAGAAGTTTTTATGTGCATGATGAGAGTTGTCAGACTGGGAGATCAAAATGATCTTGGAAGTTCTCTATTTTATTATTTATCATTTCTTCCTCATGTATTCATTGCTTTGTTTGCAACTTGGAGCTTCTCATTCCCTCTGAAGAATATTTTAATTTTCTGCTGTTATTAACATGATTTATAATAGTAATATATGCATATTCCAGATCACATAAATGTTCATCTGATAATCAAATATTTCTATGCAATTTCAGTGGTCTCTATTTGTACTTGCATGTTTTCCTTATTTGAAAGAAGAAAGCTTTTGTGGCTACTTTTAAACCATTTTTTATTGAAAAATATATAACGAAAATATAATATAAAGTTTAATGAATATTCGCTTCATGACTAGTTTGCCAAAATTTCAACTTTTTTTATATTCACATGACTGTATTGTTCTTTTTTGTCACATTTTTGTTAGTCAAGAATTTTTCTCTATTCAAGGACAAATCTTAATTACTAGCAACACTGTTTTATCCAATCTGCAACATTTTATAAATGTGGTATTGCTCTCTAAACTTATGATTACTATTTTATATGTTATCTTTTTTAGATAGTTTGTCTTAGATTTCCTTTAGAATTTAAATTATCAAGCAAAACACATATTTGGTTGTGGGATTTTTAAAAAGGTAAATGCTCAAAAATAGCTATATTCTACATTATGGCAATCACTTTGTTACATCTTTTAAATTATTTTATCATCCAAGGGTACATCCAAAATAAACTGGGGATTTCTGTCTGTTTTATAAAATATGTATTTTAAGTGTCTTTTTACCCACAGGTTTTCTTTTCATTCTTTTTTGCCCCCAGTGCAAATTATTTAGTTGAAGAAAAGGGCTTTGCTTTTATCTTATTTTTGTCCTATAGCCAGATTTGTGAATTTTTTCCAGGAGGTAGATTTAACATGTATCTCTGTCCTGTATATTTTGTGTCATAGTGCTTGCTACTTTTGGGGCTTGATCAGGTCATGTTGCAATTTCCTCCCTCTGTTTCTCTCTGTCTCTGCTTCTGTCTCTGTCTCTGTCTCTGTCTCTCTCTCTCTCTCTGTCTCTGTCTCTGTCTCTCTGTCTCTGCCTGTCTCTCTCTGTCTTTGTCTCTCTGTCTCTCTCTCTTGCCCTCCCTCCTTCCCTCTCTCTCTCTCCCTGCAAGACTATTCCATAGGTGCGTTCTCCTTCCATCATAAAACACAGACTGTCTGGTAGGTTCTCTGGGTGATGTTAGTGATATTGGTGCTCAATGTCTAGATCAGTGTTTCTCAAAAAGTCCTTTTCATTATCCCTCACCCCCAGAGCCTTTTGGATATCATTTTTCCTCATCCCTCCCCTTATGACATTGTCTCTTCCCAAACTTGGAAAGCCATTATTCCTTCAAAGCCATTATTCCTTTCCTCCTGGGACTCTGATGACACAAAGGCCACTTCTTTTTGTTGTCTCTCATTCTTGAGGTTCGGGGATTGTTTTTCTCCATCATTTCTCTCCCTGTTGCTCAGAATGGATAATTCCTACTGAGGCATCCTCAAGTTTGCTCTGTCCTCTTTCATCTCCATCTAGCCATTGAGTCTTTGCAGAGTTTTTTTCAGATGTAAAATTTCCATTTGGTTCTTATTTATAGCTTCTCTTATGTGACTTATACGTTCAATTATAACTCCTATTTCCGGATTTTTTGTGATTGCTTGTTCAGGTATTTTTTAGTATCTGCTTACAATCCTTTCCTGGTCATTTCAGCATCTGTGCCATCTTAGTGCTGGTATCTGTTGATTGTTATTCTCATGAGAATTGAGGTTTTCGTGGTTCTTTATAACCTGAATAATTGTGAATTAGATACCAGACGTTTTGACTATTACACTGTGAGGCCCTGGGTCTTGTTTACGTCCTAAGGAGAATGTTGACGTTTCTGTTTAGTAAGAACTTGAGTTGGTTAGCTTCAGGCTGCAAGTTCCAACTCACCTTCTTTGGGCCGTGGTTCCAGTGTGGAGAGTCTTCGCAGTGACGTCATCGACTGTAAAATGGTATTGATGCCTACATCACTGGATTGTTTGAGGACTGAGAAAAGTAACACACGTAAATGCACCTAGCATATTCAAAATCCCAAAGAAATTCTGGTAGTCTTCTTCCCATTTAAAAAGAAATCAGTTTTATTGAGGAAAAATAATACATAATCAAGTACACACATTTTAAGTAGAGGAGATGAGTTTTGACAATGGCAAATACTGTATAAGTACCACTCCACAATCAAGATGTTATGGAACACACCAGAAAGTTTCCTCATACCCCTTTGCAGTTGACCCTCAAACCAGAGCCAACCCCTGGCAACCACTGATCCAACTTGTATCACAGAAATAAGTTTTGTCTGCTCTAGAACTTAATGTTAATAAAATCATACAGTCTATACATGTTCTGTCTGGCTATTTTCATTCAGCAAAATATAATTCAGATTCATCCATATCAGCAGTTTGTTCCTTTTTATTGCTGGCTAGTATTTGTTATTTTACTGGGATGTTTTTCTATTATTCGTTGAAAGAGTTCTTAGGTATTCTTAATTCGAGTACTTGGTTAAATAATGTACTGTGATTATTTTTCTCAGTCTGTACATTATTTTTTTTATTTTCTCAAGGTTTCTTACAAAGAGCACAAATTTTTAATTTTTATGAAGTTCAATTAATCATTTTTTCTTTTATAGTTTTTTTTTGTGATCTAAAAAAAATTTTGCATATGCCAAGGAGACAAAGAGTTTCTTCTGTACTCTTCTAGATTTATAGTTTTAGCTTTTATGTTTGAGTCTATGATCCATTTTGAATTGACATTTTTGTGTATAAGGTATGTGTTGAGGTTCATTTTTTCCCTATTCTGATTTCGTTGTTTCAGCACCGTTTGTTTAAAAAAAAAAAAATCTATCCTTTCTCCTGGAATTACCTTAGTAGCACTGTAAAAATCAATTAATTATAAGTGGGTTTATTCCTAGATTCTGTTCTGTTTCATTTATCTTTATGTCTATCTGTAAACTTATAGCTTTATAATAAGACTTGAAATAAGGTAGTATGAGTAATCTAACTTGGTGGGTTTTTTTACAGAATTGTTTTGGCTATTCTAGACTGTTTGTTTTTCTACATGAATTTTAGAAATAATCACTGAGAGAAGTTAAACTCATGGATCCAAAACCACATTTGTCCAGGCCCTCTGGCTAGGGGCAATTGATATATTACATCCTAGTGATTTGTTAAGGACTTTTGTGTCCTATGATCAATTCTATGTCTTAATGTCTTTGCCTAGTTTTTGTATCAGGGTAATGCTGTTCTGCTAAAATGAGTTGAAAAGTGTTCTTTCCTATTTTATTTTCTGGATAAGTTTTGTGTAAAATCGGTATAATATTTCTCAAAATTTTTGGAAGAATTTACCAGGAAATTCATTGAGATCTAGAGAATTCTTTGTGGGAAGATTAACCTAGTAATGACATTTTAAATATAGATATAGAGCTATCCATATCATCTATCATTTTTGAGGTTATTTTTTTCGTGCAAGTGATTTGTTCATTTTATCTAAAATGTCAAATTTATTGGCTATTCTTGTTCATAATGTTCCCTTGTTAGCTTTTTAATGTTCACAGTATCTACAGTGATGTCCCCTCTTGAATTCCGCAATCTATGGCGTCTTCTCTCATTTGTTTCTAGGTGTCTGCCTAAATCTTTTAACTTTATTTTTCCTTAAAAAAAAAACATTTTGGGTTTCTGTTTTCTATTTTATTTTTATTATTTTTATTTTATTTTATTTTTCAATGTAATTGGCTTTTGCTCCATATTATTTCCTTCCATTTGCTTGCTGTGAGTTTCATTTACTCTTCTTTTTCTAATTTCTTAAAGTGAACATCTAGATTCTTGATTTGAAACCTTCCTTGTTTTCTTGTTTAAGCATTTCATGGTAAAAAAAAAAAATTCTCTAAGCCCTATTTTAGTTGCATCCCACAAATTTTGACATGTTTACATTAGATTTTTAAAATATTTTTAAATTTCTCTTAGGACTTCCCCGTGACCCATAGTTTGCTTAGAAGTACATAGTTTGATTTCCAAATTTTTCACAAATATCTTTCTGTTATTGATTTCTATTTTAATACTTTTGTGGGCAGAGAAAATATTTTGTATGACTTTAATCATTTTAAATTCATTGAGGTTTTATGACACAAAATATGGTCCATTGTGTTGAATATTTCATGTGCATTTGAAAAGAAGGTATGTTCTCTAGTTATCTGATGGAATATTCTATAAATATCACGGCAAACTGGTTGATGGGATTGTCCAGGTCTTCTTTTCAATAGTTCCCAAATTGCCTGCACGCTGCTGAAATGACCTTCATATCTTCCAAAACTACTGATGGCTATATCCTCCCCCCAGAGACTGTGATTTAACACACCTGGGGGAATAGTCGGCTCTTTGGAATTAAGAGAGTCCCAGGTGATTCCAATGAGCCGCTAAGCTTGGAACCTGTGTTCTGTATCCTGATTTTTCATATATTTGTTTTACAAATTACAGAGAGGGGAGTGATGAACTCTCCAACTGTAGTTGTGGGTTAGTTTTATTCCGGTTCTATCAGTTTTTGCTTCACTGCTATCTTACAGCATCATTTGGATTTTGCATCTTCTTAGTGAACTCACCCTTTCATCTTGTTTTAATAGGAATTTCCCTGACTGCTAGTGGAGATAAACATTAATAAAAATCTTTCCGGCCATTCAGTTTTCCTCTTCTGTCAGATGCTTATTTATGTTATTTGAATTTTTAATCTTAAATTGTCAGAATTATTTATATTCTCAGAGCTTTACTATATTCTCCCAACCGACAGTTTGTTTTTAAGTTGATTAAAAATGTCTGTTTTTAAAACTCTTAGCTCTTTGCTTATAAAAAATCCCCAAAGTTTAAAATCTTTTCCTTAATGAATGGTGCTGTTTTTTTCTGGCTTAACAAATTTTTGCCTATGGTGATGTCATAAAGATACCTGATTTCTAAAAGTTTAGAGTTGTGTTTTTCACATTTTACATTTACCTCACTTGGAATTTGGTTTTATTTGTGGTGTGAGATCAGGATCTAATTCTGTATTTTTCATATGAGTAGGCACTTTAACTAGAACCACCATAATTTTTTTTTCTAGAGCCAGTTAACAAAGTAACTACCATTCACAGTCCCAGAAGTAATGAACAGATCTTTCCCATAATGTCACTAACATGTACTGCTTATCAGACACCTTTATTACATACAGACTTCTAGGAACACGGACTCTCCTTCTAATTCTTTTTTTTTTTTTGTCTATTCTTGTATCAATGGCACATTTTTAAAAATCGCTTTTAAAATAATTACCATATGATCCAGTAATTACATTTCTGGTTATAAAAGCACTAAAGCCAGGTTCCCTAAGAGATATTTACACACACTGTGTTCACAGCAGCATTCATAATATCTAAAAGGTGAAAGCAACCCAAGTGTGCACTGATGGATGAATGGATAAACAGAATATGGTATAAACATACATACAATGGAAAATCATTCAGGCTTAAAAAGAAAGGAAATTCTGACACATGCTACAACATGCATGAACCTTGAGGATGTTATGCTAAGTGAAGTAAGTGAGTCATAAATAAAAAAGAATACTGTATGATTCCATATACATGAGGTAGTCTCTATGAACAGTCATATTCATAGAGACAAAGAATGTGGTTGCCAGGTGCTGGTGTGGGGGGGGGGTGAAAGCTAAATGGGGAATTACTGTTTAATGGGTATAGAGTTTAAGTTTTGCAAAATGAAAAGAATGCTGGTGATTGGTTGAAGAACAATATGAATATACTTAACACTACTGAAACGTACACTTTCTTTTTTTTACATAGATTTGTTTTCATATAGTCCTGAAAAGGATTAAGGCCACTTGTCAGCAAACCGTATCAAAAAATAAAAAGTCAAGATACAGGTAAAGGTAAGGCTCACCTCTACAACTCAGGACAATGTGCGAAAGCCAAAACAGCGAAGTATTACTACGTTGTACTCAACAAATACTAAAAACAAGCAGGATGTGCTTTTAGTCAACTGCTACATCCCAAGACCTGGCACACAGCATTTCACACTGCGCGTTATGACCGTGAGCAAGACGTTTGTTTACTCTTAAGCTTCAGTTTCTTTCTGTGGGTTGCTGTGAGGAACCAACATGGAATCAGATGAGAGGGGCGCTATACACCAAAGTACTAATAAGGTATTTTCTCATATCTAAAGTATCATTAAATGGTCAGGGCCACTATTATCTTATAATAGTTTGGGGAGGGTGTGGAGAGGAACCATCCACTAATCCACTAGAGGTACACTTATGAGCTTTCCGACTTTGGAAATTAAAAAAACAAAACACACACGGAAAAGTCTGCTGTTAGAATCAAGGAACCACGGAATTGCATTGGCTTTCTTTACCTGCTATCACCACAAATGCACTTTTCTTAAATTTGAACGCTTTCTCTCTCGCCCAGAGTTTGTTTTTTACCAACCTCCTTCCTGACAGCTGTCAGAATTGTCCGTACTGGATTTCTGACGCCAATTTTCAGGCTTGCATTGGAGAGCTGCTTGGCTTGCCCTGGCTTTCTCACGCGACCTCACTTCTGTTCTGTCACCGGCCGCGGCTCCTCGCGGACCCGCCCACAACCACCTCCGTCCTGATTGGACGCCCCTGTCCTTTTGTTAGCGCGAAAAGCGGGTCCCGGGGCCTGGAGAGAGGAGGATTGGGGCGTCGGGCGGCTCCTGCGCAGGCGCGCCTTCTCGAGCGGGGATTGGCGGGCGGCGGGGCGGGCCGGGGCGGGGCCCCCGCCTCGGCGCACGCTCTGTGGGCGGAGAGGGCGGGACCGCGGATGTCAGTTGGTCCAAGGGTTCGAGCCTGAGGCGTCCTCCGCATCCCTCCCCGCCCGGCGCACCCAGCGGCAGGTGAGGGCGGCCTCGGGCAGCCGAGGGCCTGGCCCGGGGCGACCAGGACTGCGGCGTCGGCACCGCCGAGGGCCCGGTGGGGGGCGGGCTGGACGCGGCCCGGGCCCGCGGGCCCGGGAAGAGCATCCTCGGGCCTGGGCGTTCGGTGGGCGGCCGAGGCCTGGCTCCTTGCAGAACCCCTGCGCGACCTCTTTCTCGTCTGCTCGTTTGGGCCCCGGGGTTCCTTTAGGGACGGGCAGCCCGCCGTCCCTGACGTGGACATCCTGCTGCCTTCTCCCCGCTGCGCCAGAGTCGAAAGCTGCTGTCCACCCCCCTACCCCGCCCTGTAATGGGACTACGGGAGGGGCGCTGGGTGCGATGGGACCTGTGGGACCTGGCCCGCCTGGACTTGCCCATGGCTGCTCTGCATAGAGCCCAGATGGCGAGTGGGGGGTGCTGGGGCGGGGAGGGTGGCGAGTGAGCGGTAAAGTAGGGGCCGGCGACATCCTCCCAGGCGCTGAAAGCAGATGCCAGCTTAGTTTTTTTCATGGGCTTCTCTCAAGGGTCCTGCTGAACAAGTTTTGGAGAGTACGATTGGCAAGGAGAAAGGGGATAGATTCCTGAAAGGCAGGACTTTTATCGTACAATAATATATCGATTCCAGTACTATGACGTAACATTGGGGACGTGCTGTGTTATGTTCCCAGCACCGTCTCCGTTCGTGGGCATCCACGGCTGTGCCTGGTATTTTGTGCTCATTAAGCTCAGGATAGCTAGCTCTTCTCTGGGGACCCAGCTCACGTTCAGATCCTCGTCTAGCCAAACAGTTCCTTAATTTGTGGATTTATGTAACCAGAAATAGTCAGAACTTGAACATACCCAAACAAACAAAACACGTTGACTGTTAATTCAGCTTGAAGGGAATGAAATTTATCTTCAGTTGCTTAGCAGAAATATCAAAGGAGTTTGGCTTCAAGAGTTGCAAAATATTTGGCAAACTTAGATTAGGGCCATATTAAAGTTTCTTCCATTGCATAATGGAAAAAGGGACTTTATAGTTAGACCTAAGTTCAGATTCTTGGTGCGGACAATGGCTGTGAAATCTAAGGCAAGATACATAGCCTTTCTGAGATAGTGTCCACATCTGTAAACTGCAATGTCCTGTTGAAATGTGTAAAAGCATTTAGATATAAACAATGACTATTTTAGTTTTCTATAACGTTGCTAGCATTGATCATTATCTTCTAAAAAATAATGTACAGTGGTATTATGTATTTGATTACCAAAAAATCTCAACATTTTCTCTTGTTTACTTAAAACTTCTTTGTAAAGAACTTGTACATATCCTATATTTATTTACCTATTAGGTGTTTATTTTATCTTTAAAAACAGTAAAGCATGTGAAAGGGGCCTACTGGATCACATAATTTACTTTTGAAAGACAAGCTTATATTTTAGTGCTATAATATGTGTGTTCTAACTTTTTCTTATTGCAGACCAATATCCAAGGCCCAAAAGCTTGTTACCCAAGATGATGAATGCTGACATGGATGGTATGTTATTTTTCTTTTTTTATGTTCCTTTTGTATTTTCCTTTTTATGTATGGTTTCGTGGATGCTTTTGCTTTCTTTAGCAATGGAAAGAACAATATTTAGAAGCTTGGATTTGGCTAATGTACTTATATGTTTATGTCCCTTTCTAGTTCTGGAAAGGATTTAGGGGAGCTTCTGTTCCTTAACTCTGAGAGGTTGGCAAAAAAACACTTTATCTTCACCTTGGTGTTCTTATCTGCAATGTGGGGAGAGAACGTTTTACTTCACAGGGCTCTTGTATAAGTCAAGTAAGACAGTAAATGTAAAACATTTTGCAGATCTTTAAGTGCTACACTACACAAACGGTACCTAATGTTAATTAATAGTACATTTGAACCTTTTTGTTACAGCAGTTGATGCTGAAAATCAGGTGGAACTGGAGGAAAAAACGCGACTTATTAATCAAGTGTTGGAACTCCAACACACACTTGAAGGTTAGCTTGTATTTTGTAGTTTCCTTGAATGGCATCAATTAAGTTAAATTGTTACCCTTTGTGTTGCTAACTTTTGTCAGTACTCACATTTTTTTTAAAGTATATATTTTAGGTTCATTTCAATAGCTTCCTCTCCTCCCCCCCACCCCCACCCTCCCTGCCTGTAGCTTTGGCTGATTTTCTGGAACAGATATGCTTCAGTAAGAAAGTCACATAGTGTTCCTAAACTCCCCTCTTTAAGTTCTAACGTATGTCACCACATGAGAGCCCCTTTTAAGCCCCCACATTGTTACTAAAGCCACTTACACTAAAAACAATGTATTAGCCTCAGATTAAAAGGGAATTGATCTGAGTTTTGGGGGTTTTTTTTTTCCATTTTCTAAATGTCTTGCATAAAATACACTGAAACATTTTTTGGTTTTCAATGACGTTAAGAGGTTGTGGGGTTTTCGTGTTTTTGTTTCCGTTTGGTTTTGTTTTTTGATGCCAGAGCAAGCAGATCATGGCACACCAGTGGCTTCCCATTTGACACTTCACAAAAGCCAGGTGACTCTCTTGCAGTCTCATTATTTCCCTTTTACTTCTCAGAGTCACGGCGCTCGCCACATACATTCCCCCTCAGACACTCTGACTCCCTTGCTGCTTCTGCTCAGGGTCTTAGCAGTCGCTGTGCCCCTCTGCTGGGGTCTTTTTTGCATGGTTATTTGCATATCTGTATGCACATTCCCTCATTTCCTTTAGGTTTCTGGTCAGATCCCCGTTATCAAAAGAGGTGTCTCTGACTATCCTGGATAACAGGGCACCTTGCCTTTTGCTTCCTATGACCTTTATCCTTCTTGCTTGTTCTCCTGACCCCCACGTGGAGCCCCTAAATGCACAGGTGCCCACATGCACATTTAAAATGTAAGCTCTGTGAGGGCAGGGACCTTTTTGTTGTTGTTGTTGTTACTTTTGCCTCTAAGAACAGTGACTGGCTCTAGAGGGCACCCAGTACTTAGTCATTGAATAAATGCGCGGAGGTAATGTTTCATTCGATCACCGGGAACTGCATCTTTTGAATTTCGTGCTAACATGAAAATACAAAATGTTCAATTGCTTGGAAACTGATTTTATCCAGTACATGAATTCAGTTGTATTCACCTGCCACATTTTCTTAAACATTTCTAGTGAAGACATTACGGTTTTATGTTGAAAGATATGAACCCAAATTCACATTTTAAAAACAAAATCCATATTAAAAAAAAAATAACCATTTTAAGAATTAAGTACTCTACATAAATGCTGTTTTACAGAGAATAACATTTAGTCTAATGTGAAGTCTCTTTTTAGCAATTCTGGTATTGATTTGCACTCCTTTCACTTTGTATACCTTAACTTCTGAAGTAATCTGAATTGGAAAATAGAAAAATCGAGGATTGTATTCTCGCAAGAATGAATCTTAAGCATTTTATGCTACAGAATCATCGCCATCCTTTTATTGATAACACATTTTTTTTTTTTTAATTTTTAACATAGATCTCTCTGCGAGAGTAGATGCAGTTAAGGAAGAAAATCTGAAGCTAAAATCAGAAAACCAAGTTCTTGGACAATATATAGAAAACCTCATGTCAGCGTCTAGTGTTTTCCAAACAACTGACACAAAAAGCAAAAGAAAGTAAGGGCCAGCTGTCCCTGTCTACCGAGCTGCTGCTGCTCTTTTTCTCTGTAAAGGTTGGATAGACTCCAGAAGTTATAGTCCTTGCGTTTGTGGCTTCATTGCCTATGAAGAGAATGTCAGATCTAGGCAAAATTAAGAGCATAACAGAAGATTTCTATAAGTTTGTGCATTATGTTAGTCTATGAAAAATGTGAAAATGTATTGTAGAGACTTTATAATTAGAAATGCATATATTTATGAAACTTGATGATGTTTTATCGAATTTGCTTTGGTTTATAGGTTTAGCACTGTCTTTTTATTATAGGCATAGTTAGGAGATACAAGCAAATAATCATGTTGTGAAAGTGACCAAAATCGTGTACTAACTGCGCAGCTTTATGTACCCTGTCCACCATCTTGTGCCTCTTTCTCCATTTGCTACTTCCTTCCCATTTCCCTGCCCCCAAAGGAAAAAACTGATTTCACATTTGTAAAAGTAATTTCAATAGTTAATTGTCTGGAGAGTCACCTGAACTCTAATTGTTGTAACTTAACCAAAATAAGTTGCTTTCTCAGTTAGGGCTTGTTATTTGTTAGTCGTACCCCCAATAACGATGGTTCATTCACTGACAGACTGCAGACTGACAGGTGGCGTGCTGTATACCCAAGGTTTTCAGTGGGCTCACCACCAAGGTTTGTGTGAGTGCACTCTATGATGTTTGCACAACGTTGCCTCACAATGCCTTTCTCAGAACATAGTCCTCTGGTTAAGCGGTACAAGTCTGTATTTAGTAGTAAGATAGGATTGTTGGTTTCCCTTTAATCAAATGAAAATAGGGGCTATAAAAATGAAGATTTTTCCTTGAAACTGAATTGTAAAATTGGGAAATTTGTTGTTGAAAACTTTTACACTAAATAATTTGGTCTGAAAAGATGAGCTCTGGTTATGCATGTATGTTTGAAATAGAAAATTTTGAGGAAAGACAAATAGGATGGAAAAAGCACTTGATAAATGGTAGTAACCAACTCCCAATGTTTTCACTCCAGATCTGTGTTATCTCTGGCACAGATTAGATCTTTGGGAATATATATGAAAGTGGATTAAGTTTAACATTATTAGTCAACTACATCTAGAAGAGAATAGTTTCAAAGCGTTTGGTCTCAAAGTATATTTGTAGTACCGAGCAGATCAATTTCTGCAAATCCCTTGAGTGTATTATTATCAGAATCATGAATGGGAGAGTTTTACATGTATACTAATTGATAAGGTTCTCAGTATTTTATCTCACTACACTTCCCAGAATTTTCTATAAACCCAACTTCTTGGTTTGCAGTTTTAATTATTCTTCAGCAGTTTTTTTTTTTAAATTTAGTTTGTAGATTCCATTTGCTAATGGAAGTTAATCAGAAGTAATGTTAAAATGTTAAATAGGAAAAGAGAATCACTAATGTAGCTTATAGTTAATAGATTTGGCCTACTTTTTAATCATGGAATAATCTTGTTTGTATCAGTGTACATTTGATGAATGACTAGCTGTATGAATATGTAATAGTCAAATTGTAAAACATTTTGCATCTCTTTTGTGACATAATTTACAAATGTTTAAAATGTGTTGCAATTTTACTTTGCTGTTTAATAAAAGGCTGTTTCAGAAATTGTGTGTTTTGATACAGCTGCCCAAGTAACTAGAGTATACAGTGGTATAGTGGTATATCCAGGGGTGTTCAAAGCCACAGGATAAGTAGCTTATCCTATTTAAGTACCAGTTACTGGATGTTGAGGGGGATAATATTTTTATTAAAACAAATGTTACAGGATATTATACATTAATTTTAAAAATAAAAGCAAGGGATTTAAAGGATCCAAAATTGCCAGGGGGAAGGTGGTTCTAGTTTTTAGGTTAGGCTAGTGTTCCATAACAAGAGGTACGGTAAAGATAAATAACATAGGTATTTCCTAAGGTTCTGAGGTGAGCCCTGTAAGCTAGCAGACTTTGTTCCATATTATCATTCAGAAACTTGAAGATGGCTTTACCATTTTCAACCATGGCTTCCAACTCATGCTAATTATCACCATTCAAATTCTCAGAAAACTGCATGGGGTGCAGATGCAAAGTTTTCAAAAAGGCCACTAATTCTGGTAACGTGTGTCTTCCTAGAGAAATAATCAAGTGGAAGTGAGGCTATCTTTAAGAAAATATTCAAGAACAAGGAAGCTACTTTAGCTTGGTCAAGTTAGAAAGTGTCTAAAAAGGCCAACTAAAATAAAAGCAAGATTCATTTATTTTTCTCCTTTGTTAGAGAAAAAGACAAAATTTTGGTCATTTTAAACAACAAAGTCAGATTAGGGTGGTAAAGGAAAAAAGCCATCTTGTTATTAAGGAAGATTATGTTTTGTCTACTGCATGGACCTAGTAAACACATTTATGAGTTTAAGTTTTGGTTATACCTGTCAGCCATGGTACATCCAAGAGGGCACGTTCACAGGAAGTAGCAGTAAGCTGGCAAAACCGGTTGCTCAGTTTACCACTGCAAGATCTTGGGAGTTTAACCAAACATTAAAGGTAAATCAAATCTGCTATCGAGAAGTAAAAAAAGCTTTAATAAATCTTTAGGAAAAAAAAATGTTCACATACAAGATACCTGTCAGGCAAGAAGGTTTCCATTACATTACAGGATTTATCTCCTGAAGTTGGTTACTTTCAGAAACATTTTCATGTAGAATCATTCAATGTCTAGTTTATCTGGACATTCCAAATACAAAGCAAGGAAAGGGAGTCTTTGCAAGATGCGTTAAGTTCCGTTAGTATTAAAGAAATACAAAGTATGGTCAACGGTGTGTTAAGATTGCCTCCGCCAATTTATGTAAGTTCAGAACACAGCAATGGAATGAAGAACTTATATTCATTTGCAATTCACTCTCTAGGAGTGAACAGTATTACCTGCTGTTAGGCTTCCTTTAGTAAAAGGGGAAGTTAGAGACTCATTTTCCTTATACATCAGCTCTAAATGTACTTTGGGAAGGGGATTGTATGGGAATGTAGTTGGTGCTTGCCCAGAGATGGGTGTTTATGTCCAGGAAGGAATCCAAAATATTGCGCAACCAATTTAAAATCCTCTAGATAGTATTTTCAAGTAGTTTTGTGATCTCAAAGATTTAGATCACCTTCCAAAGGGTCTAACCTGTTACCCAAACATAAAAACTTCCTAAAATATTTTAAATGGAACAAAACAGCTCCATTATTATAATGTCATCCTGTGACTTCTGGTAATTACTGTACTTTAAAAAAAAAAGGAGCATTAGTAATAGTTGCTATCTACCTCAGAGGCGGCTTTGAAGCTAGCTGAGAGAATAGACTTAGATTTGAATTTATCAGAAAGCAATTTAAAATAAAATACGGAAATACAAAACACGATGATTGCTATCTATTAGCCATTAGAATCAATGATCAGAAAAAATAATGTAAAGCACCCCAACAATACCTATTAAGGAGGGTATAAATTAAAAAAGAAAAAAAATATATTTTCAAGAGCAATGTACACTTAAGCAATATGAGTAATGTAAACCATTCTAGCACAAAACCAAAAGCTTGAAAATAATCTGTTGTTTTGATAAGCCTGCCGTCTTTGTATTCAAATGAAAAATATGCTGCACTATTAACCAGTGATTCTGTGGATGACTTTAGCCATTTCTGTTGACTCATCTGTCAGCAGAGCACCTCTTTAAAGGGATCTATAATTTAAGTGAATGGACCATAACTGTATTTTGACACAAACTAGGTAAAAATAGGGGTCACATACAACACTTTCAGTTGTTGATAGAATTAAACCACCACACGGAAACTTCATTGCAGTTGGCTCTATACAGAACACACGCTCCTTTTCACCACAGAGCTGCCAACTGTCCTGTGCGAGAGCTGCTTACGGGGAAGTCACAATAACCCATTTTTCCAATAAGCCGGGAAGCCGCTGCATGTTCTTTTGCTCTGTATAACCCAAAACTTTCAACTTTCTCCAAACTGTTAAAACTGTGTAACTTCTAATGATACAAACCTCTTAAATCTGATATTTAAGTGCCATTTTTCTTTTATTCTAAATTCAAAGACCAGGTAATTTCAAAGGTTTTTTTTTTGTTTTTGTTTTTTTTTGGGTTTTTTTTGTTTTGTTTTTCCTGAAAAGACTAAAATAGATATCTGAAAGAATAACATTGGTAGATATTATAAGCGGGATGTGCAGGCTGGTTCTGGTTCGGCTCTGGCACACTGATTTTAGAATGCCAGGTTTCGCTCTTCAGGAATTAGAGTTTGAACTCAGTTCACTCTTTCCGGACTCTTCTTTTACGCACGGACTTCACTGGCCCGTCTCCAGATCCTGTGCTCTCGTCTGCCTCCTTCATCTAGAAAAAAAGAGTTATGAAAATGTCCATTTTCATGTGATCTGTAACCTAGTGGATAGTAGTAATACATCTTATTTTCTGAAATATATGTTCTAACAATCAGATGCTATCTTATGTATATTCCTTTGTTTCATGCAGCTGATCGAAAATGTGTATATAAATTGATGTTTTAATTTCTTCATCTTTTGGCATGATTACATTTTTAGAATAACTGCTTACCAAAGATGCATCTGACAAGGAATACTGCTAACAACTCAATTTGTGATTTTATTTTATGATTTAGAACCTAATCTCAACGTCACAGTTAAAGGTTATATGATATCTCCAAAGCAAGATATTAAGCATTAACTATTCATCACGCTATTTCTGTAATGAGATGTATTGGTTTTATAGAAGCTTTTTCAGAAAATTTCTGGCACAGCAGTACTTTGCGAAAAATTAAGAGAGAAGGGAAATATCAAATTATGGTTTGGGTTTTTTCTTTCCTTTAATTCTTACCCTTCCAGAATAAGCATTTACACACAAATTCAACTTGTATAACAATATTAAATAATGAAGGTATTACATGGGATTATACAAAAGAGCTATAATTATTCTCAAGGTTACACTATACAAAAATTGGCTTACGTTAGCTCACTGACAAACAGATGAAAATAAAACACTAGAAGGCAGAATTAAGATATTTTTAAAGGTACACAATATTTTGTAAACCAAAACATAACTAGAATATATATTCAAATGAATGATTGCAAGTATTATTTAGGGAATGACTGTTTAAAACTCTGTTCTAGAAGAAATGATCCTCACCCAGCTCTCTCTAAATATGGATATTCATACTAGATAATGATCCTCCAAGCCTCTTTAAAACCTCACAAGTCAGTTAAGACCAGTAACCAGGTAAATGTACTGATAAGCTTTAGAAAAACAATAAAACAAGTTTATTAGAGAGACTACTTCAAATAGATAAAGCAGAGAGTTTATTTCATCACATGTAACAAGCCATGCAAAACTGGACCGTTACCCTGTCTGACACTAAGGAATGACAGTGGTGACTCTGTGAGGTAATGACAGGCAGCTCTGCAACAGCCAGAGGAGTGGAGGACACAGGCTTTGGACATGGGCCGGATAGCAAACAGCTCTTGTTCTGAATTACACCCTGGATGGTTTCTGATTCCAAAATGACTGACTAAAAAAAGGCATTGTGGAAGTTCTATTACATAGCAGGATGTAAAAAGGGGTAAGATCTATCAAGTTAATGAAAAACTAGTTTATTAAAGAGAAAAACACTGTACCATGCAGATAGTACTGATCAACTCAAGGTATGAAATATTTCAACATGTGGGACATAAATTATTGAGATAATATGTTTTCACAACAGCTATAAAGAAAATTGTCTTGTAATAAACAGAATTACCTTATAAATATCCAAATGGTCTGTTTATTATGCCTTTCAACAGAATACTTTAGCAACAGTCAATTTTTTATTGATGAGGCTTTCTTTATATTTTGTAAACCACAGGCTTACTTTTACTGTTTCATTAGGCATTAAGATAATATAAATTATATCTCCTTGCTTCTTCAGGGATACATTTTAAAACAATATGGAGGCTCTTATGAAAGCTACGAGAAATATGGTAAAAATCCTTCACGAACCCGATTGCTGCTTTTATTGAAATCTTTGTTTTATGGCTTATGATCACACATAGAGACTAGCTTATTCTCTGTTAAAGAGCTGCTTACCTCATCCTCGGATCCAGACTTATTCGATTTATTACCTTCTTCTTGTCCTTCTATGACCTCGACTTCTTCTTCGCCCTTTTCCTCAGGTTCACCTTCTTCTTCTGCAACAGATTTTATTACAGGCAAAGACTTGATGAATTAGAATTCTACTACTGAAAAGTGTTAAACACAGTAAGGGGGGTTTATTTAAATTCCAATACCTAAAAGCAGTTTCTTCCATTAGAAATTGTAAAAAATTAATTACAAAGACTCATTATTTTACCACATTTTATATATGAATCATATTTGAGGAAAGGGACAGTTTTAAAGAATTCTTAAGCAGTCTGTAATATGAATACCAAAGAATATATAGGTATGTGTGGGGTTTTGCTTTTGTTTTTTGGGGTTTTTTTTTTTTTTTGAGATCATGGTTTTTAAGTCAACTGTTTCATCAACTATTAAGTTAAAAATAGTGCTTAAGATATAGTTTAAGTTGTAAACTGCTCCATCTGTAACTTGGTTTGAGACACCTGGTGAGTACCAATCATTTCATTTCTACCTAGATGAGCATAAGGTCTCCATGGAGAGCCACCCGAACCCTCGGTTCTTTAGTTCTAACATCTTTAGGAGTTTATTAGAGGGTGGGAAGGGTTTGTGTGACTCGGCGATCCCTGCAGGAGACTATTTACTTGACACGGTAAACAACAGCCCTTGGAAGGCTTGGTGTCGATGTGGCTGCTGCGGTCACCCGCCTCACGCCTACCACTCTCGCACAGAGGCCGCGGTCTACGCCCTCCGTCTCATCTGCATAGTCGGGGGCAAGAAAAGTCCTTGCAAAAAGCCACGGTGTATGGGATTCTTAGTTGCTAGACTCTCTTTCTTCCTAGAAGACAAAAACTGTGGACAGGATGATGGCTGCGCAGGGGGACAACACCCAGGCAGGGACGATTATTCCGCTCTGCACAGTCATGCATTTTGGGGATTCAGATGGCTAAATCCGACAAGAAGCAAGTGCGACGGCTTTTACCAGACAACCTGCTGCTTTTATGAGCTTTGCCCAGGGTCCTCACTATAAATCACTATCGTTGTCTTACCTTTCTCAAGAACTTCACCATCACTTTGCTGTTTTTCCTCTTCCAAGTCTCCTGGTTTCTCGAGGGCTGCGTTCTCGTCCTTCACTTCTTGCTCCAGTGCTCCCTTTGTTTGCGGTTTACATATGTCAGTTTTTTTATACTCTGCATCTTCGTATTTTTTCTGTGGTAGTTTAACATAAGCTATTTTTACTAAAAGCAAAGCACTATTTAAAAAAATGTTTGCAATAACTGACATCATGCACAGTGAACTATCCAGTAAAAAATTATACAAAAATTAGTTTATTACTTTTAAGAACTACTTGCTCAGTTCACAGAACTCTTAAACATGAAGAGATTATTTTTTAAGTCGATGGAAATTCCTTCCCTTTACCTTCACTCTTCTCGGCCAACAAAACGAAGTAATTAGTGCGACTGGAAGCACGGCTGTCACAAGGTACACGAGCCAAAGCCACGGGCGTTCCTCCGCCGTTGCCATTAACTGTTTAATTATACCAGGCTGGCGAAGGAATAAGCATAAAAATGCAATTCAGATTTTACAAACCTTCATTAGGAAATACAGCGTACCAAGGGGGAAAAAAACACCTTATTTTACCTAGGCATTTCACATTAAGGAATGATGAACTTGTTAAGCTCAAAGATATTTAATTTTCCTAATTTTCCTCTGTAAAGTCTAAACTTTTTGATTATTAGCATGCACCGCTGTTGGAGGCTCTGTAGTAGAAGATATGCTACTATACAGGTGGAAACCACTAACCTACCGGCAAGAATAGTGACAATTTTCTTTTTTGGTAAATTTCATGATAGAATTACTCTTTATGAATGTATTACCTGCTTCATTTAGAAGCATACAACTCTCTGACAACTCACTCTGTACTTGTAAGGGATTTATTAATAAAATCCACCTGAGGATTACTGTCACCACGTAGGCCTTGAATTAGCAAGGTGACAAAGACTTGTAGACGGAGACTACAAATATAAATATTAATTAGTCTCATTTCTATAAATGGCAAGTAGGCATTAAGTTATATTAAAGCTATCATAATTTAAAGAATGAAATAAGGACTTACATATACATATATAGTTCATATAGTTCATTATGTAGTTTATAATGAAGTGTATCATAATATAGTAAAGCTCAATATGTCTACATAAATTTAAGTACATTTCTTTGGCATTTTGTAACTATGGCATATTGATTTACCTTTAAAAGGGGGGTCTGCGTAACTATAACAGTACCAAGTCCTATCACTGCTGTTTGGGTAATGCCATACCTCGTTAGCGTTTGCTATCATCATTTTCACTCCCCAACCATCTGCAGCCCAGCGATCTGCTACTTCCTTTTCGAACAGATAATAAAATTATCAAAGTAGATATCAGAGGTCATAGACCAAAGCTCCAAACCAAGGGCACGGAACGAGGTCAGAAGAAATGGGTGATCATCTTCAAAGTAATCTGGATTAGGAATTTTTCGAGGACTCCAGATTCCCTGGAAGAAAAATGTTTGAAGGCATTTTCAAAAAGGAATTTTATTATAAATGCTACTCAAGAAGTAATTACTTTTGAATGAAATTAGCTATACTAAATGAAAAAAAACTTGAATGGATATTATTTCATTAGTAATTCACTGGAAATGTTTCTTCTTAGTCTGTCCATGATGTTCCTATGAATAATACTGACTTTACAAAAAAAGGCAAAATGAAAATCCAACACACATAGAAACTGAAGTAATAAATTTCACAAGTTAGTGACACTATTTTAGACAAGTTTTTTATATTTAGCAAAATTATGTAAGGCAAGATATCATTAAAATTGCCGAAATCAGACAGATCACGGTATGGCAACAATGGAGCCACCTCTTTTAACATGTACCATGACAGGCATTGTCAGTTAACCTTGGTTGAACCTAAGCACAACTATTCAACATAAAACTCCATTAGATCTGAAATGATTAAACTCAAATCAAATAAATTCAATGTGACCCACTGACTCACTCTGCCATCACATACATATACATATACATATACATGTAACACGTACATACACACACGCACACACACACATTACATACATCCATAATTTTCTGTGTCAGGCACTATGCCAGGTACCGGGTGACAGTTCCTGTAACATGGAGTTTAAAGTCTAATGAAGAAGACAGATATTTTTTTAAAAAGTTACTAAAATAAACATTTTGTGATAAACGCTATGAAGAAAAACTATAGCGAGCAATTAGAATATGTTACTGCGTATATATAATCAATGTAAGAAAATGTCAGTGAATAATTAGACAAAATGGATAACACGAGGACTTGTATAAAAGAAAAAAAATCCAAATTTTAATAACACTAGAAAGTAAGCAGAACATTAAGCAAGCGCAAGCATTAATCACTGAAATGAACAATGTGAAACCTCTTGATGAGAACTCATTTCTTATATTTAATTCCAAAATAGAATCTTATTCCAAAGTGATCACCAATTGATTATTAGGGGAAAATATAGTATGAAGTCACTGATCTCCAGTTCTTAAAATTATTTTTCCAGAAAATTAAAGAATTCTTTATTTTTTAAATACAAATTAGTTGGAGTCTCTCTCTGACTTCTCAAGATAGCTAAGGCGGACTATTATACATCAGTTTTACAAAGTTAACATCACATTATCGGTAACTAGACATATAACGGAAAGAGCGTACACTCTTGACGCTACATACAGTGAGATCGGAACAAGGTGTCATTACCTGGTAGTTGGGATTATCTATCATCGGAGGTCTCCACACTCCCTTGTACTTCGGGTTATCTATCATGGGAGGTTTCCACTCGCCACAGCCAATCCGACATGCTGGGTTAGAAATGCGAGGAGCCTCCCATTCTCCATCCATGTCTTCATTCCTTAGGAGGTTAGAAGAGAGCAAATATGATAAGCTCAGGTCTCTCCTGTCAGTCATACACACCGGTGACAAAAAAGCGAGTAAGAAACATATGAAATGGACATCTGAAGATGAAGGATGTTTACCAGTCATCAGGTTTTTCAGCACTAGGATCTGGAATGAATTTTGGTTCATCGTCAAGCCAGCCATCAGGTTTAACAACATTTACATCTTCTATTTGAGCAGGTTCACTTTCATCCCTATAAACACAGTATTTTACGTTAATTACTAATTATTCAAAAAGTTTAAAAATGCACGTTACAAAATTCAGAAGACACCAAAAGGTACTTCCTACCCTTCTCTTTTCGTTACTCCCTGCCCAGCTCTCATCCATCTAAATCTTCTGCTAACTTGCCAGTTTTTTGTAAATAGTCCCTGTTGTGCAATATACGTACATTCACATATGTGTATGTTCTTCTTTTTACACAAATGAGAGCATTCTATACATAGTATGTTAAATGTTGCTCTTGTCACTTCATCAACAAATGAACTGTCATTCATCAACAATGCATAGCGCATGTTGACTATGTGTCAAGACTGTTCAAGAATCCCTGTTTTACATGCATATATATCTGCTTCATTCTTCCTAACAGATGCATAGTTTTCTATTTCGTGGATATATCATAATTTATTTAACCTACTCTTGAGGGACAATTAGTGTTTCCAAAACCTACTATTACAAATAATGCTATAATGAATATCTTGCAATATATTATAAATTAATAAAGTTAGCCCTCGGCCAGCTCTATGAATTTAAAATATTTTTCCAATTTCTCATGCATTTTTTATATAGTTTATGGTAGTTTTTTTTGCCATATATAAATCATTTATTTTCATGTATTAAAATTTGTTAATATTTCTTTTATATTTTTATGTCACTTTGAAAGGTCTTCCCTACTCCAATATTTTTAAACAAACTATATTTAATTTTAATAATATTGTTTTCATTTTAAAAATAACAGTAAATTCTAAAGTACATAAACATATCATAGTATGTACAGAACTACTAAATGCCCATCAACAGACAATTTGATAAAGAAGTTATGGTTCACAGATATAATGGAATATTACTCAGCCATTAAAAAAATGAAATCCTACCATTTGCAATGACATGGATGGGCCTAGAGGTTATTATGCTGAGTGAAATATGACAGAGAAAGATAAATACCATATGATTTCACTTATATATGGAATCTAAGGAACAAAAAGAACAAACTAATCAAAAACAGACACAAATACAGTGGACCATTTGGTGACAGAGGGAGGGGGGGGCTGGGCTATTGAGAGAATGGGGTGAAGGGTTAAAGAAGTACAAATCAGTAGTTGATAGATGGTCACGGGGACGGGGGGCCCAGCACAGGGAATGTAGTCAGCATCAATATGATGGCTAGGTGGAAAATCAGAGGAGAGAAGGAGCAATTAGGGGGATCATTTTATAAACTATATAAATGTCTACCCAATGTACTGTATACTTGAAGCTAATTAAATTTTTTAAAAATGCACATTAAAAGAGTCCATCACATAAAAGAAAAAGTAAATATATATAAAAGCATGAAGAATGGAAGGAACAGTGTTAACTTAGACATGAAGTGGTAAAATGTTATTTGAAAGTAGACTGAAATAAGTTAAAGATGCATATTGTAAACCCTAGAGTAACCACCAAAATAAACCGGAGCAAAAGCTAAGAAGTCAACAGAGAAGGAAAAAAAGAAGACTAAAATAAAATATCTCAATCCAAAAGAAGGCAGGAAAATTTTTTTTCTAAAATACCACAGAATGCATGGAACAAAGAGAAAACGATAGTGAGATGGTGCGTTTGCATCCAACCATATCAGCAATTCTAATACTCCCAAAAAGTATTCTTCTAAGTGAAAGAAGCGAGAAACAAACAAACAAAAAGCTGTAGACTGTATGATCCCCTTCTATGTGACAAAACTCTCAGGGACAGAAATCAGATCAGCGGCACCAGAGTTTTAGCGTGGGGGAGAGAGCTGATTACAAAAGGACCTTTTTGGATGATGTAAGTATTCTATGTTATGGTTATATCACTGTATACGTTCATCAAAACTATGAACTATACATCTAAAACAAATGAATTTAACTGTAAGAAAGTACGCTTCACTATAACTGACTGAAAAAAATGTAACTATAATCCAGCAAATATACAAAGGGAAATACTTGTTGACCAAGTGGATTGTAAGTTTAGTGCAACATACTAAAGAAATAAAGGAGAGAAAACCTATATAGTCATCTCAGCAGATGCACAAAAAGCTTTTTACAAAATCCAACACCAATCATGAAAAAAAAAAAACTCTTAGTAAACTAAAACTTTTAAAATTTGGACTTAGTATTCATCCCACTCAGCTAGCCACTGCCAGGTGCCTCACTCTCAGAAACTGGATGACTTCATGTTTTTGTCTTCAGCTGCTGTATTTTTAGGTAATTTGGTACACATCCATAGATTACTGTTATGGTGCATTCAAAACAAAAAGACAGATAATCTGCTTAGCAAAACCATAATTGTTAACCAATCAGCAGAAAAATAAAAGTTCTTAGGAACAAAGGTGACAAGATCTTTATGGAGAAATGAATTACAAAAGGTGTGTGAAGGACAGACACATACAGGTATCTCTCACCATTGGAACTCAAGCTACGGAAACTCAGGAAGTGAATACATTTCTTTTAGGAAAAATATTCATAATCCTGTAGAATAAAAATGATACAAATACTCAGGTAGCAAAAAAGTTATGTTTAAGCAAAATGGTGTGAGTGAATCCTAGACAGTTTTATAAGATCTTGAGGATATTTCTATTTTAAGGCCAAGTATTCATTAACAGAAAAGGCTAAATATACATATACAAGACAAGTATATAAAATATGCACACACATACGTGAGAAAGATCACACTAGGAATTACAATTAAAGTGTTGGTGATTTAGAATTATGGAATTTTCCACCATAGCACTGAAAGCATAAAAAAAATAACACACTGAAAAAGGCGACAAAATTAAAATATTAAATTAAATTGACATTTTTAGATAATTTAGATAAAGGCAGAGAAGTGTAAAATCCATTTTAGAAAAGTATTTCACCCAAAATACTCAAAATTAGTTTTGATGTTCAAAAGAATATGTTTCATTTGTTGTAAACTTCACTTCTGTGCTACGTGTCATTAATCACGCCACATGAGGCCTCCCTGCCGACGCCTCGCTTACCAGTCCTCTGGTTTGACGGCAGAAGGATCCGGGATTTTTGCTCTTTCATCCCACTCGTCCGGCTTTTCGTCGCTGGGGTCTTCGATGTCTTTGGGAGGATTGATAGGAGGAAGCACGTCTTCTAGCAGGCTTCCTTTGTTTACGACTATTTGATCAATTAATACTTCAAATGTGTCATCTGGATTCATCACTAAAGACCAATTTAAATATATTATACTTATCATGTCTATAAACATTTAAAAATAATCTTTAATAAAACCACCCTAAAACTTCATGGGTAAAATTTTCTCTCAACCAGAGATAGAGGAATTCTCAAGTATTAAAATAAAATATGCTGAAATCGTAAGACTTAATGCTGTCTAAAATCAAACATAAAATTTTGTTTTAATCAAAAATAATAATTTTATAAAATGCTCCATTATTTCTCAAATAGCTCCGTTTGGGACTTTCACAACCAGTCAGCTTCACACTTTTATAGTTAAAGAATTTAATGTAATCTTCTTCAGAATTTTAAAGTAATTTTTCGAAATCATCTCTAGCTTGGAAAGTATACTACAGAGAACTTAATTTTTCCCTGAACCCCTTGAGAGGAAGTTACTGACCACGTATACCTCATCCCTGAATGTTTTCATGTATATTCCTACAAACAAGGACATTCTCCTACAATGCATCACCCCAACCTAAGCACTCAAATCAAGAAACTAACTTCCATGTCACTATCGTTTTCTAGACATCCTTAAAGTTCACTGGCATTTCAAATTTAATGACTCATACACTCTGTGAAACATCTTCAGGACGGTTGAAATTATTCAGGCTTACACTTATCTACATGTTTGAGGTAAATGCTAGCTCTCTAAAAGTCTCCATGCCAAAAATTTCATAAAGGACTCTCTCATCCTTAGTAATGACAAGATAAAAGCTCTCTCATCCATCTGTACACATGTGGGGTGGTCACTCGGTAAACTGTTATCTTTGGAAAGAATGACAGGTTCAAATAGCTGCCTAACATTTGCTTTCAATAAGCTAAAGAAGTAGGAGCCACCAACGAAAGTCAGGGTCATCCTGACGCATCTCGTTCAGTGGGCTCTCACTCCCTGAAGAAACGACAATCTCCAGAGCTTTCAGTCACAACGAAGCAGAATTACATCAAAATCAAATACTGCAATTCATGTACAAGCTCAAATAATGCAAAAAACACTCAATATTTACTCCCTCTTTTTTTCTCCACTATTTCCTTTTCTATTAATAGCTGAGATTATAACACTGTATTACAACAAAGGAAGAGAGTCAAGCTTGAAGCAGAACTAAGACCTTAAATGCAAAATGTACTAAGTCCTTCCTAATTTAAAAAAAGGTGCTTCTCAAGAAAAATTTTAGATGTTTTCTGAATAAATTTTGCAACTGAAATCGAATTGTTAAAGTTACAGTTAAAACAAAAAGCACATGACAATTAGGCATATGTGAAAAAGCATCTTTGTCCAAAATCTCAGGACAAAAAAAAAATTCCATTTAGAAAACTGTATTCAATATTTTAAATGAATCTACAATAAAAGGCAATGAAGATACACTGTAAGGTTCTTAGAATTATAGAATATTATAAAAATATAATATAGAAAGTTTTAAAAAGAAAAAAGTCAGTCGATAATCTTAGCACGACAAAGTCTTTATGTATAGGAGTAAGAAAAGCAAATGTTTAAGAGTCAGACTTGAATTTCAGTTCCAGTCCTATCCTGAGCAGGTCAGTCATCCTAAGTCAAGGCCAGACAGAGAAACTGCTCACCTCACGTGATGGTTCTAAACAAAGCAGCCAGCGCCCAGCATGGTGCCTAGCAAATGGTTAATGACAGTTAGTTCTTTTTTTCCTATGTGCTTGCTTAATTTGCCTCGTGGCATCATGATGTGCCTCCACTCTGAATCTTATTTTCCTTTCCCATTTCAATATTATAAGCGTTGCTTTGGCGTTGCTAAACATGCCAGTTAGCATTTTGTAGAGAAAACCCCCACTGTAACATCTGGGGTGCTTCCCAGTTACAGGATATTTTCATACATAAGTCGTTTTCTTTGGATAAATCCCTGAAAGTGGAGCTGTGGTTTCAGAGGACATAACCCTCCCATGGCCATTAACATGTGCTACACCAAACTGCTTCTGACTGATTAAGTTCATTGTTTCTCGTTATTTCTGCAACTTGCTTTATGTTCCCCAAAACATCCAGTCCAATTCCCCAATTTCATATGAGGTCTGATGTCAACGCTGACATTAAAAATGAAACTGGTCCTTGCCTCGGCAGACCAGGTGAGTATCTCTGCAAAGGCTTTGGGAGGAAACGTGGGTGGAGGTGTCCTGCTAGGTTCTGACCTGCTCGTGGGAAGACCACGCTCCACAACCACACGTACCTGGGGAGAGAAACGACCTCCCAGAAAGGTCCCCCCCTCGACGTCTATGGAAACCCCTACCTACGTAAAGTAAGTATATTAATGTGTGGTTGCTCAATGGCTGCCCTTCCAAGGTTTAACTACAGGACACGAGCATCACAAGGTAGGACTTATGATAACCGATAACCACACCTGCCTACGGAGTAAAGTGTAAGCTCTTCGGCCTGGCCTCCCGGACTTCCTCTTTCACCCTGTTTTCCACTTTTCTGTTCTTACAGCACCACTAATGTCCCAGTGCCTAAACCATCCTACCTTCTACATTCTGTCTACACTTCCAGACTATTTCAAATACAACTTTCTTCACTAGGTTTTCTCAGTCTTTGAACTGAAAATATTGCTTTTCAAATCTTTTTTTTTAGGCAAGGCAGCCCTTGGTTGACCTCACAGACTGCAAGAACCTTGTTAGCTTACAATCCCTTATTTATTTATTTTGTTCACCTACAGCATCTGGTCTTCCTTGGTGGTCTCCGGTCCAAGTACTAAGCAGGCCTGACCCTGCTTCGCTTCCGAGATCAGACGAGATCAGGCTGTAGACGCGCTTTTCAAATCTTAACTGTAGCTGCTCTGTACCTCTCAAACAGCACTTTGCTTTCTACCTGAGCTAGAATTACGTCCATATTATTTTCCTAAAAAGATAAGCTCCTTAAGGGTAGGATCCATGTTTGCTTCTCCCAAAGCACCTGCCATGAAAATATCAGTAGTCAGCAAATATTTTTGAATGAATGAATGAATGAATGAAAAAGACATACCAAGGGTATAAAGATGAGTCTTCCTGTCTGTAAAGAAAAAAAATAAACTTTTTTTAGGTCTACATCTGGAGGTTTGGCGTGTTTCTCTTCAAAAACTCCAGTTTTGGGATGTTTATGTCTGAAGATAAAATGAAGTTTATAATCTTCTCCACATTTATCTGGTCCGAACATAATGGTATAGGATGTTTTATCATAAAAGTTTTCCTTCAAAGAGAGATGAGTGCTGGGATTAGTCCAGAATTAGAGTATTTAATGAATTTCTCTGTCCTACCCTATTGGGTAGAGTGTACAAAAATGTATTAAATGCTAATTCACCAAAGAGTTATTTGATACAGTTGACAATAAAGGATGGGAGAAAAAAATCACAAATTTTATTTCAAAATACTGTTTTTTAAAAAGCAGACACAACTTCCTACCTGAAGATGTAGAAGGGAAATTGAAACCACCCTAGCAACATTATAATAAGCTTTAATTACTTTATGTACATCTTCGTTAATACTTTATTAAGAAAATTAAGCATAGAGAAAAGCATACTTATGCCCTGAAGACTACAGTGATCATCTATCACTATGATTTGGAAATACACTAGAAAAAGACCCTCCCGAGGGCAGAGTGAAGAGAGATTTCAGACACAAAAGACTGTTTCTACTTCTCTTTACTACTAGTAATTTTTCTCTTTTTGGCATGGTCCACTGGTTAAGAGCATGGGATCCGGAGTCAGGTACTAGGATTCCGATCCTATCACTGCTACTTAAACTCCTGTCTGCTATGTGGCCCTGGGCAAATTTCTTAACCTCTCTGTAGTTCTGTTTCATCACCTCTGATGCATGAAGATAACAGTACCTACCTTAGAAGGTTTCTCTGAGGGTTAACTGAGTTAATCAGATAAAGTACTCAGAAAAATACTTTGCATTTTACCATTGTGTTATACCTTCAGGTCATCATCACCTTGTAATACCTAAAACAAGAGCTTCCACATGTACTGCTAACAGCCTCGCCTTTACTGATGCTAACAGTGGGACATGAACCCTTTAACCCTGCTTTATGGCCCTCCCCTCGTGTAGCCATGTGTTATGACAAGTATCTCACTGACATCTCTTTATGTCACTTCTGCTGCATGCAGAAACCTCGACACAGCCTCCTATAGGGGATGCTGTAAGAAATGTCCCCAGCCTTCAGATGGTCTTAATACAACCTACTTCAAAAATCTGGTTCTTGGGCCATTTCATTTTACTGCTTTGCTATGTTCTTTTATTTCTCTGAACAAACTTATGATTCTTATTTTGTAAAGAAAATAGCTCTAAGCTGATCTTTCAATGACATTTATAAGCACCGTGTTATTTTTTATTTATAAACATGACAAACTTTTTTATGTTGCTTCAGATTATAAAACTGAATGCCATCAAGTAACAAGAAACTTGAAGGCACACTGTAAAAGCCACATAAACTCACACTGGATAAAAAGGTTTCAAAGTCATCTTCAATTTCAGTTTGAAAATAAAAATTTGTTTTATCAATTACTCCTTAAAATACTTATTAACTTTAATAAGGTTTTCTTAAACATTAAAATATCATACCAGATTCAAATCATCAGTGTCTGCTAGGAGTTTAATGTATGCACCTCCACAATCAATACCATCTTGAAAATTTACTTCATATCTAAATGAAGGGAAAAAGAATCATACTGCTGATAAATAAAAATTACCAATTGCTCTTCAAAATCTAACATATTACTCTCATTTATAAACGTAAATGTGTCACATTGCCAGAGAGCCCATATGAAGCATGTCCATAATCCACAGGAAACAAGCAGAAATGCTTTTTCTATGCACGTCTCTAAAATATTAAAAGTAGAATGATTATTGTCAACTATAAAAAGCCAAGTAATTTTTGAAATAGTTTTTCCATCAAGACTGTTGAATTAATAAAATACTTTGACTAAAATGACAACAGAAAACTTCAAATCCAGATATGGTACGTACTAGGCATATATCTTTATAGACTGAAAAACGAAGACCACCAGGACCATAGCTACAACGACAGGTTTCTGAAGAACTGCTAATGATCGCAGACATCTGCTTCACTACTCATTTGTCTTTTAGTTCAATTACACCCACCATGTTAAATAAATTGTACGTTTAATACTTCCTGCAAAGAGGTTTCATAATCTCAATCAAGAACCTGGAATATTTCAGACCTTAACGGCCCGGACATAGAGGAAAGAGTGTCACAGCAATGGGCACACAACTGTCATGAGAGTCTCTACGTGAATTTACAACACCGAGTACTTCTCAGCAAAAGAAAAAAAAATTTTTTAAGGAAATAGTCTTGTTTAGGCAATGAGATATAGATTTGTTGAACAGTATTTAGAAGAGATTTTTGGTAAATTGATGAATTATGCATGACAAAGACCAGTGAAGAAAAGACTATCAGTGAAAAACAGTGAAAACCAAAAAGGTTATGATTTGGTTTAATGGAGTAAAAAAAAAAAAAAATGAAAACTAGAGAAGCAACAGGAACTAGTGATACTTTTAATGAAGAACTGTTGTTTAAAATGTTTCTGAAGAAACTGTAGTGACAAGTAAAAAAAGAAAGCATATAAAACTTTGACAGTTTGAACCCAATTGGTGTGTATATATTTTGTATGAAAAAAAAACAGGAAATACAGTAAAATTTTAAATGATTATCTCTGAGTTGCCAGGTTATGATGCCCCACCCACCCACCCAATATTTTCTACTCTGCTTTAATGTCAAGATCTCTATGACTGTGGCGACAAGCAAGGACTGTGGAGTCAGAACGACCTGAGATTTATCCTTGACTCAGCCGCTTACTCTAGCGACACTGAGGGTAAAGGCAAGTTTTCAGGCTCTGAGTCTATCTGCTCATGTGTCATAAGGAGACACCGCCCACGCCCACACCCCGGAAGGCCGTCATGATGATAAAGGGACACCATGCACAGCAATGGGCACATAAATGCTCAAAACCGTTAGCTTCTCTTACAGCCAGAAGGGGTTTTATTATTATTTTTCTTTCATTTTTTAAGTAAAAGACAGCTTATTTTCCTTAAAGCCTTATCAATATTTTCATCTTAGGTAGTAGCCGACGAAGAAATTCAAGTCTTTGAAGACTAGAAAGTAAAGTAAATGGTGTGCAATGTGACTTAAAAGCATGTATTCACTGTTTTAGGTAAAATAAAATAAAAACATATATAGCTTTATTATGGATGATCTAAGGACAAAAGGTTCTAGGAAAAGCTAAGAAAAAGAACAATTTGTAAATTGTCTCTGTAAACATATTTTGTTGTCCTGTTATGTCTAGACTCAATCACTATGTCTATTTCTTATACTGAAAACTTTTGAGTTTTCAAATCATTAACTTGTGCCTGATATAAATAATTCCCAGTGGGTCAGAGATCAGTGATGTGTACATCACATACCTTGACTGCTGCTAATCTTTACTCACAGAAAAGTGATGATGTATGCAGAGTACACGTTAACCCCATTTTCTTCAGAGTATCATTTCCCAAACTGTTCCATGAAACAGTAATTGTTAGGGGGGAAAAAATCTGTGGTCAAATATGTTTGGGAAACACAGTATTAAAGTTAAAAACCAATTTTTATACGTAGACCTTCTTGAAGTCTTTAATGCGCAAATATGCTTCCTTATCTCTAAGGTTAGGATATTCTTAGTTTGTAAAACTTGCATGACCACACAATGCCATTGACATGCACACGATTTGGAAAAAGCAGCTTTAGAGAAATGTTATGTCATAAATCTACAGTATTTATCCCATTTCATCGATACTGAGAGAAGACAAACATTCACGCTGCTTCTCTGAACCCTTTTCAAACATGGAAGGAAGCTCCTCCCCTTGGTCCTCCTTTTCTTCTGCTTCAATAATTTTTTAGACTTTGCTTCTAATTTTGCGAGCTGTCTTTTGCTTACCTGCCTAGCAATGTACGTTCACTTAAGTTTCAGCAGAAGAAGATTACTTGCAAACTTTCAAGAGGAAACAAAAGCCAAACCCTAAATAATGATAATATCAAGCTCAAATATTAGTCCCAGTAAGTGCTTACAACTACATTTTGTTCAAATAGTTGTAGACGCTTTAAAATTGATATTTTAAATTTACTGAAGTGACAATGCAACTAAACCAAAGCACCACAACTGCAAAGTTAAGCCAATTTCACCGAAGGCCAGAGTTTCAGATTTTTCCAGACTGCGAGAAGACGTTTTATGTGTACCATAAGGAACGTGTTCAACGTGTTAACGAAAGACCGAAGGGTTCTAGAGTGATAGCATTTGTAGCTAATGATATTTCCTTACGCTGTGATTAGCTTGGGGCAGCCAAGTCTTCTGACGTAAGGTCGAAAGTAACCGATTCATTCGTTGCCCTTCGTTTTCATATGAATTTGACTGGCTTTGTAATTGTATCCATATAAATCTATTTTGGTTTTATACCAGTATAGATGGAAAGAACCTGAGGAACTTATACCCTTATGGCAGTAAACATAAAGGCAAGCACCATCATAACAAAACCAGCTTACGGGGGAGGGAAAGGTTATCTGTGAACACGTGTGCCCTTTTTCAAAAGGGTCCATGCTCGATAAAGACACGGATCGATATAAGCATTTCCTTTTTAAAATAAATTTGCCGCCTTTGAATCTTATCACTGGTTTAACAGCAATGTTTATGGTCCCATTATGAATATATTGAGGTTACTATCCTAACCGCAAGCAATTTTAGGAAAAGAGTTAAAGTAAAAGAGGCATATAGTTTAGGGTGGCAAAATTGTATTTTTACAATATGTATTATTTTTAAATTAACCTGCTTTTCACTCAAAACCTCAGAGTGTTCGTATGTATACCTATGTTGTATGTGTAAGTAAGTGAAACTGACAAGGTAAATCTGGATTTTTATGCCCATTTTATATACATTATAGCTATATCCAGAAGCCAAATTATATAAAACTAATATATAGTTCAGAAAATACTCAAAAACATAATAAAACTTACTGGACTATCAAAGGTTTATCAGCAAAGATGAACGGTTTTGCTAACACAGCAGATATGGCATGATGCTTCGCCCTGGACTTCAACACCAGCCCTCTGTCACCGCGGACTTGGTCTGCTTTCAGTTCTTCTATTTCCCATCTTCCTAAAATGTACAACAAAACAAATTCAACTGATACCGAAACACTGACTACAGAATCATCAACCGTGGTGACCAGTAAGATTTTTCCGTGAAGGCCGATTTGCGAAAAATAAAATTTCAGATCAAGAAATAACACCTGCAGCTGTACGCCTGTCCACTCCTTTTCCCCTTAGCAGAGAAGGGTCTCACTTTCCTAGCTAAAATTGTGGAAAATAATAAACAACAAATACTACTGCATTTGACTAAAGCACTTCTACAGCTGGCTTGGTTTGGATTTCTCTGAAAGATTTTTTTAATCAATGAAATTACAAAACATGCTTTGTCTCATAGGGTCTATCAACACTTTATTTTAAAACGAGACATTTTTAAATTACATGACACGAAGAGCGTCCTTAACAGAAAATGCACAGTTTGCCTCAGTCTTATTTATTTTGAAATACATGGTAATCATCAGCTACTTTTCTTTGCAGAAGTTATTGTGGAGATTTAAATTTTCTTTCGAAAACTGTATGCCCAGTGAACACAACTTGCAGTCGCCCTTCCCAGGCTTAGCCAATCAGCTCTCAGAACTTTCGGCTAAGAAGGTGACTGCCTGTTGGGGTCTGAGTGTGAGGTCCCATCTTTCTAGGTATGAGGTCTTCTGAGAAAGAAAATTCCCACTAGCGGTCACCTGGAGAAGAGGCTGATCTTGCTTTAGGATATAACAATTGAGGAGGCTGGTTTTAGACCAGAAGGAAGAAGAAATTCTTTTGTCATACTCCAGGAAGTCCTGTTCGGGAAGAAAAAATGACCCTTGCATACAGGACATTTCTTCCTATAGCTAAGCCTGAATGTAACCCTGTCAGAGACCCAGTGATAAAGGGTGTGAGGCCTGAAGATGAATCTTGCAGCACTCGTAAATGCTCCTGTTTTGTGCTAGGTAGGAGAATTTTGCTGTAAATTATAACTTGATCTAGGTGAGCCCACGCTTGAGATGAAGCAGTGAGGATACCCATAGCCTGGGAAATGTTGCTTCGGGAAATGCAATGAGTCACTGCAGTGGAGTGGAGTGAAAATTCAACTGATCAGAGTTAGAAAACTGGATGGTGGCTGAAGTATGGCTTACTGGGGATTTCCAGGGATACTGGAAAGGAGGCAAGTAAAAAGACTGAACGCTCTATTGTGAAGCAGGATGGGCCTCAGGCTCTATGTGTGTGCTTACATATACTAACATATTACAAATGTAATCTCAAAGCTGGTGAACTTTGGTTCATACTGGTTATGTTGAATATTTAAATAAATATTTTACCATCATATATAGAAATCTCCTCGTCTGTATCATCTTTCTTTGCTTTTGATAAGACCCACCTATAAATAAAGGTAAAAGCAAATGTATGTTGTTAAAAATAAGACCAGCAATTTATAGATACAATGGATATTAGAAACACACACACACACACACACACACACACACACACAAAATTACCCAACAGTCACTTCGCATTCAAAAATAAATGAATACTAAATAAGGATGCCTATACATAATACTACGAGGCTAGAGTTAAATCAAATTTGGAATCTGCGATTTACCAGCTGTAAGACACAGGTAAGATACACTTAGCCTGCTTCCTCACCTATGAAATGAGATAAAGACAGTACTTACCTGCCTACTTAGAACAGTGTGTGGCATATAATAATAATAATTTTTATTGTTTTACCATTACTTAGAATGGAACAATAACTTGAATTTGTCATGTGAAATTAGATTATTAATACCTGTCCTAAGGGATAAAGAACTGTTACAAATTTTCACTTTATAGTCGTAATTCATTCTTTACCACAAATGAATAACTATTCAAATTAATCATTTCTATCAATAACAAAAATGTGTTAAGGTACTGGTTTACACTGTTAAAGCACTCTAACCTTTTTTTATAGTTCCATAGTAGAGGCAATTTTCATAAGCAACAACCAGTAACTTCAAAAAAGCTAATCAAATCAAGGAAAATATTCTCTTGAATGAATACTCACCCAGCCAACCTTCCACTATCAAAAGTTTCGGTAAAATATACTTCTCCTACAGGTTGAGGTGTCTTGTATTTGATCTAGAAAACAATTTTTAAAAGACTTAAGTTATTCATCCTTACAAATATTTTAATTAAATAACCTCACTATTGAAAAACTGAGTATGTAACGAACGTGTAGGTAATATAAAGTAACATGGTCTCTGACCTCCAAACTTTATATCCTAGTGGTGATAAGACACAAGAATGTGAGAAATAAGATGATGGAAAAATACGTGCAAACAGAGCATGCACTGATTCTTTCAAACACGGAGGGATGGGAAGAATTAGAGAAGGTCTCACGAGACAGCTGACACGGCCTTAAAAGGATTCTAACAGGTGACAATATTTGGGGATAAAAATCATTAGAAGCAAAAGAAATAGCATGATCAAAAATATATAAAAGGAGAAACTGGGTAAGCATGTAGGCTAGTTTAAAATGAACTCTTAAATGTCACTTTTATGTGACTAGAGGATTATAATAACATTTTAAGAGACTAGGAATCCAGAGAAGAAAAATGCCCAGGAAAGAAAGCACCGCAAAACAGTTATCAGCAGAGGATTGTTTCAAGCGCCATGTCAGTGTTAGCTGCTTTGATGATGGTGCTGGTGGTGACACAGTGGCCCTTTTATTCCTCTTCAGATCATTTATTGACAAATTATCAAAAAATAACTTGAATTGATAACTGATTAAATTTTGCCTAAAGTAATAGGTCAATCTGGGTCCGTTCCGAATCAGCCTTTGGGATTTTATTTGTATAACTGATTATGAGATTTCTTCTCTCAGCCTTTAGAGAAATGATGCAGAAATTCTTTTTCGATTTTTACTATCCCTACTTTGCCCAGATAGTACATTTTCTGTCTGTTAAAGGGAGGAAAAATTAGTAATTAAACAAAATCTCACTAGATTCTGTCATCAAAATTGTCCATCTTCCATGAAGTATACTGAACTGCAACTTTCCTGTTCACTTTGGGGGACTGGAGGAATGGAAAATGGGCAGCAGCATGACGAGGGGCTCCGTCTTCTGCCAGGCCACCCTCGACATCACCAGCAGCTTGCCCTCCACTCGTTCTTCACTTGTACCTTAGCATACCTAGATTGCTCATTCTATCAAAGTGGAAGGGTGAAAATGAAAACTGGTCTTTCCTATGTCTTATCATCTTTTCAAATCCTCACCAAGTAAAGAGTGGTGGGTGTCTGCCAATGCGTTTGAAGTATTAACCTGCAAAGACCCTTGTCCTAGCTGTATCTAAAACTCAGTCATTAGCATTTTGATTACTTGACTTTTTGTGGTTCATAGAACTAGGTTTTAAAAGAATGTGCTGTGGAGCTTAGAAATTAACAGGAGAATGAATATTCGCCTTAAACAGCTGAACAACACTTGAATTTGCAAAGAAACTCTGAAAGGAAGTGAGGCAAAAAAGTCTAAAACAACAAAACATTATTCTCATGGGCCCTTTAGGTGGTCGCTGCTACAATTGAGGCTTTCTCGCCATCAAAAACATTTCTGAAAAAATTCTGATTGTCCAAATATTAGATATGAATTGTCTTCAATGCTAAAGCTCTCATGGATTGTCAAGATGCACAAAACTCCCGTAAGTTTTTCAGACTCGTGTTAGCCACCACCTCACAACACACCTTAACAACGTGGAGAAACACAGCTGGCTTTGCTAACCTACCCCATCATCACTCCCCTTTCTAATTCTTCTCCTACTTAGCATTTTCTTTCCTCGGAGAAATAAAGAAAAGCTCCTTTACTTTACTTTTGAGAGAACTGCAAATTATGTTACCTTTTCTTTTCTCTGAGGAGAGCTGGCCGGATCAGAAATAAGACTGAAAACCTTTCTCTAAGCTGGAAGTACTTAGTCCTTTTTAACCAGCGATGAACTATTTTGATAGTAAAAACTTCCCTCATATTTATTTGGTAATAAAACATGCTCAGTGCCATGCACACATTTCTGTAGTCTACAGGCATTCTAAAACACAGAGCAACAAATAATTGGGAAATGCTTTTCTATTTATTTATCAAATGAAGACTATTGGGACTAAAATCTTAAGAGATTAGTCACGGCCATGTAGCATGTCAATGAACAACTTACACCTCAATATCCTCACCTCTGAGGAGAGCTCAACTTCATTAATATCAATATCTTCTGAATTTTCATTGAAGTCTTCCATCTCAACACCATCATCCATAAATTCTCCATTAACTGAGATGAACAGAAGACCCAAACATAGCCCAAAGCCTTGGAAATACATATTGATTATCTGTGAATTAAAAGTTATCAATGAAAATAAAACAAACTTGTGAAAAATATGTGTAAGTTTACTTAAAAAGAAATAATGTCTCCTTAATACCTCTTTTATTCCATGATGGCTTCTAAAACGAATCGTTAAGAAAATTACGTAAACTATTATTTGAACAAGTGAAAATACAAACTTGAAATCTCAGAGCACAGATTGTAGAGCTACAGGCCTGCCTCTGAAAACAGACAGCAATGGCACAAAACCAAAACATATAGAGAATAGTGATAACCAAAGTGAACCTCGTTAAAGGGGGAAAAAAGGACAATTCCTAAACTTTTGCTTAAATTTCTTTTATTATAATATGGCTTAAGTGCATACAAACATATAATAGGAAATTTTGTAATCATAAAACCAAAATACACTTTTATATAAACACCAAAAAAACTAAAGAAAAAGAATTTTATCATAATTTAATGCGATAGCCTTTGGCTGGAAACAAATCACAGCTTAAAACCCAAACAAATATGGGGCTTACTGCAACCAGGCTGATTGCTATGGATAATCTTTTGCATTTATCATTCCTTTAACACCGTAACTACTCAATTATCTACCCTTTGCTCTATTCGAATACTGAGAAACTTCTACACCTACAGAATTGAGAGAGGCCAAATATAATTCGGCTGACTCTTGGCAGAAATGCATGATTTATATAATTATGTTCTTTATTCTCATTAGAATGTTGAAAACTTATGATCTGTTTATTGGTACCGATGGAATTTTAAACACCAGGTAAATGTGGACCCAAAACAGTGTGACAGCCTTTGGTTAGAGTGTGGTCAGATGATCCAGAGTATCATCTGTGGTCTGGATCCAGGCGACCCAGACCATAGTTCTATTTCTATTTTTTTTTCAAAGTTACCATCAATACAAAATTAAAAAAGTAAATTCTTAGTGAGAATTCTTAAATCCTCCAGAATTGGCCTAACGGGGTCTGCTTAAGAAACAGAACTATGAGACAGCATTCTACACCCACCAGAATGGCTATAATCAAAAAGAGACAATAAAAAATGTTAAAAAGATATGAAGAAACTGGAACCTTCATACACTGGTGCTGGGAACGTAAAACAATGCAATGACGCTGGAAAACAGTGTGGCGGTTCTTCACAGTGTTACCATGAGACATGGCAATTCCACTAGTAGGTGTCTACTCAAAAAAATAAATAAATAAATGAAAACAGATGTCCACTCCACACAAAAACCTGAATACAAAAGTTTAAAGAAACATTTTTTCTCAATAGGCCAATTGTCCATCAGCTGATGAATGGGCAAGATGTGGAGTCTCCACACAATGGACTATTACTTCGCAATAAAACAGAATGGACTGATATACTACAAGCCAGATGTATCTCAAAAACGTGATGCTGAGTGAAGCCAGTAATAAAAGATCACATATTGTATGATCTCATTTAAAGAAATAGGCAAATCCACAGAAATGGAAAATAGACTGGTAATTGCCTAGGGAAAAGAGTGGTAAGGACTAATGTATATATAAGGTTTTTTGGGGTGAGGATGATGAAAATGTTCTAAAAGTGGAATATGGTAAAGGCTGCATAAATGTAAGTATATTAAAATCCACCGACTGAGGTGAACGTGAAGGTGTGCTAGTAATTTTTCTAAAAAAGAAAAATCAGATGATAAAGAGGTTGTTTCCCATCATTTAGCTCAACTGATCAGAATCCTTTTTAATGAGGTCAAAACTTCATGTGGAAGCGTGGGCCAGCTAGCCTTGGTTTCTTCTAAAGGTCACTGGCTACAACTCTAAAGTTGAAAACATAAAAATGCATGTCTTTTTTTTTTTTAAATCAATACCAATCTACCATAACATGAACATTCTATACTTAAAAGTATGTTAATACCATCATCTTTACGGGTAAAACAACACAAAAACTTATGCGTGCTGTCACTTGTCAGAAGAGTTTGAGCTCTCTGAATCGTAAAGAGGTGTGACAGGGACAGGAAGTAAACGAAAGAGCAATCTGACTCAATGACAATAGTTAGGTTTATTTTTAAAAGTTTCACTTACAAGCACAGGAATAAATACATTTGAAAATTGCTTATTAATTGTTAATAACCATAGAAGCTTAATTGTTCTAAATATTTAAGAGCCTTGCATAATGTAGGAAAAGGTGTTTTTGCTTGACTGTAAATAACATTTGAGTAAAACAGAAATGCATAAAATAATAACAGTAATAATGTTAATATAACTTTAGACCCACATCTGCAAAATGAACATACACTTTATTTTCTTAATAATTAAGTTGTTTTAAAAAAAAAAAATGTCCTTAGTGCTTTGTTTGAGGTCTGATGCACTGGGCTGCCAGGGAGAGTGAAGGGAGCCCAAAAGGCAGTGTGCTTCTGGAACCCTACTCTACGTAAACAATCTTTGCAGCCCAGGAAATGAGTAGGATAGGTATGATTTCTTCCGATCGACAAACTGAAGTCAGAAAGATTTTAAAAACCTGGTCAAATTCACATGACTAGAAATGTGAAACAAGATTAGAATCCAGAAACTTTACATAATTACACCATGCCACCTCTTGTTTTAATCTTACCCCACTGTATTATATGCTTACTGAGAAAGCAGTGGAAAGAAATCATAAAGATGCTAACAGATAGTTTCTTTATTCATAGTTTGTTGAGTGTTTCTGTTATCATCAACGGTGCTGAGTCTTGTCCAATGCTGTTTCTGTATCAACGGAGATAACCATGTGGGGGTTTTTGCCTCTATTCTGGTAATGTGGTGTATGATACTGGTTGATTTTCATATGTTGAACTATCCTTGCATTCCAGGACTAAATCACTTGACCACAGTGTATAACCCTTTCAATTGCTAAAGATTTTTGTATTACTAGTCTTCAGGGATATTAGTCTATAGTTTTCTTGTAGTTTCTTCATCTGGCTTTGGTATCGGGGTATTGCTGCCCTCATATGAGTTTGAACATTTTACGTCCTCTTCAATTTTCTGGAAGATTTTGAGGAAGACTGATATTAACTTTTTTTTTCAATGTTTGGTAGAATTCAACAGGGAAGCCACCTGCTCCTGGGCTTTTGTTGGGTTTTTGGTTACTTATTCACTCTCCTTATTAGTTATAAGTCTGTTCAGATTTTCTATTTCATCATGATTTAGTTTTAATCTGTCCACTTCATCTAGATTACCCAGTTTGTTGGCATATAATTGTTCATAATATTCTCTTATAATCCCTTTTATATCCATAGAATCTGGTGCAATTTACTCTCATTTCTAATTTTAGTTGAGTCTTCCTTTTTTTCTTATTCGATCTAGCTGAAGGCTAGTCAATTTTGTTGATCTTTTCAAAGAATCACCTCTTGGTTTTACTGATTTTCTGTTTACCTATGCTCTATTCCATTTATTTCTCATCTAATGTCTATTATTTCCTTCTTTCTGCTAGCTCTGGTTTTTCTAGTCCCTTAAGGTGTAACTTTAGGTCATTAATTTGAGATCTTTCTTTTTTATTTTAACTATCTAGAGCTATTCATTTCCCTCTTAGCACTGCTTTCACTGTATAAGTTTTGGTATGTTGTGTTTTTGTTTTCATTTATCTCGATACTTGTTTATTTCCTTGTGATTTCTTCTTTGACGTTTTTGTTAAGAACATGTTGTTTAATTTCCACATATTTGAGGATTTCCTGTTTTCCTTCTCCTAGTGATTTCTACTTTCATTAGACTGTAGGTTGAAATAATGCTTTGTATGATTTGATTTTTTAAATTTATTAAAATGTGTTTTGTCGGCTAACATATGGTCTATCCTAGATAATATTTCATGTGCACTTCAGAAAACATGTATCTGTAACAACAGTCATCAGGGACATTGGTGTGGAGTTTTCTTGTGCTTTGTCTGGCTTTGGTATCCGGGTGATGCTGCATTCATAGAATGAATCTAGAAGTATTCCCTTCTCCTCAATTTTTTGGAAGAGTCTGAGAAAGACTGGTATTAATATTTCTTTTAATTAATTGGTATTCATTTTTCTTTCTTCTCTTGTTAGGTGGAGTGTGCTATATATGCCTATTATGTCTAAATGGTCTATAATATTGTTCAAGTCCTCTATTTCTGTATTGATCTATACTATGGTAGTCCTAAGTTATACGGTTGCAGTGCACCAAGAATTTGTTTATATGGTATAAGGTAAAACATTTAATGATGATGCTACCACCTTCCCTCCTCATAAATACATAAAAGATAGCAAGCTCATGGTTCTATACTTCTTGTGTGTTCCTCCACACAGGCTGTTGAAATCACCAAATATCTTTTGTGCCTTCATGAGGAAGAAGGGAGGCACTTGGAGAAGTCCATTCATTTGCGTTTATCTTTGATCTCATGTATGTTCTCTGCACTGCTTCTGGGCTGATTCAATGACAAACTGAAGTATAAGTAGTTTTAGTCAAGTATGAGATACCATTCTCCCTAATCTTTGAAACCAACACCATGCAGCCTGTTCTATCTCAAAAAATTTTACTAACATCATCTAAAAGCCCTAGTGAATCCCACTGCCAGCCTCAAATCATAAATTATAAAGTGTAGTTCATTTACGGGTATTGAAGAAATGCTCAATCCCACTTCAAAGGTAGCTAGAGCACATACAAAGTAAAACAAGCACAGGATACTGAATATTTGCTGTAAAGTGTGAGCGACTGCTAGCTGATCACCAAGCTACTTTTTTTCCCCAGTACATAACTAGACTATACTTGCCTTGGAGTTGGATGATCCCCAGGAAAGCCAGTGATGCAGTTATAGCCTGAGTATGAAGGCCTGAGAGCCAGGAGAGCCAATGATAAATTCCAGCCTGAATGCCAGCAGGCTCAAGATGAGTCAACATTTCAGTTCAAGTCCAAAGAAAGGAAGAGACTGAAGTCTAAGCTCAATAGGCAGGCAGGAGGAGTTCTGTCTTCCCATTGGAGGTTCAGCCTTTTTGTTCTATTCAGGCCTTCAACTGAAGGACAAGGCTCACCCACTTTGGGGAGGACAATCTGCTTTACTCAGTCTACCACTCAAATGTTAATCTCATCCAAAACATCCTCACCGACACACCTAGAATAATGCTTGGCCAAATATCTGGACACTCTGTGGTTCGGTCACCACATACGATTAACCATCACAGCTTTAAAGCCCCTGGAACACCAGCAAGCAGAAATTGTGTTACGCCTCTGAGCCTTTTTGTCCTATTTGAGCAGTGCCTTCATTAAGTATACTGTTAATTACACCGGGTATCTTTTTCTAAATCAGAATATCTAGAAACAATGAAAATACCTCAAGAAATACAGCAAAACATAAGAAAATGACCATAACATCAGAAATAAAAATCTAAAATACAATTTTCTGGCAGTTTAGGCAACAAAAGTGCCACAAAGCATTCCAAGGAGCCTGAATCTAATCCAACAAATGAAACTACTGAAGGTTTGAGATTAGTGAAATGATCAGAACTGAAATTCTAAAGAATGAACTAAATTTGCACTGGGTTTTAAAGCCATAGCTATACACTAAAGTTAAAATTGACTAAATGGCATTGTTTTCAAAATAATGTTTATGGAAACATTATAATGACACATTTATTTATTTAGAATTTATACTATCTCTACATAGTTCCAAAATAATAGCTTGGGTAACCTGCAAAACACAGAACAGGCATAAATACAAGCTCACTGGAATCCTCTATCACTTCTGTATTTACAGTGTCCCAAAGAGCTAGTGCATGAAATATAGGAACAAATATATGTTTATAGGATAAATGAATGAATGAATAAATGACAGAAAAAAAAGGTTACCAGAAGGAAATAGATGTTATTAAGCAACCAACTAGGAGGAATTTCTTATAGCAACATGGCACCAATGAATTTAGCAAAAGGGTTTCTAGGCAATTGGGGGTAAACTGGAAATAAAATGGAGTGCTCACTATCTATAAGTTTACAAGCTCTATGGAGGGAAAAATCCTTTTCTAGAACTTAACTCCTAGAAAAATTTATGGACAGAATCCTGACATAACAGATGTCTTTACCTATGAATTTATCAGAGAGAAATAGTTACATCAATGCTTATAAAATTGGTCCGCTAAAGTTTGTCAGAACATCAGAACATTGTTAAAACTTAAGACAGTGAAAGCATTTCCAAAGAAAAAAAAAAACATCATAGTCTAGAAAGTTTGCAGTTTTATGATCTAATTTATGTGGGGAAATTAATCATATTTTTAAATTCTACTCTACATCTGTGAAAACCTCCAATTATGAGTTATTTCAGAATCTTGCTACAGACATGCTGTATTTGAACAACTCAACTAATAATTTGCTTTACTAAAGATAGTAAACAGAAGTTTTGTTATCACATCACAAAAACAAGTGGACACATTTTCACCAATATTATTAGAGGGTATTCTTGGAATTATCTGGCTATGTAGCACACAGAAAATTCATTTTGAAGAATCATAAATGAGGTGGAGAGGAAAATAATAGTGATGTAACAGCCAGACAGCCTTCTTGCAAAGAAGCTGTAAGATCGATTTGAAATGCAGCTGTTTGCTCACAGAAGAAACTAGCATGCTTCAGAATGAGCTGCATCAGGGATTTCTTCATTGCGTGATGGCTAATGTTTCCAGAAGTGCAGGGGAGGCTAGCCAGCAGATAATAAATAAAATTCATCATTCTTTAATTCATTTAACAAATATTGATGACTGTCAATTATGCGGCAGGCATTACGTCAGACACTGAATTTACAGTAATTAGCAAAACATACTTGACCCCTGATCTCAAAGAGCCTAGAGTCTAGGGTGGAAGCAGAGGTGTGTAACAAATAACCCAGGTATAACATAGAAACTATAAAAGCTGACAGAGAGGCAAAGAAGTCGTAAGAGCTGGTGATGGGGGAATTGAATTTACATGGTAGCCGAAGGGTTAGAGAAAGCCGCCTTGAGAAAGTTACATTTAAAGTGATATGAAAAGTGTAGAAACAACAGATTTCCTTAGGTCAAGGACAAAGGAAGCAGCGTGTGATGAAGGGGAAGAGTGAAGGGTAACAGTGCTGTTTTGAGTACTTGTGATTCAAGCATATTAATTCCAATCTTTACGGAACTGTGGCAGAGATACTGGTATCCCATTATGTATAAGAAACGTCAAGCTCAGGGGGACAAGTAACTTACCCAAGAACACAGAATGCTATCAAATAGAAGAGGCAAGACTCAAAGTCTTACTTCAAGCTCGCCATTCCTTTCATGAAGAGTCTAATGTTAGGTTTATTAATTTAATCTTGACTACATGGCATTAGAGTTCTAGGCTTATAAAATATAATACGAGGTTAACTATTTTATTATGTTCTATGCCTTGGACATACATTCCAATTTCTGTTTTATATTTAAGATCCACATTTTTCAAATATATATTCAAATTATATTTTATGTACATATATTTAGCTAAATGGGCTTTAAAATCTTCCCAACAAACATTTTTAAAGCAGCCTGAGGCTATATAAAAATACAAGAACAACTTCATAGTAATACTTTACCTTTCTATGACACTTTAAAATTTTATAGCTTTCACACAAATTTCAGGATATTTAAGAAGATACTTGTATTTCTTATTAACAGTCTCAAGGATAAACAGTAAGGCTTGCTATGAAGTATAATTATCATATGCTAAATAATATGTTTTTGGGTATCTCCTTTCCTTAACAAAAGCTTCTAGAAAGAACGTCATTAAGCATAAATACTTCTAACTTCTTATGGTAGAAGGAATAATGACCCCTACAAAGATGTCCGCACCCTAAACCTTGGGTCCTGTGAATGTTAGCTCATACAGCAAAAGGGGCTTTGTAGATGGAATTAAGGTGGCAAATTAGCTGACCCTGAAATAGGGAGAGTAGCCTGGATTATCCAGGCAGCCCACTATAACCACGTGGGCCTTTAAAAGTGGAACAGGAAGTCAGTGAGAGATGGGCAGAAGAGATCTGAAGAGCAAGAGGGACTCCAGCCACCATGAGGACCGTGCAGATGGAGGAAGGGGGCCACGAGCCAAGGGACGTGGATGGTCTCTAGAAGCTGCAAGCAGCCCTTAGCTGGCAGTCAACAAGGAACCAGGCACCTCAGTCTGCAACCACAAGAAACTCGATTCTGCCACCAACCTGATGGAGCAAGGAAGTGGAGTCTCCCAGAGCTTCTAGGAGGGAATGATGTCCTGCCGACACCTTGATGTCCGCTCACTGACTCCTGTGTCAGACTTTTGACCTACAGAACTATGAGAAAATAAATTTGTGTTGCTTTAAGCTGATAAGTACGTGATAATTTAATATGGCAGCAATGAAAAACTAGTACCTTTATTATTCCTTACTTTAGCTTCTCTGGAACTGTCCCTACCCACCAAACCTAAGTCGGTAAGTACAATAGCGTTTTCCAGCCCCCCGCCTACTGCACTGCCTGACCTTGCTGACTGCCGCCCCCTACAGAGCCCCTTGTCCCTTGGTTTCTATGGTGCCATTATTCCTGATTCTTCAGCTTCTTCCTTTCCTCTGCCTCCTTCATGTGCACTTTCTCTACTCTTCTGTAAATACTACTGCCCCTTAGGGTTCTGTCCCCAGCCTCCCTTGCTATATTATACATACTCTTAACTTCTATCTATAAAAGCTGGCCAAGGACTCCCAAATCTCACTCACAGCTCAGAGGTCACTCACTCCTGAGTTTCTCATCACTATCCATCTTCAAGGATGTCCTGAAGCCTCCATTAATTAGAACTTGAGTCTTTTCTCCCAAGCCTGCTTCTCTATCTCATTCCTTTCTCCCATTAACTGTACCTCCAGTCAACCATTATCTTAAGACTACTCTTTCTCACAGCGTGTCTGTGTCACTGGTAACTAAATAGGTTTGGGTATTTCTTAAATGTCTCTATCCCTATGTCACAGCCTTAATTTAGGAACCCATCTTTCCTGAATAGGATTAGTGAACTCCCACTTTACCTCTTCAGCTCCAGTCTTGCCAATCTCCAAATCTATCCTCCACCTTCTCTCTAGCATGAGTTTTCTAAAAAATACAAATCTTATTTTACTGTTTATAAAAATGGTCAATAGTTCTCTACGTTCTCAGCATAAATTCTCCCCTTTAAGACTCATTTCTTTCACTCTCTTCAGTACTCACCTATCAAACACTATTAGTCTTTTCTACGTACTATTTCTTATAACCAAGATGCCTTTCTGCTACTGTTTTAATAGCTGACGGGGGACTCACCCAACACTGGTATACCTCGGAAAGTGTTTGAAGTTTTACTTGTCCTACAGTTTCAGGAGCTCAACTACAGAATGACATAGGGAAAATACACGAACCTGACACTATGGTAATGAGCTTCTAGTTCTGTTTTTAAAAAAGCCAGGAGTGAAAACTGTTCTGGGCCTGTTTTATCACTTGTCAAGTGAAAGGGTTAAACTAGATGATCTAAAGGTCCATTAAAGTGGACAATTCTAGCTTTCTATTTAAAAGCACTAAAACTTCTTAGGTATTGAACATAAACAGTAAAGCTAATTTCCAGCACTGTTCAATTTCTACAGATTCATCAACATACATTGTTCACACAAGTAATTAACTATTTCAACTAACTAACTAAAGAATGCAGAATATCTTGTTCTAAAGATTCAGGGATGAGATCTAAATGTGAATGGACGATTGAACCAATTAGACGTGAAAGCAAAACTGTAAACTTGAAAAGTCACCAAAAACAGGTTACCCACCGTGACTAAATGACCTATAGTGATGTAAAAATTTTAAAGCAACCAAAATTTTAAGATTAGATCACGGTTTTGATGACTTTCACGCATCAAAAAGTTTCTATATAAATTAACTCTCTTCTGAGACTTCTCCCCACGGCCATCGAGTTGCCTTCTCTCCCCGTTCTGAGCTTTGCTGCCCTTTGCTTTTAAATCCCGAACAAGTGCCTCCTCCTCGCTGCTTGGGGAGATGTTAGAAATAAAACCAGCTGAAGTGTCTGACTGATCATAAACAGGTTTCAGGCGATAATGAGTCTCTAGCAATTAGGGCTTCGCTGGATTTAACCCAACCCTCTGGCTCGGTCCCCAGCGGCGCACGCCTGGCTCCAAGGCAGCACATCTAGGGAGCGGCCAGGAGTCACAGGTCACCATCGCTGGGAGGATTGGGTCCCCCGCCTTCACAGAGACGGGGACTGAGTGAACTGGGCCTGTTTGGGTTCTGTTGGCGATTTTGTGAGAAGTCGCTGCTGAGATGAGCAGTGTCGCGACGCACTCCCCGCCCCCTCTGCACCCCTCGGGAGCGCGCAGGGGGCGCGAGCGCGGAACGGGGCTGAAATGGCAACCGCTGGACTAACGGACTCGGCTCCCCCACGGCCCCGCAAGCCCAGGGACAGCCCGGGCTGCGGAGGGCTGCTGGCCTCCCCGCGCCCGCCGGCGCCCCAGCGCAGCAGGTGGACGCGGCAGTTCCGCAGGACCCGACGGACCCGAGGTGGCATCGACTCCCGCCACCGGGGCTGGCCTTCCCACCCCCGAAGCCGGGACTGCTCGCCCAGGAAGCCTCGCGTAGCATCCCCATCCCCGAACTCAACATGCGCCCTCTCACCTGTGCCCAACCCGTTCCGCCTGGCGAGTCGCCAAAGAAAGGGGTGCGGCCCAGCAACGCCCGCCTTGGGGGAAGGGGCAACGACCCCGATTCCTCACCCCAGGCCGGGGAAAGAGCAGCGGGAACGTGGCCTTCGGTCCACGCACCTGTCTTGGGGGCCCGTTTTCCGCAGTGGCAGCTCAGATGTCCGAGTCGCTGCCACTTGGTCCCGGCGTCGCCCCAGACCAAACCCTCCCGCGGCCGCCCGGCAGCTACTGCTAACCGCGCATGCGCGTGCGGCCGCGGGCGGGAGGAGGCGGCGGCCGTGGCGCGAGCCGCGCGCACCTGCTCCGAGGGGTCAACGGCCGTCGAGGGAGGGGCGCCGCTGGAGCCGCCACCGCCCTCCGCTCGTGGTGGCGCGGACCCGGCGCCGGGGTCGCGCGGGAGGACTCCTCGTTTGAGTCCCACGATCTCCCTTCCGCCGCGCGCCTGCGGGCCCTGCAAACAGTGGGGTTCTGCCTCCTGTTGCACGTTTAATTGGCTCCTGAACTCTATGTAAATCACGTTTCTGAACAGCGTCCAGTTAGTGCCCCAAGCGTTTCCTAGAGTTCTGCCGGTGTTGAGAGGTCATTGTGGTCAGCAGGGAGGTTATCTGTTTCACGTGGGTGTGTTTGATATAGATATATTAACTGCTAACATGATAAACATTATATATATATATATATATATATAAAGAATTCTTTATATATATATATTTATATATATATATAAAGAATTGCTAACATCTATTGTGCTTACTGTACTCTTAAGGATTTTACACTCATTATTTCATTTAACCCTCACAACAACCCAGGTGAAGAAACTGAATTACTTGCCAGAGCCTTTGACTAGTAAGTGTGGAAATACTAGGTTTGAAATCCAGGCCTTTTTCAGAACCTGTATTTTAACCAACACACAATTAAAAAATGCAGCATAAATGTACTACTGAATCACAAGCTTTTTTTGCCTTGTAGATGTTGAATCATGCAGCGTTTCCTATTTATATTTTATAGCAAACCTTGACTTTGAATTTGGTATATCACGATTCAATTTTATTGGAATAAAATATTTGACTTGTGATATCCATGTTAAAGAGTCTCCGATTAAAATAATTGATGGCATCCATGAACAACATGTAATTATGGGCTAGCGATCAAGATCACTGAACATTTTTCACTCTGTGTCAGTAATAAGGCCACCATATCTAGACTTTTGACGTTGTCACCATCTGGAGCATGTTTGCATAGTGTTTATTTGTTAAAAAAAAAAAAAGACAAGTTTTCTTTGAGGTACTTTGTAACAATAGTATCCCCTTAATTTCTTTTTTCAATCTTTTCAACTTTTATTATTCCACATAATTCTGTGGCTGATTATAAGTACACTAACTTGCTGGAAAGGATTTCTGAAGGTCCATTCAAAGTTTGCAATGAAGCAGCTGAAAACTGAAAATTCTCGCCTGTTCCTGATCTTAGTGCAAATGCTTCTAGTGTTTCCCCATTAAATGAGAACCATCTTTAGGATTGAGACATGTACATTTTATCTATTTTTGCCAGATTTAGCAAATTAAAAAAAAAAACAGGCCACCCAATGAGAGTCTAATCTCATAAAATAACTTTTAGTATATTTTTCATATGTGTACCACTCATTTTATCTGGGTTTTAAGAAAGAAAACGAACATGAGCAAAAACATCCATCAGCTTTATAAACTTCTTCATAGTTCATTGCCTTTGACTGGCTATTAAGATCAACAGAAGATCTAAAAATGTATGCCAAGGTAATTAAGGAAAAAACCGTAAGATGATGGTTTCCATGGGAAAATGCCTGCACAGATTTAGCTCCCATCATTTGTTCTTAATTATTACAATTCTGCCAGAGGGTGGCAGGTCCATGTAAGAGTATACAAATAATACACAGGAATATTTCAATTCAAAATTTAAAAGGCAAACTACCCAGTTTTTTACATGGGCAAATATTTAAATAGACATTTCACAAATATCTATATTTCATAAAAATATTTTGTATCAGTATACTTATATCCACATGTATATCCACATGTATATGTGGATATATATAAGAAGTATATGAAAAGATGTTCAACCTTTGGTCATTAAAGAAATGTGAATTAAAATCATCAGGATCTGCCTTTTCTAGAATTTCATACAAACAATACACAGTGCGTACGTAGTCTTTGTCATCTGGCTTTTTTCATTTAGTACAATGTGTCAGAGGTTCATCCATATTGTTATATCTATAAGAATGAGGCTTCAAAATAAGATCTATTGTCTCCAAATCCATTGTACATCTACATCCACAGTACGTGATAAAAAGGGAAAAGGAAATAGTAATTGGTTTTTCTAAAACAATATTAGACCGTGTATCAGGAAGTTATATGCATAAAACTAAAAAATACACATAACATAGGGATATAAAATAAGATTAACCAATATCTGATAATTTTCTATATATTTATATCAATTTCTATACTTCCTATTTTATTATTGTAGGCTTAACTTTTAAAAAACATTATATAATCTCTTATCCACTATGAAGAAGGTTGGGAAACAGCCTAATCCTTGTTATATCATTTTTTCCAAAGAATGATTCTGATCATTTTTAAAGAAGGTGTTAGAATTATGCAACTCCTAATAATAGATATGCTGTTAGAAATTTAAAAGGTAATTTAAATATAATCACATTCAACATATCATTAGATTGTTACCTTATTTCTATTTTATGTGGTATGGAGTAAAAAAAAAAAAAGCTATAACATCAAAATATGAGTGATTAGATGTACATTCTACTCAATCTGTTGTGAATTTACAAACGTAAGGTTAAAATACCTTATCTGCAAAAAAATATAATGGAAGAAAAGCATCCCATTATAATGGCACCAACAAATAGAATGGTATGGACCAATTTCTGCATCATCGGTGGCCACGTTTCATGTATTTTGATGGTGTTACTTTTTGCACAAAAGTTTGTAACAGCTAAGTTTTCATTATTCCATACATTTCTTTGTCTTGTTTAAGAAACACTTTTCATCTTGGATTCCACCTTGCCTGACGGCTAACTAACATTTACCGAGTTCATATTATGTTCCAAGCACTGGAACATAGCACAGAGAGTGCCGTACGAGAAACACACAGAGATGGAGAAGAAAAGGTGGGAAGCGGCGGGTCGTAAATAGTGGATGAACCCTTGGGAGGATGCAGAAGTGCACTTCTCTCATGTCAACTGACAGAAGATTAAAGTGATCACTTGCTTTGTTGTGTGAAGCAACAAAGAATGGTAAAGATGTCAATAGTATTTCAAAGGTGGAAGAAATCTTAAGGATCATCTAATTTAAACTCTTTGTTTTATAGCTGAAGAAGCTCAGAGGAAAGGTAGGGCTTGCCGCCCAATGTCACGTACGTCGGTCGCCACGGTCGCCAAAACTAAAAACCAGGTGTTTGACTCGAAGTCTTTGCTTCTTCTACCCCACCAACATGCTAAGTCAATTATAAATAATGTTGTTTCTGAAAACAATGGGAAATTTGAGAATGACTGAAAACCAAACAATATTGAATTTTGGTTCATCTAGTAAATAGCGGTCTGAAATAAGAATGAAAATACTTGAATTCAATAATAGAGGCATTTTATTTTTGAAATATTCTTGTGTAAATTTGAATATTAGGTAAATTAATAAAATAATACAATCTATTATGATTTTCAAAACACCTTTTTGGCCTTATTATTTGAATCATAGTAAGGCAGAGAAGTTTACGTAGGCTGGATTTTTATAACCATGACAGGTAACTTGGGTCTTGGAAAGATGATTGGTTTTCATGAATAGTTCTGGCATAAGATGAATTGTGTTTAAACAACCATATTTTACAGTCTCTCCCATGTCTAATCACTCCTTTTCTAGATAATATAAGTTCATGAAACATTGTCTATTACTCGTTATATTTCAAAACCTTACTTTGTAATACTGTTCTGTTATAGGAAATGATGACCGTATGTCACCCACATGCTGAAAAAGAGAAGGTTTATACTGAATACGAGTTTGCTTGTTCCGCTCTGTACATTCCTCCTGGGGAAACAGTAAGAGAAAGAATGATCTTGGTTAAAACCTAAATACTCCTTTTTATTGCATTTACTGATGGCAAAACTTTTTACGATGTTAGTTTTTTGCCAGAGTTCTAGATTAATATTTTAAAATTTAAATAAAACATTTTATTCTTAGTTTTTTCTTCATAAGAATAATACAACAAAGGAGTTGAGATACGAAAGGGCTTTCGTTAAGGCGTGTATTTTCATGAACTCTGTCTCAAAAAATCAGGCTACTATTGTACCAGCTACCGCAGTCCCCACATCTGCACCAGCTAAGGTCCAAGGCCCCTCCGTGGATGCTTGAAACTGTGGATAGTTCTGAACCCCATATACACTGTACTATGGTTTTTTTCTATATAGACACACCTATGATAAAATTTATTTTATAAAGTAGGCACAGTAAAGAGAGTAACAATAACTGATAATAAGATAGAACAATCACGGCAATACACTGTAATAAGTCATGTGAATGTGACATTATGGAGTAAAATAAGGATTACTCGAACACAAGCACTATGGTGTGACAGTTGATCTGGTAACCGAGACGGCTGCTAAGTACTAATGGGTGGGTAGCGCACACAACATGGAGATGCTGGTCAAAGGGAGGAGTCACACCCTGGGCGGGATGAAGCTCATGAAATCAGCAAGAGATTTCATCACACTACTCAGAAGGTGCGTAATTGAAAACTTTCAAATTGTTTGTCTTTGGAATTTTCTATTTAATATTTTCAGACTGCAGTGGACCTCAGATAACTGAAACTGTGGAAACTGGAACGATGGATAAGGGGGTCTACTATATAGTGTTCCTCTCCTTTCTCTTTATTCAAATAATTAAATAAAATTTTTAGGATTTTCCTATCTATTCATTTCTCTCACGTTATTCTTTCTCTCTCCATATTCATTAATTCCTATACTGAACTACACCCTCCTTGATTTCTTCTTATATAATAAAAAGCAGGTGCTTAAACAAAGAGCCAATATTATTATTAATGGAAAAAGATTTGGAGAATCTCTTTAAAAATAAAAACAAGATGACCTGTGACACCACTCCTATTAAAAACAAATATTTGAAATTATTATGATCGCCATCTGAAAATTATTTTATATCCTGTATTCATAGATAACTCATTAAAATACATCTCAAATTTTTACACATAATAATTTTTTAAATAGCAGGTTTATTTAAATGCATTTCTACTCAGTGCTGACATACAGACTAACCTATTTCTCCTTCTAGTCCCATCATCTTTGCCTCATATATTTTGAGGCTCTGTTGTTAGATGCATGGACTTTTAGAATTGTTATATCATTTTGGTGATTTGACTCTCTTATCAGTGTATAGTATCTTTCTTGATCCCTAGTTAATTTTTTTTTTCTGCTCTGAAGTCTACTCTGTTAGTATAGGTACTACAGATCTCCTTGATGAGTGCCTGCACGGTACATCTTTACCCACTTTTACTTTTAAACTTTCTATAGCATTATATTTGAACTGAGTATAAACAGCAAGTAACTGCAGAGTGTTTTTTAATCCATTTTGATGAACTGTCTCTTAATTGGTGTAATGTGTAAATATTGACATGTTTGAATTTATGTCTACCATTCTGGTTTTTTTTTTTTCTGTTTGTTCACTGCTTTTTGTCTCTTTATTTCCACTTTCCACTGCACTTTTGGTCTCTGATTACTTCATTTAGTAGGTTTCAGTATCAGCAAAAATTTAGGATGTGAGGAGTTAAAAAAAATGATACACTCATCAATTCGGTAAACGATTTTTAGGTAATTACATCAGGCAGTATTTTCCTAAAATATCTGGTATTTGCAAAGTAAAAAAATACTCACAAGCGTTTCTCCTGGGCTACACTTCTTTATCCGAAAAATGTCCCCAAAAGCAAGTCTATTGGTTTATCTTTGTAGAACATTAAAAAAAAACGTACGAAGTCAGTTAAGTCCTCAGATTTAAATAGCTTTCCTGTGCAGAAAAAGTAAACAAGTCCAAATAACTCTTGAGCATTTATATTATATACCATAACATAAACCTTACATGTAGTTAGTTGTTCATGTCATTAGCATGGGAAAAAGAGCAAAAAATTATTAAAAATGAAATATATCCTATTCTTTGGAAATAAAGTTCAAAGCATTAACAAAGTTAGAGGATAATAAAGCAAAATAATATATCTGCTTAAGTATTAAGGATTACCACTTTGAGGGGAGAGTGAGAAGCAGGTTTAAAATAGTGAATACTCTCAGGTAATCAATGTCAATGACTAATATGACAATTATCTAAATCAAGTGAAAGATATGTCAATAAAATGGAAAGTATAAGAGCTATAATTTTTTATGTAACTTTCCAGAAACTGTGATTTGTAACCTGAATTTTGTATAACTTTATCAATTTACCCACATTTTTTTTATTTTGGGTACTGAATTTTGATTAAAATACAGTATATATTTCAATATTTGAGCATTCTATTTATAAGAATTTTTTCTTCTAATATTTATGACTCTTAAAGATTTGCTATATTTTCAAAGTATGATTTCATTACATTAAGTATTTTTCTATGATGTTGCATCTTTAATTTTAAAATGAAGGTATAAGACTCAGGTAAATGTTCACTTTAAATAGTGTAAAAACGCACCTAAGCATTTAATAAACATGATAGTAGGATGTAAATATGCTTTATTTTTTCACTAGCACTTAAGTCTAAACAGATCACTTGGTCACATGTGTAGTTGCATTTGGTTACCCATTTATAAGCAAATGATTTAATCACAGAAATAGTTGGCTTGATATTTATGTTTTCTTTATCTGCTGTCAGCATAATGTAAAATTCTGTTTAATAATCTCATATTTTGGTAATACTGAATAACAGAACTTTTATTATGCTCATTGTGCTCTCCTGGTGATCAGAATGTGAATATGCTCTTATTTTTCTCATACTTGACTCTGAGAAAGATAAAAACAATTGAAAATTCTCAAAGTAATATATCAACCATATTATTTCCTCTCCACGCTTCTCATCAAGTATTACTGTTATCTCTAACTTTTTCTTTTTTTTAACCAAAAGCTGAGCAAAACCTTCAGGGCCTTAAAATTGGGATTGCATACCACATTACAGAAAGTTTGGGAAAGAAAGTGGTCAAGTAAGTATATAAAGAATAGATATTTTTTACTAGCAACCAGAGAAATGCTTTACAACCTCTCCATTGGCAAAGAAATATATTAATGGATAAAAGCAAATGTTATCAAGTCTGAAACAGGAACTCATACGCACTGCTTATGGAATTAATAAAAACTGTGCAGGCCAACTGCAAAGCATCTGTCAGCACTTAAGACACCCAGCTATACTTGCCCTCATTTGATCCCACTCCAGGGGACGTACATGCCACTTCATTTTTTTGTGGTGGCACAGAGTTGTAAGCCATCAAGGTCCAATACTTCAGGAATGGATGACTCAAATGGATTATTATGTAGCGCTTACACAGTAGTAAGAAACAGTGAACTAAATCAGCATAAGTCAACATGCTGACAGTTTTAAAATCTAGTTTTGGGGACAAAAATTTAAGCACCAGGAATAGGCTTATTGTATCACCAATTGTGTAAATGTTAATTAAATAGGGACAAACATGATAAGCACCAATATCTTGCCTGGATATGTGTATATTTTAAACATATTAGAGTGAAAACCTGTGAAGCGGGTGGTAGGAAGTGGGAGTAGGGATGGGGCACAAAATTAAAGAATAAAATAAGAGAGGCTCCTGCATGAAACAAGGAGGACGTGAACTGTGGAAAAAATATGGTAATTCGACTTGCTGCCTTGAGAGCCAAAAAAAAAAAAAAAAGGAAAAAGGATGTTAGGAAGGGAGGGAAGAATGGCAAGAAGGAAAAGGAACATCTGTAGGAAAATCATAAAAAAAAAAAGATATCTCATTATGAGCACAGTTTAGAAACTTTTCTCTAGTGGGAATAATTCATATGTTTTTCATACTTTTTTATAGCATGTCAGTTTTGGAATACTGGAAATTGCAGGAACTTCAGAGTACAATAGCCCTCAGTTAAAATTTCATTTTCTACTCCTGATTTTCTTTGAGTTTCAGTATTTTTCTATGTAAAATAGAGAGAAGTACATCTTAATCACTGAGCTAACGTGCGCCAGACTCAGGGCAAGCATTTTACAAGTGGCTATCTTGTGTTTTAATAACAGATGTGTACACATGTCAACCTGCTTATTTAGATTGTCTGTCCTGAAAGAAAATTTGGTTTAAAATATATTTTCTGTAATTCAGTTCTTTTGAATCTGATTTTACTACAAAAGTAATAAAAAGTATCTTTATAGAAATCATGCCATTCCTTTCCTTTTAGCAAGTTAAGAACTTTTAAGGTTACCATACGCTAAAAACTTGACCCCACAAAATATATCCATTGCTTACCTACGAATCCAAGAATTGAAAACTCAATATAAAACCAATTATTTGAACTGATATTATGTATAAAATCTGTGATTTTTGTAAAATACATGTTTTTAGCTATGATATCATCTTCTAGCTGGAAAAAAAAACAAAGCAAAAAAGCATTAGTACCTTTAGGCTTCCATCGAATTAGTTATATTAGCTTGAAAATTGACAATACTTTAAATAGAATACACTGAAAATGTTTTTATGGGGTAATAATTTCATTTTTAGTTCAATTCGCTGAGTATTTACTGTTAGTAAATTTTCATTTTCTGTTTCTAAGACCAGAGATCATTTCTTCCCTCAATACTAATATGTAACATTCAATCTAGATCCTCTTTGCAAGAGCCAGCTTCTCTGAATCCATTTTCATCCTCACAAAGACTTCAGGTCCTCGTTTAAGACTGACGAGCTTTAATGCTGAGATGACAGGTTGCCGTGTTCTACCAGCAAATGTCGTGGCTGACAGAGAGATGACAGAGGGAACTCGCACACTCATTCTCAAAGAGCGGGTTCCAATGCCGGTGCCAGAAAGCCCAAAACAGTTCTCCAGGAGAGAGAGGGGAGAAGGGGAACCAGGACTTCCTTTTTTAATTTACTATGCAATGCATAATCTATAGACTAAGAGGGTCCCCTGAAGGATTCGGAAGAATGTGGAAGTCTCCAGGCACAAAACAGAATTGTGTTGCTTTAATCTGGGAGGAACACACCGTCGGACACGTAGTAAGCGCTCAAGTTACGTTTGCTGAATCTAACAATCTTGTGCTCAGAGAAGTGTAAGCGGTTCTATCTCTATTTTTTACTAACTTGAGAAATTCCTTTTACTTTGCTTCAGGTAACTGTAATTTCTTCTGTTAATAGTGACCCCGCAAGAAGACTAATAGATAATCAATTTTAACCTTCCTTTTGGCATTCTAATGTAATGAGTATTTTCTATTTTCTGAGTAAAGTAAGGTAGAGGAATAGAGTGAGGAAAGAAGGAACCAAAGGAGAGAGGGGGAACATACAACTTCCACTTTAAATTCTATTTATACCAAGGTCGTACCTGTAAATAATACATAGCCTTGGGCTGGGCATACAGCATCAAAAAACAAAAATCCAATACTTGTTTGATTCGCCAACTAAAGATAAGTAATAAAATCTGTTAATACGTGTCATTATTACTTAATTTTTATTTATAAGCACATCAGTAATTAAAAACATAAACTATTTTTATACTTTGTGAGCATAGAGCACTATTTACATTAAGTAAATTTGAAGATGTTATCCTAAAGTTATACTCAAAAATTTTCCATCTTTATTCAGTGGACAATGTCATTGCTAACCTAAGATAAGCATAATCAATTTATTTTATATTTGGGTCAAATTTTGACCTATATAAGGTTAATATTCTTTCTTAGGTCGTGTCAAATAAAAGTGTAAAGAAACTTTATTCTAATTTAATACTAAGCTGAATACCAGGCCGGGTCCTGAAGATACACAAAGCAATACACTTTGCAGTCCTTGCCTTCTGGGTCCCCTAAACTAGCACGGAAGATAGAAAAATAATAAAATTCGAACATGTAGATAAGCGCTCTATAAAGATATTGTCGGGACGGCTTACAGAGAGATGGGGAGGGTGGAGGCGGCGGCGGCTGGGAGTTCGGTGCAGGGGAAGCGGGCTGAGTGGGCACGGACCGTGAAAGGGCAGCCGCCTCCGAACGGACAGAGAGCTGATGGCAAAGAAGCTGATCGTGGGGGAGACCAGCACCGGCCAACCATGAAGGCTGGCAGAGACCAGGTCATGGAAGATCTCTTACGACCTGCAGGAAACTTTGGATTTGATCTCTATGAAAGGACTCTCCTGCCTACAGTGTGGAGAATGAACTGGAGGAGAGACTAGGCAAGGCTACGGTTAGGGGAAGCAAATATATCTCGAACGCGGGAACTAAGTCCAAGCAGAGAAATGGGACGATGTGAGAAAAAATTGAAAAAGAGAAATGATGATCGAGATATAAAGGGCAGAAGGAAAAACAAGGATCTATAAGGACTCCTGGCATCGACTCTAAAAATTGTGTATAATGTGGGACATTAATTAAAAGTAAAACAACACCCTTAAAAGATTTCCAGATTCCAACATACAACTTATTATTTTAAAACAAAACTGAGTTAAGAAGTTTCCTGGGATAAGACCCTCTTCTGAATTCTGACATGTCTTCTGCTCTCTTAAGCTTTGAGGAACAAAATTATTATATCTTATCATACCCAACACATTTATAACCAAACAATAATAATCCTTCATATGTAGAGAACTTTTAATTTTTCAAAATTCTTTCACAAATGCTACATGTTTTATTCTCACATGACTTTTCCAAATATGTAGCGTAGATTTTAAAAAGGCTAAATTACCTGCCTAGGATGATCAGGAAATGGAAAAACTGGAACTAGAATCCAGGTGTAATGATTTATAACCCTAGACATTTTTTCCCTCTTCATTACGCTTTTGCTAATCATTATCTGTAAACATGAACAGAGATAATCAGTGGTGTACTGGTGCCAAAAGTTTAACGACTGTGTCTCCGCGGCGGAGACGGGGCGAGCCCTGATTTACAGCTTTGGCCCATTTCTGTGGTGTAAATGCTCCTGATTCTATGCACCAACTGACGTCACTAAGCACAGGGTTCAGAGGTAATGCACATAGTCAGCCCTTGCAAGCCAGTGGGAGCTGGCTGTGTTTGAAAGAGGATCTATTCGATGCCGATTCCAACATTTCATCAAATGAAATTAGTTATTTCAGGATACAATTTTCTAAATGTCATACCTGTCTAATTTTTGTGAGTCCTCAGTTGATGGCCTGGCATGTGACATGTCTGGATAAAAAAAGGCAGGTATTGAAATCACCTCTAAGGATCCAGACTTCAGTTGTCTTTTGAATCTATAAACAGAAGTAAGTGGAGGCTTGTAATTAACATATTTGATTTACCAAAATAACATAAATACTTAAAAAGTACTTCCTTGTGCATATCCATATAATATTTTGATTTCAATTATTTTACATGTTGATCCATGATATTAACATCATAAAACTAATACTTCGTAGCCAAAGTATTTTAGAAATCACAGACAGACATATCAAAAAATTAAAACACACAGATTACACATTCCTAGATGACTTATATTTCCAAAAGTCTAACGTGCTCCCTTTTTGGCCTTTCTGCCTTCTCAAGCCATTCTCTTTGCCTGGCATTCCCTCTTTCCTTTCGTCTGCCTGAAGAATGTCTACTCACACCTTTAGACTTAGCTCAGTTGTTACTTCTTAAGGAAGTCCTTCAACCTGCAGGTAGAGTGAAACACTTCCTACTCTATGCGTTCTCATATTGCCCTCCCCACGCCACTGTGAAAACGCGAGCCTCCTTTCTGACTTGGTTTTCGCCAGTTCTGTCGCCCACTTGAACATAAAGATTTGGAGGGCTGGGTCAGCATCTTGCCTGATAAAACAATTTTGTATTTGTTCAGCAGTGTGGTCTTGCACACCTTGGGCTGCACACAGCTGGAAACTGTAGGCAGACGTCGTGAAAGTGACTTGTCACGGCAAGGAACACAGGAATGCTTTAAAGATAAACGAGTGGGCTTCTCACAGAGGCGATGGATTCCATGGAGCATAGATATCATAACAATAATGTGAAAGATATAGATTTTAATAGTATAAATAGCCTCAAAATTGGGGGAAAATTATGAGCTACACTTCATCACAGCCCAGAAAGAACTGCAGGTACTTTCTGCACAGCTACACATTAAAAAGAATACAATCACTGATAAAATAATTGGACAGAAAAAAAATAGGATAGGAAAATGAAAAAAAAAGCCATTTAAAAATTTATCCAACAGTACTTACTTTTTTGTAATCATGTCAATAACAGATGTTAAGTAATCTTCATTACTCTAAAAATGAGAAAAATATTTACTGAAACTGAGGATGCCTCATAGTTTCACTAATACATGTTTGCTAGGGGTAAATTATTGATATGTGGAATGCCATTATGCCCTCGTCATTCCCAGTGTTTTCACTTCCTGTAAAAGAATTTAAAATACACATGTGTCTAAAAGAGCTGACTTGAAGACCGAAAAGATTTCATTGTCCTTTTTGTCACTCTATGAAAGATCACTACACATTATTTACACTGAAATTAGGAGGATACAAAAATTATGCATCTCAACAGGTTTGCCCTAAAAATGGGATGGCTGATTTCAAAGAACTGCTCTTTTTGAAAGGATCTTCGTTTTACGAGTATTAAATGACAATAAGCTTACTTTGAAATCATTCCACATTTTTCCAGGCGGTATTACTCAGCCTGATTCTCAGATTTTCTTCCATCAAAAAACTTTGTGAACCTACTCTTCATTGAACACTGTGCTAGATCAGATGACAGACTCATCAGTAAATAGCTTTTGGTGGTTCATTCTCTCAGATGATTTTTTAAAAAAACATCACCAGTAGCATTTACGAGATGGAGCCTCAGGGTCCGCAACATTCCCAATATGAAATTCTGAAACTATTTTGAATGATGACAGTTCTACTGTCAAGTCTGAGTACTCTGAACGTCAACTCTGAATGTGCGTCAGGTTGTGCGTTAGCAATACAAGTGATGGTGCAGATAACTCTACGACAGTACTTGTTCTCAAGCTAGCCAGAAACGGAGTCACCAGCTATGTGTTACACACCGACACATATTATATGTTAAACATAGTAGTAAAGTTACGCTTCTTAAGCATTCTGTATTCCCTTTTAAAATTGGTCCCCCCTTATTTTATTATTGATCTAAACATTTTAGGCAGATGTGCATTGCGTCGGCGGCGAAGAAATAAAGATTATATTGTGTAACAGGAAAATCAGTGATGAAACATTCTGGAGATTATGTATATGCTTTCAATATTAAGAAAGCGAATGTGGAGAGCAAGATTATTTCATCTTTTATTTACATTTTCCTGTTAGTCCTTCTGTTGCTATTTTGTTTAAAGGTTTTTCTTTCTTCAAAGACACATTTTATTATAGAAAATTCGAACACCAGAGAAAATAAGGACAATAAAGGTGCCTCTAATGCCCAACATCCAGAGACAACCATTATCTGTACTTTGGAGACCGTCATTCCGAGGTTGCTCACTCTCTTTCGTCCTTATGTATTTCATCTGTCCGCACTATCTTTTTGCCCTTCTTCCTTCCTTCTATCACATTTTATACAGATATTATGTTAAACATGATGCTTCACAACTTTTTTCACTAAACAATATGAAATGGACATTGTTTTACGTCTGTGAATATGCTATTGTTCTTTCCGTTGGCACAGATCATGGCAGTGCAGACATGAGTATTTAATCAATCTCTCATTGGTAGACATTTTGGTTGTTTCTAATATTATGTTTGTATAGCATGGAAAACCCTTGAAATAATTACTTATTGAATATGTATGATGTGCCACCCATCATTCTAAATCCTTTAAATAGATTAGCTAACTTAACTGCCCAAACAACCCTATAACAAAAGTAATAATATCATCACTATTTTACAGATAAGAAAAAGTGAAGCATAGAGAAGTAACTTGTCCAGGTTGACGAGCCAGGGAGGGGAGAAGTTGGCAATCTAGATCCGGAGTCTGTGTTCCCAACTACTGTATTTTTTTTTTTTAATTCCTGCCTGATTACCTCCTTTGGATAACTTCAGAGAATTGAGATTTCTGAGATAAAGGATATGCACATTTTAAATCTGATACGTTTTGCCAAATTCCCCTCCAAAAGGCCTTATGGTATTAATATTTATACAGAACTTTATAATTTTACATGGGCACTAGAGGCAAGATAGAAACTTTGGGGCCATTGAGAGACGTAGATTTGAATCTGCTCTATTAATTACTGGGCAAGTTACTTTGATTAAGCTATTTCTTCATCTGTAAAATCAGGATAGAACTACCTCCTTACAGGGGTGTAACACAGGTTATAAATAATGTATATAAAAATGGTCCATAATCCTTCAGATATAGGAAGGAGTCCCTCAGTTAATGATAGTCATTGTTTCTACTTAATATAAATGATCTCTTGATTTGTATACCAACCTTTTATTGGGCTGGGCAGGTTTTATTACTATAGCATCAATTTTAATGCTCTGTTCATAAATAGGATTTCTCTACCACATAGTACGCATGGCTCCTAGTACCAAAATTAACAACACAATCTCATTTGTCCACATGGAACCATGATTTTGAAATAAACTTTTTAGACTGACATATATAATTCCTTCTCTGTGGTATTAAACAGGTATTAAAGATATTGTCTGCTACTCGAAAAAGGCATCTGTGAATTACTTTTTTAATTTAAGAAAAACATTTGCAGTGCTACACAGCCGATCACAGAGCAGGGGCAGTTGGAGACCGCGCGTTGGGAGTTAAACGAGCTTCTCACTCTTCATACGTACGTACATCGGCAACAGAGACAATCACCACGGAGTCCTTCTCCTCCGCCAGAGTCATCCTGGAGACCAGAGAGGTCAGCGCTTGCTTCAGGTGACTGTGACTTCCTCTCCTCCGGTGGAGATACCCAGCGCCAAAGACACTGCGGACACGCCGGGACGGAGTCACCATGCCGAACCACGGAAGGAAACACAATTCAGCATTAGTATATGCGCTTCTTTCTATGTCTGGGTCAGCTGTAAGGTCACAGGAAGAGTGTTTGGAACCACTACAGAAGTGACCCAAATGGCTTTTCATTTTTATCATGTATTTTATTTTCCGCCTGAGGAAATTCCAAGCTGCAGTGGACGCCACGAAAGAAGTTCTCATGGTGGCGGGATTCGGTGTAGCAAAAATGCAAACTAACCCCTGGCCATTTATTATAGCGTTCATCCAACTGGGTACCAAACGTCACACTCTGGCTAATTCTCTACGCTTCTTAAGAAGACACTGGAACCCCAAATAGAAAACAAAAACAAAAACAAAAACAAAAAAACGCTATGAAATACTTTCATCTGTAAAATAAAATGTGTCAAGTAACTCCCAAATGATTTGATGGAATGAATCCACGTCCCTAAGTGAGGACCTTGGAAAATCCTCTCCCTAAAGAACAATAGTCAGGGCCCTGATATACGACAAACTGAGAAACCTTTATTTTAGAAAACTTGAACTTTAGTGAGAACAGTAAGAATCAGCATTTTCCTGATTACTACTGGGTTGGAACATATATTTATGTTTATTGACCTCTAGATATTCTTTTGTGAAATCCTGTTTGACCTCTTGTCCATCTCTCTATGGAGCTGTCTGCAGTTTCTCATGGATTGATTGATGTCCTTTATAGATCCTGAACACAAGCCCTTTGTCAGTTATGTGTGTGACAAACATCATCTACCACTCTGGGTTCCCTTCTCAATGTTTTACCTCTTGATGAACAGAAGTTCTTAATTTTAATATAGCATCATTTATCAGGTATTTCCTTTATAGTTAGTGCTTTTTGATTGCTGTCAAGAAATCTTTGCTTATCTTCAGGCCATAGGGATAGTCTCCTGAATATCTTCTAGATGGTTTACTGTTTGCATTTCATATTTAGATCCATAATCCACCTAAAATTGACTTTTATGGACGAGGTGAGTCAGGAATCCAGTTTCAAGCTGCAGGATCCACTCTAATGCAGTTCCTGGAATGGCTTCCCATGCCTTGGGATAGGGAATGCATTTATAAAAGTTTAAGAGGCCCTTAGGGACCCGATGGCAACCTACCTCTTCTGTTTCAACTACCCTCTCTCCGAACCAGTCTTTAAGTACATAAAGCCTTTCAGCGTCTCTGATTGACCAAACAGCCCTCTCTCATCTGCAGGCTTCTGTGCATGCCATTCCTTTTTTGCCTAAAACACTCTTCATCTGATTCCTTGTCCTAATTCTACTCTTTCCTCTGGTTCTTTGTGCTCATTCTACTCATTCTTTCTAAATCAGGTTGGGTGCACAGCTATGTAGTCTCATCTCATCCCTCATAGAACTGATCGCCCTTCTGTTGTCACCCATTTGTCTTCCTAGGTAGGATGTAAGCTTGACGAGGGAGGGCAGGCACTGCTTCTCGCTTGCTCACCATTATGAAGTCCAGCACTAATATAATGATTAGCACAAAGCAATGTCAATAAGTTTGGGATGAATAAATAAATGGCCAATCCCTGTTATTATTTGGCCTCTGCCCCGTGTCTTACTGCCAATGGCCTCCAGCCCCACAGCGCACACAACCCACACCTTTTTCCCAGGCCCTCTCGCCATTAGGCCTTGCACATTTCTTTTCCTCTACCTGGACAATCCTCCTCTACTCTTCCACTACCCGTCACCTACCTTTTCCCTAGTTCGCCTATTCCAATTCTTTCCCCTCTTTATGTCTCAGCTTAGATGTCGCTTCCTTCAGCAAGTTTTCCTGAACTCTCCGAGCAGAGATTACCTGCCCTACCTTGTGTTTCCCCGATCACAGCACTGGGCACTCTATCTTGCACTAGCTTTCTCATTTGTCCTATGAGGACGGGGTACCTGTCCTGTTCACCACTGTATCTCCAGGGCCTACCATATGGTAGAAGCTTGTGAAGTGACAGGTCACAGGAGACTTCACAAAGAAATTGTTAGTTAAGCTGAGAAGTCTTATTGGATAAGGGACTATACTTATATGACAAGTTAGTTGTGGGTTGACAGGAAGTGGCACGTTCATTACAGGCAGTGACCAGTGTGTGCTGATCACTTTTCCCATTTATGAGGACCATAAGTACTTGTGGTTGCTGGGAAGGTGGGAGGGGGCAGAAACGAAGATTTGAAAGGTATTGTGCATATATTAAGTCAAAGAGCTACTTCATTCCTAAATGTGCTGAGGAACTATTGAAGAATTCTAAGCAGGAGTTGAGCATGGGGAGTTATACATTTTGGTAGGTATCTGAAGAAAGTGTGAAGAATGGACTAACTTTAGTCATACTAAAACCATGAGAAAAATTACAAGTCTGTTTCAACCATGCAAGAAAGGTGGAATCAATAAAAAAGTCACAGAGGGGCTGCAGAGAGCAGAAACTGTTTAAGATATTCTCACACTATAGGATAAATGAGACTGAAGATGGATCCCCCAGTAGGCCCTACTACAGGCTTCAGTACTTTTACAAATATTTTATGTGTTAGGATCTTTTTGTTACCAGGAACAAATCTGCCTTTAAATTACTAGTGGTAATGGAGGTTTATCTGCAAGCTGGTCCTCCCAAGAACCTAAGAGAAATCATCAAAAGGGCCTCGGAAGAAGGATCGATACATCGTGCAGCATGGCTGGAAATCAAGGAATAGTTGGGGAGTCGGAAGATTATCAGGAAGTGACACAGCTCTGATAGCTGTGTGATCTCAACACCCCTAAGACCAAGACCTCGCTCCCTCCTTCCTTCCACTCTGTATCACGGATTTCTGCTTATCTTTGCTCACGTTTATCCAAGGCTGTGCTTCTTGGTGTCTAACGTTTCGTAGTCACTATGCAATGGGCTTTTTTTTTTCTGTGTCTTTCAACTCTTCCTCCTTTAGACTCTGGCTTTTGTATAGGACATACTTTCTCATACATCCGCGCACATGTTTATGCATGTCTATGTGCATATTTATATGTCGCAATCTAAAATACTCCTACAAGGGGGGCTGATGCAGTTAAAGAGTTTTACGAGTATAATCTCCACAAGTGCCTTAATCTTTCTAAATATCAATTTTCTCAGGTGTGAAAAAGAGATAGATCATCATAGGCCCTACTACACTGGGTTATGTGGACTAAATGAGACAATAAAAGCAAACACATATCTCAGTATTTGGAACAGTGAGAATTCAGTCGATGTCAAACAATGTCTCTGGCACCCATCCCAACACGATAGGTTTGTTAGAGGCCTGTGATGCAGAACACCACCGCTGATGCCCAAGGAACTGCTGGAGCAGAGGTCAGCAACCTTCTTCTATAAATGTCCAGACAGTAAACATTTTTGGCTCTCAGGCCATACTGTCTCTGTCACAACTACTCAACTTTCAACTCCACGTTCAAGTGCGAAAGCAGCCACAGACAACAGTAAGTGATAAGCAACAAGTCCATATTTTTTTTATAAAGCAGATCGAGCCTTGGGCTGCGGTTTGCTGACCCCTGGCCCAGAGGGACTCACTCATTGGAATGAACAAGGTTTGTGAGAATGGCAAGCTTCGAGAGTTGGCCTCATGTCCCTGCTTCTAACTCAAATGCTTTCCCCCTTCTTCTCTATCTGGTGAGCTGGAACTCATTCTTCAAGCCTTAACTTAAACATCACTTCTCTGGTAAAGCTTTTGCCAACCTTGGTCCCCAGAAGGATGAGGAAATAAGAAAGTAACCAGATAAGAATAGATTTATCAAAACCAAGGGAGAAAAGAGTTACCAAGTACTTAACAGATGCTTAACATATTTTGGACTTACATTGACTTATTTTCAAATTAAATTTGAATTCAAGTCTCTAAATATTTATTGAACTATTTTTTTCTCATAGACAATCTGTGAAATAATTTCTGGTAATCCAAACTAATGTCAGATAGGCTGATAGTCTGAATATCAAATGAGCATCATTTTAATGGATTACATTTTAAAACTTAAAAGCATGTCCCACAGATCAAAATATCTGTATCAATTCTAACTTTCTTACCTCCTGTTTTCTCTTTGCCAATGATGACATCAGGATAGAGTCTGCCTGCTTTCCTTAGATGAGGGAAAAAGAACTTTAAGACTTCAAATGCATTAGATACTGTTTTGTTCTCATCCAATGTACTCACTGTCTTCTCAACTAAAGAGAAAAATAATTGGGCTTCTGAGTTCACTACTCTAGGAATTTTTCTCCTTCAGGTATAATTTTTTCAAAAAATAAGGGTTAATAAATTAATTCAATGATTAATTTAGTATCCATATACAAGAGAAATACCATTAACTGTAAATTATTAAAATCATATGGCTACAAAATATAACTCAAAAGATTACTGACTCACATTCATTTTAAAAACAATACAGCAGGTCCTCAAATGGCATCATTTCGTTCAACGTCCTTTTATTGAGGCTGCTAAGTTGCCAGAGGAACTTAACTCTCGTTTATATCTCTTAGCATACAGTGAAATTGGTTTCCTTATCTATCACTTCACTTAAGGTCACAGAACCAACCAACAGTATTAAGTGAAGACTTCCTGTATTTACGTCTAGCACTGTGAGCTCCACATCCAGAGGTTAATAAAACTGTCAAGTCCAAATAAAGGAAGCATAACTGAAAGATACTATAATTAATCTGATTTGCTACTCTGTTAATATCAAACCATTAAAGTTTATACCTCTATAATTTCATTTTGTAGCCCCCTAAAATATTTGATGGCTCCAATTGTACCATGTATTGAATTTGCCTCTACAATTTTGAAAAAGAACAAAGTTGGAGGCCTCATATTACTCAATTTTAATTCGTAATACACAATACAATCAAGATGACATGCCATTATGGAAAAAAAATAGACACATGGATCAGTTGAAGAAAATAGAGAATCCAGAAATTAACTCACACAAATATGGTCAATTAAGTTTTGAAAAAGGTGCAAAGGCAATTCGATGCAGAAAGGACAGCCTTTTTAACAAATGGTGCTAAGATACTTGGACATCTATGGGAAAAGGATTGAACCTTGACTTATTCTTCACACTATTTATAAAAATCAACTCAAAGGCTTCACAGACCTAAAATGTAAAACTTAAAACTATAAAATAAAAAAAAGAAAATTCTAATAAACTAAGTAAAGAGTTCTTAAATACAACATTGAAAGTATACTACGTAAAAAGAAAAATTGATAAATTGGACTTCATCAGAATTAAAAATGTTTGCTTTTGAAAAAACACCATAAGGAGAATGAAAAGACAAGCTGCAGACTGAGAAAATATTTCCAAAGCACATATCCATCTGATATGTATTCAGGATATATACAGAACTCTCAAAACTCAACAACAAGAAAACAAACCTCCCAATTAAAAAAAAAATGTGCAAAAAGACTTGAATAGACATTTCACAAAGAAGAGATACAGATGGCAAATAAGGACATAAAAATGTCTAACATCTTTACACTACAGAAATACAACTCACAACTATGAGATACCATGGCATTAGAATGTTATAACAAACATGAGTGACTGGAACTCTCATACAATTGCTGCAAGGAATGTAAAATGGTATGGCCTCTCTGGAAAACAATTTGGCAGTTCTTATAAAGTTAAACATACATTTACCATATGCCCATCAATCCTAGATATCTATTCTAGAAATGAAGACTCTCTTCAAATGAAAAAGCTGTACATGAGTGCTTATAGCAACAGGTATTTGTAATCCAAAAACAAACAAACGAACAGACAGAAAACAAAACAAAAAAAACACAAAAAACAAACAAAAAACTGAAAACAACACAAATGTCCCTCAATGGGTGAAACAAACTATCCATTATACATCCATACAGTGGCATGCTACTCGGCAATAAAAAGGCAACAGAAAATTGCCACACAACCACTTGGATGAATCTATGCGAAGTGAATGAAGCCAGTCTCATAGGGTCACACATTGTACGATTCCTTTGTGTGGCATTTGGGAAAATGGAAAACTATAGGAACAGAGAACTGATCAGTGGTTGCCAAGAGTTAAGAGTGGGGGTGGTATTTGACTACAAAGGAGTAAGTGTGACACAGGACTTTTTATCCAGGAAAAAAAAGGGAACCACAAAGGTTGATGTACCGGAGAGTGTGGCCTTCACTTTGGCTACAGTGAAGATAGGTGGGGACAAGACTGGAGAGAGAGAAAAAATAAGAGTATGTTAGTCGTCATCCAGATGAAGCATGAAGGGGGCCTGACTAGGGAAGTAGAGATGGCGATGGGAAAATATAGACAGATTGTGAGATGTATAGGTTCGCGAATCAGCAGGATCGCTTAGTGACTGGCATGGAAGTATACAGAGGGGAGAGGTAGGAGTCAGAGCTGATGCTCAGGTTTCTGACTGTGTCTCTTGGGTGGATCATGGACAGTGGTACAACTCACAGAGATGAAAAACACAGGAAGGCCATGTTCCAGGTAGAGATGAGAGGAAGTATATCAAAGTCTCTTACCTGATTTTTCTGTGTCTCGTAATAAAAGAACGAGTCCTGACTTAGTTATATTTATTGGGGAGAAATGCCCTAAAACCAGAAAGCGTAAAATCCAAATTTCCAAACACAAACTATAAAACAAGAAACAAAAGCAAAAGCAACACAAACCTAAGTTTCTTGATAGGTTTTTTCTAACACCATACTTCATTCTATTCAAGACTTTGATTAGCTCTTGGTGATTTCTTTTAGTTTGATTTTTTAAATGTAGAATATTTTCCTTAAACTCCAAAATACGGTTTCTACAATTGAATAGTTGATTATCTGCAAAGAAAACATATGTTTAAGTTCAGACATGTAGCAATGGCATCGTACAATTTTCTAAAACATAACAAAAATGTAAAATATATGCTTCAATATAGCTATATATAGCCTTATATTTATATATGTACATACAGTGCTATATATTATATATATACATACACACGCATACACGCATACACACATGCACACACACACACCCCAAAGACTGGAAAAAGAATGAAATGTTAAAAATAATAATATCTGGAAGATGGGATTATTTTAGTATGTTGTACTTTTCTATGTTTTTCAATTTTTCCATTTTGTGCATGTATCAGGTTTGTAATTAGAAGGAAAAAGAAATTGAGCCAAAAAAATTCACTCCTAAGGATTTACCTGAAGAAAATGAGCAAAATATGTACACAGATTTGGTTCCGAGGCTGTTCAGCATACACAGCATTATTTAACATGGTAACAAGATCAGAAACCTCCTAAATGCCCAACAATGGAAATATGCTAATTACAGAACATCCTCTTGAGAGAGTAAGAGTGCTGGTGGCTGTGCTGTTAAATTATGTACAAACGAAGACCAGTTTTGCCACTTAACGTTTGTGTGACTTGGACAAGCTGTTTCATTTTCGTTAGCCTCTATGCCTTCGCGTGTAAACGGATATATAAGAACCTTTGTTTCAGAGTTGTTGGGAAGATATAATCTGAGAATGCAAGCAAACCACATGGCAAAGCACATTTTAAAAAGCTTTGACAAATGTCTAATAAATGTTATTTATCAATGGATATTATAATGGATATCAATATCTTTATTCATTTATGCATGGAATACTATGCAGCTATGGAAACCACTTTAGAGAAGAATATTTAATGCTGTAAAAACCACTGTATTTTTACAGACAAAACTATGTATAAAATACTTTTTGAAAAGAAGTACATACACATATAGTAAAAAAAGAATAAGTGTACAGTTTATATTTTGTTACTATACAACCTTTGGTTTGTTGTATAACTTTATTTCCTATTTTTACATTTTTTGTTTCTAAAATCATGTCACATTGCTTCTATCACACACACACACACACACACACACACACACACACACACACACACAAAATAACAAATGAAAAAGTAAACACCTTTTATTTGTCAGGTTCTCCGGGTCAATGGAAATACAAAAATAAAAAAAAGACATGGCCAGTTTTGGCCTCCGGGAAGTGTTTTAGGCTAATTGGTAGAACTAACCTAGCTGATAATGTAAATCTGCGTGATACTTACAGTTTCCCTTCTCCTTGGCTTTTAACTAAGAAGCCCACACGCAGGTCACACCAGCCCCAGACACGGGTCACCAGCTTTATTTGGGGCTGACAACGGGGACACCGCAGAGTGCACCGGGATGTCCTTCTTCCCCACCCAGGTTGACTTACCCCCCCTCTCAGCCATTATTGAGCGAGAAGATGGATACTAAGGGTCACACATGTGCTTATGACTTCGGAGGAGAAGGTACGCGGGAGCTAGCAGGCCCCCCTTTCAGAGAGCACATGAAAGAGGAGAAAGAGCCAGAGACGGCCCAAGTTGCCTTTCCAAGGAAGCGACTCTGCCTCGTCAGTGTGGCCTATGAAAGCCAAGTCGACCAGCCCCCCATTCAAACGCCTTCTGAGACGCTCAGAACAGGGGCTCTGCTGTTCGTTCTCGCAGGGGCCACATGGGGAGGATCCACAGCGAGGTTCAAAAGGGATCTGGTTAAGCTCACCTTTTGTTGCGCTGTGATGAGCAGCTTGAACTTTTACTATAGACCCGTGTTTCCTAAACCTATCTTCTAAAACACCTCTACTGGCAGTGAGTTTGAACAGAAGGGGTGCAGGCAAGGCATGACCTGAAATAGCCCGTCACATTCATGAAATTTCTGCGAAGCTTCTTTAAAATGTCTGCAAGTCGTATAGCCCATTCCGCAGTACGTATCTGCTTTAATATAAAGATGATGGAGTTGTGCCTCCAGGTCCATCATTTACCAGGTGACTAATTGTATATCTTGGAAGACTGCTACAGACTGTCATGGGAACCACCGTTTCAATGGAGGAACATAGCTGAGGACCGTTAGGTACAACAGGTGGCCGTACAGAAGATTGTTTCAGGAAGGCAAAACTAAAATCAAAGAAACCACCACTTAGGAACCTAAGGTGATAACATTTTCAATGCAGGAGATGATAAAAGGGTAAACCAAGGTAGAAAGGATTAGGAAATGGGGATGAATACGAGAAATACCTGAGAGCTTTTAAGGAAAACTTAGTAACTGATTGAGAGACTGGGACCAGAACCCCTCCTGGGTTTCCAACAGAACTACTAGATTTCTAACCAGGCACTCAGCTGGACTGGGAATGGGGAAAGGAACAGGGCTCGAGGTCATTGTGATGCTTATGAGGTTTCCAGATGCCTGGTAAACATTTGGCTATATGACCTTGAAGTTCCAGTGGGATTAAGGCTGGTATTGAGTGTCTTGAGATGCATTTGTAAAATGGAACAAGAAAATGTAGTGATGAAATACTGTCCCAGTCTTACCTGGGGACAAGTACTTCGTCCCTGCCTTGGCTCTCACACTAGCCTTAGCCTAGGGCAGAGGGTTCAGTCTTTGAATCCAGCAGGGCGCTATTATCAAATGAATGGATTTGTCAGCATAGAAACTGATTTGAGCGATTCTAAAACTGAATCAGGCTTAATCAAAAGAACTGCAACTATCCCCATAAAGCTTAAATATCCACATAGTGGATACTACTTGAGGATGCTCACAAATTTTAGACGTGGATGTATTTTAACTAGCATCAACCTATGTTGCTGGGGTTCCCCAGGTAATGGCCTCATTGCAAAATGGGTGCTGTGTTTGGAGTTGATATGCCATGGGTGATGCAACATATCTGGGCTTCGACAATGTAAGTCAGTCCTTGAGGGATCAATTTGGTAACCATGAAAAGAAAGCGTTTTCTCTAGAGGAAGTACTATTTGCAGAAACAACAATATAGGAATATTCGAGGACATGATCTCTAGTCTTGGATCTGCTTCTTATATATTCTTACCTGATAATTCAATTCATAAATATACTATTTAAAATATTTACATTACTTGCATATTCACTCAGTATTTCATGAGTATGGATTGTTATAAAATGATTTTGCAAAGGTGGGAAATAAACAGTAACTCAATATTTTGAGTCACTTGTGCTAAAACTGTGAAAACAAACGCCAGTCCATGTGTGCAATGGGCCAACGTGACTTCCACCCACAAGCAAGGGTCCAGATGAGGTCAAGGGGCCAAGGTACTGCTCTCCAGTAACAATAAAATGCAAGCCACATTTGTAAGTTTAAATTTTCTAGTAGCCACATTAACAAAGGTAAAAAGGAACAAGGGACAGTAATGATAAATAATATATCTCATTTCATCCAATATATCTAAAATAATTTTTCAACATGGAATCAACATAAAAGTAACTCACGGAATAGTTTACATTCTCCCTTTTTTATATTACATTAAGTATTGTAACTTCTGTATTTTGTACTTACAGTACATCTTAATTCCAATGCTAAATTTTAACAGTTTAGTGAAATACAGTCCTACCAAAACAATGAAATTTTGCTTAATGGAGAAGCAAATTTAGATTACTTAAAATTAAATTAAAAATTCAGTTCCTCGTGTGGACTAACTACATTTCAAGTGCTCAGTAGTAGCCACCTGCCTGGAGCCCCACACGGCAACCCCCGTCCTGACACCAGCTGTGGGTGTATTTGAAATGCGGTTATCTCAGTCCGCACCCTCAGGCCTACTGAGTCAGAATCTGCATCTTAATAAGAGTCACAGGCCAGTGGTATGCCCGTGAAAATTTGAGAAGCACTGCTCTACACTCCTTTCATTGTTTTATCGTTTTCACCATGACTTCACCTTAAGAGTTTGGGAACACATTGCCTCTAGCTGCACTATTATTGTAACTACCTCTTAATTGGTCTCTCACCTCCAACTTTCTGGAAACTTTGTTCAAAGACTTTAAAAAGTTCCCTGAATGCTCACTGAATGAAGTCCAAAAGACTTGCCTTAGTATATAAGGTCCTATGGGATATGGCCATATCCTAACTTCTCTACCTTATTTCATCCACTAAACACTCCAGTAAGGAGAAGCACGCTGCCTATTCGTTCTTCCTTCCGTTTCAGAGTTGCCATGTGCCACTCACTGTGTTGTGTGGCAGGTAAACAAACATGAATGAAGTCAGGTTCCTGATCTAAATGAACTGACAACCAGGCTGCAAGGGTTGGGAGAAAGGAGCATGTATTTAAACAAGTCAGTACAGTGGAACTGTCCAAACAGAATTATCCTCAGTGCTACAAGCAAAGGGAGACAGGAACGATGAACAGCCCACGAGCCCTTGGATTCAGGACCCCAACTAAGAGCTGCACCTGGGAGCTGCTCTCCTCACTAGTTCTGCTCCTTGGGGTTTTGTAGGCATGTCCCACAGGGCCGTAGACCTTGGTGTATCGTTTCCCACTTGGACGGGGAGAAAGGGACAACCCCAAAACATTCACTGATAAAGTCTGGGTGCCCTGAAACGAGCCCTTTCTCTGGGGCTGAGGGGCATTCCCACCCTGAAAAGTGCTGGACCTACCAAGGGTCTCATGCGGCCAGATGAAAAGGGGTGGGACTGGGGAGATACACGTGGAAGGGAGCCCGGTGAAGCTCTGCGAGGCGGCCTGCAGGGCACCGCCGGGCGTGGCCAAGACGCGTGTGTTTACAGTGGCGCAACCGAACGGTGTTTCGGTTTCAGGTAAATACCCAGAAGTGGAGTTTTCCAGGAAACTCAAGGCCGTTTTTCATAGCGCTGCACCATTTGCATTGCCACCAGCAGTGCACGAAGGTTCCCCTTTCTCCGCAGCCTACCAACACTTGTTATTCCTTGTCTTTTTTATAATGAGGCGATAACTCATTGTGGTTTTGATTTGCATTTCCCTGGCCATTTGTGATGTTGAGCATCTTTTCACGCAGGTGGCTTCCGAGCTCAATGAGAGTAAAAGTCACAGTCCCTACTGGCGTCTCCGTGATCTCGTCCTGCACAGCTCTCTTCCCTGTTGCTTTCTGTCTTTGGCCTCCTGGCCGTTTCTTAAACATATCAAGCTGATTCCAGCACAGGGTCTTTGCATGTCCTTTTCTCATTGCCTCAAAGACTCTTCCTCAGATACCCACACAAAATGCTTCCTTACTTCATCCAGAAATCTCATCAAATATGACTTTCTCAGAGAATTATTTCCTGACATCCCTATCTAAAATAGTACTTTCAACATTCACATTTGTTGTTTATTTCTCCTAACCCCATAAAAGCAATCTCCATAACAGCTAGGGCTTTCTAAAATTTGTTCACCTAGTTTCTACAACATGGATAGGTATTTATCCATTCACACATTCACTCATTCATTCACTCAACAAATATTACCATACCTATTATATGCCAGGCATTTTTCCAGACGCCGGGGACACGGCAGTGAACCAAACAGGCAAAAAAAGACAAAAAATTCCTCTCCTCAGGGAGTTCACATATTTGTTCAACAAATTAATGAATTATTAATACTATGAATTTATAGAAACAAAAAATTATATGCACGTAAGATTATTTTTAAAAGAAGAAATAATGAAACAATAGGTGGTATCTTTTCTTTCTAACAAATATTCCCAAATTTTCATTTATAAGAATCACAACTATAGATCAAATTTTAAAATATTGTGACTATCTTCAGTGTTTTATAAAAATCACTACTTCAGAAATAAATGTAGTCTGTGTTTTCTTTTGTTGATGTAAGAACATTTCTTTAGTACCAGGATTTCCTAATTATTTCAGACCTAGGTTCCACAGAAATACATACACAGAAAATGAAAAACCTTGTTTATCTGCTCATTTGAGAATAGTGCATTCTCAAGAACGATATCTCATTTTCTGAACTTGAACATATGAATGATGGGAATATAAATACTGTGAAGAACCAAGTGTGTTTTTTTTTGTTTGTAACTAGAAAACACACTAAAATGGCTGCATGTATCTCAATACCTAGTTTCATTATATGAACATTAGCTGTATTAAAATGACTTCTGAGACTGCCAATCTAAATTGCCTTCCAAAATTATTATAAAAGGTTTTATATTTTGCTTTCTAATTACGAGTAATGGCCTATTTTTTTGTTATAAAAGTGCTCACTGTTTTTATTGTTCTAAAGTAAAAACACATTTGGATAATGTTCTTTATAGAAAAGGAATAGGGAAAGTGTATAAAATTATTATTAAAGATTAGTATAAATCAGATAAATTACTGTTTTTAATATTTGAAACAAATTGGGTACAATGTTTGTAATTGTATGTACATGACAAAATTTAGTATTAATTAGAGGACATAAACATTATTAGAGGACTAAAGCCACTTGCAAATTTGATTCTTGACATGACTACCAAAATTACTTGTGTGCACCCAAGTCATAACTGTGTTTAAGAACAAAAACGAAAATTTAACCTAAAACAACCTAAAGACAATCTTGGAAGTCTGGCTTAATATCTTTACAGAATTCCTAAGTCTTAAGTTCAAACTTCAACTATATGGACGCTCAACTGCTACTCTATGGACTAGAGTTGAACGATAAAATACAGGGAACCTAGTTAAATTTGAATTTTAGATAAATAACTTTTTAGTATAAATATATCCCATATAATTTTAATAGTAAAAACTTACTGTTTACTTGAAATTCAAATTTAACTGGGCAACCTCTATTTTTATTTGCGAAACTGGCAACCTAATAGACAACAAGAAGTTAAAACCTCGGTGTGTTTCAAAGTGGAAACGCAAGCCACATAGTCCATTTAAGAAAGTTCATACGCTAAACTGGGCTCTAAGCTGGTCGATTATGTCTCTCCATCGTCTCATTCCTTCACAGCTTCAAAGTACTTCAGGGAACGTTTAAGTGTGGCTCAATAACAACAGAGAACAGGAAAGAGGTAGGACACTGGATGTGAGAGAGGAGTTCTTGGAGCCAGGCAGCCGCATTTCTGGGAACGCTGGGGCGGAGGGTTCGGGGAAGCTGGGCACAGATCCGTCCCCTTGAACCTTTGGAGGGAAACGGCGCCCGCAGATGCAGCCCGAGGCGCCCGCAGGCCAACCAGTGAGCGCGCGCAGCCAGTGGGATCCAGGACACCAGGGTAGACCCGGACGCCCGTTACGATTCAACCGCCGGCCGGACACGGGCATTGGGGACTACACCTGTACAGCCCCTAACGCAAGAGCAGGCGACCCGCCAGGTCCCCGTGTCGCCCTCCTCCTCTCTGACCCGGCCGCCCCAGCAGTCCTGGAGCCCCGAAGCCGGGAAGGCGGGAAAGCTGGCGGGCGAAGTCACCCGCCGCTTACTGGTTTGAGTCATCCTGGAGATGCAGAAGCAGGAGAAGATGAAGAGCATGACGGCGACGAGCGCGATCAGCAAGTTCACGCGCTTGGCCCTCATGGAGCTGGCCGGGTGGGGCAGCGGGCAGCGCGGCGGGTGGAGGTGACCAGCAGCGCCCACGCCCACGCCGCCGAGGGTGAGCGCCACGGCGCCTGCGCCCCCGGACGCGCGCCCCTGCGCACCCATCGCACGGTGTCACCGGGCCCCCTGCACGCCCGCCCTACGGGAGCTTCCTGCCCTGGGAGAACTGCTGAAGCCTTGCTCCTATGCACATGGCTCGGCGCTGAGAATCCAAGCCGCTTGCTAGGGTCGCTGGTAAAGTGCAAGCGACAAACCATGGGAAAGTTTCCCACCGCCTGACACGTGGTCAGTGCCTCATGGCTTATTTTCCTGTCCTAGTGACTTTTGTGCTAGACTCTGGGCTAAATAGTTTGCATGTATTATCTTGTTAAATCCTCACAACATCCCAGTTTTTTAAAGAATAAAATGAAGATAACAATAGCATCTACCTACTATACTATTATTTTCATTTTCCCTTGGGTGAAAAAATTGAGCCATAGTGAAATCCAGCAACTTGCCTCAGGTTGCACAACTAGAAGTGGTTCCTCTACAAATTTTGTTCCTAGATAAGAAGTTACTAAAGAAAATATATCTTTATTTGGAGATCATTAGCTTTAAATGGTAGCCATCACATGTCCAAATGACGTAGGAGGAAGTGACCAACCTCAGAACTTCAGCTTAATCCCCTTACGTTTATTATTTTTCAATTTGTTGGTATCCCTTCCCCGGGGAAAGGAGCAGGGAGTCAACTTTTGTTATGTATACTCATGAGCAGCTGCCGAAGGGAGATTTGCTCCGCTCTGCCAAGTTTAACTATCAGTTTCTCAAGCTTCTAGCGAAGGCTGGGAAACACTAGGAGGACATCAGAAGGGGAACCCTCTTTGGTCTCCTTAAATGTGGTTTTCCATGTGGGTTCTCCACTCTGATCACTTGTATTGGGGGCTCATTGGCAGTGCCTGGTAATAAGCATTCTACTTCAAATCAGCACTGCACCACTGGCTGGGCTGGTTTCTGGCCCTTTAAGAGGGAGAAAGATTTGAACACACGTCCGCCTGCGGATGTCATTATAAGCTGTCTCACGAGCTAATGGTCAGGAATTGTGGCCTTCAGTTGAGCAGTGACGCAGCCAGATTCCAAAAGAGGGAGCCGGGATGAACAAAGAGCTTGACTTGATTCTCCTTCATTCCCTCGACCTCCTGTCGGTCTTCACTTTGGCTAATCTCCACTGAAAGCCAGAAAGCAAGAGCGTTTGGTTTGATGCGCCAGACCATACGAACCTGCCTCGCGGGTGTGCCGCAGGGTAGACGCAGATGCAGAGTCGGCTGAAGGGCGGGAAGGAAGCTCCCAGCACAAAGACGCCTCCAAAATCAATATTTCATTGTTCTCTTACTTGAACTCCAGTTTCACATTTTCAGTTGCCTTTAAAATTCAAAGTAGCACTATGCTCACATCTTAATGTTTCTGAAATTGGCATGTGTTTTCCAATCGATTTTTGCATTTTACATAATTATTTCTTCTTCTTTTGTTTTTTCCCAAAGAAAAGAAAAACCAAAAACGTGCTAGTCAGTCGATGGCTTTTCTGTGAGTCAGAACACATGATATTTACTGAGCACCTACTCTGTGCCAGTCACTGAACTGGTCACCTGCTGCTGGTTCTTGGCTCCACTTTTGCATTCATGCTCAGATACAGACTGCACCCCACACATAATCATAATCAAAAGTTTCCAAGGCGCAGCCAAAATGCCACTTCCTCCATGAAGCCTTCAGTGATCATTCATTGTGTAGAGGAATCCCTCCCCTCTTTGAACTCTTGTAACACTTAGGTCCTCTCTCAGGGCACTCAATCTGCATCCCATTTAGTAGTTGTACTTATTTTATTTCATCTGCCATGTTACGAGCCCCTAGAAGACAAAGATCACGTCTTATACACATTTTTATATCAGATTCCCCACTGCGCATTTCAGGTCGGGTTACAGATCAAAGGTATTGATTCAAACACAAGCCAGTGGTTTGTGGATATAGCCAGAGCTATATCCACAACTAACCGCCTGCAGTCACTAACCTTACTACCATTTAAGCCAACAATAAACATCACTCCAGGAAACCCAGAAGGTAAAGAATGCAGTAGCATCCTCAAAGACCTTCACGCTTCCCTTCTGTGATTTGTTTTTAGTGTCACCTTCAGATCATGGGAAGTAGAGAATTACCAGGCTAAAGGTAAATATTTGCTAAAATAATAGGAATGGGAAGAGTAGCCTCTGCGGGTATTACCAGCATTAAATCTATCAAAGCTTCTTTAGTTATCCTCAGTCTAAACACTGGTCTCACGACTATTATTAGCACAGAAAAGTAAAGAGATTTTTCGCTATGTACATATATAATCCTGAAGGTTAAAAAAATCTGAAAGATAATGACTGTTGATAAAATGTCAGCTATCGTGGCTCCTTTTCTGTTTCAAGTTACTTAGAAATAAGTCCTCTGTATCCAGGGTGAGTGCCATCTGTTCAGCACAATTCAGGAAAATGATAGTCCGAAAAGGGAGTTTTATGGACCATCTATGACAGTACTTCTTAAACTTCAGCATGCCCAAAAATCACCTGGAAATCTTGTTAAAACACAGATTCCTGGGCCCACCCTTGGAGTTTCTGATTCAGTAGGTCAAGGCTGGGACCCAAAATTCTGCATTTCTACCAAGTCCCAGATGATATTGATGCTGCAGGTCCCAAGCATTACACTTGAGAATCACTACATAATCACATTCCAGAGAAACATAAGTTAAACTTAGAAAATGTACAGATTATCTAGTTTATCCTCTTCGACATCCTCTTCACCATCCCCAGATACCTACTTCATAAAGATGCCACATCCTCTTGCACCAGTGAGAAGGGATTCCATTATATCTCCTGGCCATTATATTCCAGAAGTTAACAATACATACAGAAATTTGTCTCATATCCCTGAATGTACCAAGACTAGCCTGATTCGTGGGAAAAGAGCTATCAAGCTTCTAGGATTGGGCCCTGAATTGGAAGGCCCAGCTGCAGAAAAATGGGGATGTCCCTTCCAGCAAGCAGAGATTGCAATCCAACAACTATCAATAAGGACTGAAATCATCTTTTTTTTTCTTCCAATTGTTTTCCTATGATAGCAGCACTTCAGTTTTCCTTGGGGGAACTGTGGTATTTGGCCAATAATTCTTTCATCTGTGCTTGCTGCTCCTCACATGCAAAATGGAGCTCTGGGCCACGGATATCTCATTCTGATCAATAGCAATTAGCAGAAGGAATGTTCTGGGGCTCCGGAGCCAGGCTTAGAGCCAACTTTTCCCTTCCCTCTCTTGAAGCCCAACAGCCATGTTGTAAGGAAGTCCAACCCCAATTACCTCATGCTAACGGGCTACATGGAGAGGAACACTAGGATGAGAGGTCATCTTGCAGGAGCCAAGCTCCAGCTGGATGCAGCTGTTTAGAGGACCCCACAGGAATTCGGCAGAGCCACCCAGGTGAAGCCAGCCAACACACAGCATTGTAAGAAATTATTGCATTAGCCGCAAAATGGAACAATTTGTCCATCTCCAGCACCAAAACCCTTTTTAAACTGTTCCCCCCTTTATTACCCCTTGTATTTGAACAAAACACATTTGCCTAACCGACCCAGCGAGTCCTCTTCATTTTTACACTGTAGTCTCAATAATATTTTGATTACTAGTTCTAGTGTCAATTTAACAACAATACATCCACATCGTGTTGGGATTTCTGGGCTTCTATCTGCACACTAGAATGTAGAATCTGCTCTTTGTTCTAGAAAGATGTATGATAGAGAACCAAATAGCCCTTGACAAGGTTTGGGCTTTAGCCCGAGAGAGAATAATTTCAAACCCATTTGGATCCTCTAGAGCTGCAAATAGTAATCCTATACAGCTCACTGGCTTATTCGCTTGGAACCTGTGCCCAGGAGATTTTTTCGAATGCCATTTTTAAATGGCTACTTTTTTGTTGCTGTATTAGCATTCAACAGTCTCTTATCACATTAGTGGCTTAGGTTAGAGACAGGTGATAGAAGTATATGTCATTATCCCTCGTCACTGCGTGGCTTTGACACCGCTGGATTCACTGAAATTACCCAGGTGGCTACTTCTAGGGAATGGCAGGGCTCTTGCTGCGGGCATCTCTGTGACCCACAAAACCCCCCTGGCATTCCACAGTTGCACCCCCTACCCTGGGGGTGTTCTTGATGTTCACCACCAGGATTCTCATATTGGTCTCTGAAATGTCCAAACATTGCCCTGCGGTGAAGAACTAAGTTCCTCTTCCACTGTCATGTACTCTGCTCCCAACTTGGCCTGTTGCATGATCTTGCCTTTGCGTTATTTGACTGGGTTTTCACTGTCCATAGAGCAAATAGTACTACCTTTGATATTGGAGTTTCTACCATACGGAAGCTCTCCTGGATGTCCTTTCATGGATATTTTGTTGGAAAGAGTCATGAAGTTTAGATCTCGCTCAGCAGCAGAAGTGGACTGAGAATTAGTTAATCCTAAAGCAGAGATGCTACCAGCTTGTGTGTGTGTTATAACCAACACCTCAAAGACAGCTCTCGCGACACGAACACCGCTTTATTTGAGAATTTTGTTGTGCAGCTTTTTCTTTATCACAACCTTTTTCTGATATCACCCATATCGTATCAGATCTTAATATCATTTGCCACTCTTAAATTATGGGAATCGTTTCATTAGAGCCTAACAGCATGCTGGCGACTGGGTTCTCCAGCGCCATCACCAATAACTTTTTGAATCCAAAATCCCAATGGTCGCCACAAGGTGGCAGTATTACGTTTCAGTCCAAGCCTCCAGTCTGCGTGTACTTTGGTGTCAGAAACTTGTAAAACGTGTGAACGAACGTGTTGGAATGGTAGGGTCTCGGCAGCATACTTGAGCTACTTCTCCTTAGATATTTTTCACAGCTTGCCAAATAGCCCTTCGGGGTGTTGTGCCTCCTTTTTATTGGCAAGGTCCTGGGGGTGGGAAGTATTTTATTATTTACCATTTATAGTAAATAATACTCTGGCAACCCAAAGTTCGTTTAGAAAGTCCACTGATTGAGCTAAGTCCAAATCTTGGCTGGACTGATGAACCACTCAGCTAGTCAGATACGCCACCACAGCTCTCAGATATGAGTTTCTCCCTCAAAGGGGGCGATGATCACGTCATCGACATAATAAATTAACTCAAATTTTATGGGGATCATACCTAAATCCGATCTCACCCAATTATGTCAGTAAGGTGGAGAGGTCCAAGCTACCCTTGGGGAAGGAGATGATCATATAATACATTCCCTCGTGTACAAGCAAACTGTGCGTGACTGCTGAGATTGAGATCAAGAACAGAGCAGCAGCCAAATCTATCACAAAAACATCCCAGTCACAGTAGCTTGTCGAACCGCTTATGCAGTTTTGACAAGGCCTGGAACAACAGACACTTGTTTAAGCCATGGTACTACCTTGTTTCAAGCCTGACAGGTAACAGCTCTTCCAGGAGCCTTCTCCTCTTCCCAGGGCCACGGAGACTGATAGAAAGCGTGGGTGGGGATCAGCACTTCCGCTACCATTGTTTCCTAGCGAAACAAGAGATGTCCTTCCAGAATCTGCCACTGCCTGATATTTGCTACAAAGGGGGTTGGAACAACTCTCAGGGCTTGCATTATGCATGTCCAATTAAAACTACATGAAGGGCAGACTTCTCTGCCTCTTAAAGACATGTGGCTCAAAGCTGGTAGTGACAAAGGCCTTCATCACATCTATTTTAATTACTTATTCAGGTAAAGGCAAGAACTAGATCTTTCTTTTCTCTCCATCTTTAGCTTCATAGTGATTCTGGGATGACCTGCCATAACATTTTCCTGTGCCCCAAACTTCCATTTTCATACTTCGACGTTGCCTTCCCATTCCCCTGCTGGGATCATGGCACACGTCACATCCTCATTCAGTAATCCCAGAGGGGTTTTCCACCATCCTCTGCCCCTCACGATGGACTACATCACACAGTCTGAGACCTCTTAGCTGGGGTCAAATGAAGATTTGACCCTCTAGATGATTTTGCTTTTCTCCCACAACATTAAAGGATGGATTAAAATCACTACCTGTGCTAAACACAGCTTATTTCCCTTGAGCATCATTGGCTTGAAACCCGTCCAGTCTTGGATAATGGGAACAGACCTGTCAGGGTAACTCGGACGAGGTGGATGCCACCAAACCCATTGCAGGGATCCTGTGAAGTTCCCTGCCCTCTATTCCTCGTCACTCTGACTTTAAAAAGAAAAAAAATCACAGTTTTACCTAGTCCAGTGTTTATTTCCTTCGTTCTGGTTACCATTTCCACCGCAGCCCAGTAGCTTAATTCTGAATAACTTGAACTTTCTTTCGTTGGTAAAGCCCATCACTAGTAGCTGTGAGGACAAATCGGCCTTGGCATTCTGTAGATTTCCTTGTTCTCCCATTAAAAAAAGAATCACATGGGGAATCCATACATGAGGGGTTCCCCCTAATCACAGTGTCTAACATAGTGTTTAACATTTCAGGAAAATGCCACGATTATCATAAAACCAATCAGGGTTGCCACTGTCCTTAACATTTTTAATGCTTCCACGGAAATACTCATTTCATTTAGTGAAAGGATAAGATTTTCCTTTCCCGCATAAATTCACTGCATTCCAGATTTCACACACTCGAAAGGGGGCAATATTTAACAGCAGTCCACTGTGGATCAAAGGCTGAAAACACTGCAACAAGTTGCTGATTAAGTCATACCAAACAACTCTTCTCATGAGGCCTTGGTTGTTCAGTCGGAGAATCCAAGAAAGCAGATATTCCTCAGTACTACTCAAAAATATAACCAAACTCCATCACACTGTGTGTAACCTTTGTTTTCCATGTCAGTATATTCAACAAGGCCAACTTGGTTCAGAAACCGAAGTATGTACCACCTTCTCCTTGATGCCAGAATTCTAATTTTTGGACTTAACTCCCATTTAGCCAGCCACATGGAAGAAGAAAACCAGAGAATAAGAGAGAAAGTCAATCTTTCCTGAGGGACGGGTCTGCTTTAACGTATCTGTCAGTTACATGCAAATGATTAGTGGAAAAGAGAAGAGGTAGTCACATGCACATGACACTTCGATATACAGGGACCTTGCTTCCAATAAGTTCAGTTCAACCCACTTCTCAAGTCTAAGCAAAGAGGTTAGCATTTTCTTCTCCTGGAGAAAAGCATGAATAGAAGTGGACCGGCAGGCAGCACAGACACGGGGAAGAACTGCTCCCTGCTCCCAGTACGGCACATTGAAAAGGGAAAAGGATGCTATCACTGTACTACAGGTTTATCTGACTTTCTATTTTATAAAGGTCTTGTGCAAAGATGCAGAGACCCCTGAAACAGACGTTAATTTCTATTTCTTATTTTGCCAAATGGCTATGTACTTTGCCTTTCTGAATCTTTTTATGTACCACAAAAAACATTCAGTGAGATGATCTTTAAGTTCCCTGCTACATCTAAGATTTTGTGATTTATTATTATAGTTATATGCCCAGATTTTTATTACCAAGTTGATTGCTGGTTTCTTCTGTGGGCCTGGGATGATGGCTTGTGCCCCCTTCACATGTCTAGTGTGTCACAATCAGTACCTTTTAAAAACAAACGTTGGTTGAAGTGTGGAAAAGTGTGTATTGCTGCTTCAATCTGTATTAAGGGGATGGAGGGAATACACATATATGCACTTGCATAGACTATTCCTAGAGGTATAAACCAGAAACGAATACTGGTTGCTTTCCGGCAAGGGAGCTGAGGACCCAGGAGTCTTGGGTGGGTGGTAGGAAGTTATTTCCATTATGGAAATTGTCCTTTATACTTATATTCTGCATTTTCCTTGCTCTTTCTCCTCCAGCCACACTGGCCAAATACATGAAGCGTGCTTCTGATTCAAGACCTTCTCCCTTGCCTTTCCAGTGCCTGGAATATTCTTCCTCCATACTTAAGGTTCACTCCCTTACTTTACCCTGGATACCCCTGTCACCTTAATGCAGAGACTCCCTTGATTATACTGTACGTAAAAACTCCCCCTCCCGATCCCCCTTACTTTAGCACTGCCTGAGCACACTAAATATTTGCGTTTACTGTATGACTCCCTTTTGGGACCCTGCCCAGAGTATAACAGGCAATCAACAAATACCTGAATTACTGTGCTGAGGTTCGATTTTTACAAAATCATGTACATAAATTACTTTCTCAAGAAAAACGACCAGTTAAGGAATAAATGTTTTAAGAATTAACTGTTCAATGTTTACTTGGAACGAAGTTCAAACTCCTTCGCTCAACATACAGGGCTTTCCTTATCCCACTTTTAGTTAGGAGCAAGTCATTGATCGTAAATTCCGTTCCCTCATCCAAAAGCGGGACTATTAATAACTACAGTTGACCCCTGAGCAACGCGGGGGTTAGGGGTTCAATCCCCCTGCAGTAGAAAATCCGCGTAAAATTTAAGTCGACTTCCGCATATGCGGATTCCCAACCGCGGACGGAAAATAAACAGAATTAAGACAAACTGAGGGGAAAGCTCTTTTGTAACTTTGATGCTATGACAGTTACCAAAAAACATATTGCTCGCTCCTCGCAGGAGGAGTGTAGAAGAGAACACAGTTTCAACTTACGCAGCAGACGACAGTTTTAACGCGAGAGAAGTTTCTAGAGCCGCGCTGGGAGAGACAACCTTTGGCGCGGGGCGTGCCTCCAGGTAGACGTTGCTAGGGAAACCGTCGGCGTTCTAGAATCCGAGCACGCGCGCCGCGGCAACGTGCTCGTAGCAATCGGCGAGCACGGACCAATCGAGGCGGTGGGAGGGACCGGCGCGGGGCGGGCCGTGTCCCGGGGAAGGCGTTCCCGCGGGCTCGCTCCCTGACTTCCGGGTCGCGGTGCTTGCAGGGAGCGCTCTGCGAGTAGCGTCGTTTCCGTTGCCGGCTGTTTGCAGTTGGGGAAACCGAGGCAGACTTCAGCTCCCTATAGTTCTTCCGCTCCTGTGAGGTGGCTGCTGTTTCTTTTCCTCTCGCCCCGTGCTGCTTCCGTGTGCGGGCTCCGCGAGATCAGCGGTGTCCCACGGAAAATCCGGGGGGTGCCCGGGACGCAGGGCTTTGTGCAAGCCATTCCCTCCCACTCGCTGGCAGTGCGCGATCTGGGCTCCGCTGGGCTCCGGAAAGGGGACTCGGTGCAGCGACTCCCCGAGATCTGCGGAGCTCGGGCACCGCGACGCTTGCGTTCCCTCCGCTTGGCAGTTCTTTTGTCATGATGAGCGCGGACCAGATGGGTTCATTTTAAAGTTACAGTTCCACTCATCTGTGATGTGCACTTTTTTCTGCACTGACCTGCGGGGATTTAAATTTGACAGTCCCTGAGGCCCTAGTCTAGAGACGATGTATCTGTGGGAATGTCTAAGGCAGGAAAGAGATGAGCATTTTTGTTTGTTTTTAATTCCTCGCTTGCATTGCCCCCACTGCGCTTCATCGAGGAGCTGAAGATTTTTCTTAAGATGTAAAGTTCAGTTTTATTGAGGATGTAGTTTATTGCTCTTCTTTCTGCCCTCCACCTGTTGAATGGAAAATCAAGAATTAACCAGGGTGTGATCTAGTTAGTGTTCAATTTGTACACTTCAATTTCTAGGCCATATGTAATGTTTTTATTTACTGTCATCACCTGACTGTAGGACAGATGTAACTGGAGTTATCCATAGGAGTTAAGAAGAGCTTATGCATTATAATAACAATTCTTATATTTGGTATATTAGATTTAATTGTTGCTTAGTTGGGTTCCTTTCGTTCATAAACTGTTGAGCCCCAATTCTCAACGAGTGAGAAATTGAAATAGGGAACTGATTTTTACAGTTAATTTTTTTAAAGTGATAAATTGACCATTTGACCAGTCATCATTTAGTGAAATGGTATGTATTCCACATGTGATTGTTTTCTTAGATTCCTAAACACTACTACAAATAGACAGTGTATAATAGATATTAACATTAATTTAGGATTTGATGAGTTGGATACACTAGTTTTTTTTCCATCTTAAAATCCAATTTGAGGTCTTTAAACCTGTCATATATTTCCTTTTCCAGGAAAAAAAATGTTTATTTCTTTGTGGGAGTTCTTCTATGGGCACTTTTTTCGATTTTGGATGAAATGGCTCTTACGACAGATGACTGGAAAGTGTGAATTGCAGCGAATTTTTGATACCTATGTAGGTGCACAAAGGACACACAGGATAGGTAATGTTATTCTAAAAAGAATAATTAAAACTAATAAAATTTTAACTGAATATTTTTCTCAATACTCTTAGTCACAGATGCACTCATTGTGTGTTCTGATTAAGTCACTTAAGCTGATTTTCATAATATTCGAAATCTAGTTTTGAATCCTTCCAACTCTAAAACTCTATGATTTTATAGAAAAAGAAAAGGATTATTATTTAATTCCTCATCTGTGCAAACAATTATTCTTCTCTGGCTCCTGAAATTCATCAGTTGTTCCTTAGATAATAGTTACAATTTATGTTTTAGAGAAAAGTCTCTATATTTCTATAAGCCCTTTGAAAGTTTCACTCAGGTGCTGGGAAAGTGAGTGTCTGGATCTAGATCAATTTTTATACTTAGCATCCTTCATAAATCTTTTACTCCTTTATGTAATTCAGGAAAGGACCGTTATAGGTATCCAGTGATCCCTAGGAAAGATTGTTAGACTCAAACTCTGCACTGTCCAATACTCTAGCCAGTAGCCACGTGTGGCTGTTGAGTACTTGAAATGTGATTGGTATGAATCGAGATGTATGGAAGTATAAAATACACACTGGGTTTCAAAGACTTTATATGAATAGAGAATGTAAAAATATCTCCATTCATATTCATTATATGTTAAAATATTTTAGATATATTGGGTAAACTATTAAAATTAATTTTGTTTTATTCTAATACAGCTACTGGAAAATTTTAAAGTATACAAGTGGCTCACATTTTGGCTTGTATTAAAATTTTGTTGAACAATCCTACTCTGTTACCTTCTGGAATTCAATTAAGTTTCAATGCATAGTTGAAAATTTTGCTTTAAATTGGAACACAGATGAGTGAGAACTGTGGTAGAAGTCATTTCTCTTTGTTCAGGATAAGGAAGACCAGTGATCAGCTGCAGTTTATGCTCACTATGTTAAATAGAAAATCATGACTTAATCAGACTCCCCTTTGTGTTGAACAAGTGTGCTACAACTAAGAAATCCACCCCTGTGTCATTTAGGGAGTGAGTGTTGGTATCCAAGGTAACGTGGGAAGGATGACAGACTTAAGCCTCAGGGCAGCTGGATGATGGAAGGTTAATTACTTTCCTAGTTTTCTCACAATTGTGTGGCTGACTTAAATCACTGTCTACTCTTTTCATTTGCCCTTTTGACTGCTCTGAGAAGAACAAAGTACCTCTTGATAAGAAATCTTGGCAGTATTGGTTGGGGTTTTATAGTGGGGGGTGGGGGGGAGAACATATGTTAAGGCCTTACTTTGTGGCAAAAGCATTTTTCTCAATTTTTTCAAATTGCTGAGAAAGAGACCATAGTAACTGTGCCAAAAGTTTTAAGTAAACCAGTAGCAATGTACTCGTTCTTAAAACGAGAACAGAGAAGCTATTTGTCTGATTATAGCATGGTTGGGCAAATAAGCTTATCGTTTCATTTTTGCCCCTATGTTGTCGTATGATTCAGTTGCTAGCTCCTTAGGTTTAAATGCTTACTCCTTAAGGTGTTGAAGACAGCTCTCTCACTGTCGTCTTAAGATTAGTTTCTGGAGCCTGAGTTCTGAGGCAGCCATGGGTGAGTTTGCAGTGGTTATGGGACACTTGGGGATCTTCACAGAAACAGATGACTTTGGGGAGCTTAGGTTGACTTCACCTCTTGGATTATAGTATGTTGTATTGGATTGAAGGTTTTGGAATCGTATCTAGTTCTCCATACTGTAAAGATGAAATTTTAAGAGGTTTGTTATTTGATGTAGAAATTGTGTCTTCTAGAACTATTAAGTAATTTATCACTGGCTTGATATTTATATTTCTTGTCTATGGAGTAAATTCACAAACAGCATTTAAGTACTGATTTATTTTTTTCTCCTCCATTTCAGAAAATTCCTTGACATACTCCAAGAATAAGGTAGGAACACATCAAGGTGACAATTCTAGAAAACTTGCCTGGGAGATACTTTTTCTTTAAAAGAATGCCTCAGTTTTAGAATTAATTATTAATGTCCTACTAGAAGAGTCTTCGCTCTAGAGTATTAAGTGAAATTTTCCCACTTTAGAAGTAATATTCTCTTTTTAAAGTATTTTCTGTGTGTGTGTGTGTGTGTGTGTGTGTGTGCGCGCGCGTGCGTGTGTGTGTGTGTGCGTGTGTGCTACTCATGCACAAAGAAGGTATTTGAGTAATTTGTCCTGGGGTTTTGCTTGTTTATTTTGCCTCAAGACTGCATAGCTTCTGGGAAAGCAGGACCTTCTTTTGGACTATGTCCTTAGGAGAGGTTCTCATGTGAGAGAAAAGCAAGCAGTTTTGGATAGTCATATGTATTTATTGATCCAAAGTAAGTTATACCTCATGCTATATATCAGTCAGCTTTTGCTGTGTTACAAATACGTAAAATCACAGGGGCATATAATAATATGTTATTTATTTCTTGCTCATGTGTTTGTGGACCTACTGGAGAGACTCTTTAAGCTGGTGCCACGTTTGGGTCTGTTTGATTGTCTCATTCTGGGACCCAGGTTGGAAAAATAGTACCTGAAGAGTGACCTGTGAGAAAAGAAACATTCATACTCTGAATATACGAACACAAATGTACATATATTTGTCAGTTCTCTCTTACGGACAGGATATGAAAAGATAAACTAGATACAATCTGTCCTCAAAGAATTTTCTACTTGACATATAATAAATTGATAAGTGTCATAGAAGAATTACAGATAAATTAGAGGGGGATTCCAAGAGAAGAGAGGTTACTTTAACTTGAATAGAATCAAGGAAAGATTCCTGGACCTGATCTGTGAGCTAGCTTAAAAATGAGAAGGCTCAAGAAATTTAGAGATTGAGGAAAGAAGCATTTTGGATGAAAGCACAGGATAAGCAGAGAAATGAGTATTTTGCCTAGAGTGTAAGCGATAGTCACTTACAGAGAGACAAGAGTTAAAGAAACTTTAAGGGTAAAGAAGGCCCGAATTTGCTCGTTTGTTGAAAGGAAAGACCCAGGGGTCATTTACAGGACATATTATTTAAGAAGTCTGTTTTATATGATTAGAAAAAAAGGCTAGAAGGATATATGCTAATCGGTTACCAGTGGCTATCACTGGTGGTGAGATTACAAGATTATTTGAGTTTTCTTCTTTGTGCTCTTCTGCATTTAACTTTTTTTTTGACTTGTGTATCAAAATTTTTTTAACGTATATTTCTATTATGTAATTCTTCAATTTTATGCGAGGTGCTTTATAAGCGCACTGTGGTGGTAGCTCATTCGCCAAGGACTCATCAGCTGAGAACCAATTGATTCTCAGTGAAGGAAGCCTTCATCTAATACATCATGCTGCCTCCCCTTTAATTAATTAAATAGTTGATTGATTTTTAGCCCTAGCGATAATTTAAAACAAATTTGGGTTCATTTAGCATTTTAATATCTCCATTTTAGAGTTGACTAAATACCTCAAAACTTACTGTTCTTTTTCAGCTATAGGGAATTTTTCTCAATCAGCTTTTTGTCACATAAATAGGTTTTACAGAAAGCAACAGTGGTTGTTCAGAGTGAAGTGGACAGATGTGTAGATGACATAATGAAGGAAAAGAATATCAGCCCTGAGAAGGACACAGGTATGCTGTTTTCATAGTAATCTTTTTCGTTATGCACCCACATCCTGTGAATTTTAGGGATCACACACAGTTGTAAAACACTGGACAGGAAGGGGTCGTGGGGATCACCTCAGCCTGCCCTTTCACTTCAGTAGATGAGGAATTGAGGTCCAGAGAGGTGAGCGATGGGAGCAAAACCAAAACCTGTATCTCTTCGTTCCCAGTCCTGTGCTATTGCCAATTTACCGTCTGCCTTCTTTAAGGTAACTTGCCATGACTTTCCCGAAGTTAAAAAACTTCAGCTATTATATCCTGCTTGTTTTTCAAAATCAGTTCCTCCGTCCTCCAGGAAGGTCGTCCCTGGCTCCTTCCTCCAGGGTGAGTTAGGTGCCCAAGCTCTGTCCTCTCTCAGAGCACTCTGTCCTAACATAACTCGTTGTATCGTTATCATCGGTTAGCTCTTGGTCTTCCCCTAATAAATTCTAAATTCTAAATTCCATAAGAGAAGGTTGACTTATTCCATATTCGTGTTCCCAGTACCAATACATTGACTTAGTATTTAGCGATTTTTTTTTCTTTATTCAGCATTTTCTGTGTAAATATAGGAAAGGAGCAATTTATTTTGTCTGGAACAGGGAAGGGCACAGGAGAGAACTGTGAGTGAGGATGGTTCCACAGGAGAGGTGACATTTGAGCTGAACCTTGTCGAGTGGGTCGGGGAAGACATTCCATGCAGAGGAGGAGTGCCAACAAGGCACAAAGTGCTTGGATACCTGGGGATGATGGAGAGTCCTTTGCACCTGGGGCATTGCGTTCATGCAGAGTGGAGGTCAGATGGAGGTCAGAGAGGAGAATGGGCGCCTCACTGGAGGTACACTGCAGGTCTTGCGTGCCTCACCGAGGGTTATAGGTGTCCTTTGGGTTTTTCGTTTTTGTTTTAGCAAACAAGCTACATTATCAGATACGTATTTTGAAGAAAATGGAGAATGGAGGGTAAATTTGCAGATGTAGAAGTCTAGTAAAAGGAATAAAGACACTCAGGAAATATTCAGGCATGAGATTCCAAAGCCACAAATACATCAGGAATAATGAATATATGATGATTGCTTTGAGGGACGTTTGGAGACTTGGGGGACTTTTGATGTGTCATTGATGGGGAGAGGAAGGCCGGAACTCGGAGGGTTCTGGTTTGGGGATCTTGTGATTAGTGAAGTCATTGATGGGCTTAGAGACTCCTTTAAGTGCATTTCCTCAGGGAAGACAAGCTGTTGTATTGGGGAGACCTGGATAACCTGTCCTGGAGCTGTTTGTTATATAGGTACCTGAAAAATTAAGTCCGTTGGTGATATCTGGCAATAAAGATTTGGAATGTATGAGATTTCCCAGAGAGTACTTGAAAAGAAGAGGACAAATCCTTGCAATTGCAAAGTTTGCTGTTCCTACGATGTTTTGTCCTCTTTCTGGCCCTGTTTACAGATCATATCCTATGTGATACTTTGCATTTTATGTTTAAGGAGGCTGTTGTTTGTTGCCTATGGTATTAAACTGAAATCCAAGAAATGGTTTCTACATACCCATACGAGCCACAAGCTGTGGAAGGCATTACTTTATTGTGATAAGAAGGTATTTTTTAAAAATAATAATTTTATCATTTTTAGTTTTAAAATCTGCATGAAGGCATGCTTACTACAGATATCCGGTTATAAACAGCTCTATTTGGATGTAGAAAGTGTGAGGAAAAGGCCATATGATTCTGATAACCTACAACATGAAAAGCTGCTTCTCAAGGTAAGTTTTATTTTCTGCATTTGGAGTTATTGAACACAGGAAAAAGAAATCAGACTTTAGCTGATAAGGTCTGTATACAAATTCTCAAGGTTTATACAGCCATCCAGATTTTTTGCCCCTTGGAAAATTTTATGATGTTGGTAAAAGATTTTTAGTTAACTTTTTATAATTTTGTGATAAGCATCATCCAAATATATTAAATACACTTTTATTTTAATGCTTTTAATTCTGAAATAGGTTATAAACATTTAAAGGGAGGTCTTTTAGTAATAAAAGAAGGGACCAGATAAAACCCAAACTAATTATTAGATTTAGCTTCAGGGCCAAGAGCCTGGCCCTGTTTCAAAGCAAGGTCACAAGTCTTCACCTTTCATTTTAGGTAGCAGGACACTTTTTTTTTTTTTTAGCAGTCTCAAGGAATATATTTACTTAAAACCTGAAGTCACATTATTTTTTTCTTCTTTTAAAACTGAAAATTTGTAAAATAATGATCATATAGGTTGAAATACTTACCAGTGTTATTTCGTCATGCTCCCCCTGCCTGAGACCTATTTTCCTGCTCTGATTAGGGGCTAATCACGCACTCTTAGAATAGAGCCTGCTTAAGACTGTAGTGTCCGCGCAAGGGCCAAGTGCATAGCACTGTTCTCGGGGAGCAATTTCCCAGTTCCGGTGTATATTTATACGCACTACTTAGAAAATAAAGCCACCGCATTGTTTAGATTTCTGTGTATTTGTTACCATTTGAAAATTTATGTATTTCAGTCTTTTAAATTGGAATAAGTATAATACTTTTGTTTAGGATAATTGCGAAGTTCTCTAAACAGTGTTTGTTGAACCTGTGATTTGTCTACAAAAGTTGTTTAATTGCAAGCATTCAACTTACTAGTCATATCAGCTATGAGAAGGAAAATGTCTTTGTAAATTAGGGACGTCACTATTATTTGTAATATGGAAGCATGTTTGTACAGCTTTGGGATCTTCTGATGCCCACGGAAAAGCTGAAGGCTAGAATCTCCAAGCAGTGGGCTGACATTGGTTTCCAGGGGGATGATCCCAAAACAGACTTCCGAGGCATGGGCATACTTGGACTAATCAACCTTGTGTAAGTAAAAATAAACTTTCCGCTCTAAACAGAATTACATGTACCCCCAATCTAGTTTCATACTATTTCTGAATTTTAATAGCTGCAATGCTAAAGGTATTTATTCAATTTGCAATACAATGACATGGGAGATATACTTGTGTGTGCATGTGTGTGTGAGTTCTTTACTTCCTTCTTTTTCTCTCCCTGGCCTCCCTCCTGGTACTCTTAAGGAGTTACTTACGCCTTTCTTACTCTTTTATCCTCTTGCCTCTTTTCTTGGCTCTCTGATTCCATTTTGGGAAATGTAACCAGATAAGACGATAACGAAGTCCCTTCATACTTATTCTTTGCCATATGTAGCAAGTGACCTAAATCCCCGCGTTTTCAAAGGTTATATGGACTCTTTCCTTTTTCTTGTTCTTGAGCACGTGTATGAAAATATGTAACTAAAGTCAGAATTGGTAGCACAACTGTTCTAGAAAGTAAACGAAAAGATTGCTTTCCTTCTATAAGGATAATCAAATGAATAGATTCTAGCATTCAGGTCTATCCTTGAATTGTTTTATAGACTATAAAATACCTAGATTGGGAAACTTAACCATTAAAAAAGTTTGGATAGCTACTGTGAAAAAAAACTGTTCCTGAAATTGAGCTAAATTATGTTAATATTGAAGAAAAATATATCTAGGTCAATATGGATAAGGCTATTTTGGGGGAAAATATAAGACACAGAGGGTTTCAATATGTATATTTTTTTCCAGTTACCAAAATATTTAATTTTCTGTATTACCTAAATTTGATGAGTATGAAAGTACCTATAAGTCTTCTCAGAGATAAGCAAAACACAGTAGTCTTAAAAATCATAATAATTACAAAAAATGCAATTGCTAGTTTAACGCTTTGGAATTTCTATTTGGAATTTACATAGAATAAATGTACTCTGTCTCCACTTGGAAAAATTATTAAATATTTTAAAATTTATTATATTTTAGAACATATGAACTTTCTGTTTTTATTCTTTAAAGACCATCTTTCTTCTTGGTACTAGTAAGCTACACAAATATATGAACCGACTCACTCTCAGATATACACTATTCTGGTGTTTCCTTAACTTTTTCTGAGTAAACTTGCTTCTGACTCTTTTCCTCAGAAATCAAGATTTTTCAGCATTTGCAAGAAGAGAATTTAATTATGCTTAAAATTTAAATAATTTAATAGCATTTGATTGAAGATGGTAGTAAGGGATTCTGATAGACCTTTAAATGATTTATAGATAGATTTGCTCTATTTAGATTAGTGTCTACCAATTTGAAAAATGACCAAGATTCACATATATGTATTAATAATTATTTGATTGCCATTGATTTGCTAGAAATGATTAAAAACAAAATTAGCTCTAATTCCTCTACAGTCATGTTTGTTGTCTTGTGTATGGACCTATGTCACTTCAGGATCAAAATAAACAAACAGGAAGTAGGTAAGCTGTTCTGCACCCTCATGTAATTAAAAAGATTTTCTTGGCCTTCGTCATCTAATCTTTGAGATGTTTTGTTGCTTTGAAGGATAGCTGGTGGTTTGATAGGTAATGATGCTTTAGGTAAATGAATACTGAAGCAGGTGTAGATGAAGAGAGGATATTGTACAGGGAACGAATTCAGAGACTCAACAAATCTACATAGATGAGGAAACAGAAGTAGAAAAGTAGAAGAATGTACACGTTAAGGCCAAAAATGTATCTAGGAAGGGAAGGAAGGATGGGAGTGATGGAGGGACGGAGGGACAAAGGGAGGGAAGAAGGAAAGGAGAAACTCAGTGCAGTAATAATAATAGTTTTCCTTATTTGCATAGAGGTTAATATATTTTTTAGATACTGTTAAGATGGGGACTAAGTTCAGCAAAGAAATTAAAAGTTGCTCCATGTAAAGATTGAATATTTTGAGAGTAGCTGGATTATGGAAAAACTAATGTAATACCAAATTGTAGTAGTAGTATTATGTTAAAAATGAAGTATAAATATAAATAATAGGGGCATTTTAGAGCCAACAGAGAGATAAAGTAGACAAATTAGAGTATTTAAGGAGAGCATTGTACTAAAACAGGACTTTTTCCTGTTTGGGGATTTACAAATCTCTTTTGAGAATCTGATGAAAGTTTTGTATATTTTCTCCCCAGAAAATGTACACACAGAATAATTTTTGCATAATTTAAGGTGCTTCGTGGTCCCCTTTCATGCATGGATGTTCTTTCATTCATGGACTTCTAAGTTAACAACCCCTGTTTTATGAGTTGAAAATCAGAGCCCGTGAAGGAAAATGAAAGAAAAATGAATCTACAAAAGAAAAAGTAGGAAGATTTGGTTAGAAATGTGCACGCTTTATGAAAATTTCAATGAGTATGCCTTCTAAAATTTAAATGACCCATGCAAATCCATTTTTTTCTTTTTCTTATCCTCACATAAACATCCAGCCATGTATATATATGAGTTGCAATAGAAGGAATAAGCCTAGTTGAAAGGAAGAGTGCCCAGCGGTGCACATTGACTATTTTCTAGGAATTTAGAACAAATAAACAAAAGAACTCTGTTTGTTTGGGGTTTTTTTGTTTGTTTGTTTAAGCTGGGTAGAAAGTCTCTTGTTAAATCATTTATTTGTTAAAATACTTTAGTCTTACCAGGGTTCATGCTAGATAGACATGATAGCTCAGAATGAAATTTTGATCAGAAGCATTTCTGAGTAACTGAAATGGTTTGAGATGAAGATCAGGATGTTCGTACCAGGACTGTCATTTTGACAGCTTTGTAAATTGCTTCTGGATCTCTTCAATTTGCATGACATGTGTTAATTTAATTATTTTTCTTAAACTTTTAAAGGTATTTCAGTGAAAATTATACCAGCGAAGCTCATCAGATTCTTTCCCGTTCAAATCATCCAAAACTAGGGTAAGCTGGATGTATTAAAGAAACTAATTTGAGTTCAAGTTGAGTAAGATGATCTGGATTTGAAAGTATTTCAAGGTATTTTTTAAATGAAATTATTTTAATAAGAACATAAAGGATATTGAATGTTACATTATTTTTAAAGCTAAATGTGATCATAAACCATTTTTGTATGTCAGTAAATTTTATCACAAGATATCATTCATCTATTAAATGGAGGTATGGGCCTTTATAAAAATTTTTGAGCTTTGAAAATAGGGGTAAGAAATAGCTTTGAAATAGGAATGGAAAATGAGAAATAGCTTTGAAAATTGTGAAGTGAAATGCCAAATGAAGTAATAATATTAGGTTTGTAATCATTATTTTTATATTCCAAAGATACCTATCTTTGAAAAAATATTATAACAGTATTACATTATAAAAATAAATACCCTCATAATGGAAGAGAAAATGTCAAATTAGCCAATATATTGTAGAAGTCACTGAGAATATATGTAGCACTCCTTTTAATTTTTTTAAGGATTTTGGATTTAGACACTCATGTGAGCAGAGTTTTATTTTTATTTCTTAGATTTTATTTCTTAGATTATATCCAGAAAATCAGCCTCTAAAGAACATTTTTTTAAAAAATCTATTCTGGTTTATTTTTCTTAATATGTAGAGAAGATTATAAAATCAATGTTGTGTTAGAAGTGGATCAAAGTAACTTTTTTCGAATTCTTTGCATAATCTTACGTTTATGTTATGAGCTGTTTGGCTAGCTGCTCTAACTGGGAATGTTTCCAATAGGTATTCTTACGCAATAGTCGGAATCAATCTGACAGAGATGGCTTATAGCTTGCTGAAGAGTGAGGCTTTAAAGCTTCATCTCTACAACATTGTTCCCGGTGTCCCAACCATAGAACACTTTCACCAGTTCTACTGTGAGTATTAAAAGGAGTTACAACTGGATGTTTTTAAGAGAGTTTTTAAATCGTTAGGAAGGTGTATTATATGATGCCTCTATCACGCATATGACTTACGCTTGTCATTTTATTATTTAGGATCTTTGGGAAAATGGGAAATAATGGAAGATGGATTCCCAAGAGTTTTTTGTACTTCGGTTTCTGTATTTGCTGATTAAAAAGATTCAATGAGGCAATTTTTTTTAAACATTGATGCAATTTAGTAGTCATGCATTTTTCTGTAGGGATCCATTTTCCATTCAACTATGAAATGCATTTTTGCTCTTGAATACTGGTTAGTGAATACTGCTGAGTCAAAGACAGACCATTTGGAGACTGTTCTATTACTCTTGTAAGGACATTTAATTTAGAGGAACTCTGCACCCCTCCTTTTAGGCATAAAAGGCCATGCCTTTCTTCTTGAACCGTTATCTGAGTTTTCCTGATGCCACACTCTCTGGCTTTTCTCCTCCCCCACCGGCGTTTCCATAAACTTTATTGCTGACTCCCCATCCACCACCTTATTGAAGGTGGGAGCCGCTCTGAGCCCAGCCCTGGGCCCACGTCTCTCTAGCCTTCATTCTCTCCCTGAGTCATCTGATCCCAGTCCCTGTTTGACATCCCTTCTGTGTCCTAGCGATACCAAAATGTATGTCTTCAGCCCACCCTCCCTCTGTAGCTCCGGCATTTGTGTGTCTAGACTGCTTTTTTTATTGGATAAGGATAAAAGATCTCATGAGGATGGTCACACAGAGCAGGGGTCCATGCGACACGTTTTCAGATGGAGGGACAGGTTTTTCACGTTCCCAGGACTACCGTTAATTCTCCCTGGGTAGGCTGAAGAGCCTGGCAGTTGTGAGATGCTTTTCCATTATCGTTCCAAAGTTGTCATTGGTGTTTTACTTAGATACCCTTCCAGCCCTTCCTGACTTTACTGGAGGCTGGCTGCTCCTGGGTATAAATGACGGAACTGGGTCAAAATAGCCCTAGCATGTCTATCCCTTAGAGGCTGAGACTGTTTCTGTTTACTGTGAGCTGACAAGAGCCCCTTGCCCTCAACCTGCCTTAGCTCAGACTCAGCCAGTTTCCTTTTTTAGGTGTTAGGCGTTTTGAACAGGTTTTCATCCAAATCTTCATCTTCCTCCTCCCTATTCTCCAGTTCTTTTCTCTCATTTTATTGCTGGGGACCATTCCTTCCCCCCCACCCCACCCATCTAGTCTTGTTCAATTTCCTCTCCTAAACCTCTCATCGACTCTTAGCATAGGGCCCAAGCTCCTGGGACTTTGCTGACTTCCGCTGATATTTATTTTCTTTATGAATTATGCTTGTTTAATGCTGCCCCTTGAACATAAAACCAATATAAAAAGAAACAGCAACCCCCTTCCCAAATTAAGCAGCTTGCCACATTTAAGTAAATACGGAGTGTGATGGTAAGAAAGCAAAATCACCTCCGGCCCAGGCTGTTCCCCTAAAGACGGCCACTTTGGCATCTTCAGCTGCTGTCACTCCTGTGCCCTCGACGCCAACGTCTTTTTAGCTCCTGTGTAATTATACTGTGCATCCAAGGAGGGTTCAGGAGTGGTTTTAAATTCACTTTTCTTGGTTCTAAATATAGCTGTTTTAATGTTGATTTTCATTAAATACTTTTCACATTTCGAGAGTTCATTTGGCTACTGTAATAAAGATACTGAAAAATAAAAATGGTAAGTCTATTTAGTGTTTTATATGTTCTTTTTAAAAAAGAAAAGGGTTGATAGTTCACTGAGAAAAGTAGAAATTTATAAATCAAATAAAAAACAACTTTTCTGTCATTTATCCTTGTCTAGCACTTTCTTGTTAGTTCCATTTTTTGTTTCAGGGGTCTCTGGGGATAACTGTTTCCCCTTTGTTTCAAGGTATCTTTTGACAGTGTTGTATCTCTTAAATTTAAGGGATTTTATTGATTTTTGAGATGAAAATATACCCTAAATATTTTATGAAAATTGCTGTTTATTTTGAACATACAAAATATTTCTTATAAAATTCCTCAGATTTCTCAAGCTTAAAATGATCTCTGATTATCGTATCCTAATATGGAATTTAAAGGATGGGTATATGCTTTTAAAATGAGATGGTTTGGATGTGATACCACTGTTGAACACTGTATTTATATTTTATTTTTCTTTAACTGCAGGTTACCTCGTCTATGAGTTTGACAAGTTTTGGTTTGAAGAGAAGCCAGAAAGCATTATGTATTTCAACATATATAGAGAGAAGTTTCATGAAAAGATTAAAGGACTCTTACTGGATTATAATGTATCACTTACTTTAAACATATGAATCACGTTCGTATATTCTATTTCTACCACATTTTGCACACACAACAGAATTTATATGTTGTAATAGAAATTATCTGATCAATTACACTGCTTATATATACTTTCCTACAGAAATATTTCAGAAATTCTATTTAAGAAAGCTAGTGGACAATCAGTGTATGTTTACAGTCGTCTGTACACTGTCTCCAAAGGCACCGTGACCTTCCAAAGAGCCCTCGGGAGAGTCGTGTGGACTCCAGTTTGGAACTTGGGATTTAGCCCGTTTAGTGTTAAAAGTACAAATCAGGTATTTGCATTAAGTTGGTTGATTAAAGAACATAAAAATCAGTTTTCACTTTTATGTGTTGTAACTATCAAGTTGGTATCTTTGCGAAGCTCTTAAGTATTTTTGTTTTCGAGTTTAGAGATGCTTGCTCTTTATTTTCTTTCTCTTATTTTATGTGTAAGTTAATTAACAGGGAGAGTAGTTCTTTGTGACTGTCTTTGCGTCTCAGTCACACGTCACTGTTGCTTCCTTAGCAGCGGTGAGAGCACAGGTGCGTCACAGATCGGAGAATCATGGCCTTGTGGATTTCTCCGATTATTTAGCATAATAGATAATAAGAGAATGACAGTATTGGTGACTAGCTTTTTTTGTTATTTTAAAGCTTAAGGACATTTTCTTATTTTCGATATTTGCTTTCTGTCACTTATAGAAAAGAACCTTAGTTAGTGCTTGGTGTGAGAGCTTTTTATGGGGCTTCTCTACCTGCATGTGTTTATGGAAAGAGATATATTTGCTAAGAAAATCGATTGTATTTAAAGGACAGTTTCAATAAAGCTGTCTTTGAACTCAAGCAAGAGGAAAACGTAAAGCTTTTTTAAATTCTCTGTTAAACATCGCTGGTTTATTTTACTTACCATTAACTCTCGCCTCCCTGGTGTTTCCGGATGGTGATATGTGGACCTTGTGGGTATTCTCTGAGCTAACAATCTGTGGGATGCTGAAGCAGCCTGAGGGTGATGATTGTGCATTTTGTATGGTTTTATTCTCCCAAAGTCTCAGGAAGGCAGAAAGTATGTCAAGGATTATATAGCGATGAGAGTCCATTGGGAACAATTTCTTCTTTGTGTGTTTTAGACATTTGCACTTGGCAGAATTAAGAGAGTTTGAAGATAGGTTCATCTGATTACTAAGTTCTCTCTAAATCCCACGGAAACCAGTCTGTTAAAGACATAATTTAATCTAAAACATGAAGATAACTGGCATACTTTTTAACACGGTAGGTATCAGGTGTTTAAGGACTGGCTCTTATGTGATATATCCAGACCTGAGACTTTGGAGTATTTGTTCATTTTTGTTGACAAAGCTCTCTCTTCAAACTTGCAAAGAAAAGAGTGGTAAAAGAAAAATCTAATTGGAAAATAACAGATGCAGTGTCGTTATGCAATGTTGATACATTAAAAGCGCCTGCATTAAAATTATGTTTTTCTCAACAAACCTATTTTTAAAATTGGGTTCATTTTGTTACAACTGTGGCAGTTTAGCTATCCAGTATTATAGGATTTAGAATTGGTTTCTTGTAGGGGAGTTCTCAACCTCGGGAGTATCTTAGCCTAATTTTTAAAAGTATTTTTAATGCTTTATCATATAGCTGGTGTTCTATGAGAAGTAGCAAAATCCTGATAAAGATCAAGTATTAACTATTTAAGTTCATTTCATCAAAGTGTTTACTATTACATGGAAAATAACTCTGTTAGTCTTTTAATTTTTGTGCTGCAAAAACTCATCTTTATATTTTGATCTTTCAGCAGCTGAGATATTGAACTGATTGAAACTTCTGTCACTATGCTTAAGAAAACAATGGCTCAAGTATGGAAGGGGACACTTTTTAAATAATTTTTTCTCTTTCTAGGAAGGAAAAAAAATTTTTAATAGTATTTTTAAATATCATTAGAAAGTTTGCTCACTAATATGTACTTTAAACCCACCTCTGTTTGTACAATATAGATGTTGTTCTGTTTTTGCTGAAAACAATCAGTAACTATTGCAGATAGTTCTATAGTGAATTGGTCTAAAAGCCACCAACAGATTCTAAGGGTTGATAGCCTGGAAGCCAAGTGAAGTGTCACCAGTTGTAAATTAGAATGTACGTGAGCCTTCTGACTTTCATGTGGTAAGCGACATAGATGAAAAGAAAAATATGATAATTGTATCTGCCTTCCTACTTTTTCTTGCTTTCAACATATGTATGTTAGAATTTTATGTAGTCTTAAAATCCATGTTTAGAATCTTACCTGTTTCTATAATAATAAACTACCAAAGTAGCGCTAGAACTGAAGTAGTGGGAAAATTACCTTTGTTTTAGCATCAAAAAAGTGAATCAGTGTTGAAATGAATTTGTGTACGTGCCAGATTGAAGGGAGTGTGCCAGTGACAAGAATGTCTAAAGATATAATGACAGTGGTTGTAGTTTCAAAATACATTCTGAAAGACAATCTTTAAAGAATGGGAGAAATCAGGGGATATCAATATGGTGATAGGGTTAGATATAAAAATCAATGTCTTACTGGCACCAGTTGTGCTTTAGAACAGAATCTTCTTTTCTTGAAAATGCCCGTCCTGATTTTCTTTCTATTTAAGAGCTACTTGGATTTGTACGTATTTTTCTATGTGAAAATGTGTACTCTTCATTCTTATTCCAACGTTCATAATTGTTTATGTGCTATGTCTCTCCTTTGCATTCAGTCGGTTAGAACTTGGTCCAATATTTGCTCAAAGGAGCAGCATTACACGAGTGTGTAAAGTGGAATGCTCGTGCCAGAGTCAAGAAGATTAACCGTAGTGTCCTGGCACAGATGAGAAGAGGTTTGGCTCGGAGGGCAATGATGTTTATTATCCTTCTGGAATTACTGATGGGGGACCAACGGTGATTTTCTCAGGATAAATGGTCTACCCACCTTCTCTATGAATAAGTCTGGGGAGGCTTAATTTAATTTTCACATATATACACCTCTTCACATCAGCAATTTTTTTCATGAAAATTCATGGAATTGTTAAGAATCTGAGAGAAATCATGAGTGAGCTTCCCCTGCCCCACCCCCAGCTTCAGCTTTTGACAAGAAAAGTTTTCAATGTAATGCAGATAAGACCGAATTACTGCATTACTCTGAGAGGCTGATTCTATGTTTGAATACTGTTAAAGTATTCAAAAAATATTTAAGCGATAGCTTTCCTGGTGGAAAAAGTGCTGGTTGACAACTAAAATAGATTTTTGTCTACTTTGGATAAAGCAATTAACTTCTTATGTAAAAGCAATAGTTGAAATGTGATGTCATTTTGTTGGGAATGTTGTGAGCAAATAAAAACACGTTCAAACTGTTCCAAGCCTTTCTGTTAATACTTCTGCTCTCTTCCATGCTCCCCATCCCTTGTTTGAGTCATTTACGTTCACGAAACAGTGCTTTTCTTAATCCTTTAATCATGTTTCTATAGAGTAAATCAGAATATACAGAATTTTTGTGTGTGACTTTAGCACATCTACTAATTGCCTATTTAATATGTTATTGGATAAGAACAGTTGGGCTTCCTGGCCTTTCTGCTGCCATTCCTTGTACTTCTTTTGATCTCTTGTTTATTCTTTCCCGGTTTCTTCTGCACTCAGTTTGGAGGCATGAAGGTTACTCCAGGTGTTAATGACAAACGTGCCTTTGCTGGAAAGAGGCCTTGGAGATTTTCATTTCAGTCTGTTCCTCCGTCATCTAGCTCTAAAATTCTGTGATTCCAGCACAGATACCATGACTCTAATAACAACAAAGCCCAAATGAAGGTAGTATCTTATAACTTGTTACAGGTGCTGTAAAATGTAGGCTAAAAGTTAAAAATCCGTACCGATAGCCTTTCAAGGAAGTTTATGACTATTAACTGTGAAGACTTGCACTTGCTAATAGGCAGGTCTATATTCCAGGTGAACTTCAGCTCATGTTTGACATAGATCCCAAAAGACAAACTTTAAAAGATATTAGCAATCCTTTATTGAATATATTTTAACTGATATCTGGGTTAATAAATAAAACTAATATTTTCTTTGATAACTGCTCATCTTAAAGTATTTATAAAGTGCATTTCACTCAGTTTTCCTTTTCTGTCAGTTTGAGTTATAATTAAGACATGTTCAAGTTTTTCAAATTCAATTCGAACCACCCCCTACCACCACCAAACACACAAAATGGTCAATCGAATGCAATAACTTAATCTGGATGTTACATTACATTTGCCAGAATAATACTGAATATCTCCCTTTTCCCTCCATAAAACACAGAATAAAAGTCACAAGAAACAACAGGTTTTAGTTTTCCTTTGGAAAAAAGGAATAGTTCAAACTTCTCTACTAGAATTCCTTTATCTTTTTAGGGTGAAATAAAGTGAAGAGTTTTTTGTTTGTTTTTTCGTTCTTAATTATCCAGTTGGCAAAGACTCGCACTAGTATGTTGCATCCTTTTCCTAAAGGTAACTATGTGGCACAGTCCACGGTCTGCCGTGACCTCATCAGCTCTCTTTTCAGCTGTTCAAAGCACACAAACATGACGACGTTCCAGGATCCGAGTCGCAGGAAGGCAGGTACTAATCTAGAAAAGTACACATCACCGTTCTATTAGTTTGCTTGCCATTCTCAAAGCAATTAAAGCACAGGCAGTTTTATGCTTTTAATTTAGCCACTCTTCTCAGATGAAGATGCTTAAAAATACCTGTTCTTCATCTATCCCTCCTCTGCTTCAAAACAACAAAACCCAGACAACACATTCCTACCAAACCAAAGCTTGTCTCCTCAGTTTTCATGGCCTTGTCTTCTTTTTGGGGGGGGAGGAATATTTTTGTTTTGTTTCGCTTTGCTTTCTGAACAGGAAGTAGGAAACTATTCAAAGAGGAAGAGGATACATCAAAGAAGTAATAGATGAGTAGACCATTTTTCAGAGTCAAGAAATTAGTGCTGTCTAGCTCTGGGCACTTCTTGTTTTCAGATCGTTAAGGGTCTAAGTATATTTTTTGTTTTGTTTTTTTGGTGTTTTGTTGTTATTTTTAAAATTCTGCCAAACTGTATAGACCAAATGATTGATTTTGAATGCCTTTTTGTAGCAATGAAATATTCCAGGAGAAAAAGACGTCATCAGTCAAATCTGCCTGGGATACATTTTTTAAAAGAGATCTGTCCTGTAAAAATCATCCCCAAAGATTCTTTGGGGAGGTCTCTTACCACATGTGTCCTGATTCCTGGATGTGTGTGTGTGTGTGGTTTAATTATGGTAAAATATATGTAACATAAACGTAACCATGTTAACCATCTTAAGTTGTAATTTAGTAGCAGTAACTTCACTGTGTACAACCACCACTATTATCCATCCCCAGAATCTTTCCATCAGTTTAAACAAACTGTCCCCATTAAAAAATAACTCCCCACTACACCCTCTCCTCGGCCCCTGATAGCCGCCTTCGCGCCTCTGTCTCTGAATTTGATCCTCTAGGTGTCTCAGATAAGCGGAATCGTACAATATCTGTCTTTCTGGACCTGGCTCATTTTATTTAGCATAATATTCTCAGGGTTCATCCTTGTCATGGCACATACCCACCCAAAAGGTTTTAACTTTGAAAAAAGTTACTGTTAAATGGCTAATGATTAATAACTGATAATCTATTTCAAGTTTTACAATATATTTCATTTTTATTAATGTGTCATAAATGCAAGTTATGGTAAATTGTACCATTTTATATAATGGGCGTGGTGCATTTATGCTTATAAGGTTTGAGACACTCCCTTACAATTTTTAAGGGTTAGAGAATTTTGTTCGTTTAGTGCTAGTGGAATCCTTGTTGAATATATCCGTAAATTAGTTGACACTATATTTTTTAGGGAGGAATTTCCAACATAATATAATATTGCTTTGTGGGAAAATGTGATCCACAGACAGTACTAGTTTCCAGGTGGGTGTGATAATCAAACCATGTCATTTCCTGCATCACTTTTCTAGATCGATGACAATGATTTTCCCCTAGTTTTGCTTTAATACAATCTAAACTGAGTCATTAAAATAGTAAAAGGCAATTCTTGTTTTCCAAGCCTTCTATTATGCTTTCTATTCAATTTATAGTTCTCCTGCCCCCAAGAAATTAACATACTGTTCCATTTCTAATAGATCGGGACCAAGGGAAAGGTCACCGATTTTGAACGGGCCTCTGGTCAAGGTTGAGAAAATCAATACTCCTGCATAGTGGAACTGATGGATTGGAGAAATGTACGGCAAGGAAACAGTATATTCGGCCAACTACCTGTCTGTCATTTAGATAAGACAGTGCCCCAAAGCACACCGTGCCCTGAGCACACACTAGACACGGACGATCTCGGCCTACCCTTTGAAAAACGCCGACGGTCCTTCCTTAGTGAGCATTGTCATTGCACAGTTGGGCACACTTGTGTACTGTTCTGGTGGAGAGTTGATGAATCTGGTTTCACCACATCCACTGGGGAGGACAGAACCGTTGTGCAAAATCCGGCAATGACAGCGGACACGACGTGGCAGGGTACATCGTCTAAAACGGATCAGTGAAACATCAGACTCTGGGGAGGGGCTGCTAGTTTTTAGTTACCTAGCAGATCTTCGGAAACCTGTCGATAACAGGAGGTCATGTGGCTGTCTTATAAATAAGTAAAATAAGATTATACTTACACTTGGAAAAGATGGCAAATCGTACATGGCATCGTGGATTGTAAGTGTTTTAGAAAAATATCCTGTCACTTTCTCTATGTCGTTAGGGTATGGCAAAATGCCTGATACGTGATATGTAGGCATCTAATCCTTTTTTTTTTTTTTAATTAAAGTCATTGTCTGATGAGAATTTCAATGTCTCTAGAACCTGTTAGAATAGTAGTTTTAGGAACTTATCTGCTGGAACTACATTTGGGTGAAACCACTGATGAACCAGAACTAGCTCCTTTGGATACAGCAGAGGATGGGCTCATCTGAAGCTTGCCGGGCAACAAGTCCCACGTGTTTGTATGAAATGAGAAAAATGCTGTCGTAAGAATACAACTGCAGTTTGTTTTTGTTGCTAAAAAAAAAAAAAATGTGTTACAGCAAAGCTAAAATCTGCTTCTCGAAAGCTATAGCTGATATTCAAAACGCTTAGTGTTTGAAGGGGAAACGATTACAATTAGGTGATTCTAGAAAGCTCCAAAATGAAACTGTCAAATGTGCAGACTGTTATATAACATAGGAAATTAGTTACCTGCTAGTAGTTTGCTTTTCACAAGGGCTTCCTTCATTAGGTCGTACGTTACTAGCTCTGTACAATTGATGATGATGCTTCTTCCCAGATTGAGAGTAGTCCCTGGGGGGGGGGGAAGAAAATGTCTAATAGCTCCGTTATACGATATGGTGTTAATTGGCTATAAGGACTTTGAATGACTCTAAAATCCACCTTGAAGTTAGTTACCTTTCCAAAGACCCGTCAAGCCTTCCGTTGTTGCTATAATTCTGTAAGCGTTGTAGGTCCCAGTGTAGCGAGGTTTGAGGCCGTGTAGATGGCTCTGTGCTTGAAGTCTGACCTTCACGACCTCTGTGGGCTGCCCAATGAACACTGCCACTGCTCCGGTCGTTAGGCCAGCTGAGATCTTGCTTCCTAAACTGCCTGTTGCCATCCACAGAGAAGAATATTTTTAAAAAACAACAACAAAAAAGTCAAGACCCAGAATGCATCTATATGGTTTTTTTTTTTTAATTTTAGTGGTTAGTATTTATGCTTGTGCATGTCGATCATGTACGAGATATGTGCTAAATCATAGTAGGGTTAGACTACAAAGCTGACTGAAATTTTTTAAATGAAAACATTCAAGGAAAAAGAAAACACAATGCCTATTTAAATAGTTCTTCGTTCTTTCCTATTTTTCGCTTGTTTTTTTTTAAATATTTTCGAACTGAGAGGAGGCACCAGTTCACATATTGAGTGATATTTGCCCGCTCATCTGTTAGAAAGACCACGACCTCGCGTGTAACATTTTTTGAGCAGAGCGGGCCCAGGGCATGTCGCTGCTGTCCGGCCCTCCCGGGAGCACTGGCGGCTTACTTTCTTTCCCCGTGGTGAAGAATTCCTGGAAGGTGTCATAGAGCCCGATCCGAAGGGAGGCGGAGCTTATTTGCCTTTGGAGGCCTGCGGGCAGCCCGCCGTAGAGCTTCATGGGCCCTTCTGTTCTGGCCAGAGTGGTGATTGTTCCCAGGACACCTTTATACCTAATGGCACTAGAGGTCTTGCATTCACCTTGGATCTGGAAAGGAGAAAGATACAGGTCAGAGGGGAGTGAAAATTGAGTAGGAGGTCCTATCTGGTGAGGAAAAACAAAAACAAAACCTGGATCAGGCCGTCCTCCGAGGAGAAACATTAAGCCAAGATTTTTCCCACTGTGTGCCTATTTTCAGTTCCTTTTCTCAGCGACATCTCCCCCATGTATGTATGTATGTATCGCTCCATGTATGTGGAAAGAGACGAGCTACAGTACGCATTTTGAACGTCCCCCCACCCCACACACATACACATGAACTCTCCAGAACCCCCCAAGCAGTAGGATGGGAAGGAGCCCCGCTGAATCATAGAAGGAGAAAGCTGGCTTGCGAAGTCGAGAGGCTGATATTCTTAGCTCTTAGCACATCTCGTGCACCCTAACCCTGGGGGGTTTGACCGTAGTCCTGGTTGAACCCATCCTCGGTGGCCCTTGTGGCTCTTCCGTCTAATGCATGCGGCCCTGCGGTGAGGCCGGACTGGTTTTTAAGGTGGCCACCTGCTCTGCCTACCTGAGACCGGGCGGTTATACCGACGCCGGAGTGGGAGCAGCGCCCACCGCAGGAGTCCGCCCCGCGCCCTGAGACGCCCTCCACCCCAGTCTCGCCGGGTACCTGCAGCCGGACTTTGGCTGTGTCCAGCGGGAAGGTGATCGCATCTGCCACGCAGGCTGCCACTCCGGCGGAGAAGAGCTTGACCGCCATGGTCGGGTGCACGTCCGAGGTCGTGGAGCCCAACATCCTCACGCAGGGTGCGGAGCGAGGCGCCGGCGTCGAGGGAGAAGGGCTGCAGCCCCAAGGGGGGCGGATCTCTCTGCCTCTTCTCTCTCCTGCGGACGGGAGCTGCACACCCGCTCTCGCCGCCCGGCAGCCGCGGAGCGGCACGGGCCCAGGGGGCCGGAGGGGCGCAGGAGTGGGGCCGAGCGTGGCGGTGCCTCCTGCCCCACCGCGCGCCACGAGCACCCGCTGCGCCCAGGCCGGCAGCGCCGCGCCACCTGCGCTCCGCGCGCCGCTTATGTAGCTGGCCGTTCGGGGCTGAGCCGCGCCAGGTCTCGGAAGAGCCGGGCGTGGGACCTGCCGGGGCGTGCCCTGGGCGCTGGGTCCCTCCCACCCGCATCCTCGCTTGGCGCCTGGGGAGCCGCCCTTCACCCCAAAAGCACTCGCTGCGCACCTAGACGTCTGCGCCCTGCGCTCAGCGCATCAGGGAGGGCGCACAGCGGCCAGCACCCCACACCCAGGCTTCGGTCACTCCCCCCGCCCCGTGCCGCCCCGCGGCTGTGCCCTGGGCTGGGCAGGGAGAAGCCGGGGGCTCCCCCAAACAAGCGCGACCTCAGTGATCCTGGTACACGGTCCTGCCAGGCCAGAGCCCTCCAAGGCAAGAGTGGGGCGCTTCTCCCTCTTGACTCCCCGGGAACCTTGCAGGAACCATCTAGGACTCCCTTTCCTGTCCTTTTAACTCATCCTCCACGCTCTGAACTTGATAAGATTTCGTTTGAGCACTGTTCGTAAAGGGAAGTCGAATGAGGTAACGACGTACTAGAAAGCCAATAGTCAACGGCCAAAGTGCTGTGAAGAGAGATGTCACTTGCTGCTTTGAATTTCATTTCTTAGGGCGGCAGCAGAAAGGCTCCAAGTGCGCTTCGGCGGCTACCTACTCTTCCCCTGGGCGGTCACCTGTCCTGCTTTTGCTTCCATCTGAGCAGAATGTGGTTCTAGAGCCACCCAGGGTGAGCCGCCCTGCTGCTAACTTGCCCACAGCGATGGACGTTGTAAAGTGTGCTTGCTGGGGGGAGGAGCTGGTCCAAGTTCTGCCCTTGAGCGCAGGTTCACTTTGAGCATTCGTTTATCCTTTTTGGTCCAAGAGCAGGGAAAATAAGGTCTGAAGCCCCTGCAGCATAATTTCCAAATCCTAAGAACAGGTTGTGTGTCCTGGATGGGAAGCCAGTCCCAAAGGGCTTCCGAGGGAGCTCAGGCTCCAGGGATGCAGGAAGTCAAGGTCAGAGGCTCTGATAAACGGGAGGAGACTGTGGGTTTCCTCTCCAAACACCTGTTGAAATTAAGAGCACTTATTGAGAAGTGAGTGGCAAGCGTGAAGGCAAAGATGTTGGGGAAAGCATCCTGAATATGTGGGAATGCGTTCTGTTGGCCTGGCCGGGAAGTTGGATGGAGAAGGAGGAGAGGCAGGGGAAGAAGGTGGTAAGAGATGAAGCTGCAGAAGCCTCATAAGGCCCCGTGAGAGCAGACCCTGAACGTCTCTTCTGAATGTGGAGTAGCCATCTCACGCCTGCATCGTAAAGTGCTCGCACACAAATGACAGCATTTAACCTGTAGACAGTACAGCTTTATGAACGACTGGATATGGAGTCGGTGATTTATCAGAGATGACTCTAAGTTTAAGAACATGGGTAAGAGAGAGGCTCAGTGATGGTGCCAGCTGATTGTCATGAGGCAGTGGGTAAGCGGAGGCAATTCCAGGGGTAAAGACACAAGATCAGCTTTTAAAGTCTTAGAATGATTGAAGAGAAGGGTGTTGATAATGTTTAGCAAGCCACCCTCGGCAACTGCATATAGCATGTTAAGAGAGTGAGAAATCAGATCTGGGAGGTCTTTGGGAGTCAGCATGTGGAAGCCATGAAAGAGGGGACACTTTACATGGGAGTGAGTACAATGAGACAAGGAAAGGGGCCCAGGGCCAAGCCATAGGGGTACTCGGTTATGGTCTGGGAAGAATGGCCTTGTCAGAGGTGGGGTTCGGAAAAGAAATAGCATATACCACCATAGAGCCGTGGTATTTGAGACTATAAACAAGGAAGGGTTGGGTCTTGACAGTGTGACATTTACAAGAAATGTCAAAAGAGGACAAAGCAAAGAAAAGCCTTTTGCGTTTGGCTCTAACGTTATTGGTGATTGGGGAGGGCATCTACGGGACGTTATTGGTGATTGGGGAGGGCATCTACGGGATGTCCGCAGGCTGTGAGGCTGGCGGCTGAGCAGAGACGGAATGTTTGCTGTGGCGTGGCTGACTGTGTGAGAAAGCCAGCATTTCTTGCCAGCGCTAGTGAACTTCTACTATCGACTGGTTAATCCCCAGCTCACAGCCGAGCTCTACCCCTGAACCCTTCACGGGGGCTCCATCTGGAGTGGTTTTAAAGCATAATTCCAAGTCTCTCCCACCAAAAGGTGAGGGTCCATGTTCCTCCCCCTCGCGTCTGGGCCAGCTTGTAAACGCCTTGACCAATAGGATAAGGCAGAGCCGATGCTATGTAGTTTCCGAGGCTGGACCATAAAACCTCCTTTGAGCTTTCATTTTATGTACTAGCACCTGTGGAGCCCTGGCCCACGCTGTGAGAGATGAAACTTTTCCAGGGCTGTCATGCTGGACAGGCCCCAGGTAGGTGCCCCCAGCCCTCCCCACAGGGGCACCAGCCACGAGCGCACGGCTGTCCTGGGCTCTTCATACCAACCTGCCTGCCAGCCGACCACCACCAAGCAACCTCTGTCAGTATCAGTAGGACAGCTGAGGCCCGCCCAAATTCCCGACCCAGAAAGTTAAGAGCTATAATGAAGTGGCTGTTGTTTCATGCTAGAACACCACCTTCACTTCCCTGAGAGGCTGGGAGTGGCAGACATCTCTGCGCTGGCCTCTAATGCCACCTTCATGATGGGACGTCGGATGCGGTGGGTGGGTGTCGAATTTTCGGATTTGCAGAATTTTTGAAATCACAGTACGTTTTTTGAAGGAGAAGCAGGGTACACTAAAAGTTGTGTTTCCACAGGCACATGCTGGCGTGTTTTTAAAAGGCAAAGTATGACCCATGAGAGGCGAGGGGCAGATGAAAGCTATTAGACGGAGAGGGGACGCGAGGGGAAAAAAACCCATTAGAAATAGGAAACGTCGTAGTCCAAAACCCGTAAGGATGGGTAAGGAGAGAGGATCCGTGGCAGGGTAGAGAAGCGGACGTATTTGAGACAGGAAGGAAGAATGACAGCAAAAGCCTCTAGGATAGTACTATCCGGGTTGTTAACACGTGTGGGCAGTTAGAGGCTCCTCTAGGAGATAGAGCCGTTCGGTGGAGACGGAGCGAGCTCCTAACATATGCTCGGCACAACGCCAGTTCTCGGGGTCCAAGAAGAAGCAGAGGTCAAAAGCTTCATGTGAGTTCACAGGAGTTCAAGAATCTGGAAAAGGTTCCGGTGGCAAGGAGCAGGCTGGCTCGCCCCTTCCGAGAGGCTCTGAGCAGTAGGAGAAAGTTCGCCTCAGGTCGGAGAGAACAGTAGGGGAGAGGGTGGCGTCTCCGAAGGGTCAGACTTCTGCTCTTCTGGCACAAAGAAGTGGCGAGGTAAAGACGAGGTCAGTGTGAGCAAGGGCAACGGGCCTCTTACGACGTGGCTAGGGGCGGCAGCAAGTTCCTGATGCACTGAACGCCTATGTTTCTCTTTTGACATTCAGAGCAACACTTGCAAGTGCACATGCTCAAAGTGTGATCAATCAGGAATCACTGAACAAAAACGTCTTCATAGGAAATAAAAAAGATGGCAATGCTGTGCATCTGAATAATGTTCTGTACTTTCCCATCATTCTCTCATTAACCACCAGTAGGAAATATCGTGTTGTAGTTTTATAGAAAAAGTGTTGCAAACAATTTATAAAAAAGGAAAAATGCAAGCTTTAAAATCGGGGGGGGTATATATTTCGTATTACTAATGAAGAAATGTACCTCTTTCACCTTATAAATTAATAGCTGGTCCCTACCAAAATTATAATAATTAGAAAACATTTTTATATGCATTTTAAATGTAATACTATAAGTATAAATAATGGATGTTATAAGTTATGAACATTAAAATGGAATGATAATAGGGAGAGAGGAGGGAGAGGCAGGATGGGGCTTCCTTGGTCCAGCCCAGCCCAAACAGAGAAACTATCAAGCTCTGCACTAGGGAGAAAATGTTCCACTCTGATGTAGGGTGATTACTTACTGGGTGGGTAAGCATGGACAAATTACTCAACTTCTCTGAACCTCACATTCTTCGCTTTTACAATGAATGTTCCTGCATCATTAGATTATTCTTATTAATAGATCAGTCTTTGTGCTTAACACCGATGTATATAAGCCTCGTAACCCTGTGAAAGATGTGTTCACGTCACACACTTCATATTCCATAGTTTTTAGTAAGTGCTAGACTCCGTCCTAAGTGCTTTACAACCGTTTAACACATTTTGTCCTCATTGTATTCCCGTGAAGTTTGTACTATTGCTATTCTACTTTGTGGAGGAAACTCAGAGGCTCAGAGGAGTTAAGTAACTTCTGACCCCAAATCCTCTATCCCTGTAGGATTCCCAACTCACCTTCCTTATATACTTATGACATGATACTTCCCTATGCTTCGAAGGCTTATAATGGCTAGGTATACTCATATCTTTTTTTCTGAGTCATATCAAAGTTTACCACACACACAAAAATTACATGCAATATTATCCTTTACTTGGTTTGTGTATCTTACTAGGGACTTTCAAAGAATAGAATCAACCTTACACAACTTTCACTTTAAAAATCACTCTATCTCATTTCTTCCTCAGTAGCACCTGGCAGAAGAGGTGTGTGCGGGGGTTAATTTGTGAGGTTTAGAAATGTGAGGTTTGTAGGGATTACGGCCCAGTGGAGGGACCAGCGAGAATGAGGAGAAGTCAGAGAACAGGCCTTTCCTGTCCTCGGACACTCGAAGGCAGGTTAAGTCGTTGTGTACACAATTAAGGAAAAGAATTAGTGCTGAGAAGTGGACAGTGTAAGTGGACAAATTTTAGATAAGGGTAAAAACTGTTCCCCTGGTCAATGTGATCATAGAATGTGACGCTATTTTGGGTAACGTGTTCCCTATCACTACAGGTACTGAATTTCGGGTACTTTGGTGTCATATTAATTCAGAGCATCCAATTTGTTGTCAGAAGGACCTGGATTTGACGCTGCCAGTTGCTGTCTTTGTGACCTCGAGCTGCTTATGTAAACTCTTTACGCTCCGTTGTCCTGTCTGTACAGTAGGGCTGTAGTCAGAACCATGAGTGCTGTCGTGAGGATACAATTTAATAACACTAGTAAAGATCTCGGCACAATAACCAGAAAGGGTAGAAGAAGTGATCATTACAATCGCATTGTTTATTCATACAGTTCAGGTGACCACTTTGATGACCACTTTGCAGATTGTTGCAGGGTACCAAGAAAGCATTGAACGATCAAGGTTTTACTAAAAGATGTGAAATGTCCCTCCCACTCTGAGGTTCTGAGTCCCTGACTCTGGGACCCGCCCTGGGATATAGTTATCATGTAGGAGAATCAGGACTGGACCCCAGATCTCTTTATTGACAGCAGCCAGGAAGGGTGTGAGGATAAGCTGGGGGACATTCCAGCTGAGAAACAGCCTTGAGGCTCCTGGTTCTCGGTGCACGGGGGCCACTGGGCCTCTGTTTGAGAGAGGACTTGGTTGCCAGGTTAGAGGTCACAGTCCGGGTTCAGGACTCTCTCCTCCCATCATCCCTCCTCTTTCCAGTCTCCCAGACAAGTGGAAATTTCAGAGTCCTGCATCCTTCGTGGCAGAGCGGATTTGGCTAAAGGTCATAGCTTGCAGCCCTGCTGTGAATGTGACCCAGACAGTGGGGGAAGGAGCAAAGACTAACTGAGGTTACATTGGAAACATTCTTTGTGATGTCTGCGGGCGTTGCTTCAGATGCTGTTGGCCTGGGTCCAAGTCAGGGACGTGCCAAGTCAGAGGCCTCCTCCCCAGCACACTGACCATGGGCAGGCCTATTGCAGCACGTGTGTGGTGAGCTGCTGGTCCCAGGTGTCTGGGAAAGATGAAGCTCTGATGACATAAAGAATAGAATGGATTTTGGTTTGGCCATAGCATGATGGAGTAGGGTAAAATAAAGAAACCTCTATCTTTAACCATTTTCACTTCGTCGTTTGAGCATGATGAGTCAAATGCTAAGGGAGCAGGGGGTGAGGGACCTCCCCAAAGGCTCTCAGTGTGTCTTGCATCCGGGGTGCCTAGGGTGCTGTCTCTGAAGAGAAAGGATGGGGGAAAAAAATACCCGGGTACAGGCACTCTTTATAATGTGCATATGTATTTGTGTGCTTGAAATTCCTCAAAAGCTCTCTTACATTTTACTTGTGTGGTTAATACGATTATTTGGAAACACTCATGTGACTGATTTTAAAATGCCCGAATCTTACAGACAAGAGATTAGCCTCCTTTTCATATTGTCCTAGGATCTGTAGAATGACCTGCTGCTCACTCTCCAGGAGGGTTTGCCCAGACAGACGAGTTTCACAATGAGGCAGCTCGCTTGGAGTCTAGTTTACTTCAAGCTGCCTGACCTCTGGCAGGATGCTCTACTCCGGTTTCTGGGCCTTTGTCCCTTTGAAGTGTCCCCTCTCTATTTAGATCCTTTGCTAAACTCTCCCGCTCAGCATTTCTTGGTTGGGAATGAAAGGGATCTGCATCTGGGCTGGAGCTGTTCTAAAATTCATGGAGTCGTTGTTTATTCAATGAATGTCTGATTCCACATGCATTTATTGAGCACCCACTACATGCACTGAGGAGACGGACACGTGAATAGATGATTATGATACAACGTGCTAAGTGTTAGAAATGTACCCAGGTGACCTGGGAGCAGAGAAGGACCATGGCCCAGACCATGGGCATTTTGGAGGCTTCCTGAGCAAGGTCCACACAGATCCAGGTCTTGAAGAGTGAGTAGGTGTAACCCAGGTAAGAGACAGGGCCCTGAGATGTGGAGAGTAAGGTCGTGCCAGGCAGACGAGACAGTACAGCCAAGACATGGAGCCAAGGGACAGCGCTGGATCGATACACACTGACCGGCAAGGCAAGAGAAAGCCAGAGGCTGACCGGAGCCTGAGCTTTCGACAAATTCCAGCATCCAAAGCTCCGAGTTTCTTGAGATGTCTGGAAATCAGATGAGTCTGAAACTGAAAATTGCCAGATTCACGATTATTCCATCAAATTGAGTAAGACATTCTGAGTCTCGGTTTCCGCCTCTATAAGACTGGGGCATTTGGACTAGGATCTTTGAGATCCTCTTCTTTATTAAAATATTATTTTCCTTCAGTTAATCATGCTAAGCAAAATAAACCAGTCAGAAAAAGTTGAAAATCTCATGATATCACTTATATGTGGGATAGAAACCTAAAAGCAACATGACAAACAAACAGAAACTCATGGACATGGACAATAGACTAGTGGTTATCAGGGGTGGGGGGTGGGGAGGAAGATGGGGTAAAGGGGGTCAAATATGTGGTGACAGAAAGAAATCTAACTATGGGAGGTGGACACAGTGTAAAAATATATACGTGTGCGTGTGTGTGTGTATATATATGTGTATATACATATATACACATATATATATATATCTTACTGTTAAAGTGTACAGCTGAAACTTATTGGATTTTGTTCACCAATGTCACCATAAAAATACATTTGAAAAATAAAAATATTATTCTATAAATGTGGGTTTTGCCAGACTGTGGGTAGAAGCGCAGTTTGCCACATTTGCCACGTAACAGCCATTTAGCCCTTAACCCCTTGGGCATTTTGATCTGACTCCAGCCATCTGGGCTGGAGTCAAGTCAATTTGGAACTGGGATAGGTCTCAGGTGTCCAGCAATGCTTCTCAAGTGCCCATGGCGGCTCCTACAGGCCAAATGGCATGACCGCGGCTTTTCAAAGAGCCGCCGAGGTTGCTGTCTGCAGAGAAACCAGGTGCGCAATAGGACGCAGTGCCCTCGGACAGGTCGACCTTTCAAGAGGTTGAGGGGTCCTGCCCGGTCAGGCTTTTGGACATGTGTGTGGAGGAAATGGACAAAACTGGCCTCCACCCATGTCACCAGCTTATGACCGTCAGCGGAGGCCACCAGGGAGGGACCGTGTCCCTGGCCAGCGCCGCGGTGGGCGGGGCCCGAAGCGCACTAGCCGCGGAGGCAGGTGCTCTGAGCCCTGTGAGATGATGGGCTGGCGCGCGCAGAGCATGGCCCTGGCAGGGCCGTGGAGGGAAATTTTGCCAGCTCAGGGACATGAACCTAGACAAGATTACATTTTAAGCAGAAATATGATCCTGTGGAAATATTTACTGGTTGGTAACGTTTGCGTCACGAAGGACGTCATCCACACTTCCATGTAATCTTTTCTTCCTTTGATCCTTCAGCGTCCCATGTTCGTAAGAGAATAAAGCGCATTGTCTCTGCTGAGCGCTGCCTGAAGCTGGTGCTTCTGCCAAGCACTTTCTTTCAGATACCATTGAATTCAAAGCTCTGCCCTTCTTCTCTCCCCCAATTGTCTGGAGCGTTATAGAAGAATGTATCCTTTCAGTTTTGAGTGAAGAAATACAACTTTACCGAGACTATGTATTGAATGGGGGCCTCAAATTCAGTCACAGGGAATGATCTTTAGCTCAACATCACCCCCTAGTGGGGATACAACAGAATAGCTACTAATTAGGATCCGAGGGACAGATCTAAACGGAGGCTCCGCATCAGGTCGGTTCAGTGGCAAACACAAATGACTGTTAAAAATATCATTATGAGATACATCTTCCACTTGAAAAGTCTTCAGTGAGGGTGGAGCAGTTCGTTATACTTAATAACCTCATTCCATTACATTTTATTCTCTCATTGTTGCCATGGTGATGGCATTTAAGAACTAAAGAAAAAAACCCAGAAGCCATATATAAGATCTCATGAAAACTATACACTATTGGAGAACGAAATACACCCAAGTTAGAAGAAAACTCCAAAAAGAAATCCAAAGGACCAGTAGACATTTCAAAACCTGTTCAACCTACCTACTCTGACAGAAATTCAAATTAAAATGAAACATCATCTTTCACTTATCAGATTAGTAAAAATTAAGAGCATTAACTTTACACGTCGGGGAAGGTGTGTAAGAAGCAAGCACTGGCTGTTGACAGGAGTGAGAACAGCAGCCCAGATGCGATTGAACAAGGCAGATGTTTATAATGAGTCAAGATCCGGGGGTTATGGAGTGGCCCCCACAGATGGCAGCCACAGATCGGGGGAAATGGAGTTGAGATTAGAGCCATTTCATGGACATTCGTGGAGAAAATGGAGTTCAGATTAATGGAGGGCCAGCAGTGCCAAGAGCGAGGGTGGTGGCAGTGGCAGACGGGAGCATGACGAGGTTGGCACATAAGCCTTCTCGTTGCCCCTGGCCGCTCCGTGGCACTTCCATGTAGCTTATTTATCCCCCTCCTGCTCCCGGTCAGACTGGAAGTCACGCCGGATGATGGCGCGGCTGAATCGGCGGTTTTTCGAGCACACTCCCTTCTCCTGGCACACTCACTCCTCCTGGCACACTCCCTTCCCTAGCATCCAGGCTCCAGACGGTTTCTTCCTTTTCCCCAGCTGTAGTTTTTTTTCTTTCAAGTTTTCCTACCTGGAAGCTCCCCTGAGGCTGACGGCCAGTGCTCTGGGGCTGGAAACTCCTGGGGATGCCAGTTCAAGGCCCTCAGGATAGAGACATCGAGCCTGCCCGCTGTGGCGGTGCAATGGTTATTAGCACGGGGAACGAGTCATCACAGAGCTGGATTGAAAATGACCATTCAGAGAAGGAAGTAAATCACAGTAAGTTGAAATCAAAGAACATGATCATAGAGATACTAAAAAGACATAACCCAACCATTAAAGACTAGACAGGATCTTTTTTTTTTTTTTTTTTTTTTCCCAGGAAATGCTCTTTGAAATGCACTGACTGCTTCTGGAGGCTGAAGATGAATGAGCTGACAAGCCTATTTGTCTCACAGCCTAAGCTGGAAATAATTGGAGGCTCAGGGCTCCTTCATATGAAGCCTTTAGATGCAAATGCAGACTAAAACTTGCCATTATAGAGTACATGGCTCTGTGATGTTCACATTATGGTGTGCTTGAACAAATAAGGACAATATTACAATGGCATCAATAGAGGCATTTGTTTTCAGAGTTAGAGTCTCTTTCTCTATAATGGAAATTCTGGCTCCTCTGTTTTATGGAGGGCTATACATTTAAATAATGCTTATTCCCCTCCCAGACCCATCTCTGATTTTTGTGAGGTTGAGGTATCAGATTTTACAGATTTCTTGAGGCATCTTTTAAGTGACTTTAAAGATAGAAATTCATGATAAAATAACGTAACAATTTTAGAGTCAAATCAAATAAATGACTATTCGATTAAATACATACCAAATGGTATTACGGTGCACTAATAAGGATGAAGAAGAGGGATTTTCACCCTTTAATCACTTATGTAGGATAAGTTAAATAATTGGATAATTGATAAAAATTCCCTTCTTTGTTTTAAATACATGCATTCAATGCACACCACTACATACCGTGTTTATCTCAAAATACTTGTTTATAAAAATGTTTCCTTAGTCAAAATGGTTGCCTAATATAATTTCTCCTGCAAAATTTCCAAAGAATAATGTTATTGCCTTAGGCAGGAATTCAAGCACCGAGATAAAAGCCACATCCGAGTATCTGATGTATTTTATTTGTTCACATTTATCCTATTTGAGGTTAACACTACTTCATTTGACAGTTTAAAAATCATTCTGTAAACAAAATAAAAAAATGGCAGCAACAGCTACAAAAGGGACACCATGTCTAATAAAATAAAGCATCAAAAGGAATATTCTGAAGAAGCAAAAATAATAATAATAATAATAATGTGACCGTGATTATGCATTCGACAAGAGGGAAAAGCCTCCAACATCTGTAAAAGACAAAACGATAACAGGAATAAAAAAAAAAAAAAAGCACGCTCCAAAGTGCAGGTGTGCTCATTTCCGTTTACACGTCCGTTCAAGAAATAGAGCATCCGATCATTCTTTCATATAAAGTGACAAGCTCTGCTTTAAAACATTCAGTTACATTATCTCGCAGGGGTACCCCCCCTGCCATTTACATGATCGCTACATTGATTTAACCAGAAAGAGTGTCCTATGGGATACATGGTATAATTTCTGGACTCTATGGAGCGTATGGAAAGGGTAAAGTGTGTTGATTTTTTTTTTTTTTGCTTTATTTGTAATGAGTGACATGAAGCTGAAGATACAGTATCAGAAGCATCAGTACTTTTATTCTTTCCGAAACAACCAGAAAAAAATCCTGAGCCCTCCGTCATCTTTGTTGCCACTTTCAGATTCCCTGTAACAAAAGACTGTTCATTTTCACTAATTCTGGCAGCTGACATCAATAATCAGAACTGGTTTTTAATGCAGGATTGGTCCGTCTTTGTCCGAATTGACCAAACAGAAGTGTTATTCTGGCATCACATAAAAATCACTTACACTTTCATAATAGTTTAGAATCTCAAATGTTTTCCCCTTGAAGGGGAACATCTATTGAACATGATTTTTGATAGAGGACTTGTATGAAATATATTTCAAATCTTAAAAAATATTTTTAATGCTCCCCAAAGTGGTCTAGGATTACCCCAGCCGACATTGCCTATTCCATTTAAGAACACTTCATTTTCCTTATAGCTCTGATTTTACTTAAAAAGCCCCAATACACAAATGGCTGCTCCTTTATCTAGCATTAAACAGCACTATTTGTTTTTAAACCATGTACACAGCTCAATGGCAAGATTAAGAAGTTATAATACACACAGATCACAGACAGGTTTTATCTTTTTTTGGAATTCACTGCATAAACTGCATTCTGGTAAACCCCCTTCCCCCCAACGAGAGAGTGTGCTGTACCCATGGCGAGGTGTTTAAATATTTCTCCAACAGTTTTCATTGTGTTATATTATGAAAACACTAGGCTTCAAGCCGGGTACTAATAAATATTTAATTTAAAAGAAAGAAAGAAACCCCAACGCAGAAGAACATAAAAAAAGACCCTGTCCCGCCCTCTCCCGCCTCCCTAGGGACGGCGCGGGTCAGCCGGACATGGCGGAGATCTCGTAGTCGCTGGCTGAGGCCAGGGCCTTGCCCATCATCCGGACGTTCTTGGCGCTGGTGATCCTGGCCATCATGCTCACGGGCTTGTCAAAGTACTTCACGAGGGCGGGCTCCGTGAGGAGGGAGGCCAGGAACTGCTCGAAGGTGATGGCCCAGTCGCGGTCCAGGCTGGTGCTCCGGGGCAGGGCGGCCGTGCCCTGGCCGCTGCGCACCAGCACGGTGTCCTCCCCGACGTCCTCACAGTGCAGCTTGTCCTCCTCGTGCGAGCCGGCGCTCAGCACCGAGTACGAGGACATGGAGCTGTCGTCCTTGGTGTCGTCATCGGAGATCAGCATGGAGGAGCAGGCCCCGTTGTCCTCCAGCTTGATGTCCTCCATCTGCCCCCCCAGGGAGTGTTCCTCGCTGTCACCCGCCGAGCTGGCCGGGTGCGACTCTGCCGGCTCCACCCCGTATGGCTGGCTGGGCCCTTTCTTGGCGAAGAGCCCTCCGGGGATGTTCTGGTGGCAGGACGGCCCGCCGCCCCCGCTGCCACACTCCTTGGCAGGCTGGGTGACGAAGAGCTTGCCCACCTCCCCGATCTCCAGCAGCAGGCTGGTCACCGCGGCCGTGGCGTGGTACAGCTCCTGCTCGTTGGGGTCCTCGCTGAACATGTTATACATGGTCTTACACAGCTCGATAAACTGCCCCTGAAAGGTGATGTGGAAAAATACAGAGAATGTGACCACCTCACGGGGAGCAGGGAGGCAGGACTGACCTGGGCTGCAAAGCCCTTTCCTATTAGGACTATGAAAAGGTCCCCGAAAAGTCCTATATGTAAGGTGGGCTGATGTGCTGTTAAAAGTCTCTTTTTTTAGATGGTTCCACTTTTTTAAATTTGAGAAATTCACAACGTCCATGAAAGAAGAAAGAAAGGAATAATGAGCCTTCACGTACCCATCAACTAGAGTCAAGGGTGCCTGTTATACAGCAGCTTCATTAACTTTTATTACTTGTTGAATGACCTTGAGTAAATCCCAGACCTCACCTCATTTAACATCTCCTCACTTTAGTATGCATCTTAATCTTTCAAGGTTAGCTCAGATCCCCTCTCCCATGGCAGAGGGGTGGGTGACCCAGGACAGAAAAAAAAAAAAAATGCCTTCCGTGCCCCCATCCTAGGTGATCTATCTGTTTTCTGTTAGGAAACTCAGCATTTCTATCCTGTGTTATAATTATGTTGTTTTAGCTCCCTCGTTACACTGCAGCTTTTTAAGGAAAAATATATCAGACATCTTCATAGCTGAGCAGTGATTTAAAAACAGCATAGCTTGTTTTGGGAGTATCTCAGGGTATTTTTAATGATTGGGATAACATATGTGTACTCTCAAAATTAGATATTTCGTGATTCACATTTTCTTTGAAGAGGTCATTCTCTCACAACCAAGCATATTTTTGATGTACAAAATAGCTACAAATGGGTATTAACTAAGCAACCCTAGTTACCATGATCTTTGAGAGGCATTTATTCTACATTTATCTGTGATGAGAAAACAGAGCTTCAAGGATTGAAATAAATGAATTGAACTGCCAAGTCCTTACCTGATTCAATTTGGGTAAATCCTTTGCATTCTTTGATTTCGACTTATTTTCTGGAGTCCAGAGTCTCAGATAATTACGGTTTTCTTGAGAATTTGACCTCTTCCCTAAAACCCAAATGCCAAGAAGCAAGTGTTCAAAATTCAAGAAACAAGTATCCATTTGACAGGAAGCTAATCACATAGAAAAGAAACTCTATACCTCTGTCTGTCTTCAGACTCACTGTAACAAAGCCATCCTCTGCGCTGTGTTTGCTTCTGCTGTCCAATCCAACCACTACCAAGAAATATTCAGAAGAAAAAAAGTAGAATGTTATATAACAAACCCACAGATTTAGCATTTGTAGTAGAAAACGGAGAAACCATTATGGAGGGCTGCCTGATTTAGCAAATACACAACCGAAACAAAACCCAACACCCAGCACACTGAGTTACATCTGAATTTAAGATCAACGACAAATCGCTTTTTAGTATACGTGTGTCCCCAGCAGTGCATGGGACATACTTATGCTAAGCAAATAACTTTTTGCTTATTTGAAACCAAATTTTACTGGGTGTCCCCTACTTCATCCAACAACCCAACGTCTAGGTAAAGGAATAACTCCCCAGAATTCTTTGTCACAGGGACGTTTCGTGTACACTCAGAAAATAAAGAGATGACGTCACATCATCTTCAGGACTTAAAAAAATGGCAATGCTCGTGCCAATGAATGTTCATTTCTCTCCCTCTCTGTTATAGTGTCTATCTACCTCTGCATACACGAGACAGGATTTCTGTCAGGCCCACAAAAGATCAGAAACTCACTTTCTAAAAGGAAATTCAAGTCTGTGTTGATACAAGAAAACAAATGTTATATGAGACAAAATTCTTCGGATTTATGGTCTGGCAGTTCAAAAATATGACTTTCAGGGAAACCACTCTTGACTTTTTTTTTCCTTCTTAAAACAGGACATTACGAGACATATAAGAACTTCGCAAACGAGGGATGTATAACAGCCCCAGATCCCATTCAGTGTGCCTGCGATGGGGGTGACTTCCAGTGCTTCTTCCTCCAGTCATGTGACCGTGACGGTATTGAGTGTCAAATTAATCTCCGCAGCTTTTAAGACAGAGTGAGACAATGTACTATATGTCTTTGAGAGATTCCTCTCCTCCAAATGTTGAAAATAATTTAGAAAAGTAGATATTCAAAAATATTTACAGTAAGCCCTCACTTTAGACGTTATATAGCCATTAAACCATGCTTTCAGAGAATGCTTACTGCTGTAGTAACATGCTCACTGGGTTTTAAGTGAAAAAAATAGGATACAAAACAGGCTAGGCAGTTTGATCCTAGTTTTACATATATGTAATTATTATAATTACATATATGAATAAAAAGACTGAAAATGTTCACGATATTATTAGTTATCTTTATACAGTAAGACTTTAAGACATCTTTAGCTTATTTTATACAATATATTTATATTTTTAAGATTTTGACAAAAAACAATACTTTCAGAGTTAGAAAAACCTTTTTTATTTTTTTTTGTAGGTGAGGCAACCCTTATTTGACCTCACAGATTGCAAGGACCTTGTCAGCTTACAATCCCTTATTTTTTTTTATTTTTTACACCTACAGCACCTGGTCTTCCTAGGTGGTCTCCCATCCAAGTACTAACCAGGCCTGACTCTGCTTGGCTTCCGAGATCAGACAGGTTTGGGCTTGTTCAGGGTAGCATGCCGTAAACTAGAAAAAACCTTTTTAAAAGCATCTTTTAATGATTTTTAAATGTTATTGGCATGTAACCATTCCTGAAGCATTCTGGAAGAAGTGAATCCTTTTTTGAAATGAGTGTCCACTAAGAAAGACATGGCTAATGTTTTGTAGCTAAAATATGATTGCAATGATGTTAAGACTATTGTAGAATGTGCTAAGGCATGATGCTAAACGCCTTCCAACATTATCTCATTAAGTCCTTAATATACCCAAAATGACAGTTATCATCTCCATTTTTCCCCGCAGAAGGAAACTGAGGCCCAGAGACGCAGGCACCTGCCTGACGTCATCTACATGACAATATCCAGAGCTGGCATTCAGTCCTACGCTCTGACCTCCAATTCATATTACCAGTAATAATAATAATAAGACTGGATCTGGCTCACTCCTCTCTACTCACTCAGGTGCTCACCCTTTAAAAGCAGGTTTAAACTGGGCTTCTCTGGGGATGGCGAGATTTAAGAGGCGCGAGGACCCAGGAGCAACCCACGTGTACTTTCGGACTTGGGTGAGGTCATGGGCTGCCCGAATGACGAATGAGAAGGTCCCATCGCCCTGCAGCGGCAAGCTGGGAGACGCTGCTGAGATCGGCCGAGAGAAAACCGTACGACTCAACATGCCCCGGTGTGAAGTTGGAGCTGGATCTCGTCTGCACAGACCTAACAGCCGTGCAGAGCCCGAGTCAGCAAACGTGCCCTGTGAAGGGCCGGGGGGTAAAGCGTGTAGGTTTTGCGGGTCCTCCAGTCTGTCGCAACGCCGCAGTCCTGCCGCGGTAGCTAAGGGCGGCCGCAGATAACATGTAAATGAGTAACAGCGTGTCCCGGGGACACTTTATAGGCACGAGAGTGTAAATTTTGTATCCTTTCCCCAGGTCGCAAAATCTTTTGAATTAAAAAAAAATCATTTAAAAATGTAAACACCGTGCTGAGTGCGCAGGCTCCACAAACAGGCCGTGGGGCCGGGTCTGGCCCATGGGCGGGAGTTTGCTGATGCCCGTTATGTAAGACAATGCCTTCCGATACAAATGCTCGTCCCGCTGGTGGGTGGCAGCATAGTAACAGGGTGACGCTCCCGATGAGCCTGACTCGAGTGGCGAGCCGGGGGTGCAGCACACGGCTTTGCAGGACCTGTGTTTTCTCAGCCAGGGGGACACACTGTCCACAGTTCCCTCAGGGCCACAGGACCTGCTCCCCGGGAGTCCCACCCGACTTCAAAAATCTCAAAGGTAGCATATGGGGCAACCGCACCCACAGACTTCTTTGACTGACTAGCTTTGGAGGCCGCTTTTCCCGATCAACAGAAGGCTTTGGGGAAGAGAAACGGAGCACCCCAGGTGAGGAGCGTCTCTTACCGTGCGTGCATTCTGGAGTGATGTCTTCGAAGAAGTACTGAGTGGCTTCGAAAGCGGAATCGGGCTCATCTTGATCAGAGGATGGCTCTAGGGAGGGGAGGAAAGAGAATTCTCATCCTGGCAGGGCCGAACTCACGACAGTGTGCTTTACTCGTTAAATAAAGGATGCATGCACGGCAGGAAGAGATGCTAAAGCTACCGAGGGTCCGATGGAATGCCCGTCGCCCCTAAAATCTCGCCGGGAGAGGGGATCCCTCTGTCTCTAACGCCACCCTCCATTCTGACGACTGCACACCCAAGTGTCCCTTCACCATTTCCTTTTTATGGCGATGTTCCTCAGTCCTGTGATCCTTCATGACCCAGTTTTAGAAAATTTCATGCGATAGCTACATTCTCAAATCCATAATTTTACCCCACCTCTATCCTAGTGCCAACCCTGCCTCTGTTTTTTTAAGTATTTGTTAGATCTATGCCAGCTGGAGGCCACCCTTGTTTAAAACTTAACTCACACCCTTGCCTTCCTTCTCACTTGTTTCTGTCCACGGTAGAACTGCTCCCCCCGCCCTGGACCGGGAACCTCAGACCCTCCTCCACTCTCCTCTCTCTCACCACCCTGGAATCCCGTGTATTACCAAATGCTAGCTATTCTCTCTCTTGCACAAGCCTGCTCTTTGTTATTGTCACAGCTCACACTTCAGACAGGTAAAGGATGGGACTCACGCACATGCTGACTCAGGAACTTGTGCAGTCATTATTCAGTTCATTCTCAGAGACCGGTGAGTGACGTTGTATATCAAAAAGAGGTGTCTAGATCACACACACACAGATTTCAAGCCAGGTCATGGTTGCAGGTACACATACTTACCAGGCAAGACGTGCATTTTGTACAGGAGTTTGAGCTTCTCTGTGAGGTCCCCATGGCAGGCGGCACCTAGAAGTCACAGAAATGCCATGTGAAATGCATCTCGTGTGCTAGGAACCCCTCGAGGCTTAGCATTTCCCTGAACATTCTGCTCTTCACAAACTGAAACCAGGGCACTAGGTGACAGACTGTTGGCCAGGGCATATTTAAATAAGACCCCTGACTCAGGATTCCTGGTTCGAAATCCTTTCAGCAGCACAGGCGGAAGAGGAGAGAACAGCTCATCCGTGGCTTCTGATGGTAACCTCTCCTTGCTAATCCAGGCAGACCATCCGTTCACTGATTTCTAGAGGGATCTTTCTGGGGATTGACATTACAATTACTGATCCATCTTTATCAGAATTGTTTCTTAGCTTTTAAAAACTCGAACAATTTCTCTTTTCTGGTCTACTTGTCTGTCTCCAGAACGGTGGCTGACCCACGCGCCTGAGAACAGCTGAGTTCTCACAGTCATCTGGGTGTAGCTTACTTTGCTCAAAATACTGCATTTTAAGAAGCCCAAATACGCTTTTTTCATGTTTCCACTATTTTGGACTTCAAGCCTCTCTTTCCTTACTTGAAGATTCTGAAAAGTATTTTTCTTGATGGAGTTGACTAAACTTAAATATTTATTTCTATCACTTTCTACATGCAGAACCTGCCCGTTTTCCCTCCTTATTCTTGCCCAAAGATAATTTAAAAAAATCTTTCTGCTAGACATCAATATGATAACGAGTTGTTACCTTGGGGACAGAAAAGATTAGGATAAGGCCAAAGGGGTCCTGTAGCCTTGTCTGGATTATCTCACTTTTTATTTTTTTTTTTAAGCAGAATATACTTATGTATTCCTTGTATAATTAAAAATTAATAGCTCCTGCTTCCTGAAAAAAAAAAAATCCCGTGCTGTTTTCAGCATAGGATAGGGAGAAAGGATGAGCTTTCGAGACGGACACCCTCGCCAGGATCCGGGCCCCCCGTGCTATGCTCACTGCGCGGTCCCTTCCGTTCATGAACAGGTGAGCGTGTTCCCTCGCGAAGCATTACCGTCCCAGCCAGTTCCTTAACTTTTCTGAGCTTCCGCCCTTTAACTGAATAAAAGCAAGCAGGTAGGCAACACGGCCTCCTAGTAACAGCACAAACTGAGCCTCGAGGATGCCTGGGTTCGCACTTGCGCTTGGTCGCTGAGATGCCTCCGGGCACATCAAAGGCAAGTGAAGCCCCAGGGCTGAGCCTGGCCGGGGTAAGGCTTGGACACGTGGGTGATCACTACAGCGACGACCCCGAGGGGCTGCTGTCTGGATTCAGTGAGCAAGTACAGACTCTAAGCATCAGAACAGCGCCTGCACTTAGCGAAGGCTAGTCAGTTCCTCCACGCGCCCCCTCTGAAGCATATCCATGAGTACTTTATACGAGTAACTTTTTCTCACATCAGAGGATGGACGCTATACCCCTCCGCCTTTTAAAAAACCATCCGCTTCCTCTGTCTTTAAACCTTCCAGTCATTCATTACTCTCAAAGATTTAGGGCACCTTTCTGGAATCATTGCTGGCTCTATGCCTGACGCCTTCGTCTCTCCTTAAGCATGTCACCTTAAAGTACGTGGCCCAAGGTCACAGAGTGGCACAATGAAAATAAAAACATTTTTTTCTTTCTTATCACATTCTGGCAGCCTGACAAAACGTCTGTTACATCCGCAACCTCAGAGCAGGGGGTCAAGCCCAACTACGATGTAGCTTCCCCCCCACCCGCCCCCCACAATTATAAATGGATCCGAGTCCAAGAGAACATAGGGCAGGGAACAGGTAGGACACGCTGCTTGTGGGGGGTGGGTGTGCATTCCCGATGGTCCGTCCTTCCTCCGGCGAAATGGGGGGAAGAAAGACTTCCGTTTAGACTGCAGAGCTATTGTGCTTTTTCAGCCCTTCGTTAAAAACATCACAAAATGCTTTTATGAAATTTTATGAACTACAGCCTACATAATATAAATATACATATATATATATGTGTATATATATTTATATATTTATATATTTTTGTCAAGGAAAAGCAATCCACCCAAACATCTCTTTTTCTCTGGCAATGTTATCGTGTCTGTGGTTTCAGTGTTTACGCTGTCATTTCATTGTCTTGTGAATTCCCCGATAATATCTTTCAACTAGTGCTGGAGACTATTTAAGGTGGCGGCTTAATCATGTGACATTATCCATGAACGAAAGACGAATACTGCAGTCAGTCTGCACACCTTAGGATGTGGCCCTCTGCCCCCGACGCCAGCACTGCGCACCTCGGGGTGCCTGCCCCCCCCACCCCGTTCCCTCCCAGGGCATGCACTCACACCACATCCTTACTTAGCCCAGAGACAAACTCTCGGAAGTTAATCAGAGAGTCTCCGTTTTCATCTAATAGCTGGAACAAGCGGGAGGCCAGCACGTCCGAGTGGCCCCGCAGGCCCAGGGGAAGAGCAGCGCGAACATCCCCTTGAACTGCTCAAAGTCGATGCGATACTGTTCGAGGTAAGGCAGGCTGGGGTCGTGCCGGTCCAGCGCGTTGCTGCTCCCGCCCCAGTAGCAGCTGGTTAGATGTTCTGCCTGAAAAATAACAAACGACAACAGAGAGGGTGACCCTGGGGACTCGATCTCACAGCAGATACCGGGAGGAAAGGGCTCAGCCCGAAATTTGGAAAAAGGCGTCTTCTGGTCAACCCCGGTGCACCTCCTGGGGCAGTGCTCGGTGTCAGGGCCCCTCTGTCTTCTTGCTCTACATATATCTGCTCTTGGCCACCCCCAGCTCCATGGCAACCGGCTCTGCAGTTGACACTGGCCACGAGAGACCCGGCTCGATTACTGGAGCAAGAGAAGGGAAAAGGGGGAACGACTCTGCACCCCCCTTTCCTTCTCCCTTATACATATACTCACAAACATTCTAAGAAATAATCCCTACAGACACTTTTTTTTTTTAATTTAAAAGAAATAAAGAGAATGTACACCTGAAAAGGATCTGTAACTTGAGCCAAAGGACTAATTTGGAAAGAAACTAGAGCGAAGGGGCCCTGGACCACAAATCAGCCTCAGGGTGGTAGCCTTTCACCTTTTCCTCCAAGTCTGAACCCAAAGCCCAACATGTAAGCGCTTTGGGACAGGACTGCATCTTTCCTTCGTATCTGCAGGAAACCCCCAGAAGCTGGCTTTTATTAAAGAACAAAAAGTCTGGGAAGGTGGGTGTCAGACATATAGTAATGCTTCTCTCAATGTTTGTTTAAATGAATTAAAGCCAGTGAAAGTGTTCAAGAGAGCCCATAACTGAAGGTTTTGTCTTGGTTCCATAGTGCCAGGGACTCCATCCCACTGGTGACACCAATAAGGGTTTCAGGTTCTTTCTCGGGGTGCTCAGTAGACATGGGGAACTCATGTTTGTCAACGCACTCAGAGGGCAGGCTTTTCGAGCGCAAGAAAAGGTTGCTCTCTTGAAGTACATTCTCAGGGCACAAGTGACACACCTGGGACCTCGCAGTGCACAGACCAGAGTGGCATGCGTGGTGCCCAGGTAAGAAGACATGGCTTCCGTGATCTCTGGATCCGGGACTTCCGCACACCAGCCCTGGCCCTTCTTTTCCTGGCATCTCCCGAAGCTGGCCTCCTCTTTCCAAGGTCATATATGGCCCTTTTCACTATCAGTCTGTGGCCTTGTTGCCTCCAGCTACCACTTCCCCTTCCATTTAGTTACCCCAAATCCTGGCCCTACCCCCACTGCCCTGTGAAGCAGATTTCTCCTGGTCCCGAGCATCCCTTTAAAATCTAATCTCCATTGGATCCTTATTTTTTGTTGTTTTGATCCAAGTTGGATCATTATATTTTCTTTTATGAAATAAAAGAGGGACCCCTTCCTTACGGAAAACCAACTTAAACTGAGCAATTACACAGGGCTTTAGCTGTATGGATAGAACATGAATGAGATGGCACCCTGTAGAGACTTCACCATTCAGTGCTGAATGGAGGCTGGTGGGGGCACTGTTGTCCACTCTGCGTGTCGTGCGCTGGGCTGACAAAGCACATCACCAACCAGCTATGAAACCTCACTCGGCACCCACATCGGAAACACGCAGAAAGTGGACTAGACAGGTGACTGATCGCTAATTGACCCATGTACTCAACACACATATTCGGAACACTTATGGGGTACAGACACAGCACTGGGCACCAGTGAAACGAAAATAAATAAAACAGGAGTGCCCTCTAGTAGCCAACAGACAAGTGGGAATATCAACAACAACATTCCCAGCTATCACACTCTCTGGTTCTGAGATCTATTAGGGCTCAGCTCAAACCTTCATGTTTGGGCCTTTATGGTTCGTTCCTATACGATCTTGTGCCCTCAGTACAGGTGAGTTTAGTCCTGGCAGTAAAAGACACTACATGTTAAGAAGCTACCCAAATAGAGATCATGATAAAATGGTACCTGCATAAAAGCATCTTTTAAAATTTGTTTCCTGGCAATTGCCACATTTTTACTTGTGATGTTGATAATATAGTTATGACTAAAATATTTTTCCTAGAAGAAAAATTCTATATTGCTTTATTTACTAACATAACATTTTCTTATTCAGGATGAAGACTGGTGGTAGGGTGAATTATGAAATGGAAATCACAGAAATTTAACCAATTTGGCTTTTCCTTAGACTGTGAACAGCTTTATTCTTATTCTAGCTACATATCTTTTTTAAAGAGTGCTTTAATATAGCTTATGCAGGAAATTACAATTTACAAGAATTTCAGGCATAATTTAAACTTGATTGCCATTATTCTGATGAGTTTATAAAGTAAAACCGTATTTTCTGAAGTCCAAAGAAACAACTAAAATATATGGAGTAGAAGAAAGCTAAAACATCAACATAAAGGAGTTATGAGAATGTTTATTTTTCATATTAAGTATTCGATTTTTATATTCTCAGCTCTATCTTCCATTTATACATCTTGAGACTCACGCTATCCGTTACCAATTTAACAGAAAAATGGGAACTGAATTATTAAACTGAACTTTCTACTCCCCTGAATGTACTCAAATTGACATTGAAACTCACCTTGAAAAGTGCATAAAGTTCTTCTAGCTCATCAATGGTAAAGGAAGTTTCTGTCACAATGGTCCGTACCTATGAAAAATAAACACAATGAATTTATAAACTCAAGAATGTCACGTCGGGCAAGTTCTTGATTTTCTTATACAGTGTGTCAAGCAGAAATTTATGAGCCGGTGGGAATGGGACAAAGGACAGAGGAAGAGACACACATTTCTCAAAGGACTTACCACGTTCCGTTTCGTAGTATCTTCCAGTGTCTGGATCACCTTCAGTCTCTGTTTGAACCGCATCTGCTCAATCAAATCTGCTCGGATAGTTCCAAATTTCTAAAAAGGAGCAATATTGGTATTTCTGAGAAATCTGCCTAAAGCACGCAGTGTCATGTCTGCAGGATTGATGGGGCCACAATCCTGACATATTAGAAATTTCTTGTCACGTCACAGGTATCCTAGACTATATGTTTTTCTACTATATTATCTTCATTTATTTTAAAGCCATTTAAAAAGTATAAATAAGTCACAGGAAATTCTTATGCTTCTCGACCACTAAACGGAATTTCAAAGCTACATCAGTCTTCCTCAAATCCACAATTTATGGGGAAGGAAAGGGGTTAAATAAGGATACAAGGGCCATTTATGCATGAAAAAAAATGCTTTAAAGGAAGAATTTCCTTAACGGAGAAAGGAAGTACTTAAAAGCGAACCACCAGACCGGGAGGTTGGAAGAAACGCTGATGTAAGGCTCCCCACTCATGGTTTGGCCCTGGAGCTCTCAGTGTTTATCTCTGAGAGGCAGATGTGGGTGAGCTAGCGATCTTTTCAAACTCCAGAATGCCAGCGTTGCCTGAATATATGCTGAACAAATGTAAAAGGCCAAATGAGTTCTAATCTGAAGGCAGAGGAAGAATTTGTAAGACATCCTGTCCCTTAATGGTGCAAAAGAAAAACAAAGAAACTCTGCTGAAAGCATGAAGCTTAACCCACGGAAGCAATGGCTGCAATGGCTAAAGATGTTTAAAGGATCAAAGAAAAAAAGCTGACAGCATCAAGTGTTGGCAAGGGTATGGTACCACCAAAACTCGCCTGTGCTTCTTCAAGGTATCGACTGATACAACCATTTTGGAAATCCATTTGGCATTATCTTCTAAATCTGAACACTTATATACCTATGACCCAGAAACTCCTAAGTATACACCCTAAACAAAAGTATATATATATTTTTACCAACAGACATATACCAGAATATTCATGGTGCCACTATTAGCCAAAAACAAGTGAGAATGAACACACGGCGGTGCTGTCACACAATGAATTACTATGCAGCAATGAAAATGACCATGTGGATAAATTTCACAATATAACGCCGAGCAAAATAAACTGAACCGTAAAAGAACATTTTGTCTAATTCCATTTGCAGGAAGTTCAAAAACAAGCAAAACTCATCTACGATGTTCAAAGTCAGGAGAATTAGTAACCTTGGTTGGATAAACAGTGACAGGAAGGGGACATGGGGGCCACTTCGGGGGTGCTGGCACTGAACTGGGTAACAGCGTGGAGTATGTCAAACAAAAGGTTTAAAAAGCCCACCTTCGTACACCCATTTAGAAATTTTAAAAATAACGATTGTACACAATGACTTGGATGAACCGCAGAGAAATTACGCCTGATGAAAAATGACATATCTCAAACAAAAGACGTATTGCATGATTTTATTTATGTACCAATCATGAAATAACGTAATTGTAGAGGCGGAGAGCAGAGTGGCAGTGCCGGGGTTAGCCGCGGGTGAGGGCAGTGGTGTGTGTGTGTGTGTGTGTGTGTGTGGTGTGTGACTATACAGGGTCGCATGAAACAGGTTGTTTCCGTGATTACTCAGCTGAGCGTCTTGACTGTGGCGGTGGTCATGCACGTTGGTACACGTGACACCCGCACAGAGCCCCGCATACACACGGACGACACGTGAGTGTAGTGTGACGGGCAACCCAAACGAGCTCTCTGGATTCCGCCAATGTCCAGTTCTTGCGTTGCTTTTGCACCAGAGCTGTCTACGGTGTTGGCACTGGCGGGGAGGGGACCGGAGGGGAAGCGCAGGCCACGTCTCTGGACACTTCTTTGCTACCTCCTGTGAATCTATATAATTTCCAAATACAAGTGTCTTTTTTTTTTTTAAGGCGGTTTCAAAGGGATGGTGTAACATTTTAGGACAGAGAGTGATTAAGCAATCCGAAGAGTGAATGACGATCAGGAAGTTGAGAAATGACCTTTCGGTTTAGAAACCGTGCTGGAACAGAGACAGCCCACTGCCTTTCTGGGATTATAAAATGAGGACTAGCATTATCTAGCCAACTCAAATGTGAGGGAGGCCTAATGCCTGCTACCCATCCATCCACTCGCCTTCATCTGTGGAATTCGGATTTTCAGCTCAGGGCTTGGATGCTCAGCAAAATGTCCAGCCTCCCTGGCAGCCTATTGTGTCTAGGTGACTCGACTCTGGCCAACAGGATGTGATGTCCTCATTCTGCAATGAGGACAGTAATTCTCAGCCCTCACCGGGCACTGGAATCCCTGGGGAACTTCTAACTAAAAAATTTTATTCTCGGGCTTCATGCCAGAGATTCGGATTCAATTGTCTGGCACGGAGCCTGGGAATTTATATTTTAAAGACTGGCTAAAAAAAATTTTTTAAGTGATTTTAATGCACAGGCAGGATTGAGAACCACCAATTAATGGTTAAGAGGAGGAAAAAACAGAGAAGAGTATGGGTGGTCCTTTAGGTGACAAAGCGTTGGAAGCCCTTGGAATTTAGGAGCAGCGTGGTGACACTAAGCAAGAGGAGAAAACAAAAAAGCATTCATCAGCCCTGAAAGGCCAGGTAGAGCAGACAATGACATACATAAAAAGGGGCAGAGGAAGGAAACTGCTGCCGTGTCCTGCCATCCGAAGTGTGGCAGCCGAAGGGCACCGTTAGGATCAGCCAGACGGGACATAAATGGAAGCCAGCGCTCGGTCTGGTCTCCATTCCCTGCCCTTTCCCATTAAAAATGGGCCCAGTGCAGATCTCAGCATGGTGTTGGTGTATCTGCCGTCAAGAACCAAGCTGAGCTTCGCGTACGAGGCTCTGGTACTTTGGTCTAGAATTCCCTTTAACAAAGGTTTCACGAGATGTCTTTACCAAAACAGCCTACAGGTATAATAACTATCACCTTTAAGGGCATGGGCTCTTTTTGTGGGAGAGTCATCATCCAAAATTTCTGATAGTACTGTCCAAAAGTCCTGGGATAGTGACTTTTTGAAGAACACATTATGATAATAACCAGTTTTGGAGAGTGGAATGAAAAAGCCGTTCTTAATCTCTATTTGTGGAAATATAAGTTGGGACAAGTTTTATGAAAATTGGATAATGTGTGCCAAGAGCTTGGAAAGAATTCACATTTTTTTATCTGATGCTGTTAAATCTCTTCCTAAGAATAATCAGAGGAGTGATATTTTGTAGAAGTTTATTATAAAACATATATAACCATATGGTTGCCATGTAATATTGGAAATTTGGAAGTAGCCAAAGTAAATGTCCAACAAAAGGGAACTAGTAAATATATTTTTGTACCTCGTTAAAGCAGAATATGAAGAATTTATTAAAACCACATCTGCAAACAATATTTCATATATTAGAGAATGCTCATATATATTTTAAGTAAAAAATGAAATGTCACAAGCACTTTTTAGTGGGAACTTATTTTTTTATATTTACAAATATAAAACATAATTGAGGAAAATAGAGTGAAATGTTCATAGGGTATAGTGTTTTTTCTTTTCCCATAGTTCCTCCATTTTTTTCTTTTAATAATACGCTCACATTACTTTTATGATTCGAAAACATACTAAAATGTTTTGTTTTTAATATCTGTGGAGTGTCAATGGAAATTTTAAATATTACCAGACTTTCCCCATTATGAGTTAAGGACAATCACTTCGGAAAAGGTTTCTGGATCCATACCAATTTTTTTAAAGCACCAATTTCTTGACCCTACGAAGGACTTTCTGACTCTCCTGATTCTCACTATTTGTCCCTTATCCAGATTATTGCGACTTGGAATGCTGACAATCACCAGTCATATAATCCTAAACGTCTGTAGAGGGTACAGTGTGCTCAGCAGAATATTCATGCTCTTTCTCAATGATCATTTCTGTAACAGTTTCAGAGTCAAGGTCAGTAAATGAAGAAACTGTGAGGAGTTATGGGCACTGAGTCCTTGGGGCTCCACAAACCACCAAATGCTAATGAGGCATGTGGCACCATGGTTCCTTAACCCTAGAAGATCTACTTTGGGATTCAAGACCAGATCCAGGGTCATGATGGACCAGAAGCCCTGCCCTGCCAGGCCAAGATTCTAGAGGAATCCTAGGACTGGTTCTTCTCTAGGACAGTGCAAGATACTCTACGTGTCTTGGACTAAAGACATGTAGAAAAGACCTAAGGACTTGGCATGAGAATAGGAAGTGGCCATTTGTGCAGGTCAGCCTCTCTAGGCCAGCTCTTAACAGCCCCTCCTCGGTCTGCCTGGAGTTGAATATGAGTAGCCACTTGATTAGGTTTCAGGCTGGGTACAGTAAAGCACTGGAGGGCACAAGCTTGTCATGCCATTTGCTCCATGGTATTATACCCAGCAGAAGTCATGGCTCTATTCAGCATCATCTTTGGAGCCCAAATCTGTCAGCTGACAGGTGGCTACTTGATCCAGTAATTAGTTCTCACAAGGTAAATGGAAGCAGGTACAGCCACGGGCCAGCGAAGGAAGTGTGTGGCACACCTCCCGCTGGGCCCTGAGAGCGCTCTCTCAGGGCACTGTGACACTCAGCCAGGAAACAAGACCTACCTCGTAGGAAGTTCTGATGAGTCGGAAGATGTCCACCTCAGGGTAAGGCTCCACGTCGTCACTGAGCAGGGAGTGCAGGTGAGGAATGGGAGGCAAGGTGCTGTCCTTATTGGTCACACTGTCTAAATACCTGGAAGAAATGAGTCACAACAAGTCATTAGGAGGCTAATCTGGGTCTCTCCCATTACAGATCTCTACAAACTCTGCATTTGAAAACAAAAGGCTAGAATTTCCTTAAGAACAGGATGGAATCCTTAACTTCTGAAGAGGAAGAGATGAAAATAAACTCTCAGCCCCAGAGAGAAGTGGGCACAATGGTTGCCATCAGGCCAACGAGACTCCCGAAGTCAAGAAGACAGACAAACGAAAGCACAGGGGAGAACCCAGACGTGGTTCAAGGAGGCTTAGTACGCACCTTCCCAAAACGGTCATGGCCTCCCCGTCATCCTTGCAGTTCAACAGTTTGTCCACATTTGCATCCAGCACGGCCAGGGCCAACTGGAATATCACCTTGATTCCTTCATAGAAGAAACAGTCGACAACCACAACCGCACTCTCAAACGGCATCACGCTGAGAAACAGCGTGAGGAACCAAGACAGAGAGATGGTGGAAATCACGCCCAGGTCCTGCATGCAGTCGTACAGCTGCGGGACGTAATCTCGCGCCAGTTCCTCGAACACGCCCTGGTCCACCAGGGCACCTGCAGCCGGGAAGACACAGAGCGCCAGGTGAACCACCCACACCTTCTCACCCAGGCAGCCGACCACGTGGCTTGACTAAAACAATCCCGCTGACACAGAGCCCTGCTCCCTTCTCTAACTGTTCTGCTTGTTATTATGGGTCCAGACCAAGGTGTCGCCAGATTAGTTCTGGCTGCATCTTCCCTTTGTGGGGTCCCTGTCCTGCTTGCCACACCATAAAAAGCAATAATACCACCACGGTGAGGGTTGTTGAGAGCGTCAGTTTGCAAAGACCGCGTGACATACGGTCAGTTATTCTGCTGGCAATGCAATGCTTGGTTAGGCACGAAATGGATATCTCAGCTCCATCGCTTGGCAAATTCTTATTTTAAAAAAATCACTCTTCTGGATGTGTGGTCCCCACACATGAATTGTTTTTTTTAAATGACTTTTTAAAACTTAAAGCATTCCAGCTGTACACATTCAGGACCAATTTCCTGAGTTTTCTGGAGGATATTTTCAATGAATCAAAGCAGGGTGCAAAGGTTTAGAAACGCAGACAGAACACAAAAAGGAAGTATAAAGCCATGTAAAAAAAAAAAAAAAAGCAAGGAAAAGCTTGTCCTGCTAAAATGCATTTTTACACCTGAGGGGAGAATAAGAAGTAATAGCAGTAATTTGTTTAAATGCTCACAATCGACAAAACCAGTTTTGAAAAATACCTTAGAGGCTTAGTTCTGGATAAACTATTAAACGCTCTTTGGCCCACTCCAGTGCGTTCTTTTTTGACTATTTCGGCTTTCCACAGATTCCAGTCTCTCCAGGAAACAATTTTGTTTGTCAAACCCCTTTGGGCTGATGGTGAGCTTGGTGTAGCTCTCACACGTCACAGAGCGACACCCGTATCGAACGTTTTCTAAATGGATGTCTGTACCAGTGACACACGTGTGTTCTCCCTAGTTCCACGGGGCTCCTCGGCATACGGTCTACGTTGATTCGAGCGCCCTCATTCATTTTGGAAAACTGGAGTAGTGCGACTCTCCTGACTAATGGGACTGGAAACGGTGTTCCAGCTGGTATCATGGCTCTGGAAACATCGGCTTGTTTAGATGTGGATGAGACCGTTACCCGCGTCCCCACATACCGACAACTCTGGTGTTGTAGTAATCCGGAAGCATGCGCTCGCACAAAGCCACCAGCAGCCAGAAAGCTTCCTCCTCTTTGGCATAAAGCAGCAGCACTGATGTGACAATATTCATGGCCTAAAGGAATGAAAAGGATGTCGTCAAACACATGTTAAAAATAAGCAATTTATTAACCTAAGGAATCACTGAGCTAGTCTCTTTTGTTTTGTTTTTTTCTGTAAACAGGTGGATAAAAAACATTTAAATGCTTTACAAGCTATACACATATTCTTTTGAAGGGTTGTTTACAACCCTTTAAAAATGTAAAAACCCTTGATCCTTGAGCCTGTAACTGTGAAGGTCTCTCCAGGAACACCAATATTCACCAAGCGGAGACCAGCAAATCCTTGTTCAAAACACTGCCCAAAGGCTATTTGACAAAGTTTTAACCTGCTAACTTCTCAGTGTTTTAATCCTTAATTCAGTGAGGTAAATCCTTTTTAATCCACCATAATGGTGGTTCCTCTAACGCAGTACACATGGTTGAGGCTCTTCTCAGAGAACAATGAACCTTTCAAACTTAGAGTTTCACTTAGAAGCCGGCGCATTATTTCTGTCTGGATAAGGAAGGTAGTGATAAGTACCAGTGACTTAAATTCTAACCTTCTTTATTAAAAGATATTATCAGATAGCTCACAAGGATACTCCAGGACCAACTAATTTAACAGTCCTCTTAATTAAAAAGGGGAAGATCAAAAGATAAATATGAACTCTATTATATCAGAAGCCAACTAACTCCTGTACTTGTTTGATCTTTTAGAAACCAGTAATTGTTCATCAGACTTCAGCAATATAAATGTCAAAAAGGAATTTTTGTCTAATAGGCTCTCCCTTGTAAGTCTTACTCAGTATTTTCCCAAGTAAAATCATGATTAAAATTCCACCTGAGAATTAAGCAGCCGATTTGAGTACATCACACAAGCACAGTCATCATCTAGTCAAGATAAGTTCTGTAAGAGTCTGCTTTGTAACAGCCTCTGGACCAGGTATTGGGGGATGGGAAGCAGGGAACACAGTGGTGACAAGTCTTACGGGGCTTAACTACTGGGGTCAGAGATAGAATAAAGATGGAAAGGTTAATGAATCAACTTTCTGGTATGTTTATCAAAAAGATAAAATAATGTAGTACAGGGAGACCTGTACCGTGTGTGTGTGTGTGTGTGTGTGTGTGTGTGTGTGTGTGTGTGTGTGTGTGTGTAGGAATTAAGTCTGCTTCAGCTTTTAGCGGGATGTTCAGGGAAGGCTTCTCTGAATACGTGGCCTTTAAATCTAAAGGTCACATTATTTTGGAGTGTCCCAATTGTGGTAGATGCACTAGTACAAGAGATCATTTTAGCTGGTACGTGGGCAACATTTTTTATAGTTAATTAAGCATTTATGTTAATGTCCATTAACATATAACCATAGCATGTAAAAGTTATATTCTCAAGGACTTATTGCATAAGAGGACGCAAAGCAGGAGCACTGTGGAAGCGAGGGTACAGAATTGAAGGCCTGGTGCCCGAAGCACGCTCTCTGTTACCTCGGGGAGAGATGAGGGGTGGCCCAGAGAGTGACCGGAAGTGACTCTCCAAGGTCACCCAACGAGGGCAGGGGTGGATCCAGACAGGGCACTCTTGGCTCCTGCCCAGTGCAGCTCAACGAGGGAGCGTTTGCTCTGCAGGGTAAATTTGGCAAAGGCCTAGAGACAATTTGGTTGTCATGACCGGGAGGTCCTACGGGCATTTAGTGGGCAGCTGCTATGAAACGTGTAATTAAACAGGAAAGTTTTTAAGCATCCTACATAGCTCAGGACAGCCCAGCACAACGTCAATAGTGCCAAGGTCAAGAAACCCTGGTGCAGTGATCACTCTAACCATAAGCCTTTCTTCTTATTCACTGGCTACTAAGACAGGTCTAAACCACCTGCGACATTTACCTGGCAATAGCCTATGTTAGGATTTCGAAAAGCGTACGCTGTTAAGACTCTCCTCAGAGCAGCGATGCCCATCTCATTCTGGAACGCTGGGTGCTCCGGGAGGGAGCGGTGCAAGTCTCTCTCGATCTCCTCTGTGGCGAGATTGTACTTCCCCATGGACTTCTCCACCAGGTCCTCGTAGTACCCCGGGGTGTGGCCTTCTCGTTGATGGCACCTGGGAAACAGCCAACGGGCGCGACATCAAACAGCGAAAGCCCTGTGCTTACCCGCCGAAGCGTTTCACTTTCCCGACCCCTCCAAGGACCTGTGACACAACACTGAAACCCCACAGATGAGGTGATGCGCCCCTTCCCTCTCGGCTCCCTAGGAAGCCAGCTCTTTAAATCCTCGCGAGGTGGAGGTCTCCGTGCTGGAAACCTGTGTGCTGAAGAACTTCCCGCAGGCCATCCGGAGTGGCCGCTTGTGAGCGGAGGACGGCGGTCAGCGGAGCAAGCCCAGCTGAGGCCTCGGCCTCCCTGCACATTGGGGTTTTCCTGAAGAGGTCACTTGAACGAGGCAAGTCTGCCTCTCAAAACAAGTCTGGAACCTGCCAGCTAAAGCGTACACTCTGCAGGACTTACATCGCCACACTGAAGAGCAGGAGGCCACATGGAGAGGAGGGAGTAGGCTATGTGGAGGGATTTTTTAAATTGCAGGGGTGGGGAGGGCGTTCCCAGCAGTGACCAGCCTTCTCAGGGGTGGGCGTGGGGACGGAGAGGGGGACTAGGCATCGCTGCTTACAGACAATGACGTTTTAAGATCCTTGAAGACAGAAAAACCCCGTATACAAATACCTAAATCGAAATACAATTGTATATAATTTGTATAAGTATGAATTCTACATTCTTATGTTATGTAATTTATGAGTCTAAACTATACACACACATGTGCATGTATTATTTAATGTGTACTTATTTATTTACTTGTCCATATTTCACTGTTTAGAATTTGGAACCCCTGGGCTGACCTAATCCTTGTCCCTGAAGGTCACCCAGAGCGCCAGCCTTACCACTCACACTTGCCCTGGAAAAGACAGTCTGGCTGACGACAACTTATCATTCATTGGCTTTTGCTTTGCAATCAAGGGAGATTTGCAAGGATTCTTGCCATTTGGCCTGTACTCTCCTTCAGCACCACACTGAGCCAGGCCCCGGTGCAGAGGACGTAAGGGCCACAAGAATCAGGGCAGGACCAGGCAGGGCACCCCCTCTCCCCCGCCAAGCTGGCCTCCACATGAACCCCCGCCCAGTGAACTGTCTGGAAATAGAGGCTCAGTTATCTAGACAACAAAGGCAGCGTACAGCCCGCTTCCCCCTCTGCCCCCTGCAGCCCATCACGGTTCAAAAACACACTGAGTCTGACTCTAAGTATCTCTGCGATGGGACAGCGTGTTTGCTCTCTGCTCTTTCCTGGTGTTCATTTTGAGTTTCATTTTCATCTAAAATGTGCTATAAATAACGTCTAGTATGAACACGGAAAATGCAAATGGAATTTTTTGTTTACTCTGCCAGTAACGTGAATCAGGTTATCGAAGTGACCAGTTTGCCAAACACTAGGGAGACAAGACTGGACGGTGAGAATTACCTGGGGCGGGATTTGTATTTAGGGATAATTTGACTCAAATCCGGGTTTCTAAAGGAAGAGCTATGGCTGGTCTACACATGGAAAATGAAAAACGAGACATATAAATGAGGACAGAACCAACTAGTTTTATATTAAACAGATAAAGCCAATTAAAATTTCAGGAGTCCATCACCCTACTTCTGAGATGTTAACGCGCCTCATTATTGGCAATTACTATTTACATCTACTTTTAGAAAGAGCTACGAGGGTTTTATTTTTAAGGCTTTCCTTTAAGTCTAGAAATTCTCTTTTAATTTTAATGTCATTTTTTAAATGAAAGGCTTTAAAAATAGCACTATCTCAGGTCAAACGAAAATAGTCACATCCACCTACTGAGAATGATTACATCTCCAGCCTCTGGGTGCTGTGTGAAGGACCAGCAACACCCAGGGAACGCCCTGATGTCTCTGACACACTGGGACTGGACGAAGGAATGGTGGGCTCAGCCTGAAGGTCCTCTGGTCTGACGCAGGGCTCCACGGCTTGACCTGACGGGCTCATTTATGCTCGGGCGTGAGCCTGCCGTGCGGGCCAGTGCAGGTGGACGCATCTCCCCCCAGGGCACACGACACGGCCCCTTCCGTTTCCTGGCGTCTCCAGGGTGGAACGCGTATGATCTGGCTAGGCTTCTGGTTCCCCTGCCGACTCTGGCCTCTCCTCCATGTCTCCAGTGACAACCAGTGAATGCAGACGGTGGCAAGAGTCAAGGACCAGGCTTTCTCATTCCCCCCTGTCCTCCCTCTTTCCACCCCAATGCATGCTCTGACCATGTCCTGCCTTTCGAACAGTCTCGAAGAAGGTGACACAGCTGAGAAAGGAAAAAAAAAAAAAGACTCCCCAAATCACAAAGAATTGTACTCTTTTTTCCTTCGGGTTCTCTTTTTTCCTAAATAGTATCAGCGAAGAAAGGGAAGAGGCCGTGAGGACACAAAGGTGGTGGCTTTCACATCTGGGCCACTGAATGTGTGTCCTGTATTTCAATGGAGCGACTTCACCACTCTGGCGAGGAAGGAAATTTAGCTCTGCCCGAGGTCTGCACATCTGGGAGAGCCCTGATGCCCGGGGGAGGGTGAAGGGAAGCCCACAGCTCCGGATCCGGATCCGGTGTCCCCGGCCCCACCCCGTCCCGTCTGGCCCGGCGTACCTGACAGCAGCAGCCAGAGCTCGCCCCGCATGCTCTCTGGGATGCCCTTCAGGGCCAGCTCCCGCGTCTTCTCCGTGCGGTACATGCAGATGCCCTGCCCGTACTCAGCGAAAGTGAATCTTCCAGGCTCGCTCTTTCAGAAACTCTTTGGCCTGAGAAAGGGATAAATGACACGTGACGCCACCCAGAGAATGCTGAGGATGGTGAGGAGGAAGGAATTCGCTGGGAAATCAGAACTCCTCCCCTAGTGAGTGGAGCCGGGGCGTTCTGGACTGAACTCACAGGAGAACAAAGAAGTCAGACTTTCTGGGGTCCTTCCCTAGTCTGACCCATCCACCATCTCCCGCGGGTCGCGGGAGCTTTTTGGCCTCAGGTCCTAACGGCACGGCCCTGAGATCTGTCAGCGGAATGAGAATTATATTAATGGCTTTGTGCCTATACCTCCAAGTTTAAGTGAGGCTTTTTTTAAAAAAAATGTGTGCTGTGAAATTATATCCTTAGATATCAGTTTACTTAATAGTTAAACCAAGACGAAACACGTCACCCATACCCTCGATCACTCGTCTCCTTCCTTGAGAAGCCACTCTGAACCCTCATGACACACGCAGACAGGATCTGGTTCACTTATAGGAAACCATCTATTTGCGTGGATAGGAGTTTACTTATCCTAAGCAACACTTGAAATGTAACCTTTCCAGTGGGAAGTGTGGGGGGTGAGCCGGAGGCACCCACCAATTTCGGGTTGAACTCCTCGGAGATCGCCGCCGGTACATGGTCATCAGGGTCTGCGTGGCCGTGGGGACGCTGTTGCCGTTGAGGTTAAACTGGCGCTCTCCGTCGGCGTCAGAGCTCGCGCTCCTCTGGGGGCTGCAGGCGACGAGGCTGCCGGGCCGAGAATACACCTGCCCGTGCAGAGAGGACAAGACGTTGGCAGGGCCTGGGCGGCAGCCCTGTGGCGTCCTCGACAGAGAACAGTGGCTGTGTCATGGTTCCCGAGACGTTTCCCAACGTTTTATTTTGGTGGGGAAGAGATAGGTGCGTGGGTCACAGGCTACAGAGCTTCAGCCTTCCAAATGGGGTTTCCTCGGCATTTTAGCAACCAACGAGTTGGCATTTGTCTCTCTGATTAGCGTGAAGCATGTCACGGTTGCATCGGCTGCCTACGGGACCACTTCCCTCACCTCCTCTCTAGTGTCTGGTGCCTCAAAAATGCCCACTTAAGCTTGGGGCAGGTGGACAGGTGTAGGGATGTTACTGGGGAGCACATCATCTTCATGATAGTTTTAGCTGCCAGTAACTTGCTCCGTTACTTGAGCAAGTCACATATCTTACGGGCTCCAGCCTCTAGGGAGGCTGGAGGTGTAATTCAACGGACACAATACGTATTTTATCATAATAAAATCATCATAATGATGTTGAGACTTTACTTAGTGACCTCTGTACCATTCCCAACAACGTCACCTGCTGTGTAACCAGGACAAATTACTTCACAATTCTTCAACTGTAAAACAAGAGGGTTACATCAGATGATCTATCAGGTTCTGTCCAGCTCTGTGGTCCTGAGTACAAACCCCATGAGATGTAAATGAGCTACTGCTCTGGGCGTCAGGGTAGGTGGTTTATCTTAGCACAGCTAAGGAGGCGAACGCGTTAGGCAGAGTAGCGGGGCAAACCAAAACACCCCCAGGCGTCATCCACAGACCTCATCGTCCGAACTGCTGGAGCTCCCTGCAAACTCTTTGTCCAAGTATATTTTGGAGGTGGTCTGCTGCAGGAAATCAGAGATCCTCTGCACTAGAAAGTCTCTGTCTTTCAAATTGGCAAAGAGGAAGGTCATCCTGTTCCTGGTGCTGATGGATAAAGGACTGGGGAGTACGCTGGAGCTGTCCGCCTTCTCCACAATCGTCACCTGAAAAGAAACGTGGCACAGGGCATCGCTTTGCGGGACCACCCACAGCAGCCTCTGAGCAGCACCGAAGCACACCCACAGCACTTCTATGGTCTGCGGAAAGCACTCACATTTTACTGAGACAGAACTGAGATTCTTTGACTGTTCTTACCAAATAAGACAACGCATACGAATCAAACCGGAGCTCTTACCAGAAGTGCTGGTTTTTCTAAATCACTAGTTCTAAACTGGGAGTGACTTTATGCCCCAGGAGACATCTGGCAACATCTGGAGGCATTGGGGCTGTCACAGCAGAGGGCACCCCTAGCGTTCAGTAGGTAGAGGCCAGGGGTGCCGCTAGACGCCCAACAGTGCATGGGACAGCCTGCCCCCAGCAAACTCCAGGCCGGATGTACATGGTACCAAGGCTAAGAATCCTCACTGTGAAAGACTGCTTGGATTTTCATTAAAATTTCATGGAGCCACAAAAGAGAAGGCTCCTAGCTGCTGCATCATCCACAAGAGAAAGAAACACCCCTGATACCGGCTCCTTTAACCAAGTTTAACGTTGGCATGGTTTCCAAAGCACCAGCCATCCTTCAAATGTCTCGCTTGGACTCTGGGGCTTTGCATTTTCACCTCCTACAACATCAGCATGGCAAAGGCTGGATTCTGAACAGACGTGATGTAAGCAGCTTAACTGCATGCCCATCTGCACTGGCGGGCTGTGCGTGTGTAGTGTGTGTGTGTGTGTGTGTGTGTGTGCGCGCGCGCGTGTGTGTGGTGAAGTAAGCCTACCACATTGGGGGAAAAGCACAAAAGGGAGACATCTGTTTTAGCTCTGAACTGAAGACATATATTTGGTGGTTTGTAAGAGGATTTGCATCAACTAGAAACCAGGAAAAATGCACTAGAACTTTTCTTTTTTTCACACATTAGGCAAGAAAACCTCAAGGCAAGCCCTAGATAAATGGTTGGTTATTTGCAGTGGCTCTGACTATATAATTAAAGTTTCTTTTCCCCTCTTCCTTTCTATCTGGAAGCAATTTAGACAGGTCCAATTTTAACCTCTTCGGCAGCATTTTCGTGTGAAATACACTTCCTTCAAAGCAGAACTTTAAAAACGTTCTCTCCTCAAGGCTAAGAAACCCACTGGAGTTGCCTGAAAAGTTCACGGCCACCAGTACAAAGTGGCCATGACTGGGATCCATAAGAAACAAACTGTACAACCCAACTTCCACTCTCCGGTGTAATACATTCATATAGTTAGAGACAGACTTTTAAAAGAATTCTCTGAGATACCTAAAGTCACACATAAGAGCTTTCTTTTTTTCCTAATGCAAAAAAAAAAAAAGAAAGAAAGAAAGAAAGAAAGAAAGAAAGAAAAAGAAAAACATAAAGAAAAAGAAAAAACTCACTAGAGAAACAGGAAAAATACCTTAGCATGAAAAGGATTTTTCCATGACACTTAAGAAATGTGTTAAGCAATGCTTATTTTTAAAAGCCTCATAAAAGCTCCTTTTCTCACAACCAGTTTCTTTCTGATACTTTTGGCCACCAGATGTCAGGACTAAAGGACAGAGGCCAAAGGAGTTAAAGGCTCAAATTCTGTACTTGCAACTCAGAGAGCATATGGACCTGATGAAATCAAAGTGAAAAGCCCTTTATCTGGCTGGAGCATGAACACAGAAACAACCAGAAAGCCCCCACATAAAACATGTGAATGCTCACAAAGTATTTTTCACTAACAAACAAGTTCTAGTAGGTTTCTATCCCGTAAGCTTTGGGCCCCAGGAAAGGGTCACAGCTACGTCTGAGAGCATTCTCCAGTTTGACGAGACACACTTTCATCGCCACCTGGATTATAAAATAGACCAGAATTTAATCAAATCTCGGAGTTGAATATGGAACATTTACAAGGTAATTTATGATTAAAAGAAGAGGCTTCATCTGGAATCTCTAACGAGGAACCTGATTAGTTCACTTTATCCTCCTGCTTTGCTGCCTTGGTAATTTTTTCCAAAATCTATAGCAACGTGATTCTGTGTAAACACTGAACATCTGCAACTTGGTCTGCCTTAAGTCCACACATGGAATATGTGTTAATAATCTGCAGTCAATATTTCAGTTTATTTATTAAAAAAAAAATCAAATAAAACCACCACCTCCACTCTAGTTAGAGCTAAAACTGGCCATTCCAAATAGGATTGAAGGTTCCCCTGGGGGCCCCTGCTGATCAATCAGCTTAACTCAGTTCTGAAAGGTGCCCAAGTCCACAGAGAGAACACTTTCTACTCAAACAGAGTAGAGTAAGGGTAGGAGCTTCTCCCGTTCACTTTCCTGTCATTATCAGTACCTAAAGGTAATAAAAGTTACATTGAGTCCTCTGCTTCTTCCATTAGTTAGGGTTAGGGCACTGCCATTGATATATCTCAGAGATCTGTCAGGTGAAGGGAAGGGTATGGCCGTCTCACCGTGCATTTCTTTAAAGCTGTATCCTTCAACCAAAACATGCTTTATTTCTAAATGCTACCCCAACTGCTGTCCCTGCTCTGATTCACCCTGAAATAGGACTGCATTATCTCTGCATTCCCTATTAGGAAACCGAGCAAGCAGAAGATGGGCTAAGAATATCAATTGCAACTCTCTCAATCCCCTGGCTCTCACTATTGTCTTGTAAATCGCACTCGAAGGTAAACAGAGCTAGCTGGACCCAAAACTTGGCCGCTGGTGAACAGGCGCAGATGTCCTGAAGACAGTGCTACCAGCCCTTCTCTGCTCCTCACTTCCCTCTGGTTAAACAGAGTGATGCCTAGCTCAGATTCGTCAACGGCACATCC